>OV656734.1:5000000-7500000 GCA_927399415.1 Macaria notata
AGAGCAATGGAACGGTCCATGTTAGGCATTACGTTACGCAACAGGGTTCTTAATACTGAGATCCGAAAACGTACGAAGGTGGACGAAGTCGGATTTTCGAATAACGAAACTCAAGTGTCAATGGGCTGGTCACTTATTGGCGAGACGTACTGACGGCAGATGGAGCAAAGCAATAATTGAATGGTACCGAGAATGGTACCCACGGCTTGTTAAGCGAAGTGTAGGAAGACCTGTACAACGGTGGCTGGATGATATTAGAAAGTTAGAAGAAAACATCTGGGCAAGAACAGCGCAAGACAGGGAGTATTAGCGTAAGAGGGAGGCCTATACTTACCCTGCAGTAGGTCTCATTGGGCTGATGATGATAACGATGATGAATAAATATTTTTTTTTTCTTTTCATCAATCCAGGGACACATTCATGGAAGGCCAGTTACTCATATGGAAACTTTTCTGTAGCTGGTCCATTTTTGTTCTCTCGATATCCGGTACCTTCTTGCTGTATCCCTGCGTTCTTCTGGTGTATCAAAACTTTGTGACATCGGAGGAACATAAGAACAGACCGCTCGTGTTCCCAATATGGCTGCCCAATGATGATCCATATCGCTCGCCCAATTATGAAATGCTGTTTGCTCTGGAAGTCACTTATTGTATTGCTTTCTCTTTGTGTTTTGGGGGTAAGTTGAAATTGTACATAGGTACGCCCCACTTGCACAAAAACTCTTAAACGAATTTAGCGACAAAACCATCTTAATAATCGTAGTGCAATAGGCCTAAGCTTTAATATATAAAGCTTTGAAAATACACAAGCAGCTAATATTACACGCTTTTTTTGTTTCGCTTTATAGTAGTGCCCTTTGCGATAATATAGTGCAATAAAAATATTTCTAGTGCCTAGAGTTCAACGATGGTCAACACCATTATCCGCAATAACTTACAAAAATAGCTTCATACGACTTATAAGACGTTTTCGTGAATATATTCAGCGCTACCTATACCTAATGAATAACTACACAGTAAAGTAATTAATGTATGTATGCAATTTTAAGATTTGCACTCAGCATTAAAAGTATACAAAAAAACTCACGTTTTGAGTTGATAAACCTAAGGGGCTATCGCTGGCTGCGATAGAATGTGATGATTTAATAATTGCTTTATTTTCACATGGTGCTAGCAGTATCAATATTATAAAAAACCATTAGGTATTTTTGTATAATCCTGTCATTATATTTATTTTGTGGTATGACATTTATTACACACAAAACTTATAAAAAGAAACAAATAGATATTATATAAACCTAACTGAACACTATATAAAATTATAGGAATATTAGTTGGGGACAGCATAATTAGTTGGAATTTTTTTAAAAGATCAAGATTAAATAGACAAGATAACAAAGAACCTTGGCCCAGCCAGGGACGTTGGTGGAATAAACAAATAAAAAGGAAAATTACAAAAAAAATTGCGTAAATCCAATTAAAAAAAACAATCTTTCAGGATACGTGTACACATTATTCCACTTCCTCCTACACTACTACATTAAGATGGAGATGATAATACTTGACTTCGAAGTGATATTCGACGGGCTGGACGAATCAGTTGCAACATTGCGCAGGGACGATGCTCGGAGGGTAGCCGTCCAGAGGACATTGAATAGACGGTTCAAGAGGATTGTGACTTGGCATCTGTCTATTTACAAGTAAATATGTACATATATCAGATATAGTTTAAACTAGCTTTTGCCCGCTGCTTCGCACGCGTACATATAAACCTATCTCTTGGATCACTATTACTATCTGTTAAAAAAACTGCATCAAAATCCGTTGTGTAGTTTTAAATACCTAAGCATACATACAGATTATGAGTTAATTTATTAAGTGCTAACCTGCACTATGGTTGTTTTAAATTAAACTTTTATTGGAAAATGAGCGAAAATAATCACGACCGGTAGGATTCGAACCTGCGTATTTCTGCTACCGTCAGAACGCCTTAACCACTAGGCTACGGTCTACTACGGCATACATACAGATGCGGGAAGCGACTTTACTTTATACTGTTTAGTAATTATCTTAGTGGAAAGTAACACTATTTTATTTAAAAAAAAAGTAACGCCATTGTAATATGACATGTAATGTAGTTCTGTGGTAACGCATGTTCTTTAATGCAATACATTTCATAAAACATAAAATATACCTGAAAATATGAAAACAAATCTCGGTAGTGGAACTGAATAAAGGATGGCAAAAGTCAATTCTATAATTTTTACACGTTAAGATGTGCTAATATCAACCTTAATTATAATAATACCAAAAAGTATTTGTTGGACAAGGTCTGCGATCTCTAAAAAGCTAAAAACAGCCTACAACAACACAATTGATCACATTTTGACATGTGATAGGCTCACGCTTGACTACAACTCGCCTGATCTTGCGTGCTTACCTAGTAAAAACCGAAAGAAACTTGCTAGCAAATACTATGTCTCAATATAAATGTTTGTTTTAGGGCAATACAGACTGCTACTTCAGTATTCCGGCCATCTCTGATATACCAGGTCATGTTCAGTTCAGTTATTCTCTGCCTCATAGCCTACCAGATCGCTGTAGTAAGTAGATATTATGAAAGATAAAAAAAGTGAATATAGAAATAGAAAATCATTTATTGAGACAGATTTACCAAATATACACTTACAAACAATAAACAAGTCTGCCCCAACACAGCCCCAACTCAGCATAATGCTGATTACTGGAAGCAATCAGCGCTGGTCTTCCGTTGGAATAACAACAGAACATAACAGGAACACAACCAAAAAAAATAATAAAAATACATAAAAAGAATACATAATGCTGGCTGCGTAAGAGCAACCCGCGCTGGTCTTTCATTGACATTTTTAATATTTTAAAAGCTTAGAAAAATTAAGAAAACAAAGATTACAAAATTCAGAATTGTGGCGCTTTTAAGCATCACGAGTATAATTCGCTCGGTCTCAATTTTTACGTTTTTAAATCCAAGATGTACAGTATTCATACCACAATGTTCTGTTTGCCTGTGTGCGCTTACTTATTTGTATGTAGGTACATAGTATTACATGGCTGTAATTAACGCTTAGAACTCACGGAGCGGTTTTATCCCGCGCCTGCAGCGGCGACGCGGCATCGCGTTTAATTTTCAAAACTCACGAAGCCGGAGTTTTGTGCGGCGCCGCTGCCGCCGCGGCTGCGATTATCGCCCGCAAACGGAGAAGGAAGAAAGAAGACCTTCAGCAAGAAGGACCTTCGCCGGACTTTGATCGCAGAGCGCGCGGGTGGAAACCGCCGCAGCAGCTATGCCGCGAGCGGCGCCCGCCCGCGGGTGTAGCGGGAGCCGCGAACAATCGCAACCGCCGCGGGAGTAAACCGCGTCGTGAAATGTGCTTGAGTTTTTTACATACAAATCTGTATTCTACAAAGGCTGCGGTGCCGCCACCGCGGCGGGAGCGGGAAAAAACCGCTCCGTGAGTTCTTAGCGTTAGAAGTACGGTCGCGGCGCAGACAGAAATTGTCGTCACCCTCGCACTAGTTTGATGTCAACCAATGATATTCTATATAAACTGAGGTAGATGCGTTATACCCCGTTCTGTGTAGCGAACTCAAATCATGCTACGTAGCATGTTTCGGCTCAGTCGCCTCGAAGCAACGCGCGGCGACGCACGTTGACGGCGCGACTTTTTATCAGTAAAAAATATTCACAATGCCATCGTATGTGTTTAGAAAGTGCAATAATTACACTGGGACGAGTGCCAAAAGCAAGAAGGATGTGTCGTTTCATTTGTAATTATTGTTTATCCTTTTAAAATGAAAATACAAATATTTAATATTACTATAAATCAACCAGTGACGCGTTGCCACTTCGCCATCTACACAGAAGAGACAAATTCACTCACGATACACGATTGACGGGTCACGTAGCTGTGAACATACGTATATCTCTGATCACTTTTACTTTCCTGAATGATGTAAACAACGCTGCGTATATACTACCTAAATAGCTATAGCATAATTTCGCCACGCGCTAGGACGATTTTTAATGGATATAACGTCTCTATTTGTAAAACCTCATTGATGTCAACTTATCGAATATGACAGTTACGGTGCCATGAAAAAAAACATTTATGACCGTAGTTTAAAACTGGCACTGAACTTATAACATATATAGCCATTTGTGATGATATATTCATGAACTTAGAAACAGAAGAAAATTATAAAAGAACATAAGCTACATAAAAGTACATGTACGTACCTAATATTAATTTTAATATCTTCAGAAACTCGACAGAGGCGAATTTGACGTTGTTTTCACAATGCTCGGGATAGGCGGAGTTTTGCAACTTTGGATACCGTGCTACCTCGGTTCTATACTACGGAACAAGGTGATCCATAAAACTAATTACATAAAATACTGTCGGATTTTAGTATTAAGAATTATTTTATTTAGCAAAACATGAACTTAAACTAGCTTAAAGTTAAAACATACCCCGTAGATATATGTAGCTAATTTAATACAGATTAAAACATTTTTTTCTTAGGCAAGATAGATGAACTTTGACCACAATTCATTGTATCCTACGATCTAGGCTTTCAAGCCCGTGTGATATATGTTTGCTCTGCGCCTTCGTCGTTTTCAATACGGATTCAAAACGGCTACTTTCACCCGTTTTAGAGTTTCTGATATTTTTTTACATGTGAAAGGCAGCTCACGCTTGACTACTACTCATCTGATGTTAAGCAACGTTGTAATCTACAATCATGGCATTGAAGATTTGATGATGTACTACCAATTGATCGTGAACTTGTGGTGTTCAATGATATAACCTTTCTTGACGCACGGGATACATCAATGTGTCGCATACAAGTTTGTATTCAACCTGTTTTTCAACTTTTTTATGTATAGTATATATTGTTATATCCTGTGTGTCAAAATAAATGTTTTCTTTCTTTCTTTCTATATTTATTTGATATCAGGGTTTCGCAGTAGGCGACGCGTGTTGGACGTGCGGCTGGCACGAGACGCCCCTGGGGCGGTTGGTTCGCACAGACGTCATCGTGGTGCTGATGCGCGCGCAGATGCCCATATTTATCAAGTATACTGGACAGCCTGTCATACAGCTTGAGACCTTCTCTGCAGTAAGTTACTAATCTTTTTCTTCTTGCCGTATGAGAGTGGCAAGCTCTAGAGTCGAGTTTTCAAACCACCTTAAATAAGGGCCTCTGGCATGAATGACTAAACGACTGCCATACTATGACATAGTGACGTGAGTAACAATGTAATGAGCACGGAAGCACCCAATTAGCACGCCAGGTTTTGGTCACCCATCCAAAGAGTGATTGTATCAGCAGTTGCTCAACAATGGTAGTCAAATGTTAATAGCCACTTTAATACAGCTGTTTTCCATAACATACATACAATAACTACTCACTTTGTGATTCTACAAATTTGAAATATTGCTTTTTAAGTTTCTTTAATTTACATACCTAACAATATAATTCATTTTTTTTTAGATAATGAGTACATCATATTCGTATTTCAACATGTTGAGGCAGTCCGAAAAGTAACTCAAGTCAAATTATATATGCACATTATTTCAATTATTTGTAAGTTTAAGTAGATAAATAAATATTCTAAAACATCGTAAATTATAATAACAATAATATAATCATATGTAAAATCTAACTTAATTTAACCTTCAGTGAAAATTGCTGTTATTATTTCTACTACTATCACCTTTAAATATTTTGTTGTGTATTATATGTATTTGTATATAAACATTAATTTTATTATATTAAGTATGTGTATTGCGTATTTATATGTATGTATATATATATATATATATATATTAGTAAAATTTCTTTTTTCCTTTTTGTTGTACACCACATTCTTCTTTATTTCTTTTGCTTATTTCTCTCCAGCTGAAGGTTGCCTGGAAGAGATCGCTTTCAGCGATAAGGCCGCCGCTTGTGGCACTAGTTAAGGTGCAATTTGTTCTATGTACTGTTTTTAATATGTGTCAACAATAAAGAGTTAATCTATCTATCTAATTTCTTGTCGCAAAATAAATAATTATCATTTTTTTTTCATCGCACATGGCCCCATCTAGCCCCATACAAAGCAAATACTTGTAATAAAATGACCAGATAAGTATTAATATTAAATCAATTAATCAAGTCAAAATGATTTATTTTATTTATAATCCTTGCCTGACTCCCTGTTCACCACAAACTAATCAGTGCAGTGATCTTTAAAGCGAGAGTGAACCGGTTCTTAATAGGCAAGCACAATCCATCTTAGGCCATAGCTTTTGCTTTACATCAGGCAAACTATGGTCAAGTGCAAACCTTTTTATATACTAAAAAAAAATAAGGATATCAACAGTCAACAACCTTTATTATCCCTAACAGCTAAATTACAAATAAATAAATTGCACTTACAAATAGTTCACTGTTCATTTCAAAATCTGGAGCCTTTATGTTCTGGCAGAAGGAAGTATATAGTCACAGGTCCTCTACTTGTTATGACCACTTCTTGGTGTCTAATGAGCTGAGTGGCTGCTAGGCCATATAGCAAGCAAGGTATGCCTGGGAAATATAGCAGAGACACTTTAATATTTTTAAAGAAAATAATAATAACTTACACAATACTTTTTTTTGAAAATTGTATGTGTGCAATTATGAATAAATAAATTAAAAAAATACAATAAGATATCATATGACTATTGCATAACATATAGTTTTGTTTGATTAGGTAATTACTTATTGTGTTTTTTTATTGATTTCAATAAAGATTTCTTTCCTTCATCTTTAATTTCTTTATAAAAGTATTTGTATTTGCATCTGACTCACAGACACATCCAGATGTAATGCCAATTTTTGGTTGATAATTAACATTGATGATAATTTGTGACTTGTTTGTCCTTTCATCACACTAAAGGAGGTAAAATAATTTGGATGAAATATGGTATGGACTATGGAGTTTGATTAAGCACAGTGACTACTTTTTATCCCAGATTAATGTGGGTGGAACTACAAGAAGCAAACAGCAATGTACTCCAATTGAATAGACTACATATTGACCTGGGATATTGACATTATAGGTAGTATTTCAAAGCTTAATATACCTAGATTAGTAGCTTTGATGACCCTCATAAAGTTGTTAGAGACAGTTAAATCCTCAGCCTTCTTCTTGGAGCAATGGTATTTGATATAAGGAAAGCAGCCGGTCCTCAGGATCTGATAGTTGGACTTCCCCACTGGCCAGTTGAAGTTGGACATGCCAAACTGGTCATCTTTCACACTACTGTACTGAAAAGAGGTTTTATTGTAATTTATCGTTTAGTGTCATACCTACATTGGTTATTTTTGTCTAGAAATGGCTGTATGCACAAGATTGTTTAACTTTATAGGCAAAAAGTAAATACTTTCTGATATACTTTGTATGTAAATAAATACCTTAAAGACTGATTATTGCAGATGGTATACAAAAAGAATTCCGCCGATTTTCAGGTTATGTTTTGGATATTAAAAAACTACCTAGTTGTGTAGTAATTGATGTTGCAAGTTAATAAGTGTAGGTATATTTTACTGTACTATAGGGTAGTGTGTTAATAAACCAATTATAACACGCTCTTTTCATACATTTAATAGAGTTTTTATCTGATATACGAGTACAGAATAAAATATTTCTCTTTTGATCATACCTTCACAAAATACGATGTCCAAGGCGGTTCATTACATTGCATCAAATAAGCGGTCAGTACTTCTGAAGACGTAGGTCTTGAAGAAAACAATGCTATTCCACCTAAATTTGATAAAATTTTCATTTTTAACCATTTATGTACACCCAACGACATTAATAATACCTACATGGACCGGCCCCACAGACTACTAAGGATGTAAGGGTTAAGTTTACTAACGTAGTAAACGTGTTACACCCTAGGCTGCAGCAATGCTTAACATCAGGCAGGCTGTAGTCAAACGTAACGTAAACCCAAGGATTTTTTATATCATCCCTCTCTTTTCCATGGTTTCGCAAGACTGTTTTCGACTACGATTTTTGTTTGTTTACACTCGGAGGAAATATCACAATGGAGGGAGCCATAGAGACGTTGCCGCTCTTACGTCTGTGTGTAAAGCACTTGAGTGTGTCTTTGTCTTTCCTTCAGAATGAAGCTACGAGTAAAAGAGATAGCAAATTTACATGCTGGCAACGCCGCACGTGTCTTTTTATGACCGACTAGTAGGCCAAAACATTGCGTTTGTGCTTTTGAATTTTAAAGAATATCAAGTGATTTTACGGTGTTACAGATTTGTTTAAAGTTAAATGTAAAACTATGTCGTGCTCAGCAGTGTCATGTTCATCAAGAACTACAAAAGGAGGTGTAAAAGACCCGGATTTGTCATTTCATTCGTAAGTTGGTGACAATGTTTAAGTCATTGTAAATGCTAAATTGATGATGTTTTTAGCCAAAATGCTTTTGTACCATCATATTAACAATCTAGTTTATATAGGTACATCCATGTGATTTGGGTCAAGATAATGTCTAAAACTGTCTTGAAACAGCAAAAGTGTTAAAAGATAATTTAAGCATCAATTCTAGTGATGTACCATAGATTTTAGTTTTATCGATATATCGATAAAAGATATATCTTCCAATCTTGATAAAATTGTGCCTAAGAACATGTAATGTAATGTCATAACTAAATGTATTTTTTTACACTGAATTATGTACATATCGTTTCCTTTTTCTTTTAACGTACAACTAATTTTTAGGTTTCCAAAATGTCCAGAAATGAGAAGTGAGTGGATCAAAGCTGTTAGGCGTGATAACTGGGAGCCAACAAAATATTCCAGACTGTGTTCGAAACATTTCGAAGAAACCTGTTTCATCACCGGATTACAGATAAAAAATATCTAATATAATCTATTATGGATAGTCTTCAGATTTGTTGCGTACCATAGGCGGAAAAAATCAAGATTTGCTTGTGAGATTAAAGCTTTTTAGGCCAGATTGCCAGATTACCTATCTTATAAAATAATTAATAAACAATTCATATAAAATACATGCATTTTTATTCACTTCACCAATATTCCATCGATAAACTTGATGGGAATGTCACATCACTAGTCACACACACTAATGCAAATCTGTAACTGCACACTAGCAAAAAGTGGCCACGCTCAAAATCTCTATGGCTCCCTCCATTGTGATATTTCCTCCGAGTGTTTACATAACTCAATGACAAATGACAATTGTTTCCATTGACGTTTAACAGAAAAAAATGCTAGAGTATTGTGAGCCACTCCGCTAGATAAATATTTTTTTATTTATTGATAGATAACTTACGAAAAACGCATTGAATGTCTTTTATTATCAAAAATAAGATTATGTTTTGTTATAATAATTGTGTTTTGTTAGTAACAGCAAAATTCCAACAAATTATCAGATGGAAGTTATGCCTTATAAGCTATTGTACAACTAGGAATTAAAAAATAAAATTCCTTTATTTTCGGGTTTTCCCCAATATATTTAAAACTTATCAGTCGTTCGTTGTGGTCATTTGTGACTGTAAACTAAACTGTTGATTGACTGTAAAGTTATTTTTATCGCAAAAAGTTTAGTTACTGTTCGCAGAAAAGAAACATACATATTTTGCATGGTTAACAATATTATTTTACATTTATTGGAGTAAATAGTTCAACTCATGGTGCTATGTAAGAGTAAATTGCGTGATAAGTGCTTTTGTTATATCGTTAGTAATCATAAGATAGGTACAAACAACAACACGGAACAGAAAAAACAAGAATGTCTACATCGGGTGTGAGTGAATTGGACACGAGTTCTTACTCGGGCTCTCCTTCTGCGTATTCGGAGTCCCCCCAAAGTTCCCCGCTGCAACAGGTGCCGCAACTATCTACAAATTTTACAGACTTATCATCATGCCCTGGCAAGAGAGTCTATACTTTTGGAACTAATGGTAGGTAAAAGCTCATTTATTTACATACCTATATTATTTTATTATAGTTCCCAAATCTATTTGTCAATAATAATAAACGCTGGATGATAATTTTATGATCATCATTATCATTACCTAGTCAAACTTTGGAGATGTTACTAAACTCCAATAGAATTACCTAATACAATTATGCACTGTTATATCACTATAAACTTGCACTGTTATGACTATATTCAAAGCTATAAACCTACTTTAATGTAAGTACCTACTATAGGACTTTGATCAATCAATAACAAGAATTGAAAGTAAGTACTATTTATACCTACTTAAATCACCTATTTATGATAAAAAGATATTATATATTATAGTAAGAAGTGATGTAAAGGTGAGATCTTTGTGATTATCAATATCATATCTGAGTTATAAGCTGCCAAGTGCAGTAGGTATACATGAACTCTAGGAATAAATTATGATATACATTGTAAAAATTCATGCATATAGGTCTGAGTACCTAATATGTATAGGATACTTCACTATTACATTGTATGGTAAACATAATTAGCTACATCAGGACATATAGGTATGTAAAGTATGTTTACAATAGGTACATACATCTAATTTATTTGTTGAATATTATTATCATGCTGTGGGTTCCACGGTTTACTGTTAATAATTTCATGCTACTTGCAATATGGATTGTCAATATCTACTCTTCAAATGGACCCTGAAATATCTAGAGTCTAGAACAGAATGCTTTCACCAGAAATGTGAAAAGTCTAAAAAACACTTGGTTTATCTTTAGTCTCTTCCTAAAATAAACTTTCAAAATGCTTTTTCATTTTGTGGTTTTTAAAATTGGTAGGTAGGTATTCTGATTTCCTTCTATTATTTTTGTCCCGAAACACACTGCTCAAAATAAAATTTAATTTGTAACATACAACAACATGCCCTGTTTAAATTACAAAAATGTTGATTACTCAAATGATAAAGACTACTTTACTAGTATGTATAATTATACTTATACTTGGGCTTTTACTAACGTACACCTAAAAAGTATTAAATTATGTATTTATTTAATTTCAGGCCATAAACCATATTTAAGTATCATAGAGCAGCCCCAAAGTCACTTTAGGTTCAGATATGACACAGAGAAGTCCAGATCAACCCACGGGTGCCTACTTGCAAAATCATATGTTGAAAAAAAGACCACGGATAAAACTTTTCCTACAGTTGAGGCAAGTATTTTCTTACCTAGTTATTTTTTATTTTAATAAAATAGATTTGTGAGCCCAAGTTTATTTATTACACTATTAAAAATAGTTTTGTGTAATACATGTTATAAACTGAAGATTTTTTTTCACAGCTGGCCAATTATCATGATGTTGCCATAATTAAGTGCTCAATCAAATATCAAGATAATAAAAAAAATCTACAGGAAGCTTATAAAATATTGGAAGATGACCAGGACAATATTAGCTGCAAAGTTCCAGAGAAGAATTCTTATAAAGTGGTGTAAGTATTATACCTCAAAACAAAAAGTAATTTCCCTTCTATATCTCCTTTATACCCTTAAATATCTCAAAACGACTGAACCAATTTTATATTAAAACTTACACGGGTGAAAAATAATCAAAATCTGTGAACACATTTATGAAATTTGGCAAACATATTTGTAAACTAATATAGATATTTATCCCATGTCACATTAGACATGAAATTGATAACCTCCTTTTCAAAGAAGTCAGTTAAAACTAGCTGCAGTAGAAATTTAGTACTTATATCAGCTTATCAACAAAGCTTGACCTGATTTTTATCATATATTCGCAATAGTGCCTGATAGCAATGCCAATGTTCGAGTTGGTTCTACCGAGATTGCAACATAGTTATCAGAATGACTCAATCAATTCCTTCTAGGTACCTACTACTGGTTTTGCCATCTATAATGTATCAGCAGAACATGTTTTTTATAGCAAAGTATGTTTTCACTGTATTATAGTTCCCGTAAGGCAATGGCAAGGTATGGTTTTTCGACGTAATTTTTGACGTAAGTGCTAGCCGGTTAATACAACTAAATTAAAGTATGTTTTGTTATATTTTTTGTGTAACCCTGTACAAGTATTTGTTTGCTTCAATTCCTATCTGAAACTACTACTTTAGGTATAGTATCATTTTGTTCGAGATTTTATTTATTTTATTTTTTAGGTTTTGCGGCATTGGAATACATTATAAAAAGAAAACCGATTTGGCTACCTTGCTGTATTCCCGACGTTCAGAGCAGATACCCAAACACAAACTCAATGTTAAAGAAGTAAGTGTGTTTATAGAATTAACTAGTTTAATAAGGTAAAAAGATAATAATCTTTTTGACAAAGCATAAGCATTTGAAAAATATTTGTAAGTCTCGGATATGTTACTCATTGTGATAAATGAATGAATGTTATAATAAACCGACAAATAGAATATTAATAATAATTTTAATAAGATTAAACTTGGTCAAATTTGACCATCAGACCATGGAGTAACCCCAGAGTATCTCAAAAGCTATATTTAACCTACCCAACCCTACCCTTAACGTACCTACCCACATATATGAGATAGTTTGTTGGTAACCTAAAAATAATGAGCACTGCTTGCATGTTCATGTTTACGACCATAAAAAATGTAGAGCACCGCAGGAGACTGTTAAAAAATATCCATAACCTAAATTAAACCAAATTTAGGCACATTTCGTTCAATTTCAGACGATAAAAGACATAGTTAACTAAAACGGTTTTCACTCACGTGTAATTCGCGTATGTTTGGCAGTCTGCGTGCTGCCGCGGTTCCAGAACATACGTTCTGAAGATGGATGTCATAACATCCGAAACGCGTAAACAACATACACGAATTACACGTGAGTGAAAACCATTTTAGTTAACATATTGATAAAATGTCTCACGAAAGTTTTCTTGTTACTATATGTATATTAAATTTAATCAAATAATTTAATTGTACAGTTGCGGGCCCAGTGCAACACCCTCTCGAAGACCCTGAACCAGAACACAGTGCGCCTGCAGTTCACAGCGCACACGCCCGATGGAAAGGAGATATGTGAGCCTGTGTACTCCAACCCGATCTCAAATACTAGTTAGTATATTTAACTTGTAGTTATTTGTTAAGTATAGTCAGTATAATTTCTTGTTATTTATTTACAAGTTAGCTTCTCTCTCTTGATTATTTTCTCATGACTGAGGGTTGTGACCTTCACACTGGCTGGATGATTCACAACCGGCAGGATTTGAACCAGTATATTTCTGATTACCAGCCAGAACACCTGAAACCTCTCGGCTACGGTCTACTAACTGCCAGGGGCGAAAATTCACACATCCTAATTTAATTTATTAAGCATGTAAATGCAATGTTCCAGAGAACTCTTCCACCAATATGCTGAACATCTGCCGCATGAACATGTGCAGCGGCCGGGCCGTGGGGGGAGAGGAGCTGTTTCTTCTCGTCGATAAAATTGATAAAAGTAAGCCTAATAATATATTCCTCCTCGCATCTTATTCCTCATTACTGAGGATAGTGACTTCCCTGCAGAATTGATTCTTCGAGGAAGTTTTATTGGGCAAGCATGTCATGGTGAGCGCCAAAATCTTTCCACAGAAGATGCATGTTCTCAGATTTCGTGGCCCTCAAATAAATACCTAAATATTCCGGAATATTGCACAAAGCGCCATCTAGCCCCATACTAAGCTTGCGCTTGTATCATGGGTACTAGATAACGGATATAATACATGTATACAAATACAAATACAAATAATTTATTAATAAAATGTCAATTTACAAGTCAATGTTATATAAATTTGTATAATTAATACTTATTCACTTATTTAACTCATCTACTGAGTAGATAGTGTTACTTAATAGTAACAATTTCAATTTTGTTTTGAATATATTGAAGGAAGCTGCATTCTTGATATTATCGGCAAAGATTATATAAAGTCGGTCCTCCTACATATACCGACTTCGACGACTTAACCAGTGAGTGTGTGGGTTGTACCAACTTATCCCTGTTCCTAGTTTGGTAGGGATGTGATTGTCCTGCGGTACTAAAACTTTCTTTATTTTTATGTACATACATACACATTTGATACACATACCTATATGGCTGGTACCGTCAGAATGTTTAGTTCAGCGAAGTAGGCCCTCGCTGGTGTGTTCCACTTCGCTCCAACGATAGAGCGGATGGCACGTTTTTGTAGTATAAGAGGCCGCTCGCACTCAGCCGCATCACCCCACAGCTCTGTTCCATACGTGAGGATGGAGTGTATGGTGGAGAAGTAGCAGCTGAGCACGGCGTCGCGCGGGGCGGAGCTCGCCAGCCGCCTCAGCGCGTAGCATGCCGTGCTGAGGCGCGCGCACACGGCGTCTATGTGGCGCTCCCATGCCAAAGCGCGGTCCACGTGGAACCCTAGCAGCTTCACACATGGTGTTTGCTGCAGCGTGGCGCCACCTACTCCGACTGACATGTCATGTTGTGGTTTGTTAGCAAGGTTGAAGTGGATGTAGCAAGTTTTGTCTACGTTTAGTGCAAACCCGTTTGCTACGAACCACTCTTGTAGTTGCTGCGCTACATCGGACAGGTTTTGTTTTAGTGCACCTAGACTTTCGGCAGTTACTAGGGCTGCCACGTCATCGGCGAACATATATACTTCAGCGTTTTTTATGGATCCAGGCAAATCATTCATTAACAGCGAGAAAACAGTGTTAGACAGGCACGAGCCCTGGGGTACGCCTAAGTCGGGTATACCTTCATCGGATCGCACTTTCCCCGAGTCTCCCAACACTATCTGGCTTCTTGCTGAAATGAATATATACATTTATTTTGTAAATACATACTTATTATACATAGAAACGACCAGACTCAACACAAGTACCTAATTACAAATTTTAATATTCACATACTTGTGCTATGCAGGAATCGCACCAGAACCCGTAGATTAGAAGGCAGAGCCATCCGTAAAAACACATTTCAGCAGTGTTTACAATTTTTGTCTGGTTATCTGTTTATTTAAACGCTTTTAACGCAAAAACGGCTGAACGGATCATCATGTTTTTTGGTATGTAGGTTGTATGAGGTCTTAGAAGTGTCTTACTTTTATCCCAAAATAGTTATAAATAATATTGCGAATTCCAGAGGACATAGAAGTCCACTTCTACCAGGAGAGTGAGCTCGGCGAGCGTGTTTGGAGCGCGCAGAGTGGCTTCGTACCGAGTGAGGTGCACTACCAGTGTGTAATTATATGCAGGTATGTGTGCAATGTTCGTCTTCTTCTTCTTATCGAATGAGAGTGGCCAACTCTGGTGTCGGAGAGTTTATCAAGCCCCCCGAAGGGCCTCTGACATGGCTTAACGACTGCCGTAGTAGACAAGCAGCCACTAACATTTGTAATGTAATCTTAGAGTCATATTTCCTCATGACTGAGGGTCGTGACTCCCCAGCAGAACGAATTCGTTAGGGGACTTCTCTTGGGCAGATATATCGTGGTGGGCGCCCAGGTTCTTCCACGGAAGACACATGTCATCGCATATTGTGGTCCTCAAACATGTCGGTTTCCTCACGATGTTTTCCTTTACCGCTCAACGAGTGCAATTCCACACATAACTTGAAAATACAAGTCATTGGTGTAGGCTCGGATTTCAACCAGGGTGCGTCTGGATGTAAAGCAGACAATGGAACCGCTGAGCCACACTCGCTTATAATACGAGTATAATAGATTTTAACAAATATAGTGTGTAGTAAAAGATAATGAATATTGTTTGGCCTGGTACGTACGTAACTTTTATAAAATTTCAACTAAAAGTTCGTAGTTAAAAATGACACAAGATAAAAAGTATTGTTAGGTTTCAAATAAATATTTAAAATCGACTTAGTTAACTCAGTGTAAAAAAAGTGTAAACATACAAATATTACCAAAAATGTACTTGGAAGAGATCACTGAGTGAGTGAGTGATGGTATCGTCCTCGAGATCACTGCAAGTGAGTGAGATTTTCTTCCTCTGAGAGGGTTCTCTTCCCAAGTCTGTGACAAGAGATTACTGTAAGTGATAAGACCGTCCTCTGTCCCATGAAATATTCCCGAAGGAGATCACTGTAAATGATAAGTTATTAGTGAACAATAAAAAAATGATTTGAAATATTGTCATCTCTTTCTTTCCAGTCTTCTTTTATCAGTTTGTTTACATATCGCCAATATACCTACCTACCTACTAAAATCTTCTGCTAAGACTTCTTATCGTAGAATAATAAAATATACATAAAAAAATATAGGTAGATTAATAAGATTATTTATTTTATTAGTTTTAAGGTTTTGTTTATACGCCTACATTTAAACCTGTTCAATTAATTCTGTAAATAAATAATTTTCTTTCTCTTTTCTATCCCCAGCACGCCCGCGTACTCGGACCCGCACCCGCTGTCAGACGTGTCAGTGTACATCGAGCTGTTACGTCGGTCAGACGGCAGCACGAGCGCTCCCAAGCCGTTCGTCTACAAAGCTGACGAGACATACAAACAGATCAAGCGGCGGAAAATGTCCAAACCCTGGCCTAAGTTTCCAGGTACCTACTTATTACAGTTAACTAAAATAACTACTTTAATGTAACACACATAGAAAGTTCAAATCAAATCAAAAGTTTTTATTGAACTTAAATCTACCTATTTACAAAATTTGTAGCTTAAGACTAAGATAATCAAACTTACAACTAAAATAATTTAAGTGCTACAATTTTATAGAAAGTAAAAATAACTACAAAAAATTTATAGGTATATATAAAAAAAACATGAGTAATTAATTATTTGTAATCTAATTTCAGAAGCACCTTTAGGCATAGTTGACACTCCAGTGCAGATAGTGCAACCTAGGAAGGTAAACTTAAAAAGTTTAATAAAAATGCATGCTTCAATATTCTTCTAAACAAAGAGTATAATGGACTGATTATTATTTTCTTTTGACAACTTATTATATATATTTTAATTATTGTATTACATTGTTAAGTGATTGAGTGAGTATGAAATAGTTAATGTAATTGGTTGCGACCGTTTTAATTATTATTAAATAAATAAATAAATATATTTTATTCTAAAACAATGTTATGTATTGTAAATATATTTTTCTTATACGTTCTGTCTCTCTTACTTGATTACGCGTCGCTCGCTTCAACACACAGTCTACCTAGATAGATACTAAAATGATTTTTTAAATGATCCTCAAAAATGTATTTTTATTACAGCAACGATACATAACGCATCCAACACAAATACCAAACGCCAATGTAATGCAAAAACCTATCAAACAAACTTCAAGCTATTGGGATAATATATTCACTAAAGCTCTAGATACAGCTCTAGGCAACTCTGACGATCAAACTATGGAATCAATTGAATCACAAGGAATCATAGTACAAACTCAAGAAGTTGTTGCACAAACAACAGTTCTCCAAGGCGATATAGAGCTCCAAAGAGCGCTGGATGTTTACAAAACCATAAAATCACAGAAAACACAAGACAATATGGACTTGGTAAGAACGTTGGGCATCTATGACACAGTCGTAGTACCTAACACAGAAATACAAACGACAGTTGATATGCAAATGGCAAACGGGATAAACCTGCAAGTTGTTGATGAATCACGGGGTATAGTGGAGCTGCAAATAGCAAACGGTACAGAAAATGATTCAAATTTACTCGATGGTTTTGGTTTCGATTCGCAAGATACAAATGAGACAGAATCGAGTCCCATGTGGGGTGTTCCATTGAGCTATGAACCACAGACTCGAGTGGTGTCGGTGCCGGTGGCGCTGCCCACTACTCAACTCAATAATACTGCTATGGACCAAGATGCGATGTCCGAGGACTGGTTTCAAAGTAAGATGTTTTTTTAAGTTTTGTTGTAGCCATAACACGAGCGTTTGCTTCGTATGGGGGCTAGATGGCGCTGTCTTAAAATATTTATTCATATCAGTAACCAACGCATATGAAGCCGCGGCCATCCATTATTATTTAGGAAATTTATTTCAGATACCAGATTGTATTCCTTTATTTGATTTATAGACGAGCGGAAATTTACTTTAAGTCTATATCACACTGTGTTGTTTACACTTCTTTTACATACTTCTGTTAATACAAAGTTTGTTATTTTACCATCTTATGTTCACAGTAATTTTTAACAATAAATAATTCTGAATGTAAAAAAGTACTATGTATATCTACTTTGATAGTAAGTGACATAAACAAGAGTTTCCTTCCATTTTCTAATACATATTTTTTTATATTCCAGCATACGAAAATTGCTTCGATCTAATGGATGCTGATTCAGATCTGAAGGTAATGATCAATTAATTTGTAGATTGTTAAGATTTATGTACCTAATATTATAAATAAAATAAGCTTTTCTAAGTAGTGTATTAAATTTAGCACCCTGAAACAAGTAGCAATTTGTGAAAAATTTAACTGACTTCTCTTAGTGTAATACAAAAGGAACCATTTCGATGTTACTTATAGTTTACAAGACATCTGTGTAGAAACATACTTACGAGTAACAACATACAAACATTAACTCACAAAATTTTAGTTTTTTTTAGAAGAATAGGAGTATTACATCTACATTTAAACATAGGTACACTCACGAAATTTTTAAACTAATTTTTAGAAGATTAGATTACCATAACTAGGTACTCAAATTTTATTTATCTACACTAATGTTGTAACATTCTACTTATGTTTCCAATACTTGACTTATAATTACTACTGTTATAGCACAGACAACAAAACACTCAATTAAAGCAATTTCACATGATGTTAATATTAAAACACTCGTTACTATTATGAAACTACGTTACTATTATCGCTGCGCTCGTTTCATAAACTCACACTCGTGTTTTAATACCCTTAATTATATGACAGTTGCATAAACTACTATTACTTAATTCTAATTAGATTATCACACTCAAATTTTTCCATTATGACACACATAGATACAGTTCAAATTTATTACCTCTTTATTAGTGAGAAGTCAGTTAAAAGGTCGCGTTTTAGTTATTTGCGTTAGTGGTGATCGCAGAGGTCAACCCAACTGCAGTGCAATGGAAGGGCCTCGCTCTGGGGGAACCGCCTTCTTGACCACGGTGTCCCCTACGCCAGGTTCAAGTATAAATATGGTTAGTATAATTAAAATAGAAAAACAAAAATACTTTATGACCTCTCAGAGTATAGACGCTAATATAAACTACGTACACCGCACCTCCCTCTGACACGCATTGTGCGTACTGCACAGCTATGTGTCTTCTTTTTTCTTTTTGCTTATTTCTCTCCAGCTGAAGGTTGCCTGGAAGAGATCGCTTTCAGCGATAAGCCGCCGCTTGTGGCACTAGTTAAGATGCAATCTGTTTTATGTTCTGTTTGTTTTAATATGTGTCAACAATAAAGAGTTTATCTATCTATCTATCTATCTATGTGCGCAAAAGTCCGAGAGGGCATAAAGTTCTGCCATATTTTGATTTGAATTTGCCTATTTATGTGCATGTTATCTGTTAAAAAAGTGTATTCTGAAATTCAGCTGAGTCGGTTAAAAGTAACATAAATTAATTTATAAGTCTAGTTAAAGTTATAGTAATGTATGTAACTTTTAATCCATATTAAAAGTTACATACATTATTACAACACAACACTGTAAAATATCGGTATATTATATCTGCTTGTAATCTTTTTTCAGACGAAAAACTTTTCCTTCGTCAGCGACTCTGGAAGGGTAAAGGTAAAATAATTTCCTACACCTCAAATATTTAATATCTGAAAGTAATATGAAGCAAATGGTAAATGTTCTTTTTATTTCAGGTCGCAATGAAATCGTCTTCGACACAAACTGATAATGAAATTAACGAAAATGATAATATGCATCATGTGACGGGCCAGTCATCTCAAACTAATGTCAATTCTACCGCTAGTACTTCTGCTAGAGAAAATACTAATTTTGAAGATCATGGAATAATCACGGCTAGGCAAGAATGTGCTCACACGATAGAAGTAATCATCAAGAAGGAAGAAAACGAAAGTGATCAAGATTCTGAAAATGCCGCAGCAACAGACGGTAAAGTAAAACTAGAAGAAACGCCAAACAAGAATGTCGGATTCATTCTCTGTAGTTACACAGGCATAGATGACGAAATGAAAATTATCAACCGAATTAATAAAACTCGTAGAGTGCACTTGTATGAAAGTAATGAAAAGAAACCAGAACAAGACATATCTGGAACAAGTACGAGTGAACATTTGGAAGCGATTGCTACATCTGTCAACGAAGAAGAGGATACAAGAGACAATGAAATAAGTCCAAATATAAGCTTAGATAACTCGGAACAGACAAAAGAAGAGTACCCTGTGGAATTTTCACCAGAAGATGCCGCAGAAGTCAGGAAGGTAAGTCATACTTCATCCTTTTCAATTAATTGAGAAGGGTTCATATTGTTTGAAAAACTAAAAATAAGCTTGTCTATCTGCTTCATATCAGACTTTGTATGACCTTCATTATACTTCCAGTATTCTCTTTCTCTGTCTCTTGAGTCGTATTTCGTCATAACTGAGGGTCGTGACTCTCCCGCAGAATTAATAAGTTTCCTCACGATGTTTTCCTTCACCGATAAGCGAGTGCAAATCCACACTTAACTTGAAAATACAAGTTATTGGTGCAGGCTGAATTCGAACAAGAGTGCGTCTGGATGAAAAGCAGATATTGGTACCGCTGAGCCACACTCGCTTATCCACTTACTACCCCCAGTACTAGAACTTCTCTATAACTATCATACATACTTGCAGCTGGTGCAAGAGTTAGCAGAGATGGTCCGTCACAAGAAGGCTGGTGCCACTGATATCATCCGATCCAAGCTTCAACGGCTCTTCAACATACGACGATCTAATGGAGATACGTACGTCATTTTCCAAATTTTTATGTATCTCTACTTTATTCTTTATGTACCTATCTGTGTTTAGAATATATATGTTTTGGTCATACATATCTTTTTACTGTGGTTAGTTGTTTCCAGTTGTTTATCATATTGTATGCCAGTCGTTTAGCTATATCCGAGGCCCCTAGGATGGTTCGCAAGCTCTTAATTGGGCCGGAATTGGCCCTTTCTTACGAATTTAATAACACGATTATTACAAATTATCTTCGTGCGATAAAGCTAATTTCTATTTTTAGATTCCTTCACATGGCGTTGTTCGAGAGCCAACGTAGTTTTGAAGCTCTCGTGAAACTGGCTCACACAGTGAACATGTCTCACTTGTTGAACTACGGCAACCACCGGGACGAGACCATCCTGCACCTGGCGCTGGTGGACGGCTCACCGCAGCTCGTGGAGATGTTGGTGGAGCGAGGTGAGTGTGTGTGAGAGAGAGAGTGCGTGCGTGTGTACTGTGTACTGACACTAACCCCCTGCGCAGGATGCGACCCCATGGCGCGCACGGCGGAGGAGGACACGTGCGTGCACTACGCCGTGCGCTACGGGCGCGAGGCGGGGCTGCGCGCGCTGCTAGACGCCGCTGCGCAGCGCCGCCTGCCGCTGCGGCTAGACGCGCGCAACGCGGAGGGCTGCAGCGCGCTGCACCTGTGCGCGCTGCACTCGCGCGCCGCGTGCGCGCGGCTGCTGTGCGAGCGCGGTGCGGCGCTGGACGCGCGCGATGCGGCCGGGCGAACGCCGCTGCACCTGTGCGCGCACGACGCGCGGCTGGACGTGGCGCGCGCGCTGCTGCAGCACGCGACGCACCGCCCCGCGCACGCCACGATCGCGCTGCGCGTGCTGTGCGCGCGCCGGCCCCCCGCGCCCGCAGACCCTGCCATGGCCGGCTTGCTGCTGCAGCATGGCGCCACGCCCCCGCCGGACATGGCGCGCCAGCCGCACCTGCTGCCCGCGCTCAGAGACTTCCTCTCGAAACAGGAGATGGAGCAGCTCCTTGCAGAAGCTTCCTCAGAGTATGAGACCGACGAAGATTCCGACAACTATGTATCAGCTGACGATGTAAGTTCAGTTATGATATGTTGGTCACCTATTTACCTATCTACCTATTTGGTCTTATGAAATTTAATTATTCTTCAGTAAGATAGATTCATTCTATGTTAAAAGCATAGCTTTCAACTGGTAATATAAGTAGGTACCTAAACAAATAGCACACAAAATCATTTTATCGATTTTGGCACAAAATAACTCCTAACAGTAACGCAAATAAGGTTTTTTTTAACATGAAATAGGCTTACGTTTTGCTATAGCCTGCCAGATGTTAAGCACCACTGTAGTATAAGATGTAGCACGCTTGCGTAGAAGAAACCTATTTACTCTGGATTTGAAGACCGCTGGGTTATAATTTTCTGAAAACAGGGCTCCAGGTAGAGGGCTCCATACATACCTTGTATTGGTTAAATATTGATAGAAAGTAAATAACTATGTAATTTCACTTTCCAGGAATCCGTCGAAGCGCCGAGTTTGGCGGAGAGACTTGAAGAGCTGGAGTTATTTGACGACGCGGAAGCCAGTACCAACTTGGAGTAATTATATTTTTAACTCACTCGTTACAAAAAAGCAGCTTGTATACAACTTTTGAGAATTGTTTCTTGTATCGACACTTGACAAAATATGAGAACCAAGAACTTTTGTCGCGAATTTCCAAATGTTGTAAAATAAGGTTGTTGCTTTGATGTACTAAAACTGCCCTTAAAAGAGTATATGTTGGTAACTATTAACCCAGTATATTTTATCATCTCTAGAGTAGCAGTCTTATAGATAGGTGTTTATAGTGCCTTTATATATTTTTATACAAGATGTTGTAAAGTAAGACTCAAAAACTAAGAAAGATCGCTTTAATTATACCACTAATGATAGGTATAGAAAGAGCCTCCATCTTATAGGCGGTATGGTTATGTAGATTTATCAAGTAATGTTTTTATAAAAAAAAAACAGAAACCATATTACACATTTATGTCAACCGATTACTTTATAAGATTATTTTTAAAAGAGTAAGGTAAGCAGGCTTTCTCGGTTTGTTTTTTTAGGGAAGTAAGTTTTTAGTACATGGGCAAAGTACGCAAGTTGAAAGAACATGTTTAACAGGCGTACGTTGGTGCGGCGCCACTGTCGCGTTTTATTACTGTTATTTTTTTAAAATTAACATTCAAACTAGACTTTTAATTTGTAGTTTGCTATTAAATATGTCTGTATTTACCACCCAGTGTAAAGTTCAGTATATATATTATATGTTCAGAAACTAGTAGGATAGTAAACAAAGACTAGCAATAAGCTTTAATAGCAAACTACAAATTCCAAGTCGCGTTTTTTTTTAATGTTAGCTTGATATCTAAGTAAAAAAATAAATATTGAGAAAACGACGCTCAAATGTACGATGCAGCCTTAATAAAATATTCTATCTAACTTCTATCTAACTTCAAACTGATTAGCAGCATTGTGCTCTCTCTTTTTCTTGAGTCGTATTTCCTCATGACTGAGGGTCGTGACTCCCCCGCAGAATTGATTCGTTAACATTGTGCAGGAATTATTAAATTATATTTGGGCAACTTGCATAACTACTCTTTTAGTAAAAAAACAAATAAACGTATCTTTAAAGGCGTTGCACAAGTAGTTGAGGCAATTTTATGATGTTCCTATTTATTTAGTGACTCAATTCCGTAGCCCACACGGCGAGCTATGGAAGATAGAGGTAGCTGCTTTAGCCAAATACCAAAATCATAATCAAAATATCAAATTCATGAAATACTTAAATCTATGTGCAGTTTTAGGATGTGCAGAACCCACACTAGGTGTCCAGTCTGATCCTGTGTTGTAAAATTGAAATTGTACGCATTTAGCTATTCATAATCGTTAAAATTAAAATCAACTTTACTTTTAATGTGACTTTACACCGATCAAAATAAGCCATAAATATTCAGAGTTAAAATTATTTTTATGTAGTTTTTAAGTACTAGATTTAAGTGAATATGACATCTGAACTACTTATGTCCTATATCTGTATTTTTATATTATCGCACGTTATTATTAATGAATGTGATTAAATCTTAATCTGTGATATTTATCACATTGAATGACATTTTTTATTGGTACTAAAATAATTATATTTAATTTTAATTGTTAGCTAAAAGCCAAAATTATTATGGTTCTGTGATCATTACGTTTATTCGAAAAAAAAATTACAATGCATACCAAACAAAAAATTATTAAATTTGTTAAGTAGGTATATCTTGAATTATATCTGTCAAATCGTTGCAATTAAACACTTTGACTGATTAAATGCATTTTATGTTCGTTATTTAAAATATAGAATCTAATCTATACTAAATAATATTATAAAGCTGAAGGGTTTGTTTGTTTGTTTGAACGCGCTAATCTCAGGAACTGCTGGTGCGAATTGAAACATTCTTTGTGTTGGATAGACCATATATCGAGGAAGGCTTTAGGCTATATAAAATCACACTGCAACTAATGGGAGCGAAGAAACAAAGGAAAATGTGGATAAAAACGGGGAAAATTATTACTCTTTCTGAGGGCTTCCGTTGCGTGCGCTGCGGTTCCTTCAAGATATCAAAAAATTATGTATGAAAGAATTAATGCCCAAAATAACTATTCCACGCGGACGAAGTCGCAGGCACAGCTAGTTTTTTATGTGACATTTTCTTGTATTAGTAAGTACCGTACCATGTAATAAACATATATCAAATTAATCCAGTGACAATAATTTAGCTCCAAACTTATCAAAGCAAGGATTATAATGCGATTATTTATTTACAATAATAAAATATAAAAACAAGGGAAAAAATCAATACATACTACTTCTAACTACTACAAAAAAGGGGCACTTAGAAAATCTTTAGAAAAGCCTAAAGATAATCTAAGTGCTCCAGCCCACTACCAGAGGGCAGCGTGCCCCGCATACTGGCTGCATTACCACGCTGGATGGCAAGATTAGGATTATAATTGAATTACATAAATGATATTATTTTGTAATGTACATGTTATATGTGACTTTAATTATCATCATATATTCACATACATTTTGTTGTAGCTGTTGTATTCTTGCTTTTGTGTTTATCTATGAAATAAATTAGTGCACTAGGAACTTGTGTTTTAATGATACGAATGAACCCGCAACTTTTTAATAAATGTAGTTAAAAATAAAACTGCTGTAATCACCATAAAAATATTATTGCAAAATCAATAAGTCAATATTAATTTACAAAATATGATTTATAATTTTAATTTCTTAGATGCTACAACAGAATGTTGATGGACGCTACGTTACTAAAGATGCAATTACAGGGATTCTCAACCTTTTTACCGAAACCGCTGGCGCCCGCGGATTTGTAAAAAAATATTGATCCTATAATCGCATCTTTTCAAAGATATTGAATGTAGCCTTTACCAACATAAAATTATATCTTTTACAATTGAGAATTTCTTATTTCGTCATTCCTGTTAGTCACATTTTCGTTTTTCATATACTCCACGATATAAACCTCAATAAAAAAATTAAAAGTAGTTAATATTACATCACTGATTTATATATAATGTGTTTAAGTTAGTCGAATGTATTTTAAGTTTTTTTTTACTTTTATAATTTTAGCCTTACACCAATTTGAGTGCCCGTTATCACAGTCTCCAAGTTTTTGGTATAAATTTAGAGAAATAAATCATTATTGTAATGATAAAAAGAACAATTAAAAAACAATTATAATACCAAACATGTCAAATATAAAATCGATACAAAGTAAACTTAAGCCTACCTGCTTGCGTCTTTTGTCAAAGAACTAAAAATAATTATGTATGTACCTACTGTTAGAAGTATCATAAGGCAGATGGAGTTTATTAAAATCACTCTTTGAAGTAATCTTTGACTGACAAACTAATATTCAAGTACAATCTTTGTGGCTATCAATACAAACAACACATTTTATACTGAAATCGATATCTTACCGCCTTATTTCAAAACACAGTTTAAATATTAGTCTAGAACTTTGAAAAAATGTTGATTCTTGCTGTTCAAGATTTTTTCAAATTGTCACCAATGATCAATCAACGCTCCAATTTGAAGTTGACATTTTCATTATTTTTATGTGATGTTTGAACAACAAGAACCGACTTTTTATTTTCAAGTTCTAGACTTATATTTAAACCATGTTTTATAATAAGACGGAATATGTTTATATTTTTAACTTCCGGTACAATTATGTATGTATGCTTAGTACAACAGATGATCAGCTAAAATTAATAACCAGCTCCCTTAGACAAGAGGCGTATTTTAGTGAGCGTACTGTCGCTCGCTTATAGAATAGAAAGACCAATGTATGGAAGTGACATCGCGACGATTGACATGCTACGTCACTCCCATACATTGGTCTTTCTATTCTATAAGCGAGCGACAGTACGCTCACTAAAATACGCCTCTTGTCTAAGGGGGCTGGTGAGATTGATTCAACAAGGTTTAACAGTCTCTAAAATTATATAACACATAGAAACAAAATCTTCGATCTGAAGATCTAGTACGTATTTGTTATGAATTATGCTACATTATTTAGTTTAATCTGATTACACAGCAAAACTTGTAGCACATTCTAGTAAAAGTGAGTTTTTTTTTTATTAAAATACTCACTTTCACAAATGAATTAAAGCGAATGAGAGGAAAGTAACTGTGTTTCGACTTGTATTCAAGCCTGTTATTGGCTTTAGTAACACCAAATCTTTCAAGATTCAATTAAATCAGTATATACAATGATAGTTACATTTTCATCAACAACAATTTCTAGCTTATTCCAAAACGTGGTTTGACTGTTAGTCTAGACATAAACAGACTTTTTATTTTTAAAGACTTACTTAATATAATAATAATAAGTTGAATTAAGTCTGAACTAAATAAACTTTCAATTGATGTGCCTCCTTATGATGTTAGCAGCGTCCGTTAGTCCCATGTCGTCTAGTATCAACGCTAGAGATTTCGAGGTCAAGTCATCGCGGCATTCCTGTGGAGTAAGATATAAAACATACTTATTATGATGTTATAAAAATAAATAAATTTACAATTAGAAAAACTAGCCCAGGATTACTATTTATAGCTAGGAGCTTCATTTACATCATAATTGTCTGCTAAATAATATTTTATCTACACTAATGTTGTAACATTCTACTTATGTTTCCAATACTTGACTTATAATTACTACTGTTATAGCACAGACAACAAAACACTCAATTTAAGCAATATCTCCTTGCCCGAATCTCTATTCCCCTTGAACTATAATTTGTCGGTCTTCAAGTCGAGAGTCAACCGGTTTCTTCTAGGCAAGCGCGCTACATCGTAGACTATAACGTTGCTTAACATCAGGCAAGTTGTAGTCAAGCGTAAGCCTATTTCATGTTAAAAAAAAAAAAAAAATATCACATGATGTTATAATATCCACATCGATATCGTAATAGCTCATTATAACATCGAAAAAGCGTGACTAACCTGATTGCAGGGCCAATCAGGTTGGTCGCGCTGCACTCTCGTTGGTTAGATTTTAATGGCGGCAAATCACTGTGACAATACACGTACGCGTGAATTTAATTTAATAAATTATCAATGCATTAGTGAAGATAAAGTAGTGTATGCAACTGCATATAACACGGGTATTAAAACTTAATTATGTGTCAGTTGCATAAACTACTATTTCATATTTATTTAATACGCGGAGATTGGTGACTGATAAAATAATTTGTTCAATTTCATCGACATAGGTAGTGAAATGCTTTGGAAATAATTCTAAGAAAAAGTAACGTAAACGGATCTAAGCTCATAATTCTTTCAGATATACAGCGTCCGATGTCTACCTGAGTGACTACTTCCTATGTAGGTATAATGCTATGATAAGTAGTTACACTGGTACACTAAGTTTCATTAGGGGACAATGGCGAAGTATCGTTAGGCGTGGTTTATCTGCCTCATCGATTTCTAATACCTACTACATTATTTTAGTTCATAAACAGAAATACATGACCACTACTGTCAAGATATTAAAGATTGATTGATTGATAAATTCTTTATTAAAACACCACATACATAAAAAACAATACAAAAAAAAAACATATAAAATCAAATTTGAATTTTAATTGGCGGCCTAATTAAACAAAAGACATACTATTTTTCATAGTTCTGGTGTTTCATTCTACTGAGAAGCTGTCGCTACTAGAGCAATTTGACCCGCCTCCATCCCATGGTCTAATCAACCTTTCGGTTATGAAGACCGAACGGAACCCGCCGGCAAAACGGTAGGAACCACAATTTTTTTTATTCAGTGTCCCTATCCACTGTATACCGACCCGACCCCCGTGGGACCAACGACGACACGATTCCGGACTTCGACGCCGGGCAGTTCCTCAAACTCGCGCGCAGTGCGCGCAGCATGCCATGTATGCGCAAATTCGCGCTGCCGATTAAAACTATCCGCGTCGCGCACCAGAGCCGCGTAATAAGTCGCGCCCTGCTCCGCCCTCGTTACACCGTCCAGTAGCCGACTCCGAGCCTCAGCGTACAGCGGGCAAGACCACAGCACGTGGTGTCTATCCTCCTGCGCCGCGCCACAATCACACCCATGCCCCTCCCGCAGCCTCATATTCGCCAGCCTTTTGTTGAACGCCCCGTGGCCCGTCAGTATCTGGGACGTCTCGAAGTCTGGGTGCACATAACTTGCCTTTAACCGCTCCCTCACATCCGGAAAGAACTCGAACAGTTCCCTGCCCTTGGTGTCCGACGCCTACCTGTCCTGCCAAATAGCCTCAATCTCGCGGTTAATCTGCCGCGTAACATAGTGTGTCACCTTGACATGGTGCAGCAGCGTGTAGGCGGGGCTGGGCTGGTTCTGGAACCAGGAGAGCAGCGCGGCCGCGTCCAGCCTGTGAGCCAGCTCGCGCCAGCGCCCCGCCGCCTCCACGCGCCGCGAGACCTCGCGCGCGTACTCAGCTAGCCCAGCCAGCCCGGCGGGGGGCTCCGCCTCCTGCAGGCAGGGGCGAGGGTTAGTACAGGGGGGAAACTCAGGCCTCGAGTCATGTGGGTATTCATACACAGACTCAAACAAGATTATATTTACCGCATGGAAACCTTTGAAAGATCAAGTCAAACAAAAATGAAAACTCACATCTTCCCCAGACTCGTATTCGTCGACGTCGTCATCTGGCTCCGCTTTGATGTCATCAGGTTGGAGTGGCATATCTTCATTTATGTCGTTTTTCAACATAAATGCCTTGAACTCTTCTTCCGAGAGAAAGTCCCTGAGGGCGGGCAGCAGGTGCGGCTGGCGCGCCATGTCCGGCGGGGGCTCGGCTCCGTGCTGCAGCAGCAAGCCGGCCATGGCGGGGTCTGCGGGCGCGGGGGGCCGGCGCGCGCACAGCACGCGCAGCGCGCTCGTGGCGTGCGCAGGGCGGTGCATCGCGTGCTGCAGCAGCGCGCGCGCCACGTCCGGCCGCGCGTCGTGCGCGCACAGGTGCAGCGGCGTGCGCCCCACCGCGTCGCGCGCGTCCAGCGCCGCGCCGCGCGCGCACAGCAGCCGCGCGCACGCGGCGCGCGAGTGCAGCGCGCACAGGTGCAGCGCGCTGCAGCCCTCCACGTTGTGCGCGTCCAGCTGCAGCGGCAGGCGGCGCCGCGCGGCGGCGTCCAGCAGCGCGCGCAGCCCCGCCTCGCGCCCGTAGCGCACGGCGTAGTGCAAGCACGTGTCCTCCTCCGCCGTGCGCGCCATGGGGTCGCATCCTGCGCAGGGGGTTAGTGTCAGTACACAGTACACACGCACGCACTCTGTCTCACACACACACACACACACTCACCTCGCTCCACCAACATCTCCACGAGCTGCGGTGAGCCGTGCACCAGCGCCAGGTGCAGGATGGTCTCTCCACATTGATTGCTGAGGTTCAACAAGTGAGACATCTTCACGCTGTGAATCACTTTCACTATCGTCTCGAAACTCGACAGGTTGCTGCATAACGTCATGTGAAGGAACCTACAAATATTAAATGCCAATAAAATATAAGTGTTACAGTCGGATATCTTTGGTACGTGGCCTTTCAAGACGCCATCTTTGTATGTGATTTAGAAAGAACCATTCTAGTGCACGATTTCAATGAAGACCTTTCAACTAATCACACGATCCATTGAGCGACATTAGTATAATATACAAATATCTAGTTCGCTGGTTGTATCTATTTTATTATCAGTACTGTAAAGCACCCACCCATGAACTTAAGACTAAAGAAACCATTAAGACTATAATTTTCAAATTCAACTTAATTAATACTACAAAAAAATATTGAGACGGTTGAATAGATGCCCCAAATTTTTGAGCTTCAACTGCCGATATTTATGATTAAAATATCCGTAGACATGTATATAATATGTACGTATGTTTAAAATGATAATTATTAAACGTATAATCTTAGGCAAACATCTTGAGCCATGACCTTGAGTGCGCAGTAGACGATTTTAAGGTATCGTTGGTGGAAAGAGAGGTGTGCGGGGGCATTCTGTCAGAACGCGTCCCCGTGATTGGCCGATCAGTTGGCCCCTGTTCCCCGCGTTGCGCGCATGTTCCGCGAGCGTCTGACTACACTTGCGTGCAGTGTCAATAGGCTATTTCAAGTTTAGAAGTTTTGTTGTTAAAGTTTGTTTTTTATTGTATTATTGTAACTTTGTTATATTGTGTTTTTACCTACCAAAAACTTTTTGGACAATGCCGCCAAAACGTAATACAAATCTGAAGAAAAAAATGAAAATGATTTATTTTGTGACAAGAAATTACATACGTTTTTATGTTTATATTGTTGCGCAACTAGTGGCTAAAACTTGTCTAGTTTTACTTAAATAAACGACTTTACAGAATCTCACTTTATATTTTACAAACACCAACAATGACCAATAAAATATGTCCGGAAGTGTACATGCGCGAACTTACCCCCACTACGTCAACTTTGGCTCAAGATGTTTGCCTACCAGTATACCATGGTATCATCAGTCAATTGTACCTATATATCTAATCTTGTACTTTATTCATGTACTTACTGATAATTAATAACGAAATTGACTTACTTGCATCCAAAATGTAAGTAAATATTATAATTTATATGCTATTATTATGATATTCATCCCAGTTCACGAAAATTTTCCGACCACAACTTATATAATCCATACTTGCTTACAAAACACGGTAAGTATAATAATTTTGGAATATGTCTAGAGATAAAAGTATAGACATATTGATGTAAAATACAAGTAAAACAAAAGTAAAGTGAAATAAAATTAACAAGTTTGGAAATACCTTAAAAGTAGTTATAATTTTTTTTTTTTTTTTTTTGTTGTTCCGTCTATACTTCCTCCGACAATGAATGTCAGAGACATTGTTAGACTAAACATATTGCTTGCGCAGTTTGCTTTGTTTATTTATCTGATCGGTAAATAATTTCACCTTTTTTATTGTTCGTTTTAATAATGTAAATAATAAATAAATAGCATTACTAATAACATTAATAGTAGTTATAATTGTAAATAATAGAAATAAGTAAACAACACTTCTGTATAATTAAGTTTATATTAGAAAGTGTCCAAAACAATGTTAATTAGAAATTTAAAGGAAAATGTAAACAGTCAGTAAATTAAATTGATAAAGTAGGTTGTAAGAAAAATTGTAAAGTAGTTAGTAAGAAAGCGTAGATTAGGTTCCCCCATAAACCGCCTGGGGAGTTAGAAGTATTCACACAATAAAAAAAAAACCGGCCAAGTGCGAGTCGGACTCGCGCACCGAGGGTTCCGTAAAATTTATGGTTTTCGTAATTTTTCCTTTATCTATGCTATAAGACGTTGCTTCGTACCAAATTTCAAGATTCTGAGTTCACGGGAAGCACCCTGTAGGTTTTGATTCCCTTGCAAGTGTCAAAAATTTGCGGCATAAATGGCTGTATCTTTTGATTGCGTTGGCTTAGAAGTTTGATTTTTTCACAGCTTCAAGGGACAGTAGACCTGAGTAATTGATATAAATTTCAGCTTCATACCTCTACGCGTTCCTGAGAAAAAGGGTCTTGACAGACGGACGGACGGACGGACAGACGGACAACAAAGTGATCCTATAAGGGTTCCGTTTTTTCCTTTTGAGGTACGGAACCCTAAAAACCTATAATTTCACCTCGGCAACTTAATTTTTAGAACGTTTGCGCCCCGGCCCCATACAAAATTGAATGACGCGCGAGTCGCGTCATGGACCTGGAACCGGTTAATCGTGATTCAGGCCATGTGGCCTATTGTATACTAAAAAGAAAACAACTGTGAACTTAACAATAAAAATGTACCGATGTGAAAATATACATCGATTAGAAAAGCCAACCAACAAAAACAAATTTAATATGATAATAATAATCACATCTCGCCGTCGGAGAGTCATATCTCGAACAGTCACTCTAAGGCCTGTCATAAACTAAGCAAAAATAAAATCAAAAACATACAAAGTGGAATACCTGATTTAAACTGAAAGATTGATTCATCTCCACTAATACGGATACGACACGTACCTCCAGTAAATCAGTCTCATTTCGAACAGTCGCTCCAGAACTAAACCTATTCAAAATGTGTCAAAAATACATAAAATACATTGAGCTAGGATTATACAGTCACAAACGCTGGAAAAAATGTCCGAGCCTCTCTGCCCACGCTACTCGTTGAGCAGACTTTTGGATTACCTATCTATTTTTGCACGTTCTTAAAATATGTAACGCTAAGGACTCCCGAAGCGTTTTTCTCACGCGCCCGCCGCGGTGGCGAAATCGAGTTAATTTTCAAAACTCACGAGACCGGCGTTTTGTGCGGGCCCGCTGCCGCCGCGGCTGCGATTATTGCCCGCAAACCTGGCGGTTGATAACCGCAAGATGGGCCTTGAGGTGTTTAGTTTAAAGCCCCTAAATTTCAATTGAATAAATAAAAAGCCGGACGCTGATCGCAGAGTGCGCGGGTGGAACCCGCCGCGGCTGCGGAACAGCGAGCCGCGCCCGCTTGTACAAGATGCTCGCGGGTGCAGCGGGAGCCGCGAACAACCGCGGGCGTAAAACGCGTCGTGAAATGTGGTTGAATTGTTTACATACATATCTGTATTCTACAAAGACTGCGGGCCCGCAACCGCGGCGGGCGCGGGTAAAAAACGCTTCGTGAGTCCTTAGCGTAAGAACGAAAGAGAAAAGCAGTCTATTGTTTGCGCGCACTTTCCTGCGTTTTTTAGTTTGATATCCTAGCTCAATGATAAAATACGAAAAATTAAGAACCTAACTAAATGTACTTTTTACGTAGAACACACAAGTATGGATGATACAAGTCGGTGCCGCGAACAAGTCACGAACCGGTCAGAATACGATAATAATAACTCACGTGTCTCCGTTGGAGAGTCGTATCTCGAACAGTCGCTCCAGTTTGGCGCGCACGCTCTCGGCGTCGGCGGTCGCGCGCTTCTTGTCGCGTATGATGTCGCATAGCTCGCGGACCAACTGGAAATATAATAATTATAAACGTCGATATAAACGTACGTATACTTAATTAATTTTAAACTGGCAAACGACGTTTTAATCTAAAAGGTGCCTGACTTACTGTAATAGTTGATCTATCAACGCACAACCCCAAATCACTGGACTGATCGGGCTGAAATTTGGCAAGCAGGTAGATGTTATTTATGACGTAGGCATCCGCTGAGTAAGGATTTTTGGAAATGCCACTCTTGAAGGGGTGAAATAGGGGATGCAAGTTTTACTCCTTAATGCGAGCGAAGTCGCGAGCACTTACTAGTTCAATATATTGTAATAAATTCATCCAATTTAAAGAATGTTGATTTATTAATTTAACTAATTTTGAAATTTGTGCGTGTCTCTGTTTGTTACTTTTTCACGTTCAAATGCTAAACCAATTCGGATGAAATTTAATATTAAGATAGATTAAGTCCTGTTTTAACACGGACTACTTTTTATTACAAAATAACGCAGGTAAAATCGCGTAACGCCGCTAGATGAGGCAACATATGCAGTTACAAAGACAGTTAATAAAAAACGTGCGATATTAATCATGTTTTCCAAAAAGATTTTGCTAGCTAAATTCAAACTCCATCGAACCTCTGGAGAAATATGTAGTGTTTTCCGCTGCGACTGCTCCTTAACCGACTTCAAACAACAAACTTGATGGTTTTTAGGTGTGTTCCTCCATATACCACCGCCACACCTCACCTCCTAACCAACGTGGCCTCCGTGGCTCTCAAGATCTTACCAACACCGCACCTTGTGTCTTCAAGTTTTGTAGTTCTCCTTAACTACTTACTAATTATCAAATTTAACTTATCAAATTCCATTATTCAATTAGGACCATAACTTTTATCTAATTAACTACACGTGTGGAATACGGTCAAGTGAGTGTCGGTATCTCACCTGTTTGACTTCTGCAGCTTCAGTCGGCGTATAATATGCTGGATAGTCAGAGCTGTCCTGAGCCACTGGACTCGCTTCTGCTAAACAAACAAAAATATATGAAACTACATACATTAAGTATTAAATTTATTCTTTAAAATCTTTTGCTTAGGTATAAATTTTGATCACAGAGGTCAAAAAATACAGATCAATTAAATCTGTATCTATGAATTGAAATAGCAACATCAAATAGTCGATAATCCTTGTACAATACACATGTATATAAAAAAACAGCTTTCTAGGTACCAAGGTTTATGAGATACAAGCTGGCTTAGTAATAGGGTCCTCTTTTTTCCTTTTCGGTCTCTCTTGAGTCATATTTCCTCATGACTGAGGATCGTGACTCCCCCGCAGAATTAATTCGTTAGAGGAGTTATCTTGGGCTGATACATCGTGGTGGGGGCCCAGGCCGTTCCACGGACGACACCTGTCCTTGGAAATTGTGGTCCGCAAACATGTCGGTTTTCTCACGATGTTTTTCTTCACCGCTAAGCGAGTGCAAATCCACCCACACATAACTTGAAAACACAAGTCCTTCGTGTAGGGCTAGTTTCGAACCAGGGTGCGTCTGGATGAAAAGAAGATACTGAGAGTCATAAATAAAGTTAAATGGTTCACGTACCTGAAGGCTGGCTTTGAGCACTCGGTTCTGGCTTGGATGGGTTAGATTCTTGCTTGGGTTCAACGTTAGCTTTGCTAGTTTCGGCTTGTTTGGAAGCGCGCGGCGGAGACGGTGTCCGCTCCATCTGCAAAACAGAAAAAAATAATTAAATACATATATTTTTATTGGATTCCAACCACATATATGAACAACGTATACTCAACTAATTAAACTACTTTTGGGAATACATAGGTACATACAATTCGTAACATACATACATGATTCATAGTTCTTTTTTTTACTTGGGATAGGTTTACGTTTGACTACAGCCTGCCTGATGTTAAGCATAGCTGCAGCCTAGGGTGTACCACGTTGACCTAGAAGATACCTATTAACTCTAGATTTGAAAACCCCTGGATTGTAGTTCGCAGGAAACACAGCTTCTGGTAAAGTGTTCCAAAGCTTTGCCATCCGTACGATAAAAGTTGAAGCAAAGCGCTGTGTTCGATACTTCGGCACTTCCACCATAAAACGGTGTCTACCTGCGGACTTTCTACAATACAATTATTTTGTTACTATATATCCTATGATTGATTAATAAGATTATATTCTAGTAGCGTAAATTCAGGATAACACTGCTTATATTATACTATTATTTGTGCGAACTAAAATAGCTGTAAGGATCATCATGTTTTTTTGAAAAGAGGCAGCTAGTAGTAGGAGGTTCTGGTTCTGATGAGGAAATGACATGGTCTACTTTTAATTCCGGAACAACGCGAGCGAAGCTGCGGGCATCAGATCGTTAATCATCATTATCAGCCTAATGAGACCCACGGCAGGGTATAAGCCTCCTCCTTCTTAAATAATAAAAAATTGTCATAATTCAAAAGCATAGCTGACTTGAAATAATGTAAATGTACCTTGACCCGTCCCGAGTCGGCGACCAGCGTGGATCTAATGAAGTCCATACCATTCACCTCCGGCATGTCGCTCAGACTCAGGCTGAACGTGTTGAAATATTCTGGAAAATAGAAGGAAAAAAGCTTATTATATATATTATAAGTCACAAGAAAAAAACGTTGGACTCAATACCAATACACCAAGTATGCTTGATTGGTATAAGACTCATCTGACTGGCCCGTTAGCTTAGTTGGTAGTGGCTCTGCTTTCAAATCTAGAGGTTGCGGGTTCGATTCCCGCGTGACACAAGTATTTATGACTTATCCGTTATCTAGTACCCACGACACAAGCGTTTGCTTAGTGTGGGGCTAGATGGCGCTGTGTGCAATGTCCCGGAATATTTATTATTATTAATTTATCTCTCGTCATAATGTAAAGTTCTGCAGAGTCGATTTGAAGTTAATTGGATTGCGGTATCGGTATATTTTCTGTAACGACAGCTCTCGTCGACATAGTATTATGCTGAGTCGATCTCTTGTTAATTGAATGGGATTTGGCTTGAATAATTTTTAACACAGATTCAACCGTGCCACTATGTACGCATATGATCACTTAGAATAATTATTTACGAGAAAAGCCAGCTGTAAACTAGTCTACCTACACTAGTACTTAAAGAAGAAAAGTGTGTGACTTTGAAAACTCAAATATCACTAAAGTCGTATAAAAGAAATACATGGTGACTTTTGGCGTGGACAAATTTTTCACCATGAAATAACTGATAGGCTTTTTATTTCTGATTTACGTGTCCTTCATTAAAAAAAATGTAGCTATTCCCCACTAACCTGCTAAGTACGCTTGATTGGCATTCACAGGACTCTCCATGACGACATCTCGCGCCATAGAGTTGAGCTCTGTTGAATCTAGTTGCAGTTGCGGCAGGGATCCGACCGGCGCGGTCGCGGCGGGCGCGGAGGGCGCCGCCCACATGGGGCTGGGCGGGGAGTGCAGTGCGGTGCCCAGCGCGCTGCCCAGGCCGCACTCGCCGGAGGTGGACGCTACTGCTAGGGGGAGCTGGGGTAAAAAAAATACATCATTGTAGACCAAGAGAAATCAAACTAAACATACTACACACAGAAAATGGGTGTGTACACAGTACAAATTATACGATCAATAAAATACTTACTTTATAAATACTAACAACACGATTGCCTATTTGCCCCATCAATGGAAAAATTGACCATAGCACACAATAATAACTATATGCGGTTAAAGCTACAACTCACTCAGGTACTGTATCATCACCATAATATATATAGATAGATAAATACTTTAATAAAACACCACATATAAAAAACAATACAAAACAAAAACATAGAAATTAAAATTAGCGTCTTAATTGGCGGCCTTATCGCTAAGATCGATCTCTTCCAGGCAACCAATCTGGCAGGGATATAAACTTCAAAACGAGGTGTGATATGAAATAAAATGATGAAAAATAAATCAAAAGGTTTATACTACTTATATATTATGCATATACATAAACAAATAATACAATAATATATACATACACACATACATAGGTACATAATAATAGCATAATATAAGAGACAAAATAAAAAAAAAACATACATAGCAACTTATGTCAGAACCAAAGAAGATAAATACAATTTCTTAATCTTTTATTTTTAATTTATTTCTTTATCATCATCATCATCAGCCTAAAGAGACCAAGTGCAGGGTATTGGCCTACTCCCTCTTACGCCAATACTCCCTGTCTTGCGCTGTAAGTACTTGCCCAGATGTTTCCTTCTAACTGTCTAATATCATAAGGTACTGTATAGTATGTTCTTTTCCGAAGCTATAGCACTAACGTTCCGGCTTCATCATCAGATCAGATCAGGTCGATGGAACTAAATCAATTCCCGTAAATTTCTAGATCGATACGAAAAAAGTATCATCATCGTCATCCACCTTTAATCGTCCATTTCTGGACATGGGCCTCTCCCAAGGCACCCGCGCCACTAATATCAATATTTAATACCTATATTTTTAAAGGAAGTCGAGCTTACCTGTAAATAGAAGGCCGGTATCTCAGGTTTATCGTCACTGATAACATTTGTCTGTAAAAAATAACACAAGTGTTTATTTCAACACATAGCCTTTACATAAATAAAATTAATACATACATAGACTATCACTCGGCAAACTTACATTATTGTTAAACAGGACCGTAGGCAACTCATTCAGGATGGATCCCCCTGAAAATAAATAAGAATAAAAACTAGAAATAAATAATTTATTTTATAAGTAATACTTTCTGTAATATTAAACATAACGGAACTCTTCATTGTACAATACGTTTAATAAGTAATACCTATTGTACAAAACACACGAGCACTAACCATTAATATTTTAAATCCATTAAATTCTGAACAAAAATAAACACTTTACAAAGGATCTCAAAGGTTACAGTAAAATGTACAGAAAAAATAAAATAAACGGCCAAATAGCTAACACATGGTGGGAATAAGAAAGCTTGTTTCCAAACCCCTTGAAAAGGTTGTTGATAGCCAATTGAAAGAGCAACAAAAAAGAAAAAATTGAGGAGAGGTAGAGAACTTCCAAAAAACACACAAGCAGGCACATTCTTAAATCAAGCTTTACTTTTTTTTGTTAATCTTTTTTTTTGTCTGTGGCCCATATTATGGAAAAATACATATCACATGTTATTATGAGTAAACACTACATCACATCGTATATAAAAAATTCAAGCAACATGTACCGTTTTAAAATTCCGCATTTCACTGCATTATATTTTATCAGGTGGGGAAACGCATTATCTAAAAAGCTTTCTAAAGAAGAATAAGAAGACGAGTTTTTCCATTTCGTGTTCTGCTATGTACGTAAATTCATACACTATTTGTGTAACTAATTAACAGACTTCAAAAAAGGAGGTTATCAAGGCTTCATCGTGAGGAAACCGACATGTTTGAGGACCACAATATCCGAGGACATGTGTCTTCCGTGGAAGGACCTGGGCGCCCACAACGACGTATCTTCCCAAGAGAACTCCCCTTCGAGAACCGGAGAACGGATTAGTTCTGCGGAAGAGTCACGACCCTCAATCATGAGGAAATACGACTCAAGAGAGAGATCGAGGCTTCTACACAGTTTCGCATGCGCGGCCGCAAAAGAAGAATATCCAATGAAAAAAAAGCCTTGACTCACCTGAAGAGCTTTCCAAAGAAGAATAAGAGGACGTGTTCTTCCGTTTCTTGTTCTGCTTGTAGATGGTCTCTGCTTTGTAGGTGAACTCTTTTGGCTCGCTGGTGCGGCCGTCGGACGGACGGACCAGCTCTATGTACACCTTCACGTCCACGGGGGTCTTGGGGTCGCGGTAAGGGGGCGTCCTGGGGGTGATGATGATAAATAAAATAAAGTTGGTTTATTTTGCATAATTCTGTTTAACAAAAAGATATTGGAGTCCAAAGCCTCCCGAACTAGTTTTCACTGTGTCTCGGGAGCCGATGGCTTCTCTCTGCTTATAATCGTGATGATGGTGATTATTGTTCAAGGTTCATTTATTCATATAACTTAATAATACACGTCAAAATAACAAAAGTTATTAAGTATAATATAATTGTTATGTTATACTTACATATAAATACTGGCCACTTTTAAAATTACGAATAAAAATTCTAAAGAAATGTGTTGGCTTCTATATACTCGTATCTCAAAAACTACCTATATAGCTAGTAATGACTTAGGTAATGATTCTTTTGGTTACTCTCAATCTTGGACCACCGAGATACAGGCCCAGGCCTAGTTCGGGGTTCACAAGAAACTCACATTAACATTATTTAAGTAATTAATATAATTTAGTAATACGTTAATATTTTTGTGATTGTACCAGTGTTTTTTGGCAAATAAAATATCTTTATCTTATCTTTATCTTAGCTAAAAATGTATTAGATTTATTAGATAAGTGCCATATAAAATATTTAGATTTTCAAATACAGTGTAAACTCTTTATAACGAAACTCAAGGGGCTGAGCATTTTTTGTCGTTATAGAGAGTTATCGTTTTAAGGAGTGAACAAAAAAACGCCATGTTAACAGTTTCAAAGTAGGTTTACTACTGATAATACGATAGGATAGGTACCCAGTATGCTTGGCTGAAGAAAATCACTTCCGAGAAAATAATGCGTCATACTGCACGTGTTCAAGGCAATTAAGGATAACAAAAGCTAGACCGACCTCGGATGTTTCGGAGCTTCAAAGTCTTTTGTTACCTGATAACATAACATAAACAATAATACCGATAATAAATATTGACTGTCTAAAAATATGAACACATTTCTTCGTAATTCTTCGTAATAGAGAATGGCGTATCGCTATAAAGAGTGTTTCAATATAATATAATAGAGGAGGGCAGCGGGGTATGTCGGGCTCGGAGCTAATGAGACTCCACTACCGACTAAAACCTACCACGATGTCCCTTCACCTCGGCAAGGACGGGTTCCGCGGGCAAGCGGGCAATACTCCTCCGCAATTCCCGTCCCAACCGCAGTCCACTGTCTGAGTGGAGTGAACCCGCCTCAGGAGGGGCGGGGCGTGTGACGTACCTGAACACAATCCCGTACTGATGGTGTACGTCGCTCTGCAAGAAGGTGCCGACCGCGGTCCACGCGCGCTCGCCGTGCTCGTCCAACTCGAAGAAACGGATCATTATGTTCTCTGAAACAATCAATAAATAAATATTCCGGGACGTTGCACACAGCGCCATCTAGCTCCACACTAAGCAAACGCTTGTGTCGTGGGTACTAGATAACGGATATAATACTCGTCCTCCTGATGATGGAAACCTCAGTTTTCCGAAACTTGTCGAGCTAATTTTCGAAATAAATACATATACTTGATTTAAGTGCTAGCCGGTTATGAGGTACAGCTAGATATAATACTTATATACTTTTATTTTGTAAATACATACTTATAATACATACAAACGACCAGACTCAACACAAGTAATTATAATTCTTTTTAAATGCATAAATACTAGTGTCACGCGGGAATCGAATCCGCAACCCCTAGATTAGAAGGCAGAGCCACTACCAACTAAAAGGCCAGTCACAATCACATTACACTCGTATATTTGTAGTTACACATCATTTATAGTAAAGAGACATACAATGCAATCACTAATGGTAGTAAGCAAAGATTGACGCGGTCAATCCTTGGATGGGTGACCAAAAAGTGGCATTCCATTTTGGGCGTTTCCGTGGCTCGGATGACACGTGAAATCGTAGGTCCCGGCTGTTGTCATAGTACGGCAGTCGTTAAGCCATTTCAGAGGCCCTTAGGGCGGCTTGATAAACTCTCGACACCACAAATGTCGCGTGGCAAATGCTTCTACAATTCATCTTCTACTATTCTACTAACATAGCCTGCCCTCCACAACACAGGTTATCCTAGTGTGGAGTGCAGTGAACATATTGTTATAGTTCATAAGTGTTTGACTCAAATAAATAATAATTATTATTATTATTATTACTATTCGCACACAAAGCTTGCTCGTGCTTGGTCACAATGTAACTAAGTATGCCAAATGAAACTCTGGAGAAAAACACTACATATTTCCGCAAAGTAACGCCTGACTCAATATCTTATCTATGCTAAAATAGCTAGTTAGAGAAAAACACGCAAAAGATCATTGTCGCTGAGAAAATGTATAGAGTAAAAAAATACATCCTATATTTCCAAAAGTATTTTTTTTACGTGGGATAGGTTTACGTTTGACTACAGCCTGCCTGATGTTAAGCATTGCTGCAGCCTAGGGTGTAACACGCTTACCTAGAAGATACCTGCATATAACAAAAGCGGTTGCTTTTGACATACTAAAGTAGCCTATACAAGATGTGTAGGTAAGTCCAGAGAACACTAACAATATAATATTGGTGAACGCGACCGCTGGAAAGGCAAGTAATACAAAAAAAAAACACTTCAACACTAAACACTTATAACGCTTCTCAAGAATTTCTTCTTCACTATTCTCATTCGTCACTTAAGCGCCCTTTTGTTTTTGTGCTTTGCTTACATTGATTGTTTGACAGCTTGGGTGAAGCAATAAATTCAAAACTTTATGGGTCTACTTTAAATGAATGTGGGTCTTTGTGGTAACCTTTGATAAGGCTGTATTCACACCGACACGACGCAACATGTAGCAAATTGAAAAATAAACAGATTTCTTTTAATCCCCTATGAAAATGGGTGGATACTCAAATCTTTGACACTACACTGATCCGTTGAAACTGTTCTTATGTTGAAATATTTCTAAATATATAGATCTATACTAATATTATAAAGTTTGTTTGTTTGTTTGAACGCGCTAATCTCAGGAACTACTGGTGCGAATTGAAATTTTTTTTTTGTGTTGAATAGACCATTTATTGAGGAAGGCTTTAGGCATAAAATATCACGCTGCAACTACTGGGAGCGAAGAAATAATAGAAAATGTGGAAAAAACGGGGAAAATAATTCATCTTTGAGCGCTTCCGTTGCGAGCGCTGCTAAAACAGTTCAAGATATCAAAAAAATATGTATGAAAGAATTATTCCTCTTGAAATGATCTAACAAAATGTCCGCGACAGTATATGTCTATCTTTTAAGATTATCTCACTAGAACCATTTTTATGATAATAACTATTCCACGCGGACGAAGTCGCTGGCACAGCTAGTTATATAGATATTAACAAATTCAGATACAATACTGTCACTATCACATACCTACTTATGGGTCAAATTGTTTTTTTTTATGAATTCGGTTAGACAATGGCATTGCCGCGTTGCCATTTTTTATGTTACGAGGTAAAACCAACGAATTATAAATTATATTGAAGGAAACTATTATAGACAGCTTTGTTTTGATGACTTGAAAGTATTATAATATTACCCTGTGAAAGAGTTGTAAAAGTAGGCTTTGTATTATATAAGCAGATGGTCACAGACAGTTTTTACCCTTTTTATGACTATTGTTTTATTACGTAGAACAGTACATATAACGGAACTAGTGGAATCACATCTGTTTTGCAACAAATGGATTGCAGTTTAGCAAACAATATAAGTATTTTATTTAAAAGCACCATAAAAAGCAATAATGAGTAACTTTACTTACGGAATAAACTAGCTTTGACAAAGTTTGTTTATTTAGGTATGTACACATCAGTTATGGTCGAGAACTTCCACTGCATTAATTACAATTGGCTACAAATAGGTGAAAAGTTTATAAGATTTGTATAGCTTCAATAGTTGGGGTCGCGTCGTGACTGCCTCGTATATTAATAAATTTAATAATTTAAAATTCACGAGAGAGTCATTTTGGGGAGATATGTCATGGTCATGGTTAATGGCAACGCTTATGAAGATTTCAACTTATATATAGTAACTAGTGGGTGCTCGCGGCTTCGCTTGTATTAAGAAATTAAACTTGCATCCCCTATTTCAGCCCTTTAAAAGTGGCATTTCCAAAAATCCTTTCTTAGCGGATGCCTTCGTCATAACATCTAACTGCATGCCAAATTTCAGCTCGATCCGTCCAGTGGTTTGAGCTGTGCGTTGATAGATCACTATGTCAGTCAGTCAGTCAGTCACCTTTGAGTTTTATATATTAAGACTTAAGTACACTTACTTTTGTTAACTTTCTCGACGAATATAAAGACATCGTCGCCACCTCGCGGTCGGCCGCAGTACATGCTGATGCGACATATTTTCAAATCATTTGTCGCTGCACTCTCTGCAATCATAAAAGATGAGCACACTTTATAGCGAGAGATTTAAAAAGTAAAATTAAAAAAATAATTAACTATCAACTCATCCAAAAATTACATGACCTGTTTGGTCGAGTTGACAATTTAATTTATTTTTGTTGACAACTCGGTGTAAATATTATTTCAGTGAATTTAAATAAAAGTAGACCTATTTTATCCTATACTAATATTATAAAAGTCAAACTTTGTATTTGGAATTTCTTCATGCCGCAATGACTGAACCGATTTGAATTAAATTTGGTATGGAAAACATCAGCATTAGGTATAATATAGGCTGCTTATTGTCCCGGATTAACGCGGGTAAAACCACGGGAGGTCGCTAGATTAATCATAAAATTAATTACCCACTCAACAGTTACTATTTATAATGTGATAAAAATATGATGCAAGTATGTTACAACTAAAATTAGTACATGCCCTGTTCCTTATCTTGCGGTTTGATGTGTAGTGAATCATTGTATTGACATAAGCACACATACATAAGTAGGTACTTTATTATCTAAAGCTTAACAGTAAACAGTATAAATAATCATCTAAAAGAAGGTTATTTTCTTTCTTCATTTAAATTTTACTTTTTTCCAAACCTATGGAAACCTAAAATGGAAACTGTAAACTAAAACTTTACAGTTGTATAATGTAAATGGTACTTGCTCCCAAATGCAAATTATGACTTTTAGAAAAACATAACTTTTTTATAAAGTCAGTTTAAACAAATGTAGCGACGATTTTAGGGTCTCTCTGTGCTCAACCGTAGAGTACAACGTAGATTAACATCCGGTGATTTGTAGTCAAGCGTGAGCCTATTTCATAAAAAAAAGATTTGACAAGGTATAAAACATTATTTATATCTGTTACCCATGACACAATCGTTTCCTTAGTATGGGACTAGATGACGCTGTGTGACATATTCCGGAATATTTATAATTATTTCTACTACAGATCATAAACATAATAACAATATTCATTTATTCATAAATACGTCATTTTTGTATAAGATTTATGTTAAATACACATTTAATACTGTAAATTTCCATTATCAATATAGCATTTATTAAAGTACATAATAAAGTAAAGCATTACTCACTCATATTATGTATAGGATCAGAAAACACCGGCTCGCATATCTCCCGGCCTGTTTCGACGTCGTGTGCGCTAAACTTCAACCGCACGATGTTCAGGTTCATGCACTTGGCCAGATTATCGCAGTGGGTTTTGAGCTTTAAAAAAACAATAGATATTTTTATTATAATACATACGTACCGCATTGAGCACAGAAGAACATGGCGATAAAGTGTTGTGCGTGTGTGCTATCCTGTGACACTTCCGAGAATGAATTAGAATTGTTTTGTAGAGGAGTGGGTACTGAGATTTATGTTTCTAAATACGATTCGCTTATCCCAATTTGTAAAGGTACTAATATTAATAATGTTCTTGTTAAAATATATATTTAAAATGTTTTTTTTTTTAATTTACTTAGCAATGGCGAAATTTCACTTATCGCCATTGATGTAAGTTATAAACTAATAACGTAATGAAATTAGTTACATACCTATTTTACTAGTATTTATCTTTAAAACTACTAGATATACGAATAATGAATTTCAACTAAAATTTCTGAATCAACAAACGCGTTTCATAAACTATTAATCTTTACTTCAAATAAAAAAAATACAAAGCGGCCATAAAACAAAGAGACTCGCGTAAGAATATCAACATCACGTCTGCTGGGTAGTAACGAAATTGAAGGACTGAGCTTAGAAGCTCTGTGAGCCTACATTTTGAATCAGTATGACTGCAATCCCCAAAACAATGAATGGTATTATTATTAAGAATATCATTTATGTATCAGATAGGCGCAGACGTTCACTATAATTATAATAGTAAAAAACTTAATCATTGAATCGTACGTGACGTCACAGACAGCCCCAACGGAAGACCAGCGCTCCAGCGCTGATTACTTCCAGTAATCAGCATTATGCTGAGTGTGGGCTGTGTTGAGGCAGACTTGTTTATTTATTTATTGTATATTTGTGTGTGTGTATGTTTTGTAGTCTGTCTTAATAAATGATTTTCTATTCTGTTCTATGCTAAAACAAAGCATCTTACCAGTTATCTTTATATAGTAAATCTTATAGTAAAGGTAGGTAGTTATCTTTTCAGTTGTGGCACTATTTTTTTTAAGTCTTTTGTGTTTCTGTTTGTCTTTTTTTTTTGTCAATGTGTGTTACAATAAAGAGTTTATCTATCTATCTATCTTACAGTACAGAATTATAAAAAAATAATTAACAAACCAATTTTTATCTTAATCCAGATCTTTATGTTCGACTCTGTATCTTCTAGGATATTTTAGGACTGATTTCACACACATACATTCACATACCTAAACTTTACAACCACTCGAAAAACTTAAGGATGTTTTATTATAGGTAAGTAAATTAACAACTAAATAAATTACTAACTAAGAGAAGCGGAAGAATCAAGCCTCAAAACTGATAAACAGTCCGGCAGTTCAAGAGGGCGATAAATGAATAGACCCTTCAGTTGATATTAGGTACCAACCATTACAAATGACTATAAGTATTTAATCGCTTATCAAATAAATAAGTACACATAAGCATTTTTTCCAAGACCGAACTTTTTAAATCACTTATCAATCGAAGACTTTCTAAAATTAATCCGTCTAATTACTGAACCATTATTTAAATTAGAGCTTAAGATTAACAAATGCTGTTTTCGTGGTCTTAGCTTTATAAGTATTTTTTTTTATGTAAGTTATTATATTTAAGAAGTGTTTTGATCAAAATACATACATTCCAGGATTTTTTTGTACTTATTTAATAATATTTTTCTAATAAGTAATTAGAGAATTCATTTTAAATTTGCTACGACAAATATTCGTGAGTTTTGATATGGAAATATAATATACAGGTCCTAAAAATAAAGTAATAAAGTACTTTATTTTGTATTTATGCCAACAAAGCAAGCGAAACCATGGGATCCAACAGTTCAATAAAAATAGGCATAAATAATAAATTATTGTTAGTCTAATGTATAAAATTTCACGACGTGTGCGTCTTAAATTATTTATTTATTTATTCGTTAGCTAAGTATGGCTAGATGGCGCTGTGTGGTATGTCCAGAAATATATTTTTTTAAAGGTTTGCGTGTGAAATACAGTATCCCCATACAAACTGTTTTTACTATGGTGAATTATTATGTAGTTACTTCAAAACAAGGCTATGTAGCTATCCATATTATTACACCTATATATACGTATCGGTATTCGCACTAACCTCGGGATCATATAACACAAACACATAATGTAACTACGCAACCGGTGGGGCCTAATTTGTTCGGCTAAAAGAGGCTCAATTCCAAATAAGTTGTACAGAGATGTATCCAGATCGATTATAAGGTCGATAAAATATGTAATAAAGTAGCGGTCTAAGTAAGTATATAAAAAAAAACTATAAAACCTGTGTACCTAATTGGTTTTCTAGTGCTTAGCTTAGCTTTTTGATTGGTTACCTACAGCTACACTATACAGCTAAAATAACTATAAGTTTAATTTTATTTTAATGTAATTTTAATTAGTATTTTTTTTCGACGAGACATGACTGATGCCAACACTTATTCATTGTAATAAGTTAGTTAAGTTACTAATTCTGTGTGTTAATAAAATATATCTATCTATCTACAATTTGTGGTATAAATAATCTCTCTATCATTCTTGGTTTTAGATTTTTACTATACAACGGTATATAAAATAATACATTCGGACAATACACCTTAATTACAGACTTCAATACATTTATATTTTATTCCCCTTGAACCATAATGTATCGCTCGGTTTTTTCTAGGCAAGCGCGCAAGGTTATAGTCAAAACGACGCTTAATTTTTCAAGAGTTACTTTGGGTAAATATGAGCCTAATTTGCATTAAAAAAAGCTCTAATCCAACCCTGAGCTTAAAACAAAAGCCACTTGAGCAAAATATAAACAGCGGAAGCTATTATGTTCGAGTCGGATTTCAAAATATTCACTCAAGAGTAATTTTGTAGCGAGGTAACGGTATGGGAATTATTAAGGTTTCAGTCTAGTTTAAACAAAGTGAACATGCTCCTTATAAATAGCTTCTTTATATTCTTTACGTTCAAAATAAAATGTCGACAAAATTAAATAGTTATATAGGTAGTTTAGTATATTATTTGTAAGGTTGTATATATTTTAGATTATATAGTTGTTTTTAAGTTATTATAAGGTTTAGTTTTTAATTAGTTACTATTATTTCCCTATTTGTTTTGTTTGTTGTTTGGAATAAATACGACAAAATTAGCTTAACATGAATCAATGGCTTGGCTTGTCTAAATTTTTTTCATTAGTTGATACAATCCAAGCAATTAGTTTGTTTTCTTAGTTTAATAAGGCCGCTCCTTGTGGCACTAGTATAAGTTATTCTCTTATTATTAATCTCTCTTACAATATAAGTAGAATTTTCTGTCTATCAATCTACAACATTATTTGTATTGGATGTATTTATAGTCTAGTGGCTGGCAAAACATCGCTCTACTTTTTTTTTTACAAAATATCTCAATTTATTATTCTTAGTTCTAGATTCTTACTATACAGTTTCTATGAAAGTACGCTTTGTACGTTGCAGTACCATAAAATATTATTGTTCCTTAAAGCACACAAACAAAACAAAAAAACCAACCTCTCTCTGTGCCGCCGCGGTTGCATATTTCTTCCCAGATTGCTCCGACATCTTCTTAAAAAGTAATGCCGTCACATCCTTTTTCGCCGTGTGGATTATACCCATGCCAGGAAACCTGAAACAAGGGAACCATTTATTAGGCAATTGCGATGATTTATAGGGATTGGCAGAACGCTTGGCTAGGTAAGCTGTAATTATAATGATTTATCGGTCTTAAAGTCGAGAGTGAATCGGTTTCTTCTAGACAAGCGCGATAGATCGTAGATTATAATGTTGCTTAACATCAGGCGAGTTGTAGTCAAGCGTGAGCCTATCTAGTTAAAAAAAAGTAAGTGTAAAGATTGTATATCAATACCATTATAAAGTCAAGTTACTAGTAGTGCCATACGGTGTTACCGAATGCCACGATATTTCACCCGAAAACGCTTTGCGCTTGGAAAAATGCCTACAGTTGCTTTTTCGCATGCAATTCCACGCCGTATTAACATGTAAGCAAGGGCGAGCATCGCGTGCATAGCTCCGGCCGACGAGTCTTGTCCACACGCAAACAATTTTGCACAGTTTGAGCAGTTTTGCAGACATTTTTGACGAAATAAATTCATATAAAATCAGCAATTCAGAATATTCTATTTATGGTTTTCTACTCCTCTAAATATGTAATAACATTATCTTTTAGATATAAGTAATTAAATTGGTTTAAATGTCTGTACTACTTTTGGAAAAAAAGGTGAAAAATATTTCAAAACAACTAGGTATTTTTCGAAAAATAAAACTATCGAGCGAAGTATACGTAATCGTGTTTTAGCGTTTTTTATTGTCTTAACACTGAATCAAAATTATATAAACTGAAAAAAAATTAGCTTTATCTTATATACTTCTATTTTATTTGATTTTTATGAAATGTCGATTTCACATAGCACCCCGCGTTCAACCGAGATAAAAAGCAGCATATGTGCTATTTCAGAGCCTAATATATCGCCATACCAAATACATATTAACCAAATCGGTGCAGACGTTTTTTTTTTTGAAAGGACTATGCAGCTGGCTTGGCTCTTTCGCTCTTACATATTTTAAGAACGTGCAAAAGAGATAGGTAATCCAAAAGTCTGCTCAACGAGTAGCGTGGGCAGAGTTTTGGCTTGGACATTTTTTTCGAGCGTTTGTGACTAGTTCAAGTGGGATACAAAAGCATAAGGTCTTCCAGAGCGTCATAAATCACGTACTTTATACCGCTTTATTCGGATACCTATAAGTGCCATTAATTTCATACAAGTCCGTCACCCATACAAATGACAAGCTTAATTTTAAACAGATGTTATTTCCATATTTTTTTTGGCAAAAAGTTATGACATTGGATTGGAATGTACCATTGATGTTATAGTAGCCTTTTGATTCCGACAAGTAACGTATCACCCTGACATCAAACATAAAGACCGCTTTACAAAACAGCCCTTTAATGATATAACTTGTATTAACTGTAAAATGTTAGTTACGTATACTATTCCACGGGACTTATTTCATGAGACAGTCTCTACTAACGCCTCAAAGGCTATCGAATAAAGCAGTAAGTAAATTGAATCACGTCATTACATTTATCGCTCCGTTATTTGCTCAGACGTCGAATGAGGAAAAGTCTCGCAAATATCACCAGGGTCTTCATATTGCGAGTTTCGAATTCACAATTTAGCGCTAAGGTTTGTCCACTTTTTTTTATTAAAAAAAAGTATAGAACTCAATAGTTAGATCAATTGTAGGCCCTCACTATACGAATCATTTAGATGATTACACATTTAAGTAGATAAAAGTTCTTATATATTTTCTTTAACCGAATTTGTTAACATCTTGCGTTACATAGAATATTGCAAATAATTTATTTTATCTATTCTACCTCCCTCCAATAATCATCAAATAAAGAAAAGCTCTCTACATGATGCCCCTGGAAAATCCCCACTCAACCCTCAGTAAAAGCGACTGACAAGGAGGATTTTTACTTAGTATCTGCGTAATAAATGGCTGATGAAAAAAAGTGTTTAATTGTTGTTTTGCAAGTGGATCTTACGTAATGCCACAAACCATATTTGGTCACCCATCCAAAGACCGACTGAACCCTTACTTCAATCATATCAAATTCCCTGAATCCGCTGTGTAGGTAATAGCTCTTCAAATTACATTATCGACATGGGTGGTGATAAAATACCTTAGTACAGACCCGCTCAAAATCAGCAATAGATGCGTGTAATGTATCCTTAACGGAAATCAATGAATACTGTTTGAATTAATTTTATTATAGCTAAACCATAAATGCCGGGACGGTGTCCGATTTATATAGCAGTAATAGGAATCGATTTGCTAGCCATAGTAACTACACACAAATGTGCACTTAGTATATTACGTATGTATTCCGCGAAATCTATATTGTTAATTTCCATTTCTTTTATTTAAAATTTTATAGTGTGATCCCAGGCACAGAATCCAATCGAAAACGTAAAAACACAGTCTCAATTATGTGTGTATCTACATATACTCGTACATACAGTCGAGAAATGTTGTTAAGCTAACACACAAACACTCGAAATTTCATCTGTTCCCTGCACCACAAGAGATTGGCACAGGACCGACAATGTTGGCATGACAAAAGAGAGGCTTATGATGATGATAAACATTTCTTTTTATTTTATTTATTTTTAGGTCTTGACGGAGATGGCGGGATGACCTAGACTCCTTTTGTCAAAACTGGCCACACAGAGTTATAAACAGAGATGAGTGGAAAGGGAGAGAGGTCTTTGCCCAGCAGTGGGACGGAACCGGCTCTTAATAATATACATACAACACTCCGCTCAAGCTTGGAAACTATAGGACTCCAATACACCACATACATCCTCCTTCAAAAAGCTGCCATTTTGAACTCATGTAGGATAGTGCGTAAGTTCCTTAACACGCAGTAACTATGTAACGGTTTAAGTAAGTCATCCCTACATAGGGCTTGTTAATATTAGCTAGTAAGTGTTAGTGCTATGCTAGTTTGTAAGAATTATTTGTAAACTTTTCAAGAAGCACTTGAATCCGACCCTTGCAGAATGTATTTCCTATGCTGGAGAGATCACAAAAGTGTTAATAAAGATATATAATATTTTTATGTACTCACCCAACTTTGTAAGATCCATGCTCCGGCACGATGTAGCTAACATCTCTGTCCTGCTCATCCTCCAGCAGTTTGTGCGGATGTTCGTCTGTGTTGTTGTGCTGCGCCAGCTCACACCTGATCTGTGCTCGCCCCGTGTAGTTCACCAACTGTGGAAAAATTAAGATTCTAGAATTTTATTTTATCAGCATACATCTTGCTCCACCTTGGGTAATTATCATCAGCCTACAGTCGTCCACTTCTGGACATAGGCCTCTCCCAAGGCACGCCACTCAGCCCGATCTTGTGCTTCTCGTCGCCACCTATTTCCTGCTACTTGATGATGTCCTCGCTCTACCTAGTGGCAGGGCGCCTTACACTATGCTTGCTGTTGATCATTTTTACTTTTTAGTCAAATGTTGACATCAACTTTATAGTAGATTAGTAGCCGAGGGCTGTAAGGCATCAATTGCAGCCCGAGATAGTTAGGCGCACGAGCGCAGCGAGGGCGCCTATAGTTCGAGGGTGCAATTGATGCTTACACCCGAGCTAACTACTCTGCTTTACATATCGATTGTGAGGTAAGTAGAAAAAACCCGTATTACAAGAATAAATCATTTTAATGGTTAAAATTTATAGTGAAATGAGAACAATTTCAAAATTTTAGGGACAGGTGTTTTTTTGGGTATGTTAATAGTTTGAGATTGTGATATTTGCTGGTCACGGACAAAATCAGAACTTACTCGTTTTTCTTTTCGCCAATTCATGAACTCGTCGTAAGTTTTCAAATATATCTCTTTAGAACTTTCAAGCAAAATATTGTTAATTGCTACTTCAGCTTCCATTTTCATAGAATCAGGAGTGCAGCTTACATAATATATCGTCATCACTTGCAGAACTCATGTTTTTTTCCTAATTAGCACGTATTTATAAAAAAATCCCAAAAACAAACAACATTTAAAATGAAAGTTTTCTCTTCCCGCCTTTTTTCATCTTTTTTGTCAGGAACGAAATTGCGCATCGCAGTTCGATATTTAAAATTGATGACTATCATACGAAGAAGTTTGAATAGCGAAGCGACCTCCTTTGTCTACTACTTGAACTTTTTGAAAGAGTGAAATGTTTTTTTTAAATTACTTACCGCCCTAGGGCTTTTACTAGCTACATTATTACCCTAGGGCGCTAATTGGTTACTTACAAGCCTCATTTGGGGGTAATAAGGACCTACTTACCGAACATGAGAGATGTAAACAAATTTAGAAACATACGAGCTCAGCAAAAGAGAGATCCTTGGTTAATTAAGATGAAACTTTAAAAAAAAATACTGATTAGTTATAGTACAAACTGTTAAGTATATGATTTATTACTAACTACATACATATTTTATAAGAATTGTAAAGTTATGTCAGTCCTATTAAAAGTTATCATAAGTAAAGTTTACCATGAACTAGTTATAGTACCTAAGTTATCCTATGGTCTAATTCTATGCTCACCTCAACAGTGGGATGTGTCTTGGTCTTATTGTTGCCAGAGGAGGACCGCCCGAGGATGCATCCGTGGGTACCAATCATCTCACTCACATAGCGGAAACGGAAGTGGTTCTGAGGCTGCTCGATGATCTGCATGAAGGGCTTGTTGCCTGCAGGATACATGTGAAAGGAAATAAATTAGTATCAAAATATACAGATAGTTACCTAAATTATATCATTAAATATATTTTTTTTAACTTGAACGGGTATGCACTTGACCATAGTTTACCTGATAGCAAGTAAGGCTATGGCCTAAGATGGAGCGTGCTTACCCGATAAGAACCGATTCACTCTCGCTTTGAAGAAATAAAATTTCATTAAAATAGTTTCTCGATCAATTCTACCATAATTCTGGTAGAATTGTGTAGGCTAAGTATCTTACGATGTACCTTACACTGAGACACATACGGAATCTTATTGTACATATTTTAGGTTTTAGAACAGGTAACACTCTATCTGTCAAAGTAAAATTTGTAAACATTATGTTTTTGTTAGTATAGGGCTTCGTGATTGTTTATTATCAGTTTTATTAGCATTAAACTTAGACCATGTCATTGAACCTTGGTGTAATATTGTAAGAAAAAGCTTACCGCGGCGAGAAATACTGCAGCCCTGCAACACAAGGTCCCTGTGACACTTAGTGCTGAGCTCAGCGGTGTGTTTCACAATGAGTCGGATACGGATCCGATTCGATTGAGACGGAAATCAATTGGCACGGAAAGGATTTTTCCAAATCACAATGATTCCATACGAATCTTTTAACAAATTTATTCATCAGAAAAATCGGAACCGTTCCGTGAGCCAAAAGCTAGCGGATTCGTTTCCGTCGATGATAAATTCGATTTTGTTTTTCATGATATTTAACCCGATTTACACATAATTATACATTGATTTATTTCTATTTATAATTATTCATATGAAATCTACAGTAAAAATAATAAAATTAGCCTTAAAACTTATATTTTAAATTTCTACCATTGTATTTAATTTCTACCATTTTTACTACGAGCGGATCGGATCATATCAGACTCATTGTGAAACACCATGCTGTTTACCTTACCAACGTACCTTTGTAAGTTACTTTGTTTTAGTTATTTTAGTGGTACGTATACACTCTGTAGTACATAAATAAAGGATTTTTATTATTATTATATTATTAAATATTATGTGTCCGTGGGTGGACGCCCACCACGATGTATCTGCCCAAGAAAACTCCCCTAACGAATCGATTCTGCAGGGGAGTCACGACCCTCAGTCATGAAGAAATACGACTCAAAGAGAAAAGTTATAAAATACATATGTATACAAAGGTACTGATCGAAAGCACTGTATTAGCTCAACCTAAACTAAACACTGTGACACTTTCTAAATTTCAAAACCTAGCATGATTCATTTGTTTGTTCAACACCGCATGTGTAATCTCTTTACTAAGTAATTTTACCACAAATGTTATGTAATGGTGTTAGGCAGTAAAATTATTATGATATATATACATACTTAAGTACATTAAAATCTGTTATAGCGACATCGAAGCGCTACTCATATTCGGTCGTAAAAACCGATAGTCGTAACAACCGGTGATATTTTTCAGGTTCAAGAGAAAGTATTTTTTTTATTGTTTAGGTAGTATAATCACCGCTCATTTTTCCGCCGACGATACCGTGCCGAGCCCGAAAACGTTGAATCCAACTAGACGAGCAAACGAAATCTTCACCAAAACGCTGAGCAAAATCGTTTGCTTTTTGTTGAAGTATTGGTCCACTGATTGGCACATTATTTGTCCTTTGATATTTAAACCACTTTAACAAAGCTTCCTCAATCTTCGTATGTTTCGTTGTTCTTGCGCGTTTCATTTTCAAAAAATTGCAGTCAAAAAGTGTTTGAATTTTTTCTCTCTCTTTCCAAATGGTTGAAATTGTCGAGTGTGGTACACCATATTCCTTGGCCAAGTCTTTGTTTGAAATCCCGCTCTTTAGCTTTGATATAATACGCGATTTTTCTTCGATATCGATTTGTTTTCTTTTTCTTTTCGTCATGTTAAAAGATTCACAATTAACTCAAAAATATGCTTTGGTGCGTCTTGTGTACAGATAAGTAAGAAACTGACTGAACAGATATGAGAAAGCGGACTTTGATTTTATTGCTTGCACGTGTATTTTGTTTCTGAGAATTACAAAAGACCCTAAACTTGACCAGTTTTTGTTTACTTTTACGATCTTAATAGCCACTGACCAATGTGGACACCGTTGCCTAATAAAACTGGTCGTTCTAACAGATACAATTCTCCGAAAATATTGGTTAAATAAGGTCGCTAAATGAGATATGTCGTAATAAGCAATGTCGTAAAAAGCAGTATTTTTTATAAGGCGTCATATGGCATTCAGTCGGGACTTTTCATTTTGGTCAATATACCTAACCGGTATGTTGTTTTAAACGATGTCGTCGTAAACGGTTTTAACTGTATAAGTATCCTTCTTAAGTGAGAAGCCTATATCCAACAAAACCGGCTGTGAATGATGATGATGGTGTACTTTTGATTGACTTCATGTGTCTGAGAAAAGAATCTTTTTTCTACATAGTCTTTATGTATAAGGAAATATTGAACCCATCTTAAATAAAAATCTTAGCTTATTGTGTGTTTTCAAAATAACTTGTGAACTACATTTTGGCCAAAATAATTAAAATAAAACTAGTCATTTGTGCAACATAACATACTACATAATATAAATAATAATGTTACTTGTGATATCTAGAAGATAGGTAAGGTAACTGACCTTTAGAAACCCAATCACTGATCCAATCCATTATTTACAATGAATAGCTAATTAAAAATGATAAAAATCTAAAACCACTGAACAGTTTTAAAAATGTAACACTTGCTTAAGTTTGATTTTTATTGTTACAATAACTTTATGTTGTGTTCTACTGCTAGGTTAGAAGGAAACTGTTAAAATGATACTCAAAAAATGACAAAGATTAAAAATCAAATATTCATTAACTGAGCTTAACAAGTGATTAGCCAGATTAACTTTAACTAGAATATACATTTAATTCAACTAAGTAGGTAGGTAAACCAAAGTACAATTTATATAGGTGTCAATTTTGACCAGCAATAGTATAAAGCATGAATCTCTAGTTATATCTAAAGGCCTATAATTATCAAGCTTTTTAACCACAAACAAATGATATTTAGACCAAACTAGACTTATAGGGCAGTAGTCTCTTCAACATCACTTTTTATTGTTATGTTTTCAATCAGATAGGTTCACAAGATAACTTTTAAGTTTAATTAAGACCTTTAGGTTCACAAAACAGGATAAGTTTAAAGTTTAATTAAGACCTTTAATAGATCTAACTAACTACTTAAAACATTGTTTATTAATATCTCGGTAACTACTGGAATGCTATCACAGCAGAATGTTGCTGAAGTGTAGATTATCACATTCTTGGAAATATGTTAACAGCTCCTACTGTAACCGGATATGTGATGTTGCTTTCAAATAGGTTTTGTTTATCAAAAGCAGCACTATCATCATCATCTGCAGCTCTTGAAATCCTATTACTGCGTATATGTCTATTATTTGTATTTGCCATCAGCATAGATAGTTAACTATAAACTATTTAGGTATTTGTAGATTAAATTTTTTGCTTTTTGCACTTTGTTTTATATTGTGAGACACATAGGTATATTATGTAGCCCACATTAGAGAAAGTTAGTGAACCAATTTTATATATTGCTGATCCACGGAAAATGAGACAGCTGGTCTTTGAATAATGGTAAGTAGGTAAGTAGGTACTTACAAAGTGAATATATTTTTATTATTTTAAATTTATAAGTTAACACCTATTTTATACAAGTATGAAACTCAAAATTTTGTTATTACTTGTGTTGAGTCTGGTCATTTCTATGTATAATAAGTATGTATATTAAAATCTCACTAATCCGGCACTATTTTTACTCAAGTAAAAATATGGTATTTGTCATCATTACAGTGAGATCTATGTAGGTAGTTCCTTTGCTATCATCATCTATGTATGTGTATAGTGTATACTCAATCAGTATTTATTAACAATATGTATTAATTTATATTATTTTTGGTATATTGTTATTATATGTATTAGGGTGTATGATTTATATGTATAGTTTATTAAGTAGGTTTGTAGTATGTATTTTTAATCTAATCTTTTATTCTTTATTTATTTTATTGTATACCACGTCCTCTGTTATCTCTTATTTATTCCTTTCCATCCAATGGTTGCCTGGAAGAGATTGCTTTTAGCAATAAGGCCGCCACTTGTGGCACTAGTATAAGTATTTTTTTCTTCTTTCCTTTTAATTTTATCGTGTGTTACAATAAAGAATTTTCTATCTATCTATATATCTATTAAAAACTGTGAAGGAGAAAATATTTATCAAAATAGCCAAAAATAATTTCACCAATAGGTAAGAATGGCCTAAAAAATGTGTATGGCTCATTTACAGCATAGGACAACTTGTCATGCCATATCTTGTGTTTTTTAAATATTTTTTTCAGAACATGTAGATATAATCATAGCTAAACCATTATATTCGAGAATAAATTTAAAGAACTATTAAAACATACATAAATGCTATTATACAGTTGACAAATATATTAAAGATGATAATTTGAACAATGATTACAAACACAAAATAGGTAATAAAAAAACAAATAGACTGGCCCACACACAATTAAAATTCTATGTAAACACCCTCTGAGGGTAGGTATATTATGTTCTTCATGTAGGTAACTGCAATATAACATACCTACTTAATAATGTAATTGAAAATACAATAATACAATAAAAAAATTGGCTTTGCCTTTAATAATTTATGTAGTTTGTGTTAAGCCTAAATTGGGTTTGGTTTAATTGCATTAATTTAAGAAAATCTCTCAATTTCCCATTTTTTATGGAAAGGCCCTTATTATTTATCTATTTATTTTTAATTATTGAATAGAAAGGACTTAAGTGCATACTTATGATAAAATTATCATTTACTTAAGTAATATGTTAAAAAAAAACCAATGTTAAAAATACCTAAGTACCAATATGATTTTCTTTAAATTTAGTTTACTTTGAATTCTGTAAATTTGTAGTTGTACACGTAAGTACCTACTTACCTTAAGTACAATAATGAGTGAACTTAAGAGATAGTAAGTAGGTACAGGTAAAAAAAATATTAACCATAAGCAAGCACATATTTTCCAAACTTATTCCTTATTAACTAGGTATGAATTGAAAACTTTTGCGTTGTCCTGCATCTTACAATTAATTAGGTACTTAGGTACCTACTGCCAAAAACATTGAAATCTTACCATTGTTACCCAGGAAAGTATACAGATTCTTGTCAGCACAGGTCAGGCCTGTGAAGTTGGTGGTGAGTTGGGGAACCTGATGCAGCGGCGAGCAATGAGGAGACTCCACGGTGTAGGACCCTGGGGAGCCAGAGCATGAGCTCATTTCCTGATCACTGGGACTCGACATTTTACAAAACAGTTCTAAAGTTTCGTCCAAGGCTTAATAACACATAATTTATTTAATATATCTATATCACTGGTAGTAGAGTTTTTATTGTTTGTATTGCAATATTTTGTTCACATGCTTGAGCACAGTAATGTAATACGATACGTTTCGTCAAGACAACAAATAACAAACTATTGTTTTTTCATTTCAAGAAGCGCCAGTATGCTAGCCATCTACCAAGCTTCACAATAATTGGCTGAACTTGACAATACATTACTGTCAAGTCGTAAGATCCTCGGAGGAAGGACAAGCCTGGAGTCATAGTAATAAATTGAACGTGTTCTGTATGTCTGCACTCTTTCGACTTATGTGCGCACCAACGCGGAAGAAAGCGATAACTAGTTACTATATAGATCACCTTCAAATGACAGTGTAGCCGTTTTTTAATACCTCAATTTAGTGATGTGCCTACGACGTACGAAATAAAAAACCGAAACCGAACCGAAACATACATTCTGTTCTGTCACGTTAACGATTATTCTAGTAGTTTCGCTAACTAAACCATATTAAAGTGACGTAATTGTAACATGTTTTCAAAATCGATCTTTTAGGCATAGTTAGAACTAGGTGAGAAAACCTGGAAAAGGATTGTGTAGTTCGAAATAAATAAAATAACTCAGATAACTTTTGTAGGTTTTTATTTACTGACCCTTAAACAATACAGTTTTATTTAAAAAATTACGTACTTTATCTTGTGGTTGTATAAGTTGCTTAGTCATATAATGAATTTTCGTTTTTAAGTATGTCTCGGCTATGGCTTTTATGAGTAGATTTCTATGATTATCAATATTCCACTGATCAATACTATGTTGAAATAATTGTTCGAATAAATTACTACTATTGGCAAAAGTTTGGATTGACTGGTTTCGAAATATAAGTTCGATTTTGAGACCCGATTTTAACCGAATTCAGAACAATTGTGCACAACACTATAAACCAAACTTTTGCGTATTTTTAACATATAATGGCAAAATTTAATTGTTTTCCTCCAAAATGAGGTTCTAAAAGAGTAGAAATTTGTTATATTTTAATATTTTGATTCAGTTTTGTATTGTTTTGTGGAAAATGATAAAAAACTCTAACCTGTGAAATGACAAGCTCTGGATTTCGTCACTTTTCTTCGAAGCATGGCTCTTACAGCCATAGGCAACGCACGCCATTTGTTCTTCAGTAGAAAACACTTCTCAAACAAACTCATTTAACCAAATATTCCAAAGATTCACGGTATATTCGCCAAAAATCCAAATCCACAGCTAGTATCCAAATTGGTTACTCGAGCTAGAAAAACCGGCTTCACTAACGTAAAGGGCCGAACAGATTGTATTTAGTTGTCTCTTTTTAGCACACTAAAAACATTCATTAAAAAGAGAGGTTCCGATAGTGCGCCACACTTCAACTTATTACTATGTCTCCAGGCTTGTCCTTCCTCCGAGCGTAAGATCTATGCTGTGATTGGTTGTATTGTTTCTGATCTGACTTCTGGATTGGTCCGTTTTTGACAAATGTTTTTTTCTTCAGCTTGCCATTCAAAAAAAAATATTTACCATTATAACAAAATAAAAACCGGCCAAGTGCGAGTCGGACTCGCGCACGAAGGGCTCCGTACTATCATCTTTAATAGAAAATCACGTTTCTAGATACTACAAAGTTTAGTTCTGTTTATAAAATAACGAGAAATCAACGAGCAACCACCTCGCCCTCACGCCACCACCACACCGCGGCGCGGCGCTCGCACCGCGCTTATATGCACGGATTATTTTCATTTTGTGAGTTTTTGTGTAGTAGATTAGGTACCTATATATTTCTATAGTTAATTTATTTCAAAATATTTATTCAAGTTTCTACCTGTTTATTAAGATCGAGTAGATAAAAATTGCTTAGAAATTACGTTTGTTGTATGGGAGCCCCTCTTTAATATTTACTTATTATTATTTATTTACAACTATTTTTAATTTTTTTACAATATAGTTATGTATGTGTAAAAAAAACAAATATCATAAAAAAACTTAAAACTAGTGATGCCACCGGTAACGGGGCAGGACCCAAGCTACCGGTGGTAGAGGCTATAAAGAAAGGAACTTCCGGAAAATACGCCCCGTGTCATGGATCACTGCCTTCTGTATCTGGCCCTTAACCCAACCTTCCAAGGAGTGCCTCTTAAGGTGTTGATCGAGGCTCTTCGCTATAAGACCGTTCACCGAAACGACTATCGGGACAATCATCGTCGAATCAACATCCCACATGGCGGCAATCTCATGTGCCAAGTCAAGATACTTGCTGACTTTGTCCTTCACGGCCTTCATGAGATTCTCGTCGTGTGGTATGGTGATGTCAACAATAACTGCCCGGCGCTGGGACCGGTCCACTATCAGGACACGATATCAGGCTTATTGCAGGCAATAGTCCTGTCCGTGATAATTGATCGGTCCCAGTAGAGCAATGCACGACCATTTTCGAGAACTGGCTCTGGTATCTACTGGTAGCTGAGATATATATTTACTTTATTGTTATAATATTTACTCAATTGTTTTAATAATATTTACTTTATTTATTTTGAATGGCAATATACAAATAAATAATCTGTGAAATACATCATTAATACATCATTTGTGAAAATTTCAGCTTTCTAGCTACCATGGTTTACGAGATACTGCCTGGAGACAGACAGACAGCGGAGGCTTAGTAATAAGGTCCCGGTTTACCTTTTAGGTACGGAACCCTAAAAAGGGTTCAAGCTAGAAGTAATATGCAGACAAACATTTTCTTCGTATTATATAAAGCCTTTGAATCAAATTATCCATTATTATTATCCAGGTTGTCAGTTGTTGATTTAACTCAATAAAAAAGCAGCAATAGCGTTCATATTGATTTCGTTTTTGTAACATTAAAAAACTGATTGCCAAAAAATAATCATTCAGCATGTTTTAAGCTGTATCTAAGTCATTAAAACATATTTCTTATTACTGTTTTCGCATATCTGTTTGAAATATTTCCCCACAACGCGGTAATTATTTTATTGTTTGCCACCCTACGACGACATTTGCGGCAAAATGTATGACGTCAGTGAACTCGGGGAAGAACCAGTTCCGATGATGAATCATAATTCATAAGCATGGATCATAAAAGTCCCCATACTATCAGTGTAAAGTTGATTAAATTACATGCAAAAGACCTTGGTTGGTTGCGTATATTTATAGTCAGAAATAAAGAGGCAGGCGGACAAAAAAGTACTTAGTAGGTATTGCACGGATCGCTGTTTACTTTCTTAAATTTTATTTCAAATTTCAAATTTCTTTATTAGCATTAAATGTACCTATTTACATTTACCCTGTTCAGAGGGGAATTAGGGCGTTGCTAAGATTAAAACTAAATATTCTAAGATCAAAAACTTAATATAAAATTTCAAATCTTAAACTTAAACTAGTATGTATGTGTACCTACAATATTTTCTTATATTATCTATTATTAATCTACTTTACATTGAGATCATTATTATTATATCCTATTCCTTATTTTCGTCATTAAAATAGTCTTCTATTGTGTAGTAGCATTTCTGTATAAAATATAGTTTTAGTTTAGTTTGGAAAGTTTTAATATTTTGTTCTTTTTTTATGAAGTTTGGTAGTTTATTGTATATCCGTATAGACATGTGTATGGCCCTTTCTTGTATATTATTCTTATTTATTAGGTAGCTGAATTTTTATGTCAGAGATGACCTACGTCTGACTAGACTACCTACAATAAATAAATTAATTTACTTATTTATTATTCATCTATTAACATACCTAGGTACTATTTCAATTTACTTTTTTGAGTAAAAATAGGTAATGGCAAAAACCTAGAGTTACAATACATTTATATAGGTACCTAGTAATTGAAAACTTGTAATCCACAATCGACCGCGCTTGTCTAGATGAAACCAGTTCGCTATCGATTATATCACAAGGAGACTTATCAATTCTACCTACTTTATTTCTATAAGTAGGTATAAATAAATAAATAAAATAGCCTTTATTCCCTTAAATAAATTAAAAAACTAGATATTTACAATGTTCAAGTAAGATATGAAACTATTTCTATTATTTAAAATATGTGATTTATTATAATAGTTTTAATAAGGGCACCCAAGTACGGGTATAGGCCTCCTCCATTGCCTTCCAAGTAGTGCGGTCTCTAGCTAGTCGCGGCCAGGTTACGCCTGCAACCTGGGTAATGTCATCGCGCCACCTCTTCTTTTGTCGTCCCCTTGTCCTAGTGCTGTCTCGTGGGTACCAGTGGACGATCCTCTCGCTCCACCTATTGTCCGTGGTTCTCGCAACATGACCGGCCCACTTCCACTTAAGACGGCAAAGCATTTTGACTGTAAGTAGGTACCTACCTACCTATTTAATTTTGCCAGACCTGCGGGGTGTTTCACAATGAGTCGGATAGGTACCTGGATGGATCCGATGCGATTGAGTGTGACCCTTCAATCGGTACGAAAAGGATTTTTCCAAATCGCAATGCTTCCATAGATACGATTTCTTTTACAAATCTATTCGACAGAACAATCGGAAACTTTCCTGAGCCAAAAGCTAGCGGATTCGTTTGCGTCAATGATAAGGTTTAGTTTACTTTTCATGATGTACCTAACCTGTTCGATACACAGTGGACTGTATGGTGGTATTGATTATGGCCAAACAGAATTGATGCAAAGAGGGCAATCATAAAAAGCATTCACCAACCTTTCATCCACGACGCTGCTTCTCCGGGGATAGCCTCCGTGATGCGCGACAGGCGAATGGTGCTGCACTTGCTCCTCTTCTGTATGAACTCTTTTGGTGTTCTAGAGTCACGGACTCAATTGACGCGCACGGCGCGATCTTGATATTTTGGAGAAGTTCTGGTGTGCCACGGGCACATCCACCGCGCACGGCGCGATCTTTACTACTCCCCAGGTCTGCGACGCGCAGACGTCCGGTCGGCTCTTTCAATTTACAACTACCCTCAATTGCATCAAATACTACTATTAAAACCCAACATAGGTAACCATTGAGTTATTACGATGTAACCCCCGATTTACACTTAATTATTTTTTCATTCATTCTTATAAATCTTTATTCATATGAAATCTATGGTAAAATTGTCATTAAAGATATTTATTTTTAAGTTTCTACCAAATCCAATGTACCTACCTATATAATTTGTTACAATTTCTACTACGAGCTGATCGGATCACATCCGACTCATTGGCATTGGTATGAAAATTAGCTTTCAAACATCTTTGTAAATAGTATTTTGCTCTACAGATATTTCCGAAACTATAAATAGTAGGTATGGAAATGAATATTTTGTATTTAATCAGGAAAGGAACCAGTGTACCTAAGTTTTATCAAAATCTGTGTTCAGTGGTTTCGAGCTACGAATGCTTCAGATTGTTATAATAAGTCCAAATAAAAACACGAAAAGTTTCAGTATAAATGTAACTTTATTATAGAGAAAGAATACTTCATATCAATAAATCTTAAACAATGATTACATACCTATACATAACAACATTCACCATCTTTAATAACAAGAGATTCTAAGATTCTCATTTTAGCCAATAAAATATAACTACGAAATCTTATGGAATGAAGTTTTCTTAAAATGTAACTTATAACTTAGTTTGTTTTTCTTATGTATTTAATACAAGTTTATTTTATATTACTGATATATGTTTACTTACTTAAATACAGCAACTTTAGCTTTGTAACGATTAGTAAAACTTTTTCGTAATATGTAGTAGGTAACATTCGTGATTATATCTGTCCAATTTAATATCTTTAAATGATAATAGTATCTGATATAGTGTGATAATTTTGAAATTTTTAACAAGCCTAACACCCACTCGTAAAAAATATTTATTTTCATTTACAGGGTTATGAACAAAAGAAAAACTGAAATTATAAAAAACGATGACAGCTAATATAAGATCCAAATTGTTCATAGCCATAAAAATAAATATGATAATTTAGGCGTCTTTTATTTCCTTGTTTGAAACAAAACTTTTCTTAATTATTTTTTTGTAAACTTGAAACTACACCCTCTCATTCGACCTTGTGGTCGGCAATACGAATCAATTTCTGTGTTTTACAGGAAATGGGTTAGTACTTGACCATAGTTCGCCTGATGGTAAGCAATAGCTACGGCTTAATGCAGCGTGCTTACTCAACAACCGGTTCACTTTCACTTTGAAGATCGATGATTTTCATTTGCTTATAACCCTGTATATACCTAGTCAGGTCATAAGTATTGTCACACAGTAAAAACTTTTCTTTTAGAATGCTGGCCACAAAAAAGTTTATTGAATTCGAATTTCGAATTGTTCATGAAAATAAAAATGTAAACTTTTTAAAATTTTACTCATTTTTAAATATGGAGTGGACGCTTAAAGAAGACCGTGTTGCAGTTATTGCATTGCATCGATGCGGTTACGCGCCAATTCAAACTTTTGACATACTGAAAAATTTGAATATAACCAAAAGATTCAAATTAAACTTTTATTGGAAAATGAGCGAAAATAATCACGACCGGCAGGATTCGAACCTGCGTATTTCTGCTACCGTCAGAACGCCTTAACCACTAGGCTACGGTCTACTAACTGCCAGGCGCGAAAATCCACACTCATTTCCATACACTTCAGACTGAGCGGCTGATGGCGCCACTTGTGCTGCAAACGCGAAAGGCCCATTTCTCGTCATATCAGGTGTCCATAGTACATCGATATGAGTGCTTGTTAGACATATTCTGACAGCACAAGTGGCACGCACACAGTAGTGAAGAAGCGAGCAAACGTATTCCGCGTGTCCATCGAGGTCATTTTCCATCCTCGCTCATGGTATGGTTGGAAGTTTCTTATTGGGGCTTAGCAGAGGTACATTTTTGTGAGAAAGGTGTAAAAACGAATGCAGTTGTGTATCAAAATACAGTCCTGACGAACCTTGTGGAACCTGTTTCTCATATCATGTTCAATAGCAAGCACTGGGTATTCCAACAAGATTCGGCGCCAGCTCATAGAGCGAAGAGCACACAAGACTGGCTGGCGGCGCGTGAAATCGACTTCATCCGGCACGAAGACTGGCCCTCCTCCAGTCCAGATTTGAATCCGTTAGATTACAAGATATGGCAACACTTGGAGGAAAAGGCGTGCTCAAAGCCTCATCCCAATTTGGAGTCACTCAAGACATCCTTGATTAACGCAGCCGCCGATATTGACATGGACCTGGCTGCGCAGATTGAAGGCTAGTATTCAAAATCACGGAGGTCATTTTGAATAAACTTTATTGTCATAAGAATCTATGTTTTGCTAAGTTCATTTTGGTATATAAATGGTTACATAAAGAATAAAGTTGTTTCAATTATTTTATATTAAACATGTGACAGAATTTATGACCTGACTAGGTATATTTTTTTACGTGGGATAGGTTTACCTTTGACTACAGCCTGCCTGATGTTAAGCATTGCTGCAGCCTAGGATGAAACACGCTTACCTATAAGAATCTAGAGTTAGTAAGTATCTTTATAGAAGATACTTACTATCTCTAGATTTGAAGACCCCTGGATTGTAGTTCGCAGGAAACACGAATTCGAGGATTTAGTTATATTATGTTAGTTTAATGGTGGAACAGCCTCAAGTTGGTGTGAGCGAGCGTGATCTTGTGCTCATTGCACGCCTGGATCACTTCCTGGTCGTTGTTGGAGCCCGACGGACTGCCGATGAATTCTACTCCGCACTGGAATGGGAATAAATCATATATATTTAGAATCTATATCAGAGATTCATGGAGGGAGTTGGAGGAGACCTTTGCCCAGGAGTGGGACAGCATAGGTTAATAAAAAAAGTATGTATTAGTTAGTGATAAAGGTATTGTTTGTTTCTTCTTCTTCTTATCGAATGAGAGTGGTCAACTCATGTTTATTAAGCCGTCCTATGGGCGTCTGATATGGCTGCACGACTGCCATACTATAACACACAGCCGCGACCTAAAATTGCACGTGTCATCAGAGCCATGAAAGCACACAAAATGTAGTGCTACTTCTGATCTCTCATCCTGAAGGACTGACCGCGTCAACCACAGAACAGAGAAAACAATGGAAGTGGTGCTCGTATTTCCTGCCTGTGCCACAATTAAGCAGAATATCGCAAAATTTGCGGCGGCCATGATTAGTCGTGCTTAGCTACGTGAGCTAGAAAGAAGTTTGGCGACACCGGTACCCGTACTAAGTAGTTCCTTCCATTGTTTTCTCTATTTCGTTGCGTCAACAATACTCAACATTGGTAATCTATATAATTGGTAATCTAATAAACATGCGATTTTTTCTAAGAAAATCGAAGAATAATTGTTGTCTAATAGAAAATACTCTACCTGCACAGCTCTGTCAATGTTATCTCTGAATGGGAAGAAGGCGTCAGACGCGAGCGCGACCTGATCCATCTTCCTGAGCCACGCCTCGCGCTCCGCCTCCGACAGCAGGGCGGGGGCGGAGCCCTCGAACAACGCGTGCCACTGCTCGAGGGGCAAGTCTGAGCCTGCGGACAATATTGTAGTGTTAAGATGTATACAAAGAGACATGTGATCAAAGCTATAAAGGTTTATAGTTATAAAGTTGGAAAATTACTAAGGATCAGGTGTTAAAATATTTCTCTGATCTGAATAATGAACTGTACTGGCTGATGGGGTTGTCAGTGTATGTATGATAATGCGGTAATGTCAAAATGAGTTTTTTGGGCGGTACGAATATTTTTGACAGAACGTGTTAGTGGGTACGATAATACTAGTATTATCGTACCCACTAACACGTTCTGTCAAAAATATTCATACATTATATACATTATATATAGTGCGCAGAGAACTAATTATATGTACTACATGTACTAACCGATAGTTCCATTAACGAAATTGTCGACGGCGTTGGCGCGCACGGCGCGGGTGACGCCCTGCTTGAAGGGCATGTTGAGCACGCGCGGGTGTCCTCGCAGCCACCACAGCGCAGCCTTGCCGCCAGCTAGGCGGGTGCAGTGGATGCGGGACTGCTGACCGGCGCCGATGCCTATTACCTGGGAAATTTAACAGTTAATTAGTACTACAATTATTAATGTATTACATTTTTAACCAGTTTTTAGGTTTGGAAAGATCCGCCGCTAGTTCCGCTAGTTCTTAGACTGCGGCGTTGTCAGAACGAACGAAATAAGATAGATCATTAATTGGGATCATAACTAAGCGGATCAACAACATTATTTAATATCACTCGCTCATATAAATATATATTTTCACAATAATACTAAATATATTTAGTTTAACCTGATTGTTTATATAGTAGGTATATAGGGTCATAGAATGTGTCATTCATGTTTGATTATTGCTTACACATGACAAAGTATGGTTTGTATGTAAGCCTTGATCAAAATTTAAACACAGTTCCTCAATTCCGATTCTGAGACAAAATCTAAAGAGGTAACGAAAAAGCACTCTTATTTTCATTCAAATAGAGTTGAAATTAGCTCACCTGTCCATCCCTGGCGTAGCACACTGAGTTGCTCTGAGTGTACTTGAGTGCAATAGTGGCCACGATCAGGTCTCTGACCGCGCTTGAAGGCAGCTCCTTCTTCTGAGTGACGATGTTTGTGAATAATTCCGGAGTGATCTTAGCATCGTTCCTTCTCTGTTCTAGAGTGAGACCGAAGATGGTTTTCTGCTCCATTACGTCGGGCTCGTAGGATGCGTCCATCTGAAAAAAAAAACAATGTAAAACCGAATCTGTGTTAGTTGATTCGTTTGTTGGCCTTCTTCTTCTTATCGAATGAGAGTGGCCAACTCTGGAGTCAGGAGTTTTTAAAGTGCCCTAAGGGCCTCTGACATGGCTTAATGACTGCCGTACTAGACAAACAGTGTTATCTGACCCACAGAAGATTTGTTGGTCTGATCGTTCCTCTTTCTAATTCTAATTCTAAGGTGGGGGCGATGAGTCCTGCACTGACATCCCGCTTGGGGCGTTTTGTGCATTTCCCCCATTTCTGCCTAACCCAGCCAGCCAAGCTCCTTGAAATATTGGAGCACAGCCTCGTTCCTCTTTCACATCTCAATAGTGTTACTGTTCATCATGATTTTGAAGTGGTGATAGTACTGGTATATAGAGACTCGGGAGTAATATAGGTTTTGACTATTTTTTCTTCAGAGAAAAACAAGTCACACACAGGCGTGTAGTAGTTGACAGCAATTTGAAGGAAGTAGGAAACATTTGCAAAAAAAAGTAGGTAATTAATATGTAATTAAACGGTTAGACGGTATACGTCTTGCAAATACCTTACGAATACGTTTTTTAAGAGAATTTGTTTTATTAACGGTTATTTGTAATAGTACATACCTGCAGCACACAGTAGTTTCCTCCCTTCTTCTTCTTGAGGACCTCGAGAGCTTCAGCCGAGTATCCTGGCGCGATAATACCATCCGATACCTCTCTGAAATAAATTAATAATTAAATTATTTAAAATAAGTTCGCATAAGTGTGTTAATTGTGCGTAGTTCATAAGGCATTGGATTCCCTCACCACATTAGATTCACATTATATAAGCCAAAGTAAAATATATTTCAATAAATTTATTAATTCAATTTAATTATACTCTCCATGTTGCCAATCCACGACATAGCGCGCTTGAAGTTATTTGTTACCTAGTTCTTAACTAGCACTAACATTTAAAAAATATATATATTTAAAAAAGTGAGAGCTAAGAATTAATAAAAAGGTGTTACCTGGAGATAATCTTAGCAGTAATGACGTCACACTCATCAGACAGCGCCACGAAGTCTCCGAACGAGCTCATCCTGTCGGCGCCGCGAGCGCGCGCGTACGCAGCCGCCAGCGGGGACAGCTGCGGGAGCAGGTCCGACACTGTGCACACGTGAGCCTGCGCCGGGGAGATAGATACATCATACATCTATACATATAATAAAGGTGAAGAGGGTCGAAAATACGAGGGCCTTCTTGTACGTGCGTGACGTCACAGCCCCAACGGAAAACCAGCGCTGGTTGCTACCACACAACCAGCATTATGCTGAATTGGGGCTGTGTAGTGGCAGATTTTATGTTTGTTTGTTTACTATGTTCTTACTTGTGTTTGTTTCTCTGATAAATCTGCCACAATATTTTCTTTCTTTGTTACTTAAAATCTGAACAGTGTAATTATTAGAAAAAAAGTGTTCGGATATGCTTTAAATCCATAACAGAACACGTTTCAGCTTTCAGATTTTTGTCTGTTTATTTGAACGCTCATAACGCAAAAACAGAATATTTTTGGTATGTAAGTAGTATGAGGTCTTAGAAGTGCCATACGTAACTTTTTCTCTCAAAATAAAAAATGCGAGCGAAGCCGATGGCGTCCACTAGTTATTGGATATTACACGTATATATGATGCTGCTACAAGCGTCATTACTGACAGAGAAAGGAGAAGAGTCGATTTAAAAATATTGTACGCGATGTTTAAAAAAGAGAAATATACATACTTAACAATATCACAAATATACACTAGTACATACTCATAAAAAACAGAGTGATGAAAACGTATAGAGAGACCGAGTATCTGAACGAGCTTACAAGGTCAGCACTATATGAGGGAGACAGTGATGATTCACCATGACCAACTATACTGTTTCATCTTTAATTTTGGTGTTATTTATTTGGCGCATGATGCATATTAAAAATGGATGCATAGACAGTAGTACTTCATACTTATTAGTCAGAACAGTTATTTGTGTAAAAAAAACTTTGTTGTAATGTAAACCTTATATGCTAGTACAAAGTCCGAAATCTAACCTCTTCCTCAGTCAACGGCAGTCCGACCGCCGCTCCGGCCGGCGACACATGCTTGAAGGAGGCCGCTGCAGGGAGCCCTAGGGCTTCTCTCAGCTCCTTAACCAGCTGCCAAGCGTTGAGAGCGTCGCACAGGTTAATGAACCCGGGGGAACCGTTGAGCGTGGTCAGGGGCAGCTTGTCGCGGGTCGTGAACACTTGGGCGGGCTTCTGGTGCGGGTTCATGCCTGGAGAAAGAGATTTTTTTATTGTTGAGAAGACAAAAACGATGATTTAGTTGTTGTAAGATGATTTTCAACATCGCTTTGGCTTATTTCAATAGGGTTGACAAGCTCATTGCATTGTGTGCGATTAGTGTGTTGACTGATGTTTTTAATCTGTATTTTTTAATCAAATCAGCAGACAATAGTGCTTACACTACATTTTTTGCTCAAGAGATACTAGGCTAGTTTTTTAATCTAAGATAGAAGGAACACAACAGTTCTATCTTCTTAGAAAAGAAGCTAGTTTTCTCAATAGGAAATCAGAAACACTAGCTTGCTTGCATGCTATATTAGCTTCAATAATCATTATTAAAAAAAAACCGACTTCAAGTCTACTGTTAGTTTACTGAACAAATCCTATCAAAGAAAACTGCATCAAAATCGGGCTAGTTATTTAGATATAATATATACAGCAGCGCCCCCTGGTGAGTTGTCATCGTAACACATAGCTAGAACATATGTACACCAATCAAACCTCATCATATCACAGAAAACTGCATCAAAATCCGAGATGTCGTTTTGGTAATATAGGTAAAATTGGTTTGCATAAACTTTATCAATTTGTTGGTTTATTAGTTTTTCTCAAAAAGTACTGAATCGAATGAAAAAAATATATTATGGGATCATTTCAGAATCAATACCCATCAAACAAAAAATATTTTTGAAATCGGTTCATAAATAATAATATATAATAATAATAATTTATTTATTTGACCAAAAACTTACGTGTACGTACATTACATATTACAAAAACAAATACAATCTTATGCACTAGTATCTACAGTACGTCAGAAGTGTACTGAGCTCTGAGCTAAGTATCCAGTGGATCTTGTGTTTCAGAGCTGCAGTATCCCGCCGCGGCACATTTACTTAAATTTACAGAGATATATACTTATTTAAATAACGAATATTAATTTTACAAACAAATCAAAACAAAATAAAAACCAGACTATCTACCTAGTTAAAAGTCGGGAACGCACGAAAGTCTTTTTAAAAACTAATTAATTAAACACTACGTCTGTTCAGACTAAAGATTTTATTTAGACTGCCCTTATTCTAACATGCAATCTTATTTTATACCTAACACCTAAGCCGAGCCTTATCGGCCGGATGCTGAGTTGGCGACATGTAACCTGATCCGCGTGGTACGAGGATCGTTGGGTGGTCTGCGAATGTTATGACCATTGTGTGCGAGTACCAGGAACATAACGCCTTCCCCCTCAGACTCGAAATTATCGGAAAAGGATTTTCCGAGAATTTCGGTTTACATACATACATTTTCTTATTCTATATCTTAAGACTATTGCTGCTTGCAATACCAGGTCCTGCTCGGAGGGGTTTGTAGAGGCAGCGAACTTATGCGAATAACATTCTTAACTTACAAGTAAAATCGGATTTTCATTTACATTTTCATGTTCAATTACAGGGGTTGAGGGTGTCTCATAGATTTTCCGGATATAAGGTATAATTTTTAACTGTAATGTGTATACAAAAAAAACCAATAAGATTATATAGAGCACAATTGTGGCAATGCCAAAGCTTTTCACTTCACTTGAATTTTGAACACTTTTCACACTTTTCTTCAACATATAATTGAGGTGTTGCACGTCATCTAGGTTAACTCGTTGCAGGTTTATGGGTTCCATATTTTCCATTTTGTTTTCTGATAGATCAGGTAAGTTTACAATAGGTATGCGGTTATAAGATTTTCCCAATTCATGGAAACGGTTTGCACGGAGTCGCAGAGTGCCAATGGTGACATCGCATGGTTTCTGGATAGTGAGAATGTATGTACCTCTCAGTGGCTCCTGTATGACGTCGTCGCTGCATTGCTGCGTAAGCACCTTTTTAAATTTGGAGAAGATAATCCAAACGTTATCAGAGATTTTCTGTGTCTTTAATTCTTCTGTAATGACCTTGTGCTTACTACATTTTGGTAGATGTGCTCGGTATTTCATTAACTGTTCCACACAGGTTTCTGCGAAATAAGGCGCGATGCTGCTTTCAGAGCACAGGTACTCTTTGGCGGTTATCTCTTTACACTTTTGGGCAAGTGGGCGGTAGCTTTTCTCATCCTGGAGTAAATAGGGATATTCAGGAATTATGGTAAAGGTATCGGCGGTGGTATGGTTAAGCATGGGCAGTGGGTACAATTTATAATATACATAACATTCATTTTCAACTAATGGAACATCAATTATAAACCTAACATAACTGTCTTTAAGGTATGCTTTAACAGAGAATGTCTCTTCTAAATTTATTAGGTTTTGATTATTTACAGGATACATAAGCTTACCATATGTACTTATTTCTTTCAGCAATGTTATAATCTCTACAGAATCTATTACAGTTTTATGGAGTACAGACACTTTACTAAGGGCTAAAGCCGTCTCTACATCGCCGAGTTTAATGGAAATAGTGCGGAAATTACTAATAAAGAGGTTGAATACATTTATAATATGGAAAGTTAGAAGTTCCTCGAAATTATCATGTGATCTCAGGTAAAATTCTATTTTATTAACTCTATCATTCAGAAGCTTTGTGTTTTCATTTACAATTTCACTTGAGTTTACGATGTGATCCAGCATTTCGGTAATAATAGTGATTTTATTGGAAACGGCTTGCTCACGGGTTTGTGTCTCAGTTAATAATTGTTCGAAATGAATAGCGTCATCATTATCTAGATTTCCTGTTATTACTTTGATCAAAGAACCTAGAGGGTTGATAAGACCTCGTTTTACGCGTTTGCTAGGTACTAACTTCTGTAGTTTTTCTGTAGCCTCATCACGGATGTATTCAATTTGAGTCTGAAAGTCTTTCAATTTAATAATGAGGGAGGAAACATTTTTAGAGGCTAATATAACCTTGTTATAAAACTTTGAATATTGTTGCGAATGAAATTGCAAGTCGGAGGAGATACCTGTTTAATCTATAGTTTTTATAATAGACCAACTATCGTACTGTAGCGAGGCGCGACCTTGCTTAACTGGGAGGAGGCCTGGATTTTCATTAATTTCTTGAAGTTGAAGGCCCTGGCTCTGGAGACCTTGGGCATGGACGCACGTCACCATCACCAGGAGGAAGCACCACCTGCGGAGGGCGTTTTACATTTTTAATTGGGACCTTGGTGTCTCTGTCCTTGATTTTTATGGGTACGACGTTTTGTTTAGCTTCACCAGTTATTATAGCTTTTTGGTACCTAGGTTTATCCTTGGATTGTCTTTTGTTTACTGCCTTCGCATATAATGCCTGTCCTTCCGTGAACGGCGGTACTATTTCTCCACCGCGTTTATGCTTCACCTTTTCTTTGTCTTTTTGCAGTTTTTCCGAGATGAATTTATATAATTCATTAGTTCGTTTCTTATGATCTTTTATCAGTTGTTGTTTATAAGCTTTGTCAAATTGTACGTCAAAAGAGGAATTTAATTCTGTGTGTCCAAATACAACTTCGAATGGTGTTAAATCTGTAGCGCTATGTATGGTATTATTGTATGCCATTATAGCATAGGTCATTATATTTGCTGCGTCTGTGTATTTCTTTTCGTATTTGGCTAGGCGATAAATTTCAATTATGGTGGAATGGAAACGCTCTACTATGCCGACAGAATTCGGGTTATTTGGTGTAGTTATGTGCAGTGTTATTTTGTGTAATTGTGTAAGTTCTCGGAGTAGGTCGTTATTAAATTCGGTACCGGGGTCGCAGCTAATTTTTCGCGGAATGCCATAGAAACTGAAGTATTTAAGGAGTGCTCTTACTACCTCGGGCGTTGACCGTGATGGTATCTCTATTGCCTGTGCTAGCTTGCTGAACGCGTCTACTATCGTGAGGTAGGATTTGGAGTCGATGGAAAATATATCCATGAATAATTCTTGGAATGGGGCATCCTGTGTTTCAGTGAGTTGTAATACTGGTTTGATTGGTTTTCGGTCATACTTGGCGATCCTGCATTGGTCGCACGAGTTAATTACTGCAGAGACCGTTTCTTGCATGTCGGGCCAATAATAAGATCGCTTTATTCTTTTAATTGTTTCTGTTATACCTCTGTGGCATGTTTTTCCTTCGTGTATCTTTTTGATTATCAATTTTTGTTCGTCTTCATTTTCAACGTTAATCACTCTCTCGGTGCATTCATGAAAATTGATAGTACCTTGTTTGAACATGGAAATCACGACGTTGCTAAATTCTCGTCGGTGCTGTGTGGTCTCGAAGTAAACGAAGTATTTGTTCTTGGGTTTAATGTATTTTTTTAGGAATTCACATATAAGGTCTGGTTTGCCGTGAGGTAAGAAAACCTCTAGAATTTTTTGATGTTTCGTAGATATATCGGTTACTTGTAATCCGTCAGTGAATTTTTGAAACACGAGTATTTGGTTTGGTTTTGTGTCCACAGCTTCATGTAATATAGGTATACCTAGAGATTCTAAGTCTCTGCCTGAATGAATCGTTTCTGTAGCGCTGGAACTTGTCTCCGATGGTACGAGACATTCGGGTTCCTTACTCAAAATTTGGTCTATGGAATCTGTGTCTGAGATAGTTATAGGACTGTTGGTTGCCGTTCTCTCTGAGTCGGATATAGATATGGTGTCAGATTGCTGAGAAGGATTATCTAGATTGACAATCATTGATATATCGTCAGGTTCTTCTGCTGTAGTCAATGCATTAAGTTTGAGACGTGATAGTGCGTCAGCATTTGCATTTAGTTGTCCATTTTTGTGTTTTATGTCAAAATCGTATTCTTGAAGTCGTAAACGCCAACGTGTTAACTTACTGCCCGGCTCTTTTAGTTGATATAGCCAGAGCAAGGGTTTGTGGTCGGTTACAATGTCAAATTTCCTTCCGTATAAGTACGGCCGGAAGTGTTTTGTGGCCCAAATTATTGCCAATAGCTCTCTTTCGATGGCACTGTACTTTCTTTCTGTGTCCGATAAAGTTCGACTGGCGTATGCAATAGGTCGGTCGGAGCCAATTGTCCCTTGGGATAACACGGCTCCTATTGCCACTTCCGAAGCGTCGGTGGTCAATATGAAGGGCTTGTTCATGTCCGGGTATTGAAGTATCGGGGCGTTGATTAACAGCTCTTTACACTTTTGAAAGGCTTCGATGTATTTTTCCGATTTTTCAACAGTTTTTCCTTTCCTTAAACAAGCTGTTAACGGTTGTGTTATTTTTGAAAAATCTTTGATAAATCTTCGATAGTAGCCAATAAATCCCAGGAATCTTTTTATTTCTGTCTGAGTCTCTGGAATTGGGTAGTCAATCACCACTTGGATTTTGTCATTATTTGGTCGGAGTCCGTCTTTAGTTAGTGTGTGACCAAGATATTGAACTTCTCTCCGTAGGAATTCTGATTTGTCTAGTTGGACCTTGAGGTTGGTGAGTCTGAGCCTATCAAAGACTGAGCGTAACTTCTCCAGATGCTCGCGGAGTCCGTTAGAATATATAAGTATATCATCTAGATATACCAAACAGTGTATACCTTGCAGCCCTCTTAGTACGTTGTCCATTGCACGTTGGAAGGTTGCTGGGGCCGTTTTTAAGCCAAATGGCATGCGAAGGAATTCATAATGACCATTTTGGGTAGAAAACGCTGTCTTTTGTCTGTCTTCTTCTGCTATCTCGATCTGATGATAACCGGAAGCAAGATCCAAGGTTGTGAAATAATTGCTTTTACCTAATTTGTCAAAAAGGTCACAGATATTCGGTAGAGGGTAGCGATCGTCCGTCGTTATTTCGTTAAGGCGCCTATAATCGACTACCATTCGGTATTTCACTTGTCCGGAAGCGTCAAGCTTTTTAGGGACGAGGTGCACCGGAGCGCTCCAGGGTGAGTGTGATTCTTGTACCACGTCGTCCTTGAGCAGCTTTTCTACTTGATTTTTAATTTCTTCAGCTTGGGCTGGGGCCTGTCTATACGGCTTTATGTATACAGGGTTGTCGCTTGTTGTTCTGATTTGGTGTTTAACCTGATTTGTGAAGGTAAGGGGTAGGTCTTCACAGTAGAATATGTCTTTATATTCTATACATAAGTCACGTATAGCTTTTCTTTCTTCCGAGCTAAGGTGGTCCAAGCGTAGCTTTGCTAGGTTTTCCTTGAGTAGTTGATCAATTTCTACTTCAGTTGATTCCGTTATGTAATTCAGGTCACATGCTATTACGTCATCGTTTCGGACTGGCCGTACAACAAAGGGTTTCTTTATAGTCATGCCTACTTCATTTTCAGATGCATTTTGGATAACTGTGGTGGCATAAAAATTTTCACACTTCACAATAGCTGCAGGCATCCTGACATTTTCACAAAATTGTTTGTATTCGATAATTGCATCTCCGTTTTCTACGGACACTGGTATCTTTACCCGGGTTTCTGACCTTGGTTCTAGGGTCACCGAATGATCCTTGTCATAATATATTGGGATGGTTGCGTTTTGTGTTTTGAAAGTTCTGTCGTCTAGATCAATTTTGGCTTTCAATTTAAGCATTAGGTCCCATCCAATGACTCCATCATATTTGGGGTCTACGTCGTATACGAAAAACTTGTGGTCCATTTCTTCGTTGAATTCTTTGAATAAGGGTATGTCCACCACATGATTATGTGAACTGGATGCGTGAGTACTTGTTACCTCGAAGGGTTCATTTCTTTTGTATTGCTGGTAATGAGTGTCTGCCTTCCTTGGGCTGATAAAACATCTGCTGCTTCCTGAGTCTAGCATAAATTTTGCATTTATATCGTTGAATTTTACATAGGGTAGTTTTCGGGTGGCGTCGTAGTTGAGCTCAATTACCTCGGGGGGTTTGAGCTCAGGGTTAAGCAAAAATTTTCCATTGTATCGTCCTTGGTCTCTTCTTCATTGATTTGTTCTTCAGTGTATTCAACCATGGGGTCGTAGTACAAGTTAGGGTCCTCATAGTAACCATAACCTTGTTCCTCATAATTAGGGTTGAAGTCGTCGGCCTGTTCCTGTGTTATGTTTATTTCATTCAGGGGTACCTGCCTTGGTTGTACCGTTCTCATGGTGACGTCACTGGTAAATGGCACTGGTGGTTTGTAGCCTTGATGTTGGGGTTGCTGGTAACCAAACTCTCCCGGTTGTGGACGAAAGCCTTGAGGCTGTGGCGGCCTGTATCCGAATTGTCCTGCTTGAGGGCGATACCCTCCTTGGTTAAATGGCTGAGGTGGGCGGTACCCAAAGGGGGTCATTTGAGGTCGCGGTATGTTTGTTTGAGTTGGGAAATTTGGCTTGTAACCAAACTGCATAGGAGGTCTGTAATTATTGTTAATATTAAATGGAGGTCGTATAGGCTGTGGTCTGAATGCCATAGGGGCTTGATTAGGGATACCGAATTTGAATTGTGGGTGTTGCATTACCGGAAGAGGTGGAGGTTTTGGTACTGTCAAGTGCTGTAGCATTTTTGATCTTAATTGGTATTGATCCTGGAAGTTGACTTCCTCCAGGACATGTTTAAGGGCATCTTCTAGAGTTAGGGGTTGTTTCAGCCGAATCACCCTAACCATGTGTTCAGGTAGGTTGTAGAGAAAGACGTTCAAAGCCGTGTTATTATGAATTATTTTCTTCGCCTGTTTTACGTCTTCGCTATTTGCCGAATTTTGGTGAATTTTCGAAAATAATATTGCGCGCATGTCCTGCACACGTCCGCAGAAATCTAGATAGGACTCTCCGCTTTTCAATTTAAGGGATTCCAGTTCAAACGCTACTGACTCTTCACTACGCGGGTCTCCGAAATGTTGGATCAATAATGCCCTGAGGTCGTCATAACTTGTGAAGTCACCCCGCTCACTGATTAGGGCGGCAGCTTTTCCAACGAGTTTGCTGGTGAGACATTGCATAAGGAATTCATTTCTTTGGGTGGTACCTTGAAAGTACTGAATGACATACTCGCATTTTTTAAGGAAAAGCGTCAAAGTTTTAGTGTTGCCGTCGTAATCAGGGACCAGTTTTAACATGTCCCTAAGAAGGGGCGGTGCTATGGTAGCTGCTGTGGCTGCATCCACCATTTTTACAACTATCTATTACTATTCCTTCTAAATTAAAATATTTTATACTTAATTATAATTATCTGTGCAATTTTCGTCACAATTTACCTAATTTAACCTATTGCGCAATTTTAATCGCGTATATATCTAAATTAATCTATGTTGTGCAGTTTTAGTCACAGTTACCCTAAATTATCCTAAATTGTGCAATTTTAATCACAATATAACTAAATTTACTTAAATTGTGCAATTTTAATCACAATAAAATAGGCTTATACTAGAAAACAATTTTCGTGGATGGGGATGGGGTAAGCAGGAGGATTTTACTCCAGAGGATGCTACTCTATGTACTTACATGCCCAGCGCCATCGTAGTCCGCTTTAACAAATTTGTTTGGTTCGGGGATACCGGTGTCAGCTTCCGATGCTAGGGTGCTGGCACAATGCTGCCGCTCGAGGATCGCGGAATTCACGCGAATATTCACACGCGCTGGCTAGCAACTGATATCCGGCCCGGCTGCGCCAGTTAAAAGTCGGGAACGCACGAAAGTCTTTTTAAAAACTAATTAATTAAACACTACGTCTGTTCAGACTAAAGATTTTATTTAGACTGCCCTTATTCTAACATGCAATCTTATTTTATACCTAACACCTAAGCCGAGCCTTATCGGCCGGATGCTGAGTTGGCGACATGTAACCTGATCCGCGTGGTACGAGGATCGTTGGGTGGTCTGCGAATGTTATGACCATTGTGTGCGAGTACCAGGAACATAACGACCTACTACAGAGTAAGCAAAAACTACAAAACGTCTACGATTTTTGACATTTTAAGTGTTGCCCGGATATAAATTAAAATTATGTACACGAAATTCCGTCGTAATCTCTGAAAATATATGGTAAAGCAAATTCAGCCAGCGCTATTCAAGCGTCTGAAAGAGCGGCTGGAAGTTAAAGTATGTGTCTAAGGTACATAGATCATGTTATTAAATATACATGTTTGACCGTTATGATGTATCATAGCCACATAATATGGTTTTTAATTAATATTAATATTATCATACGTGTATATGTACAAGTGTGTGTGTGTGTGTGTGTATGTGTGTGTGTATGTGTGTGTGTGTGTGCTAGGTTGAGTTCATGTTTATAAATATAAATATGACATGACATTACTATTGGTTTATGTTAATAACTAGCTATCCACTAGTCACCTGGGCTATTCCATAACTTCAATCAACTTTTCAGTTTGATCATAGTCCAAAGTCATAAGGTAATCAGTTACCTTTTTATTGCATTCATGTCTAGACATATTTGGTATGTCTATAATTTTACATATCTTGTTGTACAGACATGGAATAACGGAGTAATCGCGTAACATACCCACAAAAAAAAGGAAGAGAAGAGAGTCGTATAGCGTGTGTCGTTTAGAAGTCAAAACATAGGAAGTACTCTTCCAAATGCTAATTATAGTTAAAAATCAGTGTTACCGTATCGGAGTGTCATCTGCGCCTGTCCTGCTGAGTACTGCTTGCGGAAGTAGTCCGTGATGGCCGTGTCGTACTCAGCTGTGTGCGTGAACGCCTTCAGGGCCAATCTCTGTCTGGAAGTATGAATTATAAGGTTAGCTTATGTATATATAGACACACATTACTCACAAACTTCATACTCAGACTACTCACTCTCAAGGAAGAAATCGAACAAAATAAAAATACAGCTAAATGAAGTAACAATTCAGGTATAAATGAATAATAATAATAATAATTTTTATTGATTCAAATAATAATGGCAAGGTATTACAATTTTACAATTCATTATCTTATTCTAAAATTTTAATGACATGCTCCCTGGCTGCCGCTGTAGGATTCCCTGTGTCGCGGAGCTCAGGGTTCTTCCGATGGTTACCAATTAGGAGTCTTATAAATCTATAATGGCAATTATAATTTTTAACATTCGTGACGTGAGTGACGTATGTACATACATAATTAGATCTTATATGAAAATGGTTAACCTATTATTATTAAAAATAATAAGGATAATTTGATTGATAATAATAGTAATGTGTTAGTATATTAGTTTTATGGCAGGAGTGTTTAGTAGAATTATATATATTTAGACCGACTGCAGAATAGTATTTAAAAAATAAAAATAAAACAATGTTATAATACAAAAATACATGGGTATTGTGGTTTTCGTTTCCTCTAGTGCCTCCTGGACCTGTTCAGGTGGCGGAGGGCTCTAGCGTGATGAGTGTTTTACTGTGAGTGTAGATGAGAGTGTGAGGGTGTTTGAGTATGATGGGAGTAATTGGGTGTCACCGAATACCGTCCAGCTGTTAGTGGGGGTGACGGTGACATCCAGGGTTTGATGACTTATAAAAATGTATTGGTTGAATGAAGTGTTTTATTTTACAATCCTAATTAATTCTTCCGTTTCCTCATAGTTCAGTTGTCGCAGATATGCTGTGATTTTACGTTTTGCATTGTATTTGTTATCCTCTAGTATGTTGAGTTTCTGATTGAGAAGGCGGTAGAGATAACGTCCTCTAAACTTGTTGGATCTTTGTCCAATTTGTATGCCTACTTTTGTGATTGCCCATGTTGTATATCGTGTTCTTTCATGTCTTGTTTGTAGTGCTGTCCTATGAAAACGCAGGGCTGTTGATCTGATGTAGATTTGTCTCACAGATAGGTGGTTTGTTTCTGTGTGCAAAAGATCTGTAGGGTACTTAAAAGTTTTCCTATATGCCACTTTCAGGACTGCGCGTTGGGCCCGTTCTAGTTTAAGCAAGTTGCACGTTCCGGCCGATCCCCAGGTGTTTACACAGTAACTTAGTAACGATTCACAAAGTGAAATGTAGACCATTTTGATTACATTTCTGTTTGCGATGTTTCGAAGTCTTTTAAAGATGAATAGTAGCTTTCTTATTCGCGCAACTAGTACTTCAATTTGTTTAGTCCAAGATAAAAGTTCGTCTATGTGAATTCCTAGGTATTTGTAGCTCTTTTCTTGAATTAGAGATGGGCATTCACATAGATTGCTTTCTCTACATGTGTGAAGTTTAATGTTCAATGGTTCTTTTGGGCTCGTGCGAGCAGAAACCCTGAATGCAACAATTTTAGTTTTTTCGACATTAAGTGTAAGCAGATTACTACTTAACCAGTTTGCTACTTTTCTTAGGCCCGCCTCAGCAGTTTCACTGACTTCTTTCCACGAGTCGGATGAGTAGATTATACTCGTATCATCGGCGAAACAGAAAAGGCTGCCATTTTTGAGTTGCAAATTAGACAGGTCGTTGAGATAGACCAGAAAGAGCGTGGGTCCAAGCACACTCCCTTGTGGCACACCAAATTCTATTTCCATATAATTACTTTGAAGGCCGTCGACTTTGACTCGTTGCCTTCGTCTTGTGAGGTACGATTCAAACCACGATAAAGCTATTCCTCTTATTCCCAGGTGTTCCAGCTTTTTCAGCAGGATCAGTCTGGAAACGCTGTCGAAGGCTTTAGCTAGATCTAGGAATATTAAATAACTAAATGAAAAACTAAATGAATATATAATAATAAATAACTAAATGAAATCTGTAATATTCTATTAAATTTTACCTGTATTTGTTCCATTGAGTCAGACCTTTTATACAAACAAAATTATACATTTCTTTAAATGAAAAAATGTCCGCAGGTAGACATCGTTTTATGGTGGAAGTGCCGAAGTGTCGAACGCAGCGCTTTGCCGCTTTGCCGTCCGTACAATAAACGTAGAAGCAAAGCGCTGCGTTTATTGTACGGACGGCAAAGCTCTGGAACACTTTACCAGAAGCTGTGTTTCCTGCGAACTACAATCCAGGGGTTTTCAAATCTAGAGTTAATAGGTATCTTCTAGGTAAACGTGTTACACCCTAGGCTGCAGCAATGCTTAACATCAGGCAGGCTGTAGTCAAACGTAAACCTTTCACACGTAAAAAAAAAAAAAATGAAGTGTATCTTGAAAGTCGTATAATCTCTTATTTGTGCTTTTAATCTAAATCACTTCTATTATCTCTTCTTATACACAAGAAAATCTTAACATAGGCATGCCATAATTTTTAGAATATAAGCAAGAAGAAAGAAAAACATTTATTAAAATCATATTCATTACCAATATATAAATAGTTTTATGCATTATGCCACACTATGATTTCTTGTCATAAAATGTCATATACCTACATTTTCAAAAAATATTTCGGTTCATTTTTGTATAAGACGCAGTATTCAAACCATTGCGTCTAATATTCTAGAAATTCTTACATACCTAGTTTCCAAAGACGTCTGTCGATCCTTACTGCTCTTCAACTCTTGCATGACCTTTTCATAATCACTTGGGTCACAGATGACCGTCACTCTATCGTGGTTCTTGGCGGCTGCTCTGAGTAAAGTCACTCCTCCAATATCCACGTTCTCCACTGCATCAGCGATGGTGACATCTGGCTTGGACACAGTCTGCACGAAGGGGTACAAGTTGCACACCACCACACTGATCATGTCGAAGTTCTGACGGGACATGTCAGCTTGGTCAGATTCTGTTGTTCTGAAAAAAATTTGGTGTTTTTAAGCCTTTGGATTTCCATACAATGTTATATCATAAGTATAATGCAATAGAAACAGATTTTATTTAATTATTATTTGCGACATTATATATTGGCGACATTGGGCGACCTTATCACTAAAGTGATCTCTTCCAGGTAACCAAGCTTGGACAACACTAGAGGAAATCCGTAGAGCTTTTATTCAATTCTAGTATCTTATGTCTGTCTCCCCTAAGCTACCTCCCCACCAATTTTTAGCTTTTTTATTTTTACACGAAATAGGCTTACGTTTGACTATAGCCTGCCTGATGTTAAGCACCGCTATAATAATAGTCTAAGATGTAGCACGCTTGCCTAGAAGAAACCTATTTACTCTAGATTTGAAGACCCCTGGGTTATAATTAACTGGGAACAGGGCTCCAGGTAAAGAGTTCCATAGTCCTAAATAGGGCATAAATAAATAAAAATTAAATAAATAGGGGTTCATAGGGCTAAATCCGTTCAGTTTTTGAGTTATAAATGATGTAACTAACACCACTTATAGATATTTGTCTTCTTGGGATCATGCTTTTATGTTGTCATGCTTTTAATTAAAATGCGATAAAGTCACCAATTACAACAAGTTTTTATTAAATTTATTTCCATGTATTTTGCAAATTGTATCCTTCTGTTTTGATCACTTATGTGTTTGTGTATAAATGAATCGTTACCTATATTAGCTGTAGTAACAATCCAAGTTTTGAATGTTAAAGCTGATGTCAGTGAACTATGTTTTTTATCACACACGTTATCAGCACAACAACGTAATATAGGTACTTACGAGGGAATAAATTGTCAATGACCTCAACATTAAATTGGTCGTCATAATATGATGGTCAGTTCTTCATTGTTTCTTATTACAAGTACTTACCTATGTCCTAGTACTGTAAGATTATTCTTTCAATGCTTATTTGCATGTATGTTTGGGTCTGGTTGTTTTCATACCATGTATAATAAGTATGTTATCCAAAAAATAAGTAGGTCTATGAGTAGTAGGTCTATCTCTGTCTTTATCGCGTCAAAAAATTGTAGTCCTGTTAGTATAGTTTTGCATTAGTGATCCTGAGTATTCCGCGATCTTCCTTCATAAGTATTGAATACTGCTTAAGCTAACAATGCCTTTTGGAAACCATAGGACAATGTTATCATAATAACAATTACCTGGACAAAATACCAGCATGAACAGCCGGGTGCAGAGTCTTGACTCTGCCTCCGAGCATCTCCGGAGCCTTGGTAATGTCGGAGACATCCAACACACTTAGCCCTGCATTACGGAGTGAAGTGGCGGTACCGCCGCTGGCGATCAGGCGGAGGCCCACGTCTGAGAGACTCTTGGCGAGCGGTAGCAGACCAGTCTTGTCTGATACGCTGAGAAGGGCTGGAACAAGTGACAATGGATTGTTACTTTCGGTTGTATTCTGTGCTTTCGGAGGTATCTTTTAAAATTTTGTCACATTGGACCACATTGACTGGAAAGTTTCTATCATTAAAATAAGATAGGTACTCTAGAGCAAGGCCATTTGATGAATTAAGTTGATCTATTGCCTGACATATTAATACAATTAGAATATATAGGTAAATCAAAGCTTTAGGATCATGCAGACCAGGTTATTTATGTTGCATTTGCATAAACTGAACTAAAAGTGTCATTGTTTATAAATCAAATTAAAAATTCCAAATACCTATGCAGGATTGAAAACAAAAAAATAATATAATTATCTACTGAAATCAATCTTATAAAGAATAAGATAAAATACTAATAAATAATAATAATTCAAACTTAAATTGTATCAATATTTTTACTAAACAATCTTACCTAATTTTCCATTGGCGGCCATGTCTGTGTCTTCCAAATAGTTTTAATGAACTGATGATATTGAGACAATTGCTCCGAGCAGGCTTCTATCTGCTGACCTCTGCAGGGGTTCCTGATAACAAACAACTTGTTTACTCCATGTACCTAATTTTAACTTTCAGACAGGGTTGGCTGAACTTATTATATTATTTTAATTTAATTATAAACTCATTAAGCGAATATTATGTAGTTGCAGTTGCACAGATAAAACTCCCCTGATTCCCCTTAAACTATAAATTTGTCAGTCTTCAAGTCGAGAGTAAACCGGTTTCTTTTAGGCAAGCGCGCTAGATCGTAGATTACAACGTTGCTTAACTTGCCTGATGCAAGTTGTAGACAAGCGTGAGCCTATCTCAAGTAAAAAAAATATAAGTATTTTTAAATTTTAAAATCTAGCTTACACTAGAAAAAGTTGGTTTACTTGTAAATTAACTTTTAGGCACTAAACATTTTTACAAGGCAATTTATTTTGCTAAATTTGTTTTAGTAAAAAATATTGGTGAGTTTTATTGACTCTAATTAGGTTAACAAGAATTACCTATAAGTTCAAAATTTGTGCATATTTAATAGAGTTGGCATTACAAACAATATAAGCGCCTAAATTCATTAATAAAATAATGAGTAGGTACACATAATGTTGGTCTAATGTTTTATTTATTGACATACCAAATTACTTTTAAAATTATTATAATTAGAGAAAGACAGTAAATACCCATGTAGCAACCCTATCATTATGTATCCAAGTATTGTGATGAAAATTCATAGATTTATTGCCGGACTTGACAACAAAAACAAGATAGTACAAACATATTATTCAACTTGCTAAAATAATAAATCATAACACAAATATAAGGTCAATTAAATATCATAAACAACATCAATACTATGTACGTCAGACACTTGTTTATGAGACCCACAATGTGTTTTATTGTTCAGTTATTTATTGTTATCTTTTAAGGAATCTAGGTATTTCTTACCATTAAGAAAGTTAAACATATTTTATCCTACTCTTTATTGTAACACACATACATTAAGACATAAGCAACACAATCAACTAAATGCTACCAAAACTAAAATAATTAAAAATATATCTTATTGAAGCATCTCGCTTAACATTTTATCAATTTTATAAAAGCATACACTTTGTTAGACAAAAAACTGCATGTATATACTACATGATAAGTAATTCTAATTTTAGTGCACATTTGTGTTGAGTCTGGTCGTTTGTATGTATAATAAGTATGTATTTACAAAAGAAAAGTATATAAGTATTATATCCGTTATCTAGTACCCACGATACAAGCGTTTGCTTAGTGTGGGGCTAGATGGCGCTGTGTGCAATGTCCCGGAATTTCCAGTGTTGCAGGAACATATTTGAAATGTAAGTGGTTTAACAAAATTTGTGAATTTTCTGGATACACTTGACATAAAATATGAGTGTTCGTATTGCTGTTTAGTAAGGTGATGTAAAATAATTTTAAATGTGTGAATGTTAAGTATAAAAAAGATAGTGTCTCTCTATGTAGTGAGCACACAGTCTGCATGCATTTAAAATGCCGCCTACCAAGCGTTATTATTATATAAAGGCGTTTATTTAGTTTACGATGTAGGTAGGTAGGTATTTCATTTACCTACTTTTTTTTTTTATTAAACTACTCATGATACTATATTTACTTCCATTTAAGTGGGTACTTATGCGTGGTCGGAAACATGATAGCCAGAAAATTTTATAATGCTGCGCCTGACGTGAAAGTTACCCTATTTAAGTCATTTTGCCAAACGTTTTACACATGTCAACTCTGGACTAATTACACGAAAAAATCGCACAACTCCATCAGAGTTGCATACAACAACATCTACAGGCAGCTCATGGGCCTGTCGCGGAGCTGTAGTGCATCCGGTATGTTTTTTGACGCACGCATTGACAGCTTTAATGCTATACAGCGCAAGAGGATTGCTTCTTTTATGTCCAGAGTTGACATTTGTAAAAACAGTATTATTAAGAGTCTGTCTGACCGCATGCACATGACTGCAACATACCGGCAATGGTTGGATATTGTCACGTAATCTGTATTTCTACATAATTCAATTTATGCTTTTATATTGTACCTTTTTGTGTGAACCTTTCTATGGACCCTGCTGTCTGAAATAAAGACCTATTATTATTATTATTATAAAAAGGTAATTTATCATAAGAGTTGCCTTTTTAAGGGATTGAAACTACGTTCGTATCACTGTAACACAAGCTATATTTACTGCGATAACTTAAATGCTTGTACTATTACTGTAATAAGGCAGCTTCAGCTCATTAGGTACTTATTTTAATTTTGCATATAAATTAAGTTAATTACCGTTAATAATCTGAGGATAAATAATTAGTTTCAAGCCAGGCCGATACAAATTGCTCGTCTGATTAAATGATAGGTTAATACTGCGAAGTGCGACCATGAGTTCAACAGGGTAGGTATAACCGGTTCAAGGAATGGATCAAAAACCACCAAAAACAGTGGGTACACACCCGCTATTATGAAGCCCATAAAGAACAATAAAGTACTTTGACATACTTACGGCGTTTTTACAAGCAGCTACAAACAATTCTTGTAATACTTTAATAATTATATCGTAATTTACTTAATGTAGAAAGCAAGAATAAAGAAGTAAATAAAAATATAACCTCAACTCAAACTCAAAAACCGCCGTCACCGTCAGGTACCTAATTAGCTCTTGACTTGTCATTGTCTTGTATGTAGTTAAGAATGTATCTAAATATATAACTTTATTAAACTATATTTAACTTTTTGTAAATATCTGTTTTGTATAAGTTTTCTGTATTATTAAGTTATTTTTGTAAATAAATAAAAATGTATGTTAAGAATGTCAAAATCTTTCTTTTACTTGAGAACTGGCACAATACAAAGTTATGGCCAAAGAAAAAAAATCTAAATCTTTCATGATTGTCAGTGTCACGCTCACGTCACTAAGATGTAAACAATTCTCGCTCATGCTTTGCACTTTGCACGTGGACTATTATTTATTGAAATTACTAAAATTGGTCTGATTTAGAGTACAAAAACATTGAATAACTAATACATTTGTTTTAGAATTTCACTGCTTGATCACTAGTAATATCATAACAACTATGTCAGAGCCAGCAGTGACCAAACCACCCGGAAAAAGTTGGCGAGAAATCAATCAAGAACGTAAAACTTTGAAACGGAAGCGAAACGAAGAAAAGATAGTAAAACGAGAGAAGCGGGCTGTACTCGATAAGGAGATCGAAGAGAAAGTTAAAGAGGAGGCTGAGAAAGAGAAAAAATACTCTGAAATATCTACCATCAGCATCGCAGTTCCTGGGTCCATTCTTGAGAACGCTCAGTCAGCGGAGTTGCGTACTTACTTGGCCGGCCAGATAGCTAGAGCTGCTTGTGTGTTCTGTGTCGACGAGGTGATAGTGTATGATGACATCGGTGACAAGATAGACACAAAAAAGTCTAAACTAGAAGGAACTGATGGGGTCAAAGTTGCTCGTAGGAGTTGTGTGCAGTTGGCGAGAATTCTGCAATATTTGGAGTGCCCACAGTACTTGAGAAAGCATTTCTTTCCACTACACAAAGATTTGGAGTTTGCTGGGCTTCTTAACCCTCTAGATGCCCCACATCATCTGAGACAGTCTAATGATTTTAGATTTAGGTATGCAATGCTTAATCATACATATAAAGATAACCTTGTGTTTCCTTACTGGGTATACACTCCTACCTAGACCATAACAATCAAATACCATTGCGCCAATTATGGTCAAGTGTAATCCCATTCTGTTTCTAATAGTAAATTTCAAATGTATAGCATCTTTACGTTTTTAATTACAGGGAAGGCATAACAATGAACAAGAAAGTAAAGCCTGGCAAGGGATCCCAGGTGAATGTGGGTTTGTTGCAAGATGTTTCAACAGACAAGCTCCTGAACCCTGGCATTAGAGTGACAGTCAGAATGTTGCCAGTTCCTGAGGGCAGCAAGAAGATTAAAGGGAAGATTGTGAGCCTGACCACCCCAAGAGCAGAGACAGGGGTGTACTGGGGTTATACTGTGAGAGTGGCTAATAATTTGAGTCAGATCTTCACTCAAAGCCCATATAAAGATGGGTAAATATATCACCTATTTATTTAAGCATCTGAAGATAATTAATACTAAATATTCTAGAAAACTTCACATAGCACCCTCTAGCTCCTAATAGTTTTTATAGTGCTCATCATTTATTTTAATTTTGGTCTACCTTACAGCCTTACACACACATTTCAATCAACTATCCAGCAAATGTAGATCAACTAAATACTCAGTTTTGTTGTCTGATTTTGTTAACAGTAGCTGATAACAAAATTAAACATGATTGTGTTTTCAGTTATGACCTGACCATTGGTACATCAGACAGAGGCACATCAATAGATGAAGTTCCAGAGAAGTCTCTCCAATACAACCATGCCCTCATTGTCTTTGGTGGCTTACAAGGCATTGAAAGTGCCCTAGAAAGTGATGAACAGCTGCAAGTGGATGAGGCCAGTTTACTCTTTAACCAGTATGTGAATGTGCTACCAAATCAAGGATCCCGGACTATTAGGACTGAAGAAGCTATTCTCGTTACACTATCAGGATTAAGAAGCAAGTTTAAAGCCAACAATGAACCCATGGTGTTTACAGAAACTGGTATTGCAAGTAGTTCCATCTTTCCCAAACAAAACAATCCTACAAACAATGTTGTTGTTGATAATAATAAGCTAGATTTAAGTAGATTTGACTAAAATACTGATATGTAAAGAAAGTCTTTTATTTGTAAAACTTTTAGAAAAATATGTTAAAAGCCCTATACCTTTTCTAAGCTTTCTTAAAACAATTGTACTATGTACTGAATAGGAAAAATGTTAGATAAGTTAGTACTTGACCACCTTACTTTAATTTCTTATATTAACAAATGATCACTTGATCAGCATTTTGTCTATATTTTGTATCAAGCTGATATTTTATTTTTTTATTGATAAGATACTCTATTGGTCCCTATTCCATTTATTTCTAAACTATAACATTTTTCAGTCATCCCTAACACCTAACTTGAGAAACAATAACTTCATTGCTTCTCAATAGCTTGCTGGACTGTATCTCGGAGTAACTTGATGGTAGAAGCTTGGTCTGCTGCACCAATCACAGCTGTTCCGGAGACAATCATGTTGGCACCAGCCTGGAAATAAAATAATGAAGTTATTGATAAGTAAAGTTTGGTAACTACATAATGTAAGTTGGTTATTATTATTTTTATAATTGCATATAATATATATTTTATTATAATGTTCAGCTGATTTTTCGTGGGTGAAGCTTCCTTTTGACTAGACACCAAGTTTTTCCTTACAGTAATGTTGGTATATAAATAAATATTCCGGGACATTGCACACAGCGCCAGCTAGCCCCGCACTAAGCAAACTATATGGTAGCTTAATAGGGATAGCAAGGATGAACTATGTTGATTTTTTAAGTTTTTATTTCCTCTGCAGTCACAAAAGACATTCTTGTAGTGCAGTTGATGGATTGATAACATTAGTGAAAGGGTTCATATGAAATCAGATGTAAAGTGCATGATAAAGCAGGTTGGATAAGAGATTGAGGTATTTATATATTATAACTTGCATTACAAGTATAGTTTAAGTAATCAATTAGATGTATAAGTTTGTTTTTATTGCAATTGACTTACCATTTATTATGGTATTAGATAATTTATGAATTGAATGTAAAAATTAAAAGGGATAATTTTACTTACTACTTTTAGTTTACCTGAGCACAACATGCAATAGTGGAAGGTCCTACTCCCCCATCCACTTCAATATTTAAGTTGGGGTAGTTCTCTCTCAAGTATTGCACCTTCTCCATCTGGTCAGCCATGAACTTCTGGCCTCCGAACCCTGGCTCCACTGTCATGATGAGCACCATGTCTGATATGCTGATGTACTTCTCTACTTCTGCTACTGGAGTACCCGGCTTTATTGCCACTCCAACCTAGAATTATTAATTTCACATAATATAAGTGATTAAAGTGGCTTAGTAAGTATATTAAGACTTCAGGTTATTTGATTTTTAATTGAATCTTTTGCTTTTCTTTTACCTAAATATTTAAATAGGTGGTGTATGACTAAAACATAATGCCATTTCAAAGTAAATATTAGTTAATTTTGCTTACATACCTTCATTCCACTCTCTTTTATTTTTCTACAGACATCTTCAACATTTTTCACAGGCTCTATGTGAAATGTGTACTGATTTACCCCGGCATCAGCCATGGGTGCAATCCACTGTGAATAAAGCGAAAATGTTATGGAAAAGAAAGACCACAAGGAATTAATACAAGGCAGTACATCTGAGATGCCCGTAAAATGTTAAATTCACAACTTGTAAACAGCAAAAGAACCCAGTTACCTGTTCTGGATTGGCCACCATCATGTGAGTTTCAAAGAAAGCGTCTTTAATTTTAGAGCGAAGGCATTTCACTATCGGGTGTCCAAATGTAAGGTTAGGAACAAAGTGTCCGTCCATGACATCCAAATGTAAGTAGTCTGCACCATTATCTAAAAGTTTCTGAGATTCTTCGTAGAGTTTAGATAGATCAGCGTTTAGAATCGAAGGACCGATGCGAGCTCGAATGTTGCGAGTCATTTTTAATGTTTATTTAAAGACTAAAGAGTTTCTGTAATAGGTATCTGCACAAGTGTTTTCCTTGCTGAATAGTTTAAACTATACTATACTACGACTCGAAAGAGTTATATTCTAATTTCACTATTAATTATATTACTATTATGACTCTTGCGTATTGTAGAGGTTATCTCCAAGCAAGCAGTTGATTTGATAACAGTTATCAGTGATATGATATGTCAAATAAAACCAAAACAAACTAGCTTTTGGACATTGACAGCTACGTCATTTTTTATTATTTTCTGGCTTGAACTCTGTTATTTTTGACAATCAACTTAAGTAATCTTGTAGGTACCTACCACTAATCTAACCTTAACAACCACCTAGATTTTGATAACGCATTTGCTTTTGGCTTTCTTTTGTAAGTTTTCTAAATTGTTTAATTATACCAATGGTTACGGTTACGGCTCTAAATTATTTATTTTTAAATATATTCTTCGCATGCACCTCACAAAGCGATGGAAGGAAATATTGCAATACCAGTATTTGCAAAAATAACAAGGATCTATGTAAATTTCAGGTAAATTGATGTAGAAAAGCTTTCCGCTGCAAGCGCAAAGTACGATGCACTTGGTGTATTCTTTCATTTTTCATCAAGTAGACCTATGTACTTACGTCTATTATTTAAACTTCAGCAATCAGAAGCGCCAGCCCGCCATTGCGTTGACTTGGAAAATCTGGTCAAATCCGACGAGGACAAAAGAGCATTGCTCGACAAAATCAACAGCAGGCGAAGTAAAATAGCGGCTGGTGAGTTAAGGTCCTACCCGGCTGCCGCTAATATGATGAAATTAGTAAGTATCATGGTAGAATGTTTTTTAAATTAAATTATTTCTGTATTACCTATACACGGATAAAACAGAGTACCTACAATTATATTTATTATGTTTAGGTACTATAAATATAATAAATTATGTATTTTTTTCTTTTTTTTCAGGAATGGAATCCTACATTAGAACAATCTGCGCAAAGATGGGCCAATCAATGTGTTAGACACAGCTCACCGGACATAAGGGATGCTTGCAGAGATAGTGGTACCTATGATAAAAACTTGTACTTAGGTATAACTATAAGTACCTACTTATGTACTGAGCTATAAGGACTACCTATGTTTTAAGTCCTTAGTCGTATTCTTGAGTATAATAATTTCATGTGGGTTCTTTCACGGGTGACACATGTTCATTGTTCATGACGAATTTTGTGGTCCGCCAACATAAGGTACGGTAAGTATGTGTTTTCCTCGCGATGCTTTCCTTCATCGCTAAGCGAGTGCTAATCTAGACATAACTTTGAAAATAGATCATTTAGATAGATCTGAAATCGAGCCTTGGTCCGTCAGAATACAGGGTGACCATTTTTGAGCAACTCTAGCGGCACGGTATAATATTAATATAACCGTGCTCTAGCTGTTTAAGAAAAATAAGAAGTCTTTACATTAATTACAAAAACGTCTCCCTAATACCTAGATTTAGTTCAATAACTCGTATCTAGCACAAACCTTGTTGAAAGCAGGTGGAATGAAGCTTAGGTACGAACCTAGTTTATTGAGATATACAAGTGTCACGAACTCTGATATCTCTTGAATAGTTCAAGCGATAACTTTATGACCTTCGTTGATCGATTTTTGATGTTTTAAGCTAGCACTTTAAAGATTAGGTTTAAATCGTAACTTACAAGGTATACTTACTAACCTGGTCTTTACCAGGTTAGTAAGTATACCGTATAGTGATGCAAAATTATATTTACCTACATGCAGACTTGGATTTATGTAAAAATATGTATTTTGTCTAACATGAGGAGTGACTAGACAAATTAGGAGAGTCGTGTCGAATGATTTCTAGGTACTTTGCCTGTAACAGATATAGAGATATCTAATATATAAAAATAATCTAATCTAATATATAATAAAAATTAATAGTTCGGGGCTGAGGGTCAACCTCTGGGATGGATCCACTGATGTTTCATGAACATATTATGTTATTTTTTGTATCACCTGCACATTGTTTTTTTGTAAACTTAAAGGAAAGGAAATAAAGTTTTTTTTTTAAATAAGTCGGGTTTTCCTTCCTGACGCTATAACTCCAGAAAGCACGAACCGATTTCCGCGGTTTTGCATTTGTTGGAAAGGACTCGGGCTCTGTGTGGTTTATAAAAAAAACGAAGCCACCTGGTGGCGAAACAGAGTTCGCCGGGTTTGCTAATATTTTTTATAAAACTGTATAGCAAGATTGGTAAGCGATACAAAAAGTATGAGAAATCATATGTAACGGTATGTATGAAAACTGGAATTTGACGATGTATTATAAAAAACTTGACTTTTAAACGGTCTTAATTATATGTTACGGTCACGTTACGTCTAAGTTTCTGTAATTTAGAGGAATTTGGAATAGAGTAAATAAAATTAATTGATATTTCTAGGTATACTTAGAAGTATTTGGCTAGGATAAGTATTTAAGACGACACTTAAGTTTGGGTTCAGGCAATCGAGAAGTATTGCCTCCATTATTTGATTGAAAAATGTTGATGAATACCCTTGAGAACTTGAACGGTACTCATTAGAAAGGCAGAAAATTTGATAATTATGTATTTTTATTGACATACCTAACTGAAAATCAAAATCAAGTAGATATTGTTTTTTAGGGAAAAATATATTTATTTGTTAAACTTGTTTTCTATCAATTATTTATAGATAAATAGTTCATACAAACATACATATATAGGTATTTTCAATAGGAAACACAGTTCAATAATACAAAAAAAATCTTGTCATAAGCTTACCTACTCTTCTCTCTTCAACTCAACTTGTGATGACTTAGATAAGCGAAGGGCGCCATTGAACTAATAAGAACCCTAAGAAAATACTAATTTAAATACGGTTGCTTCTGAGTTTTCGGACGTAGGTAATAATTTAAGGTAGCAACCCTATTTGTGACAAAAAATCATCACAAACTAGTGGTATAGGTACCGTAATCTATATTAGTAGTTTATGCAACTGTCATATAATGAAGTGTGTTTTAATACCCGTGTTATATGCAGTTGCATACACTACTTTATCTTCACTAATGCAATTGATCAAACAACAAGAGTAAAAGCTGACAATAGTTAATTTTTCATATAATTTTCTAGATTTTTCTGGCAAAAGATTGTGAGTTACTTTTGTTGCCAATTCTAGAATATCCGGAGGCGTACAAATATCATCGTCGCTATCCATTTTTAACTTTTAATTTGTATTTAAAAAACAAAACACATTGCGAAACATTAAATTCACGCGTACGTGTATTGTCACAGTGATTTTGCCGCCATTAAAATCTAACCAACGAGAGTGCAGCGCGACCAACCTGATTGGCCCTGCAATCAGGTTGGTCACGCTTTTTCGATGTTATAATGAGCTATTACGATATCGATGTGGATATTATAACATCATGTGAAATTGCTTAAATTGAGTGTTTTGTTGTCTGTGCTATAACAGTAGTAATTATAAGTCAAGTATTGGAAACATAAGTAGAATGTTACAACATTAGTGTAGATAAACATATATATAAAACTCAAAGGTGACTGACTGACTGATATAGAGACAACGCACAGCCCAAACCACTGGACGGATTGGGCTGGAATGAAGGTATATAATATGACGTAGGCATCCGCTAAGAAATGCCACTTTTAAAGGAGTGCAATAGGGGATGCGAAGCCGCGAGCACCCACTAGTTTCAGGTAAAACTCCAGTATCAAAATACCAATACCTGCGTTTAGAAAATACCTAAATAATGTATGATGTTAAATATAAAAATGAAGGCAAACAAAATGTTAATTTGGTATTCCGTAAACGTCACTAAAATAAGTAGGTACCTACCGGAACATAGGCGGGATGAGAATTATTTGCGGTCGTGCGTATCTCTTGACCCCAGAATCACATCATTTTAAATAATAAATTTTAATAACAGTACCTAACTTTTATCCGGTTGCCATATCGTTAATGAAATGTTGATTTAAGAGCGGTTTCCGGGAAGATATAACACGCGTGCGAATTTCGTGATGGTGAGCCCTATAGCTTATATTATTTATTATTTTTTTATGTCGTTGTAATAAGTGATAAATGGAGAACTTTTTTAATGCATACTACCTCCAGAATAGCTAGTGGTTTTTTTTTAAATCACTGTGAAAGTTGAACTTAGATGTCAAGCTTAAATTTATTTTTTCACTTTATGAGTTCTACATCAGTAAGGTAGTTCTAATTGTATGTAATTTTGCTTTTCGTGGCTTAAGCATGCATTTGAGATTATATTCACATGAAAACATCCGGTCTAAAACGGATTTTAGAAATTTTATTTAAGTGAATAGGGACAATTTCGGTGAAAAAAGTAAAATTTACAAAAAAAATCTTTAAAAAAAAATAGGAGGTCAGGGATTTTTTTTGGCCAACTTGTATTCTCTAAATACGTACCTGAACACGCTCACTAAGTTTGTCGGACCCTCTACAGAACACCCTGTATACATACGAATTATATTATAACAAGATTTAGCTTTGTACCGTAGAATGGGGTGAAAAGGGACGATTTTGAACTTCATACCGAAAATTAAGGTGTTTTTAGTGAGAAAATTAGCTGTACGACGATTGAATTATATGAGTCTTTGTGGTATTTCTGTGAACCAATATTAAACTACGCGATTAGTATTGCAATTTAAGAATAAAACGGTAAAATATAGGCAATCCCTATTCACCCTGAAAACGGGGTGATTAGAGACAAAAATAAGGTGAATGGGGAAATTTACTAGGGCTGTCACTAAATTTATTATGTTTTATTGGATAATTTAATATAATGAGAAAAAGCTAATTATTATAAGTTTTAATTATTATGAATATGACAACATAATAGAATAAATCTAATTTTTATCCAGCATAGGTACCTATTTATCTTAAAAACAGTCAATAGTGACAACCCTATAAAGCTGTCACTATTCATACATAAGCCGTCCCTATTCATCTTATTCTTGTCCCGTTTCACCCCGCTCTCGTCCTTATTCATACCTGAGACGTCCTTATTCACCCCAAAAATCACAATTTTGTTAGGCATTCAAATTTTTCATAATGATACCAATATTAGTGATAAAATACGCTTACTTCATATGCATATGACGGCCAAAACACTAAATAACGTTTTAAACAAACACTCTTAATGACATATTTCAAATTAAAGCCTACAGACCGAAGTTAATATCACGGCGTCTTGTATAACCCATTTTCAAACGTATTCTTTTACTATTTGCAGCTTATTTCACGCTTGTTCAATGTTGCCATAGGAAAGATTCAATAATCTATTACAAATCCTACTATAAATGGTAAAAATTGTAATGATGTGGAAGAAAATATTCAATATCAAAACTGATTCCCGGTTTTGTCCCTATTCACCTCTCGATCCCTATTCACCCCATTTTACCTCTTTTTGAGGGTGGTATATCTTCAAATATTATTTTGGTTTTTTTTTTTAATCTGCCGCTTCATTTTTTCTTTTTTTTTTTTGAGAAAAGGTTCTCTCTATTTAGCATACTGACCTTAATCCTTCGTGTTAAGCATATAAATTAGACTTTTAACATGCTGATACCTATACAAAATGGTATGAAAAAGCTTGAAAGTTGTCTAGATAAACAAGTGCAACAATCCTGCAGTGCAAAATTATGAATAATCCCGCGTCGACTAAATTATACTACTGATATACGAGTAATGTACAAAAGGGCACGGTGCGGCTTTACCCAACCGCCAACCACAAAAAAACCACACTTCACACCAATTGTACTGGAAATCAATAACTACATATCTTTATCTTAGGAATTTAAATTTTATCAAATATTCCATAGACACGACATGTTATTATGTTGCAATTCCTATGAAATGTAGCCATCAATTTACTTAATAAAATCATATGGGCAGATACTACCTATATCGTAGTGGGTGCAAGAGAAAACTTTTTGATCCTACATAAGGGTGTTTCACAACATACTATTTTAACAAATATCTATAGTTATCCACCACATTATAAGTAATCCACCAATCATAGAAGAATTTGTGAATTATCCTACATCCTTCGACGGATGACACAAGTTAGATTACACGTTGTATAATATTAAACAAATATGTTTATTCCAGAGGGCGTCAAAGTGGGCCAGAATATAGCCTCAGTGTATGGAGAGTCCCCAGGCCTGCAAGTAACGTCGCTGGTTGATGTGTGGTACATGGAGCTGCTGAATAATAACGCTTCCATCTTGAAGAGATTTCGAGAGTAAGTGGATTTCAGTAGCGCCCGTAGCTCAGCTAGCGGCAATCGCATGCGATTACCAATGCTAAGCAAAGGTCGACACGGTCAGTCTTTGGATGGGTGACCGAAAAATGGCATTCCATTTTGGGCGCTTCCGTGGGTCGGATGTTTGTTTGTGTACGGCAGTCGTTAAACCATGTCAGAGACCCTTAGGGCAGCTTGATAATCTCTCGACACCAGACTTGGCCACTTTCAAGCGATAAGAAAAAGAAGAAGTACGAAATTCATGAATGAATGACTTTTGATGACAATTGTAAGTGGAAAAACCGCTATTACCGAACCCATCAATTTATAAGCCTTAAATATCTTTGAAAATGTAATTTATACTATTTTAATTCAACATTGTTTAGTCCAATTATTAAAATTCTTTATGTTTCAGGTGGAATGAAGCAGGCCCGCAGTACGAATATTTCACGCAGCTGGTTTGGGCTGACTCTAACGAAGTGGGATGCGGTGGAGTTAAATTTAAGGTATTTTATGTATCCATGTTTTTATAGTCAAATTGCATGTGCTCGTTTTTGTACAGCCTGTCTAGTTATTTTTTATAATTTCCTCTCCATCCTACGGTTGCCTGGAAGAGATCGCTTTTAGCGATAAGGCCGCCATTAGTGGCATTAGATTTTTTTTCCGTTTTGTATTATGATTTTTATGTGAGTGTCCAATAATGTATTAATCAATCAATCAATAATGTAGAACAGTAAATATATATGCTAATACCTGTAATCATACCATTATATAAGGAATTTTGATAACTAACACATGACCTTGTTCATTTTCATGTGTTAGTTACCAGAATGCCACGCCAAAAGTTAATCGCTATCTGACCTTTTTTGAATTTTCAAAACCCGTTGTCGTTCGAAAGCGCTCTCAAAACGCTATTAGACTGCTTAAAGGCTTTATAAACGTGATAATCAAATAATCACCTACCAGTCAACAAAACATGTTAATAATACCATATTTCTCACGGTGGCATGCATTATCCGGGTTTTAATTTAGGATCTTAGAATTGATGGAAGTAGCCGGAGTTAAATATTCTAGTAAAGCTTAGATGTTTTTTTATAGAATCTAACTGCAATATGTGGGTAGTACGTATGTAAATTTAGATGTAATTCTCGTAACTGAGTCCGTAGCATTTATGTAGGTATGTACCAAATCCGTACCTTGCAATAAACGTAGCTTAGCAATTTGCTAAGTATATTATACACATGAATTTTAGATATTTAGGAATATAACAGAGACAGAGAACTGGCAGCGTGACTGGCATAAGGAATTAGGATTTTTTAAATATAGGTATACGTACTTCATTTGTAACATTTACTAAATTTACACTTGTATTTCGTAGGAGCGTTTCGAAGAAATAGAAGAAGGAAAGAACAGAACATTATACAGACTGGTGTGCAACTTTGCTCCCTCTGGTAATGTCGTTAATCGCCCCGTGTATATACAGGGTGTGCCTTGCTCCAAGTGTCCCCAAGGAACGGTCTGCGAAGGACATTATAAATCTTTATGTAGTAAGTTTTTAGTTTTAATAACACTTTTTATTAGAAAGTGTTTTTAAGTTACGGCACCGCACTGGGACGTTTGCTTCTTTATTTATTAAGTAGCGACTAAACTGTGAATTCGTTGTCTCAATTCTTGTAACGATGGTATACAATTTTGGTCATGATATTTCAATATACAAAATACCTATATATAGGGTTACTGATAATCGTAACTGAGACATATATGTATACCTTTTTAAGAGTGGCATACTACTCGTTTATTTGCGTATAACGCACACGCAAAGTATAGCACTCAAATACATACATAAAATGTACAATAAATGGTGTTCTGATTCTAGTTAAACATCACATTTTTCTTACAGGTAAAATAGTCCACCAAGTTCAAAAGACGCTGAACAAAACTGCTGCATTGATAGAATTTGAAAAAGACGTTCCAAAAAGTGAAAACATTGAGACAACAACAGTTACAACCGTAGCTGCTGAAGATACTGAAAACTATACGCTTTTCGATTATTTTTCTCATTTACACGATTACACTAAACAAACTATCACAGCTACAACATCGCATACGCCTGAATGTAAAGATATGCTTGCTGTTGATAATTTTATAGAGTTACTGAAAAAAAGGCTAAGCACTGATCACATATTCAAAGAGTTACTTGCTCCTAAATCCACACCAGGAATTCTTGATACAAATTTCACAGATGCAAATGTAGCAGCATTTGCAAAAAGAATCTATAGTAAGAAAGGACCTCCGCCTATTATGAAGAGTACAGCAAATGAATATGTTAATTCTACATTGCTTGTGGATTTGGTAGAAGCCGTCATTTTTAGAAATAGTGGTACGTACTTTAATTAATTACCCTAATGAATTTAAATCTTCAGACTCAATTAATCTTTCACACAACACTTTTCAATCACGTTCTTAATCTGTATTGTAGTACGAGTATGTAGATTTAGTTTTTTTTTCTAAAAAAACAAATGCATATACCTTCAGTGTAAAAAAATAACTACTTACTTTCTACTCTAGATAAACCCGCTACTCTACCGCTAGATGAGAGCACGCTATATTACACAGTTTCTGCCGTAATGCCGGTTAAGATACAGGCAGAGTTGGGAGCGCTACAAGAAAACGAAGATTTCACCGGACATTACTTTTTCCCTGAAGAAGAAGATGGCAATAACAAAACTGAGGCTACTGAATTTTATTACGACAACGCGAGTCCGTCTGTAGCTGATATTCTGCACGAAATTGAAGACCTCAAAAGAATGACAGTGACCAAAAACTTTTTAGACGATATATTAGAATCGGAATCTTCAGAGCCTACAACACGAACAACAATGCCTTCTACTATTCCATCTGTTTACTTAAATATGCATAAACCAGGTCATGAAATTATGAAAAAGTTTTTGGAAGATATCAAAGAAAAATCTGAAATGTAGAGCAAATGCGCCTGTCTATCAATATTGAAATTAAATATATTAACAAGTTCAATCAACTTTAATATTCTTAGGCAACAACATCGTCAAAATCATAGAGTGTGTAATATGGATATAAATATAATATGCTTTAAATAGGTGTAGAAAAACCATACATTACATCCCAAGGCTAATGTTTTTAAAGTCTTTATAGTATTCACGAACAGAGCTTACAGAGATAAATAGCAGAAATTACGACATGTTACACATTAACATCGCAGATTTTAACGTGCCCGTAATATAATGATTACAAGAAACAATTTTAGTAAAATAAACCAAGGCGATGGATCAAACATTGTATGTGTGTCATTACAAGGACATTTATGTGCCTTAGGGTTAGATATAGACATTGTGTTAAGCATACTAAGCAAATCTTCGTCTTGTTTTTTTGAGTTCTCATCTCTTGCTGTGTCACTACAACCTTTTAATATAATTTTCTCGTAGTTAGCATTTTCGTTTCTTTTAACTCGTACTTTTTCGTCGTAACAAATACACCCATCGTCTTTGTTCGATTCTATAGGAAAATCCATTACACCTCTACTTATAATGTGACTTATTTTGGACGTGACTAGAGTTTCGGTAGCAGCTTTTTTTATTTTGATGTTGTCCGTGTTGTCTAAATTACGTCGCTGTACTTCCAGCGCACGTTTTTCACAATAATCTTCATCTCTGCCATCCCCATTATCACCACCATGACCACCATCTCCTCCATCACCACCGTCTGCTCCATCAGCATCTCCATCAGCACCATAAGCAGAGGTTGTTGTTTCTGGCATTTTATTGCGATCCATAAAGTCACGAGTGCATGTAGAAGTTCTGGTACAGCCTTCCACGTAACCTGGTGGTGTTCTAGACCCAATTGCTTCTACACCCACTATTATACCCTGAGCTTCCATGCCTGTAATTGGGCTGCCGAATAAGTCAGTAGCCATCATGATCGCAGTCCATGTACATGTTATTTTTCTTGTACATTGTTTGACTCTAAGAAATTGGGTATTAGCAGTGTATTCAGTAGAATCCCCCGATCGTTCTGCTGTTGTACCTGTAGTAGTAGAAGCGGCTGGGGCTGGGGTAGAGGCCACTGCATCTTTTGAAGGGGCCGAGGAAGCCGTCGATTTTTTAGGTGTCCCAGCAGTTTTTTTAGTTGTTTTAGGCGAATTGGTAGTTGCTCGCCTAAAATCTCCTGCCCGTCTTGCTTCGTAATCTATTCCATCTATACCGTCTATCGTGCTCAGTTTCCTGAGATGCATCAGTTCCTCAAATGAAAGATATTTTTCTGATACACGGTCCCGTCGTGGGGCCTCATCGATTGATTTATCATCTAATTTTATTGTAATAGATTCTGTTGGTACACGCAGTGTTCTTGTAGTCCAACGATTCTGTTTATTTCTCCTATCAGCCAAGGTGGTGTATCGGAGTGATTTCAATTCAGCTGGTTTTCTTTGATTATATTCATCGATTTGCCAAAAAGGCTTAAACGTCATCTGATCTTCAAAGTCTCGTCTTTTTCGTTCATTGGAATAGAAGACGTCATATGAATCTTGCGGTCTTTTCACTTTTGCATCTAAATTACCCGCAGATTCTTTTACCTGATTGCTCATCTCAGACTCTCTACTTTTATAACTTTTATATTGTAAATCATCCTCAATCTCTGAGTTGTCGATCAGTTTTCTATGATTATCGTCCCCACTTTTCAATCCCATGTTTGGTAAAAGGTCGTAGTAATTGAATTGAGTATTTTTGTTCATGTCTTGTGGTTGTTCATCTCCCTGTGATCTTCTTTTTGCGCAAACCGCACACGGTGGTGGCGGCGGGCAGGGAATGGCGGGACATGCTGGACATTTCATACTGAAACCACACGGAGGCGGGGGTGGTGGAGGCGGGGGTGGAGGCGGATTACAACAGGGCGGTGGAGGCGGTGGCAGTAGTGGTGGTGGCAGTAGCGGTGGCGGCGGGAGCGGGGGAGGCGCGCAATTGCCGCATGAAAGAGGGGGAGGTTGCATGCACGAATTACAACCATGAGATTGTCCTCTTGTACATTGATCTGCAATGCAAGGCGCCTTTAGGCAACAATCGCCGCACTTTGGTTTTCGTGTACAGACGTTGCCATTGAAATTCCGGCGCCCGTCTGGTGGGAATTCATTTGGGTCGTTAATGAGCCTGCGACCACTATTTGCAGGATCTGGTTTTATTTGCATAGAAAATGGATTGGTAAATTGGTTGGACTGAGTGGTCATATCGAATCTACGAAAATTCTCAGGAAATTGTTGCGTAGATTGAACATTTTGAATGGGTTCCATTTTAGATGGATGACCGTGATACATTCTCGAGTGCCCCCTTTCTGAAGTGAATTGATGTCCTTTAAAATTTTCGGGATTGTTGAGAGGATTTTGGATGTGAAATGAGTCACGTTTCACACCACCTGAAATAAAGTATTAAGATATGACTAATGACTATTTTATGTTTAAATATTCACAGCCAAATAAATCTGTAAAAGGACAAAAATTACCATTGTGGTCGGAAAAAGCATTCCTCGTATTTTGCTTTCGGGTATCATCAATGTCGCTGTTGTTTAGATTACTTGATTTCAATTTATTAGGATCTAAGTTTTGCGTCTCAGATTTGTTTGCAGAATCAAGTATCCTAAGTAAACTGCTGGGTGAAAAGTCCGGGGCTATTTCCGTCGCTGAAAGTATACGAAGAAATTTTTTTCAGAGTTTCTGTGTTGGAATAATAGGATTAGAAAGGTTGTCTAACAAGAAGTGCTTATTTTTTTATATGAAATGGATTTGCACTTGACCGTAAGTCGCCTGATAGTAGCAATCATTACGGATATTTGACAGTTTCTCTATCTATTTTTAAGTATTATATTGGTTTCTACTAAGTCCTTTCAAAATACTCAAGATATTTGAGGTCAAGTCCTTATTAAATTCCTGTTAGTAATTGGCTTTATGTGCCTTATAAAACAAGAATTGCTTTAATGGAGGTCATCGCTTGTTTTTACCGGTTTTCTATGGTTTGATGATTAAAAGGCACAGGAAATGTAAACATTTCCATAAATTTATGCTCGGATGGAGTTGCGATGAAGATGACCTTTAAAATTGAACGTAAAATGATGAATATCAGTAAAGTGGATAAAATGTTATACCTAAGTCATGAGGAATACGACTCAAGAGAGAGAGAGGTCTTCTTAGTGTATGGAAGTGGTACACACTGGTGTCGAGAGTTTGTAAAGTGCCATTAGAGCCTCAGAACTGCAGTGCTATGATAAACAGGATGGATATTTGACAGTTTCTCTATCTAGTCTAAGTATTATATTGGTTTCTACTAAGTCCTTTCAAAATAATCAATATACTCGAGGTCAAGTCTTTATTAAATTCCTGTTAGTAATTGGCTTTATGTGCCTTATCTGTCGTAATTTACGAATCGTTTTGATACACGTGGCTCGGATTACTTCCATAATATCGATGTAATTTAGTAAAAACCATCGCTTGGAGGTTACTAGAATGAAGCTTCTTTTATGTTTCTGTGTTAGAATATGTTCAATTTATCATAATTGGTTTGCTATACATTTGACAAGCTTATATAATAGTATCTCTAGATATAATATACTATCTATATATATATGGATACTATTATATGAGCTTATTGTTATATAATGTATAGATAGCCCTTTCATTTGATGCTTAACATTAGTATTGTGATAGGCAACATGCAGGTTGGATTTGGGAATCAGCTAATGCATTTTTCAAATAACAAATAAATAAATAAATATTCAGGACATCACACAGCGCCACCTAGCCCCATACTAAGCATACGCTTGTAACATGGGTACTAGATAACGGATATAATACAATATATACTTTTCTTTTGTAAATATATATTCATAATACACAGAAACAACCAGACTCAATGCGGGAATCGAACCGACACCCCTAGATTAGAAGTCAGAGCCACAACCAACTAAGCTAACAGGGCAGTCAGTATTATTTTTAAATATAAATTTGAATCGTACTTACCGGCTTCAATGTCCTGTTTACATAATCCTGGGTATTCTAGATCCAGCGTCATAGACTTAGGGCATTGAGTCGCTGGGTAACCCAGGGTATACACCGGTTTTCCCTGATTATTGCCCTTGGGGGCAAAGTTGCAAACTAGACGATCCACCACCGTATTTATCGCTTGATTCTGTTGATATTTACAATCATTTATGTTATTTAGGCCCTAGAATATTAATCTGCGAAATAGGTGTTTGGAGATTTATACTGCTAAAATTGTATTAGATATGTATTAGTGACAAAGTGACTGAGAAAAAGTTTCTCTGCAACAAAAAGCTAAAACTCATGCTTCGGGTGCGTCTCATCCACTGCTACATCTGGCCAATTCTTCTAAAAGGATGTAATCCTGGACTTTTACGGAAGATATCAGCAAACTTATAGAGGCATTTGAAATGTGGACGTATCGACGTATTATATCTTGGACCCAGAAAGTCACTAATGAGGAAGTTATGCGACGTGTTGGTAAAAAATGCTAACTTTTGCAAACCGTCAAACAGAGCAAAGTTGCGTACTTGGGTCATGTGCTTAGGCACGATAGATACAAACTCTGGCAACTTATAATGATGGGAAAAGTTGCGGGGAGAAGACGAGTTGGTCGCAGAAAGAAGTCCTGGTTGCGGAACATTCGAGAATGGACCAGGATCAGAAGTGCCGCAGAATAGTTTTTTTTTTACATTGAATAGGCTTACGTTTGACTATAGCCTGCCTGACGTTAAGCACCACTATAGTCTAAGATTAGCACGCTTGCCTAGAAGAAACCTATTTACTCTATATTTGAAGACACCTGGGTTATAATTTTCTGGGAACAGGGCTCCAAGTAGAGAGTTCCATAGTCTCGCTGTTCTTACTATGAAGGTAGAAGCAAAGCGCTTCGTGCGTGTCTTTGGAACTTCCACCATAAACCAATCGCTCGCAATTCGCTGATGAACAAAATAGAGTATGCAGAGCTGACTTCCAGCCAGCCAGACTTCACTAGTTGGACAGGCACCATAAGAAGAAGACTTACCTACTGATAATAATATGTACTTTGACACATTTAATATACTATGCGTGCCAAATAAGAATAGGACTGTCAAGACGCCATTTTGTTCAGCAATACGCGCTAACTTAATACCCAAAGTGTATGGTGTGCAAAAAAATAATTACATATTTTTTTTTCGGTTTGAATCTTTATTGTACGTTTTTTGGTAAATCTAATACATTTTACCCCGAATCTGATGCAGATTTGGCGTAAAATGTATTAGATTTTTTTTATTTATTTTTTACACTTATATTATAAAGAGGAAAGATTTGATTATTTGTTTGTTCGTTTGTTTGACCGATGTGAAAAATTCATTCATCATTGTTATCCTACATTCACCCTGACAAACATTGGGTACTTTTTATCCCGGATAAAACTTTTAATCCTTGATTTCGGCGGGTGAAACCGTGGAGCGCTACTAGTTAATTATAAAAGAGTAGGATTTGAAATAAAGAGCATATATATAATATTATTAGTAGCATTAACTATGTATTTTATGTTCATACCAGCTGTAGTATTAATTAATCCAAAATTATTCATTAATAAATTCAAGAATAGTATTTTTAAATGAACATGATATTTATATAACAATTATTAATATTACCTTATTAAGCTTAATCTGTATCTATCTATGAACAATAAATTATTGCACAATATGAATAATAAATTATTATGCACTTTTTTTGCTGGCAGTACTATTTTGACAGTTATCGTGTGAAGTTAGCAGCAAACGCGATCCTATTCTTATTTGGCACGCATAGTACATACCTACATTGACACTAGCCTACTATGACTGGGTACAATTATTATGAACATACTTTGAAATAAATATGGCTTAGGAGGCGACAAAAGTAATGTAATAATTCTTTGAAATCAACAAATTTTGCATGTCTTGTAGACGGAATATGGAGGACTTTTTAAATTTATTTTTATATTTAAGACCATTTTGTAAATACCTACCCATGTTCGCAAACAATAAATGAATTTGAATTTGAAAAAAAAGAAGTAATAAATATTGCAGAATTCTCTTCCTTAAAAAGATAACCAGTCACTTCATTATCAAGATAAATTTTCCTTTATTTACTGACAAAACTCAAGTAATTAAGTAAAACAGCGCCATAAAAATAAGATACTCGTAACATGTTCTTTACGAAACTTTCTCCGTTTGTCTCCAAGAGTTATCCATTATACATGCAAAGTTAATTATGTTGAAACATTATAAGTACTTACAAAGAATGTTACCCTCCCGCAGCCTACGTATTCTGTCTCGGCCCATATTAATTGAGTGAAATAGCTCGTCGTGTCATCTTGCGATCTGTAATAAAATTATCCTTTTGTTGGTAACTACGAATAATTTATGCTACAGAAGCGCAAATGCTCCCAAAAATACTCCCGTTGCTGTGGTTGAGTTGGTGAGTGAGGCCTAATACTTCAGCACACTTACCAACTGCAACCAAGCATTCGGAAACATTCGGTTTATTCCGGGATCGCAACCAATTACAAGCTTTGTGTACTAATGGTGTGTGGGAAATAGAGGGAGAGAAATATGGAAGCGTTTCCCATACGAAATTTGTGAGGAGTTACAACTCTATAGTATTTATTATTCGTAGGTAAGGAGTAAGGAAATACGTGCCACTTTAAGGGTTAGGTACGATCTTACATAGAACATTTTCTTAGCACATTTCAAAGTTATCGAAAATGAACCTTATTCCTAGGTAATAACATACATGTACGTATAAGGCTGTGATAAATGTTTCTTACAGTTTTTGGGACACTGTTAAGTGATACTTAGCATTTATCGGGTTTGTACTTGAATGTAAGTACTGGCGGTAATGGAACTTAATTCATCCATTCATCTTCTTGTGATAATTTAGAACTGTTATTATGTGTAAGGCTTGATAAACTTGAAACACAATTTGCGTTTGAAGCCTAAGAGCAGAAGCGAGAAATAAATTGATTTCAAACTATGACAAATTTGGAAATGCATATATACCTACTACATATATGGCTAAATTGGTCTATCAAGGTTTATAAAAATATAAATACAAAATCAATTTATTTGCCTTAATGGATGTTAACATGTGACAATATTTACAGATAAAAAAACTACATTTTATTGAAAAGTCGTATACCGTTTCCGAAAGTCGTGGACTGCTTTGAAAACAGATATTCAAAAATATTGTTGTGTAATATTTTAAAACATTTCAATCCACATTTCCACCGGACAGCCGTGAAAAGGTCGGCGTAACTTGTCAAATGTGAACCGTTACCGCAATTACTCACCGGGGTACCATACTTATGAGGAGTAGGTAATCCCAAAGCTTGTTATTTTGTATACCTCGCTAAAGTGAAATAGAGGTTATTCGACCTTATCTATACTAATATTAAAAAGCTGAAGAGTTTGTTTGTTTGAACGCGCTAATCTCAGGAACTACTGGTGCGAATTGAAGAATTATTTTTGTGTTGGATAGACCAGTTATCGAGGAAGGCTTTAGGCTATATAACATCACGCTGTTACTAATAGGAGCGAAGAAATAATGGAAAATGTGGAAAAAGCGGGAAAAATTATTCATCTTTGAGGGCTTCCGTTGCGTTCGCTGCGAAAACGGTTCGAAATTCAAAGAATTAATGCCCAAAATAACTATTCCACGCGGACGCAGGCACAGCTAGTACTTTCATATTCCGTAAATAAATAGTACTTAATAATGAAATTAAATCTTTTGCAGTTCCGAATAGAATTAATTAGAAACAGAATTCTACTTTACTTAGGATTCCAACCCTCGTAGACCAGAGGAACGGTAAGAAGGCACTGGTATACAGAAGAGGTATCTAAGACTGTCACCAAGCGTTTGCTACAACGTTTATAGTGCGAACTGCCAAATAGTGGACTTTGAAATTTTTATTCCTCTTGAACTATAGTTTACGAGTTTTCAAGTCAAGAATCTATCAGTTCATACTAAGCACGCGCGTTAGATCGTAGATCATAACGTTGTTTGACAACAGGTGATTTTGTAGTCAAGCGTGAGACTACCAAGTATTACATAATCTAAGATTGAGTTTTGATTAGCGTACAAATATCACTAATCACCGAGCTACATGTTATGCTTCAAGTCTTCCTTCTCCTCGCGTCATGTTCCTCATTACTGAGGAGATTAATAGGATACTCCCTCGCAGAGTTTACTCATTGAGGAGTTTCTTCAAGTCTTACCTATTATAATACACAACGTTCCCCTTATAGTGTAGTTTGAGCATGAACCACATGTCCACGAAGCTCCGGACGCGCAGCCCGGGCGCGGGGCCCACCACCGCCGCGATGCTCTGACCCACTGGCATGCCCACTGGGAAACAACAACATATTAATGATAAAACTAGAAAATAAAAAATATTACTACAATCCAGGGGTTTTCAAATCTAGAGATAATAGGTATCTTCAAAAAAAAAACAGGTAGGCTTAGTCAAACGTAAACATACCCTACATTAAAACAAGTAACGTAATGAATGTAAGTTTTTATTCTGTCTTTTCTGTTTGTATTGTTTCCTTGTGTCGTTTTTACAAATTATTTATCTATTTATCTGAGTTAGTGCGTGAGTTGACAGTACTGGTGTCAGAGTTATCAAAACGCTCTAAAGCTTGGATTTCCTAGGAAAGCGGTTCCGACATATAGCGGCCGTAATACAGCGGTGAATGAACGTTGTCTATGTAAACGTAATGGCGCGGTTTCCTAGAGAGCGGTAACTTGCACCGTAATTTACTTTAATTATTTTTGCGTCCGTAATATTACAGCCGCTATATGAAGGCACCGCTGTCTCTGACATGGTAAACGAAATTAGAAATATAATTGTTTATCCCGCAAGATGGAGCTAATGTCAAATATGAAATGTAAGGTCGGATTCTTTGGATATTACCGAGGGTGTAAAAAACTGGTAGATAGCCATATGACAGATTTCCTATTTTCATAAATTTTGAATAAACGGTAACACTCATTTCCTTTTTTCATGGCATTATCTATTCCAGTTACAATGGGCATGTGTTTCTCGTGCTGCGGCCCGCCCGGTCCGCCCGGCCCCCCCGGCTGCTGCTGCTTTCCTTGCTGCGGCCCGCCTCCCCCTCCCCACGGCCCGGGCCACTTCGGGCCCCCGCACCACGGCCCCCCTCATCACGGAGGGCCAGGCGGCTGGTGATCTAGGAAGAGGTTTAACTTACCCAAATCTCTACATACGTCTTCCTTATTAGGCCTAACCGATGTATCACATTGATCTGCCCAGCGCTGGGCAAACTTAACCGAAGTCCTATACTACACATATTTACATTCGTCAATTGATCCCACCAAAACAAAAATTTAATAAACCTGATTGTGATAACTCAATCAGAGCAGAACCGAATCTACCATACCATTTACCACTCAAACAAAATACAAGGCCTCGGTAAAACCAAGTTGTGGACAAGAAAAACTTTCCGAATTTCCTTAACATGTCTATTTGTTCATATCATACAGGGACCATTTTTCATGCTTCGCAGTTCAGTGGTTTCCTGCTCCTCGCATTTACTTGCCTCGGTGTCTTGTCATCAGGAAAGTCTTACCTACTTTTTAGGATGCTGTATCCATAAAGTATAAACATAATCTTGTTTGTCTCTATGTCAATTTGTTAGGCTGTATACGTATCTCATAAACTAAAGAATAAATTTGTATGAGAATGGAATGGTGGTGAGAGTTTTTAACCGCGTTAAGAGCCTCTGACATGGATTAAAAACTGCTTACCATGACATATAAGACCTAAAACTTAGACTGTATGGCATACCCACTATTTTCTACCTCAGTTTACTTTGGTTCTATAAACAGATGGGAATCCTTTTAATGAATTAAATGTAATCACGACTTGATAGGTTTTACGGACGTAATCTGTTTGTTGAATATCTGTACCTGAATATAGTAAATTTCAAATAGCTGATCATCATCATCCCTTTTCACTTGTTTTTCACATTATATAGAAACAATTAAATGAAAAGTTTCCTTAGGAAAAGCACCATTAGCGCGGCATAGTAACATTTATCTGTAAAATGTTAGTTTCAAACTTTTCCGTGGGCCATATTTCGTGGAACAATATCTTGTCTACAAACCAGTTTAGACGGTTTAATTAAAGTCATGACGTCACGCCTGACATACTGGTTAATATTCGATATCTACTCAACCTTGGCGTTGGAGAACCAATATTATTCCTCAAAATATTGTTCTGAGGCTGAGTTTCACAACATTGTAATTGCTAGATGAACTGGATTTTAGAAATACATATATTAAAAGTTAAAAGTCCTTAGAAATAAATTTAAAATGTGCCGTTCACAAGTTTAGAATCAGACATTTAAACTCTTCTTTGACAATGAATGAATAGGGTTTTAGTTACGACTCAAATAATTAACCGACTTCAAAAAAAAAATGGTTATCAAGTCCTCTGAAGTTTTTTTGCCCAGTGCATTCGCTTGTTGTAAGAGCTGTGCGCGTGTGGGCGTCCGTTTGTCAAGCGTGTAAACAATTGATACGTATTTTCTCGTAAAATACTAAGAAAATGTTATGCTAAACTTCGTCACTGGATTTTTATTTATTATACTTACTCATATTCTAACATTCCTTACAATATTGACTGGCCTGTTAGCTTAGTTGGTAGTGGCTCTGCCTTCTCATCTAGGGGTTGCGGGTTCGATTCCCGCTTGACACAAGTATTTATGAATTTTAAAATTTATAATTACTTGTGTTAAGTCTGGTCGTTTCTATATATAATAAGTATGTATTTACAAAAAAGAAAAGTATATAAGTATTATAACCCGTTATCTAGTATCCACGACACAAGCGTTTGCTTAGTGTGGGGCTAGATGGCGCTGTGTGCAATGTCCCGGAATATTTATTTATTAAAAAAATATATCTTAAAACCTAAATTTATGTAGATAAATCAAGATGGTTCTCGCTACAACACAAATTGACAATTACATATTATTACTAATCTATATAAAGGATGTATAATACGACTCTAGGAAGAGGTTTAACTTACCCAAATCTCTACATACGTCTTCCTTATTAGGCCTAACCGATGTATCACATTGATCTGCCCAGCGCTGGGCAAAGCTCGCAAGCTCAGTCGACCATCGCTGAAAAAATTATTAAACTATCAATACAGGTTACAATAAAATAGATTTGAAGAAAAAGAAGGAAGCATTTTAAACATCACAAAAAGAAGTTGTAATTGTTATTACATATTTGTTATTTATTTAGACATTTGATCATCACGTTTAGGTACTAAAAATGCACTGTGGTAGAAAATGGACTCCCTTACCAGAATATAATTTAGTTATATGCTTTAGTCACATTTCCCAGGTTTAACTTAAAACCTTTACTAACAAATTTAATTAATGTTTGTAACATTTTGTATCACGCTTCAGAAAAGTCAATCTTTAGTTACAATAAATTATCATTAAGTTCAAACAAAGTATTTAATCCTCCGTCAAGAATATTATTTAAGTAACCAAGATATAATATTGGAGTTTCTGTCAGATGCACGAGATTAAAACATATCACAGACTGATATCGCTTTATTAGAAATTCGATCTATGTATCAAATAAATGGAAATAAATTAAAAATAAAAAATAAAAAAAAAAGTAATATGTCTATCTTAAGTTTATTGAAATGGGCTTTACTCTACATGTGTGGATAAATTAACAAACATACAAAGACAAAGTATATGATGATGATGATGTTGGCCCTTAGGGTGGCTTGATAAACTCTCGACACCAGAGTTGGCCACTCTCATTCGTTAAGAAGAAGAAGAAGATAACGATCACGGAAAATAATACGATTCTCAAGGAATATACATCACGCTACCTTGCTTTGCTCATGCGTTAATAAAGTAATTTTGTCCCAGGAAAGTACCCCTTTAGGGAAAGTATCCATGGCAAGAACGTAACGTGCAAGCCCTATCACATTTTCGTACAAGAGGTTGTATTGTGGATCTAAGACAAAAAAAAAACCTTTAAAAAACGATGATTTACTCTTAGAGTAGTAGGTATCCAAACAAACAAACATAACTAAAATAATATAATTCTGTGAGCCCAAGCCAAAAAAAATTAACAATTAAAAACTATGTTTTTTTGTAAGTATCCAAATAAGGTCTCGCCTGTAAAAAAACCTTACAAATCTTATGACATAAAATTAAGTCATAAATATATTCTATGGTTGTATCAGACTATTTAAAAAAAAACTACATTCTACGAAATCTACAAAACCATTTCTCTAAAAATCTTAAGAATCTTTTATCTTTTTTACATTTTTATCTGTTTTTTTAATGATTACTCTGCGGTAATACAAATGTCGTAACTGCTCTACGTCTATGTGTGAATAGCGTAACACCCTCTACGGCGTAGCAAGTTTTAAATAATAATAATAATAATAATCATTTATTTACACTTAATAACTAGGTACAGATCTTAATGCTATGTAGGTACATGCTTAAAGTAGGATAAGTACAATATTTACATAACTAATATAATATATGTACAATAATACTACATAGACATTAAGCACTGGGTGCACTTCATTGCACACTAAGTCGAAACTTGTGTCGTATAATCGTCGTTAATGGTATAACTTGAAACTTTAAAAACTGATATAAATAAAGAATATGATCCATTTTGGTAAAAAAATACGATACATAATTATAATGAAAATCCATTAAAGCGTGTTGAGGCCTTTGTTTCCATTTGATGAGTTTTATTTCATTTCAACATCTAGAAACATAATAGAGGTGGAATGGTAACAACATTCAGTAAGGATTAGCATCAGATAGTTACTCAAAATTTCGTGGAAGTATATATTCATCAATCCTAACAATTTATTGGAAATGTAGGTATTTAACAGTCGTTGAGGCGATAAAGTTAATTGAATACAAATTATAGAGCCAATTAATTGATTGGGTGAATCCATATTGAAATTAATTGACTATTGACTAAAGTTTTGGTATCGTAACTAAATTATTAGTATGAATTCATTACTGTTACCAAATTACAGATTAATTGATAAGAAAATTATACATTAACAATAACATGTCCTATTATTACGTGTTATAACGACCTAACCTATAAATCACAAACAACCTATGTGTTTGTGATATATATAGCTTTACATTTAAACTGCTTATTCAACTATTGAAGTCTCTAGATTTGAATGCCGTTTTCCTTTTTTAGCGCGGTCTCACAATTCAACATACAAATAAATAACTATCAAAAAAAGGAACTGATTCTACAGAGGAATTACAGGCCACAGTAAGGTAAAACAACTCAAAGAGGTGAATAATTTATACATTATTTGACATTGTGGACCCACTTTGTTGAGTAACAAAAGTACAAAGTACAAAATGGTCATATCAATAATTTAAAATTACGTTTTCTTATGCCCACTTGTACAAATTTAAACATATTGAGCATCAAGGTGACCTTGTTGAAAATGGGTATAATGTTATAAAGTGTATATGTTACAAGACTTAAAAAGTGTTTTAATAAATTAAATTACATATGTATTTGCATACCCTATCAGGGTGATTGTTCAGTGTTTTCTTTCCATCTTTACAATTCGCAAATAAATGCCTATGACTATGACTATAAAATAAAATAATTACTGGATGTAGTCAACTTACCACTTTCCTCATATTGGCGGCTTGTGGAAACTTCTTCAGACCACCAATGGCTACTAGGTTGCGTTTTGCATTCATTCTGTCGACAATCTCAGTGACGTCCTCATCAGTTAATGCAGCTTGCCTATCGAATCTATTGCAAGCTGTAGTCGGTCCACCTACCTGGAAGCAGAGGATTTATAAATAGTACAAAATGTAAATAAGAGTAGTAAAGTATAGCTTTCATCATACACTTATATGCGATTATAGTGGCATAGTGTTTAGATGTTCGTCTTATGAGACAGCTTGGAGTCTTACCTAAAAATATAACTAAAAAGATAGTGGCTACCCTCAGTGTCGAGAGTTTTCGAAATTTTCTTTAATCGTATATGGTTGTATGAATACCACTTTTTAGCCATCCATCCAAGGATTGACCGCGTCGTGATAAATAATCGCATGCAAATACCTCAGACAGTGGAGGTACGTTTAAATGTTTAGATGTATAGATAAATTAAATTAACCTTTCATTGGACGTTACATAGAAATTTAAAAAATACATACACATTTCAAGTCTAGTGCCACAAAGAGCAGCCTTATAACTAAATCCGTAGTTTTCAGATAGTAGAAGGGAGTGGAAAAGATACTGTTCGTGAGTTGTTTTTAATCTATGTAAGCAAATCCACAGGATAATATTAAACAGGTTCAAAGTTTCTCAGACAGAAGTTAATAGTAATATTCCATAATATTGTCTGTGATGTTTCAATTAGTGTTTGTGTTCGATCTAATAAGTAATCTAGGTGCGTTATTTGTACCTATATATATAATGATACAGTGTTTTCAAATGGAATACAGCTGTTTGATCTGCGCCTTGCTTTTAAACCTGATAGAATTTTTTTAATCAGTGTGAGAAAAAATACAACACATCCCAAAATATTTATGTTTAAGAAATTTATTCATTGACCACTATTCATTTAATAATAAGTAAGCAAAAGCGTTTAAGTAAGCGTTTGGTGGAAGTGACAGGTCTCCAGAATGCTGGCTGCTACTTTGCTCAAAAGGTGAGCATTGCTATACAACGCGGAAATGCCGCCAGCATTTTGGGGACCTTTCCTTCTACTACAGGCATTTTAGATTAAGTATTTTAGTTTTAGAAGTAGTTTAAGTTTTTTATTCTATTGGTAGTATTTAGTTTTTTAAATTAGTTTTTATATTTAAGAATAAACATAGACTATCAATTTAATAAATGATCAAATTAATAAATCAAAGTGCAAAGTTTAAATCAATGTTTTAGTTTAAGTAAGATGGTTTTCCTCGGAATAAGTAAGTTCCATGGGGCATTTAGTTTTACGTACCAGAAAAAGGAAATATGGACAATTTCTTGCGCGCAATAAAACAGCCTCGTGGGAACGTATAAAAAAAGGCTATAGTGTGTTAGAAATTTTATACTTAACTCATAGCTGCATATTGTATATCAAAGTAATATAAACAGCCGTCTCATCTGTCTTTGACACGGTGTCAGTCTGGAGCGGCGGCTATTATAGGCTATGGCTAGCGGAGAATCTGTTAACACTGAACCTAGAAAAAACTAAATATATCACTTTTTCTCTTGTCAATATCACACAACCTCCCCCGTCATACAATGTCACAGCTCATACCTGCTCGTCCTTACGTCCGTCCGATACCTGCAGCTGCACTCCACTCACAAGAACCAGAAACATTAAGTACCTCGGAATTTATATCGATGACCTGCTTAACTGGCATACACATATCGATGAACTGACAGCTCGAACTAGAAAATTAGTCTATATCTTCAAATCCCTTCGGAACTCGGCCAACTCTCAAACACTTAGGCTTGTTTATCAATCTCTTGCTGAGTCTATTCTTAGATACTGTGTTCCAGTATGGGGTGGTGCACTAAAGACTAAAATGCTTCAACTCGAGAGAGCACAAAGGTTAGTACTTAAGGTCATGACCAAAAAACCATTCCTATACAACACTACTCAATTATATGTTGATTGTCGCGTTCTGACAGTTCGACAGTTATACATACTTCAGACTATCTTACGTGTACACTTCACTTCATTACGATCCAAATCACTGCATAGAAGTCAGGCGTTCTGATCGTGTTTGTAACTCTTTATCTCCGCGTACAGTTTTCTACAGCCGTTTTTATCCATGTATAGGACCTCGACTATATAATAAAATTAATAATTTAATTAATAATTATTACTGTCATGTCACTTGGTCCTAAACAATTTTTTATTGTTTTAAAATATTTTTGGAGCTTTTCAAGACAAATTTCTGCCAAAATACCGAAGATATCGTCTGCACGCTGATGCTTTACAATTGCATGTTCTTTTTTACAGTGAAAATCATTTCAGATAAACATTTATAAACATATTATGTGGTAGCCCCAAAGTGACAGTTATGAATTCAAAACAATAAAAAATATCGAATTTGTAAACGATTACATCTTTTGATGTTGCTGAATGCAATCATCACCAAGAGATGATATTTTTTCAACGCCACCGGATGGACCTGGACTTCAGCCGCCCCCGCTCGCGCCGCCCGCGTTGCCCGCGCTGCCCCAGCAGGGTCAGCGATGCAGGCGGCAGCTTCTATCACAGACAGCTTTTTGTGTAACATCTCACTCGAGGGATACGGCTTCACTTCCTGATATCGAAATTCAAAATTCTAATACGTCGCTGGATAATAATATGAGATGTGACCAGTGCCTACGGTTTTTCAAAGGAACTCGTGGTTTAAAAATTCATCAGGGTAAAGTCCACATTTCTGTACCTTCTGTTGCAATTTCAAGTAATGCTGCTAATGATGACTCAAGTTTATGTAGTATTTTATCAACATATAAAAAATCTTTACCTTTAGTGAAAAGAATACCACGCGGCGCAAGAATTTCAGTAGCGACATGTCTCTTAAATGACATAAAACAAGTGCTTTCAAAAAGCCAAGCCTGGTCTCATCTCTTGTCTTTTCCATATCGCATTCTACATGTTACAAAGGAAGATATTAATCAAATGTCTCTAGTAAAAAAAATTAAACGCAATTGCCAAATCAATGCAGGAACAAGCACCTTATTAACAATTTCACCTCATATGACTACTCGGCCATCCAATGATAACTTTAAAAACCTAAATCTAGTAGAAAACAAAATGGCCGAGGGTGATATTCGAGGTGCAGCCAGACTTTTATTTTCTAGCGACACAATAGCACCCGACAATGAGGACACCTTGTTGGCGCTTCAAGACAAACATCCGCTTTCACCAACACCTCACTACTCAGGGGAAGCAGAGGAGGAGTCCTTGGTGGTGACACCTGATGACGTTGCCACTGCTCTCAGCACGTTCCCTAGTGGGTCGGCAGGTGGGCTCGACGGTCTAACACCACAGCATTTAAAAGATCTGACTGGTGCAGGGTGTGGGGCAGTCGGGGATACCTTGTTAAAAGAGCTCACGAATTTGATTAACTTGTTGTTGCAAGGCAAGGTTAACCATGATGTAATAAACGTTTTATATGGGGCTAATCTTTGCGCCCTTCGCAAAAAAGACGGGGGCGTAAGACCCATAGCGATAGGAACAGTGTACCGTCGCCTCACAGCTAAAATCTGTTGTAAAAATATTAAAGAGTTTCTTTCTGCGGAGTTTAGCCCAATACAACTAGGGTTTGGTTCACGAGGAGGTTGTGAGGCAGCGGTACATGCCTTAAGAACTTTTTTGAATCACCAAGGAGGTGAGGTTCTGGTGAAGGTGGATGTAAGAAATGCTTTTAACTCTGTAAAGAGGTCTGTGTTTATGAACGAAGTTAAAGAAAAAGTCCCACACATTTTTAATTTCGTTTCCCAATGTTACGGTGACCCGACAAAATTAGCATATAAAAATAATGAAATTTCTTCTGAGCTAGGTTGTCAACAAGGTGACCCTCTTGGGCCGGCTCTTTTCAGCCTTGCAATACACCCCATTATCAAAAAACTACAATCGAAATTCAACGTGTGGTACCTAGACGATGGGACCATAGGAGGACAAATAGATTCTGTTTATGACGATTTAAACAAAATAATCCCAGCTTTTAATGAAATAGGCCTATCTTTAAACTTTTCTAAATGCGAAATTTATATTCCTGAATCAACAATTACGACTCAAAATAATATCTTACACCGTTTTGAAAATCTCACTCCAAATATTAAATTATTAAACGAAAGAAGTTTACCTACACCTCCTAGGGTCACCCATCCTAGATGACTCAATTTCAGATTTCGTTCAGGAAAAAATTAACCAGTCTCAATCTTGTATCCATCATCTGCTCAAAATTAATAATCACGTAGCTTTCACTATTTTAAAATACTGTCTGTTTGTGCCCAAATTTATGTATGTCCTCAGATGTTGTCAACTCTGGAAAAAACATGAAATTATACAGCAGCTTGACAACATGCAGAGGGACACACTTACCACCATTCTTAATGCTCCATTTGATGACCGTAGCTGGCTTCAAGCTTCATTGCCCATTAGGTTTGGTGGTTTGGGCATACGCAGAATTTCGTCAGTAGCTTTGCCGGCTTTTTTGTCATCTACATATAGCGTTCAAAATTTAGTAAAATCAATTCTTTCCCCGTCATTTCAAAACGTACCCATCACTTTTTCTGTCCCTGCATTGCAAGCCTGGAAAGATGCCTGCCCTTCGGAAGAACTGCCCAAAGTCCCTACCTGTCAGCGCCTGTGGGACGGTCCGCTCTGCTCCTTAGAATACCAGAATTTGGTAAATACAGCAACATCTACCGCAGAGCGGGCTCGCCTTCTGGCTGTGGCTCGATGGGAATCGGGTCTTTGGCTTCATGCAATCCCATCGCGTAATTTAGGAACACTTCTTGATAACAATAGTTTTTCTGTAGGCGTATCCCTAAGAGTTGGTGTCGCTTGCCAGGTCCCACATCGTTGCATGTGTGGTGACAATGTTGACCGGTTCGGCCACCACGGACTGTCATGTCAGAAGAGTGTAGGGCGTTTACCGCGTCATGCAAGTTTAAATGAAGTTATCCGTCGGGCTTTTGTCAGTGCTGGCGTCCCATCGGTCTTAGAACCCAGTGGTTTGATGCGCGACGACGGTAAAAGACCTGACGGTATGACCCTAATTCCCTGGAAGATGGGGCGGCCATTAGTGTGGGATGCTACTTGTGTGGACACTATGGCACCGTCTCACCTTCCTTCCACCTGTGCTCAGGCTGGCGCCGCGGCCACCCAAGCCGAGAACCTCAAACGGCATAAATATTCAAAACTCGATCGCGTTTATATGTTTGTGCCGTTTGCGGTGGAGACATTGGGGCCGTGGGGTCCAGCTGCGTTGGATTTGTATCGGGACCTGGCCAAGCGTTTGGTGGAAGTGACAGGTCTCCAGAATGCTGGCTGCTACTTTGCTCAAAAGGTGAGCATTGCCATACAACGCGGAAATGCCGCCAGCTTTTTGGGGACCTTCCCTTCTAGTACGGGCATTTTAGATTAAGTATTTTAGTTTTAGAAGTAGTTTAAGTTTTTATTGTATAGTTTAATTTTGTGTGTTTTAATAAATGGGTATCCATTTATTAAATTAATATAATATTAGAAATATATGCAATGACAAAGCACAAATGCAAAGTCACTCTGACCAACTGGCTTCTTACCCTCGACTACAACGCAACGGAAAATCTTTTTGTAATTGAAAAATAGGACTTTTTTTTTTTTTTTTCATGTACATTCTATCTTCTTACACACACATACAAAGACACTATTATCCCACTCTCTACGACAGTAAAAAAAACACACACACAAACAGACACAGACATTAAATCTCTAATTTCATACTTCTACACACATAAACATTCAATTATTACTATAAAACACACACACACCTAAATATGAACCTTAAAAAATGTATTTGTAATATAATCTCATAATAAGTTAGATGGAGTCAGCGGCGACCACTATCCATTTATTTTTAGTTACTAAGTTACTCTGTACCGATGTCCGAAAACAGGCCTTGCAGCCTTAAAGAGACATCGTACTGTGTAGGTGTTTACACTTTGATAAAAAAATACTTAATACTTGTAAGTCTTTGTTTCGATCCTTGGGGAAGATATCCAGTATCTGACACACAAGCTTAAGCTTAGTTCGGGGCTGAGGGTCAACCTCTGGGATGGATCCACTGATGTTTCATGAACATATTATTTTTTGTATCACCTGCACGATGTTTTATGTAAACTTAAAGAAATAAAGATTTTTGTTGTTTGTTGTTGTATTATTGCCGAGCAACACAAGAGACGCAAATATGCTAAGCTTGGCCGAGGTTACATATTTAAGCATTTTGGAGTCGAGACTTTGGGGCCGTGGGGTCCGGGAGCCCATACTATTTTCCAAAACCTCTCGGAGCGCTTGGTTGACACGACGCGTGACCAAAATGCTGGCCTTTTTCTGGCTCAACGTATCAGCATTGCCATCCAGCGTGGTAATGCGGCCAGTATGCTGGGCACGCTGCTCTCTGGTAGTGGGCTGGAGCACTTAGATTTTCTAAAGATTTTCTAAGTGCCCCTTTTTTGTAGTAGTTAGTAGTAGTATGTTTAGTTTTTTTTCCCTTGTTTTTATATTTTATTATTGTATATAAACCGTTATTTAATGTGTTTCAACACTGACCGTTACACGTGCCTGTAGATTTTTGAATATATATGCTAAATATTGTCTGCCGTATAACTAGTCACCCTGTATAGCATACCAGATTGCGATAAAGTTAAATAAACGTACCGGATATTTACACAGGGTATGATCCTCGCAAATATCGCAGTAGCTACTCCTGTAACACTGCCCAGCCACTGCACATAACAACAACACGAATAATTTCACAATTCTCATAATGAACCATTGAAAAAATGATATTTAATAATACACAAAATATATACAAATACAAATCGTTCCTAAAAGTGACAGTTCGCCAGAGCCTACTCGATATAATCCAATTGGTTGAAGAATTGCCACTGAAAATGGGCTGTTTATATTATGTTGGTTATGTTTTTTGTGTTTCATATTTTGGTATTAGCTCTACCTTTTTTCAAAGTATCTAGTGTTCCGCTCAGAGAAAATAGCCCAGATATTGCGAATTTTCCAACAGGAAATGTACAATCCCCGAGCTTTCAAGGTATTTGCGAGATTTTCAGTTCACAATTTTAAACCCGTCTTTGACATTACTGCTTAAGCACACTGAGTACCTATTTGGTAAAATCTTAATTTATGCAGGTCGAGATATCAAATGTGATATTGCATTTTTATAACGATTCATAATAAGTCTTAATTATTTTAATATTGCATTGGTATATTATTACAGATGATCCGCCACAGAACTCCTCGTCTTTTCGCACACAGAAACCGATGTTTCAAATAATAAAGAACCTCACCAGGAAATCGAGCAATATAAAAAAATCAAACAGATACGGGAATCTCAAATCGAACATTTTTGATAAAATGTTATCCGAAGAAATGCTATCAATAAAACAGAGATTTTTTGACAAGGATTTGATTCAATCACCGCCAAAAAACAAATTGAAACAGAATTCGGCTCCTACGCCGACGGTTGAAGTTCAGCAGAAATGGTCGGTAGTGGAACTATTTACAAATCCCGGTTTCGAGGAAACATCTAAAAAACCTGCAAAAAGTATCAAAATAGAAAAAAGTGGCAAAGCAAGCGAGTCAGAAACCAGCGACAATACCGTTGATACAGTTTTGGACGACAAGGTTTCAAACAACAAAAGTATCAACGTATCTGCCAATAAAGTTCTCGAGCTTAGAAGTTTGCCTTCTCTGAGACACGATGAAAGCTTGCAGGGGCATCAACACGTGTCACCAAAATGCAGCTGCACGAGACAAGCTAAGCTGGAGCAAGAATGCACGCACACCGTCTCTGAGACCACAGATAACGGCATTGTATACTCATACACGCTGTATCCGCTATACGTGCAGCCCTACCAACAGTTTTACTTCAGCGACAATATTGAGAGTCCCTACCACATGTACTCACCGAAGAAATCTAAACATCACAAAACCACACAACAGGGTAACGATTTATATTACGAAGACAACGATGATGTAGAGGAAGCAGATGATGGAGACGATGGTGAATTCGATTATACAGCTACAACCAAACGGCATAAATCTACAAACGTAATTGTGGATATTAACTATGATTTAGTCGACGAAATACCAACAAGAACGACAAGAAAGAAGGGCTACGTAGACAATAATTTATTGCAAGACTTAAACCAGGTCTATAATGAAGGAGTAAAAAAGAAATGCTATTGTTCTGAAGCTCTCGTACTGAGATATCAAACTTACATCTTCTACGTTCTTATGATCGCGCATATGTTGAAATACTTTCATGGTAAAATTCTTTTGTTTGAATAAAATTCTAAATTAAATAACTGTTTATTAACTGTAATTATAATATAAATCTAAATTTGAGCACGTTTATGCATGATATTTTCTACGACTTAAGCTTGAACTCTTTACTTATAATTTACTAGCTGGTGCGCGCGATTTCGTCCGCGTGGAATAGTTATTACCATAAAAACGGTTCTAGTGAGTTAACCTTAAAAGACAACATTTTGTTAGATCATTTCAAGAGGAATTATTATTTCATACATATTTTTTCTAATGTTTCTTCGCTCCTATTAGTTGCAGCGTGATGTTTTATAGCCTAAAGCCTTCCTCGATAAATGATCTATTCAACACAAAAAGATTTTTTCAATTCGCACCAGTAGTTCCTGAGATTAGCGCGTTCAAACAAACAATATACAAACCAACAAACAAACTCTTCAGCTTTGTAATATTAGTATAGATAGCATAGATATTGTATCTGAGTAGCTAAGTTTTGTTAACTAAGAAACTTCTGTGGAGCAAATTTGAACTAAGCAAGAAAGCTATTGAATGGTATATTGACTTCATAAATTCTTCGTATACGGCAGATAAAAAGGCGTTTATTTCAGTCTATCTGAAATATACAAATGTGATATTTTTACTCTGAAAATCTGACAGATATTTTAAAAAGCAGCCTGAGTTAATCCAGGCTCTAATCTATGTCCATACGGAATTTCATCCAAATCGCTTCAGCCGTTGGACTGAGAAGAAGTAAAAAATATACGCACATACACGCACACGCAAATTTTGGCATGGGATAAAGTAAAAATACAATTCGTATGTAAAAAGCCAACGAAGGTTTGTTGCAGCTGCTGAATTTTATCGCCGCGAAGGGGAGAAAGAAATAAGCTAAATATGTCGGTTTTCTGTTTCAAAGTACGTTTATACGACTTATCTATTGCTAGCCTTAGACATTCTGTTTCGTTGAAAGGGTGGCATTCCATATAGGAGAGATAAAACCTCGCGGAGAGAGTAATGTGAAATCAATAAGATGCAGAACATGCTTTATCAGTTTATTGTAGGGTTGTGCCATATTTTCTAACTAGCTGGTGCGCGGGACTTCGTCCGCGTGGAATAGTTATTACCACAAAAACGGTTCTAGTGAGTTAACCTTAAAAGATAGACTTATAATTGTTGCCAACATTTTGTTAGATCATTTCAAGAGGAATAATTCTTTCATACAGATTTTTTTGATATCTTTAACCATTTTCGCAGCGCACGCAACGGAAGCTCTCAAAGATGAATAATTTTCCCCGTTTTTCCCAAATTTTATATTGTTTCTTCGCTCCTATTAGTTGCAACGTGATGTTATATAGCCTAAAGTCTTCTTCGATAAATGGTCTATTCAACAGAAAAAGATTTTTTCATTTCACACCAGTAGTTCTTGAGATTAGCGCGTTCAAATAAACAAAAAAAACAAACTCTTCAGTTTTATAATATTAGTATAGATATGAAATACGTAATGGATTTTTCCCCATGCAACGTTAAGTATATAAAAAAATCTACGTCGACAGCAAACATACAAATAGATAAATAGAGATTAAGACACAATAGTACGCAATTAAAGGCCAAATGTTGTATAATGTGTTAGCACGTGCGTGAAACAACAAAGAACCGTCCTCAGCAAATAATTCTGGACCATGTTTCCTCTCGTGACAGCTTTGCTCTTCCTGTTTAGTGAACTTTATTATAAACTACATGCATCCTGTTGTGGATTTTAGAGGATATTATTAAGTATTTAGCCATGTAAGTAACTAAAATAGTATAAGTAAAATAGTGTTTAAGTTGATATTGTAAGAAAAGTGCAATGCCCTAAACTTCAAACAAGCAAAAGGGTTACACAATTCAATTTTTTTAGAATAAGGCCTAAAATGTAATTTTGTATTATGTACTGCATATATAAATAAATAAATAAAAGTACCCGCTTAATCTGATTCGCTGATATCTGCTTAGTCACTTAACTGTTGTTTATATAATGTATTTATTAATCAATAGTTAATCGATCTCCAAATTTCGCAAAATTCGTTTCAGCAGTTTCAGATTGAAATAAGAATAGAAAGTTTCGAAAAAAAAGTTTCAGTCTACTTTTACCCCTTAATTAAGCGAGCATAGTCGTAGAAATAATCCAGAATATATTTGTTGTAAAAATGTTTAAATTTCAGATGCTATTTTATCGTGAAAAAGTAAATAAACCTATCTATTTACACGCACACTTCAAAAACTTCACACTTCACATTTTCTGATTGAAATTATCATCCCGCTTTTCCAAACGCTTCACATCCCACAATCTAATCTCTTTTTCTTTTTTAAACAAATAAACAATATATGCACACAAAACTAAAAAAAAAGGATGTACATTTAATCTAAATTTAAAACATTCACATGTGGTATGAAGCCAAGAACGATGGCTGTAATTAATTAATCTCAATTAAAATTAACTACAATTTTGATTGCATATTTTTTCAAATCCCTATTGTCTCATTCTCTCAGCGTACTTTAAAGCTTCTAATTAGTGTTGCGTCGGTTATTCTGTAGCTAAAGTTGCCCGAACGTTGAACTGTGTCGTGGGTGGCACAATTCTCCTCAAAAAAGTAAATATAATATCAAATTGAGCTCGAGGTCTAAACGTTTACTGAAGCTCGGTCCTCGGTTATTACGGTCATTGTAATCATAATTTTCCCTTTTTCGGTTGCTTTTAAGGATTTTAAAAGCCTAAAATAGAAGTCGTTGAGTTTTAGTCGACTGCAGGCTGAGTTTACAACAACGAATAAGTAAGAGTAGAACAGTAAGTTCTACTCTACTAAGATCTAAATGTACGTGGTATATATATAAAGTGTATGTGGTATATATATAAAGTGTATGTGGTATATGTATTTGGATTTTTTTCGTCCGCATTATTCTGATAGTTGAATTTAATTGTAACTGTTTAAGAAATCAATGCTTTACATCAGACAGGCTGTAGTCAAACGAAAACCTATCCTACGAAAAAAAGGGTTTCTATTGACATCACTCCCGACTCCCTGTTCCCCACCGCTATAATCCAGCGATCTTTAAAGCGACAATGAATCGGTTCTTATCGGGATAGCACGCACCATCATAGCAAACTATAGTTAAGTGCAAACCCGTTTTAGTAAAAAACATCACTTATTTATTAATTAAATTTGAAAAATCCAAACATGAACCCAATCTCCAACGACGGGCACTTTTTGTGACGCACTTTTAAGCTTCAGCATTTTCACAGCAAACACACACTCATTCCTAAATTTGGGTAGATGGCAAATTAGATTACTCGACACACGTTCTTCTATCCAGTGTCAGGTTCGTTTTGATCCCCGGTCGGGTGCTGTCCTGATATTTACATAATTTATTTTAACTGAGGGAAGTTTTCTGGGTTGATGGAGATTGATGTCGCGGTTTGGATGATGATGTGCGAGAAATATTGAGTCTTGAGTTGTTTACTAAAAAGTTAGTTCGTATGAGATTAGCCAACTCTGGTGTCAAATATTTCAAACCGTCTTATGAGCCTCTGACATGGTTTAGCGACTTCTGTTTGTTTTAGTTGTTTACTGTGAATTATATATTTTTTTAATTTTAGTACTGTTCACAGTTGATAATTTTTTCTGTTGTTAAGTAACGGTGTAATATCCGATCTAGTAGTAAATAGTCGTTGTTGTATCTGGTGATATATGTGTGTGTATATGATACTTAAGCTATCGCTAGCGTTAGAGGTTTGTCAAACACAGACACGATAATTATAGGGTCTTTGTATGAAACTCTGTGATATAGTCGTCTGTAGGTATCGAATGTAATATTAGGTTGCTGAAAACGTTAATTTTGTGAGTAACCTACATAATAAACGGGTCATTTCGAACCGACATTAAAAGAGGTTTTTAATTACGCTATATTTTTTCAGTTCTATTCAAATTTTGTCTAAAATTGATTGTCAAATGTAAGTTTATTAAAGAAATACGATTGTCTCTGTCAAAATGCCTGCAATATTAATTTTCGTGTACAGTTTTGTTGTTACAAAGATTTCAACCTTTCAGACAAATAAAAGCTTCACAGTATCATCGCTGATGTGTTTGTAACAGCAGGAAAAATAAAATAAAAATAAAGTAGGCATACTTAAGTGCGAACCTATTTATAGAAAAGGTATACATTTACTTCGTACCCTCTTTTTAAGGTTACTCCATTTTGCAAACAAATTTCAAAGGATTCGTGACAAGGATTACTTTTCGATATTCTTTTTAATAAATTCTTTAACTTTGACATTGTACCTTGTAAAATGTTATTAAAGCTAAATGTAATAAGTTCGATTTGACAAGATATTGTTATTTGGGTAGCATATTCTATGATATAAGTACTTACGAGTATATGTGAATGTTGCAACTTTACAGTATTAATGTACATGTTTATGTGTTTTACAGTATTAATGTACATGTTTATGTGTTTTACTTTACAATATTTATCCATTTTATATTTTATCATTATTCAATCAGCTTTGCTTCTGCAACCTTAAACCGACCTTTCCTCTATCGCAATATATTCTAATGATATTCGTTTTCCCACCTAAAGGACGTTAAATATATTATCGAGGCATTGTGTCTATGTGTGAAAATAAAGTGTGGATAAGAATATTATCTCTCTCTTCTCTTTGAGCTGTGTTTCCTCATGAGAGAGGGTCGTGACTCCCCCGCAGAATTAATTCGTTAAGGGAGTTCTCTTGGGCAGATACATCGTGGTGGGCGCCCAGGTCCTTCCACTGAAGACAAATGTGCTCGGATATTGTGTTCCTTAAAAAAAAATTACACTTCCGGGACCTCACACTTCCTACAATACCTACATACCTAAAAAAAACATGATGAATAGTTCAGCCATTTTTGTTTTATGAGCAACAATAAACAAATAACAACAAACAGACACACAGATAAACAGAAAAAATCTAGAAATTGTTGGAACGTGTTCTGCTATCAATTCGAGTATATCCGAGTATCTCCAAACAATTTTATTATAAATATCTTCAATATTTACACTTTCAGCCCTCTTCACCTTTATCATATGAATAGATTATAAAATTGATGTAAAAATTCATTTTAATTAAAACAAAAGAAGCTGACTTCACTCTTTTGCCAACAAGTTACGCTAGAATACGTGTACAAATTGCGCGGTGCAACATGAGACCACCACATATTTCTTATCATACTCAGCGAGATTAACCAGGCGAGGCAGAAAATCACTTGTCTGGTTGCAGGAATAGCAAATGAAGTAGGTATGAGTGAGGTTGCTAGAAGCTAGAAGATAAGTATGTAAAATCTTAATAAGTATAATGTATGTCGGGATTAGTTTTCTGATTCTAGCACGGTTTTATAAGGTTTACTTTTAACTAACTAAGTGAGAAATAGCGAAGTATGTGATAGAGTTTTGGCACCGTCGATCTGATCTGATATAAGTCAGTCGGAAGGTAGGAACTGGACTCCCGAAACGTACCAACATTATATAATAATGGTCATGAGTAGTAGTGTGCAAACCAATTATTTTCAAATTTTGTGTGGAGCAAATTACATAAGTGTGTTTTATATACTCGTAGTAATTTTATTTAGGACATTACTATTCAATTCTGTAGATATTTTATTGTGTGAGTCCCATATAAATTACTTAACAACTATATTCTATAGCTAACCTTCTTCTTATCGAATGAGAGTGGACAACTCTGGTGTCGAGAGTTAATTAAGCCGCCCTAATAGTCTATGAGATGGCTTAATGACTGCCGTACTATGATAAATAGCCTGAAAAAGCAAATAAGATAAATGTTAAATGAATAAATAAATGTATAAAGTTGTAGAGTAATACAAGAGCAATCGTATCACCTTCCTCGATCTCGCCATAAAATAAACCTTGGCATAATACACGTATGCCTGGTTGAAGCTTGGATTTTTAAAGCCATTTCTTTCGTCTAGTAGAAATTGTGAAAGAGAATTTGAAATGATGTGTTAGTGTATTTTTATTTAGGCATGAAAAAGAAAGAACATCTTTATTGGTCATAAATGTTTGTAACAAAATACTTACGCATACCGTATATTATAGGGATATAATTTAAAGTGAAAGCTTCTTTTTTAAATTAGCATATAGCTAAATAAAGGAGAGGAGAAATTAAGTAAGAGATACCTGACGGAAAATCACATAAAACGTACGTTTATTAATTTATAAATGCCATTTTCACAACGTAAAAATGAATTATTATATTAACATACGCAGTTATGCGTTGTTCATTTTTTCAAGCAAAGATAATTTGACATTTGCCTAAAAAACTATTATAAATATATGTTGTGTCCATGCTATTGCCACTTCTCCCCGTGCAGGGCTTGCCCTTGGAGGTGCAATATAGGGAAACGAGGTCAGGGAATGCAATACTCTTGGTGAATCACCTCTTGATATCATATATTATATACTAGTGGACGCCCGCGGCTTCACTCGCATTATTTTGAGATAAAAAGTAGCTTATGACACTTCTAAGAACTTATACTACCTACATACCAAAAATCATGATGTTCAGCCGTTAATGTTAAAATTAAAAGATCATGTTCTGTTATTTCTATATTGGAGTCAAAAATAATCTACTCAAGTATATGTCTTTAGTTTCTTCCATAAGTTCGTAATTACAGTGAAAATCTTTCGCCACGGTCTTCAATTTAAAGGTAATTGGGGCAAAGACGATTTCTTATAAAAATTACAAACCTACTCCTATTTATGTACTACCAAAAGTTGTATCAACTTACTAATCCGAAGTGATCAATAAAGCTCCCCAAATTTAGGCGGAGTTAATTTCTGAAGTTCTCAATCCTACTATTTAATTTCTGTCACGTATCGACCTTCGGAATCGGATTTCAGGAAGGTACGTTTCGCAAACAAATGTATATCTTCATAAAACTACGTAACCTTTCTTCATCATACTTCTACATAGAAAAGGAGTATTACGTTGCATACAGTATTCGACCATGCAGTGTCACTTATAAAATAATAATTATATTTTTAAGTTTTTAGGTTGCCTTTTCATTATTACTGGCTTTATTGCATCGACGAGAGATGATTTGTGTAGCGTCCATACTAGTTTAATAACTGCACTCGTGGCTAAGTAAGCCAATCCGAGAGCCACTGCCCAGATGCGGTCACAATATTGACAGGAGTAATACCGTTGGCTGGATTTTGGGAGTGGCTCTGGGGAGAAAGAGAGGGGCGAAAATCCTTGGCCTCTGGGTTTCGATAGCGCTGGTGTTGAGTCGCACGTTTAAACGCTAATTTGGAGAAAACTAAGTTAAGTTGCCTAGTTGTAGGCTAATGTCTAACTAGGCAACTAATAACTGTCGCAAGTCCATGAGACATTTTGTATTACACAGTGTAAGGTGGCGCATTCTTGGAACAAAGGATAAGCATTGCTATCCAACGTGGCAATGCCGCCAGCATGCTGGGAACGTTGCCTACAGATATACTTTTTCTATAGTTGTTTTAAGTTTGTTATAAGTTTTAGTTTATAAGTTAGTTAACTTATTATTTTTAATTAGTAAAATTAGTTTTGTAAGTTTTTTCAAATAAAAAATAACTGAAGAAATAAAAAAAAAGTTTTAGAATAAAATTTAGAGTGTAAGTAAGTTGATAGTCAAAATATTTTCATTCGCCTTGGTACAAAAGACGCTTAACCTTATCAGTTGGTTAAATTGTCTTTGATTTGATGTTTTTTAATTTGCTGTTCGAGAGATCATTTTATATTTTGGTTACTTTATCCGTATAATCCATCGTTAATTTTGATATCATCATTTAAACTGGGATCCCCTGAAAATGTAGTGAGAGGCTAAAATTCGGAGTATAGGTAGCTGTTTTTCTTCTGTATCAGCTGTGTTTTAGAAATGACAGAAGTGACAGTCGAATGATTGTCATTTATCCGCCAATTAGTACACTTGATTAGAGTAATTTACGTACTTCCCTGTTTCTAGGAAGATATAATACTGTAATACTATTTTTACCTGCAGGTTTACACAGCCAAAGGTATGTATGACAAAGTAAGCAAGTATAATACTTCGTAAGTCCAATACCTATGCCATACGCCAAACATACGACAAGGTATGTGCTGACATATTATTGAAGGCCGAAAGAATTTTACCTCTCGGGAAAAAATCAGGCGAAATCACATGAGTCAGGAATCAGGAACCTTTTCTGACGGAATCGCATTTCTGTAACATTGAGATTTGGCGAAGAGTGCTTTTGAGAGTTACTTTTTTCCGTGTACGGTTTCAAGGACAGAGTTAGTTGACCAATGAAGCGAGTTTCAGAATGTGGTGGAAGTTTTTTTTCCGATATGTATATTTTCACTTTATTTTTTTTTATAGTATGTGCTATAGTACATGAAAGTATAACTTAAGTAATGTTGGCCCTATCTACATAATACTAATGCGTTCTAAGTATGGAATTAGTTCAGTGAAATAAAGTAAATATTTTTAGATTATTCACATTAAAAGTGGTTGAGTTGGAAACAAAATAACGCAACATACATTGAAAAATCTTTCTCCGATAATTATGCGTATGTGATAATATTTTATGCCCGTGTTAGACAATGCCATTAATACCCGTAAAGTACGAATACATGTAGTTATTAACGGTTTTCTTTATGAAAGTGCTAAAAACGTTAATGCGTAAGCAACCAAAATTAGAAAATTACACTTAAACCTACTCATACATACATACGTTTTAATTAATATGATAATTAGCATGTTATTTTCCTAACGTCCTTTTAACCCGGGCCCTGTCCTGTATGACGCTGAACTCAACGAAACTAATTAGTTACGCGTTGTTAATTATGAAAGGGTATGTCCATATAAGATTACCTAGTTAAAGTGCAAGCCCTAGCCTTATTTCTATACAAATCATTGTACCTATAGTAAGATTGAAAACTAAGAACGTTGAGGATATTTCTTTATTTAAATTGTTGTAGTAATAAGATGTAATTGTAGGTATTTAAACAAACATATTAACTAACATCATTTGATTGGTTATAGAGTTAATTAAAAAAAATACGTTGTCTTGCAATTGCCTTTTCATGAAATCTCTAAATCTACATTACTTAGTACACTCTTAAAAAACGAGTGTGGCTCAGCGGTTCCAGTGTCTGCTTTTCATCCAGACGCACCATGGTTCGAATCCAGCCATACACCAATGACTTGTATTTTCAAGTTATGTGTGGATTTTCATTTTTACTCAATCAACGGTGAAGGAAAACATCGTGAGGAAACCGATATGTTTATATAGACAAGAGAACTACCCTAACGAATTAATTATGCGGGGGAGTCACGACCCTCAGTGATGAGGAAATACAACTCAAGAGAGATAGTATACTCTTGATACAACTTGTGAAACTCAACTATTAAAATTTATTAAACCGTTTCAGCTAGTTAAACTAACTCAATTCCAGAATTTTCACCAACATCAAATTCAATAACGTCTTAAGGTAATTTTGTCTTAAACTAAAATGTTCGTGGAAATAACAATTTGACCAACTTAAGGTGAACGGATTCTGTGAATTTAATTTTTCCGCAGTTTAAATTAACGACAGTAATCGGTCTCGAAATTTAGCTCTCGACATTTTAATAAAATTCCGTTTTAATAAAAACGAGAGCAATAAATGTTTGTTTATTTGAACGGGGATTCTGTAAAAAGTAAATATTTTTTAAACGCTTACTAAATTTAGTGGGCATTTGACTTTATTAACGCTTTGGTATTTCAAAGGCTATAATAAAGGCTTCGGGTTCCATCATCAGGAGGACGAGTCAGCACGAGCGACCCGGTAGGCCGCCTCGTCCAGACTCTTTCCATTGGCGTAAGTCATCAAGTCAAGTAATTTATATCTTGCTAATGAGATATCTTACGTTATGTGATTTTAAACACAACGAAGTGAAACGACAAGCAGACTCTTTGACACAATTGTATCCAAATCAATACTTTCGGTAAAGTGTAACCTGCAATATATATGATATGCATTACATTCGTATAAGAAACACGTGCCAATACTTTGTTCTCGTAGAATCCTACGCACGCACTTAAAACAATAAATCACGGAAGGAAGTCTTCATTTTCACATTCTACGTGTAGGTATGTATGAATTTAGGGAAGGAAAATAAAATATTTTTTCGCCTCGCGTTTTTAGCCTATGTGTTAATCCAGGGTCTAATCTACCAACATACATAACAAGTTTTATCAAAATCGGTCCAATCGTTTGAGCGCAAAAAGGAAAAAAACATATACACTCACATTCGCACAAGTTTTTACCATTATGATATTAGTGTGGTTTTCAAAAGAAGAAATGGCATACTTTTATAAAATATTTGTCTCGTTTGGTGTTTTTTTTTAATTTCTCAAGAAATACCTCTATACCTCTTCATTCGTGTGTCCCTTTAAGGTTAAGTATATCTTTTTATTTTGAACTTGAAGCTTAGACATACATCAAATAACTTCTGATCTCCGGTAGCTGAGCTACGGGGGCTTGTGCCGTTTTTTTTAAATGGAAACGTAAGCCGTCTTTGGAAATCTATACTACATTTATTATAATCTGCATGCCTTTTCAAGAGTCTGGCGAAATTAATACCTTTTGCGAGCCACTCCATAAACCACGCTCTACGTGCATGTAACTCTATAATATAACCCATTTTACGTTCAGAATTACGTTTAAAAGCTCCATACCCGCAGCTTCCGTTTATGTCAATGACCCGCCATAACGTTTATGACTCGAGAAATATCTACTTCACTCTAATAAAGACCCTTTATCTCTAACTACTCAAGCAGGCGGTCAAACATGAATAGGCATATTAAAATACTATTGCGGAGGAGTAGTGTTCGCTCGCTTAAAAAAACTATTTGTAAACTTTGTAAAAAGTAATAAATTTCAGTGTCCAAAAATTTCAATCCATCCTCGGACTTTTCTATGTACTAATTTCTTCATTTTATTTAAGCACCTACCTACATAATGTCTGAATTATATAAAAATAATAATTTGGTGTACATGCAACGTAATATTTTATTGTTTCCTACATTATCATTTGTTCTTTCAGATATTTATTTATTTTACGTATTCTTGTACACCGCCTATTTATAATTCTAAATCCTGTCCATCCAAAGGTTGTCTGGAAGAAATCGCCTAAGGCGATAAGGCCGCCCAATGTGCATTAAAATAGTTTTTAAAATTTCTGTCATTATGTAATGTTTTGGTGTGCATTAAATAAATATCTTATCTTATTATCATTTAATGTATGTATTTAAGTTGTACCCCAACACAGACAGCACAGACTTGTTATTTTTATAATAGACCGCGCTAACAAGACAGCTTTAGTTTGGTTTCGGAAATACCCCGTCAGAACTTGTAGTATCAATCACTCTTGTTGTTGGGCTTGAAAGGTAATTTTATAAGGCCTATTATATTACATGAACGTGCCTTAATATGTAAGGTGTGTAAAGTTTAAAAATCTCATCGCACTAACAATTCCTTACAATATCAATTTTGTTACTAATAAATTAATTTATTTAAGTCTTTACATTTATATTGTTTGTTAAGGACATACAATTCCGATTTTACCTTAGATTTTGGTTACTAAGTTTGGTTAATATGCGAAAGAATATATATTCCATTACTAATAAGTGTGTAAATATTAAATTTGATAACTAATAGTTTACTTTAATATGCTTGGATACATATGTACCTACGAACATAATATACATATACTCGTATTCAAACATTCCTTTACAGATCCCTATAATTTTGTACAAACCATGAAATGTTAGGGTGCGGTAATAGGGGCCAAGTCTTATATATCGGCAATCTAATTTCATTAATATCAGGAGTAAATAGGATAGTCCCAACATAAATAAAATAATTTCATGGATCAAAATTGTAGGGTAGGTGAGAATAATGTATTAACTCAGTTATATACTTATTTTCAGCTACTTGCTTAAATTTAACGTAAAAATTACACATTTAAATATATGTACGTGCATAAACGTAAAAAAATATAAATGTTCATGTACTTTTTCAATATTTTTTAAAGACTTTATGTAAAATATAATGTAAAATTTATGTAAAAAAGATAAAAATAATGCTAAAAGAACACTATACTCTCATCATAATAAAATATTGTAAACAACCAACTAGATCATGTTTTTACAGCAATTTGTTTGACAAATTACTTCTGAAACACGAAAGTGTGTTATTTTTATTGCCAACAAAAACTAATAAATGCTATCTTCACTTCAAAATGACATTATCGCAGAGAATTAATATTACACTGGCTGACGAATGTATTTATTTATACTAGCACAGACAAGTTAACTAATGATTGCCTTCAAAATCTTTCATAATATATATGTAGTAGGGACATTACCGTGTTACATAGCCAATGGCGTGTATATCAAGTTACGAGTATGTGTGGGTTTACCCGCTTAGCAGAGAAAGACAACATAGCGAGGAAACCGACATGTAGACCTCAAAATCTGAGGACATGTATCTCCCGTGCAAGGATCTGGGCACCCACCACGATGAATCTGCTTAAGAGAACTCCACTTGCAAATACATTTAATGGGCGAGTTGAGACCATCAGTCATGAAAAAATACGACCCAAGGAGCATGTAGACAATGTGAAACAAAATACAAAAAAAAACCTACAGAACCTACCTATCTAATGGCAGTCATAGAAAAGTGTAGTCCGTAAAACTATTAACCCCTTTTCTTTTCCTTTATAATTCCAAACCAGTATAAGCTTAATACTCCACCTTACGTGCTTCTGACGGGCTTTTATCAAGCGTAATCCGACTAAGCGTTTAAAATGAATAAAGCATAAAATACATTTATTAGGACATGAAACACATTTCACGACCATGGGGATTAAATTTATACAAAGAAACGCCCGTAACTGAATATTTGGTAGTTCAATTAATTTATCTGATATCTGATCATGTTTGATCGGATATCAGATAAATTAATTTTACTCAAATAATAGTAGTCAGACAATTAATTATATTAAATAAATTGAAGTTTGATACGGGAACATACATTTTATACATTTATTTAGATCTAGCACTAGTAACAGAAACTTTTTAGACAGAAATGTATTTTATTTATTTACCAAAAGCTGTGCCTGCGACTTCGTCCGCGTGGAAAAGTTATTTTGGGCATTGATTGTTTGAATTTTGAACCGTTTTCGCAGCACACGCAACGTATTCCTCAAAGATGAAAAAAATCCCCCGTTTTTTTTCACATTTTCCAAAATTAAAAAAGGGGGGAAATTTTTCTTCGCTCCTGTAATTTGCAGCGTGATGTTATAAAGCCTAAAGCTTTCCTTGAATGGTCTATTCAACACAAAAATATTTTTTCAATTCGCACCAGTAGTTCCTGAGATTAGCGCGTTCAAACAAACAAACAAACATACAAACAAACTCTTCAGCTTTATTATATTAGTAAAGATTTACGTGCGGTAAGATGATCGCTATTTTTATAAAGATCCGTTAATGAACAGTACGATATTATGGATTTATTAATTAGACAGTAGAGAAATGGCTATTTCAACTGCAAGATGAGTTATAGAGAGACTTTGTTAAAGTCGAGGGTCCAACCTGGATGAGGTCTGCACTGGATTGACGCAGATGACACATGTATATAGAGAGGCCTATACCCAGTGGGATTCAAAGGTCAGTGAATCATTATTACTACTTCTTCGTTTATTCTAACTTTAGCTATAGTAATCATCACAGTTTGGCATATTTTAGAGGAATTATTACAGTGTTTAAAACATCCGGTCCGATATATCATGACGATTTATCATTCAGCTGACGCGAGTTATAGTAAACGAAGCGAATTTATACAGAGGTACTCATCACTATCTTGATATCTATATAAATAAAACTCAAAGGTGACTGACTGACTGATTGACTGACTGACTGATATAGTGATCTATCAACGCGCAGCCGAAACCACTGAACGGATTGGGCTGAAATTCGGAATGAAGGTAGATGTTATGACGTAGGCATCCGCTTAGAAAGGATTTTTGGAAACGTTGTTTGGAAATGCCATTTTTAAAGGGGTGAAATAGGGGATGAAAGTTTTACTTCTTAATGCGAGCGAAGTCGCGAGTACCCACTAGTATACATAAATATATGTAGTATCTCGACGTATATCTAGAATCTTTATAACCAATGGGTAACTTAAAATAAAGACGAGATTGACAACGAAGCAATACTGAACATTGTGTGTGACATTTCCCCATTAAACTACGTTACAACATGTTTAAATTAGTGGAAAAGCAAAAAAAAACTTTTTCAATATTTAAAATTTTAAATACTTGTGTTATATAAAATTAAACACTCAAACAAAAGATTTTTTGGTTAAAGTTATTTACGAAACATGAGTATATGTGTGTTCTACAGGGGGCATTTATTTTACGAATTTTTAAATTATATTAAATAAATAAAACAAAAATTTCAGCTTTTAGATGATGATGATGATGAATTTCTATAATTTAATTATTTCCATTACCAGTTACTTGTAACCTTGTATAATCAGTATTAGAGATTAAATGTTATGAAATAGCTTTGAACTTACACGATTCATATTACAAATATTTATTTATATCTTTGTTTATTGAATACTTTCTTACACGTGTCTGATGGAAGTAGTATTTAAATATTTTTCGAAGGTCAACATCATTGTTTTCGACAAGAGCTTTGTAAAAACGTCAAATATCAACAGAAAAGATTTTTTCTTGTTATTCAAAACAAGTAAATTGTTTTTTAACTGTTAATCTGTTAATCAAAATATTTCTCTGATACATATACATACATATAAACAGGCTTTTATTGAGACGAATCAATTACATACCTATCACATATCTACGCATAAATATATGCATTTTTTTTAACTTGACACCCCTACGCATTGTATTAATTTAAGTAGTTTAAGTTTATGGGTACAAGCCTGAAATAAATGACTTATTTATTTATTTAATTATTTTTTATTTAGATAGCTCTTATACATTTTGTTAGTTTCCTCCTTTATTATAAAACAATATTTACAACTATATTTTAGGAATATTGTACATTTTACGCTACTTTTCATCTAAAATAAAATATCCAGTAAACAAAAAACATGAAGATCGCAATGTGACATAGTTTTCAGTCCCTCTTACCTCGTAAAAGTATTCCAAAGGTTTTTGCATTTTTCAAAGGTATGCGGGGACTTCAGGTAAGAATAAATTGGTTTTGCCATTCACCAATCCACCTTTATACATTATGGAATGTTCATACATATTAAATAGTTGCGCTGTCCTACGATCTGTTTTGTGGATTTATAGTCATAGTGCGAGATGAGAAGGGACACTGATGTAGGTTTGAATTTTTCGCAGGCTTTTCTTGGAGTGGTGAGGGAAAAAAGAAAACATAATGTCTTCTATTAAATTCCAAACTTTTGTTTAGAATGATATACGTTCAAGAAGGATCGAATAATGGCAATTCAAAATCAAATCAAATCAAAAATTCTTTATTGTACACCAATATAGCAAGAGAACACAAGTATAAAGAAAAAAAAAAACCATAATATTGGGACAGAGGGCGGCCTTATCACTTAGAGTGATCTCTTCCAGGCAACCTAGTTTGGAAAACAACGATAGGAAAACAGTAAAGCTGGCGTACCTAATAAAACTAATACAACACAGTATTCTTGTGGCTGTCTCTGACGATGTCCGGAATCCAGTGTTTAGGCGCTGGATATCTGTTCACATGGACCGAAACAAAAAGTGATCGCATATGTGCATTTTATTTTATATTTATTTTTAAATTGACTCACCCCTATACAGTGTATTAATTTTAAGTAGTTTAAGTTTATGGGTACAAGCCTGAAATAAATGACTTTTATTATTATTTATTTTATTTTAATAATAATTTAACAAAAAGAACAACTAAAAACCTAAAAACATGTAAAATGCCTACATTTATATCTATTACAAACAGAGAAAGGAAAACAACACATAATAAACCTACTCAAAAAGAAGGAAAAAAAAAAAAAAAAAAAAAACCTGAGTCCACAAATTAGTCATGCATATAATAATTATGAACCAAGCTCTGAAAAATAGGAAGGGATTTGGCCTGCCTAATATGAAGTGGCAGATCATTCCATAAGCGAATAGCTTGCATGGTGAAAGAAGAGTGGTAGACAAGGTTGGAATGGTTGAAGTCAGGGATACACAAGCGGAGGACACGGGAAGTTCGCAGGGAGTCGGTATGGGAAGCCGTGACATAAGAAAATCTTTCATTTAGATAAAGCGGAGTGAAAGGATTGAAGAGGATTTTGTACAGAAGGGATAGGATATGAGCATTACGGCGAAAGCGGATAGGTAACCATTTGAGCTTTTTTCGAAATTCGGATATGTGGTCATATTTGCGCAAACCAAATATAAACCGTATGCAGAAATTTTGGAGGCGCTCGAGTTTGTCGAGCTGCTCATTGGTTACATCAAGGTAGCAAGCGTCAGCGTAATCTAATATTGGCAGAAGAAGAGATTGCACAAGGGCTAATTTAGTCGTGATAGGCAGAAAGTTACGGAGTCTCCGCAAAGAAGCAGAAGAGGCAAAAACTTTACGGCTCACTTCAGTTAGCTGAGGTGTCCACGTCCATTGGCTATCAAAATGGATTCCGAGATTCTTAACGGAGTCACTCATTTTTATAGGAATGCCATCGAACATAACCGCTGACATGCATGACCAGTTTATCCTAGAAATTAAACGGGAGCTTCCAACTACGATCGCTTGGGTCTTTGACGCATTTATAGACAATCCGTACGATTTACTCCAGTCGCATATCCGTTGTAAGTCCGTATTAATAGAATCTATAGCCTCGTTGAGGCGCTCAAGAGGTGCTTGGGTATAAATTTGTAAATCGTCTGCATAGAGGTGATAAGAAGAAGAGAGGTTATGTGATATTGAGTTTATAAAAATAGCAAACAGAAGAGGGGATAGCACGCCGCCCTGTGGTACGCCAGCAGCAGTACTGCTCCATGACGAATAATGGTCATCGAGGCGAACCCGCTGCCGGCGACCAAACAGGTATGTTCGAAACCACCTTATTGCCGTTGGAGATATGTTAAGAGAGGCCAAGACGCTTAGCAGGATATCAAAGTCTATATTAGTAAATGCGTTGCTGAAATCAAGAAGCAAGAGAACAGTGAGATGACAATTACCCATGCCGTACCTAATATCATCTGTGATTTTAACCAAGGCAGTTGCAGTGCTGTGCCCAGGTCGGAAGCCAGATTGGTAAGGGTTAAGGAGATGGTTTTTGGAGAGGAAGAAAGAGAGTTGTTGGTGAACCAACTTCTCTAGTGCCTTAGATAGGAAAGGAAGAATAGATATAGGTCGATATTCAGAAAAGGCTTTCGGGTTGGATTTCTTAGGAAGAGGGATAATCTGGGCATCTTTCCATACCGCAGGGAAACTGCTAGACGAAATGGATAAATTGAAGATGTATTGGACAACAGGGGTAATCTCATCAATGACAAGTAGCAACATTTTACGGCTTACGCCATCACTGCCAACCGCATTAGATGATATAGATTCAAGAGCTTTCTTAACATCACAAGCGGCAAAAGGTACAAAATCAAAAGTGTCGGTATCGGGCGGAGCAATATTAGAAATAAGCTTTAATGTAGCTGACTTTACGGAAGAATTAAACGGGGTAGTTGAAGTGAAATATTGATTTAATTCATTTAAATTTAAATTGTCAGGAATGGTTTCAGCACGAGATTTACCGACTCCCAAGGTTCTCAGAAACTTCCATACCTTGGCTGGATCAACATTATTAACAGAATCATGGATATACCGGCGCTGTGCGTCCCTACACGCTCTATTACAGACGTTGCGATGCCAAATATATTTTTGTTTATTGTAGTCTGTTGGGGAACGTTTAAATTTGGCTCTAGCTACAAGTTTCTTACGCATTAGTGCTCGGATGTCATCTGTGAGCCATGGTGCTGGAGTGTGCTTCATTTTGACAGCTTTCACAGGAGCATGAACGTCATACAAATTAGTCAAAATGCGATTAAATTCTGATAACGCGTCGTCTATGCATTGGGCGCCAATTACAGGCGACCAGTCTACGTTTTGCGCATCCTTACGCAAGTCGTCTATATTCAGCCTGGCAAAATTACGCTGTAATATAATGCTGGGCTTTGCTTTGGGTGGACGGACTTTATATGAAAGGTACACCAAGTCATGATGTGAAATAAGGTCCGCCGCACACTGGCCGTGCTTGGCAACATGCTGGGGAGAAGATATAAGCATCAAATCGAGAAGAGAGGAGTCAGAATTTGGAGGGTTGTGCGTAGCATTGAGTTGAGGTATTGATAAATTACAGGCAGCTGCTAAGGAATAAAGCTTTTTGGTCCTATGATCACGTTTCAACAGGCAAGTGTTAAAATCTCCCATAAGTATGGTGTGGTCATATGACGCTGATATATCTATTAGCAAATTTTCGAGAGACGAAAAGTAATTCACGTTAAGATTGGGGGGATAGTAAACACCTAGAAGTATTTTCGTGTGCTGCAGGGTCAACTCGATGAAAAGATGCTCGCCGGCGTCAGAAGGAGGCGGCTGTGCCGATACACTTACAATTGAGAAAGGAATATGAGATTTCAAGTATATGGCAACACCGCCTGCCCTTTGGCCGATGCGATCATTTCTAATCAAGTGAAACCCTGGCAACGACACGCAGGAAGAAGGAATTGCTGGCTTTAGCCAGGATTCTGAGACTAAAATAGCATGCACATTAGAGTTTACAAAAGACGCTAGCATTTCAGGATAGTGTGCCGTAATACTTTGGGCATTGGTGTGAAAAACATTGAAATTTTTGGGGACATCAGATACAAAGTTTTCAATAGATTCAGCTAGAGTAGGCAAGCTAGAGAAACTATCTAAACTTTCGCTTGAGGATTGACATGAAGCATATTCAGAGACTTGGCTGTCATCATCACTATTATAATTATATGACATCTAACAGAACTGGATATTGGATGAGTAGGTAACTTTAAGGTACTTAAAACACTAATATACAAATAATAGGTACCTATGCTAGTTGTTACTAATTGTTAATTCTATAAACTAAATAATTAATCTTTACTATGAATTACTAAATGTAACCATAGACTACCTACTTACTAACAGTGTTTAAATATAATATCAGAGAAAACAAAACTAATCAAAATATACACAGTAAAATTAAACTAAATAACAGTCAGTACTAGTAGTAAACAATATTATGCAACTTCTACACTTAACTTTTGCAGTCACCTGCTATGATTATTTTCATTGTTAATTTTACCAGTAAAGTTTTCCACATTATCTTGTAGCTTCAGTATTAATAATGAATCAACAGGTAGGTACATTAAAAACAAAAAAATATAGTAGCTAAATAAGTTATATGGTTGTTGCCAAAAAGTAAAGTTAATTATACGATAGACTCAACATAAATGTCACTGTCAATCAAAGACATGACAGCACTGACAACCACACACGAATTGTTTCGATAGAATTTTTGCAAAAAACATAATTTGTTTACAATAAGTATAAAGCTGTAGAAATGATGGTAGATTAAAAATATCAATGGGAACAAAAATGATTAAGTTGGAACTACAAATGATAAGTAAAGGTGTGCATAAATTCACTTTTTCGTTCTCTTTGACTTGGATTTCGGGGTGACAGGTTCCTTGACCGCCGGCTTCGTTTTGGATGTCTTTACTGCTGGAGGCTCCGGGGCCTCTTCCCCTGGAATAGCAGCAATATCAGCTTTGCAATTGACACGATGCCGGGTGCCGTCAGGGCCCAATACAAATATGTTGCCCTCCCTCGTCCAGCATTTTGAGATACCAAAACGCTGACGAGCAGCAACAAAGACGTCATGACGAGCCTTCGTGAGGAACTCGGACATAGTGATGCCCGAGCCCTTGAGGCTCGTCTTAGCCGCCCATAACTTGTCGCGGAGGGCAACATCACGGAGCTTGTATAATATAGGCCGTGGCCTATCTGAAGCAGCGCGGCCCATTCTGTGGCATCTACTTATATCTGCAGGTGTAAAACCAGAAATCTTGAGCCGTTCCACCATAACTTTTGCTATCACTTGACCTGTGTTTTCATTTTCAGCTTCCTTGACGCCATGAAGGAGTAAAATCTTGCGTCGAGAGCGCATCTCACCCTGTTCGACTTGATAAGATAACAGGGCAATCTGACTTTGGAGCGCTCGGAAGTTTGCCAACACAAAAACCTTGAATGTAGCCAACTCTTCAGCAACACCTCCAGGGCTAGCTGGTTGGGATGAAGCCACCTGGTCCTGGATCACATCAAGGCGCTTCAGGAACACCTCCATCATGTCAGCCATAGACTGTTGCATAACATCCATTGTGAATATTTTAGGTTATGTGAAGTGATAACCAAATAGTGTTTAGTGCAGTACTTTAACTGTTTTAGTGAAAGGAGAAACACTTTTAAGTAAGCAGACTACTTTATAGCATATTTGCACACATTTACTTGGTGAGTTGTTCTATTTTTACAATTATTTTTGAATAAAAATTGGAGATAAATAAAAACGCGTGTTTACTTTCTAACTACCGCCGGCCGAAAAAAAGGCAATTGGTAATGAACAACAAATAGTTTTAGTATTTGAAAGCCTGTTAGGTTTTTAAATAAATAAATTAGATTTACTAATCTGTGATAGGATATGGTTATAACTTAAAATATTTATCTCTAAAATCTTGATTGATTAATACCTAAGTATTAAACAAAATGTTATATGTAACATTTTAAAACCTTTTCTCTACAAAAATAATTGAACAAAAAACTTCATCTCGTAAACCGTTCCGCTCCAAACAACTAGATATAAAATTCGAAGCGTACACACGGGATCAATTTATTTGTTTATAAAATCTCAGTCATAAAATGCTATTAATTAACTTCTAGTCGTGCCAAAATCCGCGTGGTTGGTAAATGAGGTAAATCAGTAAATGATTCAGGGCAATCTGGTAGTGTTGGTTTTTTTTTCAGTGGCTTTGGTTCGCGATATCTTGCAGATGAATTCCCGCCGCGCGCCAGCCGCCCGCCTTAGCGCCCGCCCGCCCTAGCTCTTCACACTTCGAACGTCATTCTAGTGATTACAAAAACTTCAAAATTGGTTAGAAAGTGAATGAAAAAACTACTTGAAGCGGTATTTTAGTGGTTTTAAGAGAAGTTGACAGCCAGTTTTTAGCAGTTTGGCGAAGTTTCAATATGAGTGATTTGTTCTATGTGGTGTAGCTGGGAGCGTGTCTGTAAGTATTTTTTTGATTTATTTAAGTTTCATATTTAATTTTGTAGTTAAAGGAATATTATGTTTTGTATTGAATCACTTGATTTTTTTATTTAAAATTTGCAAGCGTTCTTATACTTATTCTAGAAATTAAAATAAATTAATTTTATGGCATAAATTACTATATTTAATTAAACATATATTTTCTGTAGTAATATATTTTGTATAAAATAACTTGTACGCCAAAAAATGTAAGACTTGTTAGACTTTAAATTTCATTATTGAAAGGAAGTAACTTGGGATTTGTTGATTAAATTTGTTGTTTTGTTTACTTTTGTAAATCGCTAAATTTAGCAACGGGCTCTCAATATAAACTTTGTTGTTTAACTTTACGTTCTTAAATTTAGGCTCAGGGTTGTATTTTTATAATACAATGATTTAAATTGAAAAAATAAATGAATTCAATTTTTCAAGAACTCCGAAAAGAAAAAAGCAAATCAACCAACAATCAGCAAAGAAAAACCGTCAATTTTTAATTTTAATTGCACCGTGTCTATAAAAAGTTTTTACTGGAAATAAGCTTAAGCTTGATTTCAACTCGCTTGATATTATTGTGAACAATGATATTCTTGTATGAAAAAATAAAGCCCCGAATATAAAGGAATTAAAAAAAAATATTACGGTAATACATTAATTCATGTATATCACAGAGAGTAATATCAATCATCTTTACACACCTACTATCACGTAAGTACTTTTTAATACCATCAACAAGAAAAAAGTTGTACCAAAACCTTATTTCGCCAAGACCCTCGAATTTAATAGCTTTAATTAGACATTTTCATGACAGAGGGTGTCAGAATTGCCTCTACAAACGCCGCAAACTTTTAACCTGCGGTGGAAAAAGGGTTTTTGGGACGAGATTTAAAACCACAGAATTAGGGCTTAACTGTCTCTGACAGAGACAAATCCTTGATCAATAGAGGAATCACGAGAAGGGACGGGCTAGGACAATACTTAATGCTGGGCCCAGGGCGTGGAACGGTAGATGTTTTTTTATACAAGTTGTATAAAGATTAATTAAGTTGTATAATTTTGTACGAACTGCTAATAAAGCGTAATTTTGATTACACTGTCACGTCGACAAAGTAACTAAAATAAATAAGGGAAAATTAGATTTAATTCTACTTCCAGTTTGAAGTAGAACTAAACCCGACTGAGGTCAAAATATAGATTTGCCGAGATAGGTTTATTTGACTGATTTTGATTATACCCGTATGTACCTGCAGGACTGGTAAGTTACGAAGAAACTTTAAGAGCGGATTTAACACAGTCATTACCTGTGGAGATAACATACATTTTCTACAAATTTTGGAAATTTAAGAAAACCCTATATAGTTATACAACGAGTGAGATGAGTGAAGGATAAGGAGGTAATTTTTAACGAATTTCTAAATTTTATAGATGATGCCCTTATAAGTTTTTCATTCTTACATGACACACATGTAAGAATGAAAAACTTATAAGTGCATCTTCTATTACATGTGTGGGTGAAGTGCGTTTTTCCAATATTATGTAGCAAAAAAACCAACACCGAAACTCGTACTGTTTAGTTCGGTTACCACTAAACATTATTTTCAAAAAGTTCATATTAGATATCCCTTTTATATTGTTGGCGTAGTTACTTTAATAAAAAAGGTTAAATAAAAGAGAGAGACTCCACACAAAATAAAATAAAAGCGTAACGTATTTTTAATATACATAAAGCGAGAGACGTTTAGCTTTGACTTCGGCCTTAGACTTTCGGCACACAAAATACTTTTTTAGATTTATATCTAGATCAAATTGTCAGAGGTCCGACTCATTTATTTAGGATCAAAGGAATCTATCTGATTAACTACGAGTACCTATTTGTTTTGTAGTTCACTGAAAGCTCTAACGTAGTGAGGATTACTTACTCTTTACTTCTTAATGCGGGCACAGCCGTGAGCACCCACTAGTGAGTGGATAAAGGCTGAAGATGATGATGTTTATCAAGATTCAAAGACAAAGTTCTATATTTTTTACAAATACTAGTTTTACTACACAATGTAACAATCTGTTTGGAGAAGATAATAGATAAAATTGATCGATCTCATACTTGCCTGGTTACCTGCCACTCTCTGATGAAAAAATCGTTTGTCAAGCGCCTAAATGATGTGCTCATGAAAAATGCTGTTTCTTTCGGTATGTTTCAACAGTCTCGTTCGGGAGCCAGTTTCAATCCAACAGTCAGTCAGTTCAGTTTGTCGTAAGCGATATGCCTTACTGTACCGGTTAAAAAATAGATGACTTGGGTTTCTTAGCGCCGTAAAAAGTTTCGCCTTAGTATATAATAAATATATATATTCCTGGACATTGTACACAGCGCCATCTAGCCCCACACTAAGCAAACGCTTGTGTCGTGGGTACTAGATAACAGATGTTATACTTATATACTTTTTTGTAAATATATACCGATACTTATTATACATACAAACGAGCAGACTCAACACTAATAATTATAAATTTAAAATTCATAATTACTTATGTCATGCGGGAATTGAACCCGCAACCCTAGATTAGAAGGCAGAGCGACTACCAACTAAGCTAACAGGCCAGTTAGTTATTTGTAACTTTGGACATGGGACGAGTTATTACTTGTTAGGTCTTGTGAGTATTCTATTTCTGCTTTTAAATTGAACTTCTCGCAAAGCCTTACTAAGTTGATGTATTTATTTGACTTATACTACTCGTACCTATAACTATCTCATTAGTACAGAAGTGAGCTTAAGTGAGTAAATTTTTGGTTTTTGTCTAGCGTTTCGGAATACGTATTATTTTGACAATTTTGATCAAATCACTGTAAATTATATATGTTTAATTTTAATATATATAATTTACAGTATATTCAATGAGGCCCTGCTATGCCTCATAATTGGGACCGTGGATTTTATTGGCACGTGGATTTTCCAATATATTTCTTAACATAGTCTATTTCGATAAATAAAACCAAAAATATTTATACCCAAAACTACATTTTACCACATCTATTACTTATATTTCAGCAAAGTTGTCGCTTCTCAAAATATTTGTCCTCGCAAACTTTATAAAGTTGGTTACACCGTTCAAGAAATACTTAGCAAGAATCCCAAAACAGTTTCATTCAGTTTCAATCTTGAAACATTTGTATGATTCCTATGATGTTTATTTTGAGCATTTATTCGTGTACGTCAGTACAAATCACAATGACCATGACGTATAATTGAAATCAAAATGGCTTCCTAAATCTGCCAACTTTACCTACTCTCACGCAAACAGGTACAGATTACTTGACTTTTTGTTCTCTGTTATCAGTGATAAAATCAACATTTAAATCATTCAGGTATTTATGAATCCCGTGACCTCATGCTAGTCACATTGTGTTGAATTAGTTGTGAATCAATCCAACCAATTTTTTTCCCAAAAACATTAAAAAAAATTGTGGCAAAAATATGGATGGCTTGGGTTACATGCGTAGAAAAGATACAAAATAAACGGATAAATACACCTTCTTATTCTAATTTGTAGTGAGGGCGTTGGGTGCTGCACTGACAACCCGTTTGGGAAGTATTTATTGTGCATTGTACATTCCCCCCCACCAGACCTATTCTAACCAACCGAGTTCCCTGAAACAATGGAGCACGGCTTTGGGTTGCTGGGATGTTCTTTGCTTGCCAATTGCGTCAGGTTTTTTTTACGTGGGATAGGTTTACGTTTGACTACAGCCTGCCTGATAGTTATAATATAGGTATGTATAGTTTACAGGTGTTTTGGTATGTGAATTTGAGACTGACAAGCTTGCCATGTTGTCTGTCCCATTCGATAGAACAATTCTATGTTTGATTCTTGTTTCAATTGAGGCCTTACAAAGCAGTAGTACATTTTACATACATAGTTTTATTATCTTTAATACAGCACCTATACAGAGGACTTATACCTGTCTATTGCGCTAATTAAACATACCTGACATGCATGTAAACTGGAAATGCCATATCCAGAAGATCAATTCTAAACTTTCCAGTTTCATATACGCATTTGCAGAATTACGCCACTTTACAGACGAACCCACAGCATTAACGGCTTACTACGCGTACGAACGGGATCATATTATGGGGCATTAGCACAGATGTAGAAAATATATTCGTGAAACAAAATAAAATAATCCGCATCCTCGCTAACATTAAAGCTCCTAACATATCTCAACATCACTTCCACGAACAATACTTAAAAAAATATAAATTACTTACTGTGACAGGTATATATATCCTAGAACTTTGTAATTTTTTAAAAAATTACCAGATTTTTTCACCAAAGCAAATCAAAATCGCCGTTATCCCCTAAGAACCAAATATGCCAATAAATTAACAATAAAAAAATGTCGCCTCAAAATACAAAGCTCGGGCCCAACTGCAATGGCCATAACAACATTTACTAACTTATCTAAAAAACATTGAAAAAGTTAACTTATTTGAGAAAACACTTAAAAATTTATTAATACATAAATGTTATTACTCTGTTGACGAATTTATAAAAGATGAAACTTAAATGACGACTATCTGTACAAATACAATATAATAAATAAACAAATAGACCGGCCCGCACCGAACCTAAATACATTGCAAACACCCAATTAGGGTAAATTGTGTTTCACTGACTCGATACCTTAGCATAAGATCTGCTCACCATTAATGTATCTTTATGTATAACACAATTATGCAATAAAGGCTTTGACTTTGACTTTGACCTATGTTGGTCATACTAATAATATTGGTTTGTTGGTGATAATTAACAAAAACACATAAAAAAAACGTAATTAACAATTAGCCTATATGGATCTAATACTGATTTTTAAAACAATACCAAATGCTAGTAAAATTGAAATTCATAGTCTGTGCTCAGGCTGTTTGCGTGTAACACAAAATATTGTGTTTATTAAATTAGACTAAATCTTTTCAACACAAAATTCATAGTAAAGTAGTTTTAGGTTTCAAAACATTTTGATGTAATCGAATCGGCTGTAATTAAGTTAAGGCCTAAGCAAACAATACTTCGCGATATAATATGATTTTATTTAAATCCTTGTTATTTTAGTAGATGTAAATTTATTAGTTTTTTTTAACTATACCTAAGAGTGTTAAATGAAAATTACTAATCTAGTAACACTATTAAAACGATACAATAAAGTTTTTGTTTATGTTACTAGTTATCTTGTACAGTGAATATTTACTTGTGCTTAATAATTGATTTCAATATTATATTTTTATCATATTGAAATATTTTTTTTACATGTAATAGGCTCACGCATGACTACAACTCGCCTGATGTTAAGCAACGTTAATTCCATAATTTACAAAGTTAACTCTTACTGTATCTATAAAAATAGTTTTAAGGTACGTACTGCAAGGCGTAAACCTTAGCGCAGCATTTAGTAGGCAGCAGTTTAAATCGGTTTCTTGACAAGTATCTACTTAACCATTATTCTATTTAACTGATTAATTTAATAGGTTTATTTACTTAGTATAAGAACTCTTGCGACCAGTATGCCAGCCAAATTGCTTCGGTTCGTTTTTTTTTCGACCAATCCAAAATGAGCACCACACATTGCAAACGTAGTCTACATATGTCCAGACTGTCAAATTCATTTTTATTCATTCATATGACACGAACAAACTATACTTACATACATATATACTGAATACCGCAAATAAAATAAAGCTTAGAATTTATTGCTGAATTTGTGACGTCTATGATCTAAAGGCGTGGCTCACACGAGACAGCCATGGCGTGGCGTAGGTGAACCTCACGGCGCATTAGGAAATTACTTATGTTTCTATAGGTACATATCACTACTTATACGCTATACTTGGCGTGATTAGTTTAGTTCGTCGCAGTATATAGATAGATAGATAAATACTTTATTAAAACACCACAAATGAAACAATACAAAAAAATATACAAATTAGAATCAGCGTCTTAATCGCTAAGAGCGATCTCTTCCAGGCAACCAATCTGGCAGGGATATATTCTTCAAACGAAATATATTAAATATATTTAAGTTAGTAAGAATATATTTAAGTTAGTTTTAAAGCATATTTATAGAGCATGAAATTATAGGAAAATTTACTGAATGGTACTGATAACGTATGATATGATGATATAATATGATAAAATATCCGAACAAAGAACTTAGAAATAGAAAACTCATAACATTTTAATACAGCTACAAATCTATCGGGTGGGATTACACGTTTTTTGATACCTACAATTTCAGGTTATAAGCAATTAGTCACTCAATATTTTATTACGTTTGATTGTGTGCATACAGCACAACCGAATTTTCATAAAAGTTTATATGTTGTTTATATGATGCATACTGTGCTTCTCTAAGATATTTTGATGTATTCTTTGTATGATATTAATAAATATCTTTACTTTTTACCTTTATGTTTACGAAACGCAGTAGAACTTATGCAGTAATGCAGTTTAATTTTATTTCTGTGGCCATTTAAAACAAAATATTAACCAAAGTCATCCTTTATTAAAAGAGGTCACAACGCTCACTTATATTTACATTCAATTTAAAACTTTGTTGAATGGGAGTCTTAGAAACTAAACACAAAGGCCAGACTAATACTACGAATAGAAATTAATTCGTCAGAAAGAAATAATGAAGCTTTTGATAACTGATAAAACCACTTCTGACTCTTATTGAATAGAAGTTTTTGCAGCCTTTTCATTATAGCCACGAGTAGGTACTTGGCTTAAATTGGCTTATGTTTGATTGGATGATAAATTATAAATTACCATTACTTACTAGCGCTGGTTGCTTCCACAAAACCAGCATTATGCTGAGTTGGGGCTGAGTTGTAGCAGATTTTATGTTTGTATATTTATTATGTGTTTGTTTCTCTGATATATATGCCATACTAAATGTTTTCTTTCTTTTCTTTTACTTCCCATTTGGAATTTTACATCATCATCAGCCTGTTATCGCCCACTGCTGAGCATAGGCCTCTCTTTCAGTCCGCCACTCGCCCCGGTCCTACATAGACTGAATCCAGGTGCTCCCTGGCGGTTGTTCTTATGTGGTCAATCCACTGCAGGACCTCTGTTTCTATGGCCAGTCATGGGCCTCCAGTCAGTTAATGTTTTGGTCCACCTGCCATCCTTCTGCGTGGCAACGAAGTTTAATATGCCTAATCTTTATGATGGTTTGCGTTGTTTACTTAGAAGTACAAAGTTGCCATTTGTTTTGACATTACATTTCCCTACTGGAATATTGTATGGTTATAGATTGTAGTTGTGTGTTGACGTACAATGTAAAGAACTGCCGCGACCTAAAATTTAAAGTGTCATCAAATTTAACAGAAAAAAATACTTTGTCACTGAAAGAATTCAATTCGATTTCTGGCTTGTAGCATTAATGGCACTGGGGCATCTGAAGTGAATTATGCAAAAAGTGACAACGTAAAAGTTCACAAGCAAAATACAACTAATTCGGCCTGATGGATGGAAAAAGCAAAGTTCATCGCTTCCCTAATTTTGCCACTGGAATTTTAGAGAGATTATTCCGCGGGAATACAAAATTAATGGATTTAGCACATCTGAACATTATGTATGGTCACGTCTCTAAATGCTTCTGAAGGATCTTATTTGTTAAATGACCCACATACACGCATTTGTCCGCGATCGTGGGTTATATTTGTGTGAAATGAACTTAAAATATTATCCAACCACTCCCATCATTAAGGCTTATTTACGAAACGATTCTTAAATACATTTATTGAAATAAATACCTGGTAAAAAGCGTAATGTAGAAGTCGCTATTCAAGTCTTTTGTGATAAAATACTGTTTCAAGGTGGAAAAGATTCAAGTCAACGTATAATACCCTTAGTAAAGTGGCAGCTTGATAGACTTTACAAGTAATTTTTTTCTCAACTATTGATAGTTCTTTGATACGAGTATCTGTTGATTCGAGAAAAAAAACCTCCTTTTTTAAGAATATATTTTATCAATAACCAACCAACACGGCTTTTTATAAAATACAAGTATTTGATATTTTCAGCTCGGTACCTTTGATAAAATATGTAGGTATCAGCTTTAGCAGTTATAGTACCAATCTACAGATTTCGGAATATAATACGTTTACGCAAACATATTTATGTAGCTGTTATACCTAATTATGAAGGCAAAATTGTACGCATTCTAGGAATTGTAATAAGTATTACTCGCCTGATTTGGGATAACAAGCTAATTAATTGGATTTAGTGGTTTGAGTCATTGAAATAGTAATGAGTTCTTCTTTATAATAGTTTGTAATAGTGCAATGTCTGTGCTAGTAATTAGCACTGACACATTCACAGAAAATGCCTTCGAAAGTGTTCAGAAAAATTCTCTGTCCCTAAACTTCTAGTATTGGAATAAAAATAAAATTGACAATTGACCAGATAAATTTAACATCCATAAATAACACGTTTACTATTCAATTTTCAGATGTACATAAAATAAAATTTGGTTTGCTCGTCTCCATCACACTGGTGACTAGACGAGGGCGCTTTTAGCAATAAGGTACTGGAGGCTTTAAGATTGAACCTATTTTTTGTATTTGTATATATTGTGTTAACAATAGAAAGTTCAATTACCGAAATTAAAGTGTGTATAGGGATAGTGGTGGCAGTGCATCTTTTAGAGTGGTGTTAAGAGTACAGAATAATGATTGTAAAGCGTAAACGAAGATTTTTAAAGCGCACTAGTAAATTTCGTAAGTACAATTCCTTTAAATCAAAAGCCAAGTCAAACTGGGACAAAAATACAAAAATAAACGAACTTTTTATGTTAAATAAGCTTTCATTATTCATGAATGTAAATCTTCAAAGGGCGGGTTAGTTAAGTTCTTTAATCATTTTGTTTACTTTCATGTGCAAATGTTTTAGTCTCCTTTGAATCATTTTGACACTAGCACAAAATAAGATTGTTCTATATACCTATATATGTCGGGAGCGATCCGGGGTGGGCTCTTTGATTAATTTTTGTTTGTTTTATTTTACTTCATATTTTATTTTATGTATATTATATATTTTAATATTATGTTTAGGACTTGTAAATATTAGTCAGTTACTTTATGTTTTATAAGTTATGAATAAATGTTTTACTTCCTATATATGTAGACAGTTTCTCCAATTTTAATTATATACTCTAATGTTAATTTCAAAAGATTATTATAAGTAAATTATAACTACCGGCTCTTTCAAGGCAAGTGCTCGAGAACGTAGAGATTACAACGTTGCTTAACATTGGCCGAGTTGTTAGTCAAGCGTGAGCCAATCAAGTTAAAAAGCCAACTTTTTTCAGAATTTCTGAAATTTGGAATTAAGGCTCACTGACACACTAACTTTCAAGCACTTTTAGCCATTGTTTACTACGTTACCTTATCGCTATTTGCGGCTTAATAATAGTCAATAAACGAGCCTTAAAATGATTATAATGGTGTCATATTTTAACTTGAAAACCAATATGCTAACCTTATATGCCATTCAATGCTATCAATTATATATTGGTCTTTGTTCAATATACGGATTGGTTTTCATGACACAATTGTCTGTCGTCAAAAAACTAGCGTCAGAATGACGTACATAAAAGTTACGTTAGAGGTGAAACATCGACTGAGTTGGAAAATAAATACAAGCAGATTCTGATAACGGTATTAAATTGTAGTTACTACGTAATACGGTAGTTTGTATCAAATCTGGTGCGCACGTGGCGGGAACGGTTTAGTAGGGACTGATTATCATCATGATCAATCAATATTACTAATGAATCTATGTTAGTAAATCAGTATGATAGAACACATTATTTGAAGACACTTATTAATTTATAAAAATATCGTAATAATAATTTAAAACCATCATATATCATTTTAAAAACAAATATTTAAAATATCACAGTAGCGAACTACAATCCAGGGGTTTTCAAATCTAGAGTTAATAGGTATCTTCTAGGTAAACGTGTTACACCCTAGGCTGCAGCAATGCTTAACATCAGGCAGGCTGTAGTCAAACGTAAACCTATCACACGTAAAAAAAAAAAAAATCAAAAACCAACTTCAAGTCTACTGTCATTAGAAGTTAAAAAATAATTTATTGACATGTTTACATTGTTTTCACCTTTGAAATGCAGAATTGTTAGTAAAGAATTTATTATTATTGAGACTTACAGCCCCATAAGTATACTAATTGAAACCCGTAATATTTGGAGTCAGTGCCAGTCGCAACAATGAAACGCATCAGGATAAGATACGAACATATCCAAACCCAACTGGAGCTGCGACAAGCATCGATCTTATTTGACCAGTGATGCAGTCGTCTATTATGTGTTATGGTTTAATTGGTGCATGTTTCTAGCTAAGTATGTATTGAGATGTCAACTTACCAGAGGGCGTTGTCGCGTATTCCTAATATCATAATTATGTACCCATGATACAAGCGTAATCGTATGTATGGGGCTAGATGGCGCTGTATGATATGCCCTGAAAAAGTATTCTATTGTGTTTTTATTACTAGATTTGTTTCGCAAATGAATTTCGTGTAGAATCTTGAAAACTTATAAAACAAAGTAATAAACAAACAAACCAACAAAAACACTTTCACATTTATTAAATTGCATGATTAAGGATTATCCAATAATCTACGACCTCTAACCGTGAACTTTGCTTAACAAACTCGAAAAATTCCGCAAGATCTTCTGTTTTGGAGGAAAGTTTTACCTGACCCGAGCATGTTTTGGCCCTTTCGTGCATAGAATTCTTATTCAACGCCCTAATGATTTGTACGCCTCGTGTTTTCAATTTACGAAGTGCTTCTGGCTCAAATACTTTGTTCTTGTTCTTTTGTGCGTAATAGCAACATCAAGTGGAATTAGTGGTTGTAAGTGCACTAGTAGACCAATGGGTAGTCCTGATCAACGTTATAGTAGTTGGAAGTGGATGTTAGTACAGTCAGTTAAAGTAGGTATTCAATAAACTGTGTAGAACTTACCATACCTACAAAAATTAATCATTATTGTATTATAGTTGCCGTAAGGCATGATTAAATTTAGTTGTAATAACCGGCTAGCACTTACATCAATACCTAATTATGTCAAAAATTAGCTCGACGAATAATATAACAAAGTATCTAAATGAAGATCAACCCATTTGGAATATGAGCTCAATTTTATTTGTTGTAAAACAAGGAAGCCACATACCATGCATTGCAAAGAGTTCCCTGTTCAGTTCGATGGTAAAACAAAAAACATACAGTTTTTTATGTTTTAAAAATTTTAATAACATAATGAATGTAAAAGTAAAATTAAAGTAGCTTTTTTCAGCCCCACAATATTGTCAAAACATAATTCATTGCTTTGTTAAGATTATATTATGTCGCCACTTCACTTCGTAACAGAATGAATAGAATAGAATATATATTTAATGTAAAACATAAATAACAAAACAAGATCTTAAATATATTAAAGTGCTGTACATTGGGCGGCCTTATCGCCTTAGGCGATTTCTTCTAGGCGACCTTTTGGATGCACATTACTAAGAATTATAAACAGGCGGTTTACTAAAAATTAAACTGAATGTATGATTAAACATAATAAAATTTTCTTACACAAAAGAAGTTTCCCCAAGGAATAGATTCTGCGGGGGAAACGAGACTATCAGTATCAGTATTGAGGAATACGATTCAAAGAGAGGCATCATGTATCCAAGGTATTAATTAGGCGGGGGAGTTACGACCCTCAGTAATGGAAAACGACTTCAGGAAACAACAGGAGCTGTTACATAAATATTATCATACACAGGACATCGTTTATCTATAAGCTAGTCGTACTTCGCAATGTCCTGTCCAATCCACCGTTAAATTTAATCAGTGCACATTGTTTGCGTGCAGCATTCCGACCCTATTGTAGTTATAATTAAATCGTTGTACTATATTGTACAGTTTGAATGTATGTGTGTATTGTATGTGCACATACTAGTGTAATGTGTGGATTTTTGCGGTGTTCGAGATAAAAGTAGACAAAGAAGTAGTGAATGCACGCGGCTTTGCTCATGGTGTTACGGGATCATCTAGCAGTAAGTAAAAAGTAGTATAAATATATTTTGTTACCATGGTTAAATTTAGTGTATTTACAATCTATATATATAAAACTCAAAGGTGACTGACTGACTGATATAGTGATCTATCAACGCACAGCCCAAACCACTGGACGGATTGGGCTGAAATTTGGAATGCAGGTAGATGTTATGACGTAGGCATCCGCTAATAAAGTATTTTTGTAAATGCCACTTTAAAAGGGGTGAAATAGGGGATGCAAGTTTCACTTCTCAATTCGAGCGAAGCCGCAAGCACCCACTAGTTGTAAGATAAAAATGGTAAATTTGTATTTTACTTTTTGTGGTTATTATACGTAGTACTACGTAGTATTATATGCTCGGTGGTTCGCTTTTGACCAACAGAATTGTGGGTCAAAAGCGTAATACTATCAATTTATTTGTTAGTATTCTTGGACAAAGACACCGTCTATTCCCATCGACAAAATTACCCATGTATTCGGACATCGCTATGCTTGAAAACTCAAACATTGCCATGACTAATTTTAGTTAGTCTAGTTTGGGTATTACTTGTTAAACACAAATCTTGTACAACAAGATTCGTGACAACATCTGTGTTCCCAATTAAATTTGTAATCGTGCTATCACATAAATAAAAGCGGAAGTGTCCGTTAGTTTGTTGGTCTTTTATTTATTTATTTATTTATCGTATGGCATATTTAAAATCTCTTTTTCATAGATTTTTTTTTAATACGCTATCACATATGTGGTTAAGGTTTTAAACCTGCCTAAAAGGTCTATTAGATGCGTTTTATCGCCTCAACGGAGACATCATCGTACAAGGTATATAAGGTAAGTTTGTATGACTGTAGCCAACTCTGGTGTCGAGATTTTTCAAACCATCCTAGAGGCTGTCTGATGAAGCTTAAAGAAGGAGTAGTGTGTACTACAGCCGGGACCTACATACATTTTAACTTTTCATCCAATTCACGGAAACGCCGGAATCTCCCATACAGAATATACCTCCTCCTTGAATCGTATCCCTCATGTCTGAGGATCGTGACCACCACCTCCCAGCACCTTCTCCTTGATGACATCTTTCCACTTCCTTCTGTCCTAGGCAAGATGCAATGCATTATAGACTGTAGTACAGAATATACACTACACTCATAAGAGCAACTGTAAGCCTACCTAGTGTTTGTTCTGCAAACTCTAAAACTGTACATAGATTCAAGTATTTCATGAATAAAGATTTATATTAGGTATTTTATTATGCAAGGACTAACATCGCATCGACAATTGTTCAACATCAATCTTTGATTAAGTAATCTCACGAGATTATCTCCGCTAGCTGACCGCTTTTTTGAGAAAGCCTAAGGCTACTTTCCTTCCCGATACAAGACGAGCAAAGCCCACCGTATTCACTAGTATGCTTATAAATATAAAGGTCGTGATGTCACAAACACAAAATTGTAATTACTGTGGCCGTCAGCTGCCATTTCTTGTTGGGTGAAAATTTTATCACGTCGAGGGATTCGGGGGATCTCGTATATCCCATTACAATGGTGACAAGTTGTAAATGTATTGCTGATTCGACTGAGAGAAAGATCACACAGTTTGAACCTACCTGCTTGGGATTACGATAATATTTGAAAGATTTTTGCGTAAGGATACGTTGCGAAAATTTAACGATAAAATACGCATTCAAAACACGGTTGATGAATCAGTATTCTAGACTTGTTGAAATATGAGAGATGAAATATGAGCCCTCAAATTAGACATAAACAAATATACTGTTACGTATCGTCACAGGTAATATAACAAAGGAATAACAAGATTCGGATATTTAGAAAATTAAATATTATGTAGTCATTAACAAACAAAGAAAAACTCCGAGTCGCTCTGTAACATTTGAATTCGCCTGATATGAAGTTCTCAGCTTGCTTTTTATAAAACCACTAGTTTTTTACAAACACAGCCGCAGTAGCCATACAGTTGGTTTGATAAGTAGAATACTTAGAATTTTAATTAGAGCGTAGGTAGGGGTAATTATTACTCACTTTCTTGCCTCGCATTTGAAAATTTAGAGTGACAAAACAGCTCGTGGCAATTTAAAAGCAGCACATAAGGGAGTGCTGGTTTTGGAAGTCTGGATAGTCTAGTGAAAGCCGTTGAATATTCAAATTAGTTTTGTAGCGGCTCGATATTACTTGCTAGCTGAATTTCAGTGCTAAAATAATGCCTTTTGATTGAGGATAGATATGAATATACATTGATTACTATACACAATATTTCTACTTTTATTATACAATACATTATTGTAAGTCCCAGCTATTTATCTAGTACGGCAATCGTTTAGTCATGTCAGAGGCTCGTAGGGCGGCTTGATAAATTCTCGACGACAGAGTTGTCTACTCTCTTTCGATAAGAAGAAGATAAAATGCATTGATGAATGGCTAAATATAAACTTAGTTATGTAAGTACTTATCATATCAATTAAGAAAGACACTAAACCATTTCTTTTCGGCACTACAATGTAGAGTGCATCCGCAAATCGTGATTCTATTTTTTCAGTAACAACAAAGCTGAAATGAGGAAAGAGGACATTATTATTGTGATTCATATATACGAGATTGTGGCAGGTTGCAGTCTCTGGGAGCACGCGACACAACATTGTATCTGGAAGCGAATTAATACAATTTCTCAGCAACAGAGAAATCCAATTTCGACTCCCAAAAGACACTCAAGAACATTCGGCCTACATATGTGGGTATTGTGTGGCCTAAAGAATTTATAGGATTTTGATGGAATTTTCATTTATTAAGTAAGTAAAAAAACAAAATACATTTGATTACTTTTCCGCTCTCGAGATCATTTCCAGAAAGGATGATGTTCTCAAATCAATACTCAAGTAAATGCCTAATAAGATAAGTTTGATCGTTATTGATAGTTTTAACAACTAGCATGTCAAAATATCCTCAAATCTGTTTGATATTTTTTTGGCATAATCCAATCTGTCTTTGCAACATGTTCGTATTAAGTTAAATTGTCAATATATTAAAATATTTAGCAGAAAATACAAATGAAAATAACTACTCTTTTTACTTGTGCTAGAATTTCCTAATTCATTAAATTTACCCGCATGAAGTCAGTTCGAACTTTTACTTCATTTGCAATGCGCAAGCAAAGAGTACTCAACAATAAAGATAGTTTCACAACCTCAATACTGAGTTCGCTGAAACAAAAAGAAACTAACTTGATTCGCATCGAACTTTCAGAACTTTTCAGATACTATAGATACAGCCACTCTCAAAAACCAAATATGTGATAAAAAGTTTTTAAACCAGAATATTCACATCTGTTGAGATAAAATTAATCTAAAGTTTAAAATGAAGGCTTATAAGGCTATTAGCTTGTCGATGTGGCTTTTGATTTAATACTAATGAAAGATTTAAACATAATGTGGTTTTACCAACGCACTGAAACAAAAATTAATTCCGAATCTAATACAGAATTTGATGCTTTAATTTAATTATTTATTGCATTTATTTTGTTTTTACAAACTTATTTAGAAATGAATTTATACGCTTGTATGAATTCTTAGTGAAAAATTTAGTTATCACATTTATTCAACTTGTAAGTACAGAATGTATGAACAAACTAACGACATTAAAAAAAAAACGTAAACAACGTAGTTTTTGATCAAATTCGACACTTTTACATATTCATACATATGTACATACAGCGCTGAACTTTCCCCGTCTCAAAAAACACAGACATTATATCACACATCATTACCATAAAACACTTATGGCCACACGCAGCCGACCCACCTTGACCATTCCACTGCGAGACCTATTAAAGGCAATCTATCAAAAATAACACTGTCTATAAAATTATACGGCTCGTAAATACAACATAAGTAAGGGTCAGATTCTTGAAGGCCACGGATTGCTACCTGACGCGGCAGATACATTTTCTCAGAAGCTACCTATCCTAAGTACTATAATGTATTATGTATTGTGTGTATGAATTTCCCAAAAACAGAATCAATGGATCAATAATTTTTTTGTAAAATTTCACCGAATATCCAAAGATTGTAGGTTATAATTACGTGCCGTCTTTATTTTAAATCTAACGGAAAGAGCCTACATTCCACGACACAAGTCTCGGACTTAGTGTGGAATGTAGTGCACCCAGTGTTTAATATCTATGTACCAATGTAACCTATCTCGTAAACCATGTTAAATATTTTTAAGTATACTACATAGAATTAACATATGTGACTAGTTTTTAAGTGCAAATAAATAAATTATTATTATTATTATTGTATTGAAAATTGCCAGTGGTATCGTATAAATCATATACGTAGGCGAACAGAAATACATCTATGCGATATCCTCTAATACCGAAGAAAGGCGTTGTTAAACGTTGTTAATGCGGTTAAACGGCTGAGAGACTCTGATTGGATAATTTTTGTTTGGATACTATAGATTAGACCCTGGATTGACATATTATAGGCTATCATATTTTCTCGGATAAATGTGAGTAAAACCGCGTATATCAGGTACCAACCTGTACATTTACATTCTACGTAAATCAATACAAAAATAAGGCATGATTTAATTTAGTTGTATTAACCGGCTAGCACTTACGTCAAAAATTACGTCGAAAAATTAGCTCGACAAGTTTCGTAAATCTGAGGTTTCCATCATCAGGAGGACGAGTCAGCACGCCAACCAACCGGGACGCACGTGCTGACTCGTCCTCCTGATAATGGAAACCTCAGATTTCCGAAACTTGTCGAGCTAATTTTTATTTTAATCTATTAAACTTTTAATCTTTGTTCTAGCTTTTAGTACGATAGTTGAGAAATAAACGATTCGATGTTGGACTAAGTTGGTAAGTAGGTTCGTTTGCGGTTGGCCAATGGTGTCAGAGTTTTTAAACCACCCCTAAGGCTTTCTGTGTGACATTACTTAGCAACTGTTCTGCTATGACATACAGCCGGGACCTACAATTTATTGTGTCATCCGATCCATTACAATAGCCAAATGGTGTACTACTTCGCTAAACATAGTTATCGCAAAATATTACAAAGGTACACAAATTTAATCAATTTGCTGCCTTCCGTTGTGTTTTTATTTACATTGAATAGGTATGCATTATAGTATAATGCATATCCATTCCATATTCAGGTGTAATGATTATACAATAACTTGCTGTTGGTTTAAAAAATACGTTACATAAGGCAAGGAACAGGTTATTCTTTTACAATTTTAATCCGAAAAATATTTTAGGTCATCTAAAAAATAACATTCAGTCCACTTGAGGTTGGGTCGGCTCTTTGCTTATCGGTTCGTAGGAAAATTCGTGAAAAACATCGTCGCCGCCCACACACAGAAGATATTTTAGACAGGCTGATGTTTTCGGTATTCATCATGGATTTTATATAAAAAGATCGTATTCCTTTCTTTTGCTCATATTTCAATGAATGTTTGTTTTTCGTCTAAACTATTAAAATCTGCGCTTACGAGTATTAACACTATGAAATTATTAACATAAATTGTAATACGCAATTTAATACGTTAGATAGTCATCATAGACAGACCAAATTAATACTGTAGTATACTATACTACAGTATTAATGTAGTATACTATACTATACTGTTGACTTTATTATTAATTAGAAATTGTGGGTGACATTTAATCCGGCGGTAATAAAGCTGGGTCAAGTTGACCCGAGTTACAAATGACTGGTTATGACATTATTTTCACGCATAATTAAATACTGTCACATACTATTATTCACTATTAACGAGTGGTTAATTTCCTTAACTGGTCCAATTGAATAAACACTTTACAAAAGAGCTTTATCTATCTATCTATGTATACATATAATAGTATGTTTATTTAAACGCTCATAACACAAAAAAACAGCTTAACAGATCATCATAATTTTCGGTATGTAGATAGTATGAGATCGTAGAAGTGTCATAGGCTTCATGGTGGTGGACCTTTAATTTCAAGATAATGCGAGCGAAGCCGCAGGCGTTTAAGAAGGAGGACCTAGAATAAATGTATAAAGTTTTTTATCTGTTTGATAAACGCAGGCAACACTGCGGCCTGCCGCTAGTGATAGATAAACGACCTATTTGCCCACTTCTACCACTCAGACCATCATTCGTCTATTTTGGTACACAAAGTCAATCAGCACTTCGCTTTTCTTTGATGTTCTATTAGTACTAGTGTACATATACCGCTAAAGACAGACATACTTGTGGCTTTTGTTTATTGTACGATGGTTTTTATTTCACGCTTCTGTACAGTTCGCTTCAATATACAACTTTAATATTTGGCTGAAACTCTTAGATTACAGATATATGCATTGCACATGGACATTATATAGAAATAGACACAGAGTAGAAGGAAAATTCAAATAGATGTTAACATAGTACGGTGTATTTCGTCTACATTTTGAATCTGCCGCGTCCATCATCAATCATATACCTATATGGATCAATTGTAAAATTAAGTTTCATTTGAAGATTGTTAAGATTAAGAAGCAATAAATATTTTATAGAGTACATAAGCAAACGATTAATATTAATGTGATGGTAGAAAGTTACTATTAATGTTTTCAAAAAAAAATAATGTGTAGGTATGTTTATAATTTTCAAAGTGAAACATCAACAACAAAATGGGCTGCGCTCTACTTAAAGTCAAACATTGATAAAAGAGTGTAAGCGCACAACAAGCTGCGCTTAACTTGACTAACCCCGGTTACTTGTTCTTGGCATTCTCGCACAAGCTATCGATTTGAAACAGGATGAAATGCCTTAAAGTTAGTGAAGGACGACTAATAGAGGCAAAGGTCGAACTCTATGCAGTTTCATCCACTATGTGCTTTGATTCAAATGCTTTGGTAGTGGAATCCTATTACTTTTGTGATCCGTTCCAAGAGGACAGAGTAAAATAGCTACTATGTGTACATTATATAGGTATAGTTTGAAAGGTATACAGATTTATTCAAAACTAGTGGGTGCTCACGGTTTTGCTCACACCAAGAAGTAAAACTAGCATAAGTACCCTATTTCACCCCTTTAAAAGTGGCTTTGCCAAAAATCCTCTCTTAGCAGATACCTACGTCATAACATAACAACTATTTGCATGCCATATTTCAGCCATATCCATCCATTGGTTTAGCTGTGCGTTGATAGATCTCTATGTCAGTCAGTCAGTCACCTTCGAGTTTTATTTATTTAGATTTCGAAGCTATGAGTAATGAAGCCTTGATACGTGTTATACGTTGTTTGATTTCAAAATAAATGTAAGGAAAACATGTTTATAACGTATGTTACAATGTTCTGTATTCATTGTATTCAATTGCAAGTGTCCCTAAATTTACAAACATCTGTATTGAGAAATATGTTTGGCAAAAGTAACTTTTTTATACAATACGAAATATTCTAACTATATTTTTCGATAAGAAAATATAATGATTTTCCTGTTGTATTTATATCTCTCATAACATTTCGAAACTCCAATAAAAGTTGTGATTTCATGTACTTACAATAAAAGGTAGGTACCTAACACAGATTATTTTTATTAATCATTCAATTCCGAATATAATGGTTTTTGTCACCGGTTGTCCCTATAAATATTTTAAGTACACTTAATTATTACAACGAATAAGTATTTATTTGTTAAAGCTTATTCTCTTAGTAAAAAGCCGTATTGACATATAACCAAAGAAGACTTAATAATCCTGAAGATGTCGTAGGCGCTACGTAGGCGTAGGCCCTCTACGAAACAACACGTAGCGAAGCTACGACAATATAAGTAGACGTTGGCGTACTGTAATAATAATCCAGTGATTTTTTTTAACTAGAAATGGTTTAATACTTGGCCGTAATTCACCTGATGGTAAGCAGTCATTAGGAGTCTTATTATTCATTATTATTATTATTTAATCATTATAAACAATCCGGAGATGCATTTAACTAATAAATATAATCCAAACTGGTACAAAAATGAAAAAGTTTAAATGGAAACGATTCTTGCCGATGATTTATAACATTAGTATATTTCAATGTAAAAGTTTGGTCTACATACTGACAGGGAATTTCGTTAAATAAGGCTATTTTGGTTCAACTTCCTGGCACATGTTCTCAGTTTCAAAGCTCAAAGTCGCACGTGCTTCTTAATTAACTGAGAAAACTTCCTCTTGATTATATTATAATGACACTGTGCCGGTAAATTTTATAGGATACAGGAGGCTATTTCAGGAATCATTTGAATACAATAGTATTGATACTTCTTTTATATCAATAGTTTTTGATGTCAGAATATAAATTTCGAGAATACAGATATTTTTAAAGCATTATTAGTATCGTTACATCAGATATTACAATAATTATCTTAAAGACTTTGTCAATTGTGAAATGTCAATTTACGAATAACTCTTAATATATTTTTTAATATATTAACTGTTAATAAATATAAAGAGAGATATATTTTTTTAGGTAATAAAAGTAAGTACGTTTTCTTTGTTAGACACCCGACAACCTTGGTTACCGTCAGTTGGTTACAGACTTTACATCATCTTAATGTAATAAAATGTTTTTTGTTTTACCTAAAATCTGTAAAACATTTTTTCACTTTATTATTGATTTAATAAAATGGCAGTAGAAAGCGTCATGATTATATCAACTAATCTTACCGACTTGTGATACTTACATAACACCAATTAATATTTAATGGGCGTTAAAAGCTCACCAAACCCACTTGTGTGTCCTAACTGCTCCTGTGAAGCTTCCTAAGCAATTATCTCAGTACTTTAAAGTTGTTCGCCGAAAAAAGGGAAGGCAAAAATTAAATTTAAATTTATTCCGCGCCGGTGATAATTTCTAACGGCCTGTTTACTGAATGAAATGGGTTCCCAGAAAGCTAAACGAAATGGAAAACATAAGCCGTTTTGCCGAGCATTTTAGGGGTGATCTTTGTATAAAAATATGTATTCTGAAAACAAAAAGGTACAAATCTACGTTATCTAAAGTGAAGCGATTGGTAAAAATATCAGTCTCCACAAAGCTGGCTTTTGTTTTTCTCGAAATCATTGCCATTTAATAACGAAACGCTGCCAGGATTGCGCACTAATTAGTTTACGTTTTTACTATAAAATTCAAAAGCTCCAGATTATATTTTACTTTATCGATTCAGCTATTGAAATTAAGACATTTCTTAGTATTTATAAGAACAGGAAAATCACTTGTTGACTTTATCCAATATTGTAGTTAGGAGAAAGAGTTTTCAAAACAATTATTATAAAATTTTCGCTAAGCGTATTATTTAAATAATTTTGTTATTTGTTCCGTTAACACAGATTTTCGACTGAATATGATTTCAGAGTGGCCTTCAAGTGCCACTGAAACTTTTTACACAGTTTGAATTTAATCTTCGTCATAATGCATAATTTGCATAATTTAACTCCTGCAGCCCCATTTCACCATCGTACGAGTAGGGGTTCGGCAAGGAGGCACCGTTATACAGTTGAGGTTCCAAAGACTCGCACTAAGCGCTTTGCTTCGACTTTCATCGTGCGAACAGCCCAACTGTGGAACTCCTTGCCCGAATCTCTATTCCCCTTGAACTATAATTTGTCGGTCTTCAAGTCGAGAGTAAACCGGTATCTTCTAGGCAAGCGCGCTACATCGTAGACTATAACGTTGCTTACCATCAGGCAAGTTGTAGTCAATAGTAAGCTTATATCATGTAAAAAACAAAAATTACCTGCAGCCCTTTTTTATATTCTTTATCTCGACGTAGGCATTATAATCTTGGCGTACTTATTTTACCTTCTCCCCTTGCTGCCTACCTCCAAGGTGCCGAATATTCTTACCTATAAATGTATTGCTATGCCTCATAAAAAATACAGTTACAGTATCACGTAATGGATAACCTAGGTAAAATATTTGCAAATCAAAATATGTTGGTCGAGTATTTGTAATATATTTTATTCTATGCTCTGAAAGAGGAATTGACGATCATACACAAAACACACACACACACACACAAACACATATTATTACGTTGATAAATGTATAACCATATATATAATAATAAATATAAATTATATAAATTATACAAATCAAAAATCTGTTTTTACGATAGTTTTTTTTTCTATAACAATGTGAAGAATTTTAATCCAAAATCCGTAGCAAGTAATTTTATATCAGACACATAAATCGTTGTTGATATTGAAGTGAAAATCTCTTAATGAACTTTACATGAATCTCGTCATTAGTCACTTGAAGAGTCGTTTAATGGAATTCTATTTCCGGCTTTTATCTCTGCGAAGACATTATTATAAGTAAGTTCGTTTAATAAGAATTCTTCTCCATTCAATTACATTTAATGATTGTGCATGTATCTCATTATAATTTAGGTCCTCCTTGCTTCGCATTCCGCATGACTGAGGGTCGTGAATCCCTCGTGTAATTAGATATCCATTCATTAGAGGAATTCTCTAGGGAATGTAATTGTAGATTGTAGGTAGTCAGGATTAGTCGGGAAGTTTTCGGTTACTGTAGGTACGCGCGGGCAAATCAGGTGGAAAAAGATTTGTGATATAGATGGTATTTTATCATTACAATAGGTTTGAGTTTAACTTTTTAGCGTAAAAATATCTTTATAAGTAATGTTTGGTCACATTATCTTATTGATTGATCATTAATGCTAAACAAGGCTTCAAAAAAGTTTTAACACAATTTTAACTTTTTATAAATATGATAGATCAATTCTTGTATGAGTTATACTTGTATACTTGTACGAGTTTTCTTTTTGAAAACTTCTTTAAAAATAGGTCATGAACGGAATAGAGATCAGTGTAAACAAAGTAGCTTCCTCTTACATTTGCTGTATTTGCTATGAAACGGTAAACGAAAATCGTAGTATTCTGTGATTGAAAGATACAGGAATAGAAAAATTTACTAAAAACCCGACTTCCAGCGCACATTTTGTAATTCAAACAATGTGAAGTGTCCATAACGTCAAATTACGAACTCCACCAGCACCTCAGAAACATTACTTACTTACCCAATGAAAAGGCACAATTATAATCGTTCCATAAATTGGTGGAGAAATGCGTAACAAACGTACAAAGTATTTCATCTATTGAGAATCTCTTTGAAAACATCACAAGAACATTAGAGTGACAGAAGCAAATTGCTTTTTCACAGAAACGTGTGATTTGATTGACGTGGCTTGATGTCACGACGCGGATGGAAAAAATATGAACGTAGGGCTGCATGAATTTGATCTGTAGTAGGTTTCCGCCTATAACAATATTGCATTTTTTGGTGAAAAGATGTAAAAAACGAACGTTGAGAACGAGAGAAAAACTATGACTCATTCTTTATTCATTTCTTGTGGATTTGTTCTCTGTCCGTAGCATACGTTTATTTTATTTCAATACTGGGTTACCTTAAAACCACTAGAGTAATCTCGCACCTCTAGTCACAAATATTGAAAAGACGTACTGCAAGAGTAATTACATGTACATATACCTTATGATGTTAATATTATGCAACCAACTCCTACAAGATTGCAGATACTTTTTGGGTTACCCAGTATATGTCTGTTTTAACACTTTTAAGGGCCCTATTTGTTGTATTTGAATCCCACACGTTCTGCAAACGGATTTGTTTAGTAAACGGGTGAAGTGTGAATGATTTGATTCGCTCTCAAATATATGATCAAAGTATGCTCATGTTTACTGGACGCCTGAGGATGTTTATCGCTGTTTTCACAAGTACATAGAATACCTAGATTTAACAAATATGTTTTTCTTGTAATTTGAAAATAAACATGTTTGCTGTGTACAACTTGATTAACCGATGGTTTCTAAGTAACGTTTCTTCTTTAAACTCATTAAATATGTGTATTCTTATAAGGTACGATTTACGACCAAGTATGTATAATTATTGTAACTGGTAAACCCGTACTAATCATAATTTGGATATATAAGTAAATTAATTACTAAACTTTTATTGGAAAATGAGCGAAAATAATCACGACCGGCAGGATTCGAACCTGCGTATTTCTGCTACCGTCAGAACGCCTTAACCACTAGGCTACGGTCTACTAACTGCCAGGCGCGAAAATCCACACTCATTTCCATACACTTCAGACTGAGCGGCTGATGGCGCCACTTGTGCTCAATAACTAACAATAGCTAGCACTTAATAAATTAACTCATAAATTAATTACTAGCTAAGAAGTTATATTAAAACACACAGTATTTACCTAACTAAAAATCATACACACTAGATTAAATTTACTAGAAAGAACACAGAGATGTTTATTTGTTAAAAGATGTTATTTGAGCTGAGTTAAATAAGTAATAATCAATAAGTCTACTTTTGCTACCTAAAAACAATACAATAATTTAATGTATAGTTTTTAGGTTCCTACCTCTTTAGCACGACAATACTAACAAATGTCTTATCACAATTTTTACGTCAACGAAATGTTGGTTTTCCCAATAAACTTACTGAATTTGGTTAGCAACGAATTTCCAAGGAGAAAATGGGATTAACTAAGCGTTTTTTGCTACATTCTGGAGATTTTTTTGCCACAAATTAGAGAGATTTTATGTCAACTTAGTCAAAGGACCGGCACGTGGAAGGAATTATAGCTACAAAGAGGAATCAAAGTATAACTTTTTCACGGGAAAATGATAAGACAACACAACAGAAAAATATATTGAAAATTAACCCAAAAACTAATAATATGTTACTATTATTTGTTTTAGTATTTAGTTAAATTTCATATGTTTTTTTTATTGTACACCCCGTCTATTGTTCTTTATGATTTCCTCTCCATCCTACGGGTGCCTGGAAGAGATCGCTTTTAGCGATAAGGCCGCCATTTGTGGCATAAGATTTAAATTTTTTCTTGTTTGTGTTGTGTTCTATTTTATTTGTGTGTCCAATAAAGCGTTAATCTATCTATCTATCTATCTCTTATTATTTCTTGGGTTATAGACTACATTACTGATCTTATCTGCCATGCTAGATGTGTTTTAGTCTTAAATCATCCTAAACTATTTTAAAACACACATTTTTTCCTATTAAAGAAACAGATGAAGAAAAAATCATGTATCTACCTATATTATACTAAATAATATTGACCATAACTCGCCTGATGTTAACCAAAACAAGTTTTTACGTAATGAAATAGAAGCGGAAAATTTTAGTACATCTTTAATTTTAGTCACAACCCTCAGTCATGAGGAAATAAGACTCGAGAGAGAGAGAGAGAGAGAGATAATAAAGTTGAAATCACAGAGATTTATTTATATTTACATAATACACTGAAATCTTAATTTTCATAGTACTGAAAGGACCCAAACATTACTTTATGAGTCTCTATATTTATCGTTAGCGAGGGGTCATAAGGATGTCATAAATAGTCCCAAAAGCCCTTTGGTACCTGCACCTTTGCTAAACTAATATTAAATTTCCCATCAAAGTACAATGAAGTTACGATACAGTTGCATGTTAATTTATGTAAAATATATTAGTTAAGTATTCCTTTGATGTTAAGGTTCAGACGCTTTTTATCGGAAAAAGTTATGAATGTAATTAGGAATAATTAACCTGTTCCTTTATAATGTAAACTGCCTTCATATTAAATACCTCTCTGATTCCTTGCTCCCTTGCTAGGAGGTACCTATATTAACGTAAACAAACCAACAAATGCGCTTTTGCTTTTATTTAATACTAGTAGGTGCTCGCTGCTTCGACTTATTAATGCCCCCTTTAAATAAAAGGGGCATTTTCAAAAGTTCTTTCTTATAGGATGGATAGGATAGGATTTTCTTACCAAATTTCAGCCCGATCCGTCCAGTGGTTTGGGCTGTGCGTTGATAGATCACTATGTTAGTCAGTCAGTCAGTCACCTTTGTGGTTTATAAATTTAGATTATATATTTTATTGATATTCAAGTTATACGAGCATATTTCAAGAACGTACCATAATGTGTAAAAGCTTGTGTAAATTTTAAACAGAACAGTTCATAATATATATTTGTGTTGTGGTATTGCAGTCTTAAGAGAATCGTAAAATAGATTATGATAAAAAACTTTAGTAGGCGGTTGCGCGTAGAAACTAGGAATGATGTATGTTCGTAAAAGCAATGCGATGATTGTCTGACGTAAGTATTTATACACATTCCGGTTGTGCTCAATATAGTCTATTGGCTGCCAACCGACTAGAACAATTTTAAAAAAATGTTTTTAATTATCATAGCCATTGTCTCTTTTAAATAATAAAAAAAAAAAATTTAAGAAGTCGGTCAGTACCAAATTCGTAAAAAAAGGTCTCCAATTTGACCAATATGAATAGTCAGAATTGGTTAAAATTAGAGTACATATGATAAACCAAATCATATCAAATATCACTTTTCCTATAAATCCGTGGATCAACATTCAACATAAATCTATTCAAATATAAATATATGAAATTCGAAACGTGTATTTAGAGGCTCATGTAAATCAACATAATAAAATAGAAATTCAATATAATTCAACACATAGTAGCTGTGTACCTGATGTGTGGAACCCGTTCTTGCCAAGACGAAGGGATATCGTAGTTGATTTAAGTCGGTAGCGGAGCCTCTTCAGCTCCTAACCCGACATTTACTCTAATGCCTTCATAGAGAGTGGGTATATAAATTGCACCCCTGCACTCTCTATCCATCTCTTATTTTTTTCTTTACGTAAAAAATATGAATCCAACTTGCTGATTACTAATACCACAACGTATTTTTGTGAGTTATCGAACACCATATTTATTTCAGAATCAGCCGGGAGAGGTTATTTCTTTGTTGCTGCCTTATACCTATGTATTAAATATTTCTAACAATTACTAGTTCAAGATAGGGACCAATCTTGGTAATAGTTATAGACAAATTTGAATATGAAAAAGGTCAGTATAGCTATAGGTACGATGATATATGTATGTTCCGTGCTAAATGGAAAGCATATTTATCCATTCAAGTGAATCCAGCGTGTAATTGTAGTTTGCTTAGTACGTCGAGGTACGCTATAATAGTTCTTAATAATGGTCCTTCGTACCGGATAAAGTAACCCTACTTGGAGAAAACTGGATAGCTGCAAATAAAGTGGGGACGTGTAGTTAAGGTTGTTAGGTTAGCCAAAGATCTAGTTACTTGTTCGATTTTTTTTATGAGAAACATAAGTTGTAACTTAGAACACTACTTTGTACTAGTGCAAAATAAATCACGAAACAGAGGATGATCTTCAGATATCCAATTAAAAAAAGAATTACACAAAACACACTGGATGTCGCTAGCAAATAAATTAATTTATTAATTAATAGTAAATAAATAGTATTTACTTGAAAATCTCACGTTAAATTATGACGTTTTAGCAACAGATAACAAAACTAGGCAAGTAATAATGATTGACAGATCATTTTTAAACTACACCATATAATCAAAAACAGATTCACTTGTGCCAAAAGAGTATTTAATCTAAAAATGTGAACACACCACAATGTGTTGAGATCTCAAAGGAATTCCATATGTGGGTGAAGTTTAAATTGCCTTCCTGTTGTAACTCTGAGAAGTAACTTTGTAAATAGTTGGACGTTTCCATGAACCACACTCGCTCAAAGTTGCGATTTGTTGACAAACTTCCAATTCTGTATATAATATTTTTTGTATATATATATACACATGAGCTTTTTGTCTGGTTTTATCCAAACGTATTTAAATATTATTTACTTATTTATTTGACACTTGCTACATATTTTAATTCTCAAAATATGGGCATAGAGCTATAAAACTATCAATATTAATGAATAGAACTCGTACTGCTACAGTGCTTTATTAATAAAATAAATAAATATTCCGGGACATTGCACACAGCGCCATCTAGCCCCACACTAAGCAAACGCTTGTGTCGTGGGTACTAGACAACGGATATAATACTTTTACACTTTTCTTTTGTAAATACAAAAGAAATCACTTTTCTTTTGTAAATACAAAAGAAAAGTAATACATTTTGATTAATGTATGTATGGTAAATATAAGGTACATACTGCATAAGATATTTACCTCCAAAGTGTGTATAAAGTTTCAAACGCTTGCCCTCATCCACTCCGAACGAATTCTCAAATGAAACTGAAATGGAGGGAAACGATAATCGGAAATTCTCTCTCGACCGGTGGAATGTTCTAATTTATGTTAACGGCCAGCTATTTCAGAGGCGGCCGATGTTTTCATAACATTAACTTAGATACTGGCCGAGGAGATATTATCACTGTTGCGCACTTGTTTCAACCAACTTTTGACGCACCAAAGGACTCCTTTGATTATAATACCTAACGAGGGATTTGGGGTTATGTAATTAAGAGTTTGTAGGAAAATATACCAATTCTTCGTAACCTCATATTTGACCAGAAGTCTGGCTCACAAATTAATCAAAACGTCACATATTATAACCAAAGCCACTATCCATAGATTTTTTAGAGCTTCTTCTGTGAGAAGCTTTTCGTTTTAATGCCAAAAATTTTAAATTTCTGTTTTAAATTTTGCTCGCTTAGAGGACATGTAAATCCACAATGAAAACTAGATTAAAACAGACTCGAGCTATAATAGACGCCATAACGAGTTTTATAGTCTCCAATCTATACATTAAAATATAAAAGGAAAGGAACGTTCTGCCTGAAACACCAAGCCGTATTCTGTTACGTCATACATTTGAATTGATAAAGAAGTAGGGGTATAAAAAACAACCAAAAAAGGTTGTCGTTTTATGGTTTCTTCTAAAGAAATAAAATCTTTCTGCTGAAATGACAATATTGCAGTGATGCATCGGCCAATTTTCCAAGTTTTAAGGATCGCCTTAAAACTTTGCCAATCCGAACATTTTATGATTTATCTCATAAAAATTTTGTTGAGTCAGAACGTTACTGTAGATAAGTAGTAAAATTTTGAAGAACTTCCAGATTTACTACACGCACACGATGATGGTATGTTGTTCAATAAACATAAATTGATGTACATACCATAATATTCATAATTGAATGAATGAATTATCGAGCGTGGCTGGGTATATTACACAAAAAGCATGAATAATGACATGGCATATCATAGGTTTCTTACATTTCCTGTACATGAATAGCCAAATACTTATTATAGGTCCCACTTTTCTTAGAAATGATGTTCTTGATGGAACTACGTGTAATTAAATATAATGTTTTTATTGATTTCTTTGTAACATTTTCATCATTTTTTCTTCTTCTTCAAAAATAAATCGAATGATTTTCAGGGCTATCTACTTTTAATTTGAAAAATATGCAAGCAATGCAGTAGGTAACAGCTAGTACGTAATCTGAGATAATGGTAATCATAAAGAATGCTAATTTATTATCATACGCATCGTATTATGACTGTCTGGATTCATATCTAAATATTAAATCTATTTTTAAGCAAATCATGAGTATAAATGTCTTAATCTTCTTATAGATTTATCTCTGAGTTTGATAATTTATAAGCATAGCTGTAGATACTTATTTTGTGCAACCATTCATAGAGTAAATTTATCGAATAACGTAAATATTGGAAGAATTATGGAACTAAACAAAACGTTTATTTCAATATACAAATACAAATACAAATACAAATACAAATACAAATACAAATACAAATACAAATACAAATACAAATACAAATACAAATACAAATACAAATACAAATACAAATACAAATACAAATACAAATACAAATACAAATACAAATACAAATACAAATACAAATACAAATACAAATACAAATACAAATACAAATACAAATACAAATACAAATACAAATACAAATACAAATACAAATACAAATACAAATACAAATACAAATACAAATACAAATACAAATACAAATACAAATACAAATACAAATACAAATACAAATACAAATTATTTATTTATAACTCCATAGTTACAAGTCAGAATACATGTACATGTATTGTTTACAATAGTAAACTTAATAATTTAAATTTAAAAGTATTGTACTTATATAAAGAAAAATTCATTATGAAATACAATGCAATAAAGATTACGTATAACGCACCTCTAGGAATTTAATGTTGTTATGAATAGTGGACAACTAGACTATATGGTAGGCTGTAGGTATATTATGTTCTAAGGAATATGTATATAGCTTTCTCAAATATATCTTTATTTGAAAAAAACTTACAAATATAGCTATAGCTATATATTAGCTTTCTTCAGGCCCACATTTTTTTATGTGTACGTACTACAATATAATCGGACTACACACAAGAAAACATTACGTTTTATCAGTGGACTTAAATACAAAACCTTCTGTGACATTTAAAAATTAAGAAAAGTAGATATGTATTGTATCCGTTATCTAATACCCATAATACAAGCGTAAGCTTAGTATGGGGCTAGATGGCGCTGTGTGTTAAGTCCTGAAATATTTATTTTTACTTACCTATGCTTTGTCAAGTCTAGCTAGTAAATTAAATAGGATAAATATATATCTCTCTAATGTGATACTTATCTTGTGTAAATACGAACTCGTAACAAAATGTAATTTATTTTATCATAAAATAAATCTATACGCGCTATATATTTATTTAAAGATTGTGGAGTCATGATTGTGTCTAACGTAATAATATAAGGCAAATAAAGGAATATCAGAGTTAAATCAGAGTAACTACTTAACGTTTCTATACTTACTATAATATTATAAAGCTGAAGAGTTTGTTTGCTTGTTTGAACGCGCTAATCTCAGGAACTGCTGGTGCGAATTGAAAAAATCGTTTTGTGTTTAGTAGACCATTTATCGAGGAAGGCTTTAGGCTATATAACATCACGCTGCAATTAATAGGAGTGAAGAAACAATGGAAAATGTGGAAAAACGGAAAAAAATATTCATCTTTGAGGGCTTCCGTTGCGAGCGCTGCGAAAACGGTTCAAGTCGTGGTTGACAGCTATAATTTATAAAGCTGAAGAAGTTGTTTGCAAAAATAAATATGATGACCAAAATAAACTATTCCGCGCGGACGAAGTCGCGAGCGCAGCTAGTCATAAAACTAAATCTATACGCGGGCATATTTATTTAAAGATTGTGGAGTCATGATTGTGTCTAACGTAATATAAGGCAGATAAAAGGAATATCAGAGTTAAATCAGAGTACCTACTTAACTTTTCTAAAATATAAGTCACCTTAGTAAATTTAAATGTATACTTAGTCACTATACGAAGTGGAAAAAGTATTTTTTTAGTTTCGCTGTAGTAAGTGATAATAGACTTTTTTATGCCGCAAAAAGAATTTGATAGGAAATCAAGTTTTTTGATTGCATCTCTACATACAATCTACTTTTTGCTATGGATTAATATTAATTATCCATTTATATATAATCTACTTTATTTTTATCCTAGATTCATATTAATTATTCCGCGCGCATTACCACAGGGTATCATTAGCACCAAAATATACCAATATCAACCTTTAATGTCGTGCATATTTTGTTCGAGGAACAAGCTTTTGTGAACGGATACGGATATGACATACCTTCTTAGATATCAAACGGAACCCTTTCGTCAGCACAACAACATGCTCACAAACCTTGGGCAAAGATATTTAATTTAAAATTTACAGATTACGAGGACGTTTATTTATAGAGCTAGAGGTTAATAACGACATATGTGAATAATAAGATAGAATTTAGCAGATATCTATAGGTACACTATAGGTAACGGCTAAATTACAATCTTCGCTTTGCTTTCAGGCATTGATAAAAGTAAAAGAAAGAAGAAGAATAGGAAAATATCTAAACAGCTCTCAGAGATGTTTATGATTAGTAATTCGATGGGTACCAACATTGAATTTCCATTTGGGCGCTTCCGTGTGTCAGAATGTTACATTTTAAATCCCAGCTGCTTTTCATGTATGACTCACACAATTTTAGAGACCATAAAAGCGACTTTAAATGTATTGACACTAGAATTAACCACTTTGGTATAAGAAGATGGAAATGTCAATGAATGATATCGTATCAAAACAATTTTCCTTTCCTTGTGCAAATGTACAGTTAAATACGGAACTTTTAGGCAAATCTGTGTTCCAGAAAACTTTTTTAATGATCGAACTTTTCTGTTCTGGTCTGTTTCTGGTTCTTTCACAAAAGAAAAAAAACGGCAAGGTGCTATTTAGACTCGCGCACGAAGGGTTCCTTACATATATTAATTTGTATGTAATATATATATATATATTATTCAGATGTTACTACGAGTATTTTATTATAACACCAGTCACGACAATACATTTTATCAGTCAACATTTCAGCTTTATCATTGTTTGTAAGATAGATGCCGGATAGACGGACAGCAGAGGCATAGAACCCGAGTTCCCGTTTTATCCTTCGGGCACTGAACTCTAAATATGTTCTACGAGTATTTACAAATTTTGTATACAAGTACTGAGTTCTCATATAAAACATAATACAAACTTTGCGAATTCCTGTTTTAGTGGAACATCTACGGAATAAGTAAAAATGTGTTTATGGGTATGTAATATGTATCTTATATATTTTTAACCTCCCATAAAAATACATAGGTGAGTTAAAAGTTTGTCGTATCTGTGTATCTGTTTGTCTCTCTAAGATTTGTAACTTATTTTGAACAAATAAACTTCTTTTACTGGATTGTTACTGTCTCTCAAATGAGACTACCTGAACACACCGTAAGTTGGGGTTATTTGCACTTAAAGCTAAGTACACGATGCTCTATTTCGCCTAAGACGGACTTACCTAGACCTTGTTGAATTTATTTCGTAAAAATCTACCTTTGCCAGGTTACATTTCAAAAGATTAATTTTCGTTTTTGCGTGGTAAACTAGATAAAACAGAATTGTTGATTCAGGTTTACAGCAAAAACGCAAATCCAGAAAAATATCGTTAGAAATTCAACTATCCGCGCTGTTCAAATAGTCGCTTTGTTAACTTTTCACAAATCAACAATTCACGCTGTTGGCGAGTTTGTCGTGTTCTGCAAAGGGCTCTTTAATAAAATAATTTAGCAACACAGTATCCATTAGTTTCCTTCAAGCTATTATAGTTACTTGGTAAAGTTTGTTTTAAAATTAAATTAACTTTTGCAGCGAGGAGGGCTTGTCTAAGGACTTTGTATACTCCGGCCCTGCAATAAAGGAAAATAGGTTTCTTTAGTGTTCTTTGCATTTTAAACTAGAACTTTGCTTTACATAAGAATTTAAGTTTTTTTTAATGGTACTAGATGCTCGCGGCATCGGTCGCGATGTTTGTAATAAGATTTTATTACAATCCATGCCAAAAAAACTACAAAAACGATGTGTTGCTCTATCGCGCCTTATAAGAACACTAGCTGGTGCCCGCGACCAGCGATAGTTATGACCATAAAAACGGTTCTAGTAAGCCTTAAAAGATAGACATATTTTGTTGAGGACATTTTGTTAGACTATTTTAAGAGAAATATTTTTTGTGATATTTTGAACCGTTTTCGCAACGCACGCAACGGAAGCCCTCAAAGATGAATAATTTTCCCCGTTTTTTCCACATTTTCCATTATTTCTTCGCTCCTATTAGTTGCAGCGTGATGTTATATGGCCTAAAGCCTTCCTCAATAAATGGTCTATTAAACACAAATATAATTTTTCTATTCGCACCAGTAGTTCCTGAGATTAGCGCGTTCAAACAAACAAACAAACTCTTCAGCTTTATAATATTATTATATATTATATATTATATTATATATAGTATAGATTCAATAAATAGAAAAATCTATATGTACATTTGTAATTTAAAAGCCCCTGCTGCTTAAATTCACGTTCTCAGAATTATGCTGAGTTGGAGTTGTGTTATGGCAAATATTATCAGTTATTTAATTTACATTTATGCTGTAGTTTTGATTATTAGTGATTTATAAAAATGTTTAAAATCTATCTGTTATGTAGTACTTTTGATACAACTGTTAGCTTAGTATAGGGTAGATGGCGCTATGTGATAAGTCCTGACATATTTTTTTATTTACGCACACGAAAACGCATTTTCCTATTTATATTTTCTTCCTAAGATTTTTAAAAAGGAACAAAAAAGGAAGTAAAAGATTGTAAAGGATTCAAAATTGAATCACCAAGTAGTCGGTTTCCAATATCCAATTTCATAAATACAGTTTTAAAATAGACGTCGGTCAAAGAGCATGCGATATTCGATGCAAGCTAGAAAGGCAGATTTCATTTTCAGTAGACAGAATATTTTATGCTTTGCCAGGTTTACCAATTTACCATACATAATGTATATGTTACAGGAAATTTATTACTGTAAAAAGTAAATAAGTCAAAATATTATTATAAAATAAGTAAAAAGTAAGTCAGTATATGATGAATGGTGAGTAATGGATACTGGATATCTACGCATTTTCAGAGAACATGTTATGGGTGCTGAAAGGAATCGGTTTAATTATTTTTTTCTGGAAAATGGCTCGTCCATATGAAGTTTACCACAAAAAATATAATTATATTAATATATAGTATAGGTATATACATTATTGTTATTTTATTTAAAGTTTACATACTTTTTTTTCGTGTGAAGTCGTAATAATGTCTTTATTTATATGATCGCTATGTGTCTATTTACTAGATCTGATTCTAATTTACCTGTTCACAATATTGTCAGAACAATTCAATTTGTAAAATTATTTTAAAACTTAGGTTTTTCTAAATACATTTTATCTGCGTACAAGTATGTTTACGGAAAATGGTGAAGGCATCAATTTATCTGCCCCTCATTCAATTTGCTAATCAAAGTAGCAAAACTCATTTTGTTTGCTAATTGATTAATGAATGTTGGTTCTCGAGCGATCTAGGTCACAATGAAGGGGGGCGGGGGGTTCTTAAAAAGCTTTGATATTTGTACGAGAGATTCCAATCATCATAGATGAATTTAATCCAGGCAACTTATTATTTGACGTCTATATGATCCAAACAGAAACCAAATGCAAGGGATATATTTGTAACTGACTTACATCTTCTAATTAATTCAACGTCGGTTGCCCAACGCTAACAAAAAATCATCATCATCATCATCATCCACAGCCCTTGGGATCCCACTGCTGGGTATAGGCCTCCCTTTGTATGAAAAACAAAAAAATATATGTGGAAAAGTATTCAAAACTATTCGTACAATATTCTCTAGTCCATGTAGCGCTCAGACTAGTAACAAACTATCAAGCATTGCCTACAATCGGCAGACGGGTAGGAACATAAAAAAGGAATGGACAAAGAATTATAAACCAGCAGTAAACATAATATGCCAAAAAGAGGCGTCTATTGATTCAGATATCGTTGTTACCGGCCTTCGACCAAGTTCATAATTCAATTACTAATGATTAATGAATGCAGATTATTCTTCATAAACCTTAAAACGCCCGTAGAACGTTTGAATGCAAACAATGTTAAAAAAGTTTGCTGCATTTCCTCTGCATCCTTAGATAATGTCATTTTTTGTTAAAAATTGTCTAATAGTTTTTATGAGTCGAATGGTACATAAAATTGTAGATCTCAGTTTTTCCTAGTACTAAAATTTTTAAGCAACATCTGTGGCTGGAGTCTTTCAATTTCAATCTTTCAGGATAAAGTATGTTCAATAAAATATCATTTTTAACACGGAACGGGTTTGCACTGGTCACTATTCGCCCAGCCAACAAGCAATTTATTATGAAATTTTAAGTAAACTTTCCCGTATGTACACAGAATGTTAAATATATCCTATATCATTGTCATATCTAAAACCACTTGTAAACAACCAGAGGGATTAATTAACGTTCCCTTTGCGGGTTACTGGTCCACTGAAGCTCGATAACAAGATTACCAAATTGGCTTTGTTCCCAATGTTTCCTCAAATTATCTAACTGGCGTTTTGTAAGTTTCAAATTTTCTTTCCTAAATAATATTCTCAGTGGCTGTTGAGCTAAATTATCTTACCTCTACAAGATTACTCGAGTTTTCATGATCATCCAAATTAAGGAAGGGTCTGGTGGAACTCTCAAGAATTTTATTAGCATTATTTTATTCTGCCTTTACTCTTTAGTAGGAGTTTGCGACTGAGCGTCTATGTGAAACACTGTGGATTAGGTATTGTTTTTATCATAATAATAGGAAATAGGGAATATGCACAACTTTTTTTTTATTACTTCAATGAAAGCTTTCTAATAGACAATCAGCATAGTGATATTATTTTTCACTTAGCTTTAACAATAACGCAGTTATACATGTTTTTAGTTTTCGATTAGACAGAGAGAACCGATATGCCATGTGATACACCATAACGCCATACAAAATACATAGAAAATTCTGTTTTGAAAGAAAGAGATGGAATGAAATCTTCAATTGGTCATAACTCCTTTATTTTTCAGTGGATATAAATGGGGTTTGCACAGCTCAATAAGTATTTTGGTATATTTTTATAGTTTATTTACAAAAATCAAATTTCAGTTCCATGCATATACCCTGTTGACGATAGTCTTCATGGCTTTACATACAGGTATGTAGGTTTAGGATTATAATCGAATCCATCGTTGATTTCAATAGGTTTATTTATATGAAAGAGGATGCCGCCGACATGGCTTAACTATGCTGCAGTATACGACAAACAGAAGAGTCTTACATTCAACGTGCCATCCAACCTACGGAAACGCCCAAACTAATTACCACTTTTTGGGGACCCATCGAAAGGCTGGTGGTGTCGACAGTTGTTTAATATGATAATGGCATGAGATTGTGTCCACTAACTGGACTATCGGCTCACAGTTCAGATTTAGCTACTGGATTTTGGTTTAAATGTATGTCGTTTCCTGATATTCTCCGACAACAAGGAAAGAAAGAAAGTTTAAGAAAGAAGTTAAAAGAAAGTTTTGGTATATTATTTTATGTCTCATTGTAGACACCCAGGAGTCCCAAAGTAATTTGTTCCTCGGGATAAATTCATATTGTGAGATGCTACTTAGATGCTCAGCTTTTTACTAAGAAGTTATGGATGCAGATGGTTCCTACAATGCTGCAGTAGAATATAACATTCGTCTATGTTATGCTAAATCCTTTGGTAAATTGTGTAGTAAGATAAAAGGCTAAGAATATTAATGCTTTACTAAAGTAAACTTATATTTTACTTTAGTAGGTAAGTACATTACGTACTGGTTATAAAATAAATAAAAGAGCTATAAGTTTTTCATTAATGTTAGCTAATATTTACCAGCTTTTTTGCCGGTTAGGTGTTTTTGTTTTTAGATCCTTCCGTGAAAATTTATCTAAACATGAAAAAAAGTATTTTTATTTATTTACGTTAACCATATTTATGGTTTGAGTCGCTGTCCGATAAGGTAAATAAATAAAATACTTTAAATGTAAATAAATAAATAAATAAAACATATGAGTAAAAATTTACTCATATGTCCTTTTTTAGATTAGATTGATATTTACATAGGTAAGATATTATCACTACTAAATCTAAATACATAATATGTACTGAAGTAGTTTGTGGTTTAGTTTAAATTGGTTATATTGTATGGCGGGACATATTATTATTATTATCTACCCTTTTTAACGTAAACTTCAAAACTACGAAGGTGATATTAGGTGTGCAGTCATTACGCCTTAGAGGCTGTGTTTACTCATTGTGCTACTCTAATTAATAAATTAACTTTGTAATGCCTCCGGCAATTACACCACTCAGTGAGTTGATGGATTTCACGAAATTATTACATAAATATATACATAAATATCAATCTTGCCGTGGTGAATAGAAACTAACTGAAATCGTTGGCTATTAGCGAAGTTAAACATTTGACGTCGCAGTGAGTAGGTAATTGGATGGGTAAACGTCTAAAACAAAGAAAAATATTAATTAAACATGGGCGCGTTTATTGATAGGCAAAGATTTTCGTGATAGATTAGCAGTTTTTTTAGCTACGCCCTAATTCCCCTATAAACAGGTTAAATGTAAAGTCATTTAAGCTAATTTAACGAATTTGAAATTTACAGTGGTAGACATGTTACAGATGGCTGCTGGGGCGGTGTATGAACTCTTTGACAACAGAGTTTGCTGCAGCCAAACTACATTATTTACTTAATAAAGGTCCAATACAATCCACAATGCAACAATTAACAAGCAATAATATGCACGATGAGATTGCAGATATTTTTTTAATAATAATAAATAATAAATATTCCGGGACATTGCACACAGCGCCATCTAGCCCCACACTAAGCAAACGCTTGTGTCGTGGGTACTAGATAGCGGATATAATACTTATATACTTTTCTTTTGTAAATACATACTTATTATACATACAAACGACCAGACTCAACACAAGTAACTATATTTTTTTAGAGTACATAAATACTTGTTTCAAGCGGGAATCGAACCCGCGACCTCTAGATTAGAAGGCAGAGCCACTACCAGCTAAGCTAACAGGCCAGTCAATATAATTATATTGATTATATTCGGTATGCCAATAGGTTTCTGATTATATTGATTCGAATCAAACAGTCAAGTGACTCGTATCACATCGCACATATAGAAGGTTATTTGGTAGACATCAGTTATTTTTAAGGAGCAGGTAACTTCATTATACAACAACTTCGAGAAATTGCATTAAATGATTACGAAAAACTACTACATATAATTTTTGTGGATTTTACAAAGTCGTAAAATAAATATGTTTTAAGTTATCTAGTACGGTAGCTGGTATTTTTACCTGTGTATAAGTGTAAGTAAATACATAAATCTATACTAATATTATAAAGCTGAAGAGTTTGTTTGTTTGTTTGAACGCGCTAATCTCAGGAACTAAAGGTCCGAATTGAAAAATTATTTTTGTGTTGAATCGACCATTTATCGAGGAAGGCTTTAGGCTATATACATCACACTGCAACTAATGGGAGCGAAGAAACAATGGAAAATGTGGAAAAAACGGGGAAAATTATTCATCTTTGAGGGCTTCCGTTGCGTAAAACGGTTCAAAACGTGGGTAACAGCTATAATTTATAAAGCTGAAAAGGTTGTTTGCAAAAATAAATATGATGTCCAAAATAACTATTCCACGCGGACGAAGTCGCGAGCACAGCTGGTATGGTATAATTTTACATTTCACCTTAATGCCTCCAGTGATTTCTCCCAGGCCATATTAAGATTGACATGCTGTAACTTTGCTTGAAGCCGATACATATTTAGTTAAGTAATATAATAATATTTGTGTTGTAGTGAGAACTGCGATTGCGTATTTAAAAACAATAAATTTATGAAGTAGAGATTTAAAAAAAATGCCATATGATAAATAAATACTTTATCTAAATAAACTTAGGTTTTAAGATAAAATTTGGAAGTACCTAATTAATGGAATTTGAACATAAATAAACTATACAATGCAAACTGTATTGAATGTCTTAAGGTGATAAGTGCGCCCACTTTCCTTTTGATATTGTTTATTTACTATGGTGTGCAATAAAGATGGTTGAATTTTATTTATTGAAAAGACTTTTGTGTTAGAAGTAAGGTTAAATAAAATGTAAACCGTATGCATTATTACACGCATTGCATCGGCCGGCAGCGGTCTCACGCTTAGCTGTGTTGGTTGGTTTTCAATACGTACGTTTGTAGTTTATATCTCTCGTAATCTATACATTTGTATTTTTGTTGTTTTTTTATATCCTTTTTTAAATCCCTATACTATCAACTAGAGGCAACGTGGGTAGAGTGGAGTTGGCGCAAATCTGTAACATTATTTTATCTTTTTTAAACAATTCATTTACAACTAATGTTTTATACTGGAAAGATAGAAATTTTACCAGTTCACATTAAAACGACTTTTGGACCAGCGACACTATGGCCAAAGGTGGACACAATCTGTATGGGAATCAAATTAGCTCTCAAATTAAGCGGCCGAGGCTATCCGTATGTTTCGATATTTTATTTTTGAGAGTGCTCACACACATAAGATATAATATAAGATGGATGCTACTTTGTCTGTCGATTTTGAATATCGAATTTCATTTATTTACATTCATACAAAATTTACATTAAATAGTTATAGATTAAAGAGTTTGCCACGTACATACTAAACTAACTTAATAAATGTTATTACTAACAGCAGTAACGAGGTTTCTCAATGTACGCGAGACATTTTCTTAGTAGTAGGACAATAATTAATAGCATACTCAATCTTGAGTCTTAGTCTCGTGTTTTTCTAGGAAATGAGGCAATATTTTGGCTTTGTTTTTCTTAGAATAAAAAAGAATTTTTAGGCAATCAAGTACAGAGTTACATAAAGAAACACCTTCGCCTAATTAGATAACCTTAATTGTTACATATCCAAAACTTTCTTAGTAAACGATTCAAGCACCTAAGGTTTCTATGAAAAGGTTTCGACCACAAAAGATTGTTTACGTATTTTTTATATATCTACAGTTTTCCAGTTAGTTACTGACAAATAGCATTGAATATAACCAGAAAAATGTCGTCAGAAAAATGTCCCATTTCCCAAAGAGAATCCGAGCGTGAAAAGAATAATTGTTTGACTTTATCACGTCTGTAAGCCCATCGCATTTTGCTAAGTTTTTCTCGCCGGCTTTATTTTGTTCTTTGTTGTTCTCTATATTAAGCTACCTCCGATCAATAGATCGTGTTGAAGCTAAGTGATTCCGATTTTACCTCTTGTTTGTTCTATGGAGAGACAAGTACCTACTCACAAAAAGGACAAGCGAGCGTTTATTGTTTTGTTTCTATTTTTGTTCGTCGCAGATTGGTACGAAATCAAGCAAACTGTATTGTACCTCGATAGCGTGTCGAGCGGTAAAGTGGATTGAACAGACCGAGTCGCTTGCACGTTTTCATGAGATATTTTTCTTTTGTTTCAGGATAAAAGAGCGGTCAGAAAATATGAGCTTTATACACGAAATTAATCCGTCGGTACACGATAATCCCAGCACATGATGGTATATGAGTCGAATCTAGATGAATATGAAACCGGAATATTGGACGCGACGTCGGCGGTGACAACCGAGTTCTCGGTGGAAGAGCCTTCGAACGGGACCCTCGTGAACTCAACATGGCCCAACTACGATGTCTGCAACCCCAGCAGTGTTTCCGAGGACTTCCTGGACTCGCCTGTGTTCCAGACGTGCGTGTTCATCATGTACTGCACAGTGTTCATTGTAGCCCTCGTGGGCAACGGACTCGTCTGTTTCATTGTAAAGACGTCGCCGCGAATGAAAACCGTCACGAACTATTTCATAGTGAACTTGGCTGTGGGTGACATTCTTATGACATTGTTTTGTGTACCGTTCTCCTTCGTTTCCATGCTGGTACTGCGATACTGGCCCTTTGGAGCTGTGATGTGCAAAGTTGTGAACTATACACAAGCAGTGTCAGTTCTAGTAAGCGCCTACACGCTGCTAGCTATTTCAATAGACCGTTACATGGCCATCATGAGGCCTCTCAAGCCTCGTCTCGGGAAGACTGCGGCCAAGATGGTCGTGGCTGGAGTCTGGGCCGGAGCTCTGGCGACAGCCGCACCTATATCTATCGTCTCACAACTAAAAAGGCCGACAGATTGGCACCAGCTGTGTAAAGCGTGAGTATTCAGTTTGCCGTTCAAGTTTCACATGTTTGCTAGCCAGCAATTACACTTTGCATCATATTTACAGAGATATTTGCCTCGAACAGTGGGAGCACGCCGGCCAGAGCGAGCAGTATACGTGTGCTCTGCTCGCGCTGCAGTTCGCGCTGCCCCTGAGCGCGCTGGTGGGCACGTACGCACGCATCGCGCACGTAGTGTGGGGAGGCCGCCCGCCCGGGGAGGCGCACTGCGCGCGTGACTCGCGCATACACAGCTCCAAGAGGAAGGTACGCGCATATATCATAACCAAACTTATTCACTATTCCAAACAAATAATAAAATTACATTTACGTATTTCAAAAATCAAGCCCAGACATCGGCATACAATATCGTTAAAGTACAGTAACTAATTCAACAACTTGAACGAATAGAATCAACGATATGTTCCACGGTAGTTTTTAACATAATCCAATATCAACGTTAAACTAGTATAAAGCTAAAGTTTATTGTCAGAATGTACTGCTTCGAGTAAACAACGGATATCTGGAAGCGGATGGCAAAATAAAAACAGAATCAAATTGATCTCTTTGAATAACAAATGCAATACACACAATTCGCTTACCTACCCGGTGGAGTAACTTGGTTTTATTAGTGATTTTAGGACGAAATAAAATAATGTTGTCTACAACAAAATTTATTATAACATTAAACTTGATAACCATTTTAATTTTATTTTAAAAAGTCTATGCAAGTTGTTCATTGATTTTAAAACTAGAAAGTACAGAGTGAGCCAGCTTATCCTTGAAACCCTGCGCACCACACTTGTTCTACAGTAAACCTGTGTTCTGACTCCTGTGATGATTGATACTTCAAATATCTCTCAAGCACAATATTTCTACATGGTAAATAGGTACACTATAGATAATATATTTCTTCCAACAGATGGTAAAAATGATGGTGACAGTGGTAGCAGTGTTCACAGTCTGCTGGTTACCTCTCAACATGTTTATAGTAAGTAATGACAATTTATTTCCGCCTCCGTGACTTACAAAACCCGATCAATTAAAGCAAAGGTTTTATAAAATGGCGACCAATATCATTCCATCTTTTCCACATAGAACCTAGCTCTTCTATTTGTGCGAAGAGAATAGAATGAGTTTCACCACTATTTATGCCGCCATTTTTAAAAGCCATCTATAACGAAACCGGTTCTACCCACTAGATTGATTGAAGCTGATTGGTTATCTCCGTGATTGAAACACTCACCGGCCTACATTTGAATGAGATCTGTTAACGTAAGAAGAAGCGTAAATCTCAGTATGCAGTGTTTACAAAGTCCCGCTTGTTTGATGCGAGTATACTTTGTATATATCCGGTGTTTTGCCGTTTGTTTCGGATTACGTCAGAAGATTTGAGAGATTACTCGATTAAGCAGCGCTAAAAGGGTTAAGTAATTAAATATTCGCGCGTAACTTTGTCTTATTGTTATTTAGTTTTAGCTGCTTTTTTTGGCTTTTTGCCAAATAATTTTATTTAATTTGTACGTATTCATATGTATTTCTCATATATTTAAGTCAAGGTACAGGATGTACGTTTCTGTTGGTATAAAACCATGTGCATATTGCATACCTAAATTAATGTCCAAGAGCCTAATTATTAGTAGGGAATTAATAATAACGTTCCTCCTCCTTGAATCGTATCCCTCATGTCTGAGGATCGTGACCACCACCTCCCAGCACCATCTCCTTGATGACATCTTTCCACTTCCTTCTGTCCTCGGCAACATGCAATGCATTATAGACTGTAGTGTCTAAAGTGGTGCGAATTTGGTCCGACCAACGTGTTGGGCTGCGGCCTCGGGATCGATTGCCTTCTACTATAATAACGTTAATCCGCATTAATACAAGGCTATCGATAACTTCCGTAAAACCTATTAAAATCTGCTTTAGTTTATGTAAATCAATGTCGACAACTTTTAACCTAAAAACTAAGGACTTAGTTTTGTTTAAGGTACCAGTGTGTGATGAGACCCCTCTTGAAATAGATTTTTAACAGCATTAAAATTTTTGGGATTTTTTAATGTAGCTTTTGTTTTCCTCCAGTTACTATGGACAGTACACGAGCAAGATGAAGACTGGAACCGCTGGCCAGGTCTGCCGTACGTGTGGTTCGCGAGCCACTGGCTGGCCATGTCGCACTCCTGCTACAACCCCATCATCTACTGCTACATGAACGCGCGCTACCGACGAGGGTTTAAACAGGTTAGTATTAAACCATTATATTTGCCAATATGGAAGAAGGTTCCAGAAGGACATCTCACAGCTACTGTTTCATTATACATATACACGAATAACTCCATCGTCTACTGCTACATGAACGCGCGCTACCGACGAGGGACAGGTTAGTATTAAAGTATGGAAGTTAGTTAGTTATGAAAAAATGTTACTAAAGGTCATTTCACTGCTATTGTGATACCATGTCTCCAATCAGCTAGCAACTAACTTCTTCTTTTAACTGGCTGATAATTGCGCGCAATCAAATAATTCAAGCCAGAAATAAGCTCTTCCGCTGCAGTTCGAGTTACACTCGTGGACAAAATCAAGTCAGCCTAGTACAACTGCGACTATACAACAAAATTCGCTTCTACTGCATGATCAAATTGACCAGGATCAAACTGGGACCATTCGCTATGAATTTCTTTAACAATTTACCCAACAGATTATTTTTCCTCAAGCCGCGTGATTACATTTTACAGACAGTTGCAAATACTACAATCGTTTCTATTACTATATGTATAACTTACCACCCGTTGAGCTATTTTCTTTGTAAATAAGTTAGTTTTATCTCAAGTTCGACATGCATGCACTAGCATGCGCTGGTACGAATATCACCCACAAAAATCTGTATTTACTTTATTACAGTTAGCTTACCTTGTCGACACATGCAGTCAACACAATCTACGAAATAAATCGCGTCTGGGAAAGTTGAGCACCTCGTTATCATATTACATTAAATATACATTGTGTATTTCATATGAATAAGTAAAAGTAAATATATAAAAATAAATGAATCTATTATGCAGTATTAATCGGGTTAAAGTACCGGTCGCCGGAAACGAATCCACTAGCTTTTGGCTCAGGGAAAGATTTCGATTTTTCTGTTGAATAAATTTTGCATTGTGATTTGGATAAATCCTTTCCGTGCTGATTGATTTCCGTGTCAATCGAATCGTATCCGTGTCCGACTCAATGTGAAACACCCTGAACTACATATTATATAGCTAAATGAATACCACTTTCGTGAAAAAACATTTCTACTTTCCATTCCCTAAAAGACGAGTTGTAAAATAAGAGCTCTAAAAAATTAATTTGAGTACAAATTAAAACTGTTAGTCTTGCTGTAGGAAGAGGAAACTTTGTCGGATCAAATTTAGCATCTCGTAGCAAGTTTTGTTGTACACAGACTTTAGACACTCCCGAGTAAAGTATGTAATCAATTTGTTAGCCAGACGCGTTTGTTTTAGGTACTATAGACGGATAGCTGTTGTAGCGCTTGTTTAGTTTCAGAAAGTCACATTGAAAACAAAAACACATTGATGATAATGATAGCAAGTAAAGCAGAATTCAATTAAAAATAAAGCAGATTTCAAATGTTTCTTTTCGACAAAGCGAAATATTTCCCTCGTAGGTTTTTTGTAACATATAATAGTTTAAAATTTTGAGCATTAATTAAATAAATAAATAAAATCAATATTCCGGGACAATGCACACAGCCCCACACTAAGCAAACGCTTGTGTCGTGGGTACTAGATAACGGATATAATACTTAAATACTTTTCTTTTGTAAATACATACTTATTATACATACAAACGACCAGACTCAACACAAGTAATTATACATTTTTATAATGCATAAATACTTGTGTCACGCGGGAATCGAACCCGCAACCCCTAGATTAGAAGGCAGAGCCACTACCAACTAAGCTAACAGGCCAGTCAAATTCTTACCAATATTAAATACTCTTAGCCCAAATTATTGATTACTTTGAGGTAAAAAGTAACCTGTGACACTTCAACCTCATACCTAACTGCTGAAACGTGTTCTGTTATGGATTTAAAGTAAAGCAAAACATTTTTTTCTAATATTTTCTATTTTCGGATTTTTACCCTCTTCAGCCTTATTATATGTATAGATAGAAGATACCTATTTGTTTCAGGCGCTGCACTGTGTCCTACGTACTCGGTCGGACACCCCTTCAAGACATCGCTCCAGTGCAGCTGAGGGAGTTCCAATGTCAGGTAAATATCACCAATTAAATGTAAATGTAAACCTATTGACGATATTTCGGCAGTCCTTTTGAGGTCCGGATACAGTATAGACAAAGACATGCTCAAGGTTGGATCACAGTATTAGCTTGTGCGTATATCTCGCTTCAAGTAACTTGGTGGTCATGAAATGTTAAAATGTCTAACTATTAGATTACACTATTACGTGGGTCGGATGACGTTATATTGTAGCTCCCGGTTGTTGTCTAGTTTGGCAGTTGTAAAGCCATGTCAGAGGCCCTTAGGACGGCTTGAGAAACTCTCGACAGAGTTGGCCACTCTCATTCGATAAGAAGAAGAAGTAGATAGGCTACAGTTAATCAGGCAGGCTATAGGCAAACGTAAGCTTATTTCGTGTTACAAATAATACTGTACAAAAATTAGATACACGTATGTGAAATCTGTAAATTTTTTATTAAGCCAGTATACTTACGAGGTAATTTCCAGTATCACAAAATGGATGACGAAGGGCGCAAAAAAGGTCTCAAATCAAATTTAAACGAACAAAATGCTTTGACTCGTGCCACCTAGGGCGTGAAATAGGATATGGATCCCAGGAGTAATTTGTAATTATAAAATTTTGGAACAGAAAAAACAAATTTAGTATGCCATGAATTTTCAAGATCTTATTATAATATAATGTGTATATTTTGTTGTATTTTATAATAGCTACAGCCTTATGTACTAGAACTTTATTTTTTATTATTTTTTACTATTATTAAAAAAAACAATTAAGTTTATTACTATTATTAAAAAAAAAACAATTAAGTATTTATTTTTATTTTTTTATTATTGTAAAAAAAGAGATATTTTTCAAATTAAAAATAAGCAGGTACATAATTAACATAATATTTCTGTCATTTAATTTTATCACATTACTTTACCTATTTAACGAATGAATGACAATATTTTTATTTTGTCAGCTGAGAATTCGTATATTACCTTGAAACAAATTACTACTCACTTATACCTGGAAGCCTAATTGACTTATTATTACTAAGATGTTTCCACAAAAAAATGAAAAAGCTTTCAGAGTAATCGATAACCCCTTTTTTGAATTCGGTTAAAAATAGAACCCGAGAATCAATAGTTAGCAGCGCATTATTTCCACAACAAAGTTCTACATGGTTCTGAAAAACAACCAACTGATACAAGAAAAAAATATTCTCTCTCTCTTGAGTCGTATTTCCTCATGACTGAGGTTCGTGACTCCCCCGCAGAATTAATTCGTTAAGGGGAGTTCTCTTGGGCAGATACATCATGGTGGGCGCCCAGGTCCAAAAAAGGAATTCTTACATACACAAATAAAACAAATATTCACAAGCGAGATTCTCATCCGTCTCATTGCCAAATAACGTATCAAAGCATTGCAGCATGACACAACACATATTCCCTTCAAAAGAGTTTATTCAGACGAGTATCAATCATCTAACCTGAGACATGTATTCGATTACTCTTGTCGGTTGAATTCACCTCGAGATTAATTTACGTTTCCTAGTACAGGTAATCGTCTTATCATCATGCACCTTCATATCTTTTGTAAGCTCCGAATCGTGCGTATAGCGTGTTATTATAATTGAATTGGCAAGGTAATGATTTCCATCGGGTACGCGTCTTACCCGTATTGTAAGTAAACCAAAATGGCGGACTTTGTATATTCACAACTACCTCAAGGGTTTCAAGTAAAATTGCTTGGTAGAGGAATAATTTACATTATGGCTTACTTGCACAACGATTCTTAAATGCATTTAGCGACAACATCACACAGTTAAAATTGCTTAAACGTGTTTAAATGCTTGTACGTAAGGTTGCCTATGATTGGAAAAACTTTAAATTAAAATATATCAATTATATATATTTGTTTTTAACGAACAAATAGGTACTTCATCAACTCATGTAAAAGGCTCTTGAAGCGGCACAGATTAATTGGATTCTCATTCTATCAGAATTGAGTTACACCCTTAAAAGTAGAACGAACGAAATTTAAATGAAATTGTAGATTTCATTAGGTTTTGAGCGTTTTATACTAAAATTATCCGTCTCAGAAAACATGCTGGAATAAATAGGGTTTTAAATTTTCTGATAAAGTTTGATTGTAATGTGTTTATTTCTTTTTATTTTATATGACCCATACCGTTCTAAGTACTGTTTGACAAAGGTTTTTATTTTGTTTATCTCTTATGTTCGTCATTTTGAATCAATGGCAATTCCTACATGTTGTCAAGAATTCCTACTGATGTGTAAGTAATTCAATGACTAGCAGGTGTATATAGGAGAAACAATATAACAATAAAATGAAACAAGAAACGAGACATGATAAAGGCAGAAAGTCAAACAAAAGCATTCCTAACAACATATTTACTCGTAAAACAGAGTCTGTTCGTATTACAGCAGTCTTTGGGAAAGCTCTCAAAGGACGCAAATTCTTTATAATATTATATTTTTCAAACGTTAAGAAATAGATAGGTTTTCATAAATAAAAATGTTCCGAGTTTAGAGTAAAAAAGAGCAAGCTGACGAATATGTTCCAGTTTTAGAATATGGACTCAGCATCATGTCTTTCTTGTCACTCTTGTATGCAAAGAAGCTCGTAACCGTTGCGTCTTTGTAGTAGCATCGTATATTACAAAATGTTTGTTTACATGATACACTAGCCACGGTCACATCTCTCTGAACGGAACTACAACCAGATTTCTTTAGGTAAATTAATTTATTGAAACTGTTTTTTGTTACAGAAATGATGGGCATGAACGGTTTACCCCGTCGTGGCACTAACAGCAGTTGTGGCAGCCGCCTGAACCGAGCTCCGACCTGCTCCTCCTGCACTTCTATACGAAGAGGAGGGCTAGTCTGCAACATGAGGGCAGTGGCGCCACCTATACGGGCGCTGTCAGTTCGACCGCATTTCAATTAATAGGACAAGGACATAATTGGCGGACATTACTAAAATGCTCTTCGGTTGACAACAGTCAATCCGGTGGCGATTCGAGCTACTGAGCTGTCATTAATTTGACTATAATGAATATAAATAGATTAAAGTTCATTATAAACTTTGGCAAGCAGTGGAATGGAATTAAGAATTTCTTGACGATGAATCGAGAAGGATGGGTTTGATTCTCAATACAGCTGGTTATTAAATTAATAAGATCTCGTTGAAACCGTATCCTTCAATGGACTTAAAATTGTTGATGAAAATGAAATTTATTAAATTCAATTTAATGAATAAAGTGGCGAACTCTATTGTGACATTATGTTCTTAACAAAGCAGTTAAAAAATAAATATATATCAAAAAACATTTATTGGCAGTTTTCTTTTAGCAATATATAATGGCAGGTGCTCAGATTTATTAAACATATTCACTTAATGCTCAACTGCAGAAGCGTAGCTTTTAATAAAAACTATTCTTATTTTAATTAATTTGTACCAAAATATAACTTAACCTAGTCCTATCTTCAAACGGTTACCAAGAGGCTAATAAAACGAAAATAGAACACAAAGTGAAATACTTAAGTTATATCGTAACATCAAGCTAGTGTTCGAGGCGCTTAGGGAATCTTAAAGCTTAAACTATTCAAGTTAAACAATTCAACACTTGTAGTCAACAATGTCGAGTTTTCAAACCGCCTTAAGGGTCTCTGACATGGATCAACGACTGCCGTACTAGACAAACAGCCGGGACCTACAATTTAACGTGTCATCCGACCCACGGAAGTGCTCAAAATGGAATGCCATTTCTTCTTTCGAGATTTTGAAACTGTGATAAGTAATATAGACAAAAACATATGTAAGTACATAATAACCATTACTAAATCATAATTAAACATTCTAGACAAAAAGAATGGTATAGAATTTTTACTTATCTACTTATTGTCTTATATACTACAAGATTATTTTCATCGACAAACCAAGCTAATACTCATGAAGAAGGTTGATTGAAACACTATATTATTTGATTACTATCTACTACTTTGGCAAGTAAAATCCCTTTTAACGATTTGTAAGAAGAGCATTATGAAACAAAACATACTAATAGCCGTTACTTAAGAAAGAACAAGCAAATGGTGTGAAGAGTTTTAGGAAAAACAAACACATAAAATACTAATTGCTTTAGCGCAGACAATATGAACCATAGACAACTATATAAGCTATATTATGTAGTCTCGATATGGGTTTATACTCGCCCCATTAAACATTTATTGATAATACTAATTTTCTTATTATTCAAACCAAACGTGACATCAAGGCGATGAACCAATAAATAATCAGATATATTTATATCACAAGATACATGTATAGTATTTGTATGTGCTCAGACTTTTTCCTACTTTACCGGCAACAAATTCGTTAAATATATTAAGCGCAGAGCTTTTTTATAAAACTATTTACAATTATCGAAAACAGATTTCGTGTCGATAGCTAAAATAATAACATATTGCCATAAAAAGCAGCACATATATTATGCTAAAAAACAAAACTGAGTAATTTATTTTTAACGTATGTCCTGCAGTTTTTTTGTGACATAGAGGGCTCTTCTAGATGTATTGTTCTTGTTCAGACAAAATAAGCTGGCCTAATTCGAGAGGCGACAGTTGAATTAACTAGTGAATTAAGTGAAAGAATACATTACCTAATTAACGCTACCAAAATAAGGCCCATATACGAGTAGCTTCGTGAATTTATAAAGTCTGGTCATGATATATGAAGAATATTGGACATTATTGCTATTGTTACGGAAACTGGTTCGGGAACAGGAAAGAAACACCGTAATTTGCTACCTTTTGTTCACCAATTATTTTGCACACACTAACTCCCGCCAAAACCCGCATTTTTTGTCCTTTGGCTATAACTTTGTATTGTGCCAATTCTCAAGTAAAAATAAATCCAGCATTGTTATCAAAATAAACCGTCACTATTTTCTTGTTAAACAATAATAAAACAAAAGAGTTCCTGCATCTATAACATGCAAAGAGGTTGCATCACAATACAAAAAGTTCTTACACCTCATTTAACTTGCGAAGAGGTTCTACGTCACACTATTACATCTACCTCTGTTGTTCTCAAATATATTGCCGTCACTCTTATAGACACACATACAAACATACAGAGTTAAACGCCCTCAACTTTATTATTCTGAAATATTAATTAATATTATAAAATAAAGTGTAGCGACGATACGTTATGCTCTTTTATATTAACTTATATTTTAAAGTGACATTTCATTTGTAGCACTTACCATATTGTGTCAAAAACAGAAGAATAAACATGAAAACAAAAGAATGGGCATTAAATTCAGACATTGTTTTACATTGTAATTAAGTAAAATTTCCGGCACAGAAAATTTAAACCATTTTTAAAAAATAAACTTAACTCGGATTTTCAACGGGCTGAATTCTACTGAAATGGGCGTGAAATACATTTTAAAATAATGTTTATTAAATAATTGCCAATTATTTTGTTCATTTCTCAATCGAACTATTTTACTTGAGAACTGAAATTTTTGTTATGAAATCACGAAAGTAGGAAAGTAATAGACGGAGTATCTTAGTGGCATTCACTAAACGCCCTTAGGAAATCAGCAGCTGTGACTACATGATTACTGACAACTAACGTATAGACGTTTGAAAATGAACATTAGAGAAATCATAGAAAAAATATTACCGATTCAGATAAAATATACAATGAATCGTTTATTTTTCGTAATATTCCCAGTCATAGAATAAAAACTGTTTGTTTTGATTTTTTACTAAATCAAAAAAATGGTGGTCTGTAATAGTTACCAGTACCATATTTAATCGATTGATCGATGCCTAACTATGAATATGTGCATAAATATGTGCATTATTGTCCCTAAGGTCGAATATGTCGTCTAAAGTAACTTTTTTATCGGATAAACTCCGTCCATTACTTTCCTACGTCCATGTTTGAAATATGAGTCATCAGATTTGTAAACTTTTTGATATAAATCAATGTTGAGAAAGTTGAATTGTTTTGTCTTTCATTTTTATACCGAGTTTGTGGTAAGATTAATTACTTCTTTTATTTAACAAGAGAAAGTTAGTAAGTAGGTAGTAGTTAGTTGTAGCGCCCGTAGCTCAGTTAGCGGAAGCAATCAATTACCGATGTTAAGCAATGGTCGACGCGGTCAGTCTTTGGATGGGTGACCAAAAAGTGGCATTCCATTTTGGGCGCTTCGGTGGGTCAGATGACACGTTAAATTACGTCCGGCTGTTTGTCTAGTATGGCAGTCGTTGAGCCATGTCAGAGGCTTTTAGGGCGGCTTGATAATCTCTCGACACCAGAGTTGGCCACTCTCATTCGATAAGAAGACGAAGTTAGTAATTCGTTTGTTAGCAGGTTACATGCATCTCGAGACAAGTTGTTTGCGACAGAGAGACGCCAGTGGCTAAGTAAAGAGAATTAATTGTTTTTGTTTTACACCAGTGAAGTGGTGCTCAGGGTGATCCGTGATCGAAGTTAGCTTATGGGTCAGATATAGTAAATATCTATCGTGTTAGAGATTCACACCAGCTAAATTACTAGTGGAAGCCCGCGGCTTCGCTTGCATTGTTTCAAGATAAAAAGTAGTATATGACACTTCTATGATCTTATACTACCTACATACCAAAAATCGTGATGATCCGTCCAGCTGTTTTTGCGTGACGAGCGTTTAAATAAATAGAGATACAGATAAACAGAGAAACAGATGAACAGACGAAAAATATTGAAAAAAACTGATAAACCGTGTTTTATTGTCGATATAAAGTATACCTAAACATTTTTTTTCTAATATCTTCTATGTACAGACTTTTGACCCTCTTCAGCTTTATTATAATGTACATATCTATAGATTGATTAACTATTATTATATAATATATTTGATATCCGTACGAGTTCCATAGCTCATCTGAATCTGTTGGTCTAATGCTTCTGAATCAGTTTCGCCGTTTGAACGAGATGAATGGACTAATTAATATCCTCGATTTAATTGCTCACAAACATTAGTCATTAGGTATTTGTTGCTTGGAGGTAAATAGGTGCCACAAGTAATGAAAGCTTACGTAAATAACATGTGATATGTTTACGTATGTACTTATCCGTCGTATTGCAAAACGTGGTTTAAATATTAGTATAGAACTTTGAAAATAAAAAGTCAGTTCTTGTTGTTCAAACATCACATGCAAACTATCAAAATTTCAATTTCAAATTGGGACGTTGATTATTTATTATTGGTAACATTTAGACAGTTCGATTATTATGACAGCAGACAGTCAAATTTTGTACAATGAAAACGGAATTAGTACTTTCAAAGTCCTAGACTAATATTTGAACCACGTTTTGTAATAAGATGGTATTAGTTTACACTGTTTAATTTAATTAATGAACACTATTATCAGATTGTCTCACACATATGCGCTACAAATTCATCATCATGTATCACTTTACACTTACCTACCACTTAATTGCTAGAATTACTCAGGCAAGCTGTATTCTACCAGAGCTTAACGCATTTATGAGTCAGTTAAATTCGGAGCCAAGATACTTACATAATATATATTATATTTAAGACTTATTTGGCCTTACGCAACTGTTATCGACTGTTATATTGTATAATCTTCAAATACAAAACTTGTTAGTACCTTAATAATAATGCTACTGTTTACAAATAGATTCAGTTTGTAAAAATACTTTCTTTATATGTATTTATTAATTGTATAGATATACATAATAATTTGTGCATGTTGTGCTTAACTCAAATAGGCATATAAAGTATATAAAAAATAGTAGTGTAACATAAATGTAACAATGTCATTACCAATATTGAGCCTAAATAAATAAATCAAATCAACTTATTGCATGTTACTTTTTTTGTATTCATTTATTTTAACTATATTTAATTTTTTGTTGTCACTTCAGGCTACTGAAATAAACTGTCTATTTCCCAAACGCCATAAAGTTCGTTTCAAATGAGACACTTAGAATGTAGATTTTAGCATAAAATAGATAAGATAGCTAGTGATAGCTTACTCTACTAATTTTGCTGAACAACTAACCAACAGGCTTCAACATCTTATAGGTCAAGTTTCTCGGGAAAATTCCCATGTCAACATCGCGTGAACTCCCATAAATATCAATTATGCGCGAAGGACTGGCCATTTTATAGTGCTATAAAACTTCTTTGTACAACTGTAAACGACCCAATAAACCCAAAATAATTGATGGTTTGTTAACGTTGAATCACCGGAATTTTTCTCTACGGTCACACTTGGTGCGGAAGGTTACGGTATATGTGATACGGAATTAGGAACAGAGTTTAGTGTATTTTACTGTTCAGTTAGTACCACTTAAACAAACAAAAAAACAAATTAATCTCCTTCCTCTCTATAGCTATAAAATACTTTGATTAGCAGAAACTTTACCCTTTTAGATACCTAAGCGTGCATAATCGTAGATTACAGCGTTGCTTAACATCAGGCAAGTTGTAGTCAAGCGTGAGTTTATCTCATGTAAAAAAAACTTACTATTTTGTTTTTGTATCTAAAATTATGTTACATCCATGGTTGATTCAAATAGGTTCCTTACCTTCTAGATACATGTAAATATACCTACTAACAAAATTCACATGGATGTACTGATGTAATTTACCATAATCCATGTAATTTTCAGATCCCTTGTACGCAATATGTGCGGAATAACTTTGTTTACCATGTTATTTCATAAACACGCTGTTAATCCCAGCTTCCGATGTGATGCGGGCATGAAGTACATATTTATTGACGTGTTCGAAATTTGCGCAGCCGAAAATAGTAGTTTAGCAAAATCGCTATTTTTTTGTTTTTATAAAGACCTGTGTGATATTATACCTACTTACTGCCTATTTATAAATTTGTGCCGATAAAAAGTCTTGCGAAATGTAATGACTTGACATATTTTTTATGTACTGATTATACTGGTAGGTACATATGTACATACACAACTCTAATGTTATCTAATCCAAGTGAACAAAGCTTTAAATCCATTGTCTGCTTCCAAATCTTAATTTTATTTTCATGAACTACAATCCAGCACATAATCCAGCGATCTTCAAAGCGAGAGTGAATCGGTTCTTATCGGGTAAGCACGCTCCATCTTAGGCCATAGCCCTACTTGCTATCAGGTAAACTATGGTCAAGTGCAAACCCGTTCAAGTTAAAAAAAAACAATAAAAACTACGCCCTCATGTTTTTTTTTTGTTGGTAGGCCAAGAATTTTACAATATATTAATATTGTCGTAGCAGAAGCAACTTACCGGTTCTTATTTACAATGCATATGAAAAAAACATTAAGTTTTGAAAAAAAAAACATATTTTCATCATGTATGTAGATGCAAAATATTTTTTTAACGGCGAAACTAATATATGTATAAATTAGTAAGTAAATCACACTCTAGCAACACGTTTATGCTCGCAATACCAACATGTTTACAGCCCCTGAGGCGGTTTAATAGCCACACTAAATAAATAAAACTCATTTTTATCTGATCCAGCTATTTTCAGTGTTACAGGTACCAAAACATATTTAAAGGTGGCTTTAAAATACAGACATATTTTGCGCTAAATACTACAACCCACATTATGATTAGCTGTAATTCCATATAGTCTTAATATTATTAACTTACGAAATAATCATCTTTAGGTAAAACAATCCATTTTGTATCAAAATTTTATAATGTCTAGAATACGTAGATTTTAATGATGAATGAAGTTAAAGTCTAAATCTAGACTAACAAACCTACACCTAAAATTCACTATCATGCTACTGTGGTGACATCTACAATCTACATAATGGCTCCCTTTACCCTTGTGCCCTTTACTATGCCAAAATTTCATGAATTCCTTCGCTTAGATACTCTTGACTTACCTATCTACTTGTCTACCTAACTATCTTTACTACTCGTACTTATAAGTAACTAGTGGATGCTCGCGGCTTCGCTCGCATTAAAAAATAAAACTTGCATCCCCTATTTCACCCCTTTAAAAGTGCATGACATTTCCAAAAATCCTTTCTTAGCGGATACCAACGTCATAACATCTACCTGCATGCCAAATTTCAGCCCGATCCCGATAGTGATCTATCAACGCACATCCCAAACATTGGTTTGGGCTGTGCGTTGATACATCACTATATCAGCTAGTCAGTCAATCAGTCAGTCACCTTTGAGTTTTATATATATACATTTAGGTACTTATTCATGTTACCTGTTTTATTTATTGTTATTTGTGATTACGATAAATAAATAGAAAAAGTATTTCATGGTTATATTTCATATATCAACTTCAAGTTACAAAGACTTCAGAGGAAAACTTCGACCTTTTAAGTGGCTTTTGTGGCATTGCTGAAAGCTTAGCAAGCTTAGCTTAAGCAATAAGTTTGTTGAAAGTGGCCAACTCTGTTCTCAAGTATATTTCATACACAATAATTTAACTTGTCAACCAAACTCGTATGCAATTTTTGGTTACTCTTACTCACCGCATTGGCAGTTACAAAACTATCACACCTCTGCTGGTATACAGACGCTAAGACACCACTTCTTCTTCTTCTTATCGAATGAGAGTGACAAACACTGGTGTCGAGAGTTTATCTAAGGGCCTCTAACATGGCTTAACGACTACCGTTCTATAAAACAACCGGGACCTACAATTTAACGTGTCATCCTTGGAACAACCACGGAAGCGCCCAAAAACGAAATTCCACTTTTCGGTCACCCATCCAAGGACCGACCGCGTCTAACTTTGCTTAACATGTAATCGGATGCGATTGCCTCCGCCAGCTGAGCTACGAGCGCTTAGATACCACGTAACAAATAAATAACCTGATTCGATATACTAATAACGAAAACATAGCAATTACTTAAAATTTAACTATGTATTTATACATACAAGAAATATTTGTGTTGACATAGAAATCTGAACTCAGCAATTTGATCATTATGGTTATTACTTGGTAATATCCCTCTTCGTAAAGAGCTCGACCCATTTAGGTTGGTTTTGTAATTCGTGCCACGTTATTACAGGTAGGTTCGGTTATTATGAATACAAGATGAAATATAATTAAGGTTTGTTGACGTCCGCAAGAGTGTTTTAAAATAGTATAAATATTACAAAAAAACATTGACGCTGACAAAATAATATCCAAAATTTGGCCGTAGCAACTAATATCATTCATCAAATATATGTATATATTCTTTAATGTGCTTCGATAAGGAATAATAATTTTGATAATCAATAAAAAAACAAAAAAACAAGGGAAGAAAATCTAAACATACTACTTCTAACTACAACATATAAAGGGGTTCTTAGAAAATCTTTAGAAAAGCCTAAAGATAATCTAAGTGCTCGTGCCCACTCCCAGATTATTTTAATAAATAATTTCAATCTTAATAATCATTGAACATAAAAGAACTTCTCCAAAAAACATGAGATAATCGATTCGATCCTGGAAGTTACAGCATTTGGATCACGTAGTCAGTTCCACTTATCCCTACAAAGTTTTACAATAAATAAGAACTTTATAAAATATGTGAAGAAGTCCATAGTTACTTCAGTCTGATTTATACTAAAGAACTCTGTTTGAATAATTCGCAGTAAAACAATTAAAACAAATCCGTGATAACTTTCATAATATAATTTAATGTTACCATAACTTTCCACTATTGAGATTTGAGGCCTGTTTATTTGAGTTTTCGTTTTAGCCGATTTCCAAAAAAAGGAGGTTTATAACCTATATAAGTCTTCTGAAAGTTTTTTTATAGCCTGTATTTTTTGAGATATGTTTTTTAGTAAAATATTGGAAGCTTCTGTTTTTTTTCTAAACCTGAGTAAAATATATATAACCTACGACAAGGTAAATACTTATTCCACAAGGTCGAAAATGTAGCCAGAAAATTAAAATCGTATGTTAAAAAACTTTTGACATTTTTTATCTATAAAAGTGAAAACAATGCATGGTTATTAAAATACAGTACTTTTTGATTTTAATATTCAATAGGCGAGTATTTTGTTGATTGAAAGAGTATTCATCCATAAAAGGCGTCAAAATGTCGGTTTTCATGCGTTCCGGAAAAATGTAGCAAGTTTTTCGGAGTTTTTGAATGCCATTTTTTGAAAGGGATAAATTGTATGTAACAGTGAACAAAACATGAGTAATAAGAACCTATTTCATAGTAAATGAAATAAATTAAAATATTTGCATGCAAGTTAACTATAAAGATAACTTTCTTAGTGTTATGTAATTTATTGGCTTATAATTCAATGCATAGTTTTACTTCAATATTGTTGTTAAAAGTTTTTTTTACGTGGGATAGGTATACGTTCGACTACAGCCTGCCTGATGTTAAGCATTGCTGCAGCCTAGGACGTAACACGCTTACCTAGAAGATACATATAAACTCTAGATTTGAAGATCCCTGGATTGTTATTTAAAGTGTTTTTTATTTTATGTTTATGGTAGACATCACTAAGTTTAGTTTTTCCTTTCTTACTTTTGTTTTTAAAGGCTCATAATTTCGCGCGGTCTAAATTATGGAAAGCCTTTCTTTCACAGTGTAATTTATCATGGTAAGGTGACATAAAACGAGGTTGGAGGAAATCTGTGGAGATCCGAGATTGTTAATTAACCAACACTCAGATTAATTAAGGGAAAAGTAGGTTGGTAGGTATTTTGACGGATCGGACGGATCTTTTGAATGAAATTACGAACAGGGTTGCTTACCTGTTTATTAGAATGGGGCTAGATGGCGCTGTGTGAAATGTCCCGGAGTATTTTATTACTTGATTATATTTGGGGCAATATAGACTTCTAGTAGCTTACGCATTCAGTTTTACAAGGATGGCAGAATGTAAAAAAACTGTAGGGAAAAAATATTATTTTGAATATTTTAAGATTACTGCTCTCAACACAATGTAGAATTACTCGCATAACATCGAAAAATATGATACTCGTTTGATGGTAAGTAAAACAATATTCTACTGTCTTTACTTACACAACTATTATTTTACGCATTAAACAAGCTTTGGTATGTAATTAGCTAAATTTGTTTATGAATTTTTTAGCTAGCAAAATACACACAAAGTATATTTTGCTTACTCATGAGTCACCAACATCCCAACCACCCCACAATCAAATGCGAGAATTCTAATATCATATGTATTTATATAAGTATCAATTTCATCCTTGTGTGCTTTTTATAGTAAACTATAATAAGCACACCCTTGTGGTGCGCTGAGATAACTTCCAGAGTAAAACGAGGAGTGGCTTGCTACATCAAACATTTACTGCTCTCCTGTTTGCAGTTTGCATATTTAGTTGGCTAGCTTTTTCCCGCAGTTTTACTAGCAATCTAGGTAGGTAATATGAAATAAATAAAAACTACAAGCTAAATGACCTAACTACGTGCTAAATGACCATGTAAATAAAAAAATAAAATAGCCTGGATCTAATCAAACACATACAATATACTTAGGTTAGTACGTCTTATTCTATTGAAGAAGGAACAAAACATATACATCTTTTGTTCTGTTATTACTAAAGTAGTGGAAAAGCCAGATTTCAAAGTAATAAATTGGTACACTGGGCCCCAAGGTCATTTAAAAATAGCCCAGAAAAACAAGTAAAAATTGACAAACAGACAGAAAAGATTTACGAGTATGTACATAGTTTTATGGTTGTTTCGATACAGTTGGCACTGGTTTATGTTTAATTCTAGTACTTCTAGTTTTATTACTGCCACGAGACCGGAGCAGGGACCAGATCTTTTTATTTATAACTTTTGTTACCTTTTATATTTTATTATTACTGTTTGTGTAAGTCAAACATGTATCAAGCAAAGTTTTACTTGAGAGTCCATTCCAAAACATTTGACTTTAAACCTTTTTTTATAACGTTAAATACCATCGGTATTTTAACGGGGCACATGTGACAAACATGAACCACATACCCCCAGGTATGTGGTTCATGTTTGAATACAGATCCACTGTCCAGATCCATAATGGATCTAGTGAGAAAAATATTCTCACTAGTAACAATAAATTTGAAGATTCCTGGATTGGAGTCAATTTCAAAATATCTTTATTTCAAATAAAAAATTTACAAAGTATCTAAACTAGTGTACATACCTAGTAAAGTACAGCTTAAGATTAACTATTTAACGAGCTTTACACAATCTCTTATTAAAATTTACAGCACTGAATTTTAAACGCTTCTTAGGTTACATATACATTGAACAATTTTTATTTAATCAGGAAACATAGTTATGTAAGCTTTAAGAGGTAGCTGTACATTTTAGGTATAATGTGATTGAAAACAAATTGGATTGGAGTAACCTCCCAAGAAACGTTTGAGTTTTGTCTCTTTACTATATAGTAAACTTTATTTCCTACTCCATCATTCCATGTAACCCAAGCTGTGCGCATACGTTTTGCATTATAATTTACGAATTCTGAGCAAAGAGTTGGAGCAAAAAATAAGCACACAAAGATAACGGAAACTAGCTCTTATATAATGTTGGCGTAGAAGTTTATTTTCCTTGAGTGTTCCATGAATAATTTTACCATAGCTTTTATATAAAATTTAAGTTATATGAATAATAAGTTACATACGACATACGGGTACATTAGAGCCATGTCATATAAAGCTACATATCGTCCCACTGACTTATTAAGTTTGCCAGTTAAATTATTAAGTTTTTTTTTTATTTTTTACTTCATATAAAGCGATCTTATTCAGAAAATCTTTAAAATTCCCACATCATTAGCAAAAAAGGTGTTTAATCAATGGACGGAACTCTTTGCACAAGTGCTTCGCCCAGTCTCCAATAATAACCTCCTTGAACAGCGAAATTAAATTGCAGTGAACGATTTTCAAGGCGGCTATGGATGCCACTTACATACGGCAAAATATACCTAACATTCTATCCTACAAATATATACAATGCAAAAACATCAAGTAGCTCGCTCTCTTCTAGAGAGAAGCTTGTAAAATCTGTTACGTAACCATCATGACTTTGACGGAAACGATAACTTCATTGAAATCCACATTAGTTTCCTCGCCCGCCACAGTGGTAGAATATGCTAAAAAAACTTCCAAGTTGTACAAATATGCGCAACGATTGTTCTGCATAAAAACTCCTGACGAAGATGAAGAGCCCTAACACAGCATTGTGATCATTCTGTCCAGGTATGGTTACAAGTTCTGTAAGAAGATGGCGTAACAGTCGTTAAGCCATATCAGGCCAGGATTTGAAAACTCTGACACTAGAGAAGACGCCATCCATTCCAGTACAAGCATGCCTTACATTAAACTACGACGTCGCTTTGTTGCTCCGGATGATTTTGTGGTCAAATACAGTGCATCAAAATATATTTTTCAGAAACTTGTGAATAAATAAAACTATTAAATCATAACAGACAGGTTTTTTAATCCAAAAAAAGCGGATTGCTCTCTACTCCATGAATGCAAATATTCGAGCCCAGAGTCGGTACAAAAACCAACGCAATTCGAAACCTAACTGCCACCATTATTCAAATGATATTTGCAAATCGCAGCTGAAATTGGAATTTTTGCAGTCGTGGATTATTTGCTACGCATATGGTTTGCGAAGATATGCAATGTAGCGGTTTAATAAATGTTGTCATTCGTGATTTATTACCAAAACTATTTAATTAGTTGGGTTTGAAAAATTTCACAGGCAGAATGTCATAAATTCGCTGTTTTACGATATTTGGATGTATGTTCTGTGATAAATATTCAATTTGACTCTAATGTTGGAGAAGTGATATGTTCCTAGCAAAGTTTACATCTTATACTTACGAAATAAAAACTTATAAAACATTATATACATTATGAGTTAATTTATTAAGTGCTAACCTGCACTATGGTTGTTTTTTAAATTAAACTTCTTTTAAATCGTCATATCAGGTGTCCATAGTACATCGATATGAGTGCTTGTTAGACATATTCTGACAGCACAAGTGGCGCCATCAGCCGCTCAGTCTGAAGTGTATGGAAATGAGTGTGGATTTTCGCGCCTGGCAGTTAGTAGACCGTAGCCTAGTGGTTAAGGCGTTCTGACGGTAGCAGAAATACGCAGGTTCGAATCCTGCCGGTCGTGATTATTTTCGCTCATTTCCCAATAAAAGTTTAATCATATACATTGTACATAGGCCATATTATCGCTTTACTTTTTATATATTTGTAGGCGTTTCCTACTTATGATTTTATTAAGTAACGTTCACTCACCATACCTATCAAACCTACCCATAAATGTAAAGAAAACTCTTGGAACCTTACCAGACTATTTTTATTTGGTAAGATAAATCAACAATTTAGTCAAAACAATTTGTGTTGATTCGTTATTTGTCTTTTTCATGAGTATATCGAATTTTTCAAGTACAAAACCGCATTTTTGTATCGTATTTAAGCAGCGATGGGTAGTGTTTATTCCACAGATACCAGCTGAAGCCAATTTTCCTGATTACATTAAATTCCGTTTGACAAGCTGCGTAAGGGATAAAGTAAAAGTCCTCGAAAATAATTACTTACCCCCGGAAATTGGTGTCATTTAGGTAGCCAACTCCATTACGCACGCCTGCAAACCCGCCAGGTCCTTTTTCCTTTAGTAAAGCTAACAAAATTAAACTAAGCATACTTTTACACTCTTTATGTTTTCTTGGAGCGCTCATAACTTCAAGTTGATGATTTCCAACGCTAACTAATTTGACAAGCAATAAATATCAGCCTTTCAAGAGCAGCTTAACTTAATAAAATATTTTAAGGCTTCTCTTTCATTTTTAGCGTTAAATAGAAAGTTGTTTAATTAAAAATTAAAACTAAACCAAATTTGTGCTAAACTAAATTCAATTTTAAAGGTTATATTAATTGCTACGACAGTTTCACATAGCACCAAATAATATACAGGCTTTTTTACAAAACGGCTTAATCATATGTATGAGTGTATACCATTGACTAAAAACTTATTTGATTGAACCTAATACTCAAAGTCAAAGCATTTATTGCATAATTGTGTTATACATAAAGATACATTAATGGTGAGCAGATCTTATGCTAAGGTATCGAAGTCAGAGAAACACAATATACCCTAATTGGGTGTTTGCAATGTATTTTGGTTCGGTGCGGGCCGGTCTATTTGTTTATTTATTATATTGTATTTGTACAGATAGTCGTCATTTAAGTTTTCATCTTATATAAATTCGTCAACAGAGTAATAACATTTATGTATTAATAAATTTATGTATTAATACTTACAATACCTTGACAAAAATTAATCAAAAATATATTCCTCCACAGGGCTCTAGTTGCTTCCGAGGCAAGGTACATTGTACAATCACCACTAGATAATAATTAGCACGCCACTGATGAGCCCGTGCTGCGAGGTCGTCCGTCTAGCACCCGCCTTGCGCCTCGCTGTATTCATTATAAAATATTACTCTTTGTATAATACGTAAGAAATTAGCTGCACCCAACAGTACTAATCGTCAACCTGATATGCAAGTAGATTGTTTGCAAGCTTGTGGATTTATTAGATAATATAATTCAATACCAATACATAATCCATGCACTTCCGCCTAAATATATGTACTACTTTTATATCATGAGACCTTCACCCGTCTCTAAGTGCCCTGACAACGCACTTTTAAATTGTTATATCATAGTAATTACAGTTATTATCACAGAACACTGTTTAAATTTTTAATTCATTTAATTATTACTCACTGCTCATATCGTATATAAGTCAAGGCAAGTAAAGGTTTTTTTTATTTTATTTTATTTTAAAACGAGACATCTTGTTATCTTGTGAAAAAAAATGCATAGGACTCCATTTCCAATACCGCAAATACATTGATAATTAATGATAAAGTGGAAAACTATTTAAACGGACTTACCGAAAATTAAACTTAGAATCCCGTTTCTCAGATTGATAAGTAAACGAGATTTTAACATATTTTTACATAAGCACCAATGTGTTTGCAAATTTTCAGTGAAGTCATGTAAAAGTCGGAAGTTTTTTTTAATTTCCGTCGTCACTTTCCATCTCATTTCCGCTGCAATTTTGCGAATGACGTCCCAACGATTCGGAGATAGGTTTTTTATTACAAAATTGATCCTGTTAGGTATTTGCATTATTTACAACTTCTAGTATATTCTAATATAAAACCATAAACTATAAAATGGTGTAAGTTAATTATTGTTTTCATTCCAAACTTATAACAAATCCAGCTAATATTATGAAGTATATTATGAAAGTTTGTGCATACAAGCTCAGTCGGCTTGATTGCTTGAAATTTGGTTTCAATACATATACTACTTTTTATCCGCGAGTAACACCATAGGGCGCTGATGTATGAAAATAAAATTATATACAATCGTATATTACACTGTCTACGAGTAAGTATTACTGCGAAAAGTATGGTGAATTATTTTTAGTTTTTTAGTTTTAAGCAAAGTTTGTGTAAAAGTAAGTGATATGTACTCATACAAATGTATGATATAGTTTTCGGCTAAAGATTGCTTGTGTGTATAAAAATGTTCAAAACGCACTTATAACACAGACCTGAGGGAAGTAATCTGAGGTCCTGCTATACAGGCTGTGCAAGCAGACCTAGTGCAGGACCCAGAAGCCTACCGAGGTACGTGAAAGCATGAATTGTAAATATAATTAATGAACAACTTAATGTACCTAAGTAAAAATTTATGAAATAAATAACTTTACTTTTTACTTTTACTTTATTCTAAGACGACAAATGGAAATGTTTCTGAGTGTTGTCGACGCGACTTTTATATTCATTTCTAGTGTTTATCTTCTAAGTCTAGAATCGTCGGAAACTTAGTTGTATTTTGTTTTATATTTCTACGGATAAAGGTGGACGCTCAGTGGATTATAACGCAACAGCGGTCAAAGATTTCACTTTGAATTCCAACTCTGACTTACTCAGTCCTGCCTTTGAGGAATAGATGGTAAATGTAGGTACTTCGGTAAGTATTTATTGCAACAAGGTTGTGGGGTATCTTTCTAGTTGGATAAGTATCTTATTATATTGATATCTAAATACCCATTGATTGTAATTAAGATACGAGTACCTTACTACAACTTGTCTTTGTTCATTCTTATATTTTTGTTATTGTATTGCTACGAATATTCTACTGACTTTTGAATTCTTAACTATTGGACACTAGACAGTGATTTGAAGAATAACATATAGGTCGTTGTTTTGGACAAAATCTATAAAACATATATACAAATGCAGTTTGGAGATTGGTAAATGATTGTATGTAGAGGTGTAGTAAAGTCAGTATTTTGAAGTTAATAAAAAAATTATGTTGTTTGCATAATTCTAAGCTTTTGGGTTTTACTTACCTTGAACTCAGAATCTTAATATAAATTTATTTGATATTCTCAATGCTAATATGCTTAAGCGGATATTCATGACAAATACTCATCATGGGCTGGAGCACTTAGATTATCTTTAGGCTTTTCTAAAGATTTTCTAAGTGCCCCTTTTTGTAGTAGTTAGAAGTAGTATGTTTAGTTTTCCTTCACTTGTTTTTATATTTTATTATTGTAAATAAAGTATAATACTCATCAGTAGAATTATTCTCATGCAGGATTTAACTAGAACTGCCAATATGTTTTATAGGAATTTCAGATTAAGTAACTAAATTGAAATAATACTAAATAGATCAATCTGTGTATTTCAGATAACGGTGACATATATGTATACAAATAATTATTTCACAAATCTCCCAGTTTCTACCTATATAACTACGAGCAGTTCAGACCAACTCTCTAATTAATATATACGCGTGGACATTACTCGTATTCAATGCCAGCGATGGATATTAATTTTAAATAATTAAACTACAGGCGTACCACAAACTTTTTACAAGCAGTGCCATTGCCGTTCCGTTGCAATTCCTCTGAAAATCAATTCTGCTAATATCGGTACCGCAACTTACTGAGCATTATCGCGTTTCAGCGGATTTAAAACGGATTAGAGATGAGACATTGAAGGAATGATTTCGCTAATATTGCATAAAATGAAAGAGTTTGTGAAAGATTATGAAAATATAGTACAACTTATGGTATTTTTTTTTGCTGATCATAGTTCTAGAAACCGGGGGAATAAAATCATAGTCTACGTAACTTGACATAATTCAAGTAAACAGACAAATAAATTTAACAATAATTGTTTTGAAACATTTACTTTAACAGAAGCAATTATTTACATTACAAAAATGTTACACACATTTTTATTACACCTGATCTGGCAGTTACAAAGTAAATAATTTAATTTTTCCGTGACAAAAAAGTCATTTTATTGTAGGCTCTTTCGTGTTTTTGTTTCTTTCTTTCTTTCTTTGGTCAGTCGACACAAAACATTGTTTGTAGATCTCAGTTATTCAATAGTGTTTTTTCTAAGCCATGTTACAGAGCTTTGCCCACAGATTTTACAAATACCCGTTTCTTTTTTAAGAGAAATAGCTTTTCATCTAATTTGCCACTTAAATACGAACACTGTTATTCCGTTAAAGCGCATGGCAAAGCCTGACTGAGTTTTTTATCCGTTTTTCAGGACCACAAATTAACAATATATTAAAACTTTTAATGAGTTGAAACTATTATCTCGGTAGGCGGTGCGTAAATAACTAAATCATATAGGTAAATAATGCCTTACAGTACATTTCAGAGTAAGTATATATAATTTTCAATTTTACTTTTTAGAAACATTTTTTAAAAGAACTCAGTTCTAACAGAGAGAGCCCTGGCAGGCTGTACACTGGAGTCTACTTTCTGCTTCACAGCACTGTGTGTGCACACACCGGATTGCAACGAGCTTGGACATCTGCAGGCCAGGGTGGAGCGGCGGTGCAGTGTGTAACCATTCTCTGGGGCCTTTTCTGTGGAGTGAAAAAATATTTATAGTATTTTTACCGACTTCAAATAAGGAGTTAATCAAGTCTACTGAAAGTTTATTTTGTTATTCATAGCAAGACCATTTTTATGCAAATAAATGCGATCGTTTTGAAATTTACTTAATTTTATATAAAGGTTAAATTCATTTGTTAGTTATTTACCTACTTATTTACAAAAGTCTTGTTATTATTTTTACATTTTACTGGATCGGATTTTACAAAACATTTATTAAGTATACATCACACAATAATCACATTTAACTACTTATAAATATAGATAGATAGTGATGTCGCGAATGCAAACATCGCGAGGAAACCGACATGTTCATGGACCACAATATCTGAGGACATGTGTCTTCCGTGGAAAGACCTTGGCGCCCACCACGATGTATCTGCCCAAGAGAACTCCCCTAACGAAATACTTTCACGTCACGACCCTCATTCGTAAGGAAGTACGACTCACAGAGAGAGAATGATGATCTAATGAAAACGATATAGCGATAGAAAATAGAAGCATTATTTCTGATTACCTGACGCACGTCAATTGTTTATGTTTTGTTTTTGTTTTTCAAATTTCTTTATTGATAATAACTTACAAAACATTTGTAGTAATCGTGTACATTATCCTATCACAACAATATCATAAGTTAGAATTTGTTTGTGTGGTTAGTTACCTTTTAAAACTTTTCACTGCTGAGTATTATAAACAAGTACTTGTATATTACACATAGGTAGATACATAATTTAAACTAAATTGAAAATGAACTAGCACAATGTAAGTTTAGAAGCAACAATACATTTTACAAATATGATTGAATAAAATAACATTTATATTGACGCACGTCAATTAAAAACAGAGTAAAATAAAAAATCTAGCTACAAATGGTTTTTTATTCCGTAAGTTAAAATATGTATTTTAACAATAATATGTATTTTTACTCTAGCATATAAGAGTAAGAGATGATTTCAATAAAAGTTTGTATTATTATAATATACGTACATATTGTTCATTTATATTGCAATAACCTTATTCGTATCAAATTTTAATCCACATATAACAGTCTTAAGTGAAATCTCTTAAGTAATCTCTTTGTACATCTTCTAACTGATACTTTCTTTGTCAAACTGTTTGACTTTGTAAAACCTCTGACAACACTGTTGAGAAGCTTTTAATTGTGTACAAAATGCTTTTGAGGTGGTTTCTTGTACTTAATCTTAGGAATAATCAGCTGAAGTCTGTGTTTCCATGAGAATATGAGATAATATGTTTTCCGAGAAGATGAGAGATATCTTTATGCCTATATTTTATACATAAGCAGCTTTTATATTATTCTTTATGAGGATTGACCTCAATGGACCTTAACATAAGAAGAATGTAGTCAAGTCTACTTGTACTTTAATTTTAGTCCATCACAAAGATTCCATTTCTATCAATCTTATTTTCATCAGTTCTCAGCTTTCGTCGCAAATAAATGGCAATTCAACAAAAACTTTTCCTGTTTCTCGATCAGATAAGGGTTTCTGCATTTGTGCAAAGCCTTCGTCCACAAAATACAAAAAAGGGGTCACGTGATAAATGAAGTTAGATTTTGTACTATTTATTTAAGGATTACTATCATAAAACCAAGCAATGTATATAAATGTAAATATATATGTATTTTCAAACTAATCTATCAATACATTAAATTAATAGGTGCTAGCAAAAAACTGATGAAAACAAAACGAAATACGTGGCAGTAAGATAAAAAATTAGAACCCAAATTTATAGGCATAACTGACATTTGTATAGGGTTTCAATACCTATGATGATTTTAAATAAAGCAAAGGCCTAACGAATCCCACCATCTAAGGAGTAAACTCGTATATTGGTCGATTAATTCAATTCATTCTAATCTTTGTGCATGTAGTGCAGGTTCCAAGGTAGTTTGAGAGTAATATAGTCTTCTTTTTATCGTGGCGCATGCAGTAAAACTAGAGACATCACTAGTTATGCATACACGCATACCTTATTATATCATAGCTACACGAACGCGTATATATTTCATAAGTATTTCCTCTATTTACCCTAAATACCCAATCACTCTCGGGCCTGTTTTGTCTCATTGAGTTTCCAAACCACTAAATCAGATTACCTTCTCAGTATTCACATGAAGAAATGGAGGGATTCATTTAGTCTTTTTTACTTATAGTCGAGTATATTTAGGTTTACGCTTCAAGAAAAACGGATTTAATGTAGCTCGATTCTCGGACTGAATTCCTTGCAAAACGTACATAGTATGTTTATAGGTATTTATATGTTTTGTTAACGTAAATTTGTGTAATTTTTGATAAGCTACTATTTGAATTTAAAATGTGGAAGAAGGTATAAATATGTAACCATCGGCTTTATTATTGCATTTTTTAAAGTGATTGTTTGTAGTAGGCAATTTCTGTAAAGAACCAGTGTTATCCATGAAAAGCAGGTATAGATTGATGTTATTAAGACATAAAATATTCTTGATATTAAATTATAATAACATGCATATTTTGGTGCAAGAACATAACATCGTGAGTAAAATAAAATACAGTTGATAACTATATACATAACAATAAAACAATCAACAAATTATTTGAATATCAATTAGGTGTCTTCTTGGTAATCATTTAGGCTACAGCAATGCCTAACATCAAGCGGGATGTAATTATAACCCAGGGGTTTTAAGATCCAGGTAAATAGGTTTCTTCTAGGCAAACATGCAACATTTTAGACTACAGTGGTGCTTAACATTAGACAAGCGTAAGCTATTCCGTGTTAAAAAAAATGTAGTCAAACGCAAAGCTGTATTATAAGTTCACGTAATGCATGATTAAATTCCATTTCCTGATGATGGAAACCTCAGTTTTCCGAAACATGTCGAGCTAATTTTTGACATTAATGCTAGCCGGTTATTACAACTAAAAAACGCAAGCTTTTCCAAGTAAAAGCACCTTGATTCAGCAATTTCATATAAGTACCTGAGAGTGGTATTCCATCATAAAAGCTGGACCGTTGACAGGAACGCGACGATTCCATACTTTTGAAGCAGAATATTTCACTTAGGACCTGTCAGAAAACAAATATATTTTAATCAAGCGTTTGTACCTGAACAAATGAATAAAATGAAAATGGATGGAGCATATAATATCCTGAATATTTTGTATCCAATTTTTGTTCATTTAAACAATGGCAAGAATCTTGACTGGAATAGTCTTTGGAAAAATAGGTTACATAAAATAACAGATTTGAATATGTTAAAAATTAAACTATAAACTATTTTACATATTGTTTATGGTAAAGATAAACCCTATACATTAGCAACATAACCTACGAACTTCAGATGGTTCATTTAATTTTAATTTATTTAGATTTTTTATTTCCAATAATAACATATAAAAACAAGGAAACAAAATCTAAACATACTACTTCTAACTACTACAAAAAGGGGCACTTAGAAAATCTTTAGAAAAGCCTAAAGATAATCTAAGTGCTCCAGCCCACTACCAGAGGGCAGCGTGCCCCGCATACTACATACATTTAAATTTGTTTCTGATATAAATGTATCTAATTATTAATTCATGTTATTACCTCGTTAAAACAGCGATAGATTAGCAATAATTTAGTAAATAGGTGTTGTAATTAGTAATTTAGTTGTTAATGGCGTTTCAAATCCAGGCAAAGCTAATAAAGCTAAATCTGATTAACTTGTAGACTTGAAATACAGAAAATCAAATTAACATCGAATTATGTAATTTTAGAAAATGTTTGTACTTGTGCATTATAATATAATCAATGATTCAACGGTAACAAAAACACAAAATTTTAAATACATACATAGATAGAAACTCATTATTGTTAACACAAAAAATACAAATAATAAAAATAAAGTTATAATGCGTTTGGTTCCAGGCTTCCTATGGGTTGAAATAAGTAGGTAAGCTTAACATTAATTTATAGTACGGATTAAAATAATCTGTACTTGCCGTGTACCTGTAGCAAAGTAAAGTTTGTGAAATCCGATCTAATCTAATTGTTTCCGCACCAATAAATTAAACCGAGCCTAAGCCCTTGTAAAACTTTGTTGATGTTTAAATTCAAGGGTCGTTTTATTAGCTTGCTTTGTTGTGGTTTGATCTCTTAAATGAATTAAGTGTTTTATTTTTATTGTAATCACAGCTACGTATGCTTAACTTGACAAATTAAGTTTATTTTTACTACATAGAATAGAAGTTACAATAGTTGCCTACAGAATAATAGCAAATTATATGTATACAATATACTCGTATATACACCATTTTAGCGCAGCCTGATTTCTAATCCGGTCTTATAATTATTGTTTTTTAAGACGACATGTTTAAGGACCACAAAATCTGAGAACACGTCTTCCGTGGGCAACCACCACGAAGTACTTGCCCAAGAAAACTTACCCAATGAGTAACAATCGGCGGGGGAGTCACGACTCTCAGTAACGAGGGCCTCCACGCGAGGAGAATGTATTGAAGATTAGTAGCATACTGACCTGTTGGAAGCCGCGTCGGTAGCGCGCGTTCATGTAGCAGTAGATGATGGGGTTGTAGCAGGAGTGCGACATGGCCAGCCAGTGGCTCGCGAACCACACGTACGGCAGACCTGGCCAGCGGTTCCATCTCTCGTCTTGTTCGTGAGCTGACCAGAGCACCTAGACCAAAAGTTAGGTTGAAGTGTTAAAAGAAAAGTAGGGTAACAATCATTATCATTTGCGTGTCCGCATGCAATTTCTAAGACTTTTCTATGTTACATTTATTTATTGGGACAACTACACGATCTATGGTACATAAGTAAAACCCCAACTAAAATAACAGCAAAAAAAGATATAAAATATTATTAAAACAAGCAACACGTAGCCGAGGAAATAAAACCACTAACCACTTAGCTATATTTAGTGAGTCTGTAAACATTCAAAAACCCACTGAGTGGTTCCCTAAGTACTTACAAAATGGTACGCTGGATGTAATCGGATTGCGGATTGCGCGGGTAACATATGAAATCGGGAGCGAAGCCTGGCTTACATTTTTTGCGCGATGTTGATTTAATGAAACCCTGTTTTACGCTGGTAAAGTGTCGCATTTTTAAATATTGTTGTCAAATACATGTTGAGATAAAGATAGAGAATATTTATTAATACTGTAAAGTTGCAACATACATTTAAGTGCTTTTATAGAATATGCTACACAAATTACAATATCTCGTCGAATGAATTTACTTAATACATTTAGTCTTAATTAAATGTTACAACGTTACAATTTAACCTTCATTATCAAAATAAATAAATAATATTATTTAAGTCAAGCGTCCATTAATAAAATTTCAATACTAAGAATGGGATTATTATCGTTATTAATTGTTGGTTGTAATAAAACTTGGCATTGAATAAAAAGCTAAACTTAAGAAGAATAATGAAATATTGTACCATAAAAGCGTTGAGAGGTAGCCAGCAAATTGTGAAAACTGCTACAACTGTGACCATCATTTTGATCATCTGCAATAAATGACACCTTGTTAGTACTTTATATTACAAAAAAGACATTCTTAAATTAAACTAGAACATCGTGTTTTTTAAATTGATTTCATGCTTAGTAGAATTTCTAAATTTCAGTAAGATTTATGTGTAGTGAAATAAATCTTACTGAAATTTTGAAATTATGTGAAACGTATTTTCTCAAGCGCGCTATTTATGCACCTAGCCATAAAGAAAATTGGCAATTATGTATTACTGTTATTTATTTGAAGCAAGATGCGAATTTATTATGCAAATTTAGAATAAAATAGACAAAGAATTAGGAGAATGAAGTTCTAGATATACCTAACTTATATATGATCCTCTATTTATGTACTACATTGGAAAACCCCAAAGCAAAGCAATCTGAAACTCTGTCACTACTGACAAAGCTAAGCAACTACCGTCACGGTCCGTCTTTTGGTAGCCCCAAGAAAATTTTGTGTCTCATGGCTAGCTTTTAACAAAAAAGATATGGTATTTACGTATAGGCTAATTGTAGGTTCTGGCTATTTTTCACCCAAGTTATAGATCCCCCGGCCTTATTAAAAATTCTTAACACCGTCGCCGCGTCGTTCATTACATTCGTGCGAGATTACATATGTATATACTAAGTCATATTATCACATACCTTCCTCTTCTTCTTCATATCGAATGAGAGTGGCCAACTCTGGTGTCGAGAGTTTAGCAAGCCGCCCAAGGGCCTCTGACTTAACGACTGCCGTACTAGACAAACAGCGGATACATACCTTCCTCTTGGAGCTGTGTATGCGCGAGTCGCGCGCGCAGTGCGCCTCCCCGGGCGGGCGGCCTCCCCACACCACGTGCGCGATGCGTGCGTACGTGCCCACCAGCGCGCTCAGGGGCAGCGCGAACTGCAACGCGAGGAGAGCGTACGTGTAGTGCTCGCTCTGCTTCGAACTTAGCCACTGCTCGGCGCAGACATACCTGCATAGAAATAAGTTGATTATAACAACTTTAACTTTTAACATACCAAAATGGCGGTCGGTAGTCAGCAATGGGTTGGTATCTTTCTTCGTCAGTTAAATGTGCGAGACCGTTGCTAATCGGGGCGCGCGTGCTGAATCATCCATTTGATATTAGAACACGTTAGTGCTACGAAACATTTCGAGCAAATATTTGACAAACCTACGTGCTAGCCGGAGTTATACCTAAATTAAAACATGCTTTTTCTTTTTTTTACTTTACGGTAACTCAAGTGACAGGTACACAAAGTCACTAAATTATGACTAGCTTACAGATAACTGAAAAATACTTACTCGTCACAAGCGACATGCCAGTCAGAAGGTTTCTGTAGCTGTGACACCACCGCTATGGGCGCAGCGGTTATGAGCGCTCCCACCCACACCGCGACCACCACCAGCTTAGCAGCGCCTTTACCCAGGCGCGGCTGCAGCGGCTTCATGATGATAATATACCGGTCTATAGATATAGCCAGCAACGTATACGCACTAACCAACACCGATACAGCTTGAGAATAGTTCACCACTTTACACATTACACCGCCAAATGGCCAGTATTTCAACACCAAAGTCGATGCAGAGGAAAACGGAACACAAAATAGAGTCAACAGTATATCTCCCACTGCCAAGTTCACAATGAAATAGTTAGTAACAGTCTTCATACGAGGAGTTGTGTACACCACGAAGCAAACAAGGCCGTTCCCTAGTAGAGCAATAATGAACACAGCCCCGTAAAATATGAAGACGCATACGTTGAATATAGTCTGTGACGACTGATCATCTGCTGGCTCGAATTCACAAATAAACTTCTCAGGAAAAGAGTCATTGGAAACGGATTCATTGTAATCTATGGGACTTAATGTAATGATTAATGACACAGGAGTTCCGGTCTGATGGTCATTGTCGGTAAAATAGTCACTTGGATACATTATCTACAAAAGTATCAGTTTAACCGCAGTCCATAATGAGCCCATCAGCTACATATATCTTGACTTCTGAAATTAGAAAAATATGGGTACATAAAATTTAAATAAAAAACTAATACATATTATTCTGAGAAAATCCGCAAAGCCAAGAGAGGTTCTATGAAATGCCTAGAAATGTAATATCTTTTGAACTGAAGCCTATATTACTTGCTAAGGTTTCTAGCCTCAGGGTGTGTGCTATCAATATAATATGCTAAAAGAATACGTATTTGTAATAACGAATATTTGTCTAGATTACCTACAGATAAAATGTGAAACATGTTAGCCTTGAGATTATATCTTGAACTAGCTGTGCCAGCGACTTCGTCCGCGTGGAATAGTTATTAACGAAGCCCTCAAAGATGAATAATTTTTCAAATCGCACCAGTAGTTCCTGAGATTAGCGCGTTCAAACAAACAAACTCTGATAAAATTGAAACATGTTAGCCTTGAGATTATTTCTTGAATGTGAGGATATGAATCCAATAAGCAGGATACAAATGTTATCAATATTTACTATACATATACCTCAACCACATCTTCTATTGAGCCGGAACGGTGACGAAATAAATCTTAGGTAGGATTAGATATCAAATTGGGAGAACTCTGCGATCCAAAGTCAGAAATAATCCTATCATACAGAGTTGTTTGTCATTTGTGGCATAAGATATAAATTTTCTCTTGTTTGTGTTATTTGTGTGTCCAATAAAGTCGTTAATCAATCAATCAATCAGTTGTTAGTAACCAACTTGAAAGCTTAAAAACCACATAAAAATAAACACAATTAAATTTATTACTCTAAATGTATTAAAACCACCTTTAGAAAATTCGTGTAAAAACCCTGTGTAGATAAAAAAGAAAAAATCGTAGTATAAAGTATTATGACTGTCCTATTTTTCAGTGAGAAAAAATTCAAAGGTAATTTAAGCCACTGCAAAAGAAAAGGCTCAATTTGAATTCTGATGACATCTTTTCAAACTATTTTGAAAACAAATTAGGCCTCCTTTGACAACCTACGTTCTATGTAATTTATTCTTCAACAACTTCATCTTTATCGTGAAAGGGCACGTATTTCATTTAGTTTTATTAAATTGGTGATTCGTTGTAAAAAGTAGAAGCGCATTTTTTTTTTTTAACTTTAACATTTCTGTTCGAAAATTTTGATTTTAATATACCTACTGCCCTAGAGGTGCGTAATATCTATATTCCATACTAGCTGGTGCCCGCGACTTCATCCGCGTGGAATAATAATAATAATAATAACGTTTATTGACCTTAATAAAAAGAAACAAGTATAGCAAATGAGAACACTTGAAAATTGTACTAACTATGAAATAGGGCTTAGGACTATACACTAGTTGGTGGACCCTGGACATCAAACTAGGTCAGCACCTGTGAGATGATGTCCAGTTATTTGTTATAAACAAAGAATAAAGCTAGTTACAATAATGAGGAGAAAAGTTATGAAGTTAGTGTTTTACTTTGTTTGAGCCAACTTTACACAACACAACAACAATCTTCCCAAACTCAAACTTCCTAAACTAAAGCATCATTGTGGGCTCAAAACTAAGTACATACCTGTAGTGTTTTGGTAGTGATCCAGTAAACATCATAGTTTTACACACAGTTGTTAATTTTGTTCACAGATAAGTTTTAACAAAACAAGATTTGATATGGCCTGATGCCTTAGTTTACAACTGATTCTTCAGCAACACAAACTAATAGAATAGTGTTTGGAAAGGAGGACACTGATATGGCTTATAGTAACTTTACATTAGTAATTTTAGTGAAAACATAAAAACAACACATTATTTTTTACAAATTTTGTTTATAACTTTTATAGCTTTCAGAAAGCTGTTTATAACCTGCATACTTCAGTATTTGGGTAAATTTATGAGTATACAATATTGCACGTTTTATCATGTAAATAACTGTTAAATATCTCAAATTATTAACATTGTTACTCAAGTATGAAGGTATTAATATAGTTGATTAGGTACATATATTAAGTGTTTGTGTATATAAAATATATCGAAGTGTATGTTTATAATATGTGATATGTTTAGATAATATATAATTATAAATAAAGAAAAATTTATACGGAAAATTAAGTATATTATTTTATAATATATAGACATTTATTTCGAAAAAGGCACGTGAGCTGAACATTTTTTTTTTCTTTTTTTTTGTTACTTATATTCAGAATCAAACTTTAACATGAAAAAATTATAAAATAAAATAAACAAAGAACAAAGTAGTATTGGTAATGTAAAATAGGGTTTACTACAGTCGGATTACGCGAAACTGGGAACTATCGTAATGGGGATCCGATTGGAGTTTTTAGACATTGCGTGTTGGATTAGAGTTGTGGTGAATAAAGAAAAATTGTTTGTGTGGCCTGGGCCACAGCCAGTCGGTGGGCCTCACTTCTGTGCCCGTTTCACCATAGTTGGTATTAAAACAACGGCATGGGGATTACAGTGAGGGGCACTGACTAGCTGGGAGCCAGGCCACTCATTGTTATGTATTATTAAATTTTTCAAAAGTGTCTTCCGTTTCGTCATAATCCTGAGATTGTAGCCATGTTGTTATTACTTTCTTACAGACATATCTTGATAGCTGTAGTATGTTAAATTTGCGATCCGCAATCTGGTAGAGAGACGGACCTTTGTATGAAAAAGCAAGGAATAGTTATGAAAAACGGTTCTATTGAGTTAACTTAGTGAGTTAACCTTAAAAGATAGACATATATTGTTCAGGACATTTTGTTAGATTATTTTAAGATAAATAATTCTTTCATACATATTTTTGTGATAATATCTTGAACCGTTTTCGCAGCGCATGCAACGGAAGCCCTCAAAGATGAATATTTTTTTCCCTTTTTTCCACATTTTCCATAATGTCTTCGCTCCTATTAGTTGCAGCGTGATGTTATATAGCCTAAAGCCTTCCTCAATAAATGGTCTATCAAACATAAAAATATTTTTTTAATTTAACCAGTAGTTCCTGAGATTAACGCGTTCAAACAAACAAATAAACTCTTCAGCTTTATTGTATTAGTATATTATTAATTACACAATATATTATGTAAATAAATAAATAAAATCTGTTTATTTTGCATAATTTTGTTTAACAAAAAGATATTGAAGTCCAAAGCTTGCCGAACTAGTTTTTACTGTGTCTCGGGAGCCGATGGCGTCTCCCTGCTTATAATCAACACACAAACATGTGAAATAATATTTACATGTTTGAATATATAATAAATTAAATACAATGTCAAATATACACAAGTCCTGTGATATAATTCAGTTTTAATTCCATCAAGTTTTAGTAGAAATTAGGTTTACTGTGATAATGGATTCGTATGCAAAGACTATTTCTGCAAAATCTCGTGAACACGAACAAATGATATTAGAGTTTTCAGAATAGACTAATCTAAAATTTTCATTTGGTGACTGGAACACAGTACATGTTAAGACCTAGTAAACATGAGCGAGCATTCTGATACAAGAGCTATACAATGATTATAAACGATAGTATCTAAAATAAAATGTAACGCTTCGTAGCTTAAAAATCAGCACATGCTGAGCTGGGGTCGGTGGTTTGAATGAAACATTATTTTCTATTTGTTTAAATATCTTTATTTAGTGTTTTTACGGGTAAGTCGTATTTATGGCACAAATAAACCTAAATAAATATTTTGTTAGTACTTTGTAGTATGTATGTATATGCGGCAAGGATACAATTGCGTGTTATCACGTAATAACTATTGTCACTTTTGGTTTACATACATATTTATAATTTTGTTTAAAAATAGCCCTGTACACGGCAAATAAGCATCATATCCTCGCTTTTTATTTGCGTAGCCGTCTCGAGACATAAAAGTAACGTATTTGTCAAATCCTCTTAGATTTTACTACCGAGAGACCCGGCGGCGAATAAAAATGAATGATGTCATTTAGAAACAGAGCCTTATTCAACCTTATCATGAGCTTTAGGCATCTGTACTTACTTTAACAAAGTACAGTCTTAGTATCCGCCTCCTCTTCGCATTGCGTTCCTAATTACGGAGGGTCGTGACTCCCCAGAATTGATTCATTTGGGAAGTCTAGTCAAAGATGAAAGTAACCAAAGTAGATAGATAGATAAACTCTTTATTGTTGACCCATATTAAGAACAAACAGTACATAAAACAAAGTATTACCTTAATTAGTGCCACAAGGCTTGTGGCACAAGCGGCGGCCTTATCGCTGAAAGCGATCTCTTCCAGGCTTACTTAAAGTTGTTTGTGAATAATGTAAAATCTTTATTATAACTCCCGCAGGTTTTGTACTTAAATATATCGTGGAGTGAAATCTCGATATCATGTAACAGATCTTTACAGGCGCAACCTAAACCGGACCAATAAAGTGGCCAGTGATATCCAGTTTATGTCTCTTAAGTAGGGTTACTACAAACATCACGACTTCAATATTACTTTACTTTTACAAGCAAATAACGGGCTTAACTTGAGCGTAGTTATTAACAAGATGTAGATAGATTTGAAATATCTTTACTATATTAAGGTATGTTTTAATACTTTCAATTAGGAATAACCTTTTTTTAATTAAGATTTTAATTTACACATGTAAAACTGATTTTATTATGACTTAACTATGTAAATCTATGTATAACCCTGGAATAGCCTACAGTCCACAATACAGGTACATTTCATCCTAGTGTGGAGTGTAGCGATCAAAATTGTATTAGAAAGAACCTACGTTTTAGATCAATAAAGTTATCTTTATCTTTATATTAAACTGTCATATAAGTCAACAGTTTTTTCTATAAAATATCATACACTTTCACGCCATCCCTTCTTTTACGACTAGTCTTGAATACGAAGAAATTTGTAAAATTTTCAAGCATGTCTCTGTTGGTCCTGAACTTGAATATAGCAAGCAGCTATAACCTTAAACTTAACATTTAATAAAAAACTCGGCAACACATGGCCAATTCACAAACTTCGTTTGAATAACCTGAATACTAACTGGAATCCAATAATTAATTTATATAAAATGTTGTAAAACGACCGAAATATTTATGTTTCTGCAATATCTTGCTTTTTGAAAGTTTTGTAACCTAGTTTCCAAAGACAGCAGAAGGTAGAGTCGATATATTTAGTCGAGTCAAAGTTTTTATATTATTATAGAGTAACCCCAGTTAACGTCGAATATCAAGCATCTTGAAAGGCCCTTGAGAACATATTGTCAGAGTTATCACGACAGATGACCGTTTTATGACATTTTTAGGAAGGTACAAAGCGTCATTTAAAGCTTCACAATTTTACTGTAATACGACGAGAATTTATGAAAAGGCCTTACCAGAGAGAGATTACGTAGACAAATTTGCTAAATTCAAGGCTTATAAACTTAAGAAAGTAAAAAAAAACTATATTTGAATACGTAACAATAATCGTATCTTAAATAAATACCTATAAATCGTTACCTTTGATCCCACTCTAATTCCAGGGTCAGATACTTGGAAACGATGCATTTATTTAAAATCTACTAATAATTGTAAATTGATTTCTGCAATAACAGTCAGACGGTATCATCATCTTCATCATCATCAGCCCGATATCGTGCATTGCTGAGCATAGGTATCTCTTCTTGTACGCCACTCATCCCGGTCCTGCGCAGATTGAATACAAGTAATAATCCAGTCAGACGGTAACTTACCCAGCATTAAGTTATCTAAACAACACAAATAAAGATGGCTAAAATATAACTAAAATATTTTCCTTATGCGAGTTCGCTATGACCAGGGCAAGCAAAGTTATTTAAAAATCCCTCCGTAAGTTCTCTTCCTTTTCCCATTTGGAACGGAGGCTTTCACGCAAACACTTTTCCTTGTTCGAAAACAAAAAGCCCAACTATTACATATATAGGTACTTATACATGTATTCATTATCCCAAAGAACCTTTCAAGTTCCTTATGTATTCTACTAACTTATATAATATTATTTACATGAACTAAGTATGTGCGAATCGAAATGTGTCGTATTATAATGATTGGCATTTCCAATTTCCTGCCAAATACGTTCCATCGTGATTTTTTCATTTGGTGCGTTCTACAAATGTGTCAATAGAATTTCATTCTACAAAAAAATAAGTAAATCTTAATATTTTTGTACAGGTGGGAAAATCAATTGTTTTCATATTTTTAAGGTACCTACATGACAAGCAAGGGGTGCGTTTTATAGTTAGTATACTATTGAGCAAGGCGTGCGTTTTATGGTAAATTAAGTTTATCTATTAAATTTCTAATTTACTTCATTTTTCAAATAAATGGTCACTTCACTCAATCAATCAATCAAGTCTTTTATTGACATAAATATACAGTTGACACAAGAAATTTTAAAGGCTTCAGAACTAGGAAATAATCAGTGTCTCGGAAACCAGCCCCTCCTCAATTAAGGTTCACAAACACTCAAACACTGCGTATTGACTTTATAACTTTGACTATATATTGGTTGAAACCTTCGAGCATCAATCAGTTGAAACATTAACTACTTTGACTAGAAGATGCCCGCTGTATTTTACAATAAAAAGTCACTATATGTCACTTGAGGAACGCACCACGATATCACAAATCACGAACATTTAATTGGTCGTTCTGTGACAACTTGTCAAAGGATACAGGGTTTAGGTAAGTAACGCATGACCTTTTATGCTCGAAGCCTTTTACAAACAGCATGAGTAGGCCAAAAGCAACAAGTTATGTACCAAAAATTTAGGATATTCAAGAACCCTATGTAGGTGTGTAGAAGTTTCGTAGCAATCACTACGCTTTCGTAGAACCCATGTAGCTCAAAGCTACGATTCCCTCTACTACGCAAGTTTTAGAAGTAACTTTATATAAAAACTAGTTGGTGCTTGCGGCTTCCCTCGCATTAAGACTTAAAACTTGTATCCCCTATTTCACCCTTTTAAAAGTTAGTGGATGCCTACGTATAACATCTACCTGCATGCCAAATTTCAGCCCAATCCCTAGGTTTGAGCTGTGCAATGATAGATCACTATGTTAGTCAGTCGTTTTTGTAAATAAAGTAATTTATTGAACTATTAAAATTTTTTTTATTTACTATAAGTTACTAAAATCGATATGGTGTCTCAACATTTTTTATTCAATGGATCCATCAAAACTCAACAAAAAGATAATTGGACCGGCGATTCTACTGTACATTCAACAAATTACCAATGTTTTAGGAATCATTTATTTTTATTACATACTGATGACACAAATGTAGAGATCCCATGACAATGTCTACTTGATGTCAACCTACAAATAATTGATACCATAGAATTGTAACTCCTTACAAATGTAGTAAGCACAAAGCGTGATTTGTTACGATGCCGGAAAGATAAAAATGCTTGGTTGAAGTTGATCGCTAAAGGATTCGTGGTTGAGTAGTGGCCATTTTGTGTTTATTTTTTTCAGCTTAGTTACGTTTCTATAGTACCAAATATTTGTAGATGTCTACGCAAGGTTGTTTGAGTCTTCAAACACATTAACGTATTAAAGAGTATTATGGTGGCTTTTCTGGAAATGGGGTTAACGTCTACTTAACAACGTCATATTTCTTAGAAAATTTCTGAGGGGGACATTTATGTACGTATCAACATACATTGTAATGTTTGTTGTTGAGCTATGTTTCCTGGGAACTACAATTCAGGGGTCTTCAAACCTAGAGTCCATAGGTACCTCCTAGGTAAGCGTGTTACTTCCTAGGCTGCAGCAATGCTTAATATCAGGCAGGAGGTCAAACGTAAACCTATCCCATAAAAAAATGAATATTTACTGAATATAAGACTGTTTTCATCTGCTACTAAACCCTCGTTGCTGTCGGATATATATGTGGCATCATGTTACTTTTGGTTTGTAAATAAATTTGAAATGTGTCAAACTATGGTTAAAAATAAATGCATTTAGTTCCATATACCTATTAGTACAGCTTCAGGTGTCCTAGTGATTAAATACCAGACTGTGAAGTGTAAAAATATGACGAATAGTTATATATGGATAAAATATATTATTATTAGTATTTTGTTTGTTTGATGAATTTGTTTTTACTTCGCTTTAATGTTTGTATGAATTTGGATTCAATTTAATAGAAAAGGGTTAGATTATTTAGTCAGGGTCTTTTTGATCGATACTTTTATCCCTACGTACTCGTGAGATAAAAATTTGGTAAAAAATCATCATCATAAATTTAAGGGCCCTTGTCCGTGGAGGCGCCATCCTTCCCGATCTTCTGCCAATTCCTTGACCTCCTTATACGACATGACACCCGCCTTTTCTTTTATTTGGTCCATGTATGACCTTCTCGGCCTTTCTCTTCCTCTTCGGGCTTCCAATTTTCCTTCCAGGATGTTTTTCATAAATTCGTCATGTCGTATAAGGTGGCCAACCATCTTCCCTCTTCTGTTTTCAATAGTTGCCATTATTGTACGGTGTTCTTGGACCATGCTCAGCACTTCTTCATTGGTCTTTCTTTCTGTCATACTAATTATCTCCATCCGCCGCAAGCACCACATTTCAAAAGCTTCTATTCGTTATCTATCTCTTTGAGTCATGGTCCATGTTTCGCTTCCATAAAGAGCAATACTCCATATGTAAGATTATATGAGCTGCTTTCTTACGTGTTTTGCAATTTTGGATTTTAGTAAATGTTTCTTCCGGTTGAATGCTGTTTTTGCTATGGATATTCGGGTTATTATGTCTTGAGTGCATCTTGAGTCTTCTGTTATTACGCTTCCTAAATATTTGAATGAATGTAAGTACTTGTTCTATTGGGTTATTGGTAAAAAATAATAACTTAAATTTAAACCATCTCGGATAACTCGCGTGTGTTTCCTCCGTTGATTACAATTCCGTGCTCTGTAATTAGTTAGAGATGGATTTTGCAAACAAGCTTGTTGATCACGTGATTGCTCATGTTTTTGTTCCTCGCAGACATGTTGGTAATTCTCTCTCTCTCTCTTGAGTCGTATTTCCTCATGACTGAGGGTCGTGACTCCCCCGTAGAAGGAAAAAATGTAAAGACTAAATATCTCAAAACATGTATGTTTTCAGTCGAAGATCTGGAATATAATATCTAATTCATTGCTCAAACTTCCCTACACATTTGTTAATTTAAGTTTAACTAAACTGAATTATCAACAAAAAGTGTTTTAACCACTTGATTGTTTAAGTGAATGCCATTGAATACAGATGAACTCAAAATAAACACAAGAACTTTATATTCCTCTTACGGTTTTGATCTTGAGTCGGACTACTGAACCGAACGAGCTATTTGCAATTGGTTTTTAAATCAACGCTTTGCACTCTAGAGCTTTTGTTTAAAGCTCTTTATTTAAAAGCGTCCTAGCAATCTTCAAATACAAAGTCAGGAAAGTGGCCCTTTTTTCTATTTTTATTTATATAAATGTTTGAATAAATATATTCAATAATTAAATTAGATTCTAAAGCTTACCGACTCAAAGCTCAACAATAATATCAAAAACATTTACCTAATAAGACATGACCAGCTTATTTAAATCTCTCAACAAACTTATTTAAATCTCTCCGTAAGTTCCATTCCTTTTCAAACAAAAGCTGAACCCATAAATACTGAAATAATAATATCCAATTCACACCGATTCTGAGAAGGCTCTAAATTGAGGTTCCAGTGTCATGAAACTTGAATAAATAAATCAATGTCAAACCAAACTACGAATCATGTCAGCTGTGAGCTATTTCACCCTTTGTTAAGGACTATCGAAAATAGATAGTAAATAAATGCTAAATAAATTCTATCAAAAATGCTTCATAATCTTACTTTGGTTAGATGATGACAAGCATTTGTTAGAAGGAAAATAACATGTAAAGGTCAAAGCTGAAAAAGACCAACAAAGATATTTTTCAGTCAAAACTTGCATTAACATAACAATGACAATTTGTAATTTTACCCTCAAATAAGGTTTTTAGATGAAAAGTAAAGAGTAAAATAGAGTTTAGCAAAAAGCGGCTAAATTACATAATTTACAAAGTAAACTTCACGAAATCTCGGTCTCCTGAGTCACATTGCCAAAACAACTTTCAGCTTGATTATATCATTACTTTACTTATTTAAATTACAGCAACTTGAGTGAACGCCATATTTAAATTAAATAAAAAGAATAACTTAGAAAGGGTCAAGAGGAAAAAACAAACAAAAGAAATATACATTTACGTGCCCTGCGGTGAGGTGAAAATATGGCAACAATAAATACTGTAGAGCTGTAACGCTAAGAACTCACGGAGCGGTTTTTCCCGCACCTGCCGGGGCGGCGGCACCGCGGCAGCGATTATTGCCCGCAAACCTGGCGGTTGATTATCGCAAGAAGGACCTTCGCCGGACTTTGATCGCAGAGCACGCGGGTGAAAACCGCCGCGGCAGCGGTGCCGCGAGCGGCGCCCGCACTAGTAAACCACGTCGTGAAATATGCTAGAGTTTTTTACATACATATCTGTATTCTACAAAGGCTGTGGCACCACGGGAGCGGGAAAAAACCGCTCCGTGAGTTCTTAGCGTTAATGTAAGTACTACGATGAAAATAAAAGTTGACCTAAAAAAAGACAAAAGAAAACCTGTCTGTTTACTTACTTACCTCAGTCAAAAACAATTTCAGAAATAATGAAATCAATCTCAATTATATAATATAAAGGTGAATTTAGTATAAAATCTAATAATAAAGATTAACGATTGACATTCGCTAAGGAAATTATGTCAAAAAATTATTTTATGATAATTTAATTTCGTCGATGAGGCTTCGACTAATAGAGATATTTATTAATCTTCCCATTGTACAACTTTATTTGGAAGATACACACGCACAGGTACGATTTACTATTGATTGTTTAATGATCTTCCTCATCATCATCCACAGTCTTCTCTATCCCACTGCTGGGCAAAGGCCTCTCTTTGAAGTGCCAGCTGCGTCGATCTTGTGCAGACCTCGTCCATAAAGAACCCGCGACTCGTACAATGTCATCGACCCATCTCGCTGCCGGACGACCCACTTCTCGTCTGCCTGTTCTTGGCCACCACTCAGTAATAGTTTTTCTCCATCTATTGTCGTTTCGTCTAGCCACATGTCCCGCCCAACTCCATTTAAGGTTCATTACTGCCAATCCGACTTCATGTACCGTGGTACGGTGTCAGATTTCAGTATTCCTAACTCGGTCTTGTAGCTTGATGCCGACAATGAATCTCTCCAAATGATAATAATTAATGATGTTACATGTTATTATTGTCTTTATTACCTATATTAAACTTGTTTATAGGTAAATGTTCAACGTAATTTGATAGTTCCTTATTTTTGTGTCATAGCTACACAATCTTAGAAGCTATATCTGAATTAGATACTTGTTCTCAATGATACCGAATTTACGATTACCAAAAGAATAGTGGTAAAAGTCTGAAATGAAATATTAGAAAAACAACTGAGAGTCGATAAATCTTAGAATTTACCACAGTTCGAGCTATTACTGTAACATATATACCTATATTATATGTTATATTTAAACATGTAGGTACATATGTACCTATAGCATTTGTCGTATGTTTGAGAGACTGTAAGTGAGTTGAAAACTTAATTTCCATTCCCTAAACTTCATCTCATCTGAGAAAAAACTTTACACGGTGATCTGATTACAAGACATTTTAAAAGGTTATCCTATTTTATATTGATCGCAATCTAAATGTGAAATTTCGTTACGTATGTTAGAACGTTTGTTCGTCTTTGATGTTTATCGTTATCTAATTTAAATTAACTTATTCATCTGTATGCAGGGTTGAGCAGTATTTGAATTACATGTAATTAAAATACGTAATTGAAATACAAATACGTATTAAGTATTTGAATTTCAAATACCTGCAGCTTCAAAATACATTTTAACATTAAAATACATATTTTTTTTATTATTTGAATATTTTCAAGCCTATGAATGCCATTATAGAGATATAAATAATTAATTTAAGACATAAAAAAATCATGCATCCTCCTATTAAAAAAAATAATGTATACGTGCGATTTGTGGACTTCGCCAAACTGATACTTGTGTAAACCATTTTAAGAATATTAACGCTTCCATCAGTATGTATATACGAGGCATCTCTTTGGATTAAAAGCGACCTAAATAAATATGATAAGATGAAAAGCGCTAGGCATGAAACTCGAATATGTACGAATAAACACAGAACTACTCAGTACAGCAAGAGTATATTTAATTTAAGCATACAAATTTACAACAAGCTTCCACCGTCAATAAAAGAAGCTAACTCACTTGGTGTGTTTAAGAATAGACTCAAATCATTTTTATTAGATAAGGTCTACTACTCAATAAAATTATTTTTGGACGATAAGACAATTTGAAATGTGTGTAGTATTTTTATTGTATTTAAATAATTGATATAAGTGTAATAATCTAAAAACTTAATTGTTAATTATAATTTGCACGCCCTGTGGGTGGAAATATAGCGCACTCATATGTACATAATACCACCTTTGTATACCTACCTATATTTCGCAATGAATAAATGAATTTGAATTTGAATTTATTCTTGAGCGCTATCCAAATATAAAAAATGTGTCCATACAATTTATTACAAGTTTGTGCTCATCAGGACCGGTAGAAAGATTGTTTTTTTTTTAGCAGGTTTTATTCACTCTCCAACAAGAGGCTGTTTGTCTGACAGCACATTTAAAAATCTCGTGTTCATAAAAAGATACTCTGGTTTTACTGATTAATTAATCTAGTATTCCTCTACTTTTCGCCCGTGCTAGATTACTATCTAGACCAGCACGGGATGAAAAGTATTTTGTATAAAATAGCTAAAATACTGTATTTTGTATTTCAAATACCTTACTTAAAAGTATTTGGTATTTTAATTACCTGTGATACAGTATTTTGTAATTTGTATTTCAATTAAGGCAAAGCATGTATTTTGCCCGGCCCTGTTTGTATGCATATGTTGCGGTAAATGTGGATAATGGGGAATTATGCATAATTCCCAACGCACACGGTAAATGTAGTGAATTATCCATATTTACCGGTAATTATATGTAATTACCATACCCCTTTGGTAAATGTAGAAAATAATGAAATCAAACATCAGAATCAATATGTTTATTAGAATAAATACATGTACAAATAAAATAAATAAATCGCACGAGTAGAGGATCAAGAGCTCAAACCTTCTGTTTGGTGTTTGGTTGGCAAGACAGAATTGAAAATGAAAATGAAAATGAAAATGAAAATGAAAATGAAAATGAAAATGAAAATGAAAATGAAAATGAAAATGAAAATGAAAATGAAAATGAAAATGAAAATGAAAATGAAAATGAAAATGAAAATGAAAATGAAAATGAAAATGAAAATGAAAATGAAAATGAAAATGAAAATGAAAATGAAAATGAAAATGAAAATGAAAATGAAAATGAAAATGAAAATGAAAATGAAAATGAAAATGAAAATGAAAATGAAAATGAAAATGAAAATGAAAATGAAAATGAAAATGAAAATGAAAATGAAAATGAAAATGAAAATGAAAATGAAAATGAAAATGAAAATGAAAATGAAAATGAAAATGAAAATGAAAATGAAAATGAAAATGAAAATGAAAATGAAAATGAAAATGAAAATGAAAATGAAAATGAAAATGAAAATGAAAATGAAAATGAAAATGAAAATGAAAATGAAAATGAAAATGAAAATGAAAATGAAAATGAAAATGAAAATGAAAATGAAAATGAAAATGAAAATGAAAATGAAAATGAAAATGCTTTCGCCTTGAAGACCGACAAATTATAATTCAGTGCGGTGCCTCCTTGCCTGTTTTGTTTTTTGCCATGTTTGATTTCATTATTTACTACATTTACCAAAGGGGTATGGTTATTATGTATAATTACCGGTAAATGTGATTAATTCGAATGTTTTTCTCACTTTTACCAAGAGCACTGGTAATTATGCATAATTCCCGCATTATCCACATTTACCGTAACACATATATGTACATCTATAGTTTTTGTGATAGGTATTATACATTATACTTTAATATGTTCAGAATTGTTTGTTGTTTCTATTAAAATAAAAAGAATAAATAAAATAAACATATTATCAATTCTGGATATAAACCAATCTCTTAGTTCCTCATCTTACCAATTTAAGGAAATTCTAGAGCTTTTTGGAATTAGTTTGATAATTTTATCAACTTCAACGTTTTCTAGATTCCTAGAATATTCAGAATTATATTAAACTTACAATCAGCAAGTAACAAACAACAGGGGTGATCACGGGCATCTACTAGGGCCTTATTACAAAACGTGTTTTAAATATAAGTCTAGACCAAGTCCGTTTTAGTTGTTTGAAAATTGTCTGTATACTGTCATAATTATCAAACTGTCAAAATTTCCCAATGTTAAATCAAAGTTCCAATTTGAATTGACATTTTCATTTTTTCAACCAGAACCGGTTTTAAATTTTTCTTAGTCCTAGACTAACATTTAAACCTCGTTTTATAATAAGACGGCTAGTGATTACTTAAGTTAAAGTTAACAAGTTGGTATATTTATTCAATTCTAAGGCTTGACTGATTGCTTGCGCTCCGATAGCTTTGAAACTTTTTAATTGAAAATGTAGTAACAATAATTATTACGAAACATTTATTTTTCTTTTATTTCATATATTTAGCTAGTTATATCCATTGTGGTTACTTGTCTTTCCTCTTTCGTAAACCTATAGAAAAATGTGGACACATATTGTTATGCACTTGGAATTTACATACTTATATTTTGGAAGTTTTTTTCTTTGATGTTGACTGAGCTTACGTTTGACAACAGCCTGCCTGATGTTAAGCAGCGCTGAAGTCAGTTAGAAAATTATTGAAGGTATTTAGTAGCTAGCCAGACGGGTTCCAAAATTACCAAACTCTACTAACTAATGCAAAATGCAAATAAAAAAATAACAAAAAAAATATTAAAAAAAAACTATGCAAATCAATTATTATCAGAAATTGCTAAGATAATAATATCCCTAAACCAGAGGGATGGGTGAAAGTGATTTTCATATTTTTTACTCTCAAAATTGGTACGCCTACTTACTTCGTCAATTGATCGCCAATTTCACCATCTTTGAAGATCAGTTTATCAAAGATATTTGTATAGAAGGGATGGGTAACACGACTCAAGACTTCAAAGTTATTTATTTGTATGACTTATAAATGTTGTAGCTTCACTTAATTCATTCCGGGACAAAAACACAGTTTTAGAATATATTACTAGATACCTCTACATAATAAACTGTTTGAAACTTGGCGAATCTATAAAGAATTACCCAAAAATACACATAGGTACTATCTCGCAGAACTACATTTGCACCATATGTCATTCGCATAAAGACTTTTCGAAAAAAGCAAAAAAAAACTTTTTTAACATGTTATTGGCTCACGCAAATGTTAAGCAACGTTATGATCTAGCGCGCTTGCCTAGAAGAAATCGGTATATATTCATGTATTTTACCAAAGGGCGATATTTTTTGTTGTACAGAACAACAGATTTTTTCACTAACGTTGAAGATTTTTTTATACTAAAAGTCAACCTAAAGGTTAGGTCATAACCAGTAACCCGGTATTAAAAACCCTACATGTTTACCTATTTTCCCTACACATGTAGGCTCGACCTTTGGTCTGTCTGGGCCGTCCTCTTATCCCGGATCAAGAGCGATTTTATTTCTACGCCCCGGGGCATGACGACAATACCATATGTTCTTAGTCTTAATAGAATCTGACTACAACCCTACAAAGTAGGTAGGTATACCTGAGCCAAAATAAGCTAGAAAACTGTTTTTTTTACATAAAAATAATTACATTTGCTGTTATAATTTATATGTTATAAATAACTACCAGTGTAAACGTAAGAAAAACGATAAATATGTGGAGTAAGTGGCGCTACCATTATAAGAATAAAATACATTTATTGGGACACGAAACAAGAGATACAGAATACAAGATAAAGATATAAACAAGTAGGTACACGTTTCATGTCACAATCCGTATTTCCTACATATTTTATTTTCCTTTGTTCTTCATTAAAATGCTGTCAAAAGAGATTGTAAAGCTTTTTGTAATTTCTGTTTGGTATTAAAATTATGCTATTTTAAATTATTAAATAATGTATTGTTCTCCGACGATGAAAAGAAAATTAGTGATCTTTTAAGTCGTATTTCCTCATGACTAAGGATCTTGACTCCGCGCAGAATTTATTCGTTAGAGGGAGTTCTCTTGATCAGATACATTGTGGTGGGCGCCCAGGTCCTTCCACGGAAGAAACATGTTCTCGGATATTGTTGAAAAAAATAGTTTTAAAATATATTTCAATTAGGTACCTACTTCTGAGTCAACTTTTTAAAACCTTTTCGATAATATACAACGTACTGTAACTAAAAAGTGAGTATAAATACATAACATTATATTTATCTACACAGGTTTCAAATTCGTAATAGTTATAAACCTGAATTATTATATATTGTATCCTTGAATTTCCAGCAATATGTTTATTGTAAGCGTTGAATTTCAGTCTACAACTACTGACCATCAACAACAAACAAGAAGTTGGAACACAATAACAACAAAACTCACCACTAATCCGCCGCTGAAATCCATCAAAACAGCTGTTAAACTGATGACTTAAGTTTAATCTCACCCAACCTTAAAAGTTTCACGCCGTTTCAAACAATTTAAGCGTTTATACCAATTATTAATGAAACCAAAAAGTTAATTTGAAATGAGAATCTAATCAAATAGTTTGCAATACTAGCCCCAAAAAATGAGATCAGAACAAAAAGTTTGCATTACTAGCGCAAAAAGTTTGTTTAAAATTTCCCGCGTCAATTGTTTGTTTAAATTATGTTTTATTATTTAGCAATTACGGTTGCGTTTTGGCTGCGTGCCGTCGCGGCGGTCCGGGCGTGCTGTGTGTCAAGTGAAACTGAACGCCAGGTCGGGCGGCGCATGCTCGCCGTCACTTCTCTGCAACATGATGACGGCAAAATAAAATGGGTAAAACGACATTTGTGACTTTTTAAACACTTGATATGTCTGTTTGGAAAATGCTCTAATCAAGTTAGTAAAATATTATAGTCCAATTATTGTAATCATTGTAAAATTAATATATCTACGACTCTTACAACTCAAAATTTTTATATTTCATACCTACAACTCCACTGAAAATGCTTGAATTGAATGTATTAGAAATCAATTTTGAACGATCCATTTTGACTTTTTTTTAATCCTTCAAGTTTCATCTACGTACCGATATTTCGATGTTACTTATTTTTTTACGAAGGTTTCTTTAATAATTTTACCAGGGGAAGCCGTGCCGATGAGTTATGAGTATAATATACCTGTAATAATATATAAGGCGTTCTTGAATAAATTTGTCATTGAATTTGTAATAAGTCTGCCCTTTCATAGCGCTCCAAATTTCATTGTAGGTATAATCTATTCATATAAAAAAGCTGAAAAAGGTTGAAAGCAGGAACAAAGAAGATATATAATAAAAATTGGAGATACTTCAAATCGATAGCAGAACTTGTTCCAACTATTTGTCTGTTTATCTGTGTCTCTAGTGTCTTTGTTTGTCTGTTTATTTAAACGCTCATTACGCAAAAACGGCTGAATGGATCATCATGATTTTTGGTATGTAGGTAGTATGAGTCTTAGGAGTGTCATAGGCTACTTTTTATCCTGAAATAATACGAGCGAAGGCGCGGGTGTCCACTAGTTATAAAATAATCGTAAAACATAAGTTATATACCATAATCGTGTGGCTTTAGAAAGGTTTTATAAGAGGCTAAGTATTACAGATGATTGATGAACAAGAGGTTTAAGAGTATTTGTATTGTGCAAAACTCCTTCACCAGTTTCATGTCTTTATTAACAGTGTAAGTGTATAGATGCTAATTCAAAAGGCTTCATTGCAAACCAGTTGCCCATTGTTTAAAAAACAACAAAATCATCATCATTCAATTATATATATATATAAAGTGAAACAATAAAACAATATATAATTATTTAACAAAAACATAACAAAGATAATTAAAGGAAATGAAGTTAATTATAGTTACAAATCTGATCACAGCTTAGGTAAAGCCATGGTGACAGTCTTGACCTCCAGATATTCTTCGACGCAGTGAATACCGCTGAAACAAGAATAGGATTCATTAGGAAACAAAATAATAAATAATCTTGAAGCGCCCGTAGCTCAGCTGGCGGTGGCAATCGCATGCGATTACCAATGTTAAGCAAACGACGACGCTGACCGAAAAGTGACACTCTATTTCGGGTGCTTCCGTGGGTCGGATGACACCTTAAATTGTAGCTCCCAGCTGTTTGTACAGCAGTCGTTAAGCCATTTCAGAGGCCCTTAGGGCGGCACGATAAACTCTCGACACCAGAGGTGGCCGATGACAGTCTGCCCAGTGCAAAACAATACAATTCTTCACAACAGTACCATTATTATAAAAAGTGTTTGTTACTTTGTGGTTGCTCTCATGTTATTACAGTGCGACGCGACGGCGCGGCGACGGATCGTCCTAATTTTTGGTATGATGATAGAATAGGGCTATGACAGTGACATAGGCTACTTCTTAAAACGCGAGTGAAAATAAAAATAAAATCGAGTGATAAATAGTTTCTCAGCATGAGTGGCACACTAGAGGGGAGGAAGGGAGGCCTATACTCAGCAGGTGACATCAGGCTTACGATAATGATGATGATGATGAGTGGATGCCGAAATTACCTCTCAGGTAAAAAAAGCAAAGGTAGAAAAGCAAAGTATGCAATCATTTTAAAAAGGAATTAATATTCATAAGGTGTGGAGTCAATTTTGTATCGACACATGGAATTCCCCACGCGACTGCCTACGCTACAATTTAGTACCTACCTATCGAAAATACAGTGTCATATATTTTTAGTACTGAAACCAAATTCCAGGAACAAGCTATACATTTATAGCGACGATTGTATGACAACCTTGAATTAATTATCTTTATAAAATGATAAGGTTAATTTGTCAGTCAATTTACATGGTGGACGGTGGTATTGAAATTGGCTGACTAAACTTTGAGACACTTTGTACTGGCAAGACACCTTGAAAAAAACTAACAAATTTTATTTTGATTTAAATACCAAATAAAGCTCACAAATGAGTTGAAATATTAATAATATTGATAAAATAAAATAAAATTTATTTATTTTTATTATATTTAATTATTTTCTAATATTAATACATTCTAGTTGACTCCCTTATATGAATAAGCGCGCCTTAAAACTTAAAACATAAACCACCTTCTTACAAAACGCGGCTTAAATATTAGTCCAGGACTTCAAAATAAAAAGTGGGTTCTTGTTTTCAGGCATCACATACAAGCAATCAAAATTTCAACTTTAAATTTGAACTTTGATTTAACATTTGTACATATTGACGTTTGAGTTGATGAGTTTTATTATTATGGCAGTAGACAGTCAATTTTCGAACAACTAAACGGACTTGGTACTATATTAGTTCTGGACTAATAGTTAAACCTCATTTTGTAAGGCCCTAACTCATTCAGTGGTTAGCACGGAGTGGTAAGAAGATATAAATAGAAGTTACAAACTGGCATTCGAACTTTGGTGTTTAACTTTACGCGGTGTAATAGCGGTGAGACAGTGGTGAGAGGAGACACATAAGAACAAGATTTACTAAGTTGTGTTACTTATAACTTAGTAGAGTGCCAAATGAAATTGCATTATACTTGTATGTTGTGCATTTTGAATAAGGTGTATTTCAATTTGAAGATATTAAGAGCATTAACCCCCAGTATAAAAATATACGTTTCCTTTCAAAGCTGAGGCTAAGTACGTGAAAATATAAGGGTGGTTTTTAGTAGATAACATTAATATAACTTTTTGTACTTAGGAAAGTCCTGTCAAAAGTCTCCAGATCCTTTGAAAAAACGGTCTAGGATATTTTTCCTCCTAAAAATCCTATCTTTACATATAATTAAGCTCAAGAGGTTTCTCAAAATGTCTGAACTTTTAAAAAAAATGAATAGAAGAATTGATAGCAGAGCATGTTTCAACAATTTCTAGAAAATTTTTCTGTGTCTCTGTTTATTTAATCGCTCATCGCGCAAAAACGTCTGAACAGATCACCATGATTTTTGGTATGTAGGTAGTAAGAGGTCTTAGAAGTGTCATAGGCTACTTTTTACCATGAAATAATGCGAGCTAAACCGCGGGCACCCACTAGTTTAGAATAGTTTTTCTTTTTCAATGTACATACAACGTAGTAATGTTCACTAAGCATAGAAGTTATGCTTTAGCCACTTTTATCCTGTATAATAATAACATGTCAAAAGCAGAACAAATATTGACTTGCTCTCACCTCTCACGGCCGACTCCGGAATCCTTGAAGCCGCCAAAGGGCGTCTGAGGACCAATCGCCAAATACGTGTTGACCCTGCAATCGAATACATCAATTAATTTTGATAATTAACTTACGCGTGAAAGCAATAACGCGGTAACTGCCTATTAATATGTATTGTATGTCTTATTCTAACATACCAGCTCACAGAAATCTGAATAAACAGCTCTATATTTATGTATACCGTCTACAATATTGAGTTTTTACATTAATTTTATTAGTACATATTTAAATTTTGTTTCATTTTATTTGAACAATGGGAAAATATCTAAAATTATGCTAAACAGTTCAAGCCAAACAAACATTTGAAATTTAGTAGACGTTTCTACCTCGCTTTAACAGATATTTATACAGAAATGTCATCCAATTATTTTTCCTTACGATCATTGTATGATCGTATGTTAAACGTAAATACATGTTGAATTGATAACAATCCGGTTTGAAGTCTGAACGCTTTGACTGCCCGCATCGGAAAACTTTCGTAAAAGTAGGAAGTTGAATGCATCGTAGGCAATGAAAGCGTTATAAAAAATCTGGAAAATAAAATATGAACCGATTGCATTGCATTGGCACCACCACAGAAGCCCACTTTGCCTTTAACCATATCTTAAAAAATACTTAACTGGTTTTGATGAAAGTTTTACTATGTAGGTATATTTGTGGAATCAATTGATGTTTTCGAAAAATCCGTGGACAACATACATAACATACTGGAAATTTGCACAAGTATTTAGAAAAGATCTTAATAGAGATAATATTTAGACAATATACAATAATCATAATAAAACTAGGCTAGTGTTCGTCGTAAGTATAGTATATACTTAATATATAGTCTTAGCATATACCCTATATTGTAAACAAAGGCTGCACATACTGTAGCATTTCATTATGTAATGTGATTGCAATAAAGATATTAATTCATTTTTTGGCATTTGTGGCGTATGTGCTTGGACAAAATGTTATGTAAACTATTATTAAGTAAATACCACTAGGATACATTAACACTGGTGCTTGTATATACATTGTAAGTAATTTATGCCTGAATAAAGATTTGAAAATTGAAACTGATTTATTCATTCTGTTTTAATAGATTTCCATATTTTTTTTCAAAGAGGGCAATATCACGTACACAGGTTGAATTAATAACCTCCTTATTTAAGAAGTCGTTTAGAAATAAAATACATACCAGACTACACCAGCTTCGATATGTTTGCTGAACTGCAGAGCGTTGTTAAGGTTCGTCGTAAAGATGCCAGCAGCAAGGCCGTACTCATTATTATTGGCACGGTCTATGACCTCTTCCAGACTATCGAACTTCAGGATGCTTTGAACCGGGCCGAATATCTAAAATATAAAAAAAAACAGAAGAATTGAGAACCTTTTTCTTGAAGTCGGTTATTTTTTTTGCAAGTATAATGATCCTCCAACAATTATTGTAAAAGGAAAAATACGTCAGTAAAATTATTAGTACCTACTCTGCCTAATGAGGAAGATCAGAAGCTGACTTTGATGAATTGGGAATATAGTATATCAGTTTTGTTTTTGCCAGTTCCTCTTCCTCCTTCACATCGCAACGGAGTGACGGATCAATAACATTTTTGGTATGATGGTAGTATAGAGTCCTGAGAGGGTCATAAGCTACTATCTATCCCGGTAACGACAGAAAATGACACAAATTCCGTTTGAGTGTGTCAGACACACTGACTTATTAGTTCAGTGCAAGTTCATAATCAGTTCTCGTTATTTGCGGTATAAGCATTGTCACATAATACAGCTTCGTAGGCACGTGAACGAATCATAACTTATGATTGCTATGCTAATAGAGTCAGGCGTTAGTTTATGCCGCTCGTTCGATTGCCTATTTACCGTATTTACTTACAAACTGTTGCGCGTTTTTATAAAAAAAACTTACTGCAATTCCATTTACGGATAAAGAAAGGTTTTCTTGTTTGTCTATTGTATGAAGGTGGTCAACTCTTGTGTATTGACATTAAAACTTGAAAAAACTTACCTACTGAAATTTCATTTACGGATAAGGAAAGGTTTTCTTGTTTGTCTATTGTATGAAGGTGGTCAACTCTTGTGTCTAGACATTACAATAACTTGGTTTAGCGAGATGGTATCAATTTCACCTTTAATCCAACAAGCGGCAACTCATAAATGGAATGCCTATATGTATAATTTGATCACCTACCCATGGACTAACGCTAAAGTCATGTACAATGAGGTTTTACTAATAGAGACTTTATACTCATTGAAAATCGCCCTAGCACGTGGCGAAGGAAAGTAAAAGAGATATATAAAACCCGGTTGTGAGATAGGGATAAACGTATGTTCACAGCTTCGTGGCGACTGAGCCGTCCAGGCTAATTCGCTTAGTTTGAGTTCGCCACACAGAACGGGGTATAACGCATCTACCTCAGTTTATATAGAATATCATTGGTTATGTAACATTGATAAATCTCATGCGAATACTATTATACTCGTAACTGAGCTTCAGGCATTGCTGACGATATACTCATAGAACTAAAACACATCTAAATTTTACACAAAAGTTAGTATAACTAATTGTAACTGATATCTTACCTCTTCCTTGGCAATAACCATGTCATCAGTGACGTCACTGAAGACTGTAGGCTCCACATAGTATCCAGAAGTCCCGACTCTATTCCCACCGGTCAGGAGCTTGGCGCCTTGTTGTTTGCCTCTCTCGATGTAGCCTAGAACTTTGTTTAGCATTGATTCGTCGATCTGGAAAATTAAGTGTAAATAAATGATTATAATTAATGTTAAAATATTGCGGGACATTTCTCACAGCGCCATCTAGCCCCAAATGTGTAAAATGTACTTATTATTGTAAAATCGACGATAATCACAGGTTCCAAGGTTCAATATTTTATTATTTTAGTTGGAAGTTCGATTCGTGTTAACGTGTTATTTCACTAGCTACATACATTGTAGGAATAAAAACATATAGACGGCAAGGTCGCAAAAAATATAGGGGGACTTTAATAAATGGTTCGCATTGCGTTTCGTTGCATGTCCTGTTCATAATAAAAAAAACTCTCAATCATTTCATAGTTGGTTATTGTAAATAAATAAATAAATAAAGCCATTTATTTCCCAACTTAAGTAACATTCAGGAGTTATTGGTTCTAAGTTAGTAAAGCATTATTAGTTAATATCAAATTTCAATTTCTTTTAATGTTTTATTGGGCACCCAAATTTGAGCATAGGCCTCCTCCATGCGCTGTCAGTGTCTTCGGTCGTGTGCTTGTCTTGTCCAGGTACTGCCCACTGCCTCAACAATATCGTCTCGCCACCGTCTTCGTGGTCTACCTTTGGATCTTTGGTCTTCCGCCGGGTACCAGTGAAGTATTCTTTCACTCCATCGACCATCGGTGGACCGTGCGACATGGCCCGCCCATTTCCACTTCAGCCGACAGAGTGACTCTATCGCATCGGTTAATTTAGTTTTCTTTCTTATGTCTTCGTTCCAAACTCTGTCCCTCAGTTTTATGTTTAGGAGAGAGCGTTCTGTGGCTCTCTGAAATATGGCAATATTGTCTACTATTTGTTTGGTCAGAGGCCAGCATTGACAGCCATATAGGAGCGAGGGTAGAATAGTATTATCCATAAGTTTCTTCTGAAGTCGCATTGGAATATTACTTATAAACACATCTTTATTCATCCAGTACTTTTTCCACGATATGGCGATTCTTCTATCGATTTCCTTGAGGGTCGCGTTTTGGAATGAGATTGTCTGACCAAGGTTTATATACTCTTCGACGTATTGTATGTCTCCGCTTGAAACTATGGGCTTTGGCTCTCCATTTGTCATCACTTTGGTTTTGGACATATTCATATGGAGACCAATTTCTCGACTTGCGTTTTCCAGCATAGTGATCATAGATTGGAGAGTCTCGTGATTGTCGGCCAGGAGAACGATGTCGTCTGCGAATCGCAGATGAGACAGTCGCTCTCCGTTAATATTAAGTCCGTAGCTCTCCCAATCTGCAGAGATTAACAGTATCATTGACGGTCTCCGCAACGAGAGTGCAACAGGGTGTGATGGAATACCAACTAAAGTTATTAAACTCGCTAAGCCAAGTTTGATTGTTCCCATCACATTCTAGTGCAATCTATGCATTTCGACAGGAGTCTTCCCGAACGTATTTAAAAAAGCCCTTGTCCACCCTATTTTCAAAACCGGGGACCGAAACAGTGTCAACAATTATAGACCTATATCTGTACTCACAGTATTGTCAAAAATTCTAGAGAAAGTCATAAATAAAAAACTAATGAATTACCTAGAGTCAAACAATTATTTTGCTAGTAATCAGTACGGCTTTAGAGCTGGATTATCAACAGAGGATGCTGTGTTGGATCTTACTAATAGTGTAGTTAATTACATAGAATCCAAAAAAAAATCACTCTGTATATTTCTTGACCTTCAAAAGGCTTTTGACACTGTTTCGGTTAATTTATTGATTAAAAAGATTGAGGCCATGGGGATTAGAGGCCTTGCTCTGAAAATATTTGAAGACTACCTGACGAATCGCAAACAGTGTGTGATGATCGGAGATTATACTAGCATTGACAAGGATGTAACTTGCGGAGTGCCTCAAGGCAGCGTCTTGGGGCCTACTTTGTTCCTGATATATATCAATGGCCTCTGTAAACTGGTATTGCCATGTTGCCGAATATTTACATACGCCGATGATACGGCATGGCAGAAGCTGGGCTCGTGCTAAACAAAATGCAGAAAGCGCTCTGAGAACCGTAATGACTTGGCTTAAAGATAATGTGTTGACATTGAACGTTCCTAAGACTAAGTACATAACGTTTTCTGCCAACACACAGTCACAGCCATCAGTCTTTAATCTTACAGCTCATACTTGTAAGCCAGGAGACACACACTGTGACTGCACATGCCTTGAGATAGCCCACACTGAGAGCATGAGATACTTAGGCGTGATAATCGATCACACACTTAGTTGGAATCAGCAAATTATGGCACTGGTGCCACGGCTCAGACGGTTCTTGTACGTCTTTAAAAAGCTCAGATCTGTGGCATCCCCAGATACTCTCAAACAAGTATACTTTGCCTTAGCTCAATCGGTGATAACCTATTGCATCCCAGTTTGGGGGGGTACGTTTTCCACCCATATGATTCGCTTAGAGAGAGCTCAGAGAGCCATTCTAAAAGTCATGAGTGGTAAACCATACCGATACCCGACTGTAGATCTGTACATCAAATGCTCCGTCCCCACAGTGCGCCAGCTTTATATCTGCCTGACCGTCCTTCGTCGACACAAAATGTTGCCATTTGACTCCGCAACATATAAAGCTCAACGCCGGAAGGATCGTATCTGTCATGTTAATAAACGTCGCACTGCATTAGCTGCAAGGCATTTTGAAATTGTTAGCTGTCACCTTTACAATATTATCTCTAAATCACTCGACATATATCCTTTAACAATCAGTGAATGCAAAAAAACTCTTCTTCTCTGGCTACAAAACCTGACGTACGATGAGACAGAAAAACTTTTTGAAATTTTAAACTAGATAGATGTATTCAAGTCAAGGTTTAAATCTGTAAGTAAGATAATTAATTAAACAATGTAATGAAATCTCAGATCGAATGAATTTGTGATGTTGAGTTGAATATATTATATTTTTATGCATTATTGGACCTGTAAATACATATAATTAAAATTAAGTTTTAATTAAATTAATAATATTATTGTATACATTAGACAAAATACTAATAAATATATAATAAGTATTTTTTTTTTTGTTGAAATCTTTGGTCGTCATAAAATAACAATTTTTTTTCCTATTATGTCATCAATTATACACATATTAACAATGTAATAATTCAATTTTATAATTTGTAGACTGTGCTAAATTAATTTTTAATTATCAATTTTATGTAACATGTACACAAACAATGTTTCTACTGGGAAGGACTAGGTACCAAGATACAGGCTAACGCCTAGTTTGGTATCTAGAGCCGCCATTTCATGTATGTACATTTATCTGCATCAATAAATAATTTTGAATTTTGAATTTTGAATTTTGAATCTAGAGTGCGGAACATCGTTTCTAAGATAGCTGTGAAAAGCTTGGGCGAGACTGGATCTCCCTGTTTTACGCCTCTTCTTATAGGAAAGTTTGGTCCAAGTGTCTCAAGTTTCAGTTTAGCCGATGCTCTACCATATATGATTCTCAGAATATTTATGTATTTATTTGCTATGCCTTGTTGTTTCAAGCTTCTCCACAAATGCTTGTGTGATATCGAGTCAAACGCTTTTACATAATCAACAAAGGCCAGGTAGAGTTCTTTGTTATGTTCGTTGCACCTTTCTATGCATTGCGTAAGTGTAAATATGTGGTCAGTAGTTGAATAACCTCTTCTGAATCCAGCTTGCTCACGAGGTTGATTCTCATCTAGAATTTTAGTTATTCTTGCTAAGATCACTGCAGAGAACAACTTATAAATCGTAGGTAGCAAGCTGATAGGGCGGTAATTATCCATCATATTTGGATCTCCTTTTTTGTAGAGCAGTTTAATTATTGAACTTTCCTAGTCTTGAGGTATAACTTCGTCTGATATTATTCTGTCAAAAAGTTTTGCTAGGTGAGACGAAAGTGGCTCTACCATGGCTATGAGAACATCAGTGGTGATTCCATCTTCTCCCGGAGACTTATTTTTCTTCAATCTTGTGATTGCGTGTTTTAATTCGGATTCGAGGAATTTTGGTATCTCTTCAGTTTTCAGTTTTGTATTGTACTTGTACTTTATTAAAAATAATGATAAAATACCTGTGGTCCATGATGGGTCGAGGGATCAGTAGGGCTGCCAGTTTTTAAGCCTTTAGCGAACTGCACCGCTGCAGCCACGAACTTGTCATAGATACCAGATTGCACGTACAGGCGAGACGCAGCTATGCAGATCTGACCCTGGTGACCGAACACACCCATGGCGGCGAAGGGAACTGCCTGGTCCACTGGAATATAGATATACTTATAATACAGAACCAAAGAAAAAATGTATAAGGTTGGTGTCAAAAGAATTAAGCAGATTTCGATAATTATTTGTACTAATTAACGTACAATAACAATACATAAAAACAAGGGAAGAAAATATAAACATACTACTTCTAATAAAAAGGGGGGGCACTTAGAAAATCTTTAGAATAGCCTAAAGAGTCTAAGTGCTCTTGCCCACTGTCAGAGGGCAGTGAGCCCAGCATACTGGCCGCATTACCACGTTGGACGGCAATTTTTCTAATTAAAGTCAATTAGATATGAACTACCTGTACAATAGTTACTGTGTCCTATTACAATCATGATTTTACAATAATACAACCCACAGATAGCACCACCAATCTATTTTGATAAGTCATTTTACCACAAGATACCAAAAAAGTAAAAAAACAATACATAATCTATAGAAATTACGCCCATATCATAATATACTTACGATTAGCATCATTCATGATAACCAGCGGACTCTTGCCACCAAGCTCGAATGTCACTCGTTTCAAATTGTTAGTCCCAGCTGCCTTCTGTATCAATTTGCCAACCTGTAAACAGATATTATAGCGCATTGTTCGGAGGAAATTATGGGTGTAGCTACAGAGAAGTTGTTGAAACTTAGAATGTTATCGTTGTTTCCTCTGAATGCAGTTTGTTAAATCAGTTTGTCAATGTTCAGCTATGGTTTTATTTTGCCACTTTGCTCGGGTTCTGAGATAAAAAAGTTGCTTACGTCACTTTATGTCACACACGATCTTTGCTTCATTGCTTGCAGCGTGAAAAAGAAATAAACGACCACACTTTCGGGTTCTAAATAAAATTGCAAGATACTTTAATTATTTTTTTCAATGGTAGGTAATGACGAATTCAAGCATCGATGATTTTTATCTTGATTTTGAGGGCAGTTCAATGTTTGAAATATTAGTACTATGACCAAGTTCAGATCATCAGGCAGGCTGTAGTCAAACGTAAGCCTACTTCGTGGTAATAAAAGTATATTATTTACATCACGACCTTCTCTTCCTGGGGATCTGATACATCTAAACCACAGCGAACCGTTGTATATTGTATAGATTAGTATACTCGTACTTGGCGATACCACAGTGATGCTTAGTAATCAAGTAACATGCAAAGACTGTCCTTATTTTTTACTTTAATAAACCTTACCTCAACAGACCCTGTGAAAGATATCTTAGCAACACCAGCATGATGTGTGAGGGCCACTCCAGCATCCTCTCCGAACCCTGTGACCACGTTGACTACTCCTTGAGGGAAACCAGCCTCTTTGAATAGAGCTGCTAATGCCAAGGCAGTCAAGGGAGTCTGTTCTGCTGGTTTTACCACCACGGTGCATCCTGGACAAAAACAAAGAATCAATAAGTCTACAAAAAAGCATAACAATGGGGAAACAGTGGTCAAGTGGCAAGACCATTAAAATTAATTAAAAAGACAAGCAAAACAGGTACCTAACATACTCGTATATTGCAACAGATGTAGCTTTAGAAGAAACGTGACGTAAATTCGTGACAAATTATCGATTTTTTTCGACATTGAAACATGCATGAAACTTGCAGTAGGTAAGTAAGTACTGAGTATGATATATTTTTATATTTTAGAAAATAGTTTGTGTGAGTAGGTAATACATTGAAACGAAAATGAGTAAAAGACGTGTAATACGTACCGGCAGCCAAAGCCGTGCAGACTTTGCTCAAGAACATCAGGATTGGGACGTTCCATGGCAGGATAAGTCCACACACACCCACAGGCTGCTTCAATGTGTAAGAGAATACATCGCCATCTAAAACACAAAACATACATGAGCGTGCAGTCTACGGTTCTGTGTGGAAAAATGTTTTTATGACATGATTTTATTGAAATTATATTTTCAATTCCGATTTGGAGAAGAGATGGTGTAAAGTTATATTATCGCACTTAATACTTTAATCGTGTATCAAAGCGAGCAGTAGCAAAGATACTGCTAACGAATAAAAAAAGGTCAGTAGGTAAGTCCACTTTGTGCCGCAAAGTCGCTTTTCTGACATCGCTTAAAATTTATAAAATCTAAATAAAGTGACTCACCCAAAGGAATAGTATCCCCTTGTATTTTATCAGCCAAGCTGGCAAAGTATCGGACCGAGTTCGAGACGGTGTTCAAGAACATGGCAGTATTAGTGCAGGTCATGCCGTTGTTGTAAGATTCCAACTGCTTCAAGTACTCGATGTCTCTGTCTATGAGGTCTGCTAGTTTGTAGAGGAGTCTGCCGCGAGCTGATGCGTTTAAGAGACGCCATTCTGAGTTGCGGTGAAAGGCACGCTGGGCTGCTGCCACGGCGGACTCGATGTCTGCCTGAATTCACACAAAATCATAGTGTTTTTTTTTTACGTGTGATAGGTTTACGTTTGACTACAGCCTGGCTGATGTTAAGCATTGCTGCAGCCTAGGGTGTAACACGTTTACCTAGAAGATACCTATTAACTCTAGATTTGAAAACCCCTGGATTGTAGTTCGCAGGAAACACAGCTTTGCCGTCCGTACAATAAACGTAGAAGCAAAGCGCTGATTTAAGCAGGAAGTCGGCGGGGCGGCACCAGTTCATAGTGGAAGTACCAAATCCTCGCAGAAAGCGCTTTGCTTCTACCTTCTATTCTACCTTCATAGTAAAGACAGCGAGATTATGGAGCCCTGTTTCTAGAAAATATATAGCTTAGGGGTCTTCAAATCAATACAATGATTGAACTAGGATGAGTGGCGGACAAAAAGATGTGACTATGCTCAGCAGTGAGCGATAACAGGCTGACTAAGATGATGATAATAATTTGAATTGTGACGTAGTCTAAAGGCAGTTCAATTTCAATTTCAATTTCAAAGTGTCTTTATTTCACATATAAGTAATTAACAATAAAATATGCTAGTGTATATTAAATAGTTATAAACTAGATTCCTAGCATGTTTTGACATGAAAATTAGTACGTTTTCAAGTTGGATTACCACTCATATAAACTTTTAGCAATGCATATAGATATACCTAAGTAGACAATAATAAATTGAATTTGATACAAATATCGTAATAAGTCTTACAATTAAGTATTATGCAAGCTTTAGCACAGCATTGCATTTAGAAACAGTGGATATAGGTTGAATCAATAGCAGCTAATTAAGAATGAATAGCCAAAGTGGGTAGATACAAACTAGTTGGTAGCGTAGGTAACATTCACAGCAAGCAACAGGGGCCGACATGTAGGTACTCACGCACACAAGCACGGCCGGCCGGCCAGCGCACTGCGACCCGATACCACAGGTAACAGGGGCGAGATTGCCGTGTACGCGGCTCGCGCTCGCTCGACTCGACCGAGCTCGCGGCGCACGAGTGACGTCAGCGCGCGGTTTATTCATCGCGCATTAGTATGAAATGGTGAGGTAACCGATACGTTTTGTACGTATCGATAAACTTTAGATCTTTCTTTCGAGTTGTGCACAGGTTTTTTATTAGTTCGTTTTGTTAATGGGGTTAGTAAGTAAATAGAACTTTTCTGATAGTTTGTAAATAAATACATCTAAGGTAGGATAGTGTAATTGTAAGTGTAATTTAGTTAGGCTAGTTCTAAAGGCAGTATTAAATGCTATTTTTAACGCTTTGTTTTGAATGACTTGTAGCTTATTAAAGTTAGTTCGGCAGGTGCTACTCCACACTGGACAGGCGTAGGTTATAACTGGTCGAACCAGAGTGGAGTATACTCGCAGTTTAGTATTACCTACTACTCAAGTTAGACTTACGGCTTTGTGTAAAAATCAGTACTAAGCGAAACCAGATAGATTAGGAACCGACCCATAAAAGGGGAACATAGATAAGAGGAACAACAACAATTATTGTTTATAGTGCATATTGTGATGGTTGAGAGCATTTTCTTAAGATCATTTTCCAATAAAAGTTTCATTTAATCAACCATAGTGCAGGTTTAGCACTTAATAAATTAACTCATAATTATGTAGGTATGTTTAAATTTTGTAAACTATTGTGTACTGTGTAGCATATAACTTTATTTAAAGTTGCGATAAAGATTTCCCATCTTATCATATCGATCTTATCTGCTTTAGCTGTACTGTAGCTACGAGTATCCAGCAAGTCACAATTATTTTTTGAATAAATTGTCATGTGATTCTAAAATTAACCTCTGAGCATAATGACGTGACAAGCTCAATGTCTCTTAGCCATAAATGTTTATTGAAGTAGGCAAATATAACTAGATATTAGACATAAACAGTGACTAAACATATTTGCAGAAAAACAGAATAAAAGTTGTTTGTTAAACAGAGATAATGTTCAAACGCCGTCTTTATGTGACCACTAATTATGAGGAAACCTGTTCAAATACCATCCACGGATACGTGTATCTACATAAATAATTACGTTCTACAGTAATGGCCAAACCAGTATACTTATAGTCTCCACACGCTTGACAAACACGTCCAACATAACAACTCAAATACTTACTATGTATGACAACAACAATGACCGGTCTGTTCCACATAAGTTAGCCATATTCAAGTTGCGCCTCAAGCGCTGGCTTATTGAGCAATCATTCTATAGTTTCAAACAATTTTGTGACTTAAAATATGCCAAAAAAACGTTAAAAACGTTGATATGACTTAATGTATAAAATGTTATGTATAATTTAAATGTTTAAATTGTGACATTACCTGTAATTCTATTTTATTATTTAATTATAATAATTAGTATAATTAATAACTACAATAAGTAGGAAATGACATGTAATAATTTTACATTACCAATAAATGAGTATTTGAGTATTATTTAAGAAGAGTTGTGCCTACCAATAAATTAAACACTTTCTACGTGTTTTGGAACAACCTAGCGTCACGGAATACTTCGTATCTTGAAAATGCTTCTTCAGCGCCCAGCAGTGCTTCCCACATTAAACCGGGATAAAAAGTACATATATGTTGTTAATACAGGGTGTAATCTAGCTCCATGCAAATTTTCATCCAAATTAGCTTAGCCATTTGAGATGTATCAACAAACGTTCACACACTCACGCACAAACTCGCCTTTATAATATTACTGTGAAGTGTCATGTGATATACGATAGCAACTGGAATAATCTGTTTTGAAATAATCGCAGTAATTTAGCCCCTGTCCAGTCTCTTGTTGTTCGTAAACTTGGCTGTTGGAGGTGTGTTTGCCAAACTTGTGGACGGGGTATTGGCGTTACACAAAATGATATAATACATTGCATGCGGATTATTGAAGATGAAATAACAAACATGACTTAACAATATTCTTTGTACGAACACGGATGTACATATTGCTAGAAAAACGAATCTTTTGTAATTTAACTGAGACAAATCAACAATGTCCATAAGTATGTGAATGTGTATGTGTTGGTATCTATTCTGTTAGATCATACTCGTTATAGCAGTATTGTAAGCCCCAAACTTTGCTCTAAAAAGCGGTTTCTTGCCCGTTATTAAACATCTTGATGTCTTTGTATGAAATAAAATATACATGTACATATGTTCATAAAATATGCTTGTAATGTTCTTATCAGCTAATCAAATCATTGTATCTTAGATTGATAAACAAAATGCTAAATAACATAATAAGGTTATCAATCTAATCAGCGTCATAAAAAGAAACTGTATAGTGTTAGGAGTATGTAATAAATTTCGATCATCATCGACCTATCTTATGTCCGGCTACTGCTGGACGTAGGCCTTTCCTAATTTTCTCCATAATTAATTATTATTAGTTAGATAACATACACTATTAAAACATCTCTCTCTTGAGTCGTATTTCCTCATGACTGAGGGTCGTGACTCCCCCGCAGTATTAATTCGTTAGAGGGGTTCTCTTGGGCACATACATCGTGGTCGTTCCTTCTCGTTATCCCCGGTGGACGTGTCCCCGGTACGGGGACAACGACACGGCAAAAAATTTACTTCCCGTTATCCCCGGCACGGTTCTGCTTTACTTTAAAATGTTTAATAACGTTGGGCGCTCAGGTCCTTCCACGGAAGATACGTGTCCTCGGATAATACCTACATATATGATTGGAAATCTAAATTCTTCTGGATATTCTTAGCTATACACGCATTCACGATTTAGAATACTATGATTTCCATACCTTGCCTCCTTCAGCGACTTTGGCGATGACAGATCCATCGTGAGGGTTGTATGTGTCAAACTTCTTGCCACTCTTGGAGTCCACCCACTCATTGTCGATGAACAGCTGAAAGAATAAAATGTATAAATATAATTTAGCAGAATTTCAACACTGCAAGCAGAGTAACTAATTAATATTTACATATATTCCACTAGTACCTATATCCAAAAAATACTTAAACATACAGAAAAACTAACAAAAAACAGATATTTACCTAAGTACAAAAAATTCAGCACACCGTCCTTGTTATGTTAAGTTAATAGTCAGGCACTTGGGTAGAAGATGTTTTGACTACCTTCATTCATTTGAAGTTTGCTAAAAACATTGACTGCTATTGCGGTTAAGATGGTGAATTATATTTTAAGACGTGTTGTGACTACTGATTTTAGTATATAAGTACGTGTGTCACAGGAAAACCTAAGTTTATAGCAATACCAGAACGTTTGTGTTTGTAGATATAAAAGCAATGACGCTCCGCGGTGTCATCTTCAATGCAAATTCTTCCAAATTAATTAAGCTATTTTAACGTGAAATAATGACAAACATGATAGGTACATAATTTCCTATATCCACTACTCTTTCTTTAATACGTTTTATTTTCTTCGTGCCTTCGTTGCTCTTTTTTTTTCAAGGAAACTATTGTGCTGTTATGTTTCTTAGCGGTTATTTTTAAATAATTGTAATGTGAAAGATAAATAATAACATACCTTGGTAAATTTGATTTCTGGCGCCATTGTTGGTGTTTTTTTTTACAGTCGACCGCACGTTCCGCCTCGCACTACCGTACTGACTATTGTACTCTGTATTATGTGCCATTACTGGTTATCTACAAAAAACAAATATGATCTAACTGGCCTATCTATACGTAAAAACGTGGTTTTGCAGAGTCATTGCTATTTACATAAGCTAAACAGTAGCTAAGCTTGTATTTTGGTCGCTAAGTAGGTACTTACCTAATGTTACTTTGACATCATATGAACGTATATGTGAATTTATATGATGTATCAAAAATGGTGTATTTACCTATGTATGTATTTCTCGTCGGTGCATTATGGTCGCTCAGAATACCTACGTATGTAGTCATTTTCTCGGAAAAAAAGTCAACATTCACGGGGACTTTTACCGTGATTAATGAAAATCACATTCGCCATCTCATGCGGCGAGAAAAAGTAACAAACTTACTAACAAACCAAATACCGCTACTTCTGATCACTGATTCATTTCTTAGTTGATTCTTTGTTAACATTAGAAGGATTCAATGAAATAACATATTGGTTTTTGTATAAAGCTTGTCATCTACATGTTACTCCGTACGTAGGTATTATTATATGTTCGGTGTCCATAGGTAGGTGTTAAAACGTTAAGGTATGTAAAAGTATGATAACAGCTTATGTATAAAGGTTATTAAGACAAAAACAAAATACAAGATCTTCGATAAAGGTCGATCAATTCATTTATCTTATATCATAAAAAACTGTCTTGAATAAATGGCACAATGATATCGAAAGTCAAACAAGTTAAACACCAATTATATAATAACAATAGGATCGAAGTTAAAAAAAAAAACAAAACACAAGTTTTTACAAAGAATTTTCCACAATTATCTAAACTATTGTATCTTGTTTTTACAATTTCTTGGGCAAGGCTGTAGTGACTGTCTTCACTTCCAGGTACTCATCGACACAGTTCAGGCCACTGGAAATAATAAATAATGTCATCTTTACATATAATAACACTGAAAGGGTCAAAAATCACAAGATATTAGAAAAAATGTCAGGTATACGTAATCGTATATTTTTTGTCTGTTTATCTGTTTATTTAAACGCTCATCGTGCAAAAACAGCTGAACGGATCACTATGATTTTTTGCATATAGGTAGTATGAGGTTTTAAGATAAGCTACTTTTCATGTTGAAATAATGCAAGCAAAGCCGCTAGCGTCCACTAGTATTCTAATATATATTATATAACAATCATATTTCTAAATATGCCTATTTTACGTGTGATATATTTTACTCCATTTTAATCCAGTTTGTAAGTGTGTAAATTTGTCTTTCTTCGCGTCTACATTGGGATCATTTTAAATGGATGAAAATAGTAAATTTCTTAAAAATTATAGATTTATGTAATGATTTATTATTATCTAGCAATACATACTTTTCCCGTCCAATTCCGGATTCCTTGAAACCACCGAATGGAGCGTGGTAGTCGAAGACCAAGTATGTATTTACCCTGTAACAAAACGTAACATATTATTTCCATGTCATTTCAAGTTATGGTCAAACGTAAGCTTAACCGTCTCAAAAAAGTCATACAATAAGAATAGCTACTTAAGGAATACTAAAGTACTAAAGAGCTGAAGATACCAATAAATGTTGCAATACACCAAGCATCAGAAAGCAACAAATGGCGACTACTACAAGAATCTCAAGGTCTACAAGATCAAAGGAGACGCGATTCTCAGCAGTGAGGGATACGACTAAGAAGATTGAGAGAGAGAGAGAGAGAGAAAAGAGAATGATTCGAAATAATATCACTTATAACCGAAAAGATGCACCTTAATACTATACTTTATGGACATTTATCAATCAATCAATATAGCTTTATTGTACACCAGAACACAATATGCAAAAACAATTTACAGTAAAAATACTTAACCTAGGTACATTGGGCGGCCTTATATTATTTATCTGACCACGTAAACTTTATCTTTGCCTTTTTAACGAGTCATCTCTAGTCACGATTTATTTGCAATGTAACTATAATATCAGTTTCTTTAGGTACCTACAATGTACAAAAATATAAAATAGTAATAGGTACCTACAATATAAGTGCTACTATGATAAATTTATGAAAAAGTCAGCTAACCATTATGTCATAGCTGACTAAACAATAGTTTCATTCTAATGACTCATGGAATGAAATGCTACTATTTGGTAAACATCTTAAATATAGGTACCATAGAATTGTAAAATTAGGATTGATCAAAATAATATAATCTAGATTTGATTAATATATCAAGATTTTTGAAACCACCCTAGGGGCCTCTGACATGACTTTTAAACTATTGTACTAATAACAGGACAAAAAGCCGGGACCTACAATATAACCTTCCATTCGACCCACTATAGCACCCTAAAATTACGACATAAAGGCTAACTTAGTCTTACTGTGTAAGTGATAAAATAATGTAATAAAGTAACTGAAACCCTCTGAAACATACCAAACGGTTCCAGCTTCTACATGCTTGCTGAAGTGAAGCGCGTTGTTAATGTTGCTGGTGAAGATACCAGCTGCAAGCCCGTAGTTGGTCTCATTGGCTCGCTCGAGCACCTCGTCCAAGGAATCAAACTTCAGAATACTTTGTACGGGTCCGAATATCTGAAAAAATGATACAATAGGTTGAGGTTCATTCCGGAGAGTGTGCAGCGGAGCTACATGAACTGATTCCCTCAGCTCATTTCTATAACCAAATTTCTATATTTTTCTATTTTTCCGCTTGTAGACACCGTTTTATGGTGGAAGTGCCGAAGTGTCGAACACAGCGCTTTGTCTCTACGTTTATTGTACGGACGGCAAAATTTTGGAACACTTTACCAGAAGCTGTGTTTCCTGCGAACTTCAATCCAGGGGTTTTCAAATCTAGAGTTTATTGGTATCGTCTAGGTAAGCGTGTTACACCCTTGGCTGCAGCAATGCTTAACATCAGGCAGGTATGTAGTCAAACTTTAACCTATCCCACGTAAAAAAAGTTCATTACCAGATATTATAAGAAACATACTCGTATGACCAAATATTCTAACCCTGCGCGGCTGCGTTGTGCCATTTCTTAGGACGTAAAAAATGTCAACGCGTGTTGAAAAACATTTTAAAAAGAAGATTTCTAGCATTGTTTTAGAATCAAAAGTAACCTATGTCACTTCCAGTACCTCATACTACCTCCATAGACTCCATACAAAAAAATATGATGATCCGTACGTACATCGCATGAGGCACGAACAAATAAACATCAAAAATATTAAAAAACTCTTGAAACATGTTCAGTTATAAATTTGAATTATCCTCAAACAATTTTCTTTCGAATTTCTTCTATACACAGATTGTCATCTCTTTTTAGACTTATAATATGTATAGAAGATAGATGGATCTTACCTCTTCTTTAGCAATAGTCATGTCATCGGTAACATTAGCGAACACGGTTGGTTCTACGTAGTAGCCTGATGCTCCAACTCGCTTGCCACCAACCATCAGTTTAGCTCCTTCCTTTTTGCCAGATTCGATGTATCCCAGGATTTTTGTCAGCATTGTTTCGTCGATCTAAAAAAGATACGATAATTTTCATTGGACTTTCCGTAAAGCGCCTTATCAGGGATCATAGTAAGGCTCATAGTAAATTATTAAGCACGTAACGTTTAACAATACTAAGTACGAATTCACGAATATAATACACACAATATGTATACTATATTTTCTGTAAAGTCCATGTCCATGAAATATAATTATTTTAGTATACTTGAGATTTTTTGTAAGTAATTTTTGTACAATTTTAATATTACCTGAGGTCCATGTTGAGTAGTGGGATCCTCGGGACTTCCAATTTTGATGTTCTTGGCATACTGAGTGGCGGCTTCAACAAACTTGTCATATATTCCTGCCTGAACAAACAGGCGGGACGCAGCCACGCACATCTGGCCCTGGTGACCAAATACTCCATATGCAGCTGTTGGCACTGCTACATTCACTGAAACATCAAACAAAGCCTTGTTGAGAAATTCTGCTACTTGTGTATCACACTCACACATACATACACACACACACACACACACACACACACACACACATTATCTAAAACGGCTTGATTAACTCTCAACACCAGAGTTGGCCACTCTCATTCGATAAGAAGACGAAGATCTAAGACAAAAGCTTGTATAAAGTTATATTTGTTCCTTCTGCACTGCACCATCTTCAGTCTATTCATCTATATATTCACTAATTGAAATTTAAAAGGGTGTCGTGTCAATTTCAGTAGCAGCTAAAGTTCAGGTAGTTTTTAGAACCCAATCGAATAATCAACGGCTACAAGTGTATTATATGTATAATAATAAAAATTGGCACGGACTGTACATAATTTTAGTTTCAAATATGATTGCTTGTTATTTACTCACGGTCAGCATCATCCATGATTACTAGAGGACTTTTCCCTCCAAGCTCGAGAGTGACACGCTTCAGATTGTTTGCTCCAGCAGCTTTCTGAATTAACTTGCCAACCTGCCAATACAAATTTAAATATATAAACCTCAAAGGTGACTGTCTGACTGACATAATGATCTATCAACGCATCGGGCTGAAATTTAGCATGCAGGTAGATGTTATGGCGTAGGCATCTGCTAAGAAAGGATTTTTGGAAATGCCACTTTTAAAGGGGTGAAATAGGGGATGTAAGTTTTACTCCTTAATGCGAGCGAATCCACGAGCACCCACAAGTACAATATAAGCCTATTCACAGTGTGAAGAAAATAGTATATTATCTTTTTAAATTCAAAGTTCGTTCGTATTTACTTATTCAGTTTTTACTTAATTCTGAATGAGTTTTTTTACTGGAAATAGTTTATTTATCAGTCTTTTTCTCTATATTTTGCTTTACAAATTAATTGGTAACTGTATAAAATATCCTGGTATTAAACTAGCACAGTTAAGATTACATAATCATCTTTACTTTTTGCACTAAAAACGCAAATGATGATGATTGTATTATACCTATATTGTTTCAATATTTTGCTTGACAAAATTGTTAACATGTAATTCAAAATATATACCTAAATTTGCTCAGATAACATTACGTTATCTTCTTTTCTTTTCAAGCTTACAAAATTAACAGTGATAATAATTATGATAAAAACATGTTTACCTCAAGTGATCCGGTAAAAGATATTTTGGCCACGTCAGCATGATGTGTAAGAGAAACTCCGGCGTCTTCACCGAAGCCATTGACGATGTTGACAACTCCTGGCGGGAAACCAGCCTCCTTCATCAGGGCCCCCAGCACCAACGCTGTCAGAGGAGTCTGTTCTGCTGGCTTCACTACTGCAGTACAGCCTGTTGTGATAAATTTAAATTAGGAATCATTTGTTAAAAAAAATTCAATTACTCAACAAGATTTACAACAATGACTTGCCAATCTTGTAGGATAATATAAACGTGAATTAAGTGGTAATTTGTTGGCTTATGTGATCCATTTTCTTGCTGCAGCGTAACAATGAATCATCGTAATTTTTGTATCATTTTAGAATAGGGTTCAAATGTGACAGGGGCTATGTTATATCCGAAACAATGCAGATGAAACCGAGCATCCACTATTTTCAAAGGATATCATTTATTCAAAGATATGATACCAAAACTCACCAGCAGCTAAGCAAGTGGCAACTTTGTTCAGGAATATTATAATAGGTCCATTCCATGGCAAGATGAGGCCGCACACACCAACAGGCTGCTTCAATGTGTAAGTGAAGTGGTTGCCATCTGGAATTTACAACCATTTAATGTTGTTAATTGTTTAATTGTTAATCATTTGTTGTTGGCATATGCAAAGGGAGGCCTATACCCATACACATGCAGCGGGATCCCAAAGGCTGTGGATGATGATGATGAATATTGTAAATCTTACTCAGACTACTTGGTAACTAAATAATGCAAATGGGGCTAATATGTTTTGACATTTGCTATAATTAGATGCTTAGTGAGGTAAGCTTTTCTTCTGTCATTTCGTTAGATCGTTCGAGAGCTTTTTTTGCACTTGACAGTCAGGGCACTCCAGAACTTACATTTGCACAATAGACATTATTATAATTATGTGGTTAAAGCTGGAGTATTACTGTACTAGTAAACAACTACAAATTTTTTAAAAAGCTTCAAACTGCATATAAGTTCAAAAGTGTAATGTTTCTACCTTTTCGTAAATACTGAAATACTTTAGTATTCTATCTCCATTTGTTTCCAATAAGAATCTTAGAGATCTTCTTATCCACTATCAGTTAAACTGTAATCAACAAACGCAAGTCTAAAAATAGATTACACATACCCAAAGGAATAGTGTTCCCCTGAATCTTATCGGCAAGACTGGCTATATATCTGAGAGAGTCTCCGGCGTTCTTCAAGAAGTATTTGGCGTTTGTGAGTATCATGCCATTGTTGTACGATTCTAGCTCAGCTAGATACTCAATGTCTCTCTCTATGAGGTCTGCGAATTTGTAGAGGAGTCTGCCGCGTTGTGACGCGTCCATTGTACGCCATTCTGAGTTGCGGTGGAAGGCTTGCTTTGCGGCTGCTACTGCTGCTTCTATGTCAGCCTGGGGACATAGAAGTTTACGTAGTTGCATAAATCTGGTCTTATACATATTTTATAAATCATGAACTACAGGTGAGTATCTTCTAGCATCTAATTATTTTCTTCCTTTCTTTCATACTTTTCATGCAGACAAGCAATGCCTATGAAAGCGTTTTTTTAATGCACTGAAGTATAATGGATACAATTTTTTATCCTTAATTTCTAAAAAGAAGAGAAAATATTGGTATCGAACACTAATAGAATAAACCTTTATTGCACTCAAAATAGTATTGTATTTGGGTCCCATAATGAAAAAGTCCCAACCATTTTGCTCTGTCAAGTATATCATATCATTGTCAAAGCAAGACTTAAAGGTTTTGCATAAAGTTACTAGTAGAGTTATATTTCTGACAATTAAGGAATAACAGAGTACTACGCTGATATATTTCATAGGACAATCTTGAAACTTATGTCCACACCTTTATTTCTGTACTAAAGTCTGTCTTAATAAAATGAGTAAGTTATTTAAGGTCAAAGGTCACGAGAACAAGTTTTCGCTAGTATCTCGGTTCCTAGTTTAGCGATGTTATGGTCAATATAAAGAACTGTAGCGCATGAATGTAGCGACAAGTTTTTATTAAACATTTTTTTCGAGATATTAGCGAAAACTTCTTTTTTTTGTGACTTTTGACCTTAAATAACTTACTCAACTTATTTTTTTTCCGGGAGAATGGAGACAGACTTTAGAGTACAGAAATGCACATCGGTTTCAAGATTGTCCTGTGATATGTCTTAAGGATATCTCCTTAAGTGAATCCACTATAATTCGGTATACGAGTTCACTAACCTTGCCTCCCTCAGAGACTTGTGCTATGACGGATCCATCGTGAGGGTTGTATGTGTCAAACTTCTTGCCACTCTTGGAGTCCACCCACTCGTTGTTGATGAAAAGCTGAAAATTTACATTAAACCCTCATTTAGTCGAATGGATAATAAATAAATCTTCTATTTTATTAAAGTTGGTCAAAAATACAGAGACACTTATAAATTTTTACGTTACTACTATTAAAAAAGTCATTTATAAACACTGTGTGTGGGTACATACAAAAATAAAAAATAACTTCCAGAAGACTTGACAACCTCCTTTTTTTGAAGTTGGTATCAATCATCAATTTCGTCTGGCATAAATTTACTTGAACACTATTTTACTCAAATCACGCCTTTGTCAAAACACAGACGCTAGACGCTCAAAAAACAGTTTTGTATCATCTAAATATTAACACACGTTCAAGGCCACAACGCTTCATTAGATAACAACACATCGCACACGTTGAGGTGAACTAGCCGGCACGAAATATGAAAACACAAAAACAAACCACTTGAATCACACATTGATAATATATATAATATACTATTTATTAAATTTAGTCCAGCATTTGACTGAAGATACGCTTGCACAAGCTGCCTAAAGTAGAGAATGCATGTACCTACGAGAGGAACTAGCAAAATACAAAAAAATTACGCTTGTCCATAGGTAAGTAAGTAAACGCGTTTATTAGTTTTTTGTTTTTAATATATTAATATTTAAATTAAATTAAAACGCACCTTAGTATATTTAATCTCGGGTGCCATAGTCGTAGTTGCTCGTTCAGAAAACAGAATGAACTAAACTGGATCTGGTTTGTCTGCGATATATGTATGACAATTTATAAGCATCACCATAATCTATCTCGCTCAATCGTGAATCATTTTTTTGTTAACGATATCTCAAATTATCTATTGTGCTACATAGATATATATTGTGCAACATAGATATATATTGTGCAACATAGATATATATTGTGCAACAGTATTGTTGTTTTGTAGCTCAAAAATCTATCATCATGGTACCATTACCTACATAAAATTGTTTAGTTTCTGGTCTGATTGTTCATTATGTACTCGCTAACGAAGCGATGGATTATCGTAATTGTCCTGAGACTGACATCATAGGATAATAGGAGCTTGTATATCCGAAATAACATGAACGAAACGACGTACTTCTACTAATAATAATTAATTCGTTCTATCGAGAAATTACATAGATGCTTTATAAATTAAATATTTCGGTTGAAACCGGTCGCCATATAGGCTGACGCCGTGTATATTTTTAATGATTATTAATAATCGACGATATTCCATTGTATCAAGCCTCAATACCGAGGGACTTGACTTCACTGAAAAATTATTTATGAAGTTCTTATGTATAACAGATGCATCATGGCACTATATACAGAGTACAAATCAACGCTTTGGTATTTCTATACGGTTAACACATGTTCTCGGACTTTGTGTTCTTCAAACAGGTCGCTTTTTGCTATGATTCAAATTCATAAAAGTTTACGAGCCAAGGGTCTACCATAGTTAACATGAGGCACGTAATCAATCAGTGATTGTGTTGAATCTCTCGCTAGATAAGATAGTTATATATGTACCTACATAGTAAGAAAGAAAAGCCTTGTAAGAAACAATATATAATATTGCAGGACAAAATATTTCATAATATATTTAGATACAATTTTGGTCTTATTCAAAGGTAGGTCAACGACGCGGCGTCAATCACTATCACTTGGTACAAATTAGTATATTATATTGGAATAGACCTCTGACTAACACATACATAGGTACACAACTTTTTACCCAAAAACATCGCAGGTGCTGCTAGTGTATTTCTCAAGGAGCATAATTTACGCTTACCAATTAATTTGATTACCTGAAGGCTGCACGTTTAAAACTTTACCGAGGGCCTTATTACAAAACGTGGTTTTAATATTAGTCTAGACCAAGTCCGTTTTAGTGGTTCGAAAATGTACCAATATATAATCAAAGTTCCAATTTATAGTTGTAATTTTGATTGCTTGTATGTGATGTCTGAATGAACAACAAGAACCCACTTTTTATTTATAAAGTCCTGGACTAATATTCAAACCACGTTTTGTAATAAGACGGTAAAGTCTTATCTCAGGTGTTTTGTTTGCGCTAGAAAATGATTATCTATCTATATATATAAAACTCAAAGGTGACTGACTGACTGACTGACTGATATAGTGATCTATCAACGCACAGCCCAAACCACTGGACGGATTGGGCTGAAATTTGGCATGCAGGTAGATGTTATGACGTAGGCTTCCGCTAAGAAAGGATTTTTGGAAATGCCACTTTTAAAGGGGTGAAATAGGGGATGCAAGTTTTACTTCTTAATGCGAGCGAAGCCGCGAGCACCCACTAGTCTAGTTATATGATAATACAGGTGGTGGCCAACTGATAAATTATAATTTATCAGTTATATATTTATAGATAAAATAGATATTCATTTTTTTCTACTCCTACTTTGAAGCAATGATGCTATTCGAGAGAAATATGCTATTGTGGATAACACGGAGGCGCGCGGCGCAAGCCTGCTAAATCATGGTGATTGGCGTAATGCCGAAATATGAATGGCGAAAGCCACGAGATGCGTAAATAAAACTTGTTAAATTGGTATTTAGCTTTAAATAGACCACACCTGTACATAGGCACAAAAACTGTGAATATACAATTTACGATGACTCGGAAGAAGTCAGCTCCGTTTAATTTTTGCACAACATATTTGATAATTGTGAAATAAGTGTACCAATATATGTATGTGTATACTTAGAACTATGAACGGCGTTTGAAGATTGATTAAAATCCACTTGTCGACACTTTTTTTTTACATAAGACAAGCTCACGCTTACTCTACAACTTACCTGATGTTAAGCAACGTTGTAATCTACGATCTAGCGCGCTTGCTTAGATGAACCTGGTTCACTCTCGACTTGAAGACCGACAAATTATAGTTAAAGGGGAATAGAGATTCGGGCAAGGAGTTCCACAGTTTGGCAGTTCGCACGGTGAAAGTGGATGCAAAACGCATAAACTTATTACTTATGTCGATACCCATATGTTACCGACAATCAATTGTTGAGATAGGCTATATAGTTTGCCTGACTAAATAAAAAACCCAGCAATCTATAGTATGAATTAATTGTATAATTTTAACAAGTTAATTATATTTTTTCCAGTAGACTGCATTGCGTTGATGAATATTTGGAGGTGAAAACCGTCACAGTAGTATTACCAAAGGAGCTGTGATATATGTACATATATTTTAGAAAAATATATTTTGCATATTCAATTTAAATAAGGTTAAAATATGTATATTGTATGGTACATTGATACTTTAAACTAGTGTAGATAATAATGGTAGAAATACAATAATAAAACAAATGATAAACACGGTGTTACCCTTTATTTGTTTCGTATTACAAAAAAGCAATTTATCAAATAAAAAATAGTCGTAGGTAAAAAAAGGAAAAAGATAAGATTGTTTATCCACCACCTATGTAGATAATTCTAGCTATCTTTAGATGATGCAACTTAATGATGATGAATCAAAGCAGCTAAGTAATGCTGATATATTTAAAAATTTTGATGATTAAAAAAACAAAATTATTTCCATAAAGATTTATTTACTCATCTTACAAATATACCTTGTAATGAATGTTATTGTACGTTGAGTATGAATTTATTAATTTCACTCATTTATTCATACTTGCACACATACAATTTAATTACATAGATAAAACTTATTTAATTATAATTTGGTACATTATGCATTAAAGTTTGATAAAAAATAACATTGTCATTTATTATTTTATCAGAGTGGTGAAATTTTGGTTTAATTAACGCAACCTGTTTTCAAAGTAAGTATTGACATCACGCAAGTAGCGGGTGTCACATGGACGAGACAGGCGGTAGACAGGCAACTGTGTATTCCTTCATCAAATTTTCAGTGCCTTAAAGATATACTGAAGAAACAGTTCATATAATGTTAATAACTATAGTTAAGCCATCGGCAACCGAAACACAGTTATAAACTAGTTCGGATGCCGTTGGATTTTCATACAATGTTATGCCATAAGTATAATGCAAAATAAACAAATTTCATTTCATTTCATTTCAGTTTCATTATTTAAGATTATTTATACCTTTGTATATTTTTTTTATATGGGCAATAAAGGCGATTTAATTTTTTATTATATCTACTATACATATATATAATAATATCTGCGAATCAGTATACGCGTCAAATTAAAAGCTTCTTTTAGCCACTAAAGCATAGCAATTTCTACTGTCATACGCTCCTGGGCGTTTTAAATACACTGGATTTGCATACCAACTTACTATTGGTACACTTATTTCACAATTATCAAATAGGTATGTTGTGCAAAAATTAAACGGAGCTGACTTCTTCCGAGTCATCGTAAATTGTATATTCACAGTTTTTGTGCCTATGTACAGGTGTGGTCTATTTAAAGCTAAATAAATTCTTAAATAATTTAGCAAATTTTATTTATTTAACGAGTTTTTGGGACCAAAAAATCAAAAACAAAATTAATTCGGTGCAATGCGAACTGCACGAAGTAGGTACTATTTTCGATCTTGTTATAATCCGAAATATTTCAGAAAGTTACTTACATAGGTAAGTAGCATATTCATTTATTTTTATTTTAAACAATTTATCTATTAATTCATTTAGACGCACCCTGGTTCGAATCCGACCCTACACCAATGACTTGTATTTTCAAGTTATGTGTGGATTTGCACTCGCTTAACGGTGAAGGAAAACATCGTGAGGAAACCGACATGTTTGAGGACCACAATATCCGAGGACATGCGTCTTCCGTGGAAGGACCTGGGCGCCCACCACGATGTATCTGCCCAAGAAAACTCCCCTAACGAATTAATTCTGCGGGGGAGTCACGACCCTCAGTCATGAGGAAATACGACTCAAGAAGAAGAGATCTATTAATTTATTCATAGTATGTTTCGGTTGTCTAGAAGAAATAATACCGATAAAGCTACCGACTAAGATTTCAATATGTTTCATTTGTATGTCATATCCTCGTAGAGCTTTCGCCGAGTGTTTATATTATATTATTGACACGTTAAATTGTACTTAGGTCCTGGCTATTTGTCATATTACGGCAGTTAAGCTATATCAGAGGCCCTTAGGGCGGTTCATAAAATCGGAACTGAACAATACTGTACCTGTGCGACCAAAATGTGGAAACCGTTGTTATTGCATATATACGAGTAAATGTAAGTACGTAAAAATGCAAGACACGATGACTCTGCAAGATATTGATAACAACTATTATATAAGGAAAACATATGTACATAGTCCTGTGATATCTTAGTTGAAGCTAACGCGTCCGAGATGGCACCCGAAGTCAAATATACTAAAGTGCGTTTATATTTATAATTATTAAATTGATATTATGAATATATTTCAAATATAATGTAGTTTTATAAAAGTTTAAACAGTGTTAGTGAAGATAAACCGACCCTAAATAATGGGAGTAGGAAAAACATATTATATCAATAGTTTAAAAGTGTTTATAAGTTTCAAAGTAGTTTTGTTCATAACAGTGAATTTTATTCGAATTACCGAAAAACGAATTTTAATGAAAATGCAAAAAATAAACTACTTTAATCGTCGCTCAATCAATTTATAGGGTGCAGCCGATAAATAGATTGAGCGATAGAGCATAGTACTTTCGTTTTTATAAATACATATAGAATTAAAATTACGTTAGTAGTAAATCTATTTTCTTAGTAAGTAGCAGAATTTAATGTAATGAATTTAACTTAGTCTGAATATACATAGAGTTATGAAAAACAGTGTTAGTAAGAAAATAATTGAATCTTTCTAATCCGAACCTAAACCACCCTATACACAAATAAAATGTGTTAATGAACACTAAATTATACATATTGTAACTAATGATAAGTAAACATAATATTAACATTATTGTGAATTAATTTCCAGATTTTTATTGACAACGAGTGGGTGGACTCCAAGAGTGGACAAACATTTGAAACCTACAACCCGCACGATGGGTCTGTCATCGCTAAAGTATCCAGGGGAAACAAGGTATGAGAATATAAGTTAATGAGCAAGTGGTTACGAAGTATGACACTAGATGGCGCTGTGTGGAATGTCCCGGAATATTTATTCATATTTGATTCATTCAAAAGTGATAATCCAAAGAATGTAATTTTAAAACGCCCCTTCTCGTATAAAAAGGATTTATGTAGTTATCTCAAAATACCTAATATTAATGAAATTTTAATTGCTCTCGTTAAGACCTAACTAATTTATACATAGCCAGTTTAGTAAATAAAAAAAAACATTTATTTATTCAAATGTAACATTCAAACAGTTTCAATCGCTTGGAGCGCAATGTTTTCATGCGAAGGCCTAGTAGCTCTATTTATTTAAAACGTTAAAGGTTTTTAATATTGATATGATAATAATTTTTGGAATAACTTAAGATAGACGGTCCTTAAACTTGGTATTACATATGGATCTCACAACTTTTCCGGTAGAAAAACTGAGCTGCAAGACTTACAGCTTCAGCTTTTTTTCCAGGATGTTTTTGACGGCAAAACATTATTCACTGATAAAGGAAGAAACGTCATTATCAGTTTGCATGCAGCTGATATTGTTATCGAATTTGTTATTATGCTAACAGTGTGTTTAAAATACTTTCTATGTTGTTTTTTGGTAGCTAAATAATGAATTAAAAAATTAAACGCCAAAGTGTTTTTGTCTGAAATATGAGCTCACAATTATTTGACCTTTTTTCCTTCATGTTTGGATTTGATGACCGAATAATTTATGTATCTACCACTCCACTATTTTGTTTCTTGCATGCTTAGTAAACACAAAAAGAAAAAGAATTACAAGGATTTTCGCAAATAAGTAATATGTATGTATAAAGTATATTAAGTAACTATGTATTTTCCTAAAAAGGATATACCTAGTATAAGGGTCGGCACATATCTCTAGCGCTGGCCGATACGTGGAGGGGATTGCTGCGCATGTGTACTGTCGCGCACACAATACATTATATGTAACTATTATTTTGGACTCCAATATTATCTTTTTGTTAAATAGAATTATGCAAAATATATAAAAAATAAACTCTTAATCAAAACTCAAATTTACAGTGTTGCTGTCCGAATGACTGAGTAAAGTATTTGTAACTTCGTGAATCTCAATTTTGATTTGTTTCGGAGAATCAATTAATTAGATAGATACACTTTTTCAAAAAAATCACGTCATTAAACATTTTCCTTGCCTGACTTTTCAAAACAGTATTTGTTCTTCTAATCAAGGTTCTTGCTGCTGCTGTTGCTGGTTCGATTCCCGCATAACACAAGAAATTATGCATATTAAAATTTGTAATTAGGTATTTCTTTTGAGTCTGGTCGTTTCTAGGTATAATAAGTATGTATTTACAAAAAAAGTATTTACGTATTATATCCGTTATGTAGTACCCATGATAAAAGCGTAAGCTTAGTATGGGGCATGATGGCGCTGAGTGATATGTCTTGAAATATTTATTTGTTTTATGCATATTTACTTTAGTCACAAACAAACTTAAAAGTTTAAATTCAACAAATAAATTCATACGTAACAAAAATAGTTATTGAATAATAAAATTAATAACGCGACTGTACCACGGGATGTGCGCGGGGTGGCGTATATACGCGGGGAACGGCAAGCGACTGGAGAGCCAATCAGCGCCCCGCACGCCCGCCCTTCATCCCGCTAGCCCCCCTCAGGTACCTTATTTTGTACTTCTGCGCAATAACGGTCACCGCTAGAGTTAGTTGCCGACCCTTATATCCATGACACAAGCGTTTGCTTTGTAAAGGGCTAGATGGCGCTTTGTGAAATGTCCTGATATAATTATTTGTTTGTTTCTCCACAGGCCGACATCGACGCAGCTGTAGCATCTGCCAAGCGCGCATTCAAACGCAACTCCGAATGGCGTCTTCTCGACGCTTCCCAGAGAGGCAGAATCTTATACAAGTTTGCCGAATTAGTAGAAAGAGACGCCCTATACCTCGGTTCTTTGGAATCCTACAACAATGGCATGATTCTCGGCATGGCCCAGGGAATGATCGGCAACTGCGGCAACACAATCAGATATGTCGCCAGCTTAGCTGACAAAATCCAAGGGGATACTATTCCTTTAGGTGGGTGTTGTTGTTATTGGCATCTAGCCGTGCTTAGTCTGGGTTAAAAAGTAGACTTTAAACTGTAATGCAGTATCTAATCTATCTCCGTACTAAATTACAATTAATAAGGGCAAAGATACAATAGATAAGTAGGTACTTGAGTAGTCACAAATTTTTAGCCTTTATCAGTCTGATGTGATGTAATTTTAATTTTGATTTACAAGACGACTAGAATAATTCCAACCGGTCGTGAAGAAGGAAAAGATTAGAGCATCAGAGCAATAAATGTATAAAAGAAACATGCAGGCGCAATAGGCACAGTCACAAGAAATAATTACACATGATTATTAGTTTTCCGCTACCGGACATTACAGACATATTCCGTCTTATTACCTACAAAACGCGGTTTAAATATTAGTCGGACTTTGAAAATAAAAAGTCGGTTCTTGTTGTGCAAACATGACATACTTACAAACAATCAAATGTCAACTTTAAATTGGGACGTTGATATATCATTGGCTACATTTTGCCAGTTTTGTAACAAGGCCCAATGAGTCTTAATAGAAAACGTGGTGTAACTCTATAAGTCCAAAACCTTGAAAATAATTATTCATTTCGTTTTTGTTGTTCGATTTTTTTTCGGTCTACTGACATAATAATCAAACAGTTTAAATATTACCAATGATAAATCAAAGTCCTAATTTGAAGTTGACATTTAGATTGTTTGTATGTGATGTTTGAACAACAAGAACCGACTTTTTATTTTCAAAGTCCTGGTCTAATATATAAACCTGGTTGGAAAGAGACGGATTAAGTCACGTACACTTTAAACTTCTTTTATAGGTACATATGTACTTTTTTACAGACGGAGATGTATTCTCATATACATTGAAGCAGCCAGTGGGTGTATGCGGTCTCATTCTGCCGTGGAATGTACCAATAATGATGTTCCTGAACAAAGTCTGCACCGCTCTTGCTGCTGGTAAAATATTTTTTGTATCTATTCTATCTACATAGGTACGAAGTTATATACTTAGAAAACTAATTAGACTGACGACAAAATTGAATTTTGCGCACAGCACATACCTAAGCGTGTGCTGAGGTCAATATTATCTTATACTACCAGGGGCACGCTAATTAGAGTAAACTAGCTACCTACTAAGGCAAAATCTATCCTGTATGTCTGATAATCTCGTGGGTTTAGTTGATTGATAGTCTCAAGGGCTATTAAATATTCACTATTTAGATTAAATTAAAAAGTACCTACCTACTCTAGGCACCGATCATATAACAATCTTGGCCGCAGCTATAGCTTCTCTCTCTTGAGTCGTATTTCCTCATGACTGAGGGTCGTGACTCCCCCGCAGAATTAATTCATAAGGGGAGTTCTCTTAGGCAGATACATCGTGGAAGGCGCCCAGGTCCTTCCATGGAAGACACATGTCCTTGGATATTATGGTCTACAAAAATGTCGGTTTTGCTCACGATGTTTTCCTTCTTCGTAAAGCGAGTGCAAATCCACACATAACCTAAAGAAACAAGTAATTGGTGTAGAGCAGACTGCAGAGCCACATTCGCTTATTTATAGCTACAGCTCACAATCACGCAAACTGTGGTCCAATGTAAACCAAATTCAGTAATTAAAAAAATATAAGGGATGTAGTGGGCTGACGGTTCAAATTGTTAAACAGAAACGTGTTTATCCCAGGTTGCACAGCCGTAGTAAAGCCAGCAGAGCAGACCCCTCTCACCGCGCTGGCGCTCGGAGCTCTGCTGAAGGAAGCTGGTCTACCTGCTGGAGTCATCAACATCGTCCCAGGGTATGGAGAGGACGCTGGAGTCGCTCTCACGCACCACTCTGATGTGGCCAAGATATCCTTCACTGGGTCATTGGAGGTACCTATGCTCAAATGAATTTAACCTGAAAATTTGTGAGTGTTGGATGATGGTAAATTTATGCAGCTGGACGACTTAAATGATATTTGGAAAGAAGTATTATGAGGTAGTTAGGTAAATTCGATTAACAAAAGTAGCACTGCAAAACGCCGCTTGTCATAGTTCTATACATTAGTTATTTGCCTAAAATTAAGACCAATATTTAAGTTTATCGTGAGATTAGTATCGTTTAGAATTACTATCTTACTCCTATGCCGCAGCGACTCGAAGTGAGTCTTGGCCTCCATCACAAGAGAATGCCACCTTTGCTAGTATTGGGCTGCCACTTGCCAGTCTGTAATTTCAAGTTTCTGCAAATCAGCTTCCACGGCGTCTCTCCAGCGGTATCTGAGTCGACCGACAGGGCGTCGACCACTTGGGATTCCAAGATACGTTTTTTTGCCATGACGATCTTAAGACGATATCAAGGTCGGCCTTATGACAGTCTTATAAATCCGGATTTTGGTCTTTATGCTAAGAAGTTTAGACACCAACACCTTACGAAGTGCCACAATGCACCTCAGGACATTATAGATTCTGATGTCTATCTACTCTTCCCTTTTGTTTATATGTATGACAGTGAAGCCCAGATACTTAAACTTAGCAGTACTTTAACTTTTATCGTTTAGAATTAATCTTAATATTTTCTTTCAATTTCCTCCAGGTAGGCAAGCTGATCCAGCAGGCAGCCGGAGCTAATAACCTTAAACGCGTGACCTTGGAGCTCGGTGGCAAGAGCCCGCTTATTGTCATGGACGACGCTGATTGTAAGTTGACCTTCCAAGACACTTCAATAAGGGCGCTGGGAACTTGGGAACTGTAGACACGAAAGAGATACTTAGGTACTGTGAATTGAACATCCGAGTTATGTTCCTACTATTACTGATTACTGGATTTAAGCTTCTTTGTTTGATATTGGCCATTATATTCAGCCATTATAAGTATATGTTAGATGCGTATCTTGCTGTCATAAGTCCAACACTGTCGTTTACCGGGCCTGCACCCTCAGTCACAGCCTGGCTAACCCAAATCGCTCAACTCTACCTATTTTATGCATCCATTAGGTGTCTGTAATAATATACATTGAAGTTATTGTTTTAATGTTCACTTATTTCGTCCTCCCAGTGAAGGTGGCAGTGGCCACAGCAGCTTTTGGAGTGTTCACTCTCCAGGGCCAGATATGTGTGGCAGCATCTCGCCTTTACGTGCAGGCTGGCATATACGACCAGTTCGTCAAGGCAGCTGCAGAGTTCGCCAAGAATTACAAAGTGGGCAACCCTGCTGAAGCCACTTCTCAGAATGGACCTCAGGTACGGATTTTGTCTTACCAATATAACTAGTGAATGCCTGCGGATTTTCTGGAAAAAAATTGTCCATATCATTATTTAGACGCTTAACTACGATCATAGCGAAAAACACTAATATGTTCCGTTTCTTCGTTGCATAGCTGCGATATCGTCTTATATAATTGAGCTTTTGACGCCAATCAACGCAAGCATTGTCGTGGGCAACCTAGTTCAAAAATAAATATCTTAATACTATACTAGGTACTTATACTTAAGCAATTTCCAAAACAAAAATGTGATTACTTATAAGTAAAAGCTATGTAGAACTTATTTACGTTTAAACATTTACAAGTAACTTTTTTTCCTAGATCGACGAAGGCATGATGAAGAAAGTCCTGGGTTACATCGAGAAGGGTCAGAAAGAAGGTGCGAAACTTCTGGCTGGCGGAAAGCGGATTGGCAACACTGGATACTACGTGGAACCTACAGTTTTCGCTGACGTCACTGACGACATGACCATTGCTAAGGAAGAGGTAATAATAAGTCCAATACTGGGAAGGTAGTAAAGTAGGTACTTTCTAGTATCTGCAAGGCTGACTAGGTACCATCTTCAATTAATCTTAATTTCACCATCATCTTAAATTAAATTGATCGCTAAGCTGTGCTCTTTCTGCGTCGTTTTACCGCCGATGTTTGCCTCAGTAGCCCACAATGTTGCTTGCACGAGTATCGTTTTATGCATCGGTTCCAACTGGGTAAGCACGCTCGATCCTATACCATAATCGCTATCATCAGTTGAATTTATGGGCAAGTGCAAAAATTAATTAATAATAAGATAAACTGCACACCACATACTTATTTAATTCATTGTTTTCCCCACAGATCTTCGGTCCAGTCCAAAGCATCTTGAAGTTCGATACCCTCGAGGAAGCAGTGGAGCGAGCTAACAACACCAACTACGGCCTCGCAGCCGGCATCATCACCACCAACCTGAACAACGCACTGCAGTTCGCCAAGCATGTTGAAGCTGGAACTGTTTGGTAAGTCAACATGTCAACATCTGAACAATAACGGGACTAGACTAGGGAATTAGACCACATGCATTAGAACGCAATTAGGTACCTATAAGCGAAATCAAAGACGAAATCCTAAGGTGAAACCACCTGATGACCTGGCGGTGAGATGTAAGGGTGGTGAGGTGAGGTAAGGTGATGCTTGGATTCATTTCCGATCCAACAGTAGGTAAACTGTTGGATCGGAAATATCATTGGTTACGGGCTTTTTTCTATTTTCGCTTTAACGTCTAATAGTATGATATTATTGTTCTAGGGTCAACCAATACTTGGGTGGAGGAGTACAGGCGCCATTCGGAGGCTTCAAAGAATCAGGCATCGGTCGCGAAAAGTAAGTATCTGCCCACACTTTCACCTAATTTCATAAACATACTTTTAGGTAGGTAGATATACCACAATAACATTTGATTTTCACTTGGAGTCCGGGGTTCATTAGTTGGCCTCTGATGATTTTGATGAAAAACGTGAGCTAAGTTACAGGATGCTACTAGTGTGATACAAAATAGTGATAAGGTACATGTTGTATTAATACCAACATATTTTCCTTTGCAGCGGCGTCCACTGCGTGGATGAATACTTAGAGGTCAAGACTGTCACCATCAAACTGCCCAAGAAGTTGTAATTGTAGGTAAAATGTTACTACATAAGAAGTTATTTTACTTATTCGTTGGTTTTTCATTGGTATACATGCACCATCATTATTTAATAAAGATATTTTATTGAGTTTGATATATTATTATTTTCCCTCCTTTCCTCCCTCATCTATATCCCTACTAATATTATAAAGCTGAAGAGTTTGTTTGTTTGTTTGAACGCGCTAATCTCAGGAACTACTGGTGCGAATTGAAAAATTATTTTTGTGTTGGATAGACAATTTTATTGAGGAAGGTTTTAGGCTATAATATAACATCACGCTGCAACTAATAGGAGCGAAGAAACAATGTAAAATGTGGAAAAAACAGGGAAAATTATTCATCTTTGAGGGCTTCCGTTGCGTGTGCTGCGAAAACGGTTCAAGATATCAAAAAAATATGTATAAAAGAATTATTCCTCTTAAAATGATCTAACAAAATATCTGCAATAGTATAAGTCTATATTTTAAGATTAACTCACTAGAACCGTTAGTATGGCAATAACTATTCCATGCCGACGAAGTCGCTGGCACAGCTAGTTCAATATATTATATTTTACATCTCTCATGTTCGGTAAGTAGGTCCTTATTACCCCCAAATGGGGCTTGTAAGTAACCAATTAGCGCTCTAGGGTAATAATGTAGCTAGAAAAGCCCTAGGGCGGTAAGTAATTAAAAAAAAACTTTTCACTCTTTCAAAAAGTTCAAGTAGTACACAAAGGAGGTCGCTTCGCTATTCAAACTCAAACTCAAACTTCTTCGTATGAGTATAATAGTCATCAATTTTAAATATCGAACGGCGATGCTCCATTTCGTTTCTGACAATAAAAGATGAAAAAAGGCGGGAATAGAAAACTTTCATTTTAAATGTTGTTTGTTTTTGGGATTTTTTTTTATAAATACGTGCTAATTAGGAAAAAACATGAGTTCTGCAAGTGATGACGATATGTTATGTAAGCTGCACTCCTGATTCAATGAAAATGGAAGCTGAAGTAGCAATTAACAATATTTTGCTTGAAAGTTCTAAAGAGAGATATTTGAAAACCTACGACGAGTTCATGAATTGGCGAAAAGAAAAACGAGTAAGTTCTGATCTTGTCCGTGACCAGCAAATATCACAATCTCAAACTTTTAACATACCCATAAAACACCTGTCCCTAAAATTTTAAAATTGTTCTCATTTCACTATAAATTTTAACCATTAAAATGTTTTATTCTTGTACGGTACGGGTTTTTTCTACTTACCTCACAATCGAGATGTAAAGCAGAGTATTTAGCTCGGGTGTAAGCATAAATTGCACCCTCGAACTAACTATCTCGGGCTGCAATTGATGCCTTACAGCCCTCGGCTACTAATCTACTATTTCATTACTCATACTCTGAAAGTAGGTCTGAAGTTGCCTGAGGAGCGGGTTGAAAGTAGGTAATACTTTTCATCCCTAGGGAGAATCGCTTTTAACTGACAGCTGTCAAATTAACATGTATAAACTCTGCGTGCGACTGGCGGCAGCACTTATGCCAAGAATTCACTGACCTCCATCAGTGCGTACCCGTAGGTACTGATGGAGGTCAGTGCAAGAATTGGCCTCTGATGCAAATTGCAATCAGAACATTTTAGTTCCAATTTTATCCGCGCGCAGAGTTATCTTGAACTCTACTAACTTCTTTACAAAAACAAAAGAGTTCCAATACCTACATTCAACAAAAGAGTTCTTATACCTACATTCAAAGAGGTTCTACGTCACAATACGTATAACAGAGATTTTGTACCTATAAAATGAGTTCATCTGATTTAATAAATTTAACGCCTGATTTTATAAAAGAAGAGGCTAAAACGGTAGTGGAAATTTAGTTGTAATAACCGGGTAGCACTTACGTCAAAAATTACGTCGAAAAATTAGCTCGACAAGTTTCGGAAATCTGAGGTTTCCATCATCAGGAGGACGATAAATTTAATCATGCCTTACGGGAACTATAAAACAGTGACGGTAGTGGAAAATCATCATACGATTTGAGGTATATTTGTTTTGATTTGGGTGGTAAAATAAAATTTACTCATATTTTCTTTAGCTAATTCATGTTTTATTTTTACTTTCCTCGTATTTGTAATGAAAAGCACAGTGTTCACCTCGGGTTAAAGACTTATTTAGTCCCTCGAACTATTGGCGCCCTCACTACGTTCGGGCGCAAAACCCCGTCTCGGGACTAAATAAGTTACTTTCACCCCTAGGGTAACAATGTAAGTACTATTAAAGTATGAGATCCCTAACTGGTGGTTGTAAAATCGACAGTATTGAATAAGGGTACCTAGGTACTAAACCAGATAAACTACGTCTTCACAAAATGTTGATGATTGGACCATGTTGTATTTTGATTTATGATTTTATACTAAACTGTACATAAAATAAAAATATACCTAATTACTTTTATCTACACTAATGTTGTAACATTCTACTTATGTTTCCAATACTTGAATTATAGTTACCTACTACTGTTATAGCACAGACAACAAAACACTCAATTTAAGCAATTTCACATGATGCTATAATATCCACATCGATATCGTAATAGCTCATTATAACATCGGTAAAGCGCGACCAACCTGATTGCAGGGCCAATCAGGTTGGTCGCGCTTTAGAGATAGTTAGATTTTAATGGCGGCAAAATTACTGTGACAATACACGTACGCGTGAATTTAATGTTTCGCAATGTGTTTTGTTTTTAAATTCAAATTAAAAGTTAATAATGGATAGCGACGATGATATTTGTACGCCTCCGGATATTCTAGAATTGGCAACAAAAGTAACTCACAATCTTTTGCCAGAAAAATCTAGAACATTATATGAAAAATTAACTATTGTCATCTTTTACTCTTGTTGTTTGATCAATTGCATTAGTGAAGATAAAGTAGTGTATGCAACTGCATATAACACGGGTATTAAAACACGAGTGTGAGTTTATGAAACGAGCGCAGCGAGTTTCATAATAGTAACTTCATTATATGACAGTTGCATAAACTACTAATATAGGTATGCCTTTATCATTATTATAATATTACTGTGAATTATTATACCAGTGCGCGTTTAAAAAAAATGTGACAGAAGTAAATTAAAAACATCAAAACTTTTACTTGAGAACTAGCTCAATACAAAGTTATGGCCAATGAAGAAAAAAAACAAAAGTTTGATCAAAACAAAAAACACTGGATTGGTTGGATACCTAAGCATTTGAGAAACTTTTGGTACAAGTGTATAAAACTGTACTTATAATTTAGTTGGATAAATAAATTTGTTGAGCTTAGTTTTCTCCTGCGCTGATTTATCTTTTATGTAGTTTCGTGCAAATCTTGCAAAGTGTTTTCAACGTCAAAAGAATTTTCATTCCCGAGTAAAATGGAGGAACATCACTTCAACAAGTTTGCTTTAACTTTCGAAAATAACTCGGTAAGCTTATAAACTTTCTATACTTATACCTAATATAGGAGCTGTGTTCCTTGTAGTTGTAGATTGTATACTTAATTACTTATGGATCGTTCATTCCTAGAATTACTTAATACCTATTGTTTCATTCTGTTAAAAAGTAATTTATGCATGATATTCCTCTAAACTGGTTTTTTAAATTAAAGATAATTATTTAGAAAGTATTTCTTGTATCTATTGGACCAAGTTTGACTTCCAGTTGAACCTTCCAGACAAAGAAACAAATTATTATGTAGCATAAAAAAGAAGTTGTTACTGTCCTCAGTTGATTACTTCAAACAATATATTTTTCATTACTTATAAAGGTAGTTAATGTTTCTAGAGATATATGATAATATTTTATATTAAAAACTACCTACATACACACACATACACTGCATATGCTTCTTACTTTCTTTTATGTTGAATTTTGACATTGTAATCTACTTCATAATGATAAGTAAAGTTTTGTAACTAAGTAATCAATAAAAACATCTGTAGCTCAGTGCCCTGCACCTGTGTGTTTCATTTCTTTACTATTGTCACAATATGTGGTCCTATGCTATCAGTTATTACTTAGAAGAGAAATAGTTATGAGGGTCAGATTACACATAAAAAAAAAAGTTATATTCATACAGAGTGACCAACTCTTGTGTCTAGACTATTTAAGCTGCCCTAAAGGCCTCTGAGATGGCTTAACAACTGCCCTACAAACACAAACAGAGGAGAGCTGAAGTGGCCTAACAACTTATGAGTTATTCCACTCTGCCACTCACATACAAAGTAATATGAATCTTCATACTTGTTTCTAAATTGTATCTTCAAATACCTCATATCAAAGTGTCTACTCATAAGACTAAAAATACATGAAACTTCTATTTTAATATCAGAGACTGATTACTTACTGATGACTCAAGTGTTGCCCTTTTAGTATTTTATTTAGACTAGTCTCATTTACTTATACAGGCTTTTAATTCTGCTTCAAATATATCTGAACTGTCAACCAACAAAGTTAAGCAACAATTAATAATTTAAAATGAAGATAGATTATTATTGAATCTTGGATTACTTAACTTATTCAACCAGCCAATATTTTGTTCCTGATTGACTCCAATGACACTATAATAGTGTAGCACTATTTGTTTTCAACTGTTTAGTTCTAGAGTAAGTGATAGTTGGTCTAGCACTAGGTCTATTAAAATAATCTAATTAGCTAGCAGCTCTAATGTAATTGAATAAGCACGACTAGGAATAAACACAAGTGCCAGTATTTCCTAGAATAGAGCATTGATATTCTGAATAAGCAAATTAATAAGACAAAAGAAAGAAATAAAATGCTTATTCAACTTTAGTGCTACAAAAAAACTTGAATGTGGGTCAACATTTTTTTGGTGAAACAAGAGAAAATACTAATAAAAAATGGCAATAAACATAATAGCAACAACTTTTTCTGAACATTTCTACAGCGTTATTAACATGGGTATAGTTTTATTGTCATTCATAGAGTCCTATATATTCCCATTCGCAATAGTGAAGTGGGTGGTCGTAGTGTCAAAATATGGAGGACTTGTGAAGCTTATACAAAGCTATTTTATAGAACCTAAGCAAGCGGACAGTTATAAATTCAAATACAAGTTGCAATTAATGACTGTGTGTAAAAATAACTTGGTGTGTGTGAATGAAGTCTCACATGTGAACTTAGTGGTGGACGGCTCTGGTATTCAGGTATTTAGATTGTGATTAAATATTCTTGTATGTCAGTGTTTTAATAAAGTGTTATCTATCCTCATACATATATGCTGGTTCAACATACCAATTAGTGAAAGTGTTTGTTTGGGTCTTCTTCTGGTACTCATGCACTCCACTATGGAGTGATAGAGAATCATGGGGTTTAGGAAGTTGTGGAGTGACATATCAATCAGAATATAAATAAATGTGTAATGGTAGATACTAAAGCTATATGAACAATTTAACTTGACTAAATCTGCAGGGTTTCTTAACAAAAGAGTATTTTGAACTGCATGGAATTGAAAGCACCCGACCTTGTACTATTGAACATACAACTTGCCTGCCGCTAAAATCCCTTATTGAATTATTCCTTTCATTTGATGAAATATGGCTCAATATTCCATACATTACTTACCACAAGCAATATTTTACATACCTAGTCCAGGATTTATTTATTTACTTATAGCCAGTATTCTGGAAAATTAAAAATTTAAGAGTGATACAACATCATTTTCATAGAGAATTTATAAGGGTAATTTGTTAGTAAACATGTCAACCACAGTTTCCCTTGTGTAGGTATCGATGGTTGTCCGAAAACTTTCTTAAAGGTGCAAATAAAAAGACTTCACCCTGCAATTTCCCATAAACATCCCTCCATAAAAGCTACCAAAAAGATTTTCCAAATAATTACGGTTACGGGCGATTTGAGCAGATAGAGGTCTATTAAACAGGAGCTGCTGTATCGGGTGACACTCCAGCGTAATAAATACGATCCCGGCTATTAGCCCTATAAAATGACCCGCAGACGTAGACAGTATTACTTATAGACATCTGACCAAAACATATTATATAAAAGGCCACAATTGACTGCTAATTTTTTTCATATATTTTATACCTAGGTACATTTGACTTAAAATTTACTTATAGAACAAGTATAGTGTAAAATGTGACCTTATTTATCACACACTACTTGCGCCTGCAGTTTTAACCGCGGCGATCCGATATAAATAAATAATAAATAAATCCTTTATTGTTAAAACTTACGTGTTACATGCATACATTGTATAGGTATAAGACAATGACAATGATTATGCACTATGTTGGTAGGTGTACTAAGCCCTGTACTAGGTATCACAGAGGATCCTGTGTTACAGGGCTATAGTATCCTTGCTGCGGCAGGCTTTCTCCTGCTGAAAGTTACACCTAAATGTCTGAATCCTAAATAAAAAGTAGCTTACGTGTTATTCCAAAGTCTAATCTACAGCCGTACCGATTTTTCTCCAAATCGATTCAGCCGTTTAAACTGTATGAAGAAGTAACAAACATACATACACACTCACCAACTTTCGCCTTTGTAATATTAGTGGAATACCTAGTGCGTGTAGGAACTGGCGGAATACTTTTGAATTTAAATTTAAATAAAATTAATATATATGTTTGTATTTCTTGACCTTTATACGATGAGATGTCTAGTGGCGTATATCTTCGTTGCCCGCAGTAAAGATAAAGCGGCGTTGAATACTATACGCTATAGGAATAAAAGGAGATAGCCTGTCGAGTTTACGATCGAGGTAATAATCTGATGGAGAAACGCCCACGGGCTTAGTTTATGGTTTTACAATGTTGTGTCATGTATTGTACAATAGAAATACATAGACAAGAAAGTTCAACCAATGCAGTCTTTGAATAACTTTTTACTCTACTTTAGCACATATAATTATCTAGCTATGAATAAAAAGTGCTATTGGTAACCTATTTAACTTGTTTTTCAATGTTTGACAAAGGGTAGCAAACAGGACTTACCCATAAAGCACCATAAGGTTTTGCACTTTGAGTTTCATTAAGATATTGTCCTTGGAAGTTTTCAAACAAGGCAATGCTAGCTAATACTATAAAATTCTTGTCATTCCTGGTAAGCCAACTAGACTATTAGCCCCTTTTGCTTGGTTTAAAATAAATAATAATAAATAAATATTCAGCGCCATCTAGCCCCATACTAAGCAAACGCTTGGGTCGTGGGTACTAGATAACGGATATCTTACTTATAAGTATATAAATATACTTTTTTTTGTAAATACATACTTTTTTATACATAGAAACGACCAGACTCAACACAAGTACTCGTAATTACATTTTTTATAAATTCATAATTACTTGTGATGGGCGGAAATCGAACCCGCGACCCTAGATTAGAAAGCAGAGCCTATTAGCTTAGCTTTATGAATACTTAGATAGGTATAAACTCACGAGCAGATAACAAAAGCTAAAACAAAAGAACGTTTTAATTTACCTACCAAAGTGATATTCATTGAACGAGAGAAGGGAGGTTGTGAGTCTACAGGTTACCTTTACGATGTTGCCGTAATCTGACGCAGTACCTACCTACCTCATACAATGTTTTTTATTGAAGGGTCTTCTAAAATATTTAATTAAGTATTAATTTACTCACATTCAAATTCAAATTCAAATAGCCATTTATTCCCTTTTCCTTATAAAACATGATCATTCTATGTTAGTAATAATTGCGATTTATTGTATGTTAGTATAAATGTACTTATTTTGTCAAGATTTTATGTCAATTTTTAATGTCATAGAGTTTTAAATGTTAAGAATATCTGGAAATAAATGTTATATTTAATACAGTTTAATATAATATTGTTATATGTCAGATTTTTCTTGCTTATTTTCATTTCGCGCGTCATCAGGGATCGTCCAACTTCGGACGTAGGCCTCCTCCAACTTTAGCCACTCGTTCCTATTCTGTGCTGTCCTCGTCCATAGTTTTCCATTGATTGTTCCGATGTCATCTCTCCATCTTCTGACAGGTCTACCGCGTGCTCTTTTGCCGTCTCTTGGTTCCCAATACAGGATTCTCTCACTCCACCGGTTGTCTCCTTGTCGGGCTGTGTGTCCCGCCCATTTCCATTTGAGCTTGGCAGCGACATGTAGAGCGTCGACGAGTTTAGTTTTGTGTGTCACAGTTTTAGATTTAACATGCTTCTTTCTGTTGCTATTTGGAAAGTCCTTATCTTTTTCATGGCTTCTTTATTGGGCGCCCAAGTTTAGCATCCATATACTAATGTTGGTATGACATTTGTTTCGAAAACTTTTTTCTTTAAGTACATTGGAAACTTGCCTTTAAATATTTCTTTGTGTTGCCAATACTTTTTCCAGCTAAGAGAAATTCGTCTATCAATTTCTTTTTCCGTTCTGTTCGTCCATTCTATTTTTTGTCCAAGATAAATGTAATTTTCAACGTAGTCCAGATTTGTTTTGTCAATAGTTAATGGAATTTTTTCCTAGTTTGTCATGGCTTTGGTTTTTTCTATATTCATGAAGAGACCACAGACTCTACTTTCTCTGTCAAGGTCATTAATCATTTCTTGTAGGTCTGAATGGCTTTCCGATATTATTATTATGTCATCGGCGAACCGCAGGTGACTCAGGTATTCTCCGTTGATGTTAATCCCACGTCCGTGCCGACGAATTTACTCACATAGGCACCTAAAAAATGAAGTAGATTCTATAACTCGACTGTATGTTTTTTTACTTAGATTACAGCATAGTACCTCTACCTACTACTTAGAACTTTCTTTTATATTAGTATCTAGTCGGTCCAGGTCTGTTCTAGTCATTATCGACCAAAACTACCAGAATATTGCTATTATATTATTAAAACTTTCGTGAGACATTTATTTATTATCTATATACAAGGTGTAACAGAAGGGTGTGCCAATATCAAAGAGTATACATATATATCATGTAAGGAGTCATATTCCAAAATATGAAAAATTAAATCGCATATATTTTTTACCATACAAAAATTAGATAATATTTTTCACTTGATTTCGTGGCAGCCCTAGCGAGTGACGAAACCGAAATAAGCACACATTCTTTCATCCCGTTCTAGCATTAGTTTTAACGCAACGTATTCTCTATCTCTCGCGCTCTCAGAGAGACCGTCGCGCCGTGTCATTTGTCAATGAAAGAAAAGTCAATGAACGCTCAAAATGATAAGATGTAGGGTTGCAAGTCTTAAAGTTTTAATGAAACTTCAACTTATGATTACTTGAAATCTATGATACTTAGAATTCTGAAACCTAGTGGGCTGTATTCTATATATACATAGGTATGTATAGTATAAGTATTGTCACACCCTTCTGTTACACCTTGTTATACATATATATATAAAGCTCAAAGGTGACTGATTGACTGATATAGTGATCTATCAATGCACAGCCCAAACCACTGGCCGGATCGGGCTGAAATATGGAATAATGCTAGATGTTATAACGTAGGCATCCGCTAAGAAATGATTTTTGGAAATGCAACTTTTAAACGGATGAAATAGGGGATGCAATTTTGACTCCTTAATGCGAGCGAAGTCGCGAGCACCCACTAGTTTGTTATAATATTCCTTTTTTTATTAGAATATTGCTAGCTTAATTCAATTTTTAAGCCTTCGACCGGGGACGCATGGATAGAGTTTGGGGAGACCAGCGCAGTGGGACAGCATAAAAAATAAAAAACTTTTTTTGTTTCAGACATTAACTGAGAATACTAATACTAACAAAGTAAATTTGTATACTTATATGAAATGAAAGACAATAATGATTTTAATATTGTTTCAGTTGAGCTATTGTGGACAGGACTGCAACAGGATACCCCCAGCTCTGCAGAAGATGTACGGCCCTAAAGTTAGATATCTCGATCTCAGGTTAGTTTCATCTTTCTATACCTGCGAATAAATTGTTAATTCGTATTCGTTATGTTTTTGTATTTTGTATTATATTTCTTACCCTAAAGATAACCTTAAAGGTATGTAGGTATGTAGTATATAGGTACATATGTAGGTATCTCTCTGACAATACTGACACAATGTAAACGTAATGCACACAATTGCGCTTTATTGTTATCGGAATGCTTCGGGTCAATTAACTTCATCACCGTCGTGAGCCTACTGCTGAGCATAGGCCTCTCTTCTTGTATGCCACTTGTCCTTCTTTTTCATAATAGTGTCACAATAAAAAAATATGTTTTTTTCTTCCAGCTACAACAGCCTAGAAACTCTAAGAGGGTTGGAGGATTTCACGCGATTGGAGGACTTGATTCTAGACAACAACAAACTAACCGACTCCGTCGGCTTCCCTCGCATGCCGCGTCTTAAGACGCTCTCTCTGAATAACAATCAGGTGAGAGACTAATGATCTATGATTTACCTTCTGTGGGCACAGCCTAATAACTCTGTCGACCCGTCAGTTTAAATGTTAATTCCAGTAGAAAAGTACATTATATCGTTTTATAGCACATTGTATCGTTTGTGCGGGTGCCGCAAGAGACCTCCCGCCGCAGCTTTTTTTTTAAAACTCTATTAAGTAGTTACTAGGTACGTTTTTGAATCCCAGGAACTAAATCTTTGTTTCTATCCGTCCTCCTCCACAAATGTTAATCCATAATTAATTGTAGTAGTAGTAGTTTAATTACAAGGGAATCTTAATCTTGGACCGAGTGGTCTATTTCTACATACACACTGGTGGTCAATACCGCTGTGATTTGAACCGTACGTACCCTTTTACGGTAGGTAATAAAATGCAATTTTGCTATTTGCTATATAAATTACTGGAACCGTTTCTATGTTTCATTAAAAACGGTATCAGAAATATACACAATTCGAGTCAACTAATAAGACGCAAGTTGCTGGAATCACATTTTAAAAAAAATCTCTATCAGTTTTTTAAATACCAAAAAACAGATCCGCCACACCATCCAGTCGGTCCCAACGGAAAACCAGCGCTGGATGCTTGCATCCAGCACATGCTGAGTTGGGGCCGGGTTGTGACATAAAACTTTGACTTTATTCATTTTTTGTATTCATATAGTTTCGGTTTGTTGTCTTTATTTACAATACTAAAATATAAAAACAAGGGAAAAAAACTAAACATACTACTACTACTAACTACTACAAAAAAGGGGCACTTAGAAAATCTTTAGAAAAGCCTAAAGATAATCTAAGTGCTCCAGCCCACTACCAGAGGGCAGCGTGCCCAGCATACTGGCCGCATTACCACGCTGGATGGCAATGCTTATACGTTGAGCCAGAAAAAGGCCAGCATTTTGGTCACGCCATTTCGGTTGTTGTTAATATAATTTAAGGTTTCATGTAACAATAAGTGGTTTTTATTCTTATGCTTATCTAAGTCTTGATTAATTTCCTTCAGTTCGTACTTAAAAATTAATATTCCATGGATTATAAAAATGTAGGCTAAGTCAACCCACTCCATAGTGTTTGTCTTATCCACGGCTCGCGCCACTAAACATCAGATCGACGTGTACTCTTGGCTCAGATACCGTTTTTATTTCTTGGAATTATCTTTTAATCCAACAGACAACAGAAAATTTTCCTCGAAGAATAATTTATTATCGCCTGATATTAAGCTCTACAGTTGTCTTGAATGTAGTACGCTTGCCTAGAAGAAACTTTGTATCTAATTCTCTGGTAACAGAAGGTAGAGTAGAGAGTTCGAAGTCAAAAAACTTACTCAACCTTTTTAAAAAATTCTATGTAACAAAAAAGCACAGTAACTTTTGCTTTCAACAGAAATTAAATTCAGATAAATCACTATATAAAAACATTTTTAGAATGCCCTTTCGACCTGACCATTAAAATTCAATGTGTGCTGATTAATTTAATTGAATTCGCTTAATAACACTACACTGAATACGTTTGTATATGCAAAACACCAAGCTTTTCCCCTTAATTACCGCGAAACAGCCCTATCAGTTATTCAACAACCTCTATATGAATCCAGTGATAGGCGCTTCATTTGCTTAAATTCACCATTAGGCTGTAAAGGTGTATTCACACGTGAATAATATTACCATACCATGATTATGTGTATACGAAATATGGTAGAGTTTATGGTTGTAATATGCAGCTATGCCTATTACAAAGGCGTGCGTGGCTTCTTCTTTTTATCGAAAGAGAGTGGCCAACTCGGTGTCGAGAGTTCATGAAGCCGCCCTAAGGGCCTCTGACTTGGCTTAACGACTGCCGTACTAGACAAACAGCCGGGACCTACAAATACAATTGCGTGGCTTTTAAACACTTTGTACTCGATCGTTTTTCTGTTATGAAAGTCATATCTAAAAGCCTAGGAGAAAATATTTCACGTGAGAAAATGAAACACCAAAAACACGCGACAATCAAAGAAACACAGAAAAAAAAATATAGTCGAGCACAAAAGCGATGAACGAAGAAATTCAATTCATAACAGAGTCACGAAAATATTAATATAATAAAGTCATGAAATGGCCCACGGAAAATATCCGCGATATCTAAATAGGCCCTTAGATGGAAAACAATGGAAGCTATTGCTTCCGTCCCAACTCATCGGGTCGGTTGTTCCCATTGGAATTGTAATTAGTTTACATCTTGTTAATTAAAACAATGAAACTGAATGTAACTGTAACAGCACTTTAGAGATATACTTACAGGGAAACTAACGCATATCTTTTAAAGGCGACTTTAGTAGGTACGTCCACAACGTTGAAAACAACAGCTTTGTTCAGCAACTTTTCGAAAGTCGTGGAATAAAATCAACCTACCCCTCTCACTAAATATGTAAAAAAACTTTTTTACAAGAATTTCCATTAGTCGTAAAACAAAATTTGTTTATTTTGACATACTAAAGCCACCCTAGACCAGACTAAAATGGGGTGCAGTCGAGTTATGTCGTATTTTTACCCACTTAATACTACTGTTTGTCTAGTACGGCAGTCGTTAAGCCATGTCAGAGGCCCTTAGGGCGGCTTGATAAATTTTCGACACCAGATTTGGCCACTCTCATTCAATTAGAAGAAGAAGATTCAATCTCTATGTCCATATCATAATAATAAAGTAAAGTAACGCTCACTTTAGGTACCTAACTAAATTCGTAGATTTAGATAAAACTATAGCTCAAATTTAATTCCCAGTAAATATCGACTTGCTCAATAAATTTCTCATTCACATAATGCGTGATGAATGAGCGACATTATTCAGTGGATAAATACAGCCTGCGAGTAACGAGCCGAGACAGACAATACATATTCATGTTGTTTAGCTACAGATTTAGTTTCCAAGAAAGAATACATTATCTCGAATCTAGATTGATCCCTTTAAATGCTTAACGAATGTGTGTGGACTGGATTAACTCGGTAACTATTGGAACAATATACAGTTAGCTGGGTTTAGGGACTTAAATCTACTTAATTCTAATGCTTTTAGTTGGTTAATCTGATCGCCTAAGTACAACTATTTTAAAGGGATTGAAAGAGAAAGCTACATACTCTCAATAAAAAGATAAAGAATCTTTATTGATAATGTAAAGTTGTAACATACATAGGTATAGGTATAAGTACTAATATCATAGAATATGCTACACAAATTACAATATCTCTTTAAATTGAATTTGTAACATTTAGTTCTAATAAAATTTTAGAAGTTACAATCTGTATTATAAATAAAATAATGAAAATTTTTGTTCTTAAAATCGTGTCAAACATAATAGGTATGTAATCATACAATGTGTCAAATAAATCTACGGTCATATACTCGTAGTTTTTCTATCGGTAATGGTATAATAAATAATGTTATTGAATATTTGGATGTGTATATATTTTAACAGTCTTCCGTTTATACATACATATTATTATGTATCTACTTGAAGTTCAATCGAATCGATGAAAATTCTTTCACTTTGTTAAATAGACTATATACAACATTTAATTTTTGTTTTGTTTTTATTATTTTAGAATGTCTTTATTTACGAAAATAGCTAACTAATATTTACATATATTCCACAAGCATATACAAAAATGACTAAAACATACAGCAAAACTTATAGTAACAGATATTTAAAAAAAACAGCAATTAATTTAATTTTATTGCAATTCATAACAGACTATATTCTACATACAATGTAGGTATATCTGGACTACTTAAATAATCGTTGTAAATAAGACAAGATAATGTAAGTATGAACGCTTTGTTGTTTACAGGAGTGATTACATTGTAACCTGCTTATGTTTGTATTGACACTTCGCTATCAAGTGCGAAGCAACTGACTATACTACTTCTTGTTATTAGTACTCTTATGAAAATTACAAGTTACTTATAAGATATACGAGCTTAGTGATTTAATCCCTAGCGGATATAAAACTCAGGCTCGGCAATTACTAATCATTAAGAACTAGGAAGATTTTTCTATTTCTAAAATATAGAATACTCTAAAATACAATACCTATGAGATGTGTCTAGCTAGTGGCCACTATTTTGTATAGGTACTTACAATTTGAGTATTCTCAAAAATCAAAAAAGATTTAGTGTTTCTGAAGAATCTGTCTTACCATACAACGGTTTTTGTGAAAAAGCAGCCAAGCTAGTGCCATTTATTAAAAACTAGTGGGTGCTCGCTGCTTCGCTCGCATTAAGGAGTAAAACTTGCATCCCCTATTTCACCCCTTTAAAAGCGGCATTTCCAAAAATCCTTTCCAGCGCGATCCGTCCAGTGGTTTGGGCTATGCGTTGTTAGATGTAGTGTCAGTCAGTCGGTCACCTTTAAGTTTTATATATTTATTATTTCCACTCTCAGATCACGGACTTAGAGCGGCTAGTAGACAAGCTGTCTGTGTGCTGCGGAGCTCTCTCCTACCTCAGCCTGCTCAGCAACAAGGCGTGCCCCAACCAACTCTCCGACCACGAGAAAGATGACTCCGACTATCAGAGATATAGGTAAGTAGCTTAGAGAGAGGCTAAACTATACTGCGAACTAAAAACTATGTAATGATGCTGTGCCAGAGCATGGAAAAGAGACATTAAAATCCCTTGTGCTGTGGTAACATTGTAATTAGCGAACTAGCGGTTTGTAAATCGGTTCACTGTCTACGAGAAAACTAAATTTTCAAGGTCAATATCTTGGTATAGCCACGTAATTGAAAATACAGCATCTCTGCCTGTACTATAGTATGGGTGTCATGTCAAGGGATGTCTGTTGACTTAGTATGGGGTTAAAGAACGCTGTGTGCAATGTCCCGAATGATGTATTTCTTTATAAATACCGAGAAAGGGAATCAAGAGCCTTCAATATCACCTAGCACTGCTAAAATTATAATTCAATAAAACGATAAGTAATTGTCGAAAAAAGTCTCGTCACTCAAGTCTCCAACCATAAAAAGTTGAAATATCCATATCCAACTCGGTTATCTTTTGTAAATAAATAGAATACTTGGCAATTACTACACATAAAGACAGATGCGGTGCTGGCCTCTATATCTACCTACTTATACTTTTCCATCCCCAGATACTTCGTAATCCACAAACTGCCGAGCCTGCAGTTCCTGGACTCGCGGCGGGTGTCGTCCTCGGAGCGGCGCGAGGCGGCCACGCGCGGCCAGTTCATGCGGGTGCGACGTCCGACCGACGAGCCGGACGCCGGGCCCGCGTTGCGGGGGCCCTCGGTCAGGCCGCTGCCGGTCGACTTTGGAGCATTGGGCAAACACAAAGGTAACAATATTACATGTAGTAACATAACTCGTATATTATACTAGTGGGTGCTCGCGGCTTCGCTTGCATTAAGAAGTAAAACTTGCATCTCCTATTTCATCTCTTTAAAAATGCCATTTCCCAAAAACCTTTTGCCTGACGCCGGGCCTGTATTAAGAGGACCAGTAGTAAAGCCGCTGCCTGTCGACTTTGGAGCATTGGGCAACAACAAAGGTTCTTCTTCTTTTCTTATCGAATGAGAGTGGCCAACTCTGGTGTCGAGAGTTAATGGCTTGATTAACTTGAATTTAAAGGGCTTCTGACATGGCTTAACGACTGTTGTATTATGACGACAGCCGGGAAAAACAATTTAATGCGTCGTCGAACCCACAGAAGCGCCCGAAATGGAATGCCACTTTTTTAACACAAAGGTAACAATATTGCATTTAGTTACATATACTCGTAGGCACTTCTGAACCACAACTCCCACAAATTGTGGGAAATTGTATCATAAAATAGAGCACGGTTTATGCAACTGTTTGGCTGTAAAAAGTCCCCGACATTGGTCGGAGGGTTACCAGCAGAACATACAAAAAACATATACTCGTATATATAAATGGTGAAGAGAAACTGCTGGAATATGGGCGGGTTCTTGCGACACCGATGTCTCACACACAAGACTGACGCCGGGCCTGTATTAAGATGACCAGTAGAAAGCCGCTGCCTGTCTACTTTGGAGCTTTGCGTAGCGCAAAGATACCTACATAGTTCTACTAATAATTGGTTGTGTACAAATAATGACTTGTTGTTTCTGAATTTCAGGTGCCTACGGGAAATGTCTACACAGGTATACCGGCAAGCATTCAGAAGGAAACAGGTTTATTGTAAACAGTGATTTGTAAGAATATACCTCAAATCCGTCTTACTACAAAACGTGGTTTAAATACCTATTGGTCTAGAACTTAGAAAAAAGTCTGTTGTTGTTGTTCAAACATCACAGAAAAACCAACAAAATATCTGCTTCAAATTAGAACGTTGATTTGTCATTGGTAACATTTTGCCAGTTTTATTACGACCGAAAAAAAAAATTATTTTGAACAAAACGGTCTGCATTTTTTCAAAGTTCTGGACTAATAGTTAAACCACGTTTTGTATAAGACCCGTTTTTTATGTGTCCATTTGGTAAGGTTTTCTCTATGTAAAACAAAATAAATAGGGCATAGTACTAATGTGTTCAAAGTAAGACATTCCAAACATGTATATAAGCTTGTATATGGTACATAATCATTGGATGTCAATCAATTCTTATTATCTTAATGTGTTGTATATTCTGTGTTCTCAAATGAGGGGGTTGTTATTATTGGATATTTTATATACGTGTTTTAAGTAAGTAAAAATCTTGCCAGAATGAATTATTTAGAACATAGATATTATCCTAGAGGAATAAAACTTTAAAATAAAAACAAATTAAAGTTATTCATAAATGTATTTTATTCATAAATTGAATATTACGAATGAACCAATTAATCTTTAGGAATGCATTATGAAGGGTAGGTACATGATACATAAAAATAAATTATTACTAAAAAATATTCAAAAACCTATTTATACAATATTATACTGAAATGGTTTATCTGATAAACCTTTTTATTCATTAATTAAATGTACTTTCGGCCAAGCTCTAGTATATACAATATTTTATTATTATTTGTGTAGTTACAGACATGGCAATTAACATTGTATTATTAGCTAAACGTTTGCAAAAGAAAAAGCTGCATTTTTAATAATAAAGCTTCAGTCTATTAGTGAAGGACCATCATTTGAGCGCCCTATTTATTAGACTTATTAATTAGACGCAAATATATAATATAAACAGTATAATATTGGGGACTTACCCCGTGCAAAACTGTGTTTCTTAATGGATTTGTCGCAGTGCTTTATTTTAGTTATTGGCAGCCATATTTGAAAAAAGGTTGCGACATTTTTTTTTTAATATAGGTACACACAAATGTATATAATACGGCTACTCTTGACTATTTTTGTAAATTAATGTTAAAACTCATACATTCTCGCAACTGGTTACCAATAATAGATTTAAGAAACAATACAGAAAAAACATACTAAAAATACATGTGCGAGAAAACGGGTTTTAAAATATGTGGACATTATTTAAATATTATTCTAATAAGCACCATATAGACAAATCATTAGAACCACATCACATAGAGTTTAAGAATAAATTAATGATAGGTACCAATTTATATAAGCACAATATACAAATACGACCTCATGTGGGCTTATTCAGGTACAAGCCGATATTATACGTTACATAAATGATATTTTTACGGAATACACAAGATTAAAATTATTTGCTAATATTTTACTAAGTTTATGGGGCAATGATATTGCATTATTGAAAACAAAAATATTTACTTACACCTGCAAAAATAGTACGTTTGTAACATGACTTTTGAAATGAAAGTATTTAAATTTACATAGCATAACTAATATTTTATCAGAACTAAGATGATTCGCTACATTATTTGGGACAGGTTCTTATCATTTAGGAATACTCGAAGAGGTAGGAAGTGTTGGTCTGTAAAACAACAAATAAAGTCCGATTCATTTGAATGATGTAAACATATAATACATTTATTACTACGCTGCTGATATTTTGGGTTTCAAAAGTGAGGGCACCACTGTCGAAATTTAATACAAATTCCAGGTGATACGTTAGTTCCAGTTGTCTGCCACCCGACACAATACAATTTATCCCAATGTGACTTCTATTAAAATTTTGTGCACGATTAAAGCCGTTAGAGAAGTTTTTAAACATTTTAGAATATAATTAGGCATCCTATATCACATAACCTAGTACTACAACCTACAATACTAATGTTACTGTATTAAAATATTTCGCTATTTAACTTTATCGTTCCCGGCCTCAAACATAGATTGCCGTGAGGCCCAATTTTGGACACGTTTCCAAACTAATTTGAGAGTCAAAAAACTATCACAATCCTTTAACTTTTCGCTCATTTAAGTAAAAAGGCTATCTAATATAACAGTTTTAATAGATTCCATTGCCAATTCTAGAGATAGTTACAGCATCATTATCAAATATGATTTTAATGTGAAGAATTGTTAAAATGTTACAATAAAACCATTGAGCTCGGATTATACAGAGACACAATCTCAAACTAGAAAGCGCAGTAAAGTGTCCGAACGCTAACGTCGTCAGCGAGCGCAAACAAAAGACTGCTTGTCTCTTTCGCTCTTACATATTTTAAGAACGTGCAAAAGAGATAGGTAATCCAAAAGTCTGCTCAACGAGTAGCGTGGGCAGAGATTTGGCTCCGACATTTTTCCAGCGTTTGTGACTCTGTAGCTCTCTAGGTCAATGAATAAAACATGGAATTCTTGACGGACTGTTTTGCGATCATTTGGAATCTAATTCATGTAATACACTGACAATATAATATTTAAATAAAATTGGGACATCAAATTAGTTAGGAAGCTGCATCTGAATTTGGGACAATGAGAACAAAATGTCCACGACTTGACTTTTTTATTTGAATCGACATTACATTAAATACGGATGGTACAATGTGTTGTACCTGGGGTACACATTCCAAATTAAGTAACCGTACAAATATACATACAGACAATTATTTTCTTAAATATACATGTTTTAAACTTGAGACAAATTTTATAAATAAACACTTCATGGAAATCCTTGCGAAGATATGTTTTTTTACAAAAAGGTACAGAGTTAATTAAAGAACGATACAATAACGTCGTATGTACACATAGAAAAATATATTATTAACCGTTAGATAAAAAATATTCATATTGAAAAATATAAGGTACTTAACTCTTACTACTGTTATGTAGTTTCCATTGAAACTTTGGTTAAATTCTTAGTTCTCCACAAGCGAGTTAAATATAAAAAGCAACAAGTTACTTTGAACAAGTGGAATGCGCTAATCACAAATTTCTTTTTTGAGTTTGATGAATGTGAATTTGTCCGCCATTATGTTTTTCTGCAGCTCGGTATGATGGTAGATGACATCTCATAAGTTGCCTGCCTGACTCCCTGTTCCCCGAAGAATATAACCTTGCGATCTTCAAAGCGAGAGTGAATCGGTTCTTACTGGGTAAGCACGCTCCTTCATAGACCGTAATGATTGCTTACTATCAGGCGAATTACGGTCAAGTGAAACCCCGTTTCTTGTTATAAAAAAAATGCACGAGTAGTATATAAATAGTAGTCATAAAATACAAAGTTAGTGAAATGTAATATTACTTTTTTAGGTACTGAACAAGTTATATATATTTATTTCTTATTAAGATAATATTTCAGTACATATTGGATGGACAAGTTCACATTCACCGACACTCGTAAGTTACAAAATCGATATTTGTTAATACAGATTGTAAATACAGCCCCGATTATAATCTAGTTCCGTCATAATAATTAGGTACTTAATTTAATTTATACTCAATATACAAATGTGCAGGATTCAAAATTAAATGGCACAAAATTTTGTATCAATATGACAAAGTCACACCTATTCTCATGAGCACTCGCGTTTGAGTGGTAAACTTATCATTTATCATAATACTATAAAATGCGAAAATCATATCACACTTACGCCTAAAAACTAAAATTGATTTTTAATGATTTTTTTAACAGGTGAGTTAGATATGACTAAAAATATAGAACATTTCACTCATAGTTGCATGTACAAAAGGTGTTTTGAAAAAAAATGTAATATTGTATTAATTTCATAATAAACAAGACTCATGCTGACTAGCATTTAAAAAGGAATATTATAAACATGATTTATTTTTCTGGAATGTATTTTTTTTTACAAGTCACTATGCTATGCATAGCCACTCAAACAAGTATTCCCTTTCAGTATTTTAGTTCATTTCTGATTCCTGTTTACTTACCACTTTAAAATGTTTCCAACAAGTCGATATTAATAGTTTTTTTATAACATACTACATTAAGAAATTTATTACTTGTTTAAAATTTAAAAAAGTAATTTCATTGGATGTGAATAAAAACGTAAACGGAGACTAAATTATCAAAAAAATTGTAAAATATTGACTAAAGACCTAAGTACTGCGATCATTTGAAGATCCTGCCACATAGTCACCGTCGCTAAGTCATAATATTAAAAATATATCAATAAATCATGAATTACAAAAACATACATCGAAAAATGCTTATAAAAATTACATTACAAAAAATAAAATAACATTTCATAAAGCTTCGTACGTAATTAATTACAGACTGTACATTTTCAATGCATTAAAAGAAATCGCATGTCCAGTGGTAATTTCCGCCATTTATAAATATGTCTCGTATGATTTTCAAAGCATTTATGTATAATATAATTATCTAGCACAATTGATCCGTTGACTAAATCGATCATATTAGCGTTCACGAAGGCAGATTCTGAACACAGGATTTCACTTAATGTGGCGTTATATTATCGACACCCGATAATAAAGCTGCGGCCGACAACTATCACTAGCACTGAATTCGGTTTATACAGCATTGCACTCAACGGTTTTGCACGGTACATCTATACTAATATTATAAAGCTGAAGAGTTTGTTTGTTTGTTTGATTGAACGCGCTAATCTCAGGAACTACTGTTGCAAATTGTAAAATTCTTTTTGTGTTGAATAAACCATTTATCGAGGAACATCACACTGCAACTAATAGGAGCGAAGAAACAATGGAAAACGGGGAAAATTATTTATCTTTGAGGGTTTCCGTTGCGTGCGCTGCGAAAACGGTTCAAGTCGTGGGTAACAGCTATAATTTATAAAACTGAAGAGGTTGTTTGCAAAAATAAATATGATGCCCAAAATAACTATTCCACGCGGACGAAGGCGCGAGCGCAGCTAGTTTCATATAACCACAAAATAAATGAAAGTTTGTAATTGTAAACAGACACCCAAACTATTCGTTGGATACTCACTAGATTTCAGTAAACCAGACAAGGACCCCTTGTTTCTGTAGATACCATTTTGCTCACAAACCATCTTGTAGATATTATGTATCACTTTATAAATCCACACTTGATTCAAACATTTGCAAACCCGTTCAGTACAATGCTGTATAAACTCATCTTCATTTAGCCCGACATAAATCACTGTCACTTCACTCACTTTATTACTTCATATTAGTGTTGTAAAAGTACACATAGCTGGAGTATTCCCTGGAGCCGCTCCGTCCGCGGGAATATGCCCCTAATGGCGAGGCCAGTAAGGGCTACACTTGTGTAACACAGTGAGCCAGTTTCTCCACCTCAAGTTGGAGGGTTTGTCGCTTCTCTATCTCCGCCTTCAGTTTTTGATTTAGATCCTCGATCGCAGATTTGAACATTGAGTTTTGTACTTCTAGGAGCTTCTCCAGGTTTGATATCTGAAACAGATAAAAAAATTAGATAGATTATATAGTAAGGTTTAGAATAGACAAAGCCTGGAAGAGAATAACGTAAGTAAAAAAAAATATAAAATCTTTCTTTGCTAATTTTAGTATAGCACGTTTAAAGGAACCCTAAATTAAAGGGAAAATATAAATTTGTAAATTGATTGGTATTATTTCAACTTCATGTAAACGCTTAAACGCATGATGAAATATATCTCATAGGGTCACAGGACCACTCAACACATCCTGCCTGAAGATGCCTCGTGGAGAGGCGAAACACGTGTCGACGAGAATATCTTGCCGAAGGAGAACTACAAAACTTGAAGACACAAGGTGCGGTGTTGGTAAGGTATTAAGAGCCACGGAGGCCACTTTGGTTAGGAGGAGAGGTGTGGCGGTGGTATATGGAGGAACACCCCTAAAACCATCAAGTTTGTTGTTTAAAGTCGGTTAAGAAGCAGTCGCAGCGGAAAAACATTACATACTTCTCGAGTTTCATGAACCACTGGGTAACTAAACTTCATACTAAAAGTTAATCGAGTAAGCAATGTATAAACTTACCCTATTATTAAGTTGTGCGATCAACGCCTCGTTCCCCTCCCCCCTGTCCGTCCCCTGCGGCCGCCTCTCCAGCGAGCTCGACGCGCTTCGATCCCGACTCCTCTCCACGACCTTATCCAATATCTTATCTTCACTTTTCTCCAATCGCTCCAGAGTGCTTGTTTTCTCAAAGGCTGTGTTATTTCTTGTACTTTCGCTGGTGAATAGTGTTTTTTCGCTCGTGAATGATGTCTTCTCGTTGGTGATTGGTTTGTCTGTTGGTTGGCGTGCGCTCGGTGATCTGTCGGCGGTGATCTCTGTGGAGGTTCGGATGGAGGCGAGCGGCGGGGAAGGGGCGGGGGGCTTCTTGATGTCGTCTAACATTGAAACTAGGGTCCGACCTGGAGTAGACAGGTATATAAATATAGTATAATGATAAGTAACACAAAGGAGAATAATAAATGTATCCGCTAGTTATGAAATTTACCACGAGATGTCGCAAATTGATAAATTTTCGAATACGTAGGCGTAAAATATTACGTAAGTTCTCGCGTTTAGAATTCTACGAAGGTTTATACATTTTCTAGGAAATTTATAAACTTGTCAAAAAATCATCCCTTAGCTTTATACCAATTTTCAGGTATTGTTCGGTTAATTAACAAGTTCTGTTTAGAAAGATACTCAGATGCAAGCTTTTTTTAACGTGATCCGGTGGATTGTATTTATTTAAACAATGGCGCATAACAACAGTCATGTTGTAGTCAAGTGTAAGCTTAGTTTACGTTAAAAGTAATTCACCTGCTGCAGTGGGCGAGGTGAGTATAGGCGGCTTGGCTGGCAGCGAGTCCGGTTCTCGCGCCGCCGGAGACACCTCCTTCCTGGCTTCCTTGGAGTCTAATGAGTGTCGCACTTTTGTCTGGAAAAACATATGAATTTATTAATTAGCCTGAATGTAAAATTGTAAATTGTAACTTTTTTCCAAATTTCCAGACATCCCTATTAAATAATCATTAATTACATTAAAATAAAAAACTGTATCATGCCGTTCATATCTCAAAAAGAACTGAGTCTTTTTTGAGTAAAATTGGATCAGTTCTCTGAGTTAACATGTAATAAAAAGTTTCATTTATTTTTCGGGAAATTCATACTTATGTTATACAATCCCAGCCACATCACTCACAGTAGGTATTCTATGATACAGAATAAAATGTAAAATTACCTCTTCAAAGCTCTCCAGCACAGATATCCTGCTGCTTATTGAGGAGGTGCTCTTTGACATCTCCATGGAGTGTGTGGACCTCTTCCTCTCGTCTTCTAAACCCACGTCCAGGATCCTAGAATAATTGGAAAACACGTATACATAATAAATATTTAATAAATAACTACTGGGAAATAAGCAGCCAAAAATGATAATCACATGGCTGTTACAAATTAAGAAAACTTTCACAACGGAATGCCGATAAAGGCTAAAAACAGTGATTCACTAATCACAGAAGTTTCATGGGCTCTTTTAATTCAATTCATCCATTTATTCATAAGCACAATATGGCTAGCTTTAAATGGTCTTAAACTATTACAATATGGATATTCATCCATATTGTAGCCTCACGGCATGCAAACGTATTGTTAACTTACATAACTATTTTATCCTCTAATACAATATAATCACATTTTTGTTACAATTTCAAATTTAATTGGCGTCTTGTTTTCAAATATTTTTTAATTGAGAACTGGCACAATACAAAGTTATGGCCAAAGAAAGGCCAAAGCTTACCAAATTTTGATTTTTATAGGTACATACACTTCAGGTTGGAGCGTTCTGATTGCATGATGAATCTTTAATTAAAAATCAGTATATTCCCTAATCAGATAGTTTCGGGAGACGATTCCAAAAATTGGGAACTTGGTTATGACATCAATAATATTTCAAATGAATGTATACAGACTGAATTCGTAAGCACTTATAAAAATGTACTCGTATGCTTTCGTCGACTAATTATATTTTTGTTGTTTATCAGAAAATATCTAAGATAAAATAAATAAAAACGATTAGATAAAATGCATAGACATTGTGTGGAATTTTAATATGTACTTTTGTTTCAGCATTTAGAACATACTTGTATGGGTATTGACTAACTACAGCAGAAGTAAATTAACAGGCAAAACTAAGAAATTGTGTCCTAGTCAAAGATTCAAAGATATTTATTGGCCTTATAACATTGCGCTACAATAGGTACGTCATATATTACAATAATCATTTATTTAGATCAATCGTCGTATATTACAATAATCATTATCTAGTCAGTATCGGTAAGAGCGATCTCTAACAGCAGGGTATTTTACAAATTCGGAATCAACAGCAAAAACTTTTCGAATTTGCGAAACACCATGCAGGTAACAAAAGAGGATTACGACCCTCAGTAATGAGGGGGTGCAACTGACCTGTCAGTACTCCCGCCGGCCTTGCCCCCGAGGCCAGGCTCCGCTGAACTCGACACAGACCGTGACTTGCCGCTCTCGCCGAAACTAGTCTTCTTCGCTTGGTTTAATTTTAACTCCTGGAATAGTGTGTTTATTTTTCTGTTAACTGTTTTTGGGGATGGCCTTACATGGTAACATTGAGTTCTGTATTATAAGTAGGTAAGGTTTCCTTTTTTTATTTACAGAAAAAATATCGTTAGTTTATTTATACAAAACAAAAGCCTATTTTACATATATTTAATATTACACAGTTACACAGCTAACAAACTTCGTCACGCAAATGAACGTACTATCATTTAAGTTCCCAGTAGTTTGTACAATGGTTATCATTTTGGGCTTGTCTGATATGTGTTTTTTTCGACAATTTTCGATGTACTCATCGCGTTTCTGATATCCAAATTGGCACTATACAATGTCTCCTAAATGTATACCTATGCATGATGTAGTTAAGAATGTAACATAGTTCAGATAATAACGAAAATATGAATTGTATTATGTATAGTTCTTCTTTTTCTTATCGAATGTGAGTGGCCAACCCTGGTGTCGAGAGTTAATCAAGCCGCCCTAAGGGCCTTTGACATGGCTAAACGACTGCCGTACTAGACAAACAACTATATATAGTTTAAGTTTTACAATTGATAAATAAACATATTTTTTTACTTTACTTTAAATGGTATATGTATTTCAATGTGGTGTATTAGCTATGTACCTCCATCCAAGGCGCACGATGTTTCTCCCACTCCCTGGCGCGAGGCTTTATCTCCTCGGCGGCTGTTGGAGGCTTCTCTGTGGGGATCGGAGGCGGCTTCTCTGTTGGCACTGAAATGATAACATATGACAATGATAACATTTTATTTAAGCATATAACGGCACGGATAATTCACACTCCATATTGCTAGCCTGCTGTGCGAGCAGGCGCGCGATTGCAAATACATACATACTCGTATATTTTATTATTGACATGTTATAGAATAATATCACGAAAATCAGAAAAATAAATAATATTTTCCAAAGAAAAGGAAAGCTACGATGAAGTGATTAGGTACTCTGGCTCGAAAATGAAAAGTAATATTTTTTATTATTTATCATATAAAGAATGATGCTCTGAGGCTCTGTGTGTTACCCGGGCGAGGCAAAAAAAGGATTTCAAATACTATCCAAATTAGTAAATCTTTCTCAGATTTACCAATTTGGATTGTATTCGAAATGATAAGGAAACGATCTAAAGTATTAAAATAGTAGTTTATGCAACTGTCATATAAAACGGGTATTAAAACACTCGTTACTATTATGAAACTCGCTGCGCTCGTTTCATAAACTCACACTCGTGTTTTAATACCCGTTTTATATGCAGTTGCATACACTACTTTATCTTCACTAATGCAATTGATCAAACAACAAGAGTAAAAGCTGACAATAGTTAATTTTTCATATAATTTTCTAGATTTTTCTGGCAAAAGATTGTGAGTTACTTTTGTTGCCAATTCTAGAATATCCGGAGGCGTACAAATATCATCGTCGTTATCCATTTTTAACTTTTAATTTATATTTAAAAAACAAAACACATTGCGAAACATTAAATTCACGCGTACGTGTCACAGTAATTTTGCCGCCATTAAAATCTAACTATCTCTAAAGCGCGACCAACCTGATTGGCCCTGCAATCAGGTTAGTTGCGCTTTACCGATGTTATAATGAGCTATTACGATATCGATGTGGATATTATACCATCATGTGAAATTGCTTAAATTGAGTGTTTTGTTGTCTGTGCTATAACAGTAGTAATTATAAGTCAAGTATTGGAAACATAAGTAGAATGTTACAACATTAGTGTAGAAATATATATATATATATATATAACAGTATACTGTTACATTATTTAACATTTGTACAACATCGGTTAAAAAAATATGCCATCTTTGTCACTTTTGAACTACCTCAGTTCCCCGATTTAGTTCGAAGTGTTAAAGCAGCAGTTACCTTCATGTCCGTTGCTGAGTCCGATCTGCTGCGGCGTGTCATCGCGCAGCGCCTGGCTGGGTGGCCGGCGCCGGGGGGCCTTCACTCTGCGAGGAATAGGTAATAAATAAAAAAACATATTAAATATTTCGGGACATTGCACACAGCGCCATCTAGCCTCACACTAAACTAACGCTTGGATCATGGGTACTAGACATAGAGTAACATAATATTCCAGGAATAGAGAGCCATCTTGTGTAATTTTAATGCCAATCAAATTGAAGCGCCCTCTGCATTTCTTGACCAAAAATAATATTGTAAATATACATAAACGTAAAATAATAATAATACACGTAACGTCTGGGACGTCACGTGTGTAGACACCTTAGCGCCGTCTCACGTCAGTGCCACCGCTCGTAGCGTCGGGGCTGCAGCACTACAGGCCCAACTCGGGAAACAACGAAAATACTCGCAGATTAGCGCAAATTATGATTTTTTTGCGCTATCTGTTGAGACGTTGGGCCCGTGGTCTCCGGACACAAAATTATTTGTGAAACAGGTTAGCAAGCGTTTGGTCCTTGCCACAGGAGATCTCAGGGCTGGCAGCTATTTTTCTCAACGTTTGAGTCTTTGCATTCAAAGAGGAAATACTGCCAGCATCCTGGGTTCCCTGCCGCACAGCGACAACATGGACGGTGTGCTGAACTTTTTGTAAATATCTGTTTTGTATAAGTTTTCTGTATTTTTAAGTCATTTTTGTATTTTTGTAATAGTTTATTACATGTCAATTTTAAATAAATATACATACCTACATATACCTATATGTAGGTATGTATATGTACAATATGTACATCTTATAGCCTAAAATATAAATACAACACTACATACTCCTTGCTTCTTACATATATATGTTAGAAGTTAAAATAAAACGCAGAATATTATTTTACTATTTTGTAATATTTACATATGTCTGTAATATTAATTTTGCACCGACATTTTGATTGTATCGTCACCATCACATTATAGTATTTTCCCGGCTAACATTGGACACCAACTATATATTATCACATTAAAAGATACTGTAGCACACTAATTGTTGAAATAAACATGAAGAAATCACAAAATAAACCACAAATAATTTCACACAAGATCTTGGATTTTTCAACTGAAGTTTTCATGATGTATTTTTTTCAAACGTCAATCAGTGTCATTGACTATTTTTCGTCTTTGGCCTTAACTTTGTATGTTTTTTTTACTAAAGCGACATCTACTTTTTCGTTTTCGGTCAAGAAATATAGATTAGCAGCACTGTGTTTCTATATTTGCATTTTGTTATAAGTTTCACCCCCCTGGTACTAGATAACGGATATAATACATACATTTACAGGTGTAACAGAAGGGTGTGACAATACTTATACTATACATACCTATGTATATATAGAATACAGCCCACTAGGTTTCAGAATTCTAAGTGTCATAGATTTCGAGTAATCATAAGTTGAACTTTCATTAAAACTTTAAGACTTGCAACCCTACATCTTATCATTTTGAGCGTTCATTGACTTTTCTTTCATTGACAAATGACACGGCGCGACGTTGCGTTAAAACTAATGCTAGAACGGGATGAAAGAATGTGTGCTTATTTCGGTTTCGTCACTCGCTAGGGCTGCCACGAAATCAAGTGAAAAATATTATCTAATTTTTGTATGGTAAAAAATATATGCGATTTAATTTTTCATATTTTGGTATATGACTCCTTACATGATATATATGTATACTCTTTAATATTGTCACACCCTTCTGTTACACCTTGTATATATACTTTAATTTTGTAAATACATACTTATTGTACATACAAACGACCAGATTCAACCAAAGTAATCTAAATCTAAATATTATATATAACTCAAAAGTGATTGACTGACTGACTGACTGACTGATATAATGATCTATCAACGCTAAGCCCAAACCACTGGACGGATTGGGCTGAAATTTGGAATGAAGAATCCGCTTCCGCTAAGAAAGGATTTTCGGTAATGCCACTTTTAAAGGGGTGAAATAGGGGATGCAAGTTTAACTTCTTAACGCGAGCGAAGCCACGAGCTAGTTACATATATTTTTTAAATTCATAAATACTTGTGTCATGCGGGAATCGAACCCGCAACCCCTAGATTAGCCACTACTAACTAAGCTAATAGGGCAGTCATCATAATATTCTTCAATATTTACATAAAAAAACAAAGTTATATCTGGATAGATATCTTTTTGTCTTCAGTCACTTTCGAGGCTAGGTGCAGTCAAAGTCATCCAATATAATGTAAGTTCCGGCTGTTGTCATAGTACTTTGGTGTCGAGAGTTTATCAAGCCGCTCTAAGGGTCTCTGATCTTTTTCTTATCGAATGAGAGTGGCAAACTCTGGTGTCAAATGTTTTCAAACCGCCCCAAAGGCCTCTGACATAGCTTAACGACTGCCGTAACAGCCGGTACCTACAGTTTAACGTGTCATCCGAGCCACGGAATAAGTAATATGTTAGCTACAATGTTGTTACCAACCTAGCAGCGCGCGGATCACTCAGTATAGTATTCCTCTCCACGTGGTCGAACGTGTTGGTGGTGCTGTTCGCGGTGGGAGCAGGCTTGCTCACCCCACCGCCGTCCAGCCTGTCCCACTCGCCGCTGCTGCTGCTCCCACTGCTCGGTAGAGCGTTGGACTTATCCTTGTCCTTGTCTTTCTCCTTCTCTTTTTCTTTCTCTCTGAAAAGAAAAAAATATATGTGTAAGTTTTTTTTATCGTGTGAATACTTAGGTGGTTTATAGGGGAAACCTAAGCTACGCTTTCTTACTTACTACTTAACATTTTTTTTCTTACAACCTACTTTATTTTAATTTACTGACTATTTACATTTTCCTTTAAATTTCTAATTAACATTTTTTGGAGAATTTCCAATATAAACTTAATTATACAGAAGTGTTGTTCCGTTGTTTACTTATTTCTATTATTTACAATTATAACTACTTTTTTACAATAAGTATTCTAAAAATATATGTAAGTTCGTATCATCAACGTTCTGCTTGAAGGGTCCTTCAATGGCGACCACCTCTACCCGTTCATAGGCGCGAATGTGAGAAGCAAAAGCAGAATTTAATTTCGCCGAAACAGTATTATGTACATGTAAATCTGTACAAAATTCTTGTATTATATTGTATTTGTGACTCTCAAAAGTTAAATGACATGTGATTTTTATGGTTTTCGTAAAGATTCATATTTTCGGTAAAACTACAACACAAAAACAGATAAAGCTAAAAAATTTAAAAAAAAAATGTAAGCGCTTTACCGTATGTCATTAAATTTTATTTATAGGTTTTTGTTAGTAAAGATTACATTGTAACACTTACTTATCTGACGAGGATAGCATTTTATTCTTCAGTCCGCTGAACAGCCCTCCAACCCCGGTGGCAGGCGTGGGGCTCTTTTTCAATGGCACAGGGGGCTTCTTTAACTGGAAAATACAGAAATTATAATACATAAGGTGAAAAAAATCACAGTAAGTATGCTGTATACTGAGTCCACTTGTTATATAATGTTGTTCTGCCAGCCGCCATCTACATTCACGTCTACTTTAATGTAAAATGACAGCTATCATAATAAAATATAACGCGTGGACAGAAAATAGGTATTCAATGAAAACTGAAATTTATGCAAATATAATATTAAAATAACGTTGGCGTAAATATTTATCAATTACAATAAATGAATGATAAAGTGAACCTTTGAATTACTGATATAATGTGACCTTTAGTATAAACACATTTAATTAACAACCGTTTAGCACTTCAAGTATATAAGTATTACTTATTAACTTGACTATAACTTAATTCAAAGATATCAATGAGATTCAAGACATTTTTTTTACATGAGATATGCTCTCGCTTGACTACTACGTTTTGTTGTTAAGCGACGTTATAATCTAATTTTACTTGAGCATAGATAGCATTACATTTTAGTACAAGTTTACTCTACTTTAGAGCACAATGTGGCTTGTACGAGTGTCGCTTCAGGTTGCCTAATGGTAGTCAAATAACTAATTATATAATTAGAGCGGCCTGAATACTCTCGCCTTTAGAGTTGGCAAATCTCATACAAGCTTTCTTTTTAATGTTTTTTTTTGTATAATAACCAAGGAAAAAGATAAACTATAGTGATAAACAATATATAAGCATAACTAACAAAAAATAAACTTTGAGCAGACATGATAACCGCTTTTTGAAGTCTGTTAAAAAAACTTGTTAACTAAGTTATAATTAAGTACATTTATATAAGTTGAATATAGAGCTGGTCGGGACACGTGGTTAGGTGAACTGATAACAGATGGAACAAAGCAGTTACAGAGTGGTGGCCTAGAACTGGCAGGCGAGGGGTGCAACCTGGATGAGGTCTGCACAAGATGGCACATACAAATAGAGGCCTATGCCCAGCAGTGGGATCCCAAGGGCCGTGGATGATGATGATGATATAAGCACATACCTGTTCAACAGTACCGTCGACCACAGTCTCGCTGTGTATAAGTTTCTCGCTCTCACTCTTGTTGGTGTGCGTGACTGTGCTCGCCACGCTCGACTCCTTGCTTAGCGTGCTCTCTTTGTGCATGCTGGGGATTATACAAAAAATACTATTAAACATACATAGTTAGCTCAGTGTGAAACTAGGTGGCGCTGTAGGAAAAGTTCCGAGCCACTTACGACACAGGCAAGCCTAGTGTACAGCCCAGCGTACACCTCCACCAAAATTGTATAGCGTTATTTCGGTATAAAAATATGAAATATCAGATAGACGCTTGTTAAAATTATAAATTGAAACAAAATCAGTAAGTTCATATTAACACATAGTTCATTTTTGTTTTCCTAAGGACCTAGTTTCTATCTTGCATACATAATAGGTAATCAAAGATTCCAAAAATTTAAGTTTTATCAATTAGAATTTTCTAAACCACAATTATCTAACCAGCCAATAAACATGTCACACTCCAATCATTCAAAGACTCTTAACAACAAAATGCTTCAAACGTAACAAATCACTCAAATCACTGGTCGGCGACGTTCGAGCATTCATAACCAAAGCAGGGAATTTGTTCGGTTAGCTTTCTCAAAACCACACAAAGGACTCGAATACGGCCAATTGCACAATATCATTAGGCCACTGTCGGCAATTAGAGAATCTCAATTGGCAATGACGTATGTATCCATATTATTGTATATTTTCTATATGCTTATAATAAAGCTGGAGAGGGTCTGAACATTGCAGATATTAAAAAAAATATGTTTGGAAATACTTTGAATTGATAGAAGAACACGTTCCAATAAATTATAGAAATTTAGTCAGTTTATCTGTGTCTCGTCTCGTGTCGGATCATCATGATTTTTGCTATGCAGGTAGTATGAGGTCTTGGGTGTGTCATTGGTTACTTTTTGTCCTGAAATAATGTGAGCGAAGCCACAGGTGTGTAAACTAGTAAAGGAATATCTTTTGTCTAAATTAATAATTAAGTGTGGGTTTCGATGAATGGTTACTTAAAAAGCATGCAAATTAATATTATTTTATTTATCTTAAACGTTATACGGGTTAATGGATAGTTATCATCATCCTCTGACGGTTATTGCTCACTCCTGAGCATAGGTCTCTCTTGTACGCCACATACTTATATGTATATATTTTCATTTTATATGTAAGAAAATTAAATTCATTGATTACAAATGCCTTCATAGCCAGTATAGTTTGATATCCTATATAGTTTGATCAAAATACACAGATTTTATTAAGTGAGTTAACAGTAGCATAATAATATTTAGTAAATATGTAAGCCTATCTATTTAATAAAAACAAAACCATCTTGGTTAAAATCCCAAGGAAAAAGTTCAGAGTAAGTGGCATGCGTGCTAAAACCCGGTCGTATTTTTAATAATCTCTATATACACAAAGTGTCATCTATTGTACATAGGTATAATAAAATTATTATCTACCGCATTCGAAGGTCAAGAATCTAAGGCGTGTGTTTAATCGCTTTCAAGATAAGCCGTATCGCCGGTAATTGTTTTTTTACACACGTTTTAAATAAAATGTATAAACAGTTTAAATTAACTAGATTATTAATTGAATTAATTAAGTTTGCACAATGTTGGTGGTAAATTGAGCGAAGACCTCTCAAGGGCAGCTAGCTGTATCGGAACAAGAAATGTTTGTGCGTTTTTCTAAAATTTCTAGATTTTACAAAGTGACATTGGTTTGTTTATAAACGTATAGAAAAAGCTGTTTTGTTAATCGTGTTCAATTTTATTTTATTACTGACTAGCAGCGTTCCGCGGTGTTACCCGCGTTAATCCTGGATAAATAGTTGGTGTGTTTAATAGATAGATAATTCTTTATTAAAACACCACAAATACAAAAAACAATACAAAAAACATAGGAATTCAAATTAGCGTCTTAATTGGCGGCCTTATCGCTTAGAGTGATCTTTTTTAGGCAATCAATCCAATCTATTTCCATCCCAATTTCTACCCAAATCGAATTAGCCATTTGAGCATGAATGAGTAACAAATATACATTCACATTTGCAAACATTTTTAATTCTAGTAGGAAATAGGAATCAATCTCTTAAAATTTAGGTTTGCGTAACATTAACATTAGATGAGTTGTAGTCAAGTATGAGCCTGTCTAGTTAAAAAATAACCTCCTTTTATTGAAGTCGGTTAAAAAGGCAAAATACCTACCTTATTTTGGAAGTAGTAAATTCTTTTACGGAGGCTGTTTTCTCTGAATACTTGTTGAGTACGGGGTAGATGGAGTTTGTCTTAGACGGCGGTCGCTCGGGCTTCTTCTCTTCCACGATTTCTGTCGCAACTGGAAATGAGGAAAATGAAGATATTTTAATAACTTGAAACGAGATTTCATTATATTTTTATTATAATAAAATCACCAGGTAATTAAACGTGACATCTATACCACCACCATACCATTAATACTTTGAACCCCTTATCCCTGCCTGATTGGTTACCTGGAAGAGATCGCTTTGAGCGACAAGGTCGCCAATTATGATACTAATTTAAGCTTTGTATTGTGTTTATTCTATTTTGTTGGTGATTTTAATAAAGTGTTTTCTATCTATATATATATATCTATGAATAGTGGTGAAAATGATTCCATCCTTCTCACACAATACAGCTGTATCATAGTGCAAAAAAGATGTAATGATTATTGGCGCCCTTTATAGAAGTCACGATTAATGAACCGTGATGTAAATACTAACATTATGTCAAAAAGTTACAAGCACTAGGCAGGTCCAAGTTCTGCAGGCAATATATTTCATGCTTTTCAGATGACTGCAAGTACTACTATTACGTACTGAACGATGAAGTCAGTAATGAAGTCATTATTTTCAATAAGTTACTGGTTTGCAAGTTGCACGTATAAACACAACACCGTTATACATTATAAAAAGCCTTTTTATTCAGGGAGAAGCCATCGGCTCCCGAGACACAGTGAAAACTAGTTCGGAAGGCTTTAGACTCCAATATCTTTTTGTTAAACAAAATTATGCAAAATAAACCAATTTTATTTTTATTTTATTCATTGTTTTAAAGATATTTCATACATAATTGTATGCACCGTGTTTAATCTTTCAAAGCTACCTTTACAAACGATAACTCATTTATTTGACTGATATTCCATACTTTGTACCAAGAATCTTTTCAATTCTCTTTTACATAAACAACAAACGTGACGTCACAGCCAGCCCCAACGGAAGACCAGCGCTGATTGCTTCCAGTAGTCGCTATATGCTGAGTTGGGGCTGTGTTGGGACAGACTTATTTATTTATTGTATGTAGGTATGTGAGTGAGTATATTTGCTAAAGTGTCTGTAAATCGGTCTCAATAAATGTTTTTCTATTCTATTCAAATAAGTCACATTAGCAACACTTCAAGTAGAATCAATAAGACTAGCAACTCTCCCCTCTTAAATATATTAAGAGGCATTACGAATTAGCGTCCTTGGGACTTTAATCAAATAAATTTTCTATTTACGTTCGTGAGCACAGCAAAATTTATAAACAAACATAGACGCAAATATAGAATCGCTTCTGATGATCTGTGACCGCTCACTTTGCATTATTTACGGGTTCACATCATCTAATCACATGTATATAAACAATATAGCACTATACACTATAGCAAAAAAAAAACTCTTATTATAATCTTCTATGAACTTCTGAACACGCACTTTGCATTATTTATGGGCACTACATCATCTAATCACATAAACAAAACACTATAGCGAAAATAACTTTTTTTAAACATTTTTTTGGAGATTCAAAGTATCACACACTCACTTTCAACACCCATGTCGTGATTAGCAGTCGAGATATCGATTCAAAATGTGTCAAAACCGTGTAAATTTTGTATGGGCATTAGGTTAACCAACGCGGCTGTCTGTGAGGCAACAGTAGAGCAACTAGTAGTAAATACGCGCGGGCGCTGTGGGCGAGTTACGCAAAATCACGACTCGGCTCGCAACCTTCGCGGGAAATGTCAATAGCAAAGCATTTGATACTAAGCTGTGGGCTAGGAGGCTAGGGCATAGTTTTATAAGATACTTTATCTACACTAATGTTGTAACATTCAACTTATGTTTCCAATACTTGACTTATAATTACTACTGTTATAGCACAGACAACAAAACACTAAATTTAAGCAATTTCACATGATGGTATAATATCCACATCGATATCGTAATAGCTCATTATAACATCGGAAAAGCGTGACCAACCTGATTGCAGGGCCAATCAGGTTGGTCGCGCTGCGCTCTCGTTGGTTAGATTTTAATGGCGGCAAAATCACTGTGACAATACACGTACGCGTGAATTTAATGTTTCGCAATGTGTTTTGTTTTATAAATAAAAATTAAAAGTTAAAAATGGATAGCGACGATGATATTTGTACGCCTCCGGATATTCTAGAATTGGCAACAAAAGTAACTCACAATCTTTCGCCAGAAAAATCTAGAAAATTATATGAAAAATTAACTATTGTCAGCTTTTACTCATGTTGTTTGATTAATTGCATTAGTGAAGATAAAGTATTGTATGCAACTGCATATAACACGGGTATTAAAACACGAGTTTATGAAACTCACACTATGAAGTATGAATATTGAAAATAAAGGCTATGTAGCTAGTTCATAACATAAACATTATACTAACATTTGTAAGACACAAATAATTGAGTATCTTTTAATCCAATATTTTTATTAACTCGTCTCTTTGTTTGAAACTTCTGTTATCAGACTTAAATATACATCTTATCTGGCATTATACTATCAATCTAGAATATTGGCATTTTGATTAAAAAAATATATAGATAAAGTAGGTAGACTAAAGGTAGTCTTGTAACTACATAAACATATTGACTAATTAAAGCAGCGAATTACATTTTTAGTTCCTAATTTGTTTCAAGATAAGGAGTATTAATAAATAAGCATCTACATTAAATTAACACTGCGTTATAAACCCAATAGTACCTATGATACGAGCGTAAGCTTAGTATGGGGCTAGATGGCGCTTTGTGATATGACCCGAAATATCTTACAATTTGTAGTCACCACCTCTCCACGGTCTGGTGGGCGGACTGTTTACAAAGTTAACTAGCTATACACTACACTATACATCTACTACATACATTTAGTGTCCACTACAACTCTCAGCAAACTGTCGTAAAACAAACGGCCACAGTTATTGTTGTCCTAAACTAAGACATCTACAGACGTGCTGACTTCTCTATGAATGGCTAAACTAAATATTCAAGGTCGTTCTGACGTCATCCAAACTTATTGAGTGGTCACGTTTCATCGCGAGCAAATCAATAAATAATTAACTATATTTAGCCAATATTATGTAACTAATGCATTGGTGTTGGCAAGTCTGATGGTAAAATACCGGTTTTGATACCGTTTCATAAGGTTTAGGAAATTGATGGCTTTTTTGTAGAAACTGGGTCCAACCGGGCCACGGTATCGGATAAGTGTTGATATTGGGAGTAAATACGGATTTATTTACTGACAAACTATACGTACGTGTTTTGAAAATTGTACATTTAGTCGTTTATTTGTAACCATCTTGCTATATTTCATTTTCTAGGTAAAGAAGCCGATATCAGGAAAACAGATTGTTTTCTTTGTCGCAACTTCTGTTATCAATTCAAAAGAAGTATAATGGCAGGAAATATCAATGAGTAACATCTTACATTGTGCGCATCAAACGTTCATCAGAGTTTTATTGCTTCCCCCAAGTATGCCTCAATAAGTCGATTCATGAAGAACAAGCAGATATTTTGTTCGCTGACCTATATTAAATTTGAAAACAACTTACTAAGTTGCAACTAAACAAAGAATTCACTTTTATGATAAAATTTATGAAAGATGTATTGTTGTTGTTAATTGTTGTTGTAGGTTAGCACTTAATAAATTAACTCATAAGATATATTGTATTTATAAAAATAAATTATAATTAATTACTTTATTATTCCAATTGTATTTTTTTTTAACTATCTTGTATTTATTAATTACATACCACTTTTTCTAAAGGGCAAATACTTAGTAAATGTAAAATGTGAGTCAAATGTAATATGAGAAAATGATACATTTAACGGTCAATTGAACTCATGCAATGCATACTGCACATAACCACTGCATATATGATACATAACTTTGTATTTACTGTGAGTTAATAAATGGAAAAACGTTACAATATTGAATGATTGAACTAAAGGCGTTGGTAAAACAGAGTTTCGCATATGAATTGATTATTTGGTTCTGTGGTTTGATTTAAGGTACTTACGTTACATATAATAAGTTAATAATTAGTAAATTTGTGATTTTGAAAACTTTAGTAATGCTGACAAGTAAAATAATGTATTGATATTTTTATCAATTTTGGCCAAAACAGGGAGCAATTATTAAAAAACAAACAGAAAATGCTCGTTTGATCGGTTTTTCATATGAACATTTTAGGCGACCACATCTAAATGAATGTAATAATTAAAAAGAAATTAGATTAATTACCGACTAATTAAAATGTATAGGCATCGATTAATTTTTATACGTCGTTCGAGTCAATTCTATTGCCCTTTGATGACACAATATCATAATATTGTATGAAACAAAATTTAAAAATTAAGTGAATTAATATATAACACACAAAAACATTAATATTTCTATAAAAGCGCCATCTTTAGAATGTTTCACCGTTAAGTGATTTGATAACATACTAGTATTTGGTAGTTTCCTAAATACACATTTGGTTGCCGGAAACTAGAGAATTTATAGTTAGTATTACTCATAAAAATTGTTTTCGAAGAAATGGTCGACGCGGTCAGTCCTTGGATGGGTAACCGAAAAGTGGCATTCCATTTTGGGCGCTTTCGTGACTCAGATATCACGTTAAATTGTAGATCCCTGCTATTTGTCTATTACGGCAGTCGTTAAGCCATGTCAGAGGCCCTTAGGGCGGTTTGATAACTCTCGACACCAGAGTAGGTCACTCTCATTCGATAAGAAGATTTCCCCAAAATGTAAAGACAAGCATATTTTTTTTGTGAATTTAGTAGTAGTCGTAGAACAAATTAATTATTATTTACTTATTAGTTGTAAACACCATACCTTGTATTTTAAATTTGGAAAAGATGAGAAACTATTTCTCTCTTTTTATGTCATCTGTATCCTGTGTTTATGTGTGATATTTTTTTCAACACAGTTATTAAGTCTTTTTAATGTAGTTATATTTGAGCTCGCCCACAATGCTGTTTGCCAACAAATATTTGATCTGATGCAACAGTCAGTTCTCGATTAGCTTATCAGTTAGGTCGAATTTTAGTAGTTAAATGATAAGATAGAAGCTTGCTGACGTATGGGGATTGTCGGCGATGCATGCACTGACATGTGGACAATGTATGAAAAGAACTGATATGAACAGTGAAGGCAGCGACGCATGCCTTGTTCGAGTTCAATTAGTGAAAGTGAGTGCGCGTAACAAACTAATAGAATGTATCATTTTCGTACACGTTTCGCGAGTATCATTAGTGAAACAGATGCTGCGTGAAGAGATCTAATTAGAATGGTATGATACTCGCGGATCACGACCGTAGTTAGTTTGTAATTAACGAAAATGTATGATGAAAGTTGCGTTTTGTGTAAATATTCACCATTTTTTGCTGATTGTGTCTAAAGTCCTTGGTTGATCTGTGTAAATTTTATATGTATAAATAGAGTTTTGTAAGGGCTTTCTAATGGTGTAAATATTATGTGTGTAACTTTAAGATCAATAAAGATATGGACGGGAAATGGTGCCACTCATAATGAAATTGCTTCAAAATGTAGAGAATTTTAATGGGGCTCTCTTTGCGGTAACGATAAATTCCAGTGCCGCGGTTGAAGATCGGTCGAATGTTATGTAGTAGTTCCAGCCGACGTCTAAATCAAGAAAGAAGAAGTGCCCTCAAGACCCCAGCCAAGAAGGATTCCAGCCTGCAGATTGCTCGAAGAAGTGAGCACCGCGGCGACATCGAGGGGCTGACAAGAAGCCGCACCGCGGGCAGCTGCTGTGAACCTGGACTGGGGTCGCGAGCGTAGGGGGTGTTAGATAGTGGTACCGTTCCTCGTTTCATAGTTTCCTTCACTCAACACCATTGGTTTCGCTTTCAACCCACAATAGACTTAGTACCCTATCTAGGCATCTCTCACGACTAGGCCTCCTCAAGGCATCTCGCACACAAGTTTAAGTTTCGCGACGTAGGGACGGTTCGCACCGGCGCAGACGTCTTTTTCAAGACGAGAACCGCGAGCCGTCCACCCACCCAGGGGCACGGCGCCACACCGTGCGCGCTTGTGTCCGCCACAGCTGGTCCTTCGAGCCGGATTTGAAGACGTCGCGAAGCTACGTCGAGATGCCAGTCACCAGGAGCAACGAGGGACAACGCCGGGCACGAGGGCAAAGTCCGCCCCCGTCGCCGCCCGGCCCGGGTGACGCCGCGCAGCCGCCGCACACACGTGGCGACGTGCTGCCGGCCGCCACCACACCGGCCACTACTACATCGAGCACCGTCGCACCGACCGAGGCCGCGCCCGCGGGCGCGACTACCGGTACATCGAGCGACGCGACAACGGGAAGTTCGACAGCGACCCGCATCACAGAGGAGGACCGGACCCGAGGGCGCTGCCCGTCCGGCACTGCGGGGCCCGCCGTCGAGCAACCAACGAAGACTCTGCGTGCTGCGTCGAAGACTTTGGACGCGGCCAAGCTGCGCCGCCTGCTGGAGGCGCGTGCAGAGCACTCACGAAGGGTGGTCGAGGAAGCAAAGGCGGCCACACATCTCGCCAAGGTGCAGCTGGAGCTGCTGCAGCTTGAGGCGAGCGAAGAAGAGGATGGAGACTCCATCATCGAGGACCCGGCCAACAACGAGGAAGATGTCCAGAGTTGGGTGCAGTCGACCCGGGAACAAGGCGCTGCACCAAAGGAGCAGACGACTCCAGCGGACGTCAAAGGAGAGCCGGTGGACCTCGCGGGCGCAATACTGCGCGCAATCGAACATTCTGCAAGGCCGGCGGCACCGCCGCCCGCCTACCTGCACGAGCTGCCTGCCTTCGACGGAAATAGTGGTGAGTGGCTGGCATTTAAAACAGTGTATGAAGACAGTGCTCCTTTGTTTAACAGTGTACAGAACTTGGCGCGACTGCGACGCGCAGTGAGAGGCTCGGCACGAGAAGCGATCAAAAGCCTGTTGTACTCCGACGTGAAAGCGAGTGAAGTGATGGAAGCGTTACGCAGACGTTTCGGGCGCCCGGAGGCGCTTGTCCTCGCCGAGCTCGACAAGCTGCGCCAGCTGCCCAGGATCACAGAAGGTGCCAAGGAAGTCTGTATATTTGCCAGCCACGTGAGTAACACTGTCGCTACTATTAAAGGCCTGAAGAGGCCTCAGTACTTGCATTCGCCTGAAATGATAAAGATTATCGTAGATAAAATGCCTGCTGTTTTGCGTTACCGATGGTTTGATTACGCGGCGGACCGGGAAGACGCGGACCTTGTGTTACTAAGCAGGTTCCTGGAACGGGAGGCGGACCGCTGCGGGCCGTACGCACTGCAAGAAGCGGGACCAGCCGCCGCGAGGAGAATTCCGCGGCAAGCCGCGCACAGCACGGCCGATCAACCTGCTGAGCACCCGCAACAGAAGCAAACTCAACAGCCAGTAAAGTGCCCGCACTGCGAGGAGGCACACTACTTGCGCGAATGTAAGAAATTCCTTCAAGCGTCAATCGAACAGCGGTGGGAAATGGCGCGTAAGTACCGCATGTGTTTTAAGTGCCTACAAAGTCGACATCGTAATGATACTTGTAAACGCCCACCGTGCAGGAGCTGCAGACGCAAGCACCACATTCTGTTGCACTCAGAAAAGCAACGGAAACCCGAGGCCGAGGCAGAAGCGGCCACCAACAACGCGGTCCCGGTGAACGCAGCCCAGACAGCGCGCGCCTACCTGAAGATGGTGCCGGTGGAGCTCTACGGCCCTGGCGGGAAAGCCAGGGTGCTGGCACTGCTGGACGAGGGTTCGACCATAACCCTTCTAGACGCTTCGGTGGCAAGACAGATCGGGCTCAGCGGACCGAACGAGACACTCCGTATCGAGACTGTCGGCGGAGGGAACATCGTCGAGAGGGACTCCATGAAGATCGCCATGAAGATCAAAGGAGTCTACCAAGCTGCGAAGCGGACCATCGAGGGCGTCCGCACAATCCAGGGACTAAAGTTAACTCCGCAAGGTATTGACTATAAATTTATTATTGAATATCCGCACTTGAGACGGCTTGCCGATCAGCTTCACTACGAGGACGAACCCCCGAAGCTGCTCATTGGTCAAGACAACTGGGAGCTCATCGTCTCGAGAGCCACAAGGAGAGGCAGGAAACATCAACCTGTCGCGTCCCTCACGCAGCTTGGATGGGTGCTACACGGCACCAACGGAGGAGCAGCTACAAGGCGAGTAAATTTTGCTACTTGTACGCACGCTCAAATGCATGGTACGTCGAGCGAGGAAGATATCGAGCGGCTCATCAAGGAACATTTCGCCATCGAATCTTTGGGTGTGCAACCTCGCCTGCCGAGTACCGACGCTGACGGAAAAGCGTTGGAAATCCTGAAGAAAACGTCCAGGAGAATTGAAGGTGGTCGCTATGAGTCCGGGCTTTTGTGGAAAAGCGACCAAGAAACGATGCCCGATAACTTTGAGTCTACAGAGAGGCGTCTCAAGACTATAGAGCGAAAGTTGGACAAGAACGAGCAGCTGAAGGATGAATACAAGGCACAGATCCAGAACCTGCTGGATAAGGGTTACGCCGAGGAGGTACAGCATCACAGCTCTTCGAACCGTAAGTGGTACTTACCTCATTTTGCTGTTCTTCATCCAACTAAGAAGAAGCTGCGCCTCGTGTTCGACGCTGCGGCTAAGTACGAGGGGAAGAGTCTCAACGACGCGCTGCTACCGGGTCCGGACCTACTTCAATCGCTGTTTGGAGTACTGATGAGATTCCGCCAACATCCGATTGCTGTGGTGGCGGATATTAAGGAGATGTTCTTACAGATAAAGATCCGGGAAGAGGATCGCGATAGCCTGCGGTTTCTGTGGAGAGGAGACAGACGCACCGGAGCGCCGAAGGAGTATCGGATGACATCAGTCATCTTCGGCGCCGCGTGTTCACCCAGCACCGCAATCTACGTCAAGAACATGAACGCAACAGAGTTTGCACATGAATATCCGGACGCGGTAAGAGCTATTGAACGCAATCATTATATGGATGATTATCTCCACAGTTTCGAGACTACGGAACGAGCCATCCAAGTCGCACGCGAGGTAGACACGGTGCACAAGAGAGCGTGCTTTGAGCTGCGAGGCTGGGCGTCCAACCAGCCAGAGGTTACCGCAGCGCTCACCCAGGAAGAGACCAAGGAAGAGGTCGACCTGGGGAGCAACGAAGAGAAAACTTTGGGTTTGCGCTGGTTCACTCAAAGCGATGAAATTGGTTTCAGAACTTGCCTTCGGAACGTGCAGAATGTTGTCACTAGACAAAGCGTCCCGACCAAGAGAGAAGTGACCAGCGCCGTGATGTCTACCTTCGACCCGTTGGGCTTGGCGTGCCCGGTGCTGATCCAGGGCAAAAAGCTGTTACAAGATATCTGGAGGAGCGGCGTCGGCTGGGACGAAGTCATCGCCCCAGAGAACGAGGCGGCGTGGAGAGACTACCTCGAGAGCCTGCAGATCCTGCGAGAGCTGCGCGTGCCGCGGTGCGCTACACACTCCGGTACCGAGGGGGAGCTACACGTCTTCACCGACGCCAGCGAGACTGCGTACGCTTGCGCTGTCTACTGGCGACAGCGGGATCAACAAGGAAGGTACAAAGTTTCACTATTAGCGGGCAAAGCACGGGTGGCGCCGTTGAAGCCGGTATCTATTCCACGCCTGGAGCTACAAGCTGCGCTGCTCGGGACACGGATGGCGCATACAGTCGAGACGGAGTTGGACATCAAGCCGACGCGTAAGTTTTATTGGAGCGATTCAAGCACTGTACTGTCTTGGATCAAAGCCGACCCGAGGAGTTTTAAAACTTTCGTCGCACACCGTCTCGCCGAGATTGAGGACACGACTAAACCGCAACAGTGGCGTTGGGTTCCGACAGCGCAGAACCCTGCAGATGATGCGACACGCGGCATCCCGAAGGACTTCAACGGAGACCACAGGTGGTTCACCGGGCCTGAGTTCCTGACAGAAGACGAAGAGCGATGGCCTAAGCCGGCCAGACGAGATGCGAACGACCCCGAGCACCGAGACCGTACGGAACAGGAGCGCAAGCCGTGTCGTCAGAACTCAAGCGCCGACCGAGACGAGGAGCGGGTGAGTACAAATACTCTCGCTTCTCTGCGTATGAACGAGCAAGTTTCGACACCAGACTGGACGAGATTCTCCAGTTGGAACCGGCTGCTGCGAGCGACAGCTCGAGTCCTTCAATTCATCGACTTGATCAGGCCCAAGAAAGCATCGGTACACCTCACTAAGAAGGAACTAAAGAAAGATCCCACTTGGAAGGTAATAAACAAGAAGGCGTCGTCAAAGCAGGCTCCGACCCCGCAAGCGGCGCCAGAGAGAAAACTGTCACCGCTCGATCCCGCTCATCTGACACGAGCAGAGGAGCTGCTACTACAAGGCAGCCAACGCGAGAGCTTTCGAGAGGAGCTGAACGCTATTGGAAAAGGCAAGGCGCTGGACCGATCGAGTAAGTTGAAGAATTTAGACGTTGTCCTAGAGGACGACCTACTGCGACTTCGAGGAAGAATCGATGCGGCTGCAGATGTCCAGCAGAGCTTCAAACGACCGGTACTATTGGATAGCAAGCACCCGGTCGCGAGGTTGATAGTCAAACACTATCACGAGAAGTTTAACCACGGTAACCACGCTACGGTGATGAATGAGGTGAGGCAGCGTTTATGGATCCTGGGACTGCGGGCAGCAGTCAGAGCAACGGCGCATGAATGTCAGTGGTGTCGCGTTCACAAGAGCACGCCACAGACACCGCCTACAGGCAATCTACCGAGAGAGCGCCTACGGAAAAACGAGCCACCATTCACTTGTACGGCGGTCGACTACTTCGGCCCGATGAGCGTCACCGTGGGACGACGACACGAGAAAAGGTGGGGCGCACTGTTCACATGCCTCACTACAAGGGCAGTGCATGTTGAGTTGGCAGCATCCCTGTCGGCCGACTCAATGATCCTGGCACTACGACGGATGGCAGCGAGACGAGGATCGCCCAAAGTCATCTTCAGCGACAACGGAACCAACTTCGTGAAAGCCAACAAGGATCTACAAGACGCCCTTACAGAATTGAAGCAAGATGACGCCGTAAGAGAAGCTGAGAAAATAGGCGTGCGTTGGAAGTTTATACCACCAGGCGCGCCGAACATGGGAGGTGCCTGGGAGCGACTAGTTAGGTCGATCAAGACAGCGTTGGCCATAACGCTCAAGGAAAGGCACCCGAAAGAAGAGGTGCTCCACACGCTATTATTGGAAGCCGAGCACATCGTCAACTCCAGACCACTCGTCGAAGCCGTCATGGACGAAGAAGAGGCGCTCACTCCGAACCACTTCCTCATCGGGAGGTCCTGCGGCGCGCCTCGTATAGGCGTCTTCAACGACGACGAGATCAAGGGGCGGCGGGCGTGGAGAGCGGCGCAACGACTCGCCGACCACTTCTGGAGTAGGTGGGTAAGAGAGTACTTACCAACTCTAATCCCCAGGAAATTGAACCAGAGCGACGCGTCTCGAGACCTGCGATGTGGGGATGTCGTCCTCATAGTAGACTCCACTCTACCGAGAAATACATGGCCGCGAGGAGAGGTCGTGGCGACCTATCCAGGTCCTGATGGGCGCACACGCATTGTAGAAGTGCGTACCAACGGTGGAGTCCTGAAGCGACCGAGCTCCAAGACGGTGCTGCTAGTACCAAGGCAAGACGACAAGGCGCTTGCAGACGCGCTCAGCAGCGCCGAGGCGCTCAACAACGACTGTCGCAACGAAGAGGGGCAGCCAACTACAGACGAGCCACGCAACTCCGGAGCGCCGAGAGGCGCTAAGGCGCCGGACGTCGGGTCGCACGAGAGCGACCACTGCAGCGGCGGCGCATCTCCCCACGAGACGCGAAGCTCCGAGTCATCGCACCGCGTGGGGCCGCCAGGCGGCGGTCCTCACCACTACGAGGGAGCGTCTGTCGGCCACCTCACGGTCGACAGGGCGCTCCGCACCGCATCATCGCGCTGCGTGGGGCCGCCAGGCGGCGGTCCTCACCACTACGAGGGAGCGTCTGTCGGCCACCTCACGGTCGACAGGGCACTCCGCACCGCATCATCGCGCTGCGTGGGGCCGCCAGGCGGCGGTCCTCACCACTACAAGAGAGCGTCTGTCGGCCACCTCACGGTCGACAGGGCGCTCCGCACCGAGACATCGCGCTGCGCAGGGCTGCCGAGCGGTAGCCCTCACCACTTCGAGAGCACGCCCGTTTGCGAGACGCCTTGCAACGGGACGGCGGGACAGGCGCCGGGTGACAGCGGACCGATGAGGACGGTCACAAACAACAGAGGCAGCCGTCGCCCGCTCTTGTAGACTGCACATCGCCGAGCCAGGAGATGTGCTTTCGCACGAGGGGGAGGATGTCGGCGATGCATGCACTGACATGTGGACAATGTATGAAAAGAACTGATATGAACAGTGAAGGCAGCGACGCATGCCTTGTTCGAGTTCAATTAGTGAAAGTGAGTGCGCGTAACAAACTAATAGAATGTATCATTTTCGTACACGTTTCGCGAGTATCATTAGTGAAACAGATGCTGCGTGAAGAGATCTAATTAGAATGGTATGATACTCGCGGATCACGACCGTAGTTAGTTTGTAATTAACGAAAATGTATGATGAAAGTTGCGTTTTGTGTAAATATTCACCATTTTTTGCTGATTGTGTCTAAAGTCCTTGGTTGATCTGTGTAAATTTTATATGTATAAATAGAGTTTTGTAAGGGCTTTCTAATGGTGTAAATATTATGTGTGTAACTTTAAGATCAATAAAGATATGGACGGGAAATGGTGCCACTCATAATGAAATTGCTTCAAAATGTAGAGAATTTTAATGGGGCTCTCTTTGCGGTAACGATAAATTCCAGTGCCGCGGTTGAAGATCGGTCGAATGTTATGTAGTAGTTCCAGCCGACGTCTAAATCAAGAAAGAAGAAGTGCCCTCAAGACCCCAGCCAAGAAGGATTCCAGCCTGCAGATTGCTCGAAGAAGTGAGCACCGCGGCGACATCGAGGGGCTGACAAGAAGCCGCACCGCGGGCAGCTGCTGTGAACCTGGACTGGGGTCGCGAGCGTAGGGGGTGTTAGATAGTGGTACCGTTCCTCGTTTCATAGTTTCCTTCACTCAACACCATTGGTTTCGCTTTCAACCCACAATAGACTTAGTACCCTATCTAGGCATCTCTCACGATTAGGCCTCCTCAAGGCATCTCGCACACAAGTTTAAGTTTCGCGACGTAGGGACGGTTCGCACCGGCGCAGACGTCTTTCTCAAGACGAGAACCGCGAGCCGTCCACCCACCCAGGGGCACAGCGCCACACCGTGCGCGCTTGTGTCCGCCACAGGGATGAACCTACGGCTGCAGAGATTTATTAAATTATGCTGGACCAAATGTAAAATACCGATATTATTTAAACGAATATATGATGCCCGCCTGCATCTAATAACATTAGAAAGAGTAGAGCGCGGTAGTATATTTTTTAATTAAGAGATCCAAAGTTAAAGTTCACTGTTCATACCAATATCATTCCATCAACTTTAATCAGAAGATATGATGTACTAATGTGTATACTGCCTAACGGCTACCACGAGGTCAGAGGATTTAAAAGATTTTGTGACAGAGTTTTGACGCGGCCATGCAGTTCTGTCAAGGGCATCTTTTGACACTATGGTCACTAGTCACTATAACTAGTACATAATGACAACTCACCAGCAGGTAGCAACTGTACAAAGTTGTCAGGGAACAGTCCGACGCGGCCATGCAGCTCCCCTCGCCACCAGCCCCTGTCAGGGGCATCTTTTGACACTATGGTTACTATATCGCCCTCGGACAAGGTCAGCTCGTCCTCGTTCACTGCGGAGTACGGGAACAGCACGCGACATTGCTCCTTCACTGTTGAAGAATAAAGACGATATTAGCATTTGACATAGTACTGTATGTAGAAGGAGACACTATAATGTTTATCATATTATTATAGTAAATTCTGTAAATTTGCTATTATGCTCCCTTTTTTGGTAAAAATACACAATTCCCCACTAATTTTATGCACTTAAAAATAGCAAATAAATTAATTTAGATACCTTACGGAATGTTTTTAAAAACGCGACACCAGATTAGATAGATAGATAAATACTTTATTAAAACACCACAAATGAAACAATACAAAAAAAACATACAAATTAGAATCAGCGTCTTAATTGGCAGCCTTATCGCTAAGAGCGATCTCTTCCAGGCAATCAATCTGGCAGGGATATATTTTTCAAACGAAACGAGTAGGACGAGGTGTTTCAGATATTAAATAAAATAATGAAAAATAGAGCAAATGTTTATACTACTTATATATGAATAAAAATAAACAAATGTAACAATCATAATATATACATACATACATACATAATAGCATAATCCATTTTCATACTGACTTACTTTCTCAAGGAGTGAAGGGTCATATAAATGTTCTGATCTGATCTACTGTAGGTACCTAAAACAATTTTGATTCGACCGTGATTGAAATCAATGAGGTAGTTAAGCTCCATTAAAGAGTTTAAAGCTTAACTCATCATATCGTTCCAATGGCATTAAATAAAGGGGAGTTGTGGCAATGAGTGAGATCGGGCCGAGTCACACAACACAATTGTGCCATTCGACTTGATTGAGTTAGCGCGCCAACGAACACGCTCAATCGAGGATTATGGACGTGAATGTATGTATGCTTATTTATTTATGTTGGGTGGAATCTGGGCTTGAATGAATTCTTAACTATGCCAGAGGCTCTCAAAATGAATAGAAGAGTCTTGACACCAAAGTTTTCTAGTCAAACGAACTTAATTTTACACAGTTATTTAGCACATAGAAAATGGTGTTATTTAGAAATGTGTTGTTACCTCATAAGGTCTTGTTCGAAGTAAACAAATATTTACTACTTTACTTATTTATTATTTTTGAAAATATGTACAAACTGGTCCAAGGGTGAAAAATCATGCTGTTACTTTAACTACTAAAGGTGTAAATTGATGCTTACCTATAAAAAGTTGATTCTACAAGTGAATTACTAATGAATATACTTACCTAATATACATTTTCAATAAACTGACTGGGTGTGCATTAAAAACTGCCGCAATGTACAATTTATGCACAATTGCACATTTATTAGTAGGTATTAGTAGTATTGCAAGCATGCGGGTGACGCATCATTGTATATATGTTATACCTATACATTTATGTAGATATCTTTAGCAAAACCTTTAGTTAGGTTAGTTTGAAGTAGAAATATACCAGTGGTCATTATTACACACCCAAAGAACAATAGCCTGTGTATTAATACTTTTGATTGATTCTCAACTTGTGCCGGTGATTTATGTTAGAGGCACGTTCTATAGGTCCTTCACTGGTTAACTTTTAGGTATTGTGATATTAACCGTAAAAACTATGACGAGAGAAATGAAAATATGATTATAGTGATATCAAGTATACACTATGACTCTCCAACATAGCCTGCCCAAAGTGTTTATATGACAGTTGTCCATTTTTTTGCAAATCTATCAATTTCACTTCCGGGACTCTATACTACTACAGTACCAGATACTACAAATATTCGTCCGTCGTTAAAAGAACAACAGAGAAACAAACACAATTTCATTAGGTATTATTTAAAAAAGTAAGTGTGTATGAGAGAACATCTGGTCAGTTTTCAAATCACTCTAAGGGTCTCTGACACGGATTAACGTATTCGTTAAACCGTGTCAGACCATCGTAGGTACTATGTCAAAACCGGGACTTAGAGTTTAACGTGTCGGACCGGACAGAAGCGTTCAAAAATTGCTATTTGTATGTAATGGTACGATCGAAGTAGTTACTAAAAGTTCTCACCAGGTTTAGGCGGCAGCGCGGGTGCGGGCTCGACGGGCGGCGCGGGCTGCGGCGGGTCCAGCATCACTACGAAGTTGGAGGGGAACACGCCCACGCGGCCCTGGCGCCGGCCCTGCCACCAGCCCTCTTCCACCTGCAAAGGGTAAAGGAAAATATTGTAAGGAAGCAAAAAACACTAGTCAGTGTTACTGAGGTAAGTAAGTGGGTTACTGAAGAAGCAGCCTGATATTGAATTACTTCTGTGACTCCAGAATCACAAATCCCTCAATGGGACTTAGCACGGAGCTCAGTGTTACAAATCGTAGTACTTTCTTTCACGTTTATGTTATCGCAATTTAATCCTTATTTTACAAACTTATGTACATCCACTCCACTTTTATTGGATAACTAAGCACGTGAAGAGAAAAAAAACTTTTTTTTTAACATGAAATAGGCTTACGCTTGACTACAACTTGCCTGATGTTAAGCAACGTTATAGTCTACGATGTAGCGCGCTTGCCTAGAAGAAACCGGTTTACTCTCGACTTGAAGACCGACAAATTATAGTTCAAGGGGAATAGAGATTCGGGCAAGGAGTTCCACAGTTTGGCTGTTCGCACGATGAAAGTCGAAGCAAAACGCTTGGTGCGAGTCTTTGGAACCTCAACTGTATATCGGTGCCTCCTTGCCGTGCCTCTACTCGTGCGATGGTGAAATGGGGCTGCAGGAATTAAACTAACTAATTATTAACTTTCAGAAGACTTGATAACCTCTTTTTTTTTGAAGTCGGTTAAAAATAGGGGTATCTTGTAGTCACTCTATATGCCAAGTGCCTCTATATTTAAATACAAGATCGTCACTGTGCGTCATATTCAAACTAAAAAAATACCAATCAGATCCACATAGTATTATTTGATTGCGTTTCCTTGATTCAGATTGATTGAACAAAATGTTTTTTCCGTTACATTAGTCACAAATGTAAATATGTCTCAAATGGGAGCAACAATGATCTATGCATATAAATGCCAAGGCGTTAGTACATAACATAGTACATAGGAACAATAGTAAACACTGTAATTCCCTAGGCCACGCAAAACGCGCCATAGCTATGTGCTATGACGTAAGTGCAAATACTTCTTGATTGTGATGGTATAAAGTATAAACAGACATATAATTTCTTTAGCTATTTAGGCTATGAATAAAGATGCTATAGAAACATGACTGAACCAAACATAACAATTGGACGAGAAGATCAGCCGCCGCCGCCGCGGTAGAGCTGTCAAAGTCAAAGTCAAAGTCAAAGTGAGGTGTGTGAAAGAGATGAAATGTAGAAGCATTTTGGACGTAAAATCTGTATGGAGTTACAGTTCTATAGTATTGCATTATTCATTGCATTTATTCGGTATACTCCGCTCCCCAGAGAATACGAGTCCACAATAAATGGCAATTGATTTAATCGTATTAAGTACGGACCTGGATACGAATAATTTATTCTATAGTGTTCACACGCGTAAAAGATGATAACGTCAGACAACAGAAATACTCCCGACTTGGCTTTCTTCAATATCAATAGTGACCACTTTCATTTACCTATACCTATACAAACAAATTAACATACCTCAATAAAAAAAAACAATCGTAAAAACAACATCGAAATCTGCCGCATAATATAAATCTAAAAATTTAATTTTGTTTCAAGATTAAAAGCCTTTACATCCACATAGAAAAAACGAGGAAAATTTTAATTACTATGTTAGCTGTAACTTATAATAATTGTATTCATACTCGTATTATTTGAAAAGAAATAATTGTTGAAATGTAAATATCAGGTGATTCACGCCGGAAAGCCAACGAACGAGACAATTAGAAGACTCATACCTTATCAAAGCTAATATTTATTACCAGAGCCTTCAGAGAGTGATTAATTGAAAAGTCATACTTTCGCTCAGTTCAATATAGCTCACGCAATTTAATTTGTTGTTATGCACTGTAGTTTAAAATCATTATTCTTTAAGTCGAGAATAACTTTACATTTTCATTACTATTTAAACAATTTCAACTGCTTTAACTCTTCAAGCCGCCCCAATAAAAATGGCGTGAAAATAGGGTCTAATTTGACTGTAGAGTGCTTGGTGGTACTACATTCTAAGTATAGCATGTAGTGGCTACTACATTCTAATCTAAGTATAGCATAGTAACCTAGACACCTATCAGATTAACATAAATATCTCTTCTTTGATTTTCATGAAAAGATCGAACGATGAAGTTAATCGAGGTAAGCTTCTAAAAGAATTCGAATTTCTATGTAGGTATATATTTCTATATATGTGGTCACAGTCATATTCAATGTTTGCCTGTCTTTGTCCTGGAGTCAATACTGCCCCAAGGTTTTAATATACTGAAAGATGATAACAACAGTAATCAGTAATAGTAGTGTTGTTTACCTCAGCGAGCACTTCGAGCACGTCCCCGACGCTGAGCGGCAGTTCGTCCGGGTTGGCGGGCTGGTAGCTGAACACGGCGCGACACCGGCCCTGCGCGCCGCCGCCGCCAGACCTGGAACACACACTCACTCGTCTATATCTACAGCTTAAAACTGTATTATAAGTATAGATAGATAAATAAATAAATATATCAGGACATATCACACAGCGCCATCTAGCTCCATACTAAGCTTACGCTTGTTATGTTCCTATAACAGAGCTTTGAAGTCCATGCTTGTCGCCCTGGGGGGCGCGCGCGGGGGCGATGTGGCCCGATCGTTGTTCTGTGATGTCTACTCAGGTAAGATTTAACATATAAATTTAAAAAAACTGTTTAAAGTGAAAATACATATATGGTCAAACATCAATTTTTCATAATAATTTGTTTAAAAAATGAAAAAATGGTGTGCACAAAAAAAATTGGGTAAACAGTGCAATTTATAGTTGAAAGACAATATCCCACATCGATCATATTAATTCATTCACTGTAACTCTAATCCTAAATTTTACGGTTTTGAATGCTCCAGGCACTAACAGCAGTTTTCAGTCACTTTATTTCGTTACTTGCATAAACTTTAAAATACCTCTTTATTTTTATTACAAGCTATTTATGCTGTAGCTGAACATAAACTCTGTGATGAATGAATTGGAACAAGACGTAAACTTACTTTTTCATAAATACAGACTACAAAATCCACTTTGTAGCAATAAAATAATTTTAGCACACACTCGTCACATCACATCTGATTCACACAACTAACAACACGCCCCATAAAATATAGAACCTTCCACGGCGTGCGAGCAATTGGAATAACTAACACACAACAAAAAAACTGTAACAACTTTCTCAATTTTTTCTCTTAGCTGGGTATAATAATAAAATGGCGAAAAAATTAACTCGTCAAGGGCCACACAAACGTCGAGTCCAAGTCGTATCGTAACAGAACGCGTGTCTTATCACGCTATCTGCCCGATAAGATACCGTGCACAATCATTATTTCTACTAATCGAAAAAGTATCAAATTGTTTAACAAATGAGAACCGGTACTGGAGCGGCGAGCGACTTTCGCTCTTATCCGGCGATCTTGCTCGTGTACTGTATTATAACATTTATAACACTCGCATACACTTCTTACATGATGGATTTAATTAAATTCGAGAGCATACGGTGTATGGGATTAAATAAATAGCATAGTACTCGTAATATTCAACATTGCCTGTTCTTAGGAGCAATACAATTTCTCTCTGTTGTTATATGTTCTTTGACTTTGTATCGTTAGAAACACAAATCAAATTGGAAGTAGGATGAGACTTCCGAACTAAGTACGCTCGGATTTACTACATTTAGCCAAATTTATATAGATAATTAGTTATATCTGCTGTAAATTACTTTTAAAACACACATGGTAGAGAAAGATCTAGGAATCTACAGTGATCTTGTGCCTGACTGGTGTAAAGAAGCAATGGAACAAGACCTAAGCCCTGAAGTAGGATAATAAAGGTTACCAAATAAGCATTCTATAGATACTAGTTTGGTATTTTTTTTAGACGATAAATAAAATAAATAAAGAATAAATATTTCAGGACATATCACACATATCATATCTAAATAAAACTGATTACCTAGTAACAAAAAATTTTTAAAATTCATATTCTATTCTTATAAACTACACGTTGGTATGCTGTACCCACATTAGAGATTAAAATACATATACTTTAAAGGAAGTAAGTACATTATGTAAGAGTCTGAAGAGACCGATTGTCATTAAAAGTTAACAAGAACGTAAGTAATTAATTCATAAAAAATATCGCGTTTCACAATAGAACACCCACGAAAGAGGAACAAGACAACCGGCACCGTTCAACATAGCGGGTCTTGGCGCCATGTCTGAGAGACTTCTGTAGTGACATATACTTAGTCACATACTTGAAACGTACTAAACGTAACATACCTATTTACTTACGTTAATGTACCTTTGTAGTACATACACGAGCTTACCTAACAAAACCAGGATGTGTATCATAAATTAGCAGGGAAACAAATCTTTACTAAGGTATATGATTATTTACTGTGTTATTGTTTCCCATTGTGAATTCGAATTTTGTCCCTGGCAACTAGGCAGGTATATGTATGTACCTATCCTGAATACTATGAATAAACCATACGTCAATAAGAAAGAAAGAAAATTATTTATTGATAAATCGAGACTTAAATGTAGGCGTATAAACAAAAACATTTAAACGAATAATTAATAATCTACCTATATCTATGTATCTACGTTATACCCACCTTCCAAAACCACCCGCCAAGACCTGCCCCCATCATAGAATAGACACACATACATATATATATAAACATATATATATGTATATACATATAAATACATACATACACATCCACTCCACGACAAGAACAAATCCCAGCAAACGATTCTAGAAGGCAGGTATAACGCTAATATAAAAACAAAAGTTATTTTAAAATGGGTAGGCCATTGTAATAAGAGCTATCGTGGAGTCCATATCCAATACAATTATATGTACCTAATTTTATGTTTACTCCTGTCAAGCATTTGACTACCAGAGTACCCCTAACGCGATACTAGCACAGGCGACACTGTGATATAGAATGTGTAGCACACGCGTACAGGAATGGATATGGCTCTCAAACGAGGCAGACGCAAGACATCGCTAAATGCTTGGTGGGTGATAAATTGACATTTCAAGAAAAGCGAAAAAACACCAGAAAGTTCAAAATTAAATCAAATATTTAGTGAAGAAACCAAGCAAAATACAATAACCATACATATACCTAGTCAGGTCATAAGTATTGTCACACAGTAAAAACTTTTCTTTTAGAATGCTGGCCACAATAAAGTTTTTTGAATTCGAATTTCGAATTGTTCATGAAAATAAAAATGTATACTTTTTAGAATTTTACTCATTTTTAAATATGGAGTGGACGCTTAAAGAAGACCGTGTTGCAGTTATTGTATTGCATCGTTGCGGTTACGCGCCAATTCAAATTTTTGACATACTGAAAAATTTTAATATAACCAAAAGATTCGTTTATCGTACCATCAAACGATACAATGAAGACTCTAGTGTAGATGACAGGTCAAGAAGTGGTCGCCCTCGGTCTGTTAGGACTCCAGCAGTGATAAAAGCTGTGAAGGCGCGAATTCAAAGAAATCCCAAACGTAAGCAGAAACTGTTGGCCCTTCAGATGGGGTTAAGCAGAACCACGGTGAAAAGAGTGTTAAATGAAGACTTAGGGCTTCGGGCATATCGAAGAAAAATAGGACATCGTTTGAATGCACGTCTAATGGACCTGAGACTGAAGAGATGCCGCGCTTTGTTGAAGCGGTACGCGGGAAAAAAATATCGGAAAATTCTTTTTTCGAATGAAAAAAATTTTACCTTAGAAGAGAGCTACAACAAACAAAATGATAAGGTGTACGCACACAGTAGTGAAGAAGCGAGCAAACGTATTCCGCGTGTCCAACGAGGTCATTTTCCATCCTCGCTCATGGTATGGTTGGGAGTTTCTTATTGGGGCTTAACAGAGGTACATTTTTGTGAGAAAGGTGTAAAAACGAATGCAGTTGTGTATCAAAATACAGTCCTGACGAACCTTGTGGAACCTGTTTCTCATATCATGTTCAATAGCAAGCACTGGGTATTCCAACAAGATTCGGCGCCAGCTCATAGAGCGAAGAGCACACAAGACTGGATGGCGGCGCGTGAAATCGACTTCATCCGGCACGAAGACTGGCCCTCCTCCAGTCAAGATTTGAATCCGTTACATTACAAGATATGGCAACACTTGGAGGAAAAGGCGTGCTCAAAGCCTCATCCCAATTTGGAGTCACTCAAGACATCCTTGATTAAGGCAGCCGCCGATATTGACATGGACCTCGTTCGTGCAGCGATAGACGACTGGCCGCGCAGATTGAAGGCCTGTATTCAAAATCACAGAGGTCATTTTGAATAAACTTTATTGTCATAAGAATCTATGTTTTGTTAAGTTCATTTTGGTATATAAATGGTTACATAAAGAATAAAGTTGTTTCAATTATTTTATATTAAACATGTGACAGAATTTATGACCTGACTAGGTATACTGTATGTAATACGTACATACCATTACTACAGTGCTAAATGAACACATATTAGCTAACATATGACATCATGATTATATTAGCATACGACTTACGGTTATGACTAAAACAGGATTCGACCAAGAGAAGTAAATAATTACAAACGCAGAATAAATAAATATATAGTAGCGAATCCATTACTGCAAGGCGCCGAATTAGTTAATTATGTTTTAATATTATTTTTGTATTGTGCTGGTGTTTTAATAAAGTGTATATCTATCTATCTATCTATGTTATCTGTTAGACACAAGAATTTCGTAAAAAATTAAAAAGTTAAGAGCAATTTAAAAAAATCAACAACAGTATAAGAAACAGTAGCTTTACGTAACATTTTTATTCGATCTGTTGCAACTGCATTCAGCATAAAATATGCAACTTTTCGTTAATGTATTAATTAAATTGAATTATTTATGAACATGAGTTCGTGACACGAGGTCACGAAGTCTCCAAAAACTAATTAAAATATTCAAACCGGGCGTCAAATATTACTAGATCGATAAATCCGCGTACACACTACGATACTATACTAGTGTAATTTAATAGCGTGAGTGATTTTTTATTGGTAAAACAATCTTCAGCAAAGACCACAAATATCATTTACTACCATGTTTTTTTTTCTGGATTCCCCCGCGTTGCCGAGGCCCTTTGTTAGGGTTCTTTCTGGTGTGTTGTTTTAATTTTTGATAAGTGACCTTAATGGTCATGAGTTTTAATTCGCAGTGTATTTCATGTTATTAGACGTGTTTAAGATTTGAGATACTGTTAACGAATTCGAATTGTTTTTTTTTTTTTCAACGATTTTCTCAACATGTGTACATTACCCGTAGTACTTAAACTACGGAGTGTACGCATTTTTTACAGGTTTTCTTGTGGAATAGTTCGTTGTGACTCTCAGAGTCACCGCGTGCTATTCCTACCCATGGCGTCACCTGCGACTTTGGTGCAGAATGCGATCAGATGCGGTCTGGAGTCTTTCATAGCCATCAATTCACAGATTGAGTCAGCCGTCAACTTAGATTGAGTTGCGATCTCCAGATCGCATCTGTCCGATTCGTACTTTGGGCACTTTAACAGCAGGTGAAGTATCGTCTCTTCTGTGTCTTCGTCGCATATGCATTGGGGGCTCTATTTACTATCATGTTAATTGTGGGCAAAGTGAAAACAGATTATGTTCATTAAAGATACATAGGTTTTTTTTAAATGAGAGCCAAATTCTTTTTTTACAACATTCATTTCGCGCATTGCTAAGGCGCTATTCCTTTATAATGCGCGAAACTTGAATAAATTATGGGTCATATTTTTTTTTTTTTTTTGTTAACTGGTTAATAGACTGTTACATTACAAGAAGCCTATTTAAACCTGTCAATAAATTTTGAGTAAAATTTGTGACATGGAAAACTTCATTTAAGTAAGTACATACACATATATATATATATATATATATATTTTATATGTGTCAACAATATAGAGTTAATCTATCTATCTATACAAAATAATAATCCTCATTCATTTTACCATATTTTTTTTTTGCTAATCCGTCAAGAAAATCTACCATCATCTACAAATGTGAACACACCTTTAGACATGATAGTTGGAAGTGTGTCAGTGAACTAGAAACAACAGATACAGAAATGGTAATCTTGTGTGTTTGCAACTAAACCTGTTTTATAGCACTTGCCATGTAGAATGTTATGTTCCACACTAACTGTAAGTTTGTGTGAACTTTGACATCAACACCAGATCAAAAACAATCCTATCAAGGATAGTTTGGCTAGTTTTGATTTAAATAAACAGGAAAACCTGCAAGATTGTTGTTTCCAAATCATTGTATTCAGTAAATATGTAAATATGTATTTAATTTATGCTGTTTAGTCCCGATTTTATTGAGTAACTAGGTAAAATGAAAAAGCATTTGAATCTGAATATTACCTTGTTACTTAAATTCATATGTTAACTATGAACAGTTCAAATACTTAGTAGATAAAAATCAGCACAATGTAGAATAATGCCATAAAATCAGCTTCATTATAAGATTATCTAATTTTCAGTACCTTTTTTTTTCACTGGGAAGATGAGTGTTGAGACCTCCAAATTGCTTGAAATACTTGAAATGACACCTACACCCTGCCTAATAAAACTGTGAGAGAAGGTGTTTAGTGCACCTTTAATAGGAATAGTGTGGACTGTCAATTAAGTTGGCCAAAACACAGAGTATTAATTAGATGCTTCAAATTAATTACATGATTGATTTTGAAGTTTGTAACCAGCCAGAATAGTACTATAGTGCTATAAAATATAGCTATGCCAGTATTACCTGTGTCAATCGGGGATATACATTAGTATACTGTGTCTCCATGGGAAAGTAGAGATTAGGGGTCAGTTCCACTCTATTTCTGCTCTTACTATGAAGCATATCTAAGCATAACGGCATAGAGTTTATCCAGGGTCTAATATGATCCCCATACCAATTAGTACCTTAATCTGTTCAGCTGTTAAATCATAAAGAGAGTATAAAACAGATCGCTTAGCCACTCACATTCATTCACACTCACCAACATACATATGCATGGTGTTAGTGTGATGTCACATCCATGTCAGCAATGATCAGGGTGGCTTGATAAACTCTCGACACCAGAGTTGGCTCTCATTTGAAGATGTGATACAGTAGAATTTGACTGTTAAACTCACTTGGCAGTGCCCTGTTCAGTCAGCACCGAGACAAAGTTATCAGGGAACATTCCCCGCCTCCCCCTTAGCTCTCCTCTCCACCATCCTCCTGGTAAGCGGTCCACATCTCGGAGCATGTCTCCGGGTCTGATGGTCAACTCATCCGGTTCAGAGGCATCATAAGCATAGTTGACGATGCATGACACTGTGAAAGGAAAAAAACATAATAAACTTATTTTTATATTTGAAGTTATCTTATCAGTAGTGTAGTAGTAGTTATTTGTATTGTGTTCTTATGACACTTCAAAAAAGATCCAGCTATCAAATTAGCAGGTACCTAGAATTGAGTATTAAACATTTACTTTATTATAGTAATTTTATCAAGGCATCTCAACCTTTTGACTAAATCAGTCACCCATTCTTAGTTGAAAAAAAACTTATATTTCATGACAAAGGATACACTACATTACAATTTAATGGGATTTATCTAGAATAGTATAGGTATTACATACTTACTTATGTTGTGAGACTTTCAGATGTCAAACAAACAGATCAAGTAAGTATTTACTCATATTAAGTATCTCTGTAATAGATCAAAACATATCTTCTATGGTTTTTTTAGATTGAATAGAATTAAGTAGGTCAGGTTACTTAGTTAATTTGAACATATAGTGTACCTTTTAAGTTTTATGTAAGCATTTATTTTGGAAAGCATTGAATCATTGTCTCACATGAACATCTAGAAATCTCAGATAAGCTCCCTGACTAATAGCAGACGATAGCAAAGCAGCGCGCGTCTTGTTTATTAGTATGTAACACATGACATCACAAAACAATAAGTGAGTCATACCACTCAGGGATAGCCGCTCAACGAACAAGGAAACTACCTGGACAAGATCATAATCAAAATAAATTATTATTTTTGAGCCGTTTCTGTGTCCGATAAGCTCGTAATGGTGAGATAAGCCGATTTCCCTACCGTCGTCTGACGACTGACAAAACTATGTCACACATAAGTATTTAGCACACAATTGCAAAGATCGAAATGCAGCGCCGCAAATGTGTGTATTATGTGCGTCAGCCGAATTTGTGTCGCAAGACTCGTAGGAAGGTACAGTTATGCATACACAAACAAGAAATAAGGAATAGGCCTTCTAGTGAATTGGTACTTACCCCTTTGATTTGCGTTTGTCTCCATTTCCGACATCGCTCTCAAATCACATCATCACTATAAAACAATTAAAATAACTCACTAAAAGCACATTTCTAATTGATCACCGTGATTTAGCTTTGATTTCTATCAATTTTTACACGAGAAAATGCAAGCGTGTGAAGATTTCTGTTTTTGATTTATGTCAAACTGAACTGCAGATAATGTTGCCATAGAAGTATACAAAAAAATAGTTCCTTGTATAAATGGGGCTGTCAGATATTTGTAAATGAATGTTACGCTTTTCGTATGATATTGATTTATGGTTTTTTGTATAGATAATTATGTGTGATGTTGCTAAAATTTGACATTATTTGAGTATTTTTATTGATCTTTATAGCCATCGAAAAATTAAAAAACCCTATAAATTACTGAGCGTAGAGACGATCATTTTTTTCTAATTTATTTATTAAGGCACTCAAAACAGAATTTGTTCTTAAATATAACTTAATATACATTGGAAGCTGGTTTCGATCCCGACCAAATTAATAATGTATATATACCTGTACCAATTAATATAATAATATATTCCTTATCTTATTTCCTTATGTTTAATATTGTAATTTATTTTGGTGTGCAATAAAGTGATATTGTATTCCTCCGGTACAACCAATCAGATGTGTTCCAATTCTTTGAATATTATATAGTCAAAGGTTCCAAATAATAACTGACCAATGCGAAGAAATACTTAACAATGAAAAATATACAGCAATGATAACAGTTTTTCAGATGTGGCAATATTTTACTTATTTGCAGCAGAGCTTAATAAAAAATCTTTGCTAGATCGTCAAGATTAAAATTGCAAATATTGCAGTAGCGGGAATAAATTAAAATAAAGAAAAGGCATAAAAATGTTTTGGACTTTGGTAGAGCCATATTATGACGGAATATTAATTCACACACGATCCATACCCTTTGCTTAAAATTATGGAGACACATTATTGTCATTATTTTACTTCTAATGCTTATTTTATTTATACAAATGTTAACTAAGATACAAATACACTGTAGACAGTCGGCAAACATAGAAAAATGACTTTTAATATTTTTTGTATTATATTTTATTAATTGTATAACTTTTATGAGATTAGAAATTTATTGAAGTTATGCATAGTTTACACGGAGCCAACACTGGCTGCCAATAAGACTGGCAGCCAGTGCTGGCTTGGTATTGGCCTTGTGTAAACAGTTTTTCAAGCCAAGCCAGCGCTGGCGGCCAACGCTGGCGAGAATAGAGCGACCGTCTATTTTTCTAGCCAGTGACCTCCGCCCGCATACCCCTCGACCCCCGCGCCAGCGTTGCGGACACGTGTAGACGAGTCTCGCCAGTCACTGGCGAACGTCAGTACGGTGTGTGTTCTTTGTTGTTTTATTTGGAATTTCTGCGACAAAATGCCGAGAAAATTCAACGAAGAGGATACTTTGAAATTCGTACAACTTTATAGAGAGCACGAATGCTTGTGGGATAAGCGTTGCGATGCATACAAAAATAAAGAAATGCGCGCTTCGGCACTAGAACAACTTCGTGTAGGAATGAATATAGAAGAACTGACTCTCGATGGAGTTAAATCAAAAATCAAAAGTATTCGAAATACGTACTACTTGGAACTCGACAAAATCGAAAAATCTATAAGATCTGGGGCTGGGGGGAGCGTTCTAAGGATCTTCTAATCTTAGTTGTTTCAGCAACAAGGCAGAAGCTCCAGTTACAGGTCTATCGCATCCAAAGTCGTTTCGCTCCCTTTTTTGTAATATATCAATCAACTCTTCTCTTAATAGTGCAGAGATATTCCTTAAACATTTCTTTTTCAACAGCCTTTGCCGCGTATTCATTATTTTTTCCAAACGTGTGCACACCAGAAGAAAAAATCCGTGAATGATTGGCCGCGTCTAAACAACAAGGGCCAGGACAACGCTGGCTTGTCTGCAGACTGGCGCCAGCATTACTGGCTTCGTGTAAACTCTGCTTTACACTTATTAATATGGAGCTTATGTAAGCCACCTTAAACAGTAACACATACCTACGTCTTATCTTTACATATAATAAAGCTAAAGAGGATTGAAAACCAGAACATTGAAGATATTAAAAAAAAAGGTTTGGAGATACTTTAAATTGATAGCAGAACACAATCCAACAATTTCTAGAAATGTTGTCTGTTTCTCTGTTTATTTAAACACTCGTCATGAAAAAACAGCTCCACAGATTTTAATAATTTTTGGTGTGTAGTTAGTATGAGGTCTTAGGAGTGTCATAGTAGGTAGGTACCTACTTTTTACATACTGGAATATTGCATGGACATCCAGTAATGTCAAATAAATATGAGAATGAAACACATAATATCAGTTAAACAATATTTAATTATCACAAACAACTGAACATTCTGAACACTAAGCTTTATATTTAAATAGGTGATCTACTTGTGATAGCCAGGTACACGTCGGAGAGGTCCCTCGGAATCTGGTGGGATTCCAAGCTCTTCATCGGTGTAGGTGCTTGGGTCTATATAGGGCCATTCTCCCTGAAATATTAATACATTAAACATAAATCATACCTCGCTAACAAAAATGAGGATTGTAGTTGTTTATTTCTCTTTAACAATTAACTGCAACAGATCAACACAAGTCCTGAGAGTGAGGCTAAAGGTTACTCTTAATCCTAAAACAATTGTGAGGGAATTCAGGACATCAACTAAATATGTAAACAAGTTTAGTACATTAATTAGGGCAGATTGCCTAGTCTTAGTAAACATTATTTGCTATCATACTAGGCTAAAACTGGGGTAGGTAGAAGTCAAATATATCATTTAAACTGAACTAGCTCATTAGACTTATAAATCTTAAAAGTCCAATCACTGTACTATAGGAATTTAATTTTTCAGAATGATTGTGTAAGAAATTTACAGACACAACAAACAAATGTTATTGTATTCTGTGACAAGACTTCATACTATATCACATTCCTATTTCAGCTTTAAATACAGTTTTATAGAGATTTTAAAGATTTTCTAAGTGCCCCTTTTTTGTAGGTAGTAGTTAGAAGTAGTAGGTTTAGTGTTTCTTCCCTTGTTTTTATATTTTATTATTGTTAACATACATAGATGTGTTCAGGCTCAGTAGCAATGTGCCACAGAATCCACCACCAGGCAAGACCACCTAAGGCTGTGGCAAACATGGTGTGACCCTTAGAAGGCATGGGTGGCGGTACTCTGTATGACCACACTCTGGAAATAAAGACTGTATTAGTTAGCTTGTCCAAACAAAATAGGTACCAACTTGAAAAGTAGATAGATAGATAAATACACTTTATTAAAAACACCAGCACAATACAGAAATTTACAAAAAATATTAAAACTTAAGCCTAGTGTCTTAACTGGTGACATTATCAGATATTGAATCAGGCGTTACTTTGCGGAAATTCATTGTAACTGAAACTCTGGAGTTTCCCAGAGTTTCAGTGACGACATTATCGCTAAGAGCGATCTAAAAAAATAAGTATTCAATCCATTATGTTTTGTCCCATATAGGATAGTTATAGAATATCAAATAGGGGTTGTAAAACATACAAATAATATTTATATTCATTGGGTCGTATATTGATATCCAAATATTGTTATGAGCATCTGATTGAATGACATAACACCTTACCCATGGCTCCCGTTCCTTTTAGCTAATTTTACATTATCAGCAGTATTTTTCAAAGCACGCTGGAGCAACGCTCTTGTAACCAACGTTCTCGCAAACATTTTTTGATTCTGCAGGAAAATTATAGCAATTTTCCCGTAATCAAATGAAAAATACCAATCTTTGTTATTGCTGTGCCAGTCAGACAGAAGTTATAAATAGTGTTGTACGCACGCTACTTACTTTTGTCTTACGCACGATATTTTTTGATATCGATAAGCCATTTTACCAAATATTTAATCATCAAACGTTATTGGAATGAATACAAGTAAATGATAGGTACTGTTACAATTGACTTCTTTCTGATGTGTATAAACATCTACCTATATTCAATTATGATATGATGATTGCTCATTCTATCAACTCAGTCAATGTTGCAGATGATACCTACCTAAATTTTGGTATCCTGATTCCAAAGCCTACCCGAATACTGTAAAATCGCATTGCTTTATGTTATCATATGTATAGAATTTGGGCGCAGCACCCGCCGAAGAGAAGATAAAGGAGGAAGAACCTGAGGAATGTGATGATGACATAGGCTTCGGTCTGTTTGACTAAAAAGCTATATGATAAAGCGGTGGTATTCCATATTTTCGATACTAGTATCTAACAATGTCGATACTAGTAAGAGCCAACACTATGCAATATGTTAAACATGACAGCTGACACTTCTAGTTTTTTTTTTCGATATGAACGAAGCCAAAATGTACCACCAACACGCGACACTGGCAAAATAGCGGACATACCGCAGAGGCCATAGCTAAAGAATAGAAATGTACATCCAACGCTTACATACTAGACAAACAGCCGGGACCTACAATTTAACGTGTCATCCGACCCTCTGAATATTCCATTACTTTATGACCACTATTAGAGGAACTTACTTTTAATCATTTAAATTACAATGTTCTCTGTACAATAATATAGTTGAACTGATATGCAATAAACTATTTATTCAATAAAAATAGCTAGATACATTTCTGTGTTTTTTTTTTAACACAGAATAGGCTTATTTGATAATAAATACTTTTGAGTACCTACATAAGTATATTACTATATTGACTTAACAATAAATACCTGTAACAGAACTAAGCATCTAAATCAAACATTTATGAACTAAGTAGGTATAACTATTTTAATTGATTCTGGGCTTGTTCTTGACAGCATTTTCGTGGCTTTTTGGCAACTATACCCTCATCCGGCACAGCAGTATCGTCAAATGGTATGTTTTCTAATTTTGCAGTGTCTTCAGTGATCTTAGCTTCTGTAAAATTACACACAATGTTTAATTATTACAGTGTTAAAACTTGCTTTACTCTATAGTTATGAAATGAAAAAATAAATGTTATTTGGTTTATATGTAAGAGCACAGCTACAGTGGAGCCAAAACATATATTATGTAGCTACAACATATGATATATATGGTATGAAGTAATTACATTTAATAATTTTAACATAGGAGTTTAGGGACCTTAAAATGAAAGTTGTACAAATGTACTGATTGGAAAAATAGTGATGAAAATATCGGGCACCACAAGTATAGTATTTGTTCAGCTTTTTAACAATTTTCTAACAATTTCACTATTGATTATGAGAATTAAAAATGACCTGTGTTGAAATAAATTGCTTGGTACAGCATAAAAAATAGGTAAGTAGTAGTTTTCCTAACACAAATTATTCATCGCCGTTACATTGCACAAATAACACTGTAAAAACACTATCAGTAGCACTACCATTACATACATTTGTGCCAATCTACAATTGCAATTATATTGACTCTGCTTAACTTACTGAGTTAAAAACTACATACCAAATACACCAGGTTTCACTTCTTTAGCTTGTATTACTTGTGTTCTTAGTTCTCTTTCAACATCTTCACTGAATTTGATCATCTGTAAAAGATATATAGCTTCTGATAATATTGATTGATTAACTATGACAAATTGCACAAGCAGACTTGACTATAACACATATTATCATGTATTTAAATATATAAATACATTAACAGGAGCATAAATATAAGTATGTGTTAAGTAAGCCCAGCAAAATAAAAAATGTAAATGTAATACAAACATCATTGTGATGATATTATTATTTGTATGTAAAACAAGTTTTTGGAATTTTAAATACTTATGTATTTTATTTTATGACATGAAGGTATCACTGATTTTTTGTTTACTTACAGCTCCTATTGATGCTTGGTCTGTGACATGCTTATTTTTTAAATACTCTTCATTAATTTTTGCTCTGGCTGCGGTTAGTGCTTTCTGGTCTCCAGCAAAAACTTTTAGCCTTGTTCGGTGCAGTTTTTTGAAGCTTTGTAAAACCTGCAAACATTAAATTGTAGGGGAAAAAAATCAGCACACAGGATGCTCATCAATTTATATTTTCCTGTGAAATGTAAAAGTAACAGTTTTAAGAATAACACAAGAAGTTTTATTTTATTTTAGTAAGGTTAGAACTGATTTACACTATGAGAATATTCTAGTTTAGTCCTTACGAAAATAATTATTATAATTACATATGCAACAGATGTTTTGGTCAATAGTATAATTTTCAAACTATGTTTTGCACTTAATTTGATCGATGCAAGTAGGCTAAATAAATCAGCAGTCACATTTGCATTGTTAGCTGGTGTAATCAGCTGTTATACATGTCATTAAATTACCGCCACTATCTAATGTGCATTTGGCTCAGAAACTAACTGTAGTTACAGACATGTATGAAGCTAAAATTATTTACAGCTTTATGTACTTACAAATTGACGTGTTGTACTCATAGTGCGTAGTATTTAGCAATAAAATTATGTAACTTATATTGTATGCTATGTCCAGATCTCGTGCTGCACTTCTTTGGTTGGTGATTTACTATACACTGAAAGAAATAAAAATTCCAAGATATGTAAAATGATTATGCGTAGGTAACGTTATTACAAAACAAAACTGAGAGTGAGAAAGAGAAATTCAGATAGGTATGTACATAAATAAAATTATTTTATTTACATGCCGTGTTTTTTTTTAAGTTATGGCTTTTGCGATGATTCGACTTTGCAATTTTGCCAATGTCAAGTGGGAAGATAGGCCATCAAACTGAGAAATTCAAAATGAAATATCGATGTGTACATACATGTGTAAGGTGGTTCTAAATTGCACAGTTGAGTGTTTTTTTCCAATGATATTACTTTTTTTTCCCTTTTTTGCTTTCTGTAACAGCGATGGTTAACCAATCTACACACATATACAGGACAAACACAAACATAGATACATTAAAATTACTCATAATTTTATTTTATTGTTATTAAAATTATTAATTTCAAATTTCTTTATTAGCATTAAATGTACCTATTTACATTTACCCTGTTCAGAGGGGAATTAGGGCGTTGCTAAGATTAAAACTAAATATTCTAAGATCAAAAACTTAATATAAAATTTCAAATCTTAAACTTAAACTAGTATGTATGTGTACAATATTTTCTTATATTATCTATTATTAATCTACTTTACATTGAGATCATTATTATTATATCCTATTCCTTATTTTCGTCATTAAAATAGTCTTCTATTGTGTAGTAGCATTTCTGTATAAAATATAGTTTTAGTTTAGTTTGGAAAGTTTTAATATTTTGTTCTTTTTTTATGAAGTTTGGTAGTTTATTGTATATCCGTATAGACATGTAGTATGGCCCTTTCTTGTATATTTCTAGTATTGGTTCCGGAAGTACTATTTTAAATGTTCTGCGTGGATTTGGGTCTATTGTGTAAAGATTGAGATTTTTCCTGACGAAGACAGCATTTTTATATAAGTAATTGGGTAAGTGGGTTATTTCTAACCTAAGAGATAAGCATACCATGGCGGACATTTTTGTAGACTTTTTAAGATATAAAATAATAAGTAAATTATTCTGATCTATCATATAGAGTTCAGCCAGCAATTGCAATGAAAGCGCTAAAATTTAATTATTTTCTACTTCACATTAGATTTCTTGAAATTACCAGCAGTTCTTTAATTTATTGAGCATGGAATTATATACTATATAAAAACCTTCCACTTGAATCAATTTAACTACTTATTTAAAAAACCGCATCAAAATCCGTTGCGAAGTTTTAAAAATCCAAGCAAACATAGGTACATGACAGACTTTGCTTTATTTATACCTACTAGTTATGTAGTGACAATGCGAGCGGACTCTGATTTGAATCCGGTCCTACAGCACTCGCTTAACAGTGTAGAGAAAATATCGTAAGGAAAGCGACATATTTGAGGGCTACAATATCCGACGACATGTGTCTTTCGTGGAAGGACCTGTGCGCCCTCCACGATGTATCTGTACAAGAGATCTCCCCTAGCGAACTACTTCTGCGGGGAGTCACGACCCTCAGTCATGAGGACTCAAGAAATTATAACATTTTTTTTACGTGGGATAGGTTTACGTTTTACTACAGCCTGCCTGATGTTAAGCATTGCTGCAGCCTAGAATGTAACAAAGTATGAACTTGAGTGAGTAACCATAATTTTATTAGTCTTACCAACAATAAAAGCTTATTGAAAAATATATTAAGATCCAACGGAAGCTACATAAATTATCTCTCGTGGATGCAGTAAGGCCAATAATGATGATGATTAGGTAATTTTCAGGCAACAATTCTGTGATGGTACAATTTATAGGAAAATGTCAACATGTATTCTGCCGTGCAGTCATTAAAACGCAGTATCAGCAAAAACGCGGTTTTGAGAAAACCGCGAAAAACTTTTTGATTTGTTTTTTTTCTTTGTTACAATGTTTTAAGACCTATGTTTTGATGACGATTAGACGCACCTGAATTCGAAGAAATGGTTTACATAAAAAAGTACGCACTTGAATTGTTATATGATAGATAAAAACTACTTTTAAAAAAATATTACAATAAATGAGCAGTTACGACGCGTCCAACTTAATGAAAATGTACGGATAAGCAGATTAAAATACAGTAACTTTAGTTAGTACTGCAAAATTATGCGTGGTATATACTATATTGCTGTTTAAAATGCAGTTAAAGATTTATTTTACTGCATTTTAATATGTATTTTGAAAAAATATAGGTGTAGTACATACAAGTAAGTATGTAAATAATAATTATTGGCTAAATTACAAAAGCTACTGTAAAGTAAAAATGAGACAACATTTCTCAGTTTTTTATTTACCTTTAACTTTGTTTTAACTATCTATGAATCTTTTATCAATTGCATACCTACACAAAAAGTTAATGAGATTCCGCGTCATCATTATCAAAGAAAAAGTTTTCCTCACCATCATCGGTTTCTGCATTAGATACTGGAATATTTCTCCAGAAAGTAATTGGTAATAATGTTTTGTTTCCGAACAAAAGGTATACCTTTGGGCTGGGACCTTACCTCTAGTTTGGGAGGTTTTTTTAGATTTTAAGCAGTTCAATTGGCTGTATTCTTAAGCATCAAAATCTGTTTTGTAATAAAGACAGTACCTTCCTCTGTTTACCATGACTTCAACTTTATTTTTAAGATATATGCTGTTTCCTGAAAGATCTTTGATTTTTTTGCTGGGATACATGTACTTGAAAACAAAGAAATTGGATACTTCCATCTGTTTGACATAAGTCTTACCTGAATTCGACTTCTCTATAGCCTGGCAAAAGTCTTGAAAGTCGTAAACTTTACTTTTCAGCAGCGATTGCTCGACCTTATGGTGAAATGAGTCCGCAGACATAAAAGTATGTCCGGGTTCGAAATACTTCAAAACTATATTTGTGGCTGCGATGTCGCAGCTGTTAATCATTCCTATCAAGAAAGCCATGAGGCACCAATTTTTGTTCTGGGCCGAACAATTGTCGAGCCATATTGTAATTATCACGGCATCTCTTCGGCTTAATAAAAATGCCCGAAAAGCACTCACCAGGTCCTCTTGCTTTCTTACAGAAATTGCTTCATGCCAAGCTACAGCGTTAACTGAATTAGTGCTTGTATACTTCTTAAGAGGCACAAAACTTTCATTATAAGCCACTAGGCTAGGGCAAAATATCGCACTCTTAAACGAATCCAAACGTGGTAGCATTACCTTCTGGAGATCTGCAGAAACATAAACATCATCTTCTTATATACCTTTCGGGCATCTGAATCATATTGTTTCCGAACCTTCGTGTATTTTTCTTTGTGGTTTGCATAAATTTTGCATGTGGCACAATCAGGATCACGATCTTTTTTTACATGATTAGGATCCTGAAGATGAAATACCTGACAAGTTTCACATTCTTCGTGGCCAAGTTTTGTAAATGAAATATTCAGTTATTTCTGTAGGTCTCAAAACAGCATTTGACGTCTGGGTGCGGTTTTATACATAAAATCATTATGCATCATCTTTATAGTTAAATCACTCGGTAGATATTTTTTGTGCGGGGCATGTGCTCTTCGATAATAATGCACACACGGGTTAAACGACGTTATATGTTTTGTTAATAAGTTTTTATCAGCGGCAGCTATCTTCAAATTTCGACCATCTCTTTTATCTTTTTGATCCGATATATCCTTTGCTATTGCTGACAAAACGTGCCGATCATTTTTCTTATCATATCCCAGGGTAGTCAGAAAAACATTTGCATACTTCAATTTTCTTGCCATCTTTATAAAAATGGTACGTGTGAGTAACTGTGCGTTTTCTTGTGGATTTTGTTGTTCATTCATCAGTATTAACCGGGCATTTTCAAAAACTCCTCTAGATTCCCAATTCATAGACCAGTAACCAGCATGGATGGATAGTCTTTCGCTCTCAATAAAATTTATATAAACATAAATTTTAACATGGCGGTCTCATATAATATTTGTCAAGATTCTTTTTTATTTTTTTTGCAGAAACTTGTGTCAAACTTGTTTTCTTTTTCTTTCTTTTTAAATTACTAGGACCCCAGTGTTTGATTGAGTATCGTATGATGGACTGCGCCTTACTAAGGTTAGTGGAAAGTAATCTTTGTCTTTTACCAAGTCATCCGAATCTTCAGAAGGCATTTCAGCTAACAGTGTCGCTAATGCTAGCTAGTACGCAGTAAACTACTACACGAAAACAAGGAAATATATGAATTTAATTCAAACTACCAATTATAATGCAGTAACTACAAGTTTAACTGCAATTTAGGCTGTTATATGATGTTGTCAGTGTTAGGTATTTATCGATAGAGCTGCAGTAAATTACCCAAATACTGCAATTTAATTAGTAACTTTGACAATAAAAAATTACCTAAGGTATATTTAATGCACAGTTTTATAAATTTTACTGCATTTTACTTTGTTTTGACCGCATGGGAAAGATATGTGATTCTATATAAAACACCATGTCATAGTACCTTACTGCATACTAGTCTGTATTCATTTTTAAAATTAATAAAAATAAACATTGCAGTATTCATATTTTTAGTACATTGCTTATATACTGCATTTTAGATTTTATGTTCACTATATTTTTAAAGTATAATTTACCGATTTTTCATAGCAATTACGACAGCTACTGCATTTTACCCGGGAATGCAGAGGATCATGATAGACGTAAATGATATTACTGTATTTTAGATAGTTAAACGACACAGTTTGCATAAAATATTTCTAGTGACTGCGTTAAGGTGTTTGTTTTTTTTGGTCTTGTAATTGCGATAATCAAAAACCGTTCATATCATTATATTCCTTATGAAATGCCTATTACGGTTCAAAATGTAACTCAAAAACGTCTAAAAGTCAGATACTGCGTTTTAAGGACTGCACGGCAGTATTGTAGTTTCTTACTAGTATAGTTGAATAGGGCCACGATTCTGGTTAGTAAAACGAAAAGGTAAAAATAACTGTTTTATTTGCGCGAATAATATCATGTTAGAGGTACATTGTCGTAAACATTGTTTTTAACTCATTATTTTGAAGCTGTCTGCACGAATGCTGCTCCCCACTGGGAGCACTCGTTCCTCTTGCCCCCCAGTGTATCTACATAGTTAGAAGGGGGTGATGTTTGAGCATGTGGTACTTCAAGCTGGCTCTCTGCATGAATGCTGCTCTGCACTGGGAGCAATCGTTCCTCTTGCCCCCCAGTGTATCTACATAGTTAGAAGGGGACCCCGGGTGATGTTTGAGCATGTGGTAAGTAGGTACTTTAAGCTGGCTCTCTGCACGAATGCTGCTCCGCACTGGGAGCACTCGTACCTCTTGCCCCCCCAGTGTATTTACATAGTTAGAAGGGGGCCACCGGGTGATGTTTAAGCATGTGGTACTTCAAGCTGGCTCTCTGCACGAATGCTGCTCCGCACTCTGTACATTTCTTTCTCTTGTCTACCGTTTGAATTTTCTCATGCATGTTTAGATTGGAGGAACTTTTAAAAGTTTTTGTGCAGCATTTACATTTATATTGTCTATCATTTAAATGACACTGTTTGTGACGATATATTGCTATATTACTGTAAGTGTCGAAGTCACATTCTTCGCAAGTGAACAGTTCACCTATTATTTGTGAAAGATTGTCAGATGGGTCAGATGGCGACGTAGTTGTCGTTTTATATTAAAAATCGCTTCGCATGAGTTGCACTTGAATCTTTCGTCTATGTTGTGTTTTTCTAACTTGTGTTTCAGTAATTGAATTTTACGGCAATATTTTTCGGTGCAATTAGAGCACTTGATCTTGAAACAATTTAACAGACTTCTAAAATGGAGGTTATCAAGTGAACATTTTAGTGATGCACTTAATGTGGGTTCAAGGTGATTCTTTTTTATACTCAAACATACAACATTAACATACATAGTTTTAGAGTACTTGCATAGTCACACATATCACATTTAGGGTGAGGTGTCCAACAGTGAACCACTAAAAAGTCAAACCTTCAAAACTCAACTGTTTGTGGATAGAATAAAGTGCTTTTTTGACTAAAGGCCTCGCTATCAATCTGACTTCAATTCTGTATACCAATTTGGACTTAAACCTAATGAAAATAGAGTCCATTACAGTTTTTTTTCAAAATGGGAAATGGTTAACTGTGTCCACCTTGCGGGACACAGTGAACCTAGGGGTAGTCAACAGTGATTCAGTATGGTACACTGTGAATCAGGTATTCTATATTTGTGGTAAAAACCATCAGTCAAGGATAATAAAACAACTTATATTATCGTAATAAATATGTACTTTTATTAACCACATATTTAGTCTCAAATAATTTTAATAACTAATGAAGTACCTATGCCATTGGCTTATAGAGATCCATCGTTTAATCAACTTCACAATAATCAGTCTTAATCATTACAATTGGCTTTATCCTCAAAACGGGAAGTGATAAATTCATTGGGAATCTGAACGTCCCTGTTCGGCGACTGCTGCCTTCTATCTTGGGATTCGGCAATATATATTTTATATCATTTTTTGAAACCATTGCCATGTCTGGTTCCATAGGCTCAGCAAACGTGTGATAAACTTTACTTTTTAGCTTTAAATATGAAACGTAGTAGTCAAAACCACCTTCTGGAGAATTATCAATAATCATCGCAATGTAATAGCATTTTTTCTTTGTTTTCTCTGATTCTATCAAAACAATCACAAAATCCATTTCCATTTCTTACTAGCAAAATAGCTCGTAGCATAGTTTTTTCAGAATGATTACCAATTTTTCTTTCTTCCTTTTTAACTCGCCCCAAACTGTAAGTAAAAAACCTTGATTTAAATTTTAAAAATTTACTAACTTAAGTATTCTCTGTTACCCAAATAGAAATGTGGTATACAGTAAACCGGTTCACTGTTTAAGTAAAGTTTGTGGTCCACTGTGTACCACACCCACCATTTTGGATTATTGTTTATGTTAAAAAGTGACGGAACGATATTTAGCAAAAGTTGTATTTGTAAACGATGCACAAATAATTACGTAAGAAGTGGTAAAAATAGACATCAGAAAATCTAAACTTAGCAAGATTTAAACAAAAACTAGTACTTACGAATTTTTTGTGTTTTTTCTTCGAAAATCACAAAGCAGCCAACCACACAGGTGTTATCGGCGCCAGCTCGCTCGCGACTGGGGAGCGGGCGGGGTAGGTTAAGTGAAGTACTTTCGTGTTAGACGCACGATCTGGCAACGTCGCGTTTACAATGCATGGTACCTGGTTCATTGTGTACTATTGGTTCACTGTTGGACACCTCACCCTATATGGTCTCTCCCCTGTGTGTGTTCGTATGTGTCCTTTCAAATGACTACTTGAAGAAAATTTATAGTCACGCATAGTATTAAGTTTATAAAGACTGGTTTCTTTAAATAATAGGTATGTATTTTTATTAAAAAATTAGCATTTTTCACAAGACAATGTAACAAGACAAGTGACAAAGCTTTCTTCATAAAACACTCTGACAAATATATAATGATAGAGGTTTTATGTCAAGAGAGCATACTCTTTACATCCTCCCTACTTTAAATAAGAATTTAACTTTGGTGTAAATTCTTTAGTCCAGCCAGCTTGCTGAGTTCTAGTAGCCTAGGACCATAAAGAGGCTTAGTCAGCATATCCGCCAATTGGAGTTCGGCCTGTACTTTGCCTACTCTTAGGTGTCCATTAGTAATGCACTCTCTAACAAAGAAATGTTTGGTCTTGATGTGCTTAGTGCGTTTGTGGTATTCATATCTAGGATTATGGGCTAGTTTTATCGCGGACTCATTGTCTAGATGTAAAATTGGCATATCAGTTTTGGTCAGACTGTTCAAAAGTCCATTCATTTCTTGAGCAGCCTTGTGGGCTTCATATTAGTTTATAATTATTTATAACTATTCATAATATTTTATTTTCATATTTATAACACAAAATATTTATGTAACTATAATATATCTTTTAAATAATTAATATATCGACATCAAATAATATTATGTAATATTCATTATATTTATACACACACGATCCCACAATAATATTAATATGTTATATACGTAAAATAAATAAAATCATATATATTTTTGTATGTTGTGCGGACGGACAGTCAATTTGTGTTATAGGGAGTTAGAATCGACTCCACGCGCGCCTGTCGACCAAACCGGTTTGGTAGCCGGCCCGGCAGCGCTAGTTGGCTGAATCGCTCACAGCGAACGGTCGTACAATAAATGTGCAGCGTTGATAACTACCTAACAGTGACTATTATTCTCACCTATCATCCATACACCTAGGGACACCAAAGTGGTGACCCCTTGACAAGGATTTGCAACCTTTACCATGAGTGACACATCAGATCCAGAAGTCGGAACTGCTCCCGATGCCAAGGACAACGTTACGGTCCGGCGCCGCCCGGCGTCGTGCAAGAAAACTAATGTCAAGGTAACGCAGTTCTGTCCGGACGAACCGGAAATTTGGTTTGCCCTCCTGGAGGGCCAATTTGAAAACCTAGGAATCACAGATGATAACATGAAATATAATAACGTCATCGCAAACATCGACACAATCGACGCTAAAGAAGTGAAAGATATTATCATAAACCCTCCGGCCCATGAAAAATATAAAAAAATAAAGACAGAGCTAATCCGACGGCTTTCCGCGTCGCACGAGCGAAAAGTTAAGCAGTTACTTATGCATGAAGAACTTGGGGACCGAAAGCCATCCCAGTTTCTAAGACACTTGCAAGATTTAGCTGGCCCTGGTTTACCTGCATCATTCATTCAAACAATTTGGAGCAATCGACTTCCGAGCAGCATTCAAACCGTCCTGGCGTCGCAGACAACACAGCCCCTCGAGGATCTCGCGGACCTAGCTGACCGCATCCAGGATATAACCACATCATCATCATCGTCTGGTAATGTAGCAGCCACTTCCTCAACATCGTGTCCAGCTCATCACACCAGCGAGATTGCAGAGCTGAAGAAGATGGTGGAGCGCCTCTCTGCGAAGCTAGACGACCACACCCGAAGCTCGCGCGCCTACGACAGAAACAACCGATCGAGACAACAACGACGTGCAACTCCGGACAAGAGAAGAAGGTCAGACTCCAGCTACCGAAAATACCCGATATGCTGGTACCACGCAACACACGGAGCTAACGCCAACAAGTGCATAAAGCCGTGCGATTTCGAAAAGTCGGGAAACGCTCCGGGCAGTCGGTAATGGCGACAGACGATTGCCCCGCGCCTGCTGGTCGCCTCTTCGTGTCAGACCTCAACTCCAAGGATCAGTTCCTGGTGGATTCCGGCAGCCAGCTGTGCGTCTACCCTCGAGCGGCGTTGAACGAGCGACGTAACAAGACCAAGTACCAACTGCAGGCAGCGAACGGAACCGGGATAGATACATATGGATTTCTTGACTTAAAACTAAACTTAGGATTAAGGCGCGATTTCCCATGGCGTTTCACTGTAGCCGATGTTACTAAACCTATAATTGGTGCTGATTTTTTGAAACATTTTGGTTTATTAGTAGATTTAAAAAACGAACGGCTCATCGATAATACGACAACATTACATTGTAAAGCCATTGCTGCGAATACCGATGTATGCTCTGTAAAAACTTGGTCGGCCGACACGCGGTATCACGAAATTCTTGCTAACTTTCCCGAAATCACTCGCCCTTTAGGCGTTTCAGTCGTCCCAAAGCACAGTACAAAACACCATATAAGAACAACCCCCGGTCCCCCTATATATTGCACACCTCGCCGCTTAGCCCCTGATAAACTTAAAATCGCTAAACAGGAATTCGAACTTATGCTCAGTAACGGTACAGCGCGACCTTCAGAAAGTCCTTGGGCTTCACCCTTACATCTGGCGCCCAAAAAGGATAACGGCTGGAGACCTTGTGGTGATTATCGAAGACTTAACGCACGCACCATCCCAGACCGCTATCCAATTAGGCATATTCATGACTTCGCTCAGAGTATCTCAGGCTGTCGAGTCTTTTCTACCATAGATTTGGTAAAAGCTTACAATCAGATACCAGTCAATGAAGAGGATATCCCAAAAACAGCAATCTCAACCCCATTCGGTCTATTCGAATTTCCGTATATGACATTTGGGTTGAGGAATGCCGGTCAAACGTTTCAACGTTTTGTTGACGAAATGACTAGAGGGCTAGATTTCTGTTACTGCTACCTTGACGACTTTCTAGTTTTCTCTGAGTCGCCAACCCAACACGAGGACCACCTACGCCAGCTCTTTGAACGCATGCGCGAGTATGGCGTGCTGGTTAATACGGCAAAGTGCGTTTTTGGTAAACCCGTGGTAACCTTTTTGGGCTACCAAATTTCTGAAGAAGGTACCAAGCCTCTGGACAGCAAGGTCAAGGCCATCTCAGAGTTTCCTGCACCAGGAACCGTCCGAGAACTCAGACGCTTCCTGGGCATGGTAAACTTTTATCGGCGGTTCTTACCCAATGCTGCCCAGATCCAGGCTCCTCTCAACGTTCTGCTCACTGGGTCTGTCAAAGCTTTTCACCCCGTGACGCTAGAGGGTGACTCTCTGCGAGCATTCGAAGCCTGTAAGCAGAACCTCTGTGAGGCAGCTTTATTAGCACACCCCGACCCACAGTCCAAATTAGGACTTGTTACCGATGCCTCCGACACCGCTATAGGCGCAGTAATCCAACAGCTCAAGAATGGACACTGGCAGCCGCTAGCCTTCTTCTCTCGCAAGTTGAGCCCCGCACAGAGCAATTACTCTCCATATGATCGCGAGCTCCTTGCAATTTACGAGAGTATTAAATACTTTCGCTATATGTTGGAAGCGCGACATTTCGTGGTATATACCGACCACAAACCACTGTCTTTCGCCTTTAGCGAAAGAAAGACTAATTGCACTCCACGTCAATTTCGTCACCTGGATTTTATTTCACAATTCACGACAGACATCCTGCACATATCAGGCAAAGACAATGTTGTGGCTGATACACTGTCGAGAATAGAAGAACTCCAGATGCCAATCGACTGGGGACAGTTAGCCTTGTCACAGACTTCCGACGACGAAATGACACACCTGTTAGGTGGTGAATCATCACTCCGCCTAGAGAAACTTAAGTTACCAGACAGTAACACAGAGCTTTACTGTGACGTAAGTCGAGGACCACCAAGGCCCTTTGTGACCAAACCATTTCGCAAACAAATATTCGAAAGTTTGCACAATCTTAGCCACCCTGGCCCTAAACCAACGGCGAAATTAGTTGCTGAGCGGTTTATATGGCCTGGGGCTCGCAAAGATTGCCAGGAATGGTCACGAAAATGTCTTGCATGTCAGCGAGCTAAAGTAAGTCGACACGTTACTGCTCCGTTGGGCAATTTCAACTTACCTCGCGCTCGATTTACATTCGTCCACGTGGACATCATTGGTCCCCTGCCTATCACACAGGGTAACCGATACTGCCTTACAGCAGTAGACCGATTTACACGCTGGCCGGAAGTCACGCCGATGCCAGATATAACAGCAGAGACTGTTGGTAAAGCACTATTATCATGGATATCCAGATTTGGATGCCCTACTGACATTGTGACTGACAGAGGTGCACAGTTTGAATCGGCACTTTTTCAATATCTGGGAAAGATGATTGGATTCAAGCACCACAGAACTACTGCGTATCACCCAGCAAGTAACGGTCTTGTGGAACGGTTCCACCGACAACTAAAGGCAGCAATCATGTGCCACGCGGACAGCAGCTGGTTGGAAGCATTACCACTAGTGCTCTTAGGCATTAGAAGTGCTTTCAAAGAGGATCTACAAACTACTTCTGCAGAGCTAGTATATGGCGAGTCGTTACGTTTGCCTGGCGATTTTTTCCACGCCACTGTCCCTGACAGCATGGACGTATCCAACTTCACATCTCGCCTGCGACGATCCATGATGAAGTTACAACCCTCGCCTGCTGCTCGCCACAACAAAGCTAAAGTCTTCATTTTTAAAGACTTAGCCACAACAAGTCACGTATTTTTACGCGTCGATAAAGTTCGAGGTGCATTAGAACCTCCCTTTTCGGGCCCCCACGAAGTACTTGAACGAAATGACAAAGTATTTAAAATACTTGTAAATGGTAGGGCTACTACTGTCTCGATCGACAGGCTGAAACCAGCCTACATCCTGACAGACACTTTATCCAAGCCTACCCAGCTACCCACTACTCTTTCCCATCCAGATCCTACCCTAATTCGTCAACAGGAAATCCCTATTCCAACACCAGCTCTGAACCAAGTTCCGCTCGCGGTCCCATCATCAGCCCCGATCCCGATCCAGGTTAAACAAACTCGTTCTGGGCGTATAGTTCGTTTTCCTAATCACTTTCGACCATGACGGTCTCTGGAGGGGAGTAATGTGGGCTTCATATTATTTTATATTAGTTTATAATTATTTATAACTATTCATAATATTTTATTTTCATATTTATAACACAAAATATTTATGTAACTATAATATATCTTTTAAATAATTAATATATCGACATCAAATAATATTATATAATATTCATTATATTTATACACACACGATCCCACAATAATATTAATATGTTATATACGTAAAATAAATAAAATCATATATATTTTTGTATGTTGTGCGGACGGACAGTCAATTTGTGTTATAGGGAGTTAGAATCGACTCCACGCGCGCCTGTCGACCAAACCGGTTTGGTAGCCGGCCCGGCAGCGCTAGTTGGCTGAATCGCTCACAGCGAACGGTCGTACAATAAATGTGCAGCGTTGATAACTACCTAACAGTGACTATTATTCTCACCTATCATCCATACACCTAGGGACACCAAAGCCTCACTTGCAGCTATTATTTCAGCTTCAGTAGATGATATTGAAACTGTTGACTGCTTTTGGCTTCTCCAACTTACAGCTGCACCAGACAACAAACAAATCATTCCTGAAGTTGACTTTCCTGTGCTTTCATCTCCAGCTAAGTCAGAATCACTATAGCATTCCAAGTGATTAAGTGTCTTCTTCTTTTCATATATAAGCCCATGTTGTAAAGTCCCTTTCAAATATCTCAAGATTCTTTTTACGAGCATAACATCATTTTTGGAGGGAGTTGCAAGATTCCTAGAAGCTACACCAACCACATAAGAGATATCGGGCCTCGTTCCCACTGACAAGTACGACAAGGCGCCAACGGCTTGTCTGTAGGGGAAATTTTCTACATCTTGTTCTGTATTAGCATTTCTGTCAGTTTCTTTGATGATGGGAGTCGGTGCTGGCTTACTATGAGACATTCCATATTTTTCAAGAACTTTCTTGGTGTATGCTGTTTGACACAGTTTTATAGATTTATCTTCACACACATTTATTTCCATTCCAAGAAAATAACTGGCAGGCTTTGTGGTTATTTTAAATCTGGATTTTAATTCTTCAAAAAACTCATCTCCTGCCGCAGAAGTGTTAAATGCAACAAGTCCATCATCAACATACAGTCCAATATATACTCTGGATTGACCCTGGATTCTGATATACAAGCATGGATCTGCTTCACTCTAATGGAAGCCAGATTGTATCAGAAAAAGTGTTTATGCAAGTATTCCAGCAACGCGGAGCTTGTTTCAGACCATAAAGACTACGATTGAGTTTACACACTCGTTCTGTACCATCCTGAAAACCATCTGGTTGTTTCATGTATATGTTTTCTTGTAATGTTCCATTCAAGAAGGCGGTCGATACATCAAATTGACTTATTTTTAAATTTTGGTCAGCAGCCAGAGCTAGAATTGTTCTTATAGTGCTTAATCGTACAACTGGACTGAATGTCTTATCATAGTCTTCACCGGGTTTTTGTGAATAGCCCTTAATAACTAGCCGGGCTTTATAGCGTTCGACAGATCCATCAGGATTCATTTTAATTTTATATACCCACTTACAAGGTAGAGCCTTTCGTCCTTTAGGTAGGTTCTCCAAAGTCCAGGTGTCATTTTCCGTCAAGGAAGTTAATTCAATTTGCATGGCCTCATGCCACTTTTCTTTCTCGGTGGATTGCATTGCGTCTTTGAAAGTAGTCGGTTCGCTAGGCTTGTGCAGATTTTCAATTTCTTCCGCTACTGCCAACACATAGTCATCGAAACGTCTAGGAGCAGTAATATTTGACCTGTCTCTTAGAGACCGGGTTTGTGGCTCTGTGTTTAACGTGGGTTCATTATCGTCACCTGAAAGAGATTCATAGTCGCTTTCATTGTATACCGGTTCAACTCTTTCATTGAGATCTGCAGAAGTATGCTGTGTTTGAACATCTGAATCTTCCGTAGAGTCTGACGATGTTTGTTCCTGTGTTTCAATAACATTATCACCGTTATTTTCATCAGAACTCATATCCTGGTCGTATTGTAGTTCAGTCATGCTGGGTCCATCATTTTCAAACGATCCAGAAAATGGTTCTTCAGCATTTTGTTTGTCTTCATAGTACATCGATGAAGTTACTCGAACATCTTTAGCCACAATTGTGGAGTTCTTGTGGGGCAAATATATTCTGAAGGCTTTTGAAGTTTCAGAATAACCTGCAAAGACTCCGACAAAAGCTTTGGGCTTAAATTTATGATCTTTTTCTTTGGCACCTTTTATTAAAACATATGCTTTGTTGCCGAATTCGTATAAGTGATTGATACAGGGTCTGCGGTTCGCCCACCGATGAAACGGGGTTTCATTCTTGATTGCGCTATTGATGCTCCTGTTAGCTAAATAGTTAGCAGTAAAAATGGCCTCACCCCATAGTTTCAAGGGTGCATTTGCCGCAATCAGCATCGTTCTTGCTTTCTCAACAAGTGTTCTATTTTTCCTTTCGGCAACACCATTTTGGTTAGGAGTGTATGGTGCAGTTAATCTCCGTTGTATTCCATGGCACTTCAGGTAGTCACCAAATTCTTTATTTACATACTCTGTACCATTATCTGTTTGTAGAAATTTTATTTTGTGTCCAGTGTATGTTTCTGCCATTTCCTTGTACTCTTTAAATTTTTCGAAAACTTCATTTTTTTGTTTAAGCATGTATAACCTTGAGTATCTAGTGAAGTCGTCAATAAAATATCTGTTACCTCCAACAGAGTCCTTTATAGGCCCACAAACATTACTGAAAAAGAAAAAGATCATAAATTTAAGCCCAAAGCTTTTGTTTGATTAACAGGGCCTCTGCCTGTATCACCCAGGTATCGTAATTTTCCTTCGTCAACGGTTCGATTTTGATGTGTGACATTGTTTATTTAACGCTCTGCTACCATATTAAGTTTATAAAGACTGGTTTCTTTAAATAATATGTATTTTTAATAGCATTTTTCACAAGACAATGTAACAAGACAAGTGACAAAGCTTTCTTCATAAAACACTCTGACAAATATATAATGATAGAGGTTTTATGTCAAGAGAGCATACTCTTTACACATAGCACATTTATATGGTCTCTCCCCTGTGTGTGTTAGTATGTGTCGTTTCAAATGACTACTTGAAGAACCTTTTTTTAGTCACACATTTTACATTTAATTGGTCTCTCCCCTGTGTGTGTTATTATGTGTCGTTTAAAATGACTACTTGAAGAACATTTATAGTCACACTGATCACATTTAATTGGTCTCTCCCTTGTGTGTATTATTATGTGTCGTTTCAAATGACTACTTGAAGAACATTTATAGTCACACTGATCACATTTATATGGTCTCTCCCCTGCGTGGATTCGTATGTGTATTTTCAAATAACTACTCCCAGCACATGAAAAGTCACATAAATCACACACACATGGTTTTTGTCCTGTGTGTGTTAGTATGTGTTGTTTCAAATGAGCATTTACATTGCTCTTATAGTTACATATATGACACTTATGTACCTATCTGTTTCTTCTTGATAGTTTTGTGAGTGTGTGTTTGTTTCCCCTCAGAGTCAGCCAGAGAGACCTGCATCAGTAGAGATGAGAATTTATGCTCTTTCAAGTCCATTTTACTAACTGCTATATTAAAATCCCAATAGCAAATCTTAATCACATCACAGATCCTGTTATATTAAATTTGATGTACTCCTCTTAAGCTTGGATGAAGTTATTTTAACTGCTGAAACAAAGTAAAATATCTTGAAAAACTAGCATACCTACATACCTAATGGGTAATATTCTGAACTCAGGTTGAGGTAAGGTAATATATAATAGGATATAGAAGAAAAGTATAGCTAGAGGGTGCGACAAGTAAACATCAGCTCCGCGTCAAACATATCGCAAAAATAGAAATAGTGGACTAATTAGAGCGCAAATAGTTTAGTGTGTAAAGTGATAATAAACATTATACTGTGTAGACAAGACATTATGACAGTGCAATAAAAAGATATTTGTAAATTTTGTTGACAAAGTGAATTATGCAAATAAAGACACTAAAACAAGTATTTGGACAACATTGACACTAAAATGTCATGGAAACGGAACAGTGAACAAATAGTGCATAAAAATAAAACTAAAATAGAAAAACAAGTGAAATAAATCCAAAAATAGTAAAAACAATAGAGACTTTATAGTGATTTCATTCTACGGTCATTCCTGCAAATCAATGACAACAAATGCTACCCACTTTCTACTAGCAAAGGCATAAAAATAGGTAAGTTGAAGACGCCTGTTAAATTAGACTCTTAGTTCTCTCGACAAAGAAATAGGCCTTTGTATAACTTTACCAAGACTGTTGGCGATAATTCTTGGGTCTTGTTGGATCTATCGTTTACGTAAGAGAAACGCCATTTTCACAGTAATTCTGTTTTAATATGAGACGCACTTCACCTCTAAGCCGTAGCCATTTTTACCAGTGTATGAATAACGTGAACAAAAATATCATAGAGCTTATAGACTATGCTACAGACTAAAAATTACACATAGACAATGCATAGATAATAATATTTAATTCTTAACAAAGACTAAGGGCGATGACAAATATTGCCATTGCCATTGCCTGGAAAAGGTATTGGGCAAACAAGGACATGTTTAAAAGCAAATTGCCAATACATTAAAAGACACAGCATAGGATGACTCTGCTCCAGGTGGAGTGACGCTATCGAGCAGGTGGCAGGTGCTACCTGGACACGAGTGGCACAACACTGAGTGAGATGGCAACATGAGGAGGAGGCTTATACCATTGAGCTATAATGTACTTACGTACTAGAGATGACAGCACCAAGTAATAATATGCGGGGCGCCTTGCAGTCCACGTGACTGCAGTGAACTTAGTCCGGGTCAAACGCCTGTGACGCGCGAACGTGTTATACAAATACGCAATTTCAATCAAAATGCCGAACTGTGTCTTAAAAACGTGCACAAACCATTCGAGAACAAAAAACAAAGATAGCGGTGTAACATATCATCGGTAAGTAATCATTTTATTTGTTTAAGATACATTAACCTCAATGGTTTAAGATTATTGTTTGACAAAGCTTGAGTTTACATCGACGCGCCGCCATTCGAAACGACAATCGACAATACATCGAACGAAACGCGTAAGCGCCTTGAAAAAATCACGGCGCTTTCGACCTTTTGGTCGCAAGAAAACTAAATCTTAAAGCGTTCTAGCGCTGCGTGTTTATACTGGCTGGTTAGACGACCAATTATTGTTTCATTGCTGAAGCGAACTTTAGGTGAAATTCTTAACAAAATGGAGCATGACTTTTGGCTTGGATAGCTCCTCTAGTACGTAAGTACATTATAGCTCAATGGCTTATACCCATATTAGGGTGCCTAGTTAAACTAATATTTTTAATTGTTTAAATTGTGTAAACTTACTAAATACCTACCAGGCAAATAAAGGCTTTTTTATTTTATTTAAAGTAATTCAGTTCTACAACTTTTAGTAAGGATGCTTTATTTCAGATCTGTCACTCATACTGATTATCTGCTCAAGTTGGTCTCCATGTGATCCCCGCCAGAAGGTCCCCTTCTGCGGTCAGCCTTGAGTGTCTTTTTTGCCCCGTGACACTTTCAGGTTGCTATGGTCCCGTACAGCTTGCACTCACTCAGGACCTCCCACAGCTTCTGGCTCCCGCACTTGGGAATACTCTCTAGTTGTAGGGACCACAAGACCAGGTGGAGTCAGGTTGCTCCGAGTCAGATCTATCACTCACACTGAACTAATCTACTCACGTCTGTCTCTAGGTGGACTATTATCTTTACAAACAACCTACAAAAGCCGATAAATATCGAATTTTTGGATCATAAATAAATAGCCCGCCCTACATAGCTATATTGTTAATTTTAGGCCCGTTAGATTTCATAGTACTTGTAGACTGTATAGAGTAGTATGTTTACGAGATTTTGGTTATTGTGTTGCACATGTTATAGTAAGTACATAGCTATGGAAGTTTACAATATCGATATCGACTAGTACCTATATTATAATAGTCACAAAAACTGAAGCCAACAAAATTGTGCAGTGAAGCAATAGTTACTAATTACTTACCGCGCTGCACCCCTGTGAGGAATGATGTTTATAGCAGATTATTATGGGTAGGTAGCACAAAACGGTAGGTAGGTACTGATTACTGATGAATCCGCCAAACTTCACAGTGCTAGCCAGTTCAATATAGGTATTCAAAGGAATCTTGCAGGAAAGTGAATCTGTATTCTGAACATCGAATAATACGTATAATAAGGTAAGTAATAATTAATAAATACGACGTCCAGCAATTCGAAATACTCCACAGAGAAAAAAAGAGAAAATTGGAAAATACTAAGGACAAAGAAAAAATAGTACGCTATGAGGAAAGGGACTTCCTACACACAAAAATGAGACCCTGGTTTACGGGTTTAAAAGTTTATTACACACACACACAAATTACATTCTACAGTTACAGTTCAGTGGGTACAAATGAACAGCGACGGTGCTGCGCTCGCGCGACAATCTTTTTTTTTTGTATCTCCGGACTCCCGGATCACGCCATGTGCCGCCGCTTATAATAGAAACGGCCCGCCTTGCGGGGCGAGACGCGGGGCTGCAAGTGCGAGAGCGAGATAGTGTTAATACGATTACATTTCCTCCGAGACGATTACTCTAAGTAACGCCGTAGGAACTAGGAAGGGACCGCGAGAGGCCTTAGGTGGGATAGTATAATGGTTTACGATAACGCATAATTTGTACAACCAATATCATATAAGAATTCTGGATAGGCAAACTATTCCTGTACCAATAAAGTGTGTACAAATTATAATCTGCCCAAAATAATTCCTTAAACGATATTTGTGGGTAGACTAGACATTAAATACTAATTGGTGTGCCATGTTTGCCCATAATGACTTAGCGCCGACCTGCGTCTTATAAATGCAAAAACTATACTGTTACGCAATTGTAATAACAGAGACCGCTAAAGCACTACCTATTCGTAACAGGTTTCGTAGTGCTTCTATGACTCGATGTTTATATATTATGTAATATACTATATGCCCAGCAAATAGGATCAGCAAGGATATTGTGGATTCTGTGTAGAAGTCTGAATTCTGTGTGTAAAGCCAATCCAATAATAATCCTATTTCATGTATTTCTTTTCATATGTTCTGAAACTACAAAAAATAAGGTTGTTTATCTTTAGCTAATACATGAACAACTTTCACGAAACAAATGATAGGTAATATACAATTTAGTTACATGACTAAAACCAATGTTTTTCTTATATCTGGCAACCCAGTCTTTGTGTGACAGACGGACGGATCACGGAACGGACGGATCTCTCTCTTTTCAACGTACGCTACTTCTCGCTCGCTTGGATTGCGTTTTTAATAATTTTCATGGAACTTGATATATTGCTAATTATTTCCTAATGTGATAGTGTGAAGTTTTTGTGTTCAAGTCTCGTCTTTCTGGTGCACACCTGTGCAATGGTTATCAGCGCATTAACCGTTATGGAATGGCTGCGCGGGGCCCTATCGCAAGCGCTGCTCGTCCTCTGGTTGCGATGACCGTAACAGAAAGCGGGAACCATGATCGCCATCCTGCCGTTGTTGTTCGCCAACGGGCACCCGGTGGCGCTGAAAAATTTCACCGCCGCCGAGTTGGAGAAGTTCATAACATTCATGGTGACATGTTCCTGGGGCCACGATACCGCGAGTGCGATCCTGCAGCCGCCGTGGTGGCCGCGAGACGTGCCCTTCTCACACCCGTTCACCCGGCCCGCCGCCTTGCCCAAGGACTGGGAGGAGAAGCTCAAGAAGGTGGTGCGCAAGTGTTACGAGTTCCACAAGAGCAATTTCCTGCTGGTTTTCTCGGCGCAGCTCGCTCGGCACCCGCGGCACAAGCTGCGCTACGTAGACAACCGCGACCACACCACCTCCCTCTATGACAAACGCAACGGCAAGCTGCTTGTCACCTTTAGGAATGAGAACCTTTATTATGATGCCAAGCCCATCCTCCTTGATGAAGAGGACGACTCACAAGTCAAAGTTATAGATGTTGATATCTTAGATGAAGACGATAAATCAACTAAAGCAGAAGAGGAACCCCAAATAAAATCAGATATTTACTTGTGTGATAACTGTGACAGCCACTTTGATAATTTGCAGGTTCTTAAAGCACATGAGAGGCTTTGTAATAATGAAAATATCTCATCGAGTACTTGCACAGGAGGGTTGCCTGATTTCTTGTCAGCTCTGAAGCTGTTGCCCGTGGGAGCAGACAAGACTGAAGCAGTTAAAGTGAACTCTGCAAGTGAATCTAAACCTAAAGTTGCGAGAAGTGCAGCAAATATAGACAGAGGCCCTCCGTATCCATTCTCCTCTCTTGCTTATATGAAAAATATAAAATCAAATGTGCCCAGAGACACTACTTACTCCAGAGAGAGAGTGGAAAGGTACTGCTGCACTAAACCCCTTCCTAGTAAAGTTTTAGTTACTAAAAGCAAAAATCAACAGTTCCCTGTGCGGTACCGAAGACCCATCGATTACTGGTACAGAAAGCACACTTTTCCAGATCAGAGGAAAAAGAAAATACTCGACATAAAAGGACAACTACTTTTGTTAAAATGTCGTCCGATCTCAGTAGACATAGACCGAATGTCTCGAGAGAGCATGGAGAGTTACATTAAAAATCTGAAGAGAGAAGCGGAGCATAAAGCACAACTCATGATGGAGAAGGATATAGTGTTTGTGGACGGACTGGACTGTGGTCAGACCGAGTCCGACATGATAGTTCCGGACGTGTTGAAGCGAGGGAACAGTGATTGTGAAGTGATAGATCTGTGTTCGGACGACGAGGGTGGCAGTGTGAACGAGAACTGCGACCCGCGCGCGGGAGTGACGTGTGTGATGCGTGGCGGGGCGGTGCTGCGGCGCACGGCCGCCACGCCGCGCGCGCTGCCGGCCGAGCCCTGCGGCGCGCGCCACCGCCCTCTGCCGGCCGCCGTGCTGCAACCACACCCTGTCATACTCATCACCCACACCCTCAACACTTTACAGACTATATCCTTAGAGTGAGTTCATTCAATGTATAATCTAATTTACCTAAGTTACTTTGACAGTTTTATTTATTATTACATCTCAATTAAAAAAATAATGTTCAAAATATGTTTTATTTTGTAAGAGATTATTACTAATAAGGCTTCTATCATTTTCATCCGAATACCAACCTACTAAAGCAACCTATATTTACAACAATTAAATGAGTTAGCATGTATTATATTCCTGCATCATATATTATAAAAAAAGGAGGAGGGTGGTTAGTGATTGCCTAAAGTTTCAAGGATTAGCAATTTTTATGAACTTCTGAGAAAGTACAGATTCTTGGGATGTAGTGATCTTCTAGGTTAATTGGTCATTTACTTGCATAATGAATTATCTGCCTAGATATTCTATGATGTATATTTGTAAATAAAAGACCCTACACTACCTCCAATCTTCGTTTCTTCTGATAATTTGTGGTGTGAGTCATTGGGTGACTTATCAGATGACTCATGGGTTGACTCAATCATTCATAGGTTGACTTGTTGAGGGACTCATTGCTAAAATGCTTGCAATTAAGTACATTGATTTGTAATTAGGTCTGCAAGAAATATATTAAAACAAAAGATTTCTTGCAAAATTACTTTACATTTGCATTTGCCTACAGTCTACTGCATGCCCATTTGGTTCAAGAAACAGTCATGGTGGTAGTACTACCCTACTAATAATACTACAATCCAATCCAAGTATAAAAACCATATTTTGTTCTTGTGCCGTTTTAAAGACAAACACTCAACCCATGCATAATTAGCCATGACCCTGGATAATCAACTGTTACTTTATGACCAAACTATTTCATCCTGATGCCAGTACTTCTTAAATGCATTAAGCAAATAAAGACCAAATAAAATAAAGACTAAATGTAAGTATTTATTTTACACAATATATTTAACACTATAGCCCACCTGATGTTAAGCACCACTATCTCTAAGATGTAGTACACTAGCTCAGAAAAGCAAGCTAATAAGATTTGAAGAGGTTTGGGTTGTAAATGTATTTCAGAATTGTTATGCTAGGGGGCTATAGTATATTTAGATGACCTAGCATAAAATCATTTGATGTACCTACCTCAAATGATTTTACTTATCTATCTAAGTAAATAGTATGAGGAACTGTGGATGTGAAATAAAAACACTCAAGAATCATTTAGTAAAGATTTAACATGAAAAAATTACATATACATAAGGAAAACAAGTAGTTAAGTGAATCATATTTCCTCGTTGGCGATGTGATGCGCAGTTGTCAAAGGGCGGCGGCTTTCTTCGTCAGATCCATAGATCACTTCTTCATCTGAATCGTTGATCATTGAAAAAGCAGGGTTGTCTTTGGTGATGGCAGTTTCTGGAACAAGTTCAGATTTTTTTGTTTTAGGTTCTGTTTGTTTGAAAACTTTTTTGTATACTTTATTATGGAAATAGCAATTTGACATTTGCATTGTGGTTGCGCGGTAAGTGTGTGCATGGGTCATGCAATGATTTACATTACGAGTCACTCGTAACTTGACTCGTAACATTGTGAGTCAAAACGTAGTATTGTCAAACCATGACTAAGTACGATCGTAGTATTATTGTACATGTTCGGTGATAACTGTCGTAAATAAATACGACCAATGCTGCTTTAGTAGTTCCATAGGTAGGTAACTAGGTACCTACTTATAGGATAAAGTTAACGCGCACATTAGTGGAACGCGTCACTAGGAGATAAAGTTTGGTCTTTTCTACTCAGTTACTTCGTCCAGATTAAACTAGACTAGTGTATTAACTGGACCATTAGTAAAGTGCTCAAAAGAACAATTAAGGTAACTAGTAGATATTATTACTCAAGTATGGTATAAACCTATAAAGTCAAGAGTGAGTTTCCATACACAAGAATTACCTTAAAAAACTAAGAAATAAGAGAATATAAGCTCCTTTCATACATATCCAAACTAAGAGCTTGTCACATCCAACCAAATAAATAGTTTTACCAAAAACTTCTTCAGCTTTATAATATTAGTATAGTACCTATAGATAAAGATTTGATCCGTTTTCACGTTGCATCAAAACTAAGAATTATAGTATTATTTTCAATTGGTGATAGTATATAAGTGATGGCCGATGGGTATAAAGAGTCCAACAGGGTTCTACTTTTTTTTTATCAAAGCATACACAATTTCTGAGAACTTACCATGAATAGAACCACCACCAGGTGAGAACAGGTAGGCCAATATGTACATCTTGAAATTAAACAGGCCATAGAGGGCCATGAAAGGGGCTGACGTGTCGTAGTGGACCTTCGGCTGAGAAGCCCAATGGTCCTGCAACGCCGCGGGGCCCCAGCCCTGGACCGCGAGGAGTGTTGTCAATACAGTCACTGTTGCCACTACTATGGACAGGCAACGGAGTCTTATATCTGAAAAATAGTATTTTTTTTTATATTTCATAGGCTTTTGCTTGACTGCAACTGGGCTGGTGAGTCATTAACGGTTAACATTGTAATAGTTAGAGCGTGCCTTTAAGAAACCGGGTGAAACCTTATGCCCCGTCGCGATATACGAGGAATCTCGGTCGTTGACCTTTGTACGTATATCTCCGTTGCTACAGCGCAAAAGTATTGCTTTCTAGCTCGCACAATCACTATCATCTGCGGGTGGTGTCCGCCGGCAAAAGTTTTTGGAACCAACACTACACAGACACCAATAGTCAAAGTACGAGATACCCCTGACAAAAAGTACCTACGCCTATATCGCGTTAAAAATAGCAATAGCTATAGCTTGTCGGTTTTGAGTTCATAAAATAGAGAGCTCCAAGTGTACAACACCCGCGCTAAACTAATCTTTGAATCAGAGCCCACGAAAGATATATCCGCAGGAATGGTACCTACCAGCACTTTTGCAAATAGTTTAGTAAGTAAATAGGTTAAAGTTTTGTGTGTGTCTCAATAAATATATTTTCTTTCATTCTTTCAAAAAACAGTTCTGATTATGTTAGTCTTGGACTCTACCCCTAGCCAATTAGTGTAGTCTAGCTAGTACTACACTGTCATACAAAGCAAACAATTTATTGAACCAATAGAAAATATAGGTAGAATAGAAAATAGACATCCACAAGTAAGTAATATACGGAACAAAGTCTGATCAAAAAAATTACTGATAAAAACTCGCACTGGATTCATAAAGTAGGTAACTTTTTGTAAGGGTTCTCATCTATAATACGAAAAAAAATCTTCCATTATTTGTTAAGAGCTAAGTTAAAAAAGGCATGTTTCAGGTTTTTATAAATATCACTTGAGTAAATTTTTCGGAGCATCACTGAAATATAAACTTACCAAAAAATGGCATATTCCGTAAGTCGCTATACGCTTTAATGATTAAAACTAACAGATACAGGAAGTAAAGCGTTATCGCAGCGAAAAACATCATCTTCACCACCTAAAACAATTATTTATGTTAGTAAAATGAAATAAAGATAACTTGACAGCAAGCATGATAATCTTGTATTTAGTATGAAATACAAAAAAATAAAGATAAAACATATTTATCACATAATATTCTGAGTATAGCTATATTTTTGTTTCTTAGAAAAATATATTGGAAGTTGGAATTGCTCTAACAGGGTTGTGTTTAGTTCACCATCTGGCCAGCGAAAAGCGATTGTTTGTTATTTTTGTACAGTTTCAAAAATTCTTTAAATTGTGAGGGTATCTCAGCAATGTTATAAATGACTTCTAAAAAGAAGAAGCTTTTCCATACATATAGGCTCGCTTTTAGCACAGAAAGTTGATCCCATACTGACCGTTTACACCAAGAACTTAAGAGTGTAAGAACATTTTGTAAAAACTTTTTGATAGACGCTGCATAGTCTTTTATCATTCATCACATTCATAAATCTTGCTCATATCTTATTATTCTGTGTGCGTCAACGGTCAGGGTACGATCAGCGGTCAACTTGATTTTCATCATCATCATCATCTTCCACAGCCCTTGGGTTTCCCGCTGGTGTAGACAGCTGGGTATAGGCCTCCCTTTGTGCCATCTACGTCGATCCTGTGCAAACTCTCGTTCAGGTCGGACCCAGCCTTTTTCAATGAAATTTAGGGGCTTAAAACTAAACAATTATGCCAGGCTCCACCTTGACTTTATATTAGATAGGTACTTTGAATAAAAGTACCTTATTCATACACGTTACAAAAACTTTCAGAAGACTTGATAACTTTCTTTTTTGAAGTCAGATAAAAAAAACTAAGTTATAAACTTAAGCCATAGCCAGTGTCACTTGGTAAGCCCCAGTACCTACTTCATGGCACAAGTCGTTTTATGAATAAACTTGTGGGTGCTCGCGGCTTTGCTTGCATTAAGAAGTAAAACTTGCATCCCCTATTTCACCCCTTTAAAAGTGGCATTTCCAAAAATCCTTTCTTAGCGGATGCCTACGTCATAACATCTAACTTCATTCCAAAGTTCAGCCCAATCCGTCCAGTGGTTTGGGCTGTGCGTTGATAGATCACTATATCAGTCAGTCAATCAGTCAGTCACCTTTGAGTATTATATATTTAGATAAATAAATAACTTACAGGGTAGTTAGGATTGGTCATATAGTTGAAGGTAGGGTCGGTGTAGGCGTAGTACCGCTGCCATATCGTGACCACCATCGCGGGGGTCCACACCAGACCGACTATCACCACTTTGATCAGGTAAAATGAAAGGAAACCTCTTTCATTCTGAAAATAAAAACGTACATAATCCGGACTGAATTACATATTTTTTACAGTATTATATTACTTAAGTTCTACCTGCGCCTCGTGACATTTCCCGCGTTAATCAGGGCTGAAAAATGATTACCTTATCCAGATTCTATAAATCTATTTCTATATCAAATAATATATAAAGGTATCTTTAGCTCTAACGTGAACAAGAAACAAACGTAAATAAATATAAAATTAATATTTCATGACACTTCCATGCACTCAAAAACTTGTATTTATACCTAATATTAGTGAAGTAGGAGTTATATATAACGTTACGGTAAATGTGGATAATGCAGTGATTATGTATAATTACCGGGAATTATGCATAATTACAAGTGCTCTTGGTAAAAGTGGTAAAAACTTTCGAATTATTCACATTTACCGGTAATTATATATAATTACCATACCCCTTTGGTATTTCTAGTAAATAATTAAATCAAACATCAGAATCAAAATGTTTATTAGAATAAATACAACTATAAATAAAATAAATAAATCGCACGAGTAGAAGTTCGGCAAGGAGGCACCATTATACATTTGAGGTTTCAAAGACTCCCCCTGAATTATAATGTGTCGGTCTTCAAGTCAAGAGTAAACCGGTTTCTTCTAGGCAAGCGCGCTAGATCGTAGATTATACGTTGCTTAACATCAGGCAAGTTGTAGTCAAGCGTGAGCCTATTTAGGCCGATACCGAATGATAGCGACACTTTAAAGCTAGTACAAAAAATTCAACTCTCTACTCGTGCGATTTATTTATAGTTGTATTTATTCTAATAAACATTTTTAACGAAAATAAATTATTTATTAACTAAATTAATTTTGATTCTGATGTTTGATTTCCTTATTTACTACATTTACCAAAGGGGTATGGTAATTATATATAATTACCGGTAAATGTGGATAATTCACTACATTTACCGTGTGCGTTGGTAATTATGTATAATTACCGGTAATTATACATAATTACCGATTACTTACATTTCCCGTAACATATACATTGTAGAGGTTTTGGAAAGATCAATTTATGCATCCCTATGGAGTCGTATTTTTAAAACATGCAGCATAGTACATTGATTTCAATGTTGTTTGAATTATGATTCTTGTGAGGTAGGTACACAAGCGCATACGCAGCTTTTTTTTTTACTTTCCATCTTTTACAATGCGCCTTTTGTAGTTACTTAGTACTATTGTTAACAGAAAAAAAATATAGCAACTATAGTTTATTATTAATCACACTATTGTATTCATGAACGGTAAAATCTTCCAAAGATCTTCTTTCAAGAGAAAAATGACACAAAATACCTGTCTCAGTCCATGATATAAAGCAAGCCAAGATAGCATGACGAACGCCAGAAATATGTTCTGGAATATTGAATCCAGGAGCGGCGCGAAACAGCTTCCTGATACCAATCGGAGGGGGTATATCGGATCTGTGGAAAATAATAAATTTCATTTATCAGTGAAAAATTACAAATTTCTAGTTTGGCCAAGTTAAAAAACGTCTCTTCATATACGTAATTACCTACTTTTAATTTAAGTAGGTAGTTACTACAGTACCTATCGTTGTGGAATTCCTAGGGGTCTGGATGATGATTATGATGATGATGTACATAGGTCGGTACATTAACTTCAATTTTGACCCCGTAATTAGTATTTTTCGGCTACTTTTAATTCTGAAATAAAGCGAGCTAAGCCACGAGCGTCCACTAGTCACATAATAAATACGATATATGTACGTACCATTATACAGCAATAGCAGTGGTAGTAAAATAGACAGCCATTTCTGTTCTATAGCCCAGTCGTGGGTCGCAAACTTACGCAGAGTGTGGGCAAACCAGAACTGAAACAAGGACAGGTAATACCATTTTTATTGGGTTCAAAAGTACTTATATGTTATAGGTTCACTATATTAATACAATATACAAAAATAAGTTAGTAATTTCTTATAACAGTGTGTTGTCACCCGGACGAGATGTTTCTGTTTCCCGGGTGTTTTATTACCATTATTTACACAATATACATAGGAACGGCAATGGGAAATTCAATTCAATTTCTTTATTGGCTTAAATGTTGAATTTACATTTACCCTGTTTATGAGGGAAGGGAATTAGGGCGTAGCTAAAATTAAATCTAATTATTAAATAAAATCTTTAACTTAAAGTACCTATGTACAATATTTTCTTATTATATTATAAATACTAGGTAAATCTATTTTACATGTTTGTTAATAATTTTATTCAGTGGAAATATTTTTTCATATCTATACATTCATGTGACAGAATTATCATAAGTAGGTTTAGTTTAGTACATGGGATACGAAACAATATTTTTACAAATAAAATAGTTGCAGCAAGGTAGGTCTAAAAATATGACATCAAAACTTACGGCAATAGAAAATGTCGTCAGCAAAAAGATGAATCTGAACCATGTCTCCATTTGCGTAAACGCAGGGTTGTAGGTTTTGAACTGAAACGAGAAAAAAATATTATTTTAAAGTGGTTTTAAAATACCAGTGCCGTCTTCGAGCGTAATGATTTCGGAGACATCCAGGTAGCAAATAGGTACTAAAGAAAATTTTTATTTGCCTAGTTACTCTAGTTTTCAAGACTCATAGATAGTTCTATGTAGTTTGCAGTAAAACAACTTCAGATATAGAAATACTTACATAAAACACAATCTCTCGTATATTAGCCTCTCTCGTAGCCAAAAGTTACCTGCTGTCTGTGTTTTGCCCTCGTTTGGCCCAGATATGTTTTTTTTATACATTTTAGTACAGAATAGAAAGAATAATATTCTTCTTATCGAATGAGAGTGGCCAACTCTGGTGTCGAGAGTTTTCAAACCGCTCTAAGGGTAGAGTAATAAAAAGTATAAAAAGCACTTACATAAAACACAATCTCTCGTATAAAGTATCGCTTGTGGAACTCCCTGAGTCCGTACAGACGTACGTTGAGTACGTAGTGTGTGTACTCTAACGCCCCCAGGTGGAGGAACATCACTTCCTCGCATACTTGCTTCTTGCATTTTAGGTGGAGGGTTCTGGAATATTACAAATTATATTCAGACAATATTTCGCTACGTACGATGGGTGGATGGATGACATAACTACGTAAGCACGCGGGCCAATGGAGCCGGGCTGAGGCAGAAGATCGGGCATCATAAAACCAATTGGGATAGGTCTATAACCAATAATGCGAAAAGGCTAAAGAAGAAGAAATATTTCGGTATTTATGGTTATACAACAAAGCCGATTAGGTTTGTAATGGAGAAAAACCTTAAAAATTTGAACTAAACTGAAATTTGAGTTTACTGCTTGTATACCTATCCGGTAGGTAATTGTAAGTTATGGTTGAGGACTCTAGTAAGTAGTTCTAACAAGGATGTAGTAAACGTAGTGGTTAATTTCTCTGTGGATGTAGTGTCAGTTTAACACTGAACATTAGATCTTTACTGTTAAGTAGGTAAGTAAGTATGTTCTTAAGAACCTGGGCGCCCACCACGATGTATCTGACCAAGAAAATTCCCCTAACGTATTAATTCTGCGGGGGAGTCACGACCCTCAGTCATGAGGAAATACTTACGACTCACAGAGAGACAGGTAAATATGTAAGCATAGATCTAAACAGAACTGTTTAAGAACTACGATGCCACAAACAGAAATCGATACAAATATTTACGCACATAGATGTCATTATTTTAAAATAGCTCTATGCATCTGAGGTTGAAAAAAAAAACCATGTGTTATCAGTGCTTGCTTACCTGTTAGTGGCTTTACTTTCAGGAACTAGTGTAACTGTCGTGTGGTCGCTGAGCACGCCCTCTATGGATAGACTTATTTGGAAACTCTTGTCGAATATCTCCTCTGGAAAAGACAAGAAAATTATAAGTTAGCGAAAATGTTTGTTAAGTTATGAAAACTTGGAGCTACTAATGAGATTAACATCTGATTTGACAAGTTTTATTGACCATGATGGAGTTCATAGGTAGTATTTAGTATAGTATTTTTCTATCAAACTTGGTATATATGAATATAAGTAGGTAGGATGTCGAAAAATGTTTCGGAGCACTACGGGCTCCATAGTCAAACCGGGACGCGCGTGCTGACTCGAACTCTTGACAATGGAGCCCTATAGTTGAAAATAGAAGCTAATTATAAACATACCATCTTTTTTACACGAGACAATTGGGTCTCTATATGGAGTGGCTGAAGGTGGGCAAGTGTGGCAATCACAGGAATGGGACCGGTTCTCAGCGGTCAACTGCACAAATCTAAGAAGAATGGACGAGTTTCAAAGGATTTTTCAAGTCTTACCATCATTATTATTGGTGAGTATCTCAGCAAGTAACCATAGCTGCTGCGCGCGCGTGCCCAGCGCTGGACTGTGCAAGTGGAAGGGACCTCGGTAGATGGCGCTGTTATTAGATAGCGCTGTGTTGGCTGATATTGAAGTTGTCATTGTGGGGGATGGCCCTGGAAAGAAAATAAATAAATATTCCAGGAAATTTCACTCAGCGCTAGCTAGCCCCACACTAAGCAAACGCTTATGTCGTGAGTAGGTGCTAGATAACGGATATAATACTTAAGTATATACTTTTCTTTAGTAAATACATACTTATTATACATAGAAACGACCAGACTCAACACAAGTAATGATATGTTAGATCATAGGTAAAAGCTAAGAATTTACGATACTTAGAATTAAAATTCTGTACATTTGACGCTACGAATTGATTTCAATCTTTCATGTTTCTCACGTAAAAGTCAACCACGGTTGGTTAGAAGCATTTTTTAGCTCAGTTATGTTTTAACTGTGTCGTTAGGTACTCGTTAGGATATGAGTACAAGATTATTATGACAGTGGATTTCAATAACGTTAGGCAGGCATATTGTTAATGTTGTTAATGAATAATTTGGCAAGAATTCGAAATATAAGCAAGTTAATAAGACTAAAGCAATGATAACATGAAGCCAATCACTTAGATTTGAGATCAAAATAATTAATAAACAATCATATTTAAATTGTGACTAGGTAGGTAAATAGATACTAGTAGGTATTAATGCGATTTTCTATTTGAAATAATGAAAATTTAAGTTTGTAGTGAACTCACCTGCTAATCCTATAAAAACACCCAAACCTAAACACGCAAAAAAGGCTATAAAAACCATAACAAACTCTCCTTTGTGCATCGAGTATATCCTCATTTGAACTGACCTGAAACAATGCCGTTAAATGTGAGTAGGTAGTTCAAGGTATTGCAAAGATTTCGACGATAGTCTAATTTACGACAAGGCTATTATGTCCAATTGTTTTGAGCACGTTCGCATCCGGCCCTACACCGATGACTTGCTTTTCAAGTTATATGGGGATTTGAACTCGCTTAACGGTGAAGGAAAACATCGTGTGGTAACCGACATGTCTCAGGACCACAATATCCGAGGTAATGTGTCTTCGGGGGCAGGACCTGGGCGCCCACCACGATGTAGGTATCTGCCTATGTAAACTCCCCTAACGAGTTAATTCTGCGGGAGAGTCACGACCCTCAATCATGAGGAAAAACGGCTCATAGAGAGACAGATTTGATCACAAAATGTTCATAACCACACTGATTATTATTTACATAAGTATCTGTATAAGAGAGGAATGTGTGAAATATTTTGAAAGGTAAGAAAGTTAGCCTTGTCGTTTTCTACACGTGATACTACAGATAGGTAACTGTGATGATACATTGTACTAAGTACTACTAAGTTATACCACAGCATACAAGTTATACGAGAGAGTAAAGTCACGGACAATTTATTATCTCAACAGAAAAAGATCAAATGAAGTAAAACATCTTGTGTATAATCATTTATTCTTCGCGACGCGAGGACAGGGAAACTGACTTCAGTGAAATTTGATAAAGAGATAGGCTAGACTAGATTAATAAATAGGCTTTTTGAAATCTTGAGTTAACAGATACAGGTTTTTTTTTACATTAAATAGGCTTACGTTTGACTATAGCCTGCCTGATACACAGCGGGTACTTACATTACCTACCTATAGGCGTCTATAATTAATTTCATCACTTGCAATTATCTCAGCACACTCATAAAAGCTCTCTCGATCGACACTACCTACAGATAGGTATACTTAGGTACAATCTTCTATTAGCAAAGCCTAAGCTTTACCTATCTTACAAAACAGTGTTAGCACTTTAAACACATACCTCTCACATCGGTCGTGGTGGTATGCTGGAGCAATATATTTATTGAATTCGCTAAACAAATCGCTGAATTGCGATAACGTGTTGCGAATCTTGTAATTCCATCCACCCGACGGCAGATGGTAAGAATATCCCACATTTGCGGTATCCATTGTGGCTTAGCAACTTTTTATTTTACTAATTAAATATATATACTTCTACACAAATAAAGAGGTTGAATAACTGAAGGTTTATATCGAAAGGAACACACAAAACTGATATAAAACGTGTAATATTGTTTGGCCTACATTCAGGCCATGTTTACAAGCGATGTATTGATTTTGGGACGTAGCTCCGCGCAGGAGGAGTGACGTGGCCTGGCCAATGGCAAGCCGGGGCGAGGGAAATACGCGCAAAATTAGTCTGCGCACGGAACAAATTGGAACTAGAAAAGACAGGCTTTTAGGGAAAAAGCTGGAAAAAGATAGATAGATAGATTAACTCTTTATTGTTGACACATATTAAAAAAACAGTACAAAGAACAAATTGCACCTTAACTAGTGCCACAAGCGGCGGCCTTATCGCTGAAAGCGATCTCTTCCAGGCAACCTTCAGCTGGAGAGAAATAAGCAAAAAGAAAAAAAGAAGAATGTGGTGTACAACAAAAAGGAAAAAAGAAATTTTACTAATATATATATATATATACATATAAATACGTAATACACATACTTAATAAAAAAAGACTTACTTCATTAAACTTTTCGAAGGAAAATTATGATCACTCAAAAAATTTTGGCGAAAATAAAGACCAGAATTGACATTCCTCTAATCCACTGATATTATAAAGACGAGAGTTAGTGCACGGCTGAACCGATTTGAATAATATTTGCTATGGGGTATATTACATTGATATGATGCTAAATTAGAACTAGATTAACACATTGGCTCCTTTCTATCCTAGATTAATGCGAGTTCTTCTAGGCAAGCCCGCTAGATCGTAGACTATAACGTTGCTTAACATCAGGCGAGTTGTAGTCAAGCGAGAGCCTATCTGGTTAAAAAAGCGAGGGCTTGAGGTCTGCACAAGATCGGCGCAGCTGGCACACTCAAAGAGAGGCCTATGCCCAGCAGTGGCATAGAGAAGGCTGTGGATGATGATGATGAAAGCGAGGGCTGTTGATAGTATTATTATCACCTAATCATAAATTGTTTTTCGTGTTAGTTGTTCCTCTTAATGTAATAAAAGTGCTGCCACTCGTGGTGCTCTAGTAAAACAGAAGAAATTTTAGTGGATATTAGGTAGTAAATCTTTGTAAAAACATTACGAAGTAGAATTACTTGAAGTGACTGTCTAGTGTCTACAAGAATGTGTATCTATTATTATTTCGCGAGGCAATCTGTCAACTCGTTACCTTTTTCGATTTAATCAATTAATGTAATTTCTTAATTAAAGGAAAGGGTAAATTTATAGATATTTAAATAAATAAATAAATATTTCAATCAATTTAAATCAATTTTATCAATTTGGTCGTACAGCATATCATTATATGTTAGCGAAAACTTACTTTTACTTTACTTTTAAATTTTACTAACCCTAGCTAAGAATAGTTATAAATTACTAACAAACTATATATCTATTTGTAGTCCGATATAAATAAATTTTAATTTGAAAACGTCGAATCATCGTGAATTTTGTTATGTTGGTTCTGACTGATATAGGCTACTTCTTATTCCAAAACAAGGCGAGCAAAGCCACGTGCATTCACAAGTTCTACAATAAAAACACGTTAAATTATTTAAAACACATTTATTTTCTGAAAATGTTATAACTAAGAAATGTAACATGCAAACAATTTGATATCAAATTTAAAATCGATTAAAAACAGTAACAGATTTCGTAAATTCGAGTAGATTATACAATAATAAACATTATAAACTTAAAACACGTTATTTTGGCTTAGTTACATTGTTTGTGATTCACTTACTTAAGATTAATTATTTACATTTAACAATACATACAGATACTATATAAAATAATCTGACAAATAAAATACAATACATAATACCTACCTAAATAAAATTATTTCAATCTTACCTTTTCATTTCATTTAAAATTAAATCTATGATAACTTAACTTAACAAGCTGCATATTATTTTTCTTAGAAATGATAACAAATAACATGAAAAAAGGAAAATTTATGATAAGTATTATTTTTAAAAAGCATCTTTATTTTTAGGGCTACAAAAATAAGACAATATCAAGGTCTAATTGTTTCCTAAAATAATTTCTTGTACTAAGTTTAACTAAGAAACAATATAAAATTTTTGTAAGTACATTTAACATATTCGTTGTATATAAGTATTTTAGTTCCACTTTAGGTAAACAAATGCAAGATAAATAATTATAAAATGTTATTACGCTTCTACTTCTTATCGAATGAGAGTGGCCAACTCTGGTGTCGAGGGTTTATCAAGCCTTGACAAAACTGACAAACAGCCGGGACCTACAATTTAACAAGTCATCCGACCCACGAAATGTACAGCTAATAGTCGAATACATTCTTACTATAAAAGCTTACTAGATGCAAGCAAATTACATGAAATAGTATGATAATTCGACTACACTATAAATATAAATAAAATAAATAAATTATTATTATTGTTTTATTTATATTTTATTGACTATAAATATTACAACAATTATATTATGCATACAACATAGACCAATAACGTATATCCTTTAGCAAAGTTGAAGGAATAAACATTATATATTTATTGTAGTAAAATATTTGGAATTTATATTTTTTAGGTATTAAATGATTAATAAATCTAAAACGTTACAATAGCTGTTCGTTAGCAAATATTACATACACAACTTTATTTTATATGATGATTTGCTCATAGTCCACCAACCACAGCTCAGTACAAATGCATACGTAAACGTGATTGGTTCATAATTATTCGTGGAACAATTAAAAGATATATTTTTTCAATTTTATTAAAGATATAACAATTAACTTGATAGGCATCTATGTGCGTTGTATTAATACATTAACCTACATAAACATGATTATCATAGCAAGCTCAATACGTTACGATTTATACATAAATTAACTACACACACATAATGAGATATTGAAGTTTTACTTTATTAATTAAAAAAGCCTCTGTGACAGTAACTTGTCAGTTTTTGACCTGTCAAAAATGACAGGTCATATACTGCCTTCAAAAATCTTTTTTAAAATCTTTTTCCACTGTCGACTAATTTATTATAACATATTATTTCAAAGGACAACAGAGAAAAAAACAATTGACAAAACATTTAATTTATTACAATAATCAAATTTCGAATCAAATTAATTCCACTCACCAAGTAGGTTTGTTATTGTCACGTTATCTCTGCGTCGTATTGGTTATGTTGGTATCATTGGCGGGAGGTGGTGTGGTGGTTGTTTCGTTTGTTGCTGGAATGTTGGCAGCTGTGGTGGGAGCGGCCGTTGTGGAGCTACCGTCTGGTGATAGCTTGCCTGGAAATACACAGTTATGGTTACAACTGTATAGTGCCTAGTGTTCAAATTGTAATAAGAATGTATTATATTCCATGTGTATATTATAGAATGTTGGTTACGTTATGTTCTTTTCATTCGTTCATCATCTCTCTATTCAAAAATTTCTCAATCTCTAGATTGTGAATGAATGAATTAATATAATTATGATGATATAATAAGACAAAAAGCTTATTAATTTTTTTTAAGCTTGTTTTTTTATTTTAATAGTCTCCACTCCTAGACTACAACCGTTCCGATTGTTTCTGTAGCCTAGGTCCAATCAAATCAAATACACACTCTCAATGAATGGTATTATAATAAGATTTTCCATTCTTGCACAAGCATAAAAGGTACCACATTTATTTAGTGATTTTTTAAATGACTGTATTCAAAAATTTGTTTGCCATCGTCTTCCACGCGGTTGGAAGTGAATAATAAAAAAATAAATATACTAGTTGGTCATGGTTTTAAAAAAATGTAAGCTGGAGTTGAAGGTTTTCCTGGGTCAAAAAAAATGGTTTAAAAAGTACTAACCAGTGACATAATCCTGGAACCACTGGTTGATAGGCTGCGCGTACTTCTTGACCCAGTCGATGCGCAGCGTGGCGGTGTCTACCAGCTTCTGCAGCGTCTGCGACATCGGGAGCAGCTGCTCTTTGTGCTCGAGAGCGAAGGATTTTAGCTGCGGAGAACAGATTATAAAAATGAAGATAAAAAAATTATTAACCTTATGGAATCGCACCATATCGGGCAAGTCAGATTACAATTTCCCGTAAAAATAGTTCTTAATGTGTAAACTTATGTAATGTTATATAATATTTCCCTATTTCTTTTTAACCGACTTCCAAAAAAAGGAGGTTATCAAGTCTTCTGAAAGTTTTTTTTTGGTGGGGATGTTACGCGATTACTCCGTTGTTTATAGACCGATTTCAAAAAAATCTTTTTTTATTCGATGAGGATAGTTCCGAGATGGTCCCATAAAATTGTTTTTCATTCGGTTCAGTACTTTTGAGAAAAAACCAATAACCCAACAAATTGATAAAGTTTATGCAAACCAATTTTACCCATATTTCCAAAACTACTAGTCGGATTTTGATACAGTTTTCTGTGATGTGTTGAGGTTTAATGGGCGCATCTTTTAAGCTATGTATTACGATGACAACTCACCAGGGGGCGCTGCTGTATACACTATATCTTCTGAATTATCAGCCCGATTTTGATGCGGTATTCTCTGATAGGCTTAGATTTGTTTAGCAAATGAATTTATGTTGTAGTCTTTTTTGATAGGCTTAGATATGTTCAGTAACGTGACAGTAGAGTTGAAGTCGGTTTTTGCTTTTGTTTAAAATAATTATTGAGTTTTATATAAGAAACCTCACCCTATTCAGCTCATCTTCATCAGTAATGAATCCAAATGCAGCGTTGAGTACTGCGGGGAACATGAAGGGATCCATCGCGGTGAAGCGGGAGTAGACTCGCTCGAAGTTGTTGACGAGGTAGTTCTGTGCGACGCGCGCGCCCACTGGCGGCTCTACGCTCCACACTGCTACCGCGTATTGTTTTGGAATCTCGGAGAGGCTTTTTTCTAGAAGGCTGGTAATAAAACAGAATGTGGTTAGAGTGCATTAATCGTTTTAACTGATTTCTAGTATCGCTACCTACCGGTGTAGTATAAATAGTCGGTAGTGACCGAGCCAACCGACTTTTTATGTCAGTTTTTAACTTTTGTCGCCATCGTTATTTCTGTCTGAATACAGATTTATCAGGCTCACTTGTGAATCGACATATTTGTGCAGTTTCGACAACGAATGAGAGAAATAAAACACTAATTACTACTACTTTTATCAAGTTTTTGTGTCAAGTCAAGTCAACGGTAATAATAGATTCATGAACTAAGACCGCGAACTCGCTTGTAACATACTCCTATAACGATGTGGTCAAACTTGTATGGGTTCTTCCTAAGCTAGAACGCAACTAGTTCTCAAACCATACAGCCAGAACACATAGTACATAAAGCAATAGAGGAGTACAATAGTCTTCTTTCTTATCGAATTAGAGTGGCCAACTCTAGTGTCGAGAGTTTTCAAACCGCCCTAAGGGCCTCTGACGTGGCTTAACGACTAACCGCCTAGCTGCCGTACTAGACAAACGTCCGGGCCCTACAATTTAACGTGTCATCCGACCCACGGACGCGCCCATAATGTAATGTACAAATACAAGAAATACAAATAATTTATTGGTCAAAAAAATACATAATATGTAAAAACGTACCTATTTTATACTATGTAGGATAAGCAAATCCATTAATAACTGTTTGTTTGGCGGTGGAATGACTGACTCATGCGCTAGGTACCAGAGGTCCTGTGTTGCAAGGAAATCAGAGACACCACCACCTCCACACTAGTAACCATGTGCAATAAAAAAAAATCGGGACATTGCACACAGCGCCATCTAGCCCCACACTAAGCAAACGCTTGTGTCGTGGGTACTAGATAACGGAGATAATACTCATATACTTTTTTTTGTAAATACATACATATTATACAAAGAAACGACCAGATTCAACACAAATAAATATATAAGTATCTAAAATGCATAATTACTTGTGTAGAGCGGGAATCGAACCCGCAACCCCTAGATTAGAACGCAGAGCTACTACCAACTAAGCTAACAGGCCAGTCAAAGCTTTAGGCTCCAAAAGGAAGCTGCTGAAATACACCGGTTATATATATGTGGAATGAGAAATCATTTTATTTACTCCTGCAATAATGCACTAGGAATCATCAATAACTTTAACTTACGAGGCAATAAGCGACTCCTCCCTCGTGCTGGGCAGTACATTGATGATCATACTCTTGACGTTGGGGTCGGTGGAGTTCAAGAACACGTTGTACAGGAAGTCGAACTCCCGCCGGCTGCCGTGCCGGAGCGCCATCGCGTACACTAGCGAGCGGAGGTAGCTGGGGATACTGGAAGTAAACATATATACATATATAATGCTAAAAATATATATCAACCTTATGACTTTTATTATAATAACAAACCAGTAAAGTCATAAATGAATGTGGAAATTTTTAATCCCAGATCTTTTTATAAATAAAAATAAATAAATGTCATTTATTTCAGACTTTGAGTCCATACACATTAAAGATAAAATTAAATTAAAATTATTACATAGCAGGCATGTCAAACAATAATCAAACCAAATACCGAGTTATTAAAATCAAATGTCTACTAATAAAAATAAAATTAAAATGTCAAAGATTACAGTAAAAATATAAAAATGTCAAACTCTAAAATACTTTGTTACCCACTAATATTTTCTTTTTGAAAGGGTCGTAAAACATGTGTAGCTGTGCGGCGTGATTGATGATGGGGCAGTCGAGTCGGGCAGCTACAACCCGCAGGATGCTGTTAGTGCTGCCTCGGACGCGGCTGAGCATCGAGGTGGCCCGTTTGCGGAGTACGGCGTGGAAACCATCTACCCTTGCATCCGCAAACATCCCCGACGCACTGCAGCGCCACGGCAGCCCCAACAGCACCCTGAACGCGTTGTTGTACTGCACTCGTAGCGCGTTGATTGCCTTGAGCGTATATGTGGCCCACAGACTGCACGTATAGAAGGACTGACAAAATGCTCTGAATAATGTTAGCTTTACTTCTGCCGTACATCTATTTCCATCATTTAGAGCACCTAAATAAAAGTTTGTTTTTAATGTATTTTATATTTTTTTAAATATATTTTTTAGTTTCTATCGTTAGTAATCGATCAGTACGAAAATGCATCTGTATAGGTTCCTACGACCTGCTACACCATTTATTGTCTTCCTATTAGTGTCGGGGAGTAGGCATTTAAAGTTTTTTTATATTTTGTTTTTATTGAAGCTAATACCAAAATTCATGATGATCATCCGTTCAGCCGTTTCTGCGCGATGAGCGTTTAGATAAACAGACAATAATTATAAAAACTGCTGAATCGTGTTTTATTATTGATTTAACGTATACACTGTGCTGTCTCTATTTCTGCTTTTTTTATGAGAAAATCTTCAGGTCTCTAGATACCTCTCTCTCGAGTCGTATTTCCTCATGACTGAGGGTCGTGACTCCCCCTCCGAGTTAATTCGTTAAGAGAGTTATCTTGGGCAGATACATCGTGGTGGGCGCCCAGATCTTCCACGGAAGACACATGTCCTCGGATATTGTGATCTTTAAAAAATGACAATTTCCTCGCGATGTTTTCCTACACCGCTAAGCGAGTGCAAATGGACCCATAATTTGAAAATATATGTCATTGGTGTAGGCCTGGGTTCAAATCAGGATGCGTCTGAATAAAAAGCAGACACTCGAACCGCTGAGCCACACTCGCTTTCTAAATAACTTATATATATATATAAAACAAAATGTTTTTATACTCACGGATTATTACTCAGATCAGTCTGTCCAGTCCAGGCATCAAACTGCGACTTGGCCCAGTCAATACACCGCGGTGACTCCACATAGCACTCCCACATCACCAGGTTCTCGATAAGGAATGCTTCGTTGTCATCCTTAGGCTTATCCAGACCGTAGTTTAGTTTTTCCAGCTGCTTCTTGAGTAGCAGTTTCATGTAGTCCTGGAAATAGTAAAATAAGAATTAAGTTAGTTGTACTCGTATAATATACAATGTATTTTTACTATTTGGATTGCAGAAAAACACAAAACATACAAAGTGTTTGTAGTCTAAAACTTTAATTAGCAGCTGAATATTGCAGCTTGATTTTTTCTGATATGTCAGTTTCTTTAAAAAAAAAAACAGGGTACAGGGTAGAAACTACATAGATCTTACTGAAATAATTTGCGGTACCAAAAGACGTCATAACGATTAGATAGCAATTGATATATGTAGTTTACTCTTAGGCGGTTGACCAGGTGGTGTCGAGAGTTTATCAAGCCGCCCGAAGGGCCTATGACATGGCTTAACGACTGCCGTACTAGACAAACAGCCGGGACCTACAATTTAACGTGTCATCCGACGGAATCCACATCCACGGAAGCGCCCAAATGAAATGCCAATCTTTGGTCACCCATCCGAGGACTGACCACGTCAACCTTTGCTTAACATTGGTAATCGCACGCTATTGCCTCCGCTAGCTATTACGGACGCTTCTAAAAAAATGGAACACTAGTATTATGGCACTTTTCAAACTTACTTGGAAGTAGCTGTATCCAGGCGTGGCTCGCAGGTTGTACTTCAAGAAGGCCATGTTGTTGAGGAGCAGGTCCCACACTAGTTTAGAGTCTTCACCGTCTATCACGCACGTGGTTAGACCTGACAATCACATCACACTCATTAATAAAAGCGTAAATATTTCTAGGTTAGTTTTGTTCCTTCTGCAAAGGAATCGTGATTTATGGACGTCCATAAAATTATCGGTTCATATCGGGTAAGCACGCTCCATTTTAGCCTTTGCTTGCTATCAGGTAAACTATGGCCAAGTATAAACCCGTAAAAGTTAAAAAAAATGTCCCGAAAGTGACAGAGCTACATTGTACTAAGAAACAAGTAATTTTGTGGTAATATGGTTGTAATTTGTGGTATTATCAAAAAATAATTTGTATTTGTAAGTAGGCGAATCTGCGATCAGCACTAGTGCTGCCTTTAAAAGTAAAATCACCGAGCACCTAATGCTGTTTCGGCAGAGAGTTAGTTCCATTCCAACACAAAAATGCTCAATTGTGAGTTGTTTTAGTTAATAAGATAAGATTTTTCTCTAATACACACCAAAAAAATTACATTATGAAAGAAATTTAAAAACTAATTGAATGCACATTGGGCGACCTTATTGCCTTAGGCGATTTCTTCCAGGCAATGTCTTAGATAATGTGGTGGTCAAGAGCCAGGTTTTGTAGTGTTATAAAAATTAAGAAAAAATACCTAGTGCATAGCTATACTCCAGCTGCGATGCCTTGGCGAGGTTGAATGCGTCGTCCATGAGCTGCGCCTTGGTGATGGGTGACCGCACCGCGCCCGATCTGAGCGCCGCGCTGAGCAGCTGCCAGTTCTGCTCGTCGTAGTTCACTCGGTAGTAACCTGGTATTCATTGAATTATTAACAAGTATTTGCATATTAAATAATAAAAAAAACAGGACATATCACACAGCGCCATCTGGCCCCACACTAAGCAAACGCTTGTGTCGCGGACTTGATAACGGATATAGATAGATAGATAGAATACATACTTATTATAGACGGAAATGACCAGACTCAAGATATATTCTCGTTTTCATATGAAATGCTTGTTTAATTTACGCATTAGAATAGACTGCATTTTGGTGGGAAAAAAAAGTGTTTGTTGGTTCCTTTTTGTCCTAAAACTATTTTGATCCCGCCAAGCCATTTTGGTTTGTTATTATGATTATCCACTGCTGGTCCTTAACCAATAACCAGAATAATTGTACCGGTATTAACCAGATGTTAGAAAAAAGCCACATTCATTAAACGTACTAAACGAAACCAAATAATTGACACTCGGTCATTCAAGAACATAGTTTCCTTCATTGAATTGCATTAAGCCTGTTAAACAATAGCGTAAGTAATATAACACAAATTAACTTAACAAGAGCATTAATATTTGTGTTTCACTATTTGCTCATGCAAACTTTGATCTTAGTGGGCTATTAGTCTAAATCTAAACAATAAAAAGCGAGTGTGGCTTAGCGGTTCCAGTGTCTGCTTTTCATTCAGACGCACCCTGGTTCGAATCCGGCCCTACACCAATGATGTATTTTCAAGTTAAATGTGGATTTGCACTCGCTTAACAGTGAAGGAAAACATCGCGAGGAAGCCGACATGTTTGAGGACCACAATATCCGAGGATATGTGTCTTCCGTGGAAGGACCTGGGCGCCCACCACGATGTATCTGCCCCAGAGAACTCCCCTAACGAATTAATTCTGGGGGGGAGTCACGACCCTCAGTCACGAGGAATACGACTCAAGAGAGAGTCTAAACAATATAAAAAAACAATACAGCACAGAACTCACCAATAGCATTAACATTGACGTACAAAGCCTGCGTCGCAGTGACATTGGAGTCCTTCACCACCTTGAACCACTTGGTCATCCACGCCTTAGGTTTAGTGGACCACTGCTCCACGGGAGTGTCCAGGGTTGTGAAACTGATGGGGATCTGCCAGATCTGGTTGATCATCGCTTGGTACGGGTTCTTGGAGCTGGTGAACAGTTTCTGGAATTATGAAATTTAAGTTATTAAAGCAAAGATGAGTAGAACGACTAAATCCAACTGATACGAAATCTCCAATGCGTGATGCTTTCTAAAAATTGGTCTTAGATTGAAAAGATAACGATTATTTTCTTCAGAAAAGCCTTTTTACGTTTTTAACGGAATTTTTTATAATTAGCCTAACTTGTAACGTTCAATGGCCATTTACATTATGTACGATTACATGCAAAAACACCTGCGGTCGAATTTAAATACCTCCTTTTCTGAAGCCTCTATCTTATCTTTTCTCTTTTGTTTTTTTCTTTTTTTAATTCTTTTTTATGGAAGCTTGTGCAGGTGTCGGTTCGGTTAGGTGTTTTTTTTTTATGTAAGCAAATAAAACCTACCTGTTCCAGTTCAATAGCTCCAGTGCCATAGTTCCTGATGACCTTAACGACAGGGTACCCAGCCTGTCGAGTCCAGGAGTTCATGAAGTCCACGAGAGATACATCGCGGAACAGTGGCTCGTCGGCGGTGGCTTTGGACATGGCGGTCCATAGATCGTTCTCTTCGGCGTTTGAGTATTTCCTGAAAGAATGTTATCCTGATTAGGTCGAAAGGTTTACAACTAAAATCAACGAGTACAGAACTCAACCTATCCTATTCTAAATATCAAGCTATGATAGCAAACATTTTTTTAATGTTAGGTATGTTAATTAATAGAACAGCCTAATTTTGCTCAGGAGTAGTAGCCTGACACGATTCGCATTCCATGGGCGCTAGATGGTGCCACTTTACACAAAAACATGTTTTTTGTTAAATATCTACAAAACCATAGCGATTACATTGCGGAATGTCTAGTCACGAGATCCTTGAATTTTTATAAATTTTTAGAGCCCAAATTCATTGCCATTTATTGTAACTCGGCCGTGTCCTTGAAATAAGTGCTAGATACGCGCGGTACGTAAACAATAAACATGAGATAGGGCTGTCGCTGTCGCCCACCTACAGCGTATTAATTGCATCTGGCTACTTTGAGTTTCTATCTAGTTTTGAGATTGTAAATTTATTACTTTTTATTTATTTATTAGCACAGATACTTAGTAACAATATAAAATTATAATATTACCTACATAAAATACTTTGTGAATTGAATAGAAAGTGTTCAATAAAAAAATGCAAGTTGTTTTTTTGATTGATAGATTTAATTAAAAAACCATGATTATAACAAATAAATCTTATACATTTGCGAACGAAAAATATTTGAATATATTTTTTAAATGAAGTTCGGAATAGTTTTCTCCATTTTTTCTATATATTCCACGAAATCATCGCCGGGTACAATTAAAAAAGTTAACAAAAAAAAGTGTAGGAGATTTTTGTTAATCTTGAATCGCGTTCTGACCCTCTAAATCTCGTAACGGTACGAAATTTCTCGTACGTCTGGCAGCCCTAACCTGCCGCGCGCATGCCACGACCCGAGCGCGTAGATATAGCTCGCGCGTCGTCCGTTTATATGAAGTTGGAATACTGTATGATTCTATTACCGTGACCTGGGTGCGCCCACCACGATGTATCTGCCCAAGGGAACTCCCCTAATGAATTAATTCTGCGGGGGAGTCACAACCCTCAGTCATGAGGAAATACGACCCATAGAAAGAGAAATTACAGCTATATTTTTTATATATGATACAGGCTCACGCTTGACTGCAACTTGCCTGATGTTAAGCAACGTTATAATCTACGTTCTAGCGCGCTGGCCTAGAAGAAACCGGTTTATTAAATTAAAATATGTACTTACTATATAAATGTAGATATATTTTTACAAACATATAGTAAGTACATATTTTATTAATCCTTACGATATACATAACTGGGATAGATTACTCCATATTAGCTACACCGGTAGCTAATATGGACACATCACATAAAAGTTATCTGTATGACTTTTATGCGATATTAATTATTTAGGTCTTGGCCGTTGACTTGTACCCACTAATGTATAAAGAATGTTTGATTCTGCTTCTAAACATTGACCAACTGGAACTTTTATAAATCTTATTAGGTATTTTCATTCGAAACCAATTCGAAATGTGAAATCTGGCAACGTCGCATATTATTCTACATCTTTGTTAGGCTTGTAGAAAAAATTCGTTTCATCGATATTTTTGAAATATTGATACATCGATATTTTTGAAAAATATTGAATACTTCGCTGTTATCCCGTTTTGATATTTTAAGTGTAGTAACACTTAAAATATCAAAACGGGATAAAACTCGATATTTTTTTCAGACCAATAAACAATGATAACTTTTAAAATAATATAATCTACGGAATATTTTTATATACCGACATCTTTCAAATCAATTTTATTATGTATATCATGTATTATATCTGCCGTAAATCTTACAGTACCTACCGAACAACCAGAAGTCAGCTTACAACTTAGCACATAAATCAAAGAGATTTTTTTATATGTATCAGATAAGTATCGGTTTGATTAATAAATAATTAAAATTTCGCAATACTACAATTATTATGTTTATTTATTGGGACGAATATTTTCTTTGACATCATACCCATAAATTAATATTTTTGAATAAAAATATCAATATCAAAATTAAAAAAAAACATCGAAACGATAATATTATATCGTTACTTTATTGCATTTCGGTCATCCCTAATCTTAGTTTTACATTCGAATGCAACGTTGTCAGCTCGTGCGTTCGAAGCATTCTAAATTCGAAATTAAAATTATGATGAACATAGAATTCTCTAGATAGAAAATGGAAACATATATTTATTGTAAACTAGCTGTACCCGCGACGTTGCTCGCATTTGAATTTGCTATTTGTAAGTTGAAGAAGTATCGAGATAGCTAACCACATTGGAGCACTGTAATGCGAGCGAAAATTTTTGTGACTTTTTATATTCTAGGGATTTGTACCATACAACGTCCTCTAGTGAGTAGTCAGCGAAACACATATCTTTTTTAAATTATTTTCTTAATAAAATAAAATAATTAATGGTGTTTTGGTAATTTAATTAACCTGTAACCTGACCAAAAATTTTCTCTACGCGTTTGAGAAATTTCCATCGCAATCCGTCTAACCGTTTTTTAATTATGGGTGTTTATATAAACAGATAAACAGGCAAATTCTAGAAATTGTTGAAACGTGTTCTGTTATCAATTCTAAGTATCTCCAGACATTTTTTTTAAATATTTTCAATGTTCAGACTTTCAATCTTCTACAGCTTTATTTAATGTATAGATAGATATAGAATAGATCTATTTGTAATTACTTTATGCAGAATTTACAATTCACGTATATTATGCGCATGAAATAAAAATTGTAAAAGTATACAGATACAGAGAGATTATTTGTTTTCTAGGCTTTTCTAAGGATAACTACTTCATAACTTAGAAACAGTGAATACTTTACGTAAATACATATCACTACTCCGGCGCTGAGCTGGCAGCCACAATTGAAAAACAAAGAGGGAAGATGCTCGGCCACCTTATACGACATGACGACTTTCTGAAACATCATTGAAGGGAAACTGAAAGCACGAAGAGAAAGAGGAAGGCCGAGGAGGTCATCTATATGGACCAAGTAAAGGAGAAATCGGGCGTTATATCGTATAAGGAGATCAAGGAATTGGCAGGAGATCGGGAAAGATAGCGCATGTTGCACAGACCAGGGCCCTCTCCCTTAAATGTGTGATGATAATGATGATGCTGAAATATCACTACATTAATTTCTTTTTCTTGTATTTTTTGCATAGTGGACGGTAGCAGATCCAAGATTTTTCAAAAATGTGTTACTTGCCCATAATGATTTTACGTTTGTCTAAAAAATCAATTCAATCAAATTTATCTATTTCTATTTTACTTTATTTAATTTCATCTCATCTCGTTTAATTTTATTTCCGCAACCTTTTACATTATTTTACGCAAAACTCGCAGTAGGTACCTACTAAACTTCAAAATAAACTTCTCATAATATCGTTGCCTAGAAATTATTCTGATATACCGAACCACAAATCCAAATTCAAACTTCATTGAAGTTACTAGTTACTTCAATTCGCCACCATGCAACAATACGAGATGGAAGCATGTCTCTCTCCCACTACCTGACACGAGCTGGCAACGCCCCATTTTCTCTTTAGTAGTCTCAATACTAATCTTCCAGTAATAAACAAATGCGACGTTTCCAGCTCAATAGCTTCATACGAAACGCATCTATATAGGCGTTCTAAATTCAAAATATGCAAATATTACATTTGACCATAGAACAGTCTAGATAGAGAAAGGAAAAATGTTTGTGAAATAGATTAAAAAGTACTTTTACGTATAATTAATGTTTACGTAAGAATTAAACAAATCTTTTTTTTAATACAGACACAGAGAAAGAGAAACATGTTTTATAAATTTTTCTAAGTATTACTACTACATCATTTGTACATATACTTAGTAATTACAAGTATGTAATGTATATAATAATACAAAATTTAGTGTTTTTTGCAATATGATTGATGATTTTCGATTATCTTGTGCTTTATGTTGATAATTAATATGTAAAATCTTTTATCTTCCAAATTCCAATTTATTTTTTGTAGCTATATAGTAAATCACATTACTTATATCTGTGCTTTTATTAGAACCGAGACGTTACATATTTTTATTTTGATAGTGCTCATACATTTTGCTCACACTAAGTAAATGGCCAATCTTTGGAATAGATCTGCGGCTCTCAATTATAGGTACTTGTCTTTCCTTTTTTCAGAAACGTCAATTTCATTATGCTTCGTAACTGTCATTGTACATTGTCTGCAGTCGGTATATGCACTATATGAAGTTTTAGTGGTAGACATCTTGCATTTTTTCCATAGTAATTTCATAATTTTCGTAAAGCTTGTTTTGGCTTCATTATAAATGAAACATGGGCTAGTTTTCTAGAGACGAAATCCCAAGAAAGCGTTAAACCCACCGAAGTACTAAAATCACGCAGGCTGTGCTTAATTTTTGAGTCTAATTATTATACAGTTTGTATGGAAATTTGGCTGCTGAAGTCCACCTTATAGTATTTGAGCTGTTACTACTAAAATATAACTAAGACAGTGTAGGCGAATAGTAAAAACTGTCAATTTAATGATTAAACAATTACGAAGCAGAAAAGAGACATTATTCTCAACAACGATAACTCACCAAATAGCGGCTTTAGATTAAATAATTGTCAGTCAAAATAAGTACGCCAAGATTATAATGCCTGGACAACGTCCGAGATAAAGAATAATAATAAAAAAAAACTCACCAATCATTCAAGTAAATAAGCAATCCTTTCTGGAACAGTTCCTCTGACACGGTATGGTTCAGCATCCTGATCAAGTTAGCGCCCTTAGTGTACGAGATTTCGTCGAATTTCTGTGATATTTCCGAAGTGTCCACGACTTCTCTGGCAACAGGCGACGTGTTCTTGAGAGCGTCGGTTCGGAGCAGGTCCATTTTGTCGCGGGAAAATGAGTCGAACATCTTCCAGCCTGGCTCGATCTGAGGAAGGAAAGGCGTGATTTTGTTATACAGTTTTTTTTGTTTTTTTTTTTTATGTTTGGCCTGCCTAATGTTAAGTTCGACTGTTTTTAGATGAAGCCTAGAAAAAACTTATTGACTTTGGATTGGAAGACTTTTGTGTAAATCTAATTTTTTACAGTCATGTTTATACGAACAATTCAAATAAATTCGGTCTAAAAACACTTCGGTAATTAACGGTACACCACTTTAATCTTCCATCAAAGAGGCTGATAGTGTAGAGCCACACAAATGCTAGCAAATCATGAACTGTTACAGAACAAATGACGTTAGCAAAAAACTGGACTAGCAGCTACTTGATTTATTTTTGCTCGGCTCGCGTATGTTTTGACACATTAGATACTTTTTAATTCTCCTTGGTTCTCTGTATACTCACATGGTCGACCCCCACATACTCGATGTAGGTGGCGAACCCCTCGTTGAGCCACAGGTCGCTCCACCAGCGCATGGTGACCAGGTTGCCGAACCACTGGTGCGCCAGCTCGTGCGCTACGTCGATAGCCACGCTCTGCTTGTTGCGCGGCACGCCTTCCACCTCGTCGTACAGGAGGGTGGTTTCTCTGGAAAATATAATTCAAATTCAAAATTTCATTTATTAGACAACAATGGAGCCATTTTGTTAGTGGCACACATAAAAAAGTAAAACACAACTTAAAGACAAGTGTTAGTAAGATACATGGAAATTGCACAATATAAAATATATAATAAAACGCCGTTACGTGTTTCACGAGGCTAGGAATAGTCAAAGAAAACACAAATCTTCTCTGACCATAACACCTACTAAGGGTCTCAGCACTGGCGCACTCAAATCTTCTGCAACTATTTTCAGAATACTATTGTGGCTCCCTCGCACCCTCCTCACTAGTGACGCGACTTTCTTCCGGATAATGGCGTGAAACCCGTCCGTGTGGGCCTGCGCGAACATTGTAGAGGCACTGCACTAGCGAGGGAGACCCAACATCATTCTGAAAATGTTGTTGTATTGGACACGTAGAGTATCTAACGACTTTTTGGTAAACGCCAACCAGAGGCCGCCCGTGTACATTCCCTGACAAAACGCCTTAAAGAGCGTGAATTTGACCTGGTCTGTACAGCGGGCGAACCTGCGGGCCAGCATATTACCGCGAACCGCCAGAGCTCTACGCTCCCTTTCTATATCAGCATCGTCTTTAAGGTCGTCGGTAAGATAATGTCCAAGGTATTTAAACTGATAGACACGATTAATGTTCAATCCATTCAGTGTTATTGGTGGGATTGTTCCGGGACATTTACCGGCGGCCTTAAAGACCATGAATTCACTTTTTTTCACATTGTAGGCTAAACCATGGTTCCTTGCATAAGTATCGCAGTACTTAAGCATCTCTCTCAGACCATTCACTGTAGGGCTCAGCAGCGTCATGTCGTCAGCATAACTGATATTATTGACACTAACGCCACCTATCCAGCATCCGACACGCATGCTGCTGAGACCCACAATGAGCTCGTTGACATACAAGTTGAAGAGCTTGGGTAGAAGTATATTTTGATAACCTAATAGAAATTTGTTTCTTTATTTAACTCTGGTAAGACATGTAGTGTTTTTCCGCTGCGACTGCTCCTTAACCGACTTCAAACAACAAACTTGATGGTTTTAGGTGTGTTCCTACATATACCACCGCCACACCTCTCCTCCTAACCAATGTGGCCTCCGTGGATCTCAAGATCTTACCAACACCGCACCTTGTGTCTTCAAGTTTTGTAGTTCTCCTTCGCAAGATATTCTCGTCGATACGTGTTTTGCCTCTCCACGAGGCATCCTCAGGACGTGTTGTCTCCTCGAACAACAATCCAATCGATTTTCGCAAAGTAACGCCTGATTTAATATCTTATTTATTTATTTGGTTTAGTCGAAGAATATGGCAAAGTGTGAGAGATAACTAACATATTTTCTTAAAGTTAAGTACCTAAAAATGAGAAGTTTGACAACGGGCAGGTTTATACATACAACATCTGTTAGTGATAAAAAATCTCGCAGTTTTAGGACATTCCATTGTTTGGCAGTTCACACAATAAATGTAGAAGGAATTTGTTGATGTTGTATTTTCGGAGCCTAATAAACAATTATCTATGGCAGGAAGAAAAACAAAGAGATTAAAATATATAATGGATTTTACCTGAAAGTAATCAGACCCCAGTTCTCCATGGCCCCGCTGGAGAAGTCCGGTATAGCTATGAGATCTATCTTGTCCAGCGCATACGGCACTCCGAACACATCTTCGTAGTAATCGAGGAGCTTCGGAGTGATCGATATTGCGTAATTAGCCTGCGAACAAACACACATACTTTGAATGAAAAAACCTACTTATAAAAACGTGTGTTTATTTAGTTGTAAATTGCATACTACTAGTGCATTGCTACTACTTAACATGTGCATACATTAATTCGAAATGGGGATATCTCTAAAGATGCCTTCGTATGACTAGCTGATGAACGCGACTTAGCGTAATTTCGGAGTTTAGACTCGTCTGTATAATTTTGATGACCATGTGTTAAGTACAAATAAAAAAATAAAATTTTCTCCCTTTCTAAGGCAATATGAAACAGTTCAAAAATAACAGTAAACCAATAAACTTACTTGCTTTTGTGAAGTACTAAGATCGGTGAGGGTCTTTGGATTTGTACTCGGTTAACAGTGAAGCTTAGATAATTAACCTGTCTAGATAGAGCTTGGCGCTGCAACGGTAACAAAAACAAATGGCCAGGCCGGGAACGCATGTAGTAGTGTTCACGCACACAGATGAATTGCCTTACACTGTAATTACTAGCGCGCTGAGTCCCATGTTTGTGTGCGTAATGTTGCCAGCATTTAAAGAATTTCCACAATGTTGACCAAAAACTGCTGTGATGTGAATTGTGATTCAATGTGAAATAATTTGAATAACCGGCCAAGTGCGAGTTAGACTTAAAAATGAAGGGTTACGTACCACCACGTAGAACCGAAGTGCTTTGATTGCTTATAAATAGATTTTTACTCGTTATGGGGTATATGATATTAAAAAGAATATGTACTTTGTTACAATTTATTTATTTACATAATTCAGAATCAGTTGTCTGGTTCCTATAGTACAAACTATGCTTAGTTCACCAAATTAATATTTGGTGAACTTTAATGACCTTCTCTTTGTATTTGTTTTTTAAATAATTTACGTTTCGATTTTACATCATGGCTTATGTTGTTTGTTTTAGTTTCATGATAATAGCGCAAGTCCAAATATTTTTCAACAATTAATCTCATAAGATTGGTCTGGTGGAGAAAGCCACAAACGTGATTTGTTTTCACTGAGAAATAATTTCGCCCTCCATCTTCGCCACGGCTTTTTCTTATTATATTTAGCCACTTGCTCTTTAAAATCGGATCTGTGGGTATTCTGCAACCAAATTATAATAAAAAGTTACCACTCAATATTATGCATGCCTCAACAATTACCAACATAAGCAGCTTATTCATAAGCATTAACAGTATTTCAGCAAATTTCTTGTATTTACGGAACATTAAACATCAATCGAAAAAATACATACATTTCACACCTCTAAATCTTCTTAGAAAAAGAGGTAGAAAACATGTCTACAAAATTTGGGTAAAATTCAATTCGAAAGCTGGCAACTAATGTCACAGATTCCATAGGAGTATGTTACCGATGGTTCTATTCACTAATTCTCTCTAATTATACAAGATAATAGTCGTTTCAAATGTACTTACCGGTGATAAGAGATAGTTTCAGGTGTTTTCAAACGTCTTTTGTAGTTGCGGCACAGTTTTATAGCACAATACGCCATATTTTCGCCAGCAAAACAGAGAAAAACAATACGTGTTACGCGCGCAGAGTCTCAGGCGTCACTGAGTGACGCGGACGCGGTTAGCGTGTAGCAGCTACATGCTATTTTTGTTGGCGCTTATGGTGCGTTACTATATATCTAGACAGGTTAATTATCTAAGCAGTGAAGGAAAACATCGTGAGGAAACCGACAATGTTTTAGGAGCACAAAATCCGAGGACATATTGTGTCGACCATGAAAGGACCTGTGCGCCTACTACGATGTATCTACCAAGATAACTCCCCTAACGAATCAATTCTGAGGGGCAGTCACGACCCTCAGTCATGAGGAAATACAATATGAAGAGAAGAGCGGCAAGAGTAACTAGTAAATAATGGTCTAGTGCAATGGCTACCACAAGGTCATAGGAATCACAAGTTATTGTATATTTATATTAGTATAGGTAACTAATATGTGAGTATAGGTAACTAATGAAGGAAGATCAGCCTGAGAAATTAAGTGTAATTAAATATGATCTTACCTTATCAATAAGTTGTGGCCTGGTCCATACTCTGATGGTCTTGTTAACGCCATCTTTGCTCAGATATGTGGTCTCCAGAGACTTGAAGTCAGACAGTACATAGGCTACTAGGTATGTGGACATCTCTACAGAGCGCTCGAAATGTGTCCATACCCAGTCTGGTTGATCTGGCCTGAAATAAATAAAAATATATAAATGTAATAAATATTTGTATGTATGTGAAGAGGTCTGTTTTTTTCAATGATGGCCTAAAGGAATCTAGGTCACAACTGAATAGGAATATACTAAATATATTATAAATGTTCTTCAAAAAACAGCTTGAAGTTGCAACTATAATAAGGTGTATTTTATTTGGTGGATTAAATTATCTAGCAAGATTATTGTAGTAAGGTTATCTGCTAAAGTAGGAAACAATTTTTTTGAAGCTTTATTCTGGAACTAATATTGAATAACTGTCTCTATTATGTATTATAAGAAAATTTTGATTTTTTGACAAACTAAAACTAGGTTGAAATTATTTTTCATCATCATTATTTTTGTATACTGTAAATTGTTGTAGATTTGAATTTCCATTAGCCAAGTGATTTTTAACCGACTTAAAAAAAATAACGTTATCAAGTCTTCTGAAAGGTTTTTTTGTGGGTATGTTGCGCGATTACTCCATTATTTCAAGACACTTACATAGGCTCTTCCGCAGCCACCTTCATATTGGAGAGAACGGTGATGTTCTTCACATGAGCTATGCTGATCTCAAACTTGGCTTTGAAAGCTGGCTCATCGAAGCAGGGGAATGCTGCTCGGGCTGACGTCGGCTCAAACTGAGTTACTCCAAGCACCCTGGAATAAAATAAATAGTAGAGTTATGAATAAAATAAATATCTATTTATAAATTTAGAGCACATCAAAAGAAAAATCTTTTTTTTTACAGAAAGTCTTTTAGGAGAAAAACAAAAAACTTTATGCTACATGGATAAGCAATTATTTTTTATCTTGTCATTAAAATTTTCTTCTATAAATGACATTCTAATTTTGTAACATTGCCGAGCAATTATGTCTCCATCAAAATCATCAATTAATTCTGATAAAAAGTTCATTAATGTCAAAGACTGATAATACCCCAGAACACATTAATCTATAGCAATTAATACATCATTAGGGTAATACATACTTTTCTTCTTTTTCCTTTGTTCTGTAGGTGCTCTTGTAAAACCCAGTGAGTGATTCACTGATATTTCCTTCGAATGATAGCTCCAGGATGTAATCTACTCCAGGTTTGAGGGTATTGGCTAAGAATATGACTAGACGGTCCCCAGTGCTCGGGTCTATGGATAATATCTGGACGGTTTTAGCATTGCTCTTTGTTATCTGTGTGTCCACAGCTTCTGTGGTGGGCGCAGGGGTAGTAGATGTGGTTGTAGTGGTATTATTTAGAGCAGGTGCAATAGTAGTTGTGTTATTTGCTAGAGTGACATTATTTGGTATACTCTCTACAACTGCTGCTGTACTCCCTTCAGCCACGTCCCGTTTGGACCTGGCATTGACTGTAGCCACTTTCTCATAAGTCTGCTCCGTTAGCTTAGCCTCTTCTTTAATAATGCTGAGGTTTTTCGAGTGTAATATTATATTTTTCACTCTAGCGCTGGATTGAAGTGTGATCGCCACTTTTCCAGAGAAAGTTGAGTTATCCAAGTTTGTTATCAGCTTTAATCTATAGAACTTTGGTACTACTTCTGCTGGGAGACGGAGATCTAACGCCGGCGTGCCTGAAGCTTGACCAAAAGGCTCCGTCTCATCCCAGAACTGAGCTTTACTTTGTGAACTTAGCTGAAATAAAAATATGAAATCAGTAAATATTATATCGAAGGTCCTATGTTATTTTCAAAGGGTTTATTACTCGAGTTTCTTTAAAATAAATGTAATTTATCTTAATGAATCCCAGGTAGGTATACTGGAACATACTGGCTAAATTTGGTTTTATTGAGTTCTACCAACAAACAACATCCCAATAGCATCTGTAGTAAATGCGTCAATTGTATGTTAGCAAATCATGCATTTAACGGCTTGGTGTAACTGAAAGCTCCAAACACACAATATGAAAAAGCTCACAATTTATTTACTTACGCGGATTTCTACAATTAATAATATTACGAATAAAGACAATTTCAAATTCATTTTGAAGCACAGCATAACTATCACAGTTCAACTTCGGCCCCGGCTTTTTTGTTTGGTTAGACTAAACTAAGGTTCATATTATTAAGTAACTAATAAGTTCAATTAAATTCATTTGTTTTCAACAAAAATCTACCTAATTTAAACTCGCGCACACTTTTTCGTTGAAGAATCGATTGTCATTTTGACGTTTCACTTTTTTTATTTATTGTACTTATCTTATAGAGTTTAGTTTACGAAGTATGTTTGTGTAGACTGTTTCATTACTATTGTTGAACTGCGTGTTACTATTATTCATCAAGTTGAGAAAATTGAATACATTTAATACCTATATAGATAACAATAATATAAACAAAATGTACGATTATATAGTATTATTATTATAGTAGGCGAGTAGTTCACTAAACGCCTACCAATATGATAAACGTTGATAACCCCCACAATGGTATGTAGGTAGTTATAGTTATTTATACCTATATCATACGCTTATATTTTATTAACGTACCTTTATATATGTAAAGTAATGTGCTAGAAATCCAACAATAACTGCAACTATTATAGCAAAAACAATAGATACGGCGCATATACAATGTGATATGAATATTCCCTGTTTTCTTCCATATTGTATGTTATTTTCTGTGGGGTGGGTTTCATAAGCTAAAAACTGCTGTCTGCTTGTAGATAATGTCATTTTGCAAGATCATTCTGAAACAATAAGCAATAAATTTTAGCTCATAAACAATATTTAAAGCGGGACGAAAGAATAAATATTGTATTATTTAAATTATTAGAATTTCTGTAATGGGTAAGACAAGACTCTATTTTGAAATCAAATTTGGCAACATGACAGCATCTTGTACAAAAAAGATCTTCGTAAACATACACATAAATTAGAAATTCAGCGGGAACGGAACCTTTTTTGGCGCGAAACATTTAAAAATAATAAAAATAGCAGCATGCTTTAGCATTCAATATATTACGAAACACTTTTAAAATTTTCATCTTTTGTATTTTTATTTGAAAATTGTCACTATGAAAATGATAAGTAAGTTAGATTACCCAGATATAAACTATTTCCACGTCCAAATATCCTATAAACTGTATCCGTTGCAAGTAGGCTACATCTATGCAGTATTCATTAAAGCATTGCAGCGAGCGTGTCAGATGGTGCCGCGCATGCGGGCTGATAACGCCATATTTATGTGCATACGAAATAGTACGTAAGTAAGTATGTACCCTAAGTCTAGTAAAAGTGGACGAAAGCGATAGTTATAATCTACACATTGATATCTATATATCAATATACTATTTCGCATAGTGGCTCTAGTTTAGGTTAGCGACGCATCCCCTACAATACCTAATATTTCTAAAATTATTTGTAAACACCCTTTGAAGGTATATTGTGTTCTTCATGTACCAAATTATGCATATAAAAGAACTGCAACATTTTATTGAAAACACAATAGTACAATAAATGATTTGACTTTGACTTTCTTAGTATCAGAATCGGCATCAGAGTTTAGGATTTCATGCGTGAAATATAAACTCTGAAATTGAAGGTCAAAATTGCACACACAATTGAATAAGCAAGAATCTACACATAGACATCGTATAAAAAACATTTGGGGCGGACTAACCGCGAGACATCAGCTCTAATCCTGACTTGATAAACATAAGCATAAATATGACAATTACGTATAGATATTATAAAGCTAAGGATTTTGTTTGAACACGCTAATCTCAGGAACTACTGGTGCGAATTGAAAAATTCTTTTTTGACAAATTGACCATTTATCGAGGAAGGCTTTAGGCTATATAACATCACGCTGCAACAAATAGGAGCGAAGGAACAATGGAAAATGTAAAAAAACGGGGAAAAATACTCATCTTTGAGGGCTTCCGTTGCATGCACTGCAAAAACGCGCTGTTCAAGATATGAAAAAAATGTGTATAAAATAATTATTTATCTTGAAATGATCTAACAAAAAGTCCGCAACAGTATTTGTCTATCTTTTGAGATTAACTCACTAGAACCGTTTTTATGGTAATAACTATTCCACGCGGACGTAGTCGCGAGCACAGCTAGTTACGTAGATAGTAGGTACTTTTAAACGTATTTGTATGTAATACAAGCTCTCCAGGCAAGCAGGCATGATATCACGGGTCACAGCTGGTCTGTGTCTCGAATGGTGCAATAATAAATTTAGATTAATAACAAGGTCCCTTGATTAGTTGCTGAACAATATGATCTTAAAGTGGCGAATCAGGCCCTACAACAATGACTTGTTTGCACTCGCTTTGAAGTGAAGGAAAATACGTAAAAGAACTGATATGTTTGAGGATCACATAAATTATCCATAACATGAAATGTCTTCCTTAGAAGCATCTGTGCGCCCATCAAGATATATTTGCTCAAGAGAGCTGATGAATTAATTTTGGAGTACCGACCCTCAGTAAGGAGGTATATGATTTGAGTAGGAAGTAGCCAATTTAGATTTTTGACCAATTTTCTAATTAAGACTTACGGAAGTTCACAATATAAATAAGTATGTAATTAAAGATTTGACTGTTACATAGATATACATATGTATTAAGGTTGCAAAGAACTATACTATACTTTTATTATAAAGGAAGACTGTTAGGTAAGTAATTTTCAAAATAAATAATTTTCATTTCATTTCAATTTTCATTTTAACTAATTAGAAACTTAACCTTATAATAAACTTAAAATACTATAAATTAACAGATGAGCCAATATTTGATGAAATTGAAAAACTGGATAATAGTCTCTATTGTTGATTCTAATAAAGTTTGATTGAAATCAAGTATTTTCATTTCATAAGTTACTAGTAAATACTCTAGTATACCTAAGGATACCTATATTATAATACCTAGTAACAAGGGGATCATCACTATGTCAGTAGAATATCTAATTACTCCTTAGTCCATATAAGTTCGACGCGTGATAAAATATCCAGAGACAAGACAAAAGAGATTCATATGCCTCATTGTTTCCTGTTAGATTACTTTTGTGCTATTAGCACGGGTACTAAAGCAATATTGCCGTGACCACTGCTAAGAGATTCAATTAGAAAGTGAAAGTTTGTTTTTTTTAACGCAAAAAAGATCTTATGTTTGAGTACTACATGAGATTTATGTTGACCTAATCATTGTCTCAAATGTAACGTGCTTGCATTAAAGATTTACCTATGGTTTATGATTCATAGTAAACAGGGAACCCTGGCACATAATTTCAAAGTTTTGCTGACCGTACTTATAAAGTTTTTTAATCTAAACCTAGAATAATTTATGCATTAATTGTTTGACTTGTTTTATTGAATAAACTTCATTAAGTATGTATAAAAAACTATTTAATTTTGAAAGAAAAATCTTTAGATATGTTCTGATTAGAATGTACATTGTATGGTAAAGTTGTCACAATTACTTTTTCCAAGGTCGAGAATAATCACAGATCAGCAAGTACTACATGTACTTGCTGATCTGTGATTGGTTCCTTGGCCACGATTAACTGTAGATAATTGACCGTGAAGGGAATCAAACAATATTGCTTTGAGGCACAGTGCTAAGGCCCTGATATATTTAGGAATGGGCGTTTCAAAGGTCTTAGACAAAGGCTTAGTGGAGGCTGCGGCTGAAGATATAAGGAAAGGACGAATTACTACTAATTAGCAGGATAATTGCTACTTATCGTTGATTAGAGACGCCTTTGTCCTGAGCGGTGTGGGGAATTGGATTTTTATGATGATTAGTTTTACGCCCAAAAGCATCTACAATCTACATAATCTATACATATAAAACTCAAAGGTGACTGACTGATTGACTGACTGACTGATTGACTGACTGACTGATATAGTGATCTATCAACGCACAGCCCAAACCACTGGACGGATTGGGCTGAAATTTGGAATGAAGGTAGATGTTATGACGTAGGCATCCGCTAAGAAAGGATTTTTGGAAACGCCACTTTTAAAGGGGTGAAATAGGGGATGCAAGTTTTACTTCTTAATGCGAGCGAAGCCGCGGGCACCCACTAGTTCTGTATAAATCTGTTCCAACTAAAGATACCAATAAAAATTTTTTTAACTTGATTTTCTTACGCTACACTACAACTTGTTGTTATCAATGATCTAGCACGCTTGCCTAAAAGAAACCGGTTCAGTTTCGTCTAAAAAACCGATAAAAGTTCACGATTTACCAAAATCTGTTTAGTAGTTCTAACATAATCAAAAAAGGAGGAGAATGTATTTGGATATAATAGCTTTTCTGAGCGAACATGACAGTATATATTTATATATTTTTATCTTTTAAATTGTTGCTAGTTTATATTAGAAAATCCAATGATTTTTTAAGTATAGTGCAATTGCGGAATACCAAGAAGATTTGGTACGTTGATGCGGCTAGTATGTTTCGGTCACGCTCATTGAAGTATTCACATAAACATATTTATTGCAAAACTTTACATATGTAGTACATAGAAATTAAAGTTTCTTTCTTTCCGGTTTCTTCTAGGCAAGCGTGCTAGATCGTAGATTATAACGTTGCTTAACATCAGGCAAGTTGTTGTCAAGAATAAGCCTATATCATGTAAAAAAAAAGTGTTACAGAAGGCACTACTATACCACAGATTTGAAGTGTAGAATATTTTTTCCTTTTCCGTGACCGGAGTATAGCTTAATCTTTACCTTTCTTAAATTTTATTACTGGTAATAAATTTAATAATAAAATTATATTGGTTCATATTTGGCCTCTTGGCTCAGTCAACTGGCTTCACATGAGATAGTTGGCTATCTGCCAATAATCAGTTAAGGCATCTTTTGGGAACAATCTTTCATCGAAATTTTAATTAGGTCTATTTTAATTTTGTTCAAGGTATTTCACGACACAAGCGTTTGCTTAGTGTGGGGCTAGATGGCGCTGTGTGCAATGTCCGGGAATAATTATTTATTTATTTATATGTTAAATAAACTGAATATAAAAAAATACGTATTTTTATACAATATTGACATGACTTTCGTATCTAAGTATCTAAGTACATATATATAAATTAGTCTCAATTAATAATTCAATGTTACTTTAAAATCATTTTTTTTATTTTTCTTCTCTCGAAGAGCATCATTGCTTCAAAGTAGGGGTACAATTAAAGCGAAATTTATTAATTTAACCTGTATGTTCGTAACACTACCTTTAAATTCGTCACTTGCATATTAACATAATAGTACATAAGTACTTATCTTGGTTCGGTATAGGTTTGTTTGTTTAATTGTTCACTTGTCTTGAAAAAACGATGGAGCAAAGATTTCAATAATGAAGATATAACAATACTTCAGACAGACGTGACGTGACCACAACACGTATTTAGCAGTTTTATCTTAAACAATTCGTTATAGCTTGCATCAATCTATACTAATATTATAAAGCTGAAGAGTTTGTTTGTTTGTTTGAACGCGCTAATCTCAGGAACTACTGGTGCGAATTAAAAAAAATCTTTTTGTGTTGAATAGACCATTTATCGAGGAGGGCTTTAGGCTATATAATATCACGCTGCAACTAATAGGAGCGAAGAAACAATGGAAAATGTAGAAAAAACGGGGAAAAGTATTTATCAGTGAGGGCTTCCGTTGCGTGCGCTGCGAAAACGGTTCAAGATATCAAAAAAATATGTATGAAAGAAATGTTCCTTTTAAAATGATCTAACATAATGTCCGCAATAGCATATATGTATATCTTTTAAGATAAACTCACTAGAACCGTTTTAATGGTAATAACTATTCCACGCGGGCGAAGTCGCGCGCACCAGCTAGTTAAAAGTAATGCCACATTTAATTTTTACACAGATAAACGACATATTTAAATAATTCTGCCGGGCTATTTTTTTAATGATATCATCTTCTGATGTTATATTCGGTACAATACTTTGTGTATTATTATGGGAAGTTATTACAAATTGAAGGTAGTTGTAAACAAACTTTTTAGACCACCATCCAAATAGTGTACCTAAATGGTAAATATTTCACATTTCCGTACTTATCTTAATCTACAGCTAATAAAGTGTCTAAATATTGTGTTTGTTTAATAAAACGTGATAATGCTATGAGTAATGTTCATACTTTTTGAGAGATACCTGCACGACACAATCTTTTATAACGTCAAAGAATAAAACATGGAAATTATCCTCTAATCTTTCCGATAAGAAAAACAAACTTCACAAGAGGTTGCACTGCAAGACTTACCTACACAAAATTAATTAACATTGAAAAAAGAAGTCACATTAAATTAAAACTTGGTACCTACCGTCAGTACAGTCCGAAAAATCCACAAAACTTGAGTAAAAACTATTTAGAACCACAAAATAGAACCACACAGAGCACTGTTAACCTAGATACCTCATTACTAAAAACGCTGGCACTAAAAAACTCAAATGAAAAACGTAGTGTTCGAATTTTAAATTTTCCAACAAGAGCTGTGCGCGCGTCTTCAATGTACTCTTACAACGATATGCTTCGCACGCGCGCTTGTATTCATCTACGTTCAGTTTACGCGAAACAAAACCAGTTAATAAAGAACCGCGACAAGGAACAAACATAACCCATAGCCAGCTCTTCAACGCTGGTAATCAGGAAAGAAAACTGGCAGTCTATAGCAATTTTAACCGACCTTGCCAATAAATTATAATGTCGTGTTTTCCGCGACTATCGGAAGAGATTAGAAGTTTACGGTAAGTGCTGGTTTTTCTTGCTGTTATTCGATTTTGATTATTATACGTTTGGATATGGTTAGAATCATTTAGAATAAGGTTTAGGATTCTTGGTTAGATGTTAAATGCACAGGTTTAAAGAAAGTTTAAGTACTTATATTTGTGTTAAAAATTATACAATGATAAGGTTGTATTTGAATACAGATAAGCAAATAAAGAGACGGACGGTACAAGGTACAATCTTCATGCGCTCTTTTATTTTGGCAAATAGAATCGATTTTATAAAAATAAACTACAAGACCTGATATACATATTTTAACGTGCACGGAAGAAGGTCAGTATAACACCAGACAGTAAATAATTAAATACCTATTTAGTTATTTATTTAGCATTTGCACCCACCTTACCTGCGTCATTCCGAACTGTAAATAAATAAATGTATTGAAATAAACTGTTGTGCACAATGAATGTGTTTTAAGAGTTTATTGAACTGATGTAAAAACGATGTTCTAATTTTACAGACAAAGTTTTTTGTACTTATCTATTATTACCTATTTATAGTGACAAGTGATAATTTGGAAAATACTTCGGGAAAATATAAACCAATTGCCTTGCTTGTCATCTACGTAGGTATATTTGTCAAAAACCTACTGAGCTAATTTTGATAAAACATGTGTTCAGTATAATGAATGAAAATACCTAATCTAACGCAAAGAAGGATCATATCAATACAACTTACTTTCTGAGTAACCCGAGGACAAACAAACATAAATTCACAGATTAGACAAACGAATAAAAATATGTTTTTTTAGACATCACATTCATAAATGCATAGCTGTCAAATAATCTATACTTCTATACTAATATTATAAAGCTGAAGAGTTTGTTTGTTTGTTTGAACGCGCTAATCTCAGGAACTAATGGTGCGAATTGAAAAAATCTTTTTGTGTTGAATATACCATTTATCGAGGAAGGCTCTAAGCTATATAATATCACGCTGCAACTAATAGGAGCGAAGAAACAATGGAAAATCTGGAAAAACCGGGGAAAATTATTCATCAGTGAGGGCTTCCGTTGCGTGGCTGCGAAAACGGTTCAAGTCATGGGAAACAGCTATAATTTATACAGCTGAAGAGGCTGTTTGCAAAAATTATTATGATGCCCAAAATAACTATTCCACGCGGACGAAGTCGCAGGCACAGCTAGTAACTTATAAACGTAAAAAAACTTAAATCTCCTTTTTAAGTAAGTAGTCGGTTGAAATGTACATTATCTAACATATCTGTGAAATTAGCAAGTTCCTTTTTCTGAGTTCTGTGCTAATTTGCTTGTTCCTTCGACACTGAGGTAATATAAGAAGGTAGGTTATTATGTTTTATTGCAAAATTGCAGTTTCAAGAAAATATGTGATATTGAACATATCCGGTAGGAAGGTCCACATGAAAATAGCCTCGAAACGAAATTATTATTGCATTGTGAATTTAAAGTAAGACAAACATAATTACAGACACATAATGTAGGTAATAAAAGTATGATAATAACGTTTTCTTTTCACCATAAATAATTACTATTGGTCCTGTATTACAAAGTACCGTATGCTTGAAGGGTTAAAAGTTAAAATCTCCACCGAAACCGAATAAGCGTAAAGAAAGGACAAACATACACTTACACACAAACTTTCGATTTACCTGTGATTGTGTGTGTGTTTCAGTGTGTGTGCCTAATAGAGTAATTTCTACTTTTTGACTACTTACACAACAAGATCTTATTTTTTTTAATTCTGCATAGATCTCTTTCATTTTCTGTTGCAGTAAGCTAATACAGAAAATACTTTACAGTTCTGAGATCATTGAACGGTCATGTGCATATTGTGCATTCCATTATGTGCATCTGAAAAAGCCCTAATTGACAATAACAAAATTATTTAACTTTCCTGTTAACAGACAAATCTACAAAAGGTAAAACATATCTCACATCGTATGTGTTCCAATTGAACTATTAATTTATCGGTCTTTAATCGATGTCTTCTAGGCAAGCGCGTTTGACCGTTGACTGCAACGTTGTTTATCATCAGGAGGTTTGTAGGAAAAACGGACAACACGACATAAAAACGAACTGTGGTTTATCTCAACGAGATGACAATACATAATAACCACATACATACTCGTATGTAAACATAACGTGAACATTGAAATTGTATTCTCTACTAGCTGCGCTCGCGACTTCGTCCGCGTGGAATAGTTATTTTGAGCATCATATTTATTTTTGCAAACAACCTCTTCAGTTTTATAAATTATAACTGTTACCCACGACTTGAACTGTTTTTGCAGCGCACGCAACGGAAGCCCTCAAAGATGAAGAATCCCCGTTTTTCCACATTTTCCATTGTTTCTCCGCTCCTATTAGTTGCAGCGTGATGTTATATAACCCAAAGCCATCCTCGATAAATGGTCTATTCAACACAAAAAGAATTATCCAATTCGGACAAGTAGTTCCTGAGATTAGTGCGTTCAAACAAACAAACAAACTCTTCAGCTTTATAATATTAGTATAGATTTCAGTAAAACATGACTCATTCCCTCATAAATGTTTAATTTTTGCCTCGTGCGAAATCTTATTCTCTTTTATATTTACTTACGAACCATAACCGAATTTTCATGGAAATTATGTAAATGGTATTAGTTATTGATCACAAGAATTATGGGAATACAGATTTCTTTAGAGTCGCTATTGTTATGAAGAAATCTTAGATTTCATTGTGAGTTTTTTCACTACTTTCCTGAAAGCGTAGAACATAAGTTGTACTAAAATTAACACAAAAGAAAAAGTTTTACCTGAATATTTAGTGTACCTTTATATAACTTCTGCTTCTTATAGTATGAGTGGCCAAATCTGGTATCGAGAATTTTGAAACCGCCTTTAGGGTTTCTCATATAGCTCAGGTACCTATGTATGATAGATAGGTACCTTTAAAATTATTACTTACTTTACATAGATAATTTTGACAGTTATTCGTCCAGTCTCTCTTTGAGTCGTATTTCCTCATGACTGAGGATCGTTACTTCCCCGCAGAATTAATTCGTTAGGGGAGTTCTCTTGGACGTGGCGGGCGCCTCGATCCTTTCACGGAAGACACATGTCTATGGATAATTAAAAGTACCTATCATGCTGTAATGGACGAAGCATAGGTGCCAATCTACCAATAGTAAACGATGGCCGATAATGCCATGAAGTGCCAGATCTGACAAATGAAATAACAGCCTCCGAAATCCGATACTAAAAGTATTTCACAGGCAGATACGTTTTATTGCGTTAGCGAACGTTGCGCTAATAAAGATATCGACGGGCACGAAAACTCGGTTATGTAATGTGGATCCGTATATATATTTTTTTTTTTTTTTTATTTTGTTGCAAAACATATAATTTTTTAATCATATATTTATAAGTATAATACAAAAATGACTTAAAAATACAGAAAACTTATAAAAAACAGATATTTACAAAAAATATTAAAAAAAAAAAAAAAAAAAAAATTAAATAAATTCAAATTCCGTATATATTACCTATTTACAAAGTATTTTTATTATACAAGCTTAGCGACAATTTAAATTGAACGTGAATTTTGTAACTATTATTTTTATTACACCGTAGGTCAGTGTAATAATGCTATTTTCGTTTTTTTAGTAAACTAAAATGAGTTTGTTCTTTCCATAATTTATATGAGGTGATTTGTTCGCGATTATTATATAAGTTAGGAGTATTTTTGATTCCGAGCAAACTATAAAAATCTAGCATAAAACATGATGGTATCACTTTGTTATTTTTTTTTAGTCAAAGGATAATAGCGTTATTTTATATAGATAGTCGCATATTTCAAGATTATCTTACAGGAAGAAATCGCTGTTTTTCCATGCTCGTAATCACAGGGCTATATTTTTTTATATTTTATTCAAAAGTATTGATAAAATCTAATAAAACTGCATCTAGGTTTGTGCGTTATTAAGGGTTTATTCACACTTAACAGGGATCAAACATTATATGCAACAAAACTACTACAAATCTATACTAAGATATACTCGGCCTATAACTATAATTCAGAACTCCACTGAACCCTATATACTGGTATGATATCTATCTACCCAACAAACTAGATCCACATGGTATATTCACTAATACCAGATGTTGCATTTTTTGTATGAGTATTTGTATCTTTTGATATATAACATGTATACACACCAACGAGTAGCATAATATCTACTGTATATAAGTATGTATATTATAAGAATTTCCAACAACTATTGTTGAAAAATAAACTATTAAATTATTAACCACTTGTATTTATAACAATGGTAAATGATTAGGTTCAACGAGTCGGTGGTGTCAGATAAATTCTAAATGATATCACCATGTATACGAGTAAGTACATAATGTGTACCTACATTGTTATAATTATCAGCATATTAAGGGTGGTTTTAGTCAAAAAACATTAACTGTTCTACGTCTTTTGGTCATTCACGGAGTAAACTCAGCTGTTTCTCATGTTTCGAGTCGTATTCCTCATTATTGAGGGTCGCAAGTCACGTCACGATTTAATTCATTGGAGCAGAATGTTTTCGGATTTGTAATCCACAAACATAAAAAATTGTAATCGCTTGCGAATAGCTCCGCTAACTGAGCTACGGGCGCTTTACTAGGTACATACATCAGGCAGTAGGTATATCACTTATCTACCTCCTCTTATACTTGTTTGAAGTCATTAACCTTGTGATAACAAATTTCTGCGTAAATTTTCGAATAAGATATCAAACTACTTCGGGATTGAGAGACTTCGAAAGTAACTTTAGATGAGATTTTAATTAACTGTGAAGTTGCGGTGAATTGATTTACAACAGTTTTTTAATTGACAACTAATGAGTAATTTGGGCGAGAAGAGATTTTGTTACCCTAATGGTGAAAGTTGAAATTTGTATGTTTTCATTTACGTGTTCAAACAGCTGAAAAGTTTGGGATGATACGCAAAATTCGAAGTATTGTCATTTGAAGGAGAAGGCTTATGTCCTTTGGCCTGATGATGGTGAAAACAAGGTGTATTTTTTATTTGACAGAGCCAAGACGTTGTTAATTTTACAGGTAACCATGATCAAATTTTTTACGTGTTTGACTCCGGCCCGTCTGATTTTAAGCATTGTTGCGGTCTAGGGTAGGTATAAGAAAATAGATCACAATATGACAAATCCCGAAAGAACATAATTGTTTGTTTTTTTATTGTTGAAGCTACGTAAGGTCATAGTTCATGACACAACAACCGCAAGGCGACAATGTATCTTTAGGGTACGAAGTCCTTCAACGGTACAGTTGGCATAAATAGGTCATATATTATTTGGTATTATTTAGAATATTCAATCATGTTTAATTTACAGAATCTGCAGGGAGATGATATTATTTGATCCCAATCAGACATTACCCCACTTTTTCCTGAAATGACATCAGTACAAACGACACGGATGAAAGGTGGTGCATCTACTTGAATGAAACTGGCCCTCAATACTGGCTGCCGGATAGCTTCATATGCTGGAAGCCAATTTTATTATTTTTCTTAAGTAGAAGCTTTTTCTGCTGCTGGATATGATATTAAAATACTGTAATTATACATAGATTTTTACATACGCCATGACAGCTTTATGAGAACAGAGAGGACACTAGAAAAACGAACTTGAAGAGAAAGTCCGAGCAGGACATATATTATGTAAGGAGACATTGTCATGTCGTATTTACAAACTCAGAAAGATAGCATACTACTTAAGTATCTGAAATGGTCAAAGATACATACGGCTTAGGTCAATATTTCAACCTGTTTCTTCTTTTCGTGAAAATAAAATTGTTTCATACCAGAAGCACAAGAGTTTCTGACCTAACATCTTGGAGTTATTGATGTTTTTACCAATTAATGTCCAAAATGTGCAAAATAGCGTGATGGCCACCAGTACCGAGTAAATAATATTAGCGCTAATACGAGTTGGCAATCTCGGCGTGTCGTCAGAGCAAATGAGTTATATCCTGGCATCAATTGGAGGGTCCGTGGGGACCTCAGGCCAGTGTCGCGCTGGCAGCCACACCTCACGTGAGTACCAGCTTGTTTAATCGTACTTATACTATTCTTCTAACAAAATCATCACATTTATCAGTAATGCCTTCCAATCCAGGGGTTGCGGGTTCGATTCCCGCGTGACACAAGTTTTTATGAATTTAAAAATATATATATATTTACTTGTGTTGGGTCTGGTCGTTTGTATGTATAATAAGTATATATTTACAAAAGAAAAGTGTATGAGTATTATATCCGTTATCTAGTACCCACGACACGTTTGCTTAGTGTGGGGCTAGATGGCGATGTGTGCAATGTCCCGACATATTTATTTAATAGAAACGAAACTCTGTTTGTTGCTCTGTTTATTCGCTATCTGTATATCACGGCACAACAGAGCGTTTAATCATCGTTATTTTTGGTATGGTGATAGTATAGGGCCATATGAGTGATATAGGCCATTTTATATCTTGAAATGACGTGAGTGAATTCGCGGGTGTCCACTAGCACACTCCATCTGTCAATTATTTCAAACCCGTTTTAGTAAAAAAAAACGGTGTTGACTGAGTCTTTGGTGTAAGAAAAATACATGCTGTAAACAGAAAAGCTGATGTTTTTCTGTTGCATAATATTAATGTAAAAAAAAAACTGGCCTCATAATGCCAAACCATTAATAGAAATGATACCAATGATTCAGATTACTGTAATAATTGACGAAGTTACCAACATTATGCGTAAGCAGATGATCTTAATCCATTTAAACAATCACCAATATATGATCTAGAATCAAAATATATCAGTATATGATCTGAACTAGTGGGTGCTCGCGGCTTTGCTCGCATTAAGAAGTAATACTTGCATCGCTTATTTCACACCATTTAAAGCGGCATTTCCAAAAATCCTTTCTTAGCGGATGCCTACGTCATAACATCTACCTTCATTCAAAATTTCAGCCCAATCCGTCTAGTGGTTTAGGCTGTGCGTTGATAGATTACCAGTCAGTCCCTTTGACTTTTTTATATTTAGATTTAAAAATAATAGGAATCTTGTAGGACGATTTTGACCTTCAAAATGTTAATCGTGAATATTGTTATTGCCCCAGGTACATCACTATGTATCGCCTGTCCTTCGTCGTCATATGTCTGTGCCTCAGTCAAGTCCACACATTACCACCGGATAAAGTAAGTAACCAAAATAATCTTACCATTGTTCTTAGGCATCAGTAGCATACCCTAAAATCCTTAACTCCTCATTTCTAATTACTGAGGGTCGAGAATCTCCGCAGAATATTACGTCGTGGCGTTCTCATTGGCAGATCCTAAATTGTGGTACGCGCATAGGTCTTTTGGAGGAAAATGCGTTCATGGTCATAGCTTAATTTGGGTCTAATATATCATCATGATAATAAGCTCAGCGGTTCCAGTGTCTGCTTTTCATCCAGACGCAACCTAGTTCGAATCCGGCCCTCACCAATGACTATTATTTACAAGTTAAGTGTGGATTTGCACTCGCTTAGCGGCGAAGGAAAACATCGTGAGGAAGTTGACATGTTTGAGGACCACAATAGCCGAGGACATGTGTCTTCCGTGGAAGGACCTGGGCGCCCACCACGATGTATCTGCCCAAGAGAAATCCCCTAACGAATTAATTCTGCGGGGAGTCACGATCCTCAGTAATGAGGAAATACGACTCAAGAAGGAGAAGAGTCATCATCATCATCATTAGCCAAATTCCATATAAGAGAGATGACAGCTATGTAACATTTGATAATATTAGTGTTGAAGGTTACGTGGCATTTGCGCTCATGTATGTATCATAATCTTCAACTTCTTTTTCTTTTACAATTGAACGAACTCTTGAATATGTAACAGACTGGTAACAGCGGCAACAAAGTGCTCATTAAATGACTTTAAACTGTTCTATTTAACCTTTTACCCACAAAAGTTATATAAGTAAGAATTACTTGACAAAAACATCTCCGCTGAAAAAGCTCAATTTCTACCGTTATCCGATGAAAATGTCATTATACCTGCCTGTAAAGTGTAGAGGCCTCGTTAGCTGCTGACATCATTAAAAATCTATCACGCACCCTCGTTACAGTCGTTACACAGATTCTGTTGTACATAGGTATAGTAATTTGCTGGAGATAACAGTAACGTTATAATATTTTTTGTGATTTTAATAACATACTTGTATTTAACCATCAGTAAGTTCAGATGCGTTTTATTTTTCGAATAATTTAGAGAACAGTGCTTACTTTTTTACATGAGATAAGTAGGCTCACGCTTGACTACAACTTGCCTGATGTTAAGCAACGTTATCTAGCGCGCTTGCCTAGAAGAAACCGATTTACTTCAATAACAACAAGACGATTCTTACTCAGAAAGACAAAAGCCAAAATTTCCAAATTGGAAAAATTTGGTATCGATGGAGATAACGTTATGATAAATTGAATTTATGAATTAGTTAATTAAATTAATGAAGTTCTTAATATGTATCTATATTTTTTATGAAAAACTTAGTCCAGAATCTGGCTTCTTCTTCGAAGTCTATAACACATGAATGACGATTAATTGAATCTTGGAATGAGTCTGATTTCGTAAGCCTCGACTATAAAGTAGGTGTCTAATTACAGCTAATTTCGGTGCTTGCACAGTACTGTGTACGAGTAATCACTTATTATGTGCTAACTGTTGCGTACTAAGGGTGGTCTACACTTAGAAATAAATAGGTTTCAAAATGCCGTGTAAAAACCGAAGACGAAACGATTTTTCAAAATTTTGTTTAAGGCGTATTTGTTGAAATAAATGCATACACTTACGTAATTTTCATGCTCTGAATTCAATTGAATTGAAACTGAATGCACTGAGACTCGTGGCTAAATAATATTAATTACATCTACTATACAGAGCAACTATCAACTAATGCAAAACCTTTTAAAGGTAGTTTTAGTACGTCAAATACAACTTTTGTTCGACGACTTTTGGAAATTTACGTACTAAAGCTTTGTAGAATTTGATGAAAAGTCGTCCTAAATGGTTATGTGTTAGTTACGAGGAACTATGTATAGACAGGACCAGTTTTTAAGCAACGTAAGATAACAGCATGAGTTAAGATAGTAAAAAAATGTGTAAAATCCATCACAAAAAAAATAGAAAGGGTTCACGTGCAAAAATCGCTGTAGCGGTCAAATTGTCAACTCGCCTAAACTGGTCGAGATTTATTTGGATGAGTTGACTGAGAACCAAGGAAACAGTGTGTTCCACGCTTTAGAAAAGTAAGCTAACAATCTGTTGGTCATTAATTACTAGCCACGTTGGCTACTGTTAAACACTGATTGTACCAAATACACTATATACGAGTACATATTATATCTATCTTCGTAGATAGATAGTTATACTATCAGATTTGTGTTTTGTGTTGGTTACTTACAAAGACAATGCTACGTTTAAATTAACGTGATGACAAAGTGACAAGAATGGTCTTTGTCTGTCTATTCTATTTGTTATTGTTTTTGTAGTCTTCAATAACAGAAGATTCAGTTTTACTACGTAGGTATATGTGTTGTTGTAAGGATTCGATGAAAAGTGTTTAGGGTTTTAATAGGTGATTATTGCGAGTGTGGCTCGGCGGTCTTAGCGTCTGCTTTTCATCCTGATACACCCAGGTTCGAATCCACCAATGACTAGTATTTTTAAGTTTTGTGGTGATTTTTACTCGCTTAACGGTGAAGGAAAACAGAGTGAGGTAGCCGACATGTCTGGGAACCACAATATCCGAGGATAAGTGTATACCGTGGAAAGACCTGGGCGCCCACCACGATGTATCTGCCCAAGAGAATTCTCTTAACTAATTAATTCTGCGGGGGAGTCACGACCCTCAGTCATGAAAGGAAATACAACTTATACGATTAGGTGATTGTTTATAAAGGTACATGTGCCAAATTTTGCAAGTGTATGTGTAGTTCAAAGATTTCTCGATAACTAAATGTGATATCAGGATCATTTTTATTAAGATTGTGTATATTAAACCATTGCAACATACAAAAACTACAATATCTATACCTACGTACCATTAAAGTGGTTTAGTCGAATTTGATAGAGGTATCCACTATCCACGCATTTCTGAAATGAGCATTTAGAGGCGATGAAATTTAACCGAAAGTTAAATTCGTTTGTCTTTGACCAGTTTCATTATGTAGAACAGTATTATCTAAATTTATTTTGAAGTATAAATACATACAGCGAACTGTGTACTTTCATATGAAAATCCCTTATGTAAACTGTAAAATTAATGGGTAGTGCAGTGCACCTATGCTAATGGCTTTTTAATATACTTAGATCGAACTAGGCCGTAGCCTAGGTTTTTTAAACATTTCCTAAACAAACATATTGGCAATTTCTGCTTGAAATTCGCATAGTGCACGAAATGAGGCGTTACACCACATTAAATATCTGTAACATTTTTTTGCATACAGTGTTTTAACCAACATCTTGAAAAGTAGGTTATGAATTCGATTTGATATATTTGACATTGTTAGAACTGAATGACTTTTGTATAATGATATTCATATTTAGGTGTGCCCGAATTTGTATAATAGGTCTTTACCTATGAAATTGCCGTTTTTTTCTTACATTTTAATCTGTTTGTAACTTATACGTACAGCTATATTTTTTCCAAATACAATTTTTATTGTATCAATTGCTGTATTATGTACCTTTTAGGTAAAAAAAATATTACTAGTGCATATTACTTATAGGGAAGTCACTGAAAACACCTCTTTCAATGTGTCGTCAGTTTCACTACTTTAACTAGGTTTATTTTGATCATATACTCTGTTTTTGAGAAATTGATATACGCAGTGCATAGCTTTTTTTCCACCTAACTATAGTTATCAATTGCATCTAATCTGTTCAGACATTTCCATACAAACATTAAAAATGTTTGTATGGAAATATATTTTTTCTCAATTTCGTCATACAAATCGGAAATTTCATAGGTATAGATAGACCACAGAACAACGATCGGGCCACATCGCCCCCGCGCGCCCCCCCCCCCCCAGGGTGACAAGCATGGACTTCAAAGCTCTGTGGTATAGACTAATATGAATGTTTGTATAGATGTATTTTACCACGGATCTCTCGAAAGCTAAATAAATAATAATAATATAATTTAGACGACATCGTGAAAGTCGAGGGTCCAAACTGGATGAGGTCTGCACAAGATCGACGCAAATGGCATATGCAAAGGGAGGCCTATACCCAGCAGTGGGATCCTAAGAGCTGTGGATGATGATAAAATATATAATATCGATTTTTCTTTTCTTAGTTTAATTAAAATCAATTGAGTATATTGTGAGATACTACAAGGAAGTAATAAATCGAAAAAAATTGCATTACTACTTGCAAATACGGCTAGATAAGGTGGTACTTTCCTGTAACGTCCCTAAATAAGAGGCAGACAACCTCTGTTTCTGGCTTACATATACTCACCACATTTTAGTGATTCATACTCGAATTGACCAGTTTTATTTAGCCATAATTCTTTAAACCATAAAACCTTATGCAATTGTGACTAACCATTTTATAAGCGTGGAACCATTAAAATGACTAGAACTATGATAAGAATAATACTTGCAATCTTATAACAACATAAAAATAATATTTGATCGAAAATATTACCAAATCATTTAAACAAATTTGTTTCTGATCAAATTACCTATCATATATTTTTTCACTTGTATGTATATCCGGAAGTCACTTTAAAACGGCTAAACTCATTTAGAGATAATTAATTACAAAGACAGGTATTATATCATCCCGTATTACCAGATATCACACCGTACCATTGCCAGCATTAAACAAAGTGCCAATTGCAATAAGTACTCTGTGGTAAAATCTCTTTAGTGGTTTTTTACTACGTATATGCGTACTGGCCATTATGGTAAGTAGGGTTAGAATGGGCAATTGTGAGCCCCTCGTCCTGACCCTACCTAAGCCAAACGATGCTTTCCTCCGCTCTGACGCACTAGCAAATTGACACATCTACCTTTAAGCGACCTTCGATATAGCTGCTGTAAAATCACTGTGAAATAATACCACCTTTTACGTCTTTTTGGAAAGGGGCCAGTTGTCGTGATTCTTGCTTGGAGTTTGGGCGGTTTGCTGCTGAAAAACAGGTTGTTGACTAATGATTTTGAATGTTTGTTTCTGTTTGGAAGTGTGTGTGTGTGTGTGTGGGTTGTATATGTATAATAAGAATATATCTAAGAAGATTCTAATCTCTTGCTTATACTACTATCGCAAAAAGACAGATCGGCCTGCATAATCTGTATATTATACAATGTGTTATGTTTTTTAATTGCCAGCAGCAATCAGCGCTCCACATCATCAAGACCCGTAGCATAGACCTGAACAACGCACATGGACTGTCCATGGAGAGTCGCTTGGAGAAGATCGTGGAGCCGACCGGGTACCGCCTGGAACTCGAGCCATACATCGAAGACGGAGTCTTCAAAGGCCACGTGAGAATCAACGTGACCTGGCTTAAAGACTCTGAAGAAATCAACATCCATTGCGCGCATGAAATTGAAATCAGCGACTCAGAGGTCAAAGCGCACTTTCCGGGACATCACCGTTCAGACACGTGAGTATTTGATGAATGTACTTCCGCTGCGGGATTGGATGCCGATTACCGGAAAATTGCAAATTTTCTATTTTTATTCCTTCCCATTCCAGGCACCAAATATGTAAACTGTTTATTAACCGCACTCCCAGTCATTGAGGTGAGGTCACAGTGAGGCGTTGGATATTTGAAGGGAAGATTACAAAATGTAGACCGAAGATATACAAAAATGTTGCTCACCGAGTCTTCTAAACATTTTAACCCATTTCACGTGCAACCCACCTACTTGTAATATTCTTATATTTATTGACTTTGTGAAAAATGTGGCTTTGTATTTCTTATTTAAATTAATTCAAGAGTAAAACATTTTGACCTGTAGCGAAATTTAGCTTATTCTGTTTTTTTTTACAGAAATGAACAACAGAAGATAAAAGTGACCACAGTATCAATGGACTCCAAAAAGCCGCTAGCAACCCTATATCTCGAGAAGAAAGTCCCGAAGGGTTCCACGGGATTCCTGGAACTGAGCTTCAACGGGAATATGGAGACAGAGAATACTGAAGCCTTCTTCAAGTCTACTTATATGACTGAGGAGGAGGTGGAAAGGTGGGGAACAGTGCCCGTCATGAAGATCTTGCAAAGGTTACTTCGCATTAGCTTCTATGCATAATAATACGCTGATTCTGGGAAAAATAATGAATATAACGGGACATTACGTACAGCGCCATCTATTCATAGTAGTTATTATTAATATTTGATTAGCTTACTTTCTATAAATGTTAATTTAAATTTATTTGAAAAAACATTCTACATTTGTACTGGTTACTATCTATGGTACCTTTAAATGAATCCAGTTTCTTAACATTTATACTGTTCGTATTGTATTCTGAAATCTTAAAACATTCGTCTTTAAAAAAAATACATACGTTTAGTAAAAAAATAATTGAGTACATAAAGAATTTAAAGAACAGACAACCCAAAACATTGGCTTGGTGCAAGATAATAAGGATCGAGACAATGGGGTCAGGGAATATGAAGAAGCGAAACATCAAAAGAAGATTTTTCAAGACGTATAACTGTTGTTACTTTCTACAGGAACGTAGCAGCAACCCAGCTGCGTCCCAACAACGCTCGCCGAATGTTCCCTTGCTTCGACGAACCAGGGTACAAGACACCTTTTGAGCTAAGTGTGGTGCGGCCGCGAACTATGCTTGCATTGAGTAACACGCCCATTGCGAGGATTGAGAACATGTGAGTACTATATATAAATAAATAAATATTCCGGGACATTGCACACAGCGCCATCTTGCCCCATACTAAGCAAACGCTTGTATCGTGGGTACTAGATAACGAATATAATACTTATATACTTTTCTTTTGTAAATACATACTTATTAAAAAAAAGTTTGTATGGGAATCCTGAACCCTATATGTCATGATTTTTCAATTCTCCTTGAGGATCGCTACAATGGATACGTGCTAAAATCCGCGGCGGGTATCAGGAATCTACATTTTGTTTAGCAGGAAGACAATCTATGGAACTTGCTGGAACAAACTAGGTGGTGGCTACCGTACAACACAAATTGCAACATTTAGCTTGAAAATTGTTTTGATATCATCATGACTTAACATTAGGCAAATTCTGATTAATCAAATCATTAATTGATTATTTATCTACATAAATAAAACTCAAAGTTGACTGACTGACTGTGATATAGTGATCTATCAACGCACAGCCCAAACCAATGGACGGATCAGGCTAAAATTTGGCATGCAGGTAGATGTTATGACGTAGGCATCCGCTAAGAAAAGATTTTTGGAAATGTCACTTTTAAAGGGGTGAAATAGGGGACCCACTGGTTTGATTTATAAATTGTCCTTTTGTTTTAGAACTGGCGAACCTGATGCAGTTTGGGTCCACTTCAAGCGGACTCCGCCGATGTCTACTTTTACACTTGGACTTGTTATTGCTGACTTGGAACAACTGAACGATACCATCTTCTACAAAGACGATTTTGGCAACGATATTGGTAAGCATACATACTAATTTGAAATGTAGTTTGTATGGAAGGAAGACAAAAATATTCCTGAACTTTAAAAAGACGATCAAATCCCGCCTCTCAAATCAATCACACGCCGCGTACAATAAATAAAATTTGATTCGATTCTTTTCGTACTATCAACTTGACTAGCGAATTTTTTTATATTTTTTTTTTCTAATTTGACTGTATCTTTCTAGAACTCCGCGTATGGGCTCGTTCCGAGTATCTGCCAGCATTGGAAGGAGTCACCGAGAAGGTCCACCGAGTGTTTGGTGAAATTGCAAAGCTCTTGAGAGTGCCACTACCACTGAAAAGGCTGGACGTCGTCGCGCTGCCGAGCTATCAAGGCGTGAAGCCTGCTGATAATTGGGGATTGATTGTGTTCAAGTATGTAACATTGCACACAAATCTTAATCTTATGTGTGTACCAATAAATATATGTTCTAGTTTGTTTATTAACCCATATGTTTGGCTCTTTTTAATGACACTAAAGGAATGTTACATGATTGTTTTTTTTAACCTTTGAAGTAACTAAGGTTATAAGCTTAAGCAAAGCCCCGGGAAACTAATAGCAACTTATGAATATTATGAAATGGCTGATTTCGGATTCAAAATATTCAGTTCCATTAGTCTAGATGAATGCTTGTCTATTAAACACGTTGCCACGAGTTATCCGTATATTGTGACGCTGTTTCCTTTTTCTTGACCATATTTTTTCAACCTAGACTAGACTATTGAAAATACATTTTTAAACGTGACAATGGCCAGTCAATACGTTTCAAATAAGGAAGGCCACATCAAAACTCAAGCCTCTTCACTTGATCTCATCACAATGGAGTGACGTTCGTTTCTTCTGTATAGTGATTTAAAAGAGTTACTAGCTACTTGTCGGTGTTACTCACTTTACTTACATCGATTCAGTCAAGTAATGTGACAACAATAGCGCATTGTTTTTGACTTCGGCTTATCGAGAAGACAGTTGCATTTGTTCATGTTAGCTATGATTTTGTTATACCGAGATTATTAATAGCTTTAGCCATCTTGCGTTTCACTTCCGAGTTCATTTCTCATGCATTTATTTGTACAATCCAATATGTTTTGCGCAAAGAAAATAAACTAAGTACCTATTGTGTTCATATTTACTTAATCAAAGGTTTTTTTGCGAGTTAGTACCATGTTTGTCTTAACCATGCCTGATTCTAAGCAACGTTGGAATCTATAATATATCGAAGGATATTAACTCAGGGACTCTCAAAATTCAAGTATTTTCAATAGCGTTTTATATTTTAGAGAAAGTGACCTAAGTAGCCGTGGATACCTCCTGCTCGCCCAAGAATTGTCTTACCAATGGCTTGGTGCCTTCACTACACCGGCTTGGTGGTCAGATGCTCATCTCAACAAGGCTTTAGTTGGATACTTGGCTGCGGAAACTGCTTTCAAGGTACATAATGTATACTTTATTGAACAAATGAATCGTAACGGGCCTAATATGTATGAAAAACAGCAGTGTTTTAGTTCAATAGAATTCTAAACTAATGGAGATTTTTGTATGGGAAGGCACAGTATATAAGTGCTAGCAATGCCAGGATATTAAGCTTGCAAGCTATGTCAGAGGTCTCTAGTCCCTGACCTTTGACACTACAGTGAGATGTGAGCCCGTAGTTAAACATGAAAATCCAAAAATTCTATTTTAACCTATGTTTATTTTCGTATCATAACATCAATGTCTTTACCACAGATCAACAACGGATCAGAAATGGAAGGCAAATGGCCCATGACAGTCCTTTATTCCCTTTACTATGAGTTCAGCAAACGGTACCCACACTCTCGTATCACGGGAATGAAACAGGAGACCGCGTGCACCAAGATAGAACTGCTGTTCAGGATGTTCAACTACACGCTTGGTGGTGACACTTTCAAGAAGGGGTTGAAGATGTTCTTGGAGTCACGGTAAGACATTTTGTGGAGAGCCTGAAATTATATTTATGTGAGTACATGTCACATTCTCAGTCTTGAGGAGTAAGCCTTATATTTATTAATAGCTCCGTAATTTTAAACGTATAAGTAATCTTCAAGGCATAGTTAAAGTCGAGGGTCCAACCTGGATGAGGTCTGCACAAGATCGACGCAGATGGCACATACAAAGGGAGGCCTATACCACCCAGCAGTGGGATCCCAAGGGTTGTGGATGATGATGATGATGATGATGAAGGCATAGTAGGCTGATTTTAGTACTATTTATTCGCAGAAAATTCAAAACGTTTACCGGTGACGACATCTGGAGTGCTCTAAACACAGCCGCTATTGAAGACAAAAAGATTCCCAAAGACGTTGATGTAAAATCTGTTGCGAAGACTTGGATTGAGAAGGACAGACTGCCAACTTTAACCGTTCTGAGGAATTATGATACCAACTCAATAGCAATAACACAGGTAATATTAAAAAGGTCGTTCTTCTTATTTATCTTACGCTAACCATCGGAAGTATGTCGGAAGTATTTTTAGCTTTTTTATCTAGTAGAAAGTGTCATAATAGCTTTCCATTTGACTAATATACTGCCATATTATCGGATCATAATCGGGAGTAATTTCAAGTGACTGTTGGTCACTGTCAGTCTTATTACAAAACGCGGCTTAAACTATTAGTCCAGGACTTTGAAAATAAAAAGTGGGTTCTTGTTGTTCAGACATCACATACAAGCAAGCAAAATGACAACAAAAATTGGAACTTTGATTTAACATTGGTACATTTTGACAGTTTGATAATTATGACAGTAGACAGACAATTTTCGAACAACTAAAACGGACTTGGTCTAGGCTTATATTTAAAACTTGTTTTGTAATAAGGCTCTGTATGATTGAAAATGAAACTCTGGAGAAATATCTAGTGTTTTTACAAACACTACATATTTTTATAGAGTTTCAATTACAATGGATTTCCGTAAAGTAACACCTGATTCAATATCTTATCACTGTATGATTGTCAAAACCTAAAAAAACCTAGTACACAAAAGTTGACAAGATATGAACTTTATATCTTTGTGCTATTCCAGAAAGTGTACCTCCGCGAAAGACCTCACGACGTCCCCGACGCAGGTCGCATGACGTGGTGGGCACCCATCGTCATCGCACGAGAGGACAAACTGTCCTTCACTAACACTGCCCCCGTGTCCTGGATGAAGAATAAGGAACTCAACTTGAACGATATGCCAGGAAAGGACCAGTTCTTGATTGTTAATCCCGAAGAAATTGGTGAGTGTTTCTTAGACAGTAAAATTTACTCTTAGAAAACTAATTTTGAGTCAAATATCTTGTATGTATTTATATATTTTGTTTCTGAAATTTACAAGATACGAGTGTCATACAGATCAAATACTTTTATCACCACGGCCATCGAAGCCATATCAGTAGCCATCAGAGTAGTATTAACTTACTTACTCAATTACTGTTTTTCTTTTGAAATTAGCAAGAAATTGTCTAAAGAACTGTCTTTGTAGAGAAATAAATCTATGTTATATTTGCTAATCAATTTTTTTAATCCTTGCAGCTCCATATCCAGTCAACTACGACACAAGAAACTGGGAGTTACTCTCAAAATACCTTCAAAGCCCCAAACGCTTGACAATACCAGAGTTGACGCGCGCCAAGTTACTCCATGATGCTTGGAATTTGGCTTACGCTGGAGATTTGTCTTTCGCCACTGCTTTCAATATGACCTTGTCATTAAAGGAGGAAAGAAACCATCTTGTTTGGGATCCAGTGTTCACCATGATTGATCATATTGGCAGGCATTTATGCCAGTGTGTCCAAGGGAAGTTTAATGTAAGTATTTTATAAAAAAAAACACGCCATTGCTTAAAATAATAAAAATTTGGGTAGCAACCAAAAACAGTTCGAGAGTTTTATAAGAAGTTGTTTTTAAGAAACATTCTTGCAAAGAAACCCACTGTTTTATAAGAAAGGTAAAAATGTATCCTCATATGGTCCAATGGAAAGTACTCGTATAGTTTTATGCAGTCGTAATAATGTTTAAACTTTAAGGCCTACGTCAGGATCCTACTGAGTCCCCTGTTCCAAGAGCTGTCCAAAGAGCCCGAGAGAGAAGATGAAGAAAGCTGGAAGAAGAATCTTAAGTCCATGTCCAGGCACTTCCTGGCTCATGCTGGGTACAAACCTTGCTTCAAGGAGGCCCAGGACCAGTATGCGAAATGGATGCAAGCCAAGAACCCAGATGAGGGTAACCCGTAAGTTTTTTAATTTTTATTTCATTTTATTTAGTTTTTGTTAGTAGTTTCTTATAGTTACAAGTAGGTAGGAGATGGGTCAGACAGGCTGGAGACCGTATGCTATGTGGCACGTTGGAGAGGAAGCCTATACGCAGCAGTGAGTAAACACGGGCTGATATGATGATGAATAATTTCCTATGCTGTACCTGAAATCTGTATCACTCATTATGATATAGCGATATCATGCATGTATGACATCATGTACTAAACAAATCATAGGATACTTATATAGGTATGTACGTTTCAGAAAGTATTAATTGATCACAATTCTAAAACCCTCAAATATTGTAAACTGATTACATTTCACTAATATTCTTTTAAAAAAAATCTTACCTAGATACTTAGAGCTACCCTATCTCTAATATGTTTTAATGTGATTTCATTTACCTATAAAAAACATTTAAAGTGATTCTTATGCAAGTTCAAAAGTTATTATATCGATAGTTCTAGAATCTCAGCAAGAAAATTTATCCTCGTTCGACTTTTACATTTTTTGCCTTTTCGTTCTTTGACTATAACTTCTACTAGGGGATTTTTTGTTGGCTATAGTTTGAGGGGAACTTGCGCCAAAGTGGCTAAAGTGGATTCCTTGTTTTGCGATTCTATTTAGAAGTTGAAAAATATCCCTGCCTCGTAACTGTTCTTTATCTACGTAAGCGGTTTGGTAAAAAAGTAAATAAATTGTAGCGTACGGTTACTACATTATTTCCTTTTAATTTTAGTTGTTTTTAAAGTTGTTGCTTGTCTGAGCAGCAAATCTAATGAGATAGAAATTCAAGGCCTAATAGATTAACCAAGTGAATATATATGTACTTAAAGTACTGAATGTATGCCCTATATACCTATATGTAATACCTACACACAAACAAATAGAAAGGTATTGCCATTCTACGTCTTTAGGCTGTGTCCAATCTATTGCAAACACAATTTTCTTTGGTTCTTGATTGACTGAAGGTCGGCCGTACACCTGCTGATAACCGTTCGTGTTCTGTCACAATACCTTTTATATTAACGAGTACCTAAAATAAAATAATGGGACGTGGTTTATCTTTATTCAAAATTAGCTCGTTAGTTCTTGGTTTCGGAATCTATGAAATGAGTATTTACCTATTAGTTAAAATGGGCTTATTCTATAAATAAATAAATAAATAATATTATCAAGAACACCCAATAGTCTTATTAACAACTTATGAGTGAATTTTTAGATAAAACTACTTATAAAACACATAGAGAAATAATCGTAACTAATTAAAAACATGCTTTATTTACAATAATAAAATATAAAAACAAGTGAAGGAAAACTAAACATACTACTTCTAACTACTACAAAAAGGGGCACTTCGAAAATCTTTAGAAAAGCCTAAAGATAATCTAAGTGCTCCAGCCCACTACCAGAGGGCAGCGTGCCCAGCATGCTGGCCGCATTACCACGCTGGATGGCAATGCTGATACGTTGAGCCAGAAAAAGGCCAGCATTTTGGTCATGCGTCGCGTCAACCAAGCGCTCCGAGAGGTTTTGGAAAATTAAAAACTAAACCTTATAATAAACTTAAAAATACTATAAATTAACAACTATATAAACTAGAATATATACAACCTTACAAATAATATACTAAACTCAAGTCGGAATCTGCAGGCAAGGTGCCTAAAATGCTGGCGACGTTACCTCGCTGAATTTCCAAACTTATGCGTTGACCGAGGTAAGCTCCAGCTCTCGGATCATTTGTTCTGTCCACCAGCCGCTTCGACAGGTCTTTATATAAACGCTGTGCGTTGGGACCCCAAGGCCCCAAAGTTTCTACCCCAAAAGGCTGAAATATGTATCCCTCGCTGAGGCATACATATTTCCGCCTTTTAAGGTTTATATATTTTTAGATATTACTATTTTTTAGTTCAATCATTTTTAAGCAGCTTTATTTAATGCAAATGAAGTCCATTGAACTGCGATTTCCTTTCAAAACTCGGAGCTATTGTCTGTGCTCCCTTGTCATTGCATTTTAACACGAATGACTTTAAATTGCAATTACAGATTTTATTCAAACATTCTTTCGTCTACATATTTAGTAAAATAAAAAAAGTCTTGAAGTTATTTTTCAATTATTTAATATTGTGATAAGTACGCCAGCTTCACGGATTTCCTCTAGTGTTGTTCAAACTAGGTTACCTGGAAGAGATCACTTTAGTGATAAGGTCGCCTAATATTTGCCTTCCACCTTTATGTTAATTATGTTCTTTTTTTGGTGTACAATAAAATATATTTGATTTGATTTGAAGTCAATCATAATTGAACAAAAAAGTAGGTTCATAAGTATCTACAATTTCAGATAGGTATATACAACTTACAACACTTTCACATTATATTTTTCAGAATTTCCAACCAGTACATTTGCCCAGTCTTCAAATACGGCACCAAAAAAGAATGGGAGTTTGGTCTACAAAGAGTTATCAACTTCCCATCATCAAGGAAGCAAAGCGAGAGGACATATCTTCTGAAAACCCTCGCTGGATGCCCCATCGATGGGTCAAAGATCACGAGACTGTTGAACATAACTATTTTGGAAGGGAATGGCAACTTTACGGAGACAGACCTTTTCTTAATCTTCAGTATGCTGACGGGAAACCCTCATGGCCATATTACGCTCTTCAAGTTTTTAAATGATAACTGGGATGTTCTGAAGGAAAAGTAAGTAGTTGTTATCTGTTTACATCTCTTCTCCTCGTTGCGTTCTACCTACTATCTCATTTTTTTTACATGAAATGGATTTGCACTTGACCGTAATTTGCCTGATGGTAAGCAATCATTACGGTCTAGGATGGAACGTGCTTACCCAGTAAGAACCGATGTAGTAATATTATTCTTATCATGATGAGAAGATATAATACCTACGACCATCTACGGGATAGCATTCTTACAGAGATTAAAAGAAATAGGCATGTGTTAGTAGAAAGGTTTACATAAATAATATGTTTTCTATATCTGAAAGCATTTAACCACGTCCATTATACACAAGCAATGCGTAAAATGATCATTAACTGACGTGAATTGATTTATTTCTTATCATAGTCACGTTGGGTAAAGGCTGAATCTATTATTTTGTCTGACCTTATCTTAACTGTCGAATATTTTATCAAACGTGTTTTATTGTTTCATGTCTTACTGTATTGTTATCACGATGTGTCTGTATTGTTAAACCACTAGTTTTTGCTCGCGTCTTCGCTCGAGAAGTTTCGATGTAAAAAGTGGCATATTGTGTAACTTTGAGCGTAAATTGGATGCCTTTTCTTACGGCCTTAATTAATTCATACAATACAAACTAACACATTTGCACTTTTCTGTAAATGTATGATTTATGATGCTGGAATTTTAATTGGGCGTTAATATCAGCATCTCTTATTGCGTGTTACTTTAGTTATTTATGATAACGTATGTACCTAATGTTTTAACCTATTGTTAATCTCGGAGTAGTTATATATCATTCATGAAACGAAACGTAAAAAATGTAATTACGGTAAACAAAATTTATGATATGACCAAAATGTGACACGTAAGGTAGAATTCGACAAAAACGTGTTGATATGTTTACCTAATTTTAATTGGCTACGCACATTATGTAAAAAGAGATCGCAAGAGCAAAACTGTGTTTTTTCACAGAATACCGAAGTGTTGTGAGAAAGATCGACTTATGTAAGACCATTTTACATCTAAAACTACAAAACACTGGCTATAAATACTTATTGTTTCATAGTAAAAAAAAACATCTTAAAGAATTCTTGGAATTTTCGATAGTACCTATCATTTTATTTCAAGCCCAGTCACCTGTTCTAAAACTGTCACTATAATCTTGTATGTAGCTCTCTCTTGAGTCGTATTTCCTCATGACTGAGGGTCGTGACTCCCCCGCCGAAATAATTCGTTAGCGGAGTTCTCTTGGGCAGATACATCGTGGTGGGCGCCTAGGTCCTTGCGCAGATGACAAATGTCCTCGGGTATTGTATATCTATCTAATCCAAATATTTTCTCCAGGTTCGCCCAAAAAACCAACCTCTGGGACAGTCTCATCAACTCAGCAACTTCAGAATTCACAACTCAAGAGGGCCTTGAAATGGTATCTACCCTCTATATGGCCCACCAAGGAGAATTCGGATCAGCGGAACATATCATTGAAAAGAACATGAAGACCATAAGAGAAGAAGCCAAGTGGTCTTCGGAAAACTTACCAGTTATCGAGAAATGGCTCGATTGGTATGTAGCCAGTGCTGACGTTAAAGATGACCAGTACGTTGATTGAGACCGGGAGAGAAAATATGATGTGATAGAAAGAGGAGAAAGAAGAATTTATTTTAGTTAATGTTATTTTATAAAGACAGTATTATGTGTGTTTAAGATAATTGTATCCAGTGTTTTCCGCAATTACGAAGGAGTTTACGGGTTATTTCAGAGCTTTTCACATTCTACAGTGATCATTTTGTTATGCAATATTATTGGCTAACAAAGCATGTTGCAATTAACAGTGAGGTTTATTATATGCTTGTTCATTACTAAGTACAACAGTAAATTACCTAATCAAAATACAAAAGACTAATTGCTTCGTATAATAATTTATGTATAATTTATCATGCTTTATTAATAAGTCGTATTATGTAGGTACGTAGTTTAATATTCAAGAAATATCATCGATGTTATGTATGAGTAGGGACCTATTTATTTTGTACATAGAGTAAGATTTATGATACATGTACCTATAAACATTTTTGAATAAAATATGAAAAGTATATGTGTTCATATTATTATCCCGAATTTCTAAATATCAACATCTTATTCAGTTCATTGTTCCAATTGTTGGTACAAACCAGGCATTTTCTTAAAGTTACTTTACTTTTAAAGATTTTTTTTAGGCACCTAATAAAGAAAAGTGAGTAGGTAGGTACATACTCGTACGAATTAGTTGTAATCAGAGTTAAGGAAAACTAGCGTATTACAAGAACAATCTTTAATATTTCTGTGGCTAATATTCTTCTAATTTGGGTGACATAAAACAGTATATAATATCTAGAAACTTATAACAATGTCCACAACTGGTGGTTGATTGTTTTCGTGAATTATAGGTAACTATAACTCTTGGAAACTATCAAAAACATTGTTAAATTTGGCAAAATAGAGAGATAAAACTTATTGCTACAGATGGATTTACGTATCACGGTCCAGTATGATAAATGTTCAGCCTCGCTCATAAATTCTACGCACCTGTCAAAATCAGAAGAGCAACCCGACGTGCGAGATTTTGCCTTTATAAAATACGTTCTTATGATGAAGTGGAAATAAAAATTAAATCATCGTAACCAAAAAATGTGAATACTTTTTAAAACTTATTCCCAGGTTTACTCAAATTAATCCGAATTAAAAAGATACATTATTTAGGAATACAAATATCCTAAGCAGTCTCACTTTAGTAGTAGGATCCGGAACAAACTTTTTACGACTATTAGGTACTAGGTAGGTACAAGGTATATTAGTTTTCAAAGAAATATTACTATCCTAGTATCTTAGCGAGGCACTGAAAAGCAATGACGAGAACAAACTGAGTGTATTTGTTTGATAGATAACCCTCATTATTCAACGAAGCAAGCACCGTTCCAGTGAATCACTACAATCATTCCAAGCGGCGCTTACTACAACCTTACCACCATGTTTTCAATCTTACTTTGCTTTCGTCTTACTCTATCGGTACTTGAAAAAATAAGACGTAAAATATACGAAGCAATATTGTCCAACATTGTAATGCCAATATTTGTAGCTGTAATCCCTCAGGCTCTAGTTTTATGAGCTTCTCCGTCATAAACCGGGCCGTTAAATCAATACTTGGAGTAAATTAATTGAACTGTAGTAAAACTGGGAGCCGGGTCGAGATGATAGCTATAATATAGCGCCTAACGGATTCCTAGAACTCGAGTGCCCTTTGGGTTGGGTTGGTGATAACCTGGTCGCATGATTGACACTGAAAATCGTTTGTTTGTGATATAGTGGGCTAACTACTACTTGTACAACTGTAGCAACTGTGTCATTAAGTTAGGGAAAAAAAGTTTTTTTAGAGAGAAAAGGTAAACACAAAAATAAATTAGAATACTTACCTTACAAACAAACGAGTAACACACTCTGTAATTCAAACAGTGCAATTCAATTTTTAAGTAGGTACTGTGTAAGTGTAATGTGAAACTAATTATGCTAATTTGCAAAAAATACGGTTCTGTACCATGCTTGCTGTTTATACTTACCTACTATCTCTAAATCATTTAATTATTAAACTCGAAATTAAACTGCCAATTTCCCCATTTTGGAATCATAAACAACCAGTTCTAGGTAAAACAGATACACTGGTTTCTGATGTCATCTTACCAGATGACATTAGCGTGATTTACTGCTAAATTTATCATCGAACAATAAGTTGAAATTAAGATAAATATATACAAACGGCGCGTAACGGGTAGGTAACCAACGTAACAAGGATAAGAAGTAGCCTTTTCTCTGCACCAAATTTCGTTCAAATATATGTAGTCGTTTCTGTATGAATAAAAACATACTGAAGTAAAGAAAAAATTACATTAAAATATTTTGGTAAATTAAACAAAAAAGGTTGATAGTCGGATGATAGTCTAGTACAATACGTTGACAACAACTTGCTACCTTTATAGAATATACAGGCTAGGGAACATAACAGTTGGACACGTTGCAGACGAGGCCTATACTCAGCAGTGGGTATATACAAATTGAAATAATAATGATAAAACAGTCTGTGCGTCATTTTTCCCGGCCGTGTGTCAGACGCCTTATTTGTGACAAGACGGATTGTAATTATCAGAGTAAACGCAAATTATAAAGACGAGAACTGCGAGTGTCAGTGAAATGTCGGCTTTATTTGTGTGTTTAATTGGTGAGTGTATTGTGTCTGTTAAGCATTTTGTACAGGTTTCAGCTTGCCATTGTGCCAACTCGTGAGTGGAGTCGATTTACAGAAAGTGATTTAAATGACGACGTAATTATTGTGTTTGCGTATTTTGTTTGTGTGAAATACGAGTAGGTAAGTATAATGGATGTTCTTTTTTGTTTTTTCTTCTTTGACACTGACATCGAGTGTATCAAACTGGCCCCCAAATGATGCTGCCGTTATGTACATATTTATTAAAATTTTAAAGGTGGTTCCAGAAAAAAAAATTATAACAATACTGCTGCTGTAGAATTTGTAAATGGTTATAATGTTAACTTTAAAAATTCGTGTATTTTACTCAAACTTACGGTATGCACATTTGTAGTGTTTAATGCGTTATCCAACTCCATTTGTTTAGTGATATCATAGTTTTATGTATGTTCTTAAATAATATTAAACAAGGAGAAGCTTTTTGCATAACCATTTCTGTTAACATTTGCATTTAGTAAATAGGTGCTCAGCGTTAGGAGCGCAGTAAGCTTTTAGCAAGTTTTCAATGGTACCTACTCGAGTTCTTGGGATGTGCCTTTTGCCCTTAGCGTTAGACGAATATGTAGAAGACAATATATAGCGTCAAATTTAACTTAAAATATAAGTTTGGTACCTTCTAGGCAGCTTATCAGATAGACCATCCAAAACTCTTGAAATACCTTGAGAACTAAAAAGTTACATCTTTTAGGCAGCAAACTACATCAAAGACTACAATAGAGCCTAACATCAGGCATGCTGTAAAAAATCTTACACCCGTGTTATGGTAAAAAGTCTCCTTTTATATTATTAATGTCTAGTCAATTAAAGCATTAATTAAATTGTAATTGTGTCAATTAATTAAATTGTAGCGGTGCTTAACATCCGACGGGCTGTAGGTAAAGTAACTAAATGATCTACCGACTTGAAATTTTGGATTTCATGTGTGTATAGCTTACCAGATGAAGAAAATTTCAGCGTTCTAGTCCCATCCAGAGGTTCTTAAATAGGGGCCTGCAAATGCGGCGAAATGGTCCCAGTAAAGGATGATACGACAGGGTTTGCTTCGCTCTTGACTTAGCGACTTTCGATGTTAACAAAATCCTTTCCCATATTTCCAGCAGCAACATTACTCGCCGGTTGCTACGGCGCGGGATCCTGTCCACCAACGCTGCCGGTGGACGAGTGCGACGCCACGTGTGGACCTGACAGCCCGTGCAATGGTACTCAGCTGTGCTGTCCCACGGCTTGCGGCGGGGCCATGTGTGTCGATGCCATGACTCAGAGGCATTTTGTTACTCTAGGTTAGTATTTACCTTCTCTTGCACATTAATCAACTCTTAAATACTGAGGATCTTGTTAGTCAATAGAACTATCGAAGTGGTTTGAGTCGTGGTGTAAGGACAACCTTACAGCTTGTAGCCTTTGGATAAAGCTAAGAACAAACAAAGTGAGGAAACATTCAGTTGGTCCATATTTTACTAAATGTCACTTAAGCGCGGATTCCTGTCCACCAACGCTGCCGGTGGACGAGTGTGACGCCACGTGTGGACCTAACAGCCCGTGCAATGGTACCCAGCTGTGCTGTCCCACGGCTTGCGGCGGGGCCATTTGTGTCGATGCCATGACTCAGAGGTATTTTGTTACTCTAGGTGAGTATTCTTTCACCACTCTAATCGATAGTGAGGATCTTGCCAGTCACTGCAACAGATGAATCGAACAATCTGTCTCAGTCTTGTAGAACTTGGAAGTAAAAAGTAGTGTAAATATAAAGTATTCTATTGACTTTTATATACTTAAATGCCTTTTCTGATTCATCAATCTAAAAAACAGATCGCGTTAAACAGTACATATTTATATATAATTTGGTTATTGCGTAGAAGTAGTACTTTGCTCTTAGGGTGGCTTGATACATTCTCGACACTAGAGCTGGCCACTCTCATTCGATAAGAAAAAGAAGATAAAGACTTTACAGATTCGACTATTTCCAGCCATCTTAGTTATCATTGAAACTTTGATACGTTATTCGCAATTTACCTTACATCGATAGGCTTGCAAGTTTCGCGTTAATCGGTAAACAACACAAACCATGATTGTCAATCAAGCCAAAACAAACCTAACTCAAACCGTATCAGCAAACAGCACCCTTATCCTCTAATTTATACTCTTTACCAATTTATGCTTAACTGCGCTAATTCCACTTGAGTTTGCATGCCGAAGCGGTCCTTAACTAAAACATTATATTATCGGTAGGGTTAAGTGCCATCCCGAATAAATCTTATGTGGGGCATGTCTATGTCCGGTCGAACCCTTTTGTGGTCAGATATAATAACGTTTGCATGGAATTCTCAATTTCAATACAGATTGAATGTTAGCTCTATTTGGTTTGTTTTAAATACGCGTGTGTTGATAATTGTATGAGGTCAATCGAGTCATCAAGGCTATTTACCCGTTTAGCAGATAAAAAAATAGCCCAAGTAACTTAAGTATTAGCGTCATTTAGTAACATTTTGTTTAACACTCTCCCATTTTTAACTGCACATTGTTCATAAACATAACAAGTGCAAATTTGAGTTTTTCATTACAGGTCTCCTTCTTCACTCGATATGCTGATGTCGACGATAATTTGTTAGATATACCCATGTTCGCAAAGGAATGAATGAATTATGAATCATTTATTTGTTCCAGTGAAAAAAGGCCGCTGCCCCGAATTCCCCCGCGGTCCCTGGATATGCTCGCACACGTGCACCAGTGACTCGGACTGCCCTCGCGCGCTCAAGTGCTGCACCAACCGCTGCGGAGCGCTCACCTGCCAGAAACCTGACCTGGATGACGTCACGCCTGGACCAGACAACCCACAACCAGCTGCATAGACAAATTAATTAATAATTTGACTGTAAAATAGTTCATTTTATGAGAAAAGCTTGTCTTTTTTATGTAAGCGCAATCTATGTTAATATTTTTTTTAGCACAAGGCATTTTATAACACATATAAATTTATTTAAGAAACCAATTTTTCCTATAAAAATATATATATTGTAAAAATGATATTCATAAAATTAAAATAGTGTGCCACAAAAATAGTACGCCCTGCTAAGTTATTTCGACCAACAAAAGTGCCAACTTATTATGAACGAAGAAATCAGTAAACAGAAGATCTATTTCAAAAGAGCAGGCCTCATTATAACTGAAAATGACACTTGAGAGGAATTTAATTAAATACAAAGGCGAGATACTGAAAAACGCTGACTTTTATTACGAAAAGGCCTCAACGTTGGAATGAAAATGCTAAATTATGATATTTTTTGTCAAATAAATGGGAAAATGAGGATGAAGTGTCTGACATCACACCTATATTTTAATGAGAAGAGTTTATCTGTCTGTGTATATTTTTTCTCTTCTTCGTTTCAATAAAAAACAGTTTACTTGGTTAAGTTTAATGTAAGTAAAGGTACATGCTTAAAACTAAAGGTATAAGTACATAAAAAACTTTTTTTTTGAGTTTTCGTACGGCTTTGACATAATTGAGCTAGGAACGTCTCTTTACTTGCGGCAAGTAAATTGAAGTCGCCTGTCTAACGCTAAATTTACATAAAAATTGCTTCAGCTCACGAATTGGAATATGCCAAAAGGCGTATTCTGTAAATTAGGTAATTTATTTGCTCCTGACGAAGCGGCGATGGAATCACAAATCTTCCGACTTGTATGGATATTCACAGGATTCAATTTATTTTTCACGTGCCACGAGACAGGATCTGATAAATCGGAACATTTTATTTCGTAAACATATTAAAAACATCACGCTCGATTTGGTTGGAAAGGAACATTTATTTTAAGGAATTCGATTTTGTTTTTGTTGTCGAATGTTTTGATTCTCCATCTATCAGTTGGGAATACCTTTTGCTAAACTTTGTCGATTTATCGTTGTCATACGAAGAGTGAGAGATGAGAGATTGCGTAAAAACTTTCTCGGATCCTATAAGTCCGTGTCAAAAAAGTTTTCCTTTCAATCCACTATAACCATAGCTCCTCACAGACTTTCCTTAACATTTAGTGACAGTATAACTACACTGTAGTATAAAACGTTTTGGATAGATACTGAAGTTCGACGGTAGTATATAACTTTAGATCGAGAGTTTTCAAACCGCAACCGCTTCACTTTGGCAAATAGTCTGTTCCTACGAATACAAGATCTCATACCTGGACCTTATAAGCCACGTTTCATATTATGAACAAACATTTCAGAATGTCTGGCTTTAAAGCAAACTAAAACATACTTAAACGTTGGCTAAGCGTGTATCTACTTATATAGGTACTGAAAAACAATGTAATAACTCAATGACTCCAAAATTAAATAATATTGCATATATGTACTTCTACAAAAATCAATGAAATTGTATCTTAAACAAACTGTTTTGGTTTGCTTATCCAATCAAAACCGGCACATTGAAGTAGAAAAAACGCATCTCATCGTCTCGTAAGCAAATTTCTTGTAACACAGTTTCACCAGAAAGAAAGTGAGTAAATTTCTTCTGACAGTTTCCATTACCGAGGCCTATGTGTGATGGACTCCCCACCTGCTTGTTCGACAGGTGTTCTGAATACAATCTATCTTGTCGGATGCAAATACGAGCCACGCCGATTGCTTGTTTACAAAAATAAGGTGAAAATATTGAACTAGGCCACATTACATATTTTTTAAATTTATCTTTATTTGTGGTGCATTGCTGTAGCACAGTGGCTGTTATATATAGATTTTTATAGAGATTATAGATAGTTTTTTTTATTGCAACACACGAAATAAATCACAAAGAAAGAATTAAAAAATAACTTATGCTCTTGTCACAAGTGACGGCCTTATCGCTGGTGGCGGTTTGTCAGTCAGAAAACCGTAAACAAAGCCGGTCAAAATTGTATAAATAAAATCGTGGAATACCGATGAACATTTTTAAAAGTATCGATTCCCAACATAGATTTTAAACTATGTTTGTTTTCTTGTCAGTCTTTGAGGCTGTAACAGGGCAATATGTGGATCATAGTGATTTCTATAGTTTAAATTCCTCAATAATCTGAATATAAAGCTTGCAAAATGAATTCAATTTTTATCATCTCATAAAAATTAAATCAGATAACGAACCTTTTTTATTACATGAAAATAGCATAATATTTTGAAGCTGAAATTTTATTTAATAATATAATGTGTGACACGTGTAAATAAATACATATAAAACACATCAAGTGAAAAAATAAAACTCTCATTCTCTGGGAAAATAAAGTTAACTAAACAAACTCTATCGAAATAATAGGTTCTCAATTTTAAGCGTTCATATGTTATTTTTGGATAGTCTTTTTTTAATATTTATTTATTAGGCACACAACACAATACACAGAAAATACATGATTAACAACAAAACACATAAAAGGTAATGATCTATTCTGTGCATCAAACACATGTGTGCACAACATGATTATAAACAGAGACAAAGTTCAGTAAGTTAACTAAACTAAACTAAAACAATTAAAATAATTCATATATAACGATACTTATGGAAGTTACAGTTAATTGTAAATATTAAACAAAATTATAAAAAATATATATATATAAAAACACGGCTAAGGTACAACAGGAATTTGTGTAGTAATCAAAACAAAACAATGTGAAATACAACATTATTATTATTATTCATTCACAGACTCTCGGGCCTTACGCCCGGTATTTTTAAGGCATCAGTGGGGACGTAGCCAACACTGAGAGGCCTTTTACAATGCTATACTTAAAATTAAGTACAAAATTACAGAAAGAGGATGTTAGGTATATAAATAACTATTGCAGAAATGGTATTAATGTTACAGGCTATTGTGTTGAGTTGTTCATTGACTTAATTAAACTGGTCTATTGTACGAGGAACGGCACCCGCCAGTTATGCCTCATTCATAAAAATTATAGCGGGTGATGACTTGCCACTCACTTAATGGGCCCTCCACAGAAGGCAGCCTAAGATGACGCCGGAAGGGCAACATTGGTGTGAGTGGCTTAGGGTGTCGAGAGGTGTGCTGCGCGTTCTCTGAGCGGTACTAGCGGCGTTATGCCCTTTAACACTTCCACCCTGGAGCTTAGGTACTTAGCTCTTGCGTCTTCCACTCCCGGACGGCCAATCAAGGCAAGCCGGGAGGCAGGGGGTCTCATTTAGCCCCCAGGGAATCGGGGTCCGCGGTGACGCCACTCACCGACGACTCGCCATAAAGTCGCCCCTGCGGTTTTATTATTATTATTATTATATTAAAACACCTTATATAAATTATTTCTAAAAGAACTGAGACTAATTCCGTACATCTAGATCTTCATCATTGTTATCTGAGGCGTTACAACTCTAGGTCTAATAGTCTAAAATCAACTAAGGTCTAATTAGTTATTAAAATTAGAAAAGGCTTAATTTAAGGAAGAATTTCCCTAAATAATCCATAAATTTCAAACAAAATTGCTCTGTTAACATAACGAAAAAAAGGGTGCATATTGGATTAATAAAAAAAAATGTTTTATAAAATCCTGACATGCATAAGGAGTAAAACTGTTACACATGACAACGGCATTTCATACCTTTTTCCTCTAGGCAACGATCGTTTTGTCCCAAACTGGAATCCCTACATAATCCTTCAGAGACAGTAAAGGAACATCTGTGTGTACACATCAAAGCTGGGAAGGGTCAACACTCGTTCATTTGAACTGGTATTAAGTTCAGCACTGTTATGAAATACACACGAAAATCAAAACTGAAGTACATAAAAATATGTACGGGGCTACCAAAATCATTAAATATTATTTAGTTTAGTTTACTGCTAATATACATCGGAGGACACTTAAGAATGTAGGTTCCGGCTGTTTGTCATATTAAAGGAGTCGTCATGCCATGTCAGATGCCAGAGGCCCCTCGAGAGGACTCGACTAGAACACTCCCATACGACCAAACTAAGACGATAATCTTTCCGGCTTTATTTGGAATGACTTCATTCAAGTATTAATACATCTTTTTTATGCAGCTTGACTTGGCTCACGCTTGACAACTTCATTGGTTAAGCTACGTTTCAATCTGTGATTAAATTTAGTTATAGTACTTAAAGTAATTAAGCAGTTACATGTTTCCATAACACTCAGATCCACTGATGGATGTACGGTCAGTGACTGTCATATTTTTGTGTTAATTTTACGCAGATAATATTCCTACAACTTACAGTTAATCTCGTGGTAATCCCTCTGCTGCCGATATCGGTATCTGCAAATAGCTCTACATAAAGTTAAAAGCCTCTTTCACAGTGAACATATTAAAGCACGGATTTTTAAGAATTTGTTCATTTTTCGGTATAGTGCTTTTTGGTTGAAAAATGTTTTGTGTCTGGTTTTATTATGACTGTATTTTGAAAAAAGGTACGTAGATCTGCATCAAGAATCATGCACTGTTTCCTATATTAAAGCACAGCTTAATTATTAGTTACTTTTTATCTTTTTTTCGCGAATCCTGTCGGTCGGGCTTATTTTCGCTCATTTTCCAATAAAAATTTAAGCACATCTTGATTGATAAAAAAAATATTTTCGTCACGTGAAATCGCGAGAAATCCATGGCCAAACATTAACAGACAAAATTTGGCCCATATGTTACCATACCTATTTAGATACAATTCTGACTATATCAAACATAGAACGAAATTACAACTTAATTTTTTTAAGAATTTCGTAAGCCAAATATTTTTTTAAATGCCTACACCAGTACAATAGTTCTTGTGTTAAAGAGGTATAACAAATAGGTATAGATGGTGGCGGTAGAGTCGGTTGAGCGCAGAAATCGTCGACGGCGCGAACAAGACATATAGCCTCAATATTTCATGTAGCTTCAATTACCCCCAGGCGGAGTATTTCGGGGTTTCAGGCACTTTTGTGGACTCGCAGTGAATGTTTGATGCTTTTAAGATTACCTTTTAGGATTATTTATTATAATTTTTAGATTAGCTATGATTTTTGTAGCACCGAACATATCGCACACCCAGATCAACACTAATCAAATAAATTCGTGTTCGTGGCGTGACTTTGCCGTCACTCATTCACTACAGAGACTTGTAGCGCCATGTTACATACTGTTGTAAATATCGATACGGCTGTCTTCGTGGTATATTATGCGGCAAAAATTTACCGATCTACGTAACAAATACTCGATTTCCAGATTTTTCGAGATAATTCAGTATTGATCTAGGCGTGCGATATAATAATACTAGTATGTTTTTTTTTCAAAACGTTTGAATACTTCAATGCGTTTGCTTGTCTTGAAATATTTATTTATATTAACTACTAGACTTGTCATCTTGTCAAGAATATTCTGCAAGACTAGGGTGTATAAAGATACCTATGGTCGAATTGTGAGTACATAAATACCAAAATTCAGCCTTAAAAGTGATCTTACAAATCTTATTAGAATTTTGTGACTAAGTACTAAGTTTACTAGATAGAGTAAGTCACAAAATTCTATGGAATTTTTGTACATTATATACAAAATAAATGTATTTTTATGAATAAATAATAGCCAAAAGAGGCTCTACATACCGCGGTTACAAAATAAAAAAAATCTAAAATATTGAAGTTATACATTCCATACAATAACTAAATGTAATCTTATATAAAAATTTAATCAGAATTATGTGGTCAGATATGTCTATATATAAAACCAAACTGTCTATCAGCAATTACAGAAAATCTAGAAAAGGGTCATCGAGAGGTTGACATTTGTTACGCAAATCGCGGGATGTCGTGAAACAAGCAAATTCACTTCGTTCGCGGCTTCCACGTTACAATACGATATTAACTTGTTCTATACTCAGCCTTTACAATTTTAATTTTTAGAAAAATTGACATATTTTTATGTATTTTTGCTTAACGATAATGCTGACCTTACCTTTAATTTAATGCGCTATCCCAGATAACAGGAGCCAACTAGTTTTTGAGGGTAAATGTTAAACTCCCAGAATCCACAATGAGTTTTGAGTACGGACTTAATTGAACTGTAGGTTTAGTGTTATGTGTCACAGTGTTATTTGTTTGTAATCTTTTAGCCTGCATTTTGTGTCTGTACCTTTTGTAAATAAATTAGATGAATAGAAAATATAAGTTTTGCTGCAAGCTACCTGGCTCTTAAGTCTTGCAGTCTTGTAGTTATAGCCAGAAGTGATCCAAATATGTACTTTTTCCTAAAGTAAGTTAAAACTAAGATTACTAGTCTTAAAACTACTTACAACCATTGTATGATGGCATAATAAACGATTATTTATTTATTAGTTTCAATCATGTACTGGTACCGGTATGTTTCACCTTGGTCAATAGTGTTTGATTCTGCGGCTATCGCTTCAGGTGACCTAGAGGGCAAATGCCTGACTATATAAAACGACATACTAACTTTACTTTTTTTGCAAAATATATTAGACACTTATGACATTACTTGTTCCGGGTTCAGGTATAATCCTTAATCTATTTGATATCTAAGTTTTAATTTTCCATTGTTTGTATAAAAATGCGCTCGAGGCGAGAACTTCACTACAAATTTAAGAGGATAACCTAAAAAATAACAAAACTTCCTTCCTTTCAGAAAGTCTCTATGCCCCTAGTGGTGATAGGTAGGTGAGTGTGATATCCCAAATCACCGGAAACGGGAAGCTACCAGCTATTAAAGCGAGGGATAAACCGTGTCTGAGTCATGCGATTACGTAATGTAATGTACTTAGACGGGTGTGTGAGTAAGTAGGAGTATATACATATATTAATATGTCTTCTATGTTAGTTTAGTGTCAAGATTAAGTAATTACATAAGATACGCTTAAAATCTAGTGTCCGATTAAAGTTAGTCATAAAAAAACTTAAAAATCAAGTGAAAATAAGGTAAGATTTTAATAATTAATTTAAATAAAATCCTGTTTGTCTTGTTGATTAAACTAGTAGTTTAATTAAATTAGATTGAAAAGACAAGTCACCAGCGAATACGCTTTTTTAACTTTCTCATACAATTGAGATCCAAAGCCACACGTTAAATCGTAAAAAAAATCAGTAAATTAAGTCGTTGGCTAAATCTAGTTTATGTTCTTTTATGATAGGCAAACACTGTCCCTCTTTACAAAACATTTAAAATTGGAATTATAAATTATTAAAGTATCCAAAGATTTGAATAGCACAACGCTATTATATTAACCACCTTTGCCAACGTAGCAGTTTCCTGTGTAGAATATTCTGCAAGTCTAGGTTATATCTTCCAAACAACGGGATTGGCAATTTAGCAGACCGCAGCGCTATGTCCGAGCATGGCCGTTAAATATTTATTAATTTAACGTAGCTTTGAGACATAGCAAAATGGCGGCAGTAAGATAAAATTGGTTTGAGTAAAAATATAACGTAAGATAATTAGAACTTTTTATAAGCAGAATGATCGAATAAAATAGTTTGTTGGTGTTAGGCACTTTGGTTTGTAATCTCTTTTATTAACCAACAATGCGTATTGTATAAATATGAAAGGTTATTTTCTCAACCGATATCTAAATGATCTAACACTAAGATAGTGAGAAACTCTTATCATACCTACCTTAATTTAAACACGAAATAGGCTTACTTTTACGTTAAGCACCACTATAGCCTAAGATATAGCAAGCTTGCCTGGAAGAAACCTATTTACTCTAGATATATATTATTTAGGTAAGCGAAAGTTTAGGTTGATTGACTGATTTAAGTCATCTCAGTCATAATCATCATGATCTTGTCCACTAATCGGCTTTTGTAACATTCATACAAGAATACAATTGATATCGAAGGTGAAGCATGATTCTACTGTAATTACTATTTAATAAAAAGAATATTTACTCTAGATTTATTATATATTAAGTTACTATCTTTATAGGTGGATGGTAGGTTTGTGGATGTATTTTACTCTTCACGTAACAGTGGAGCAAAGAATCACCGTAATTTTTTATATCGAAGAATACATTACGTACATTAATTAATTTGAATTATCACTGGTAAAAATGTCGACATCTACTAAAAGTAAGTAAGTTCGTACGAGAGTGGTAAACTCTGGTGTCAGAGTTTTTAAACAGCCCTATGGCTCTCTGAAATGGCTTAACTTCTGCCGTACTATGACAACATTAGACGTGTCATCCGACTTACGTCTACTGGTATATGAAAAAAATAGCAACCAAACATTAATAAAAGTTGCATGCTATTTAATAAATTCGTCAGTGACTTTATGCCCGAAACAGGTGGTCTTTTTGTCTGGGACACGTGTCGAGGTTTGTGGTCAACTGCATTCTGTTGCAAACACAATTTTTAACGAAACCAGGTATAATTATTATTGTACCGGTAAGTGACATTAATGCTATGATTTTCTTTTTCAACTCGAAATTATGCAATCCCGAGCATAGGCCTTTCTTGACGCTAAGGTGAGTTTTAGAAATAAGAAGATGCAATAAATGACAGACTAAGTTGCAAGTTGTAGTCAAGCGTGAGCCTATCTAATGTAAAAAAAAAAAAAAAAACTAAGTTTTAATAATTTATTCATGGCTTTGCAAGTTGTACATGTAAAAGCACAGTAAAATATAATCTATCTTCTATCTATATATATAAAACTCAAAGGTGACTGACTGACTGGCTGATATAGTGATCTATCAACGCACAGCCCAAACCACTGGACGGATTGGGCTGAAATTTGGCATGCAGGTAGATGTTATGACGTAGGCATCCGCTAAGAAAGGATTTTTGGAAATGCCACTTTTAAAGGGGTGAAATAGGGGATGCATGGTTTACTTCTGAATGCAAGCGAAGCCGCGATCACCCACTAGTTATATATAAAATTAATTAGTTCAAAAGTGTCCACATATACACCATAAAATACGGGTCTCGCTCCTGAGATCCTATTAGTTCTGTAAAAGCAGCAAGCGAACCGTGATTGGATCCGGCTCCGTGACGACTGCTATAGAAATTAGACCATACCCACTCGTGGGAGCACTCATAGATTAATACGTAGGTACGTAGGGAAGGTTGTGTGATTTTATTACAGGGTTTTATAGAACTAAAAATCAAATAGATAGATTAAATAAATATTACAAGACATGTCTCGCCATCTAGCCCAACGCTGACAGCATTCTGGGAACAAAGCAAAGCGACAAAAAGTGCGGTGTGCTAAGTTTTTTAATAGATAATAATTCTGTGTACAAGTATATCTAATTTTAAATGCGCCTCTACGTATGTCTTGTCTTAACGAGTTGGGGCTGTGTTTGTGCCAGATTTTATATATATTTTTTGTGTAATTGTTGACGTTGTTTGGTCTATGTTAAATCTGCCTTAATCAAATAGAAAAGATACAAAAAGACCTTGGCATCGCCAGGGACGTTGGTGGTAAAAACTAAAAAAAAACTGCCTTAATAAATATTTCATTCTTTTATTTATTTATGTAAATTTTGTATCGATGTAAATAAAAATATTCGCTCGCTTCCAAATAAGTTTCTATGCTAACTCTGTAAGTACAAGTGGAAGTCATAAAAGGTCGTAGATAAAGCGGTAGGTGCAGCGCAAAATTGAGCAAAGAGAGGATTAATTGGAAGCGAGGGAAACTGGGCCAACGACGAGCTTATGATTAGTTCCCGACGTGTGACGCTCTTCAACCCATCTACCCGGGACACACCCTACTGGAGGATAGTATTTGGTACTGCAGCTTGTATCTGGAGATTACAATGTACAATGTCTAGAAATTGAACTCTTTTATTAACTACATTATTTTAAAACCTAAAAAATAATGCAGCATATGGTCACATTCTCGTGATCATAACAGTGTAATGGCCAGGAAAAGAAGAATCTTAAATAATTGCTTGTAGCGCCTGCTCGGTCTTTTTCCCTATCAGGCTGTAATTGTCACCAAATTGCATGCTAGTAAAAATATTATTAATAAATAATTATTACTGATGTTTTGTTTCTTGTCTTGTAAAACATTTCTTTTAGTATTAGTTCGGTATAAGGTGGAGGAAATCTTATAATAACAGCTTCAAAAAAAAAATTCTTGCTAATATATCATTACAGAGTGAATAAATTAATACCTCTAAATGTAAATGTATTATATATGCGTTATCTAGTATCCATGATACAAGCGTAAGCTTAGTATGGGGCTAGATGGCGCTGTGTGATATGTCCTGAAATATTTATTATTATTATTAGTATTACTTCGGAGTCTTTGAGTTACTCTCTCTATGCTCACGACGAAGATATAATTATGTCTTTATAAAGGAGAAGAGAGACAGGATACATACTGTCTTAATTTTTTTTATTATTATTGTAAAAGTTTGAAGTTATTGAGTGAGTACATGGTAATTTTATTATTAAAAATCAATCAATCAATCAACATCAATTGAATGAAGTTTTATTTGCTTTTGCATAGTAAAAGTTTGCAGTTTTTCTTTTGATAAGTAATAGGGCAAGCACGACCATAGATTGGGATTATTGTAAAAGGAAGGAGGTTTATGCAATACAGTAGGCTCTGTGCTGTGCTCTCTCACAAATGATGATGATTATTATCCATTCCATTTATCACCATTAATAGCTTACAGAGCCTCAAGAGATCTAATACTTTATCTAAGATTATTTTATTACAATGCACTGATAATAAATTAAGCGTGTCCTAAGGGACCTCATCCAGATTTATATTTTTTCTAATGTACTTGTGAGTTATTTATCACGGCTGTAATCTGAGATGACGTCAGGTTATGAAGGGAGTGAAAAATGGGAGTCGTTTTAGGCAGAAAATTACAGCGGCTTCAAATTGCATTTCGGTATTTTCATAAAGAGCCCTTTCTACAGTCATCATCCATCTTAGACCATAATGTTTTTTGTACTGTTTTACTATTAAAACTTTCGTGAGACATTTTATCAATATGTATGTATTGTTTGTGCTGGTCAAATATCTGTCATGTATGAAAAAAAATATAAAGCAAAATAGGAATGGCTCCTCGCTACTAACTTAATACATAAATGTGTATATTACAGGAAAAACTGCTTCGTGAAAGGCGAGAGTTTGTATGTGCGCATGTGTGTATGTTTGATATTTCCTCACTCTCAATCAGCTAAATTGGTCTGATTGTTTTTTTATGAATAAAGATAAGTATTTACTAACACGCTACTTACAGTATATAAATAAAATGGGTAACACAGCGAGCTGCCACTAGTTCCTATAGCTAACATAGCTTCATATACATATATGTAGCTATGTATCTATACATATGATAAAGTTGAAGAGTGTATATAAAAAATATGTTTGGAGGTACTTCGAATTGATAGCAGAACACGTTCCAACAATTTCTAGAATTTTTGTCTGTTTATCTGTTTCTCTGTTTATTTAAACGCTTTCACGCAAAAACGGCTGAACGGATCATCATAATTCTTGGTATGTAGGTAGTTCGAAGCCTTAGGAGTGTCATAGGCTATTTTTTATCCTGAAATAACGAGCGAAGCCGCGGGCGTTCACTGGTACAGAAATATCACAAAAGTTGGTCCCTTTTGCAAAAGTGCGAAACCAGGTGTGAACGCTTTGTGTGAAACTTATTCATATTTAGGTGTACCAGTATTAACAGCACACCTCACAATGGCCGACTATAAACCTTTACAATTTCGCGTTTTGAGATAGTATATCGCTCCAAAAAGTCTGAATGCGGCTGAAATCAGCCCGCGGACGAGACTCGTCGAAAAGTTTATTATTATAGGTGCCTGCTGAAAACTGTAAGGCTCTGTGTATACATATTAATTAATAGAGTTGACATTATTTTTAAGTATTAAAGTACTAATTTTGATAGTTAGTGAGTGAGTTAAGGATCTGTAGTAAAGAACAAATATATTATTACAGGCGAGAGTGTGATTTGAAATCGACACCCTTGAAAAAAGGAGGTTATAGACCTAACCCGTTTAACTTCTTTCTAATTTGGTCCAAATTGGGTGAAATTTGTAGATGCTGATCTATTTAGACTTCTAAACACGTGTTTGGTTGGAAATAATAGATGTCCAGGGATTTCCCGAATATCATAAGCAGGTAATATCGATATGGTTATTTATGTATAAGATAGAATAGAATAGAAAATTCTTTATTGCAACACACGATAATAATTAAAAAAGAAAGAAAAAAATCTTATACTAGTGCCACAAGTGGCGGCCTAATTGCTAAAAGCAATCTCTTCCAGGCGACTATTGGATGGAAAGGAATAAATAAGAGATAACAGTGGACGTGGTATACAATAAATTAAATAAAGAAGAAAAGATTAGATTAAAAATACATATTACAAACCTACTTAATAAACTATACATACAAATCATCCACCCTAATACATATAATAACAATATTTAATTATTCTGGGTTGAATATGCCTGAAATAAATGACTTTTATTTATTTATTTATTTAATAAAGCAAAAATAAAATAAATAAATATATATTGTTAATAAATACTGATTGAGTTTACACTATACACATACATAGATGAAGATAGCAAAGGAACTACATAGATCTCACTGTAATGATGACAAATACCATATTTTTACTTGAGTCTTGAAGCTTTCTATGCACTGATTAGATTAGTTATGTTTGAACTTAGGGAACCGTGTAAATTTCATCTAAATTGATTCTGTAGTTTTTGAAATACGAATTGGCATTGAAAAACGGCTCGTTAGGTGCACGTCGTCGCGGCGCAAGAGTAAATTTTTATTTAAATTGCTACTTGTTACAAACAACATTAAAAAACTATATGACAACAAACAGGATTCACCAGTACACGTTAGTGTGTATAATGCCTAGCAAGTGTGTCGCATTGTTGTCCGTCACAATGCGGTATTGTCGCGGTGTTGCGCCATTGTCGCGTCTGAATGTCGCTCCGGCTTGAGAAATACCATATTTGCTGCGAACGCTGCGATCACCATTTGTTGCTCAGATGTCTTTTCTGTTGTAGGTACATCTTATTACTGGTAGACACTGTTGTTGTGTGAACTGCCGAACTGTGGGATACCTTGCCAGAATCCCGCCTTCGAACTAAAATTTATTGGTCTTCAAGTCGAGAGTGAATTAAGTTCTTCTCGTCAAGCGCGCTAGATAGTACGTTGCTAAACATCAGGCAAGTTGTTGTAAGGCGTGAGTCTATCTAGTTTGATAATAAAATCAAAATGTTCGGCGCGCTGATTACTACGTGGAATCAAAAAAAAGTTTTTGAGATTGTGATATTTTTTTCTTTTTCTGACAAATATTACACCGATAGTTTACTAACCAATTGAGTGTAAAGGAACGGATAGTTAATTATATAAAATTTATCATTGCATTTATCAACGTTCAACTATTTTAACGAAATTTAATTTTATATAGTGTGTGCCGTTTACTAACAGAACTAAATCACCCTGCGTATGTTTTTACTACATTTGGTAGATATAATTGATACTTTTTTTTATTAATTTCTTACCTGATAATATTTATTTTTTAAAATCTTCTATTTCTGCCTTAGTAATAACCACAATTTCTAAATAATAACCTCTCATTTTCCTTAAATGTTATGAAATTCAGGTTTAAAAGTAGGCAGTATTACCTACTGGCTGTAAATTCAGGTGTGAACATGGCCACCGGACGCAGCCACGCAATCTGGCCGCGACCGAAATAACGCGAGCTCGTGTATGTATATACCTGGGTAGGGCTAGTTGAATTTGTAAAGGTTCAAGACATAAGCTTGTGGCTAAGCGACCAATTACTAACTGAGCGTTAAGTACCAAATATATTTATTACTATTGGGTGCTCGCGGTTTCGCTCGTATTAAGAAGTAAAACTTGAATCCCCTATTTCACCCCTTTAAAAGTGACATTTTCAAAAATCCTTTCTTAGCGGATGCCTACGTCATAACATGTAACTTCATTCCAAATTTCAGCCCGATCACTCGAAGGATTGGCCTGAACTGACTGAGTGAGTGACTGACTGACTGATAGTCAGTCACCTATGAGTTTTATATAATATTTAGATTGTTATATAATGGAACTTGGTCCAGATTAAAAAGCTTGAAATTGCAAAAAGCGTTACAATTGAACAACGTGTCATTTAGCCATTTCATTTACTTTTAATTATCATTTCATTTAATTATCGCTATATGCGTTTAAGAATCCATGTTATAGTACCTTCTGCTTGCCTTGTGGAATCTTGAAATGCGAAGTTGAAGATTGTTTCAGACTTTAGCTTGAAATGCCAACGTAACGTAATTTCACAACGCGCTTTACTAAAAGTTATGACTTTTAAACGAAAAAGATTCTCCACGACCTCACTGTATCAAGAATGTGCCTTACTGACAGTACGACAACTGTTTATTAAAGCCGTCATCACTAGGCAGCATCTCCTGATAGACAACGAACGCCGGGAAATAGTCCAGAAAAAGAGAAGAAAGGACAAAGTCATGGCGATTGAATCGACAAGAACAAACTTTGGTAGACTATGTGCTAGCAAATTAGGCCCAGACCTATACAATAAATTGTGCAAAGACATAGGCAATTTGGCAGCTCTGTCAACTCACGAATGCACAAGAAAAACCGTAGAATACCTACTTACTCTGAACTACAACAAAACAGAAGAGCTACTGAATGTAATAAAATGAAATTACCCACTAACAAGTGATACCTAGATCAAATTAATGAATAGTAAGTTTTTTTTTATTTTTTTATTTCCTTTTTTGACAATGTCTTATAATATATATACTGTAGTATGTAGTTTCTTAACAAAGTTGAATATAAGTTTGCGTACCTAAATGGACGTAGATGGAGTATCCATCTACTTATGATGTTATTACGTACATTCAGCTTACACAGCTCAACTACAGGTACAAAGGAATCGGTTAATGAAACTAAATGCACACACACACTCACACACACACACACAATATTAAAAATCACACAATCATCAAACACTCATCAAGGCAAACATATGAACTACACACAATACCTACTCACCCACAATCAGATCACAACTTTTAACACACACACACCACATAGTACCGTGTTCTCAGCCGCATTAAATATGCTAGTAGGTATCTAGCAATAGGCTGAAAATTTGCTTAGTTTTTAAAATTTACACTGACGGTCAGTAAATCAGATAATCCATGTACATTCTACGGATTTGTTACCTCAATGCTGGTATCACTGACCAAAAGTTTGTTTACAATTAGTTAATAATTAGCCATACATACATATTTTTGTAATCTTTTTATTTATATTTAGGACAGTATAATTATGTTATAAAATCGTAAAATCAGTGTAAATATAGGCAAAGAAGCCTGCTGCGGCGGGAGGTACTGCAGTCTTGCAATTCAGGACCCTTGAGGTACCTTGTACAAGACTCAGTTAACCATACCAACGTATGACACCGACGTAATTTATGTAAATTTTTATTACTCAAAGCTGTACCTACAACACTGTATTTTATGCACAATAAACAAATTATTATTATTATATCAGATAAACATCTCAACGAACGCTCTGAACGCTTGCCATGTGATAGTGAACTTTGACAAGAAAATATTAGTATCATGCATAACTAGAGATAGATATATGAGTCATAATATACCCCTGTAATTACTTTGAACTATAATTTACAATTGAAACGTCTGTAGACGCAGCTACGATAAATCCAACTACATTACCTTAGTTTTTCAATCTTATTTTTTATTTATTTCAAGATTTTTTTGCGCTTATATTTTGCACTACACAACAAAAAGCGTAGCAGTGTTGTAGCTACGGCGTAGCTCGCTACGAGCATCCACGTCGATTAGCTACGAGGCCCGTGAAATTGTTTAGAGCGACGCGTCGTAAAAGCGTAGATGTTATTAAATACTGCAAGGATTGCAGGAAATTACAGTAATATAGGCAAATTGCTATGCAGCCGTTAGTGCAATGTTGCAGGTGAATTCGATTTTAAAACGGAATTCGTTTTTGCTGATGTTTCCACCTTTATTGTACGTACCGCAAAGTTGTGGAACTCCCTGCCTAACTCCCTATTCCCTTCGTGCTATAATTCTGCGATCTTCAGAGTGAGAATGAAATTAGTTGTTATCAGTAAACTAGCCTCCATTTTAGCTCATAGTTTTTCCTTACCATCAGGTCAAGTGCGAACACGTTTTAGTTTAAAAAAATGTGTTGTTTCGTAAGGTATTAAAGCCCAGTTTAAACAACCTAAACTCAAATTATACATTGTCTTCTTAAAATTTTAGTTAATGTTCTAGTGATCAGTACCATACTTACTGGGAAGATAATTCAAACGCTTTCAGAGTTTAATTTGCTCTTGAAGGTTTGTGGTGCAATTATTTTCGTTTAGGGCGTAGTAAAAGTACTGTCTGTAATCTGAAACAGGAACAATAACGTGAATGTTCCTATTTAGCGGAAGTAATGCCGCTGTAGACAATGATATAGCCATTATCACAAAGAGTAAAGAGGTTGAACCAGGATCGGATGTAGTAGCTTGTAGTTGAGCACAACTACAGTTGATAAATGCATATAGCTTTTTGCAAAAAATTTCTACAAAATAATAATATATAAATAAATACGGACATATCACACAGCGGCATCTTGACATATGCCTCATACAAAGCTAACATTTGTTTCATGGGCACTAAATATGATTTATCGATCAAACTAGTGTTAAAAATAAATTTGATTACATGTATAAAATAATTCATTTTTTTGATAAAGTTTTGTAGTTACTTTTATATTTTTTTTCTTCTTGTTTTAGTTCTGCTTGTTTTGAAAATGTATGTGCAAAAATATTTTCACTCGTATATTGTTCTTGTAGTATGTTTTTATTCCTAACTATTGCGCTGACGACATTAGAACAACCGCAGGGAGCACCTGGATTCAATCTGCGCAGGACCAGGACGAGTGACGTACAAGAAGAGAGGCCTATGCTCAGCAGTGGGCGATAGCAAGCTGATGATGATGATGATAATTCCTAACAACGGGTTAGGTATGGCCCTCAGCACTGTCTCTCGGTCCAGTCCTGGCTCAAAGACGCCGCGCCCTCAGTAAACTGCCGACAAACGAGCCGCTGCTGCTTCCGCTTCCAATAAAACCGTCAGACCTCTGACGGACACAGCCCTGCGGTGATAGTGGAATAAGTAACATGTCAACATAAAATAATTTCATTTTTCAACTACTCATTTGACCGAAACTAGTTTGTCTAAAAAAAATCCAGAAAAAATGGATTACGAAGTATGCTAAAGTAGTAAAAAAAAAATAGATATATTAAACGAAAATAACTTCATTTTGTTAATAAATCCATATACCTACATATAACCTGTAATACTTACATACACTTAACTGGTATATTATACTGTTATTTTGCATATGAAGATGTTTAAAATGTTATTTTCATTCATTGCATTTGGCCCAGATTTTTTAAAAACAAATTATTCAGTATTTTTGTATAATATTTTTAAAAAATCCAAACTAAAAGTATTTTTAATAAACTAATTCTTCGGTTAAAGATAATTTTTCCCTGTGACAGAAGGTTAACAGAAAGGAAACAAGAAATAACGTCTATTTCTCGCCTCGCTTAAGTACTTCTGAAGATAAGGAATATTTGCTTTTACCTAGTCAAGCGATTCAACAAGCCCAGTTGAGAAAATACTAATAAAATTATCAAATTTCACTTACACTGAAAGAAAGAAAACATTTATTGCGGCAGATTTAACCATGATCTGTGTGGGTGTGATGTTTCACTTTGATTTCTTTGTGTATTTTTTCTGTCTAAACATTATGTATGTATTATATTTCTATAAAAGGATATATGGAAATATATTTCTATAAATGAATGAATTCTAATCGATTATTAAAATATTATGTTGAAATACACAATAAGCCACAATACATATCAGTGTTTAGGATAAAAAAACGGACCAACGAGTTCAATGTAATCAAGCTCAACTCCAAATTTCCTGTTGTATAACCATGAAGCAAAAGCATTGCTCGTCCTTCATACCCCATTTTTTGATTACGATTATTATATAGGTATGTACCTGCTTGCCTGACAAATCCAACCATTCTTTGAATATTGAAAGAGGCAGCTTAAAACTCATTTACAAAAGTGCAAACAGAAGAGAATCGGTTTCATTATTTCGTTCAGAAAGCTCATCGAACGCTAATCCCGATTGATGTTGGTCGATTTGAACCCATCTGAAGTTGAATATCCACTTTGTTTGAAAGGATTTATTTATTCAAGCGTACTCAAATGGCGTACCGTTTATTTGTTCACTCGCTCATTCGTTCGTTCTGTGCGATTAAAAACAATTCGTGTCGTTAACGGAACAAATATTGGTGAAATTAAACGTGTTCCATTTTAATGAACGATGGTTTCAATTACAAACTTTTGATGGTATGTTTGTTGTTCAGTTTTAAGAATCAGAATAAACATCTAAACCCACTATTTTACAAGGCTATTTGACACATAACGCGTTTTTGAATCGTTGTGCAAGCATACAAAATTATTTAGTATGTGCTTTTAAGAAATTAAACAATATGGCTAATTGTGATATCCATTACTGCCGTATTAAAGTGGGAGAAAATCTTAGGTTAAAAATATTGAAAGACCATATTATATCCGTACCCAATTTCATTAAAATAGTTTCAGATTAGAAGAAAATCCTAGTGGACTCACTCTTGAATAATTTTGTGATACAATATCATGCATAAAACCATGACGTTCAAAATGTTCATATTACTTAATTTTTTCAAGGCATCTTTTGATGTTTTACTAAGATGTAACCTAAAAATTCACTAAAAGAATTCTCCAGCCACCACATGAGCTCATTCCTTCATGATGTAAAAGGTAAAACGCCATCATTCAGTGTCCCATAACACTGTCAGATTAATTTACTAGATGCAAGAGAGATTTATGGCGTTTTTGTACGGCCCTAAAGAACGTCGGGATCAAGATGAATGGGAAAACACCCTGTTTGGTACCCGCGTGATGCTGTGATCTCATCAAATAAAGCCGCAACAGGATGCTGGCTGTAACATTTTTTTCTTTGCATGAAACGTTGCATTTCTGTGTAATTTATATGTAATTTTATTCATAAAAAAGCTACTTTTTGGAAGGTGATGAAATTTGGAAGGGCTACAGTGATGAGAAATATTTTCTTAAAGAAAAGTTGCAATAATATCACGTCTTTTAATCAGAATTTACTTGAAATATTGCAAATTGTTTAAATTGGTCTAAGAGAAAACGTACCGTACACAAACAAGAAAACACCAGAATACTGTTGAAAGCTAATTTTTATTTTACAGAATATGTGAATGTTACATTATTCGGCTGTTTATTTTTCTTAATGACTATCCAATTCTGGACCTGTATTAATTTGTCTAAATATGGCACCCAAGAATACGGACAAGACATTTTTTATGGATAAAATGAGTAATTGATATTCTAATAACTACAAAAAATATCAAATTTATAACAGTAAATACCATTTGTAAAACAAGACATTTTATTCAGACGTACTCTTAAGTAGAATTTAAAGTAAACCTTCAATAGCAACAAAGCTAGCGCCGGAATGAAATTGCATTTTTTACGATCGATCAAAGTTTGATAAAAGCCGCGTAAAGTGAGATTGGTTTCAGCGACAAAGTTTTTTATGAGAACGATATAATTTTTTAAACCGAATTGGTGAAGAAAATTAGGTTTAAACTTATGATGACTTTTTGTATACTTTGAAGTTATTTGGGTGAGTTAAACTTGTAATTTTCAGAAGTTATGAACCAGTTGTCTATAAGCAAGTATTTTTAACTGTTTTAAGTTGCATTGTTACTAAGCTTTAGACAACAAATGCGACGAACCGTTAGTCCGTTTGACATGGTTAATAAACAAGCAATTTTCTAGAAAATGATTTAAATTTGAAACCGAATGTTCAGCTAATTATGTCCAAATTATTGGGATTAAGATTAAATTTAGACTTCCGTGTGAATTTACTATAAATGCTACTTTAATGGAAAAAACGATAGCATAGTTTCTCCAAAATTATCAACTAACGACCAAAAAATGATGTATATGTACCTAATAAAAATATATATTTCAAAATATATTATTATTATTATATGGGGATTTTATATCTTTAGAAAGACATGTATAAACTAATGCAATATCCTGTTTTTCTTGCTATTTATCGTGGCTGCGGCTCCGCCGGTACCGACTGTCCATTTCCTCTCGTCGCTGACTGATTTCCTGCTGCAGCGAAAAGGCTTGTACAGAAACGCTCGTTTTATATAAAGATTGGTCTTATTTTGTTTTTAAAACGAGGTTTGCAAGTAAGTTTATGAACACAATTTTTTAAATTATATAATTTATTTACCCACTAAATCTGTAGCAATCACTATTATTATCATAGTTATTAATTATCACCAATGAGACATCATGTTCTTAACAAACTGACAAACAAAAAAGTAAAAAAAAGGATTCTTATATTGGTCTCGTGACAAACTAAGCACATGAAAATACTGCTCATAAAATAATCAACCTCAATTAAATGCTCAAACTCAACCCCTAATCTATATAAATACTTTATACAAACAATGCTGTTTAAATAGTGTTAAATGGTAGTAATTATTAAGCAATTAATAACTCAGTAGATTCGTGCCTGGCGTCGACAACTGCCGTTGTTGTAACTTTTCATTTCTGTTATAAACGTTTGGCACACGAATGAAATTCGTGATTAGGAGCTAGTTTTTAGTATTTAGTTGGTTACTGTGTTTTTGTTTTGCGTGATTTTATTGCCTATATAATATTTGTTAGAACATAGTTCGTTCTGGGAGCTAAATATAACGATGCTATGCGTACAGCTCTGTTTATTACCAATTTGGCAAGAATATACGACTATGAAGAAAAGAAAAAGTACTATTTAGTAACGCACAACACGTGATGATGTATATATGAGCTTGTTTTAACCATCTTACATCTGTCTTAACAATACTGACGGTGTTGTTTCGGCTTTTTATTATCGCTTTCAATTCTTTACGTCTTATTGATTTCGCTAATCAGTATTTTGGAAAAAAATATATAAAGGTATTAAAGTGAGATACATTCTATAGATATTCTGAAATACTTTACTTAAGTGTATATTCTTAACTTTTGTAAGACCAAAATAGACGATTTTTTTGTTAATCATGCCTTGTAAAACAAACCCCTTTTTGAATGACAAATTTATGAAAACTGTGCTTTTTCATGAACTGAAGTTCTAAACCCTTATATTTATGTTATCTAATTTAATTTAACGGTTCGTTTTGCGTGCCTGAAATACTCAAACAGGTAATTTGGGAACCTTTTGAACAATCTACTAAATTAGGTAGGTTTAGTAAATTATAGGTTTGAAGAATTAGGGGGGGGGGGGGGGGGCAAAATTGGAAGTATTTATTATGCAGCGTATACTTTTGTCGTAAGATAAATTGGGATATGTTCATGGTATCGTCAAATAACATATTTGTTGAATTATACATTGTATTTTAAGACATAGATAAAAATAAATAGATTAATAATAAAACAATGTTCGAGTTGAAAAAAAAATACTACAATTACATAGAACCTCAATTAATAAGAAAACGTTGGATTCGCATCAATTTAAATTACAATGACCTATGTAGAAACCAACACAACGTTAGTAAGTTGTATATACTGTACTAGTTACACCATCCACCAACCAAAACCACACCGAAAACCGAAACTTATTAAATCTAAAAGCTTCAAAACAGTGCACGTAAAGCTTTAATTGGCGCGCTTTAAATTAATTGATAAATAATTAGTAAGCGTTGCGACTGGAAACCGCCAATTTAAGGTTAGCGTACACTGCAGTGGCATGGTTGGGGCACACCAGATTAGCATGTCAAAGCGTTTTGTGAGCGAGGGCCGAGTGACGCTGTGTGCAAGCATGAAGTGACGGGGTGACGCGGCCGTCCAGCGAACATGAGGAGAGGAGATATTAAGCAGATATTGGTTACATAATATCTCTGTCTTATTTTATCGCTAGGTTTTCAGATCTAAGACCGACACAGTGACCAATAATTACAACTACCGGTTGTTTGTATCAGAACACATACATATACATACATATATAAGGAAGAGCAGAAGAGCATGTAGGTAATATTTGTACATGCTCTTATATAAATTTCAGGGTATAATCTATCAATTAAATTTCACCCGAATTGGTTCAACTATTTAAGAGTTGGAAGAGGGAGAACAAATAGACTTAATTACTTACTATTTGACCTGATACAAAAAATATTTAAACGTAAGTAATGTCGCATCTATGCATTACTTTCTCTCAGGCGTCAGTCCACAGCCGGATGGAAATCCGATGATTTTAAAATGCGCTTCAGAGATCTGAAGCGGGATTTAACGCCGGACATAGTTTTTACTTTATCGACAGAGATTTTAATCGCTGAAATGCTGTTTCATTTGCAGGCTAGTTAAGCTATTTATATTAAAAGGAAAGGAAGGATTACATTTGAACGCAAAATTGCAAGCGTTTACCGCAAGGTTTTTTGTGAAATATGTATTGAATAGACACAATATTATTAACTATTAGTAACATAAAAAAAATACACAATTCTGCAAAAGAGAAACAGTGTTATATTTGTTATTTAAAATGTTTAATTGATGACAACTATGCTATAATGGCGTAGTACTCAAAAATCTGTAGGGTCGAAATCATATATACATAACCCAAAACCCTACTTTCTAACACGCTACTCAGTTCGATGCTGTTCAAATTTAATTTTGGCACTATTCAATTTCACAGATGTCATGAAGTCACTACATTTTATGAGCTTTCTCTTAATGCGAACTCTCGCTTAACCTTTTGACTCGGAGAAATCTAAAAAATATCTTAGCACTGATTCGTCGTTAAGGAGCGAGTGAAAGATAAGGTGAAATATTTCACTGAAATTACCGGCAGGGGCGCTGTGATCGCGATATCAGGCCAGTGAGCAATATTCGATGACAAATAGGGCGTTCTTAGAGCTGCGCAAATGAGCATAAGAATACCGTTTCTAGAACGCTTCGAAACACTTATTCGCAGAAATCATTCAATGATATTACTGAAAGCTGTAATTAAAAAATTGGCAACTGGCGTTGCAACTATTTCAGAGTGTAGTAGTTGAAATATGTTTGTAGCTTGTATGTACTTGTATATTAATCGAATTTTTTGAAGCGCTCTTTGCTCAGCTAGCGAATGCAATGTTAAGCAAAGGTTGACGCGGTCACTCCTTGGATTGGTGACCGAAAAGTGGCATTCCATTTTGGGTGCTTCCGTGGGTCGAATAACACGTTAAATTGTAGGTCCCGGCTGTTTGTCTAGGACGGCAGTCGTTAAGCCATGTCAGAGGCCCTTAGAGTGCTTGATAAACTCAAGACACTAGAGTCGGCCACTCTTATTCGATAAGAAGAAGAAGAAGAATTGAATTTTGAATTATATATTTCGTTTTCTTGTAATTTGAAAATGAAATGGTATTTAAAAAGCCAAATCGCCTGCAATGTCGCTTAAAATCAGATTAATTTAAGTCAAACTGAATTTATTACATAACGTATTATTGTCTAAATCATAATTTTAACCTGAAAATCTTAAAGTTTCATACCTTTACAGAATTGAACATGCCAGTGTTCTAATTTAACTAATCAGACAAAGGTCTAAAAATATCTGCGTCTTCTTCACCCTTGTTAGTGAGATAATGACAGATTTTAAAAGTGTCAAATTTGTAGGCCGGGCTACATAGCCAACGACATTTTTTCTTTCAAATTAGTTAAAAAGGTGTCCTAGTGAGAGCCTTGTATGCTACTCCAGCAGGGCTAGCACGGGCAGAAGACACTATATCCCGAGGGAAAGAAAAGACTTTGTTTCCCCGCTGTCAATTTTAGCACGGAGTAGCCGGTGAAAAGTCAAACCGCGAAAGATATACGGCGAGAGTAGCGTTATAATATTTTATTTCTATTTCGTTGCCATAGTTACGAAATTAAATTAAAATGAATACATTGTTTGAATTATTCTTCAAACGTTGTATCAAATCATCTTACCTTCAGAAATTGTTCATTCCTTTTATTTTTATTTTATATTTACAGCGGGGAGTAGCGTGATAAAATTTCATGAATATTCCACCATAATTGTCAATGGGATAAATTATATTTCTTTCCACTGTTGTCATGTTATGAAAGGTGGAAATGACACTGTCAGGTGGATAAAATTGTGGAAAGACTATTTATCCCCGTGCCGTGCTTGCCCTGTACAGGTTTCCAAACTATATTGTCCTTGTTTTTTAATACACACAACACCAACCATTTCCCGTCTTCCATTCCTTTAAACAGAACCAGCCAACTTTTTTTTTTAATTACGTACCTGCATTCAATCTGCGCAGGACCGGGACGAGTGGCGTACAAGAAGAGAGGCCTATGCTCAGCAGTGGGCGATAACAGGCTGATGATGATGGTGTACCTGACTAGAACTTCGCTTGACTTACAGCTCGCCTGATGTTCAGCGACGTTGTATTTTATGATCATGCTTGCCTAGCACCCAGTTCAATCTCAACTTGAAGATCGATAAATTATTTACGGATTAAAAAAAAAAATATTCAAAGGAAAAAAATACACTTTGGGAAACACTGGTTCAGACTGTTTTATGAGCCAGCATCAACTGTATCACAACGTGGGCTGAGATCTCAGCTGTAATTTACACATAGCCGTGGTTTCTTTAATTTCTTTGTGTTGTTCACTACTTTGCATACACATTTGCATATTGTAACAGTGGAAACGTGAAGTAATTTTAGTAGATTTATGGCTGAAATTAAATTTAAACTTGTTTGTTTAAAGCTCACATTTTCATGAGGTTTTCGTGAAATGTATTTAAAATGAAGGAAATATTTATGAAGCTTTTATGAACAAGAGGTGTTCAGTATTGCTTTCTTACTTCTATAATAATCCACTAGTGATTTATTCATTCTACATATTTGATCTGAAACTGAATGTAAATCTGTAGATCAAAGATCGTTTAATTATTCTCTCATTAAACTTACTATCTAAACGATTGTCTCATGGGTGTGTATATGTCTGTACATTGTACGTGTGTGATTAACATTGAAAAAAGATAGATAGATAAACTCTTTATTATAACACACATTGACAAAAAAAAAGACAAACAGAAACACGAAGACTTAAAAAATAGTGCCACAACTGGCGGCCTTATTGCAAATAGCGATGGACAGGAATCGAAAGAAATATAAAGGATGGGGTGTTCAAAAAAGATAAAATATATACAAACAATAAAATATTCAATATTATATATATAACTAGCTGGTGCGCGCGACTTCGTCCGCGTGGAATAGTTATTATCATAAAAATGGTTCTAGTGAGTTAATCTTAAGAGATAGACATATACTGTCGGGGACATTTTGTTAGATCATTTCAAGAGTAATAATTCTTTTCTTCTTATTTTTTTGATATCTTGAACCGTTTTCGCAACGCACGCAACGAAAGCTCTCAAAGATGAATAATTTAATTCAGTTGTAATAACCGGCTAGCACTTACGTCAAAAACTCCTCGACTCGTCCTCCTGATGATGGAAACCTCAGTTTTCCGAAACTAATTTTTAACGAAACCGAGCTAATTTTTCGACGTAATTTTTGACGTAAGTGCTAGCCGGTTATTACAACTAAATTAAATCATGCCTTACGGGAACTATAATACAGTGATGAATAATTTTCCCCGTTTTTTCCACATTTTCATTGTTTCTTCGCTCCTAGTAGTTGTAGCGTAATGTTATATAGCCTAAAGCCTTCCTCAATAAACAGTCTATTCAACACAAATATATTTTTTCAATTCGCACCAGTAGTTCCTGAGATTAGCGCGTTCAAACAAACAAACAAACTCATCAGCTTTATAATATTAGTATAGATAACAAATAACATATATTACATATAAGTGCGAATAACTATAAATATATAACACATTTATTTATTATACCTACATACTATAACGAAAATATTAATAACCTAGTGGACACCGCGGCTTTCCTCGCATTCTTTCAGGATAAAAGGTAGCCTATGACCTCATAATACCTACATACTAAAAATCATGATGATGCGTTCAACCGTTTTTGTGTGATAGACGTATAAATAATAGACAAACAAGTTAAACAGAATAAATTTCTTAAAATTGTTGGAACGTGCTCTGTTATCTATTCTTGCAATCACCATTTTTTTTAAAACATCTTCAATGCTCAGACTCTTGACCCTCTTCAGCTTTATTATATGTATAGATTATCACCGGATTTACTAATAATACTAGTATTATCTCGCCATTAGTTCGTCGTCAAACAAACTGATTCACCGCAGAAAGTCAATTAGCGGCGCCTGGTGAGCTCCATCTCCGCGGAATCTCATTAGTTTCCTCAGAATTATCGAGAGAAATCTGTTTGTTATTTGCGCATTTTTTGTATAAAATATTCAACTCTTATGCTAGATGAATTGGAACTTTATTTCTATGTTGTTAAAGGTAAAATTTGTTTGTTTTCGTTGAGTAATACGTGACTATTCAGGTAGAAACCGAAGGTATCTTCGCGTTGCTTCGTCTGTGAGTCTTTGAAACGTGTTTCTTTGGTCTATAGAGGGCTACGTACGTGGAGGTGAATTCATGTGAAAGGATTCGTGTCTTCGAAATTGTTATTTTGCTTAGTTGGACTCATATCTGCTTAGTGTATTGAGAGACCACTTCTACGTAGTAGTATTGAATGATGTGACAAATTTATAATTTATTTATCGGGCTGTTTCTCACTCAGACATATATGTACATATTTGCAAACCATATCAGGGTCATTGTTCAGTGTTTAACTATTTAAGTCAGCTTTTACCACTAAAATAAAAGAGTTGTGTATGACGAGGGTGTAATAAAAGAACTTCATTTCGCTTCTTCAAATTAATTCGATTCGTTTTATTCTTATTTATTTAAAAACAGTCATCTTAAAGATATTTATTGAAATGTATAGACAAAGCCAACTACAATACTATCACAAGCATCACGTAACTTGAACTCAGAACCTCTTGAAAAAACTCCGACTTTGAATCAAAGCGAGTCCATTTGATATCCGACAAAACCTTTATTCATAGCACACATTTTAAAATCTCAAACGAGTCTACCTGTGTAGAAAACATTAACTCAATTTTCGACCTTATTTTAAACTGAGTAAGGTTTAGAGGTAATGCGGTTTTTATCAGTAAAGCAGTAGCTCGGAGATTGCATTCACTTCATACATCTCGAGGTCTGTGGGCCAAAGCTGAGAGATAAGCGGCTTAAGTCATAGCTGTACTCGTTTTCTGAACTATTTAGGTTAAAATGTGGGGAAAAATTCATACGAGAACCATTTTAGTGTAATATCACAAACGAAACTCAAATAAGTTACTCTTTCATAGATAAAACATTTCTGTTTATTCAAATTGTTTCGTTTCTGGTTTTTTTAGATGCCATGCCATCGGCGTCCATTTTAAAGCTGTTTCATTTAAACTCAACTTACGACAAACATCTTCTACCAAAATAAAACTTCTGGTAGACGCCCGACACTCTGATAGCCAGTCTTTGGCTACAGTGTAGCACAAAACTGAATACATTTAGTGGCCGAGGATGAAAAACAATGAATTATATCGTTCTGTAATTCAATAAATAATTGTCAGGCCGCCCAGTTCGCAGAGTAACTAAGCAAAATATAAGGTTAGGATTAAACTAATTATTTCCAAAAAGTTTTTGCGGATGCCTACGTCATAACATCAACCTGCGTGCCAAATTTCTGCCCGATCCATCCAGTGGTTTGGGGCTGTACGTTAATAGATCACCATGCCAGTTGGTTAGTAGTTATTGGGCTGAAATTTTGGATATAGGTAGCATTTTTGGAAATGCCACTTTTAAAGGGGTGAAATAGGGGATGCAAGTTTTACTTCTTAATGCGAGTGAAGCCGCGAGCACCCACTAGTCGCACATAAAAACAAGGGAAGGAAAACTAAACATGCTACTTCTAACTACAAAAAAATATTTATTTTCATATTGTTAATTTATTTTGGGGCGCAATAAAGATATATTGTATTGTTTTTCAATCAATCTTCCTATACGTTTACACCGAGCCAGCACATGAATACGTAAGAGCCCTTCATTCAGCCGTCGTTACACTCACAGACTATTATCGCAGTCCCGCGAGCGCATACTTAGCAACGAATGGAACTGATATTACTTGCAGGTTAAATACAAACTATTGGTTTTATTGTTATTTCTCGTAAGGAGCACTAGCGCACGGGTGCTATAGATATATATTAGTATACGATGTTCATATGAATGTTATAAACTAACACTTAATATGAAAATATAAATAATACAAAAATGATAACTTTTCAGATGACTACAAAACTGATACTGAAAATTTCGACCTCAATTATTTTGAAATTTTCTTTTGAAGTGTTGTAATTAGTAAGATATAAATTAGCTATGACATTATCTAATACCATCATCACTCATCACTAAAGTGTGTTTTTATGGTCTCTTTATTTCGTATTCACGTCAATGCATCGGAGCGATTGATCTTCGTATTTTTGTATGTATGTAGTGTATAGTCCTGGAAGTGATATAGCATATGTCACTTTCACTCTTTTTTTCAAACCAAACGAACAGAATAAATTATGTTAATTTTTAAATGTTTTATTACCTTCTGACGGATTCGATAAATCACAATTTTTTAAACACAAGTCCATAACGTCTTTTATAATCGATTTTATTGTGTCATTTTACAATACAATGCTGAATTTGCTACTACATGAAAAATATTCACCCGACACAGCTGTACAAGAGAATCCACTCTCCGCCAGCCTCCATTGTGCCACGACAATGGGGATTTGTTCGATTGACTACTTATATTATGAGAATGTAACACGCATACAATATTATGTTGTATCGCATAGGTAACAAGCGATGCGAGTTTAAGTTTTGAGATGCTTGTAATATCTCTAGTTATGATAATGATAATAAAAACAAGTTCGTATGATCGGCTTTAATTGCTCGTAACTTAATGACTACCGTACTATGACAAATTACATAAATGGCTCATAGGGTAAACTAAAAAGTCTCACATGTTTGTGCATGCAAGTCAGTTTGCACATAAGAACTTACAAATTAAATCAGATTAGCTTTTTTACACAAAAACACAATTTCACCAAAACTTTTGTGTACATTTCCAACAACGAAATTTCAAACTTAGATTTAATTTTAGATATACTAGCAAAAGTCCTTTCTAGGTTACTCTGAAGGTATAATGTTGGCTTACTGCATTCTCGGTCAGTATACAAGTTTTTTTTTTTTTTTTTTTTTTTTTTACATTAGATAGGCTCACGCTTGACTACAACTTGCCTGATGTTAAGCAACGTTATAATCTACGATCTAGCGCGCTTGCCTAGAAGAAACCGGTTTACTCTCGACTTGAAGACCGACAAATTATAGTTCAAGGGGAATAGAGATTCGGGCAAGGAGTTCCACAGTTTGGCTGTTCGCACGATAAAAGTCGAAGCAAACCGCTTAGTGCGAGTCTTTGGAACCTCAACTGTATAACGGTGCCTTCTTGCCGTACCTCTACTCGTACGATGGTAAAATGGGGCTGCAGGAATTATATTTTATATTGCTGCTATAATGTTACGTCGACGATATTCGATATTAGCTCAATGGACACTTTTAGCTTCTAGCTATACTTATCAACATTTTGGTTTCAAAATAATACCTAAGTGAACATTTTCTTACAATTGTTAGATGATATTGAACCAGGAGTGTATTTTATTGTGCTTTACCGTAAAAAAAACTACAAAACCTATGCCTTTGGTTTTTTAGAGGCGAGATCGTATGGAAATGGCGGTCAGGCGATTGAACGTTAATGCTACCAATGCTACTTACTTACTTGGGTCCCCCCTCCCCTAGCTGGCAGAATAAGTAGTTGAAAACTACATACATTGTGTAGTTTCAATAGTTAGAAATCTCACAAACAGGATTCAAACCAGTACTAGTTACAAACCAATAAGTTACAATCCAACAACCTCTAGTAAGTGAGTCATCTAAAAACATTCTGGTAATGAAAATTTACAATCTCTGTGAAGCGCTAAATCACGGCAGGATCCAGTTTAAGGGGACTTAATCAGGGCATTGCCAGGGGCTTGTACCATCACCTCTGTTTTTCAATCGTTAAGGATTGGAACGTCCATCTATATAATCACAACCTACCTATAGCATTGTTAATAGAGGTGACGTATTTTCTAAGGAACAGTAAATCAAGTTCTCGCGATATTAACACGCCTTAGACACATGTCATTGCACACACATTTAATAAATACAATAAAGGTACCCCTAATTTTTTTTAATAAGTTTTCAGCAGCTTTTATGTTATTTTTACTCTGACTTTCGCCTTCTTGAAAGAAAGTCAGTTTAATTAATTTAAAATCAATTTACACACGCTGTAATTGGTGGATTTCGAAGTATCAGCTAATGACAGCCGATTGAAATTGATTTGATTCGGGAATTAAACTGATTGTCGTTTTAGTAACCATCTGATAGCCTTGGTCCGTCAGAGGTATTGGTAAGGACGCAGGACCTTCCTAAATAGCGTGTAATATGTGGCTAGTGTGTTGTGAGCCTTGAAATTACTTTGAAACTAGTTTGGGTTTCGGACTTGACATCAAGTTCAAAGTTTAAACTATAGGACCCCAGTTAAGCTCGCTCGTTGAAGGTATTATTCGATTACTGCTACTAATTTTATGACTGTTAGCCTAATGTATCTTTGTGTAAGGATATGTGTTAAAGTTTGAATTTTAACAAAATTTGAAAGGTGAATTTAATGAAAAGAAAAGAAGTGAAATATAATATTGGTTAAGACGATGTTATTCTTGCAACTCTGTATTTTTGCTGTATACGACACATTCTAGAATATGTATATTCACTAGTATTTCAAATTACTTTAGCTTATCTGTATTCATAATTTTCCAAATTACATTACTCATATCAAAATATAGTAACAATCTGAAAACTGAAAGTTACAAAATAATATAAAATGATGATTTATCCTTAGTTACTTACATCACTTAACAATAGGACTGTCTCTACTCAAATAAAATTACTTCGATTGAAATTTGTCTGAAACAATCGACGATTCTACACAAAATGTGACGTAAAACGTTATCTTCTTTCCATTATAAAACAGAACGAAAGATAGAATGACGATTTATCCTAAACCCTTATCCACATTGCTCCCGCAGTAATCCAAGCGTGGAGATTAAGACGGTACACTCGACCAAGCCCCACTTAAGGAGCAATCAACAGGTAGATTGGAGCCCGTGACGGTTCCGATTCGATCGAGACAAGCGATTGCTGTCTGTAGCTGTAGGTTGTAGGGGTGTGCGAGGGAATAGCGATTGTAAATTCTTTTAAAAAAGATTGGTTTGTTATTTTATGTAGAATATGAGCAAATTATTATTATATAAGGTCTTGTTGAGTGTCAACGTGTTATAGTTAAAAAAAAATATTAGGGTTCGATGGATGTGGTTTTGGTTAAATTAAAATAAGATAAATAAAACAAAATCAAATTTAACTTTTAATAAAATTATATAGAAGTTTTCGCTAGGATGCCTTCGCTCTGTTGTGTGGTTGTAGTTAATAGGACCATAGAAAATTATTGTAGCTGGAGCAAGTAAGTGAGGTGCTATAAAGTAGTAAAAAGAGACTATTTAAAGGAATTAAACCGAAGCTAAAGGAATTGATCTACTAAGGCGCCGTTAACAGCGCAGTTAGCATTAGCTTTAAGCTAACGCAGTTAGTTTAAAGCTAAATGAATTCCTCTTTCAACCACCAACATCCCTGCCGCATTACACCTGTAACCTCGAATCAGTACCTTCATCAGGTAGATTTCACTGTAAGGAGGTTCTCTCTATCAACCACTAATACCCCTACCGCTTTAAATGTATGAAGAATACATTAAAGAGTGGCCAACTCAGGTAACATAGTTTTTAAATCGCAACAAGGGCCTGTGATATTGACGCATTAATAAACAAATATTCCGGGATATTTCACACAGCGCCATCTAGCCCCACACTTAGCAAACGCTTGTGTCGTGGGTACTAGATAACGGATATATTCATATACTTTTCTTTTGTAAATACATACTTATCATACATAGAAACGACCAGTAACATTACATGTAACCTTGAAACAGTATCGATCTAGTTGCAGTGGTTCTCCCCGAGGAGGTTGCTGATGATTGCCGGCACATCTACCGCAGACATTGCTCTCTTAATTGCCGCCTGATTGGTAATATTGGAGCTACATCCACCGCTGCAAGGACTAATTCAGGGGTTTGAATCGATAGAGATGATTTCATAGAAGGATATTTATAAAACCCTAAATATAAACGAAGTGCTCTATCCCACTGCCAGAGAGCAGCGTGCCCAGCATACTGGCCGCATTACCACGCTGTATGGCTAATACGTTGAGCCAGAAAGAAGGGCAGCATTTTGGTCACGCGTCGCGTCAACCAAGCCGAATTGGTTTTGATGTCGTGGGAACTTGGAGCATTAAGGACCGAATGCCTGTTAGTGATGTCTAAAAATGCATACATGTACAAGTATTTATCTAGCCCCATAATAATACCGCAGTAATATTTAACTTACTCTTAAGTCTTTTGTGAAACTGCGCAATGTCAAAGTAAACAAGGATTATGTATACGTACAAAATATGGTGTGATATGTCTGCGGTTGCCTCGACCATTCATATAGATCTCTCATAGAGTTGGTCTCTACATTTTAAGTATAAACATTATGTATGTAGCATTTAACAAAATCTATACATATAATAAAGCGGAAGAGGGTATACTTCATATCCACAAAAAAACACGTTTCAGCACTTTTTATATTTTTTGTCGGTTTACCTGTGTCTCTGTTTGTCTGTTTATTTTAAAGCTCATAACTCAAAAACAGTTGATTGGATCATTATTCTTCTTGGTATGTAAGTATAACGAGGTCTTAGGAGTTTTTATCCTGAAATATTGCGAGCGGAGCGTCGGGCGTCCGCTAGTTAACAATATAACAGCAAATCTCTGCTCAGCTAAGTCTACGTTCAACGTGCTAAGCTAAACTCCTCTACATGTATTAACAGTTAGTACCAGGACACACTTGGCAAGTCTCCAAATACACTGGTCGTGTTACACCTATCTCATCTCATGCAATCGAGCCCGACAAAGGAATAAAGACCTAACTGGAACAGACTTTGAGTGATATTTCGCTTGCGACAGAAGTCTCTGTAATTCAGTAGTCATCAGCAAGGGATTTCATTACGTGGAATGACCCAAAAGGAGAACATTTTTCGCTTCTCTAATGATGTTACGGTATGAGATGAAGTTTCTAGGGAAACATTTTGTTTGCAGGGGGCTTTTTTTGGAATTTCTATTATATGTACAAGGTTGATGACAACTTAACGGAAAAATTGAATAACTCAAGACTAGTTTACGGTTCTCAGATGTATGATATAGACTACTTGCTTACTTACTACTTGATTACTTTACTTTTACTTTACTTCTCATGCCAAAACATTGCTAAAATAGCCACAAACATCAACTAGTTACTAAATATAGTCTATATAAAAACACCTTCTGGAGTGAATAAGGCCAGTCTGCCACTTCAATAAACTCTAATCCTCTCCACAACATTTTCACCGCACTGTTGCGTCGCTAATTGAATATGGTTAGTAAACTGATTACGGTGGCTATCCGCCCAACTTTAACAGCAACTTTTAAGCAATTATCAGCCTTAACTGCCTGGAAATATGGGCCATTTTAAATGGCCTAGTTTGACTTGTTACCCTGTGTAAAGTAGAGTTGTAGACGATATCGACGCGATTTAACTTGGTTATGTTGGCAGAACAGTGTTTGCAACGGTTTGCTAATAGTTTGTGGCATTGGAAATGTTATTTTACTCTCAAACCAGAGGATGACATTCTATACATATAATTAGGATAGGTATGTATAGATTGACATGTAATAGCTTTACCATGGCAAAATGCAATATTTGCAGTATAATATAATATACGTTCCTCAACAAGGATATTACGATTACGTTTGTACATATATGTTTGTCAATAGAATCAATATTATTAATATATTTTTTAGGTAGGATATGATTCGTTCAAAAGGTAGTTTCTTTAAAATCGTTTCACTAGTTTTTGAGATATGGTTAAAATGTAAAAGTAATCAATGCCACCGATTATTTTTGTTCATAACCACCATTTCAGGCTAAAAATCAATACGTATAGCAAATGTGGGCGCGTTGGATTGTTTGTAAATTACATGTATGCAGCAAATATTTGTGCAGTTCGAATATTGGCTCCTGCTTAATGAAGACCGCATTTACTTTAACGAACCTTTTATAAAAACTGCGCAAACTTATGGAAATTTCCCTTTTGCATTTATATTGTAATTTTAAATGGAAATGAAATATTAAAATTGTATGCTATTTTATTTTTGTAAAATCTATGAATATTTTTGTTATAATATGTTTGATTTGATCTTAATAATAATAAAAATCATAATCAAAATATTTTTAATGCGAATATCTTATAGACTGTCGTTGTGTGCATTGTACAACTATGTACATATGTATTTTGTACTGTAATTTTGTTGATCTTTGTCAGTCAAACGGCATACGAATGAATTCAGCATAATATATAATAACATACGATTTTATATGTTTAAATACAACCCTAATGTGAATTTAGGAAATACCTGAAATTAACTTTAAATGTTACAATTAGGTACAGTTTTCAGAAAAAAGGAGGGCATCAAACAATTCAAGGTTTATTACATTCGTGATTATAGCACATTGTCAATGTAATTACAGGCAACTGACATTCCTGAATACATTGTTTAAAATTGTATGACAAGTGGCTGCCCACGGAATATTTTTATTTTGCATTATTCTATTTAACAAAAAGATATTGGAGTCCAAAACCTCCCGAAATAGTTATCACTGTGTCTCGGGAGCCGATGGCTTCTCCCTGCTTAAAATTAACACACAAACAGAGACCCAAAATATAAATTAAGAAATGGTAGCGTTATTTATCAAACATAATCTCACGCCATTTTCTAATACCTATCTAAAAAGTTTCTTATGCCACTTTCGGATTTACAAAATATACTACAGTCATACCAAAAATAATGTTGATGAATTGCTTCGTTGCAATGTTAGAATATAAAATACACAGACCAATAAATAAATACATATGTTTTGTTATAAAATAGTAACTGTTCATTTGTATCATTTTCAGAAAGAGTTCGAGAGATCCGGAATGAGTTTGGAACTTGTTAGTGGGTCTATGCTAATACCAACATAATCCAGCACTTTGAACATATTGAAGACTGAAAAGAGAATAAATTACCTAACAACAATTTGTTAGTCTATTTATTCCTCTTTCAGTAACTGTTTTCAGTCAAGATGTTTGTTTATAATAAACACATTTTTGTTTGTGTATAATAATGGATGAAATGGAATACCGCTATTAATAATTTAAGCCAAATTTTAGCACGAGAAGGAATCTCGGTAACAAACCGCGTTGGGTCGCGTTTTATAATGTCACACGATATAACTGAAAATAAACACACACTAGGTTGTTTATACGGAAGGGTCTGCAAATCTGTTTAGTAACAATATCCAATAAAATGTAGCATCGTCGAGTTTAAATATATTCGATCAGAAGTAGTTACGTAGTGATCGACTTAGATATTACTAATTGTATACTAATCAATTATGTATGTTTTGACAATTCACTTCATCATTTATGTAACTTTTTTTGGTGATTTGATATTTTAAAATTACCAGCTGAAGTAAGAGAAAAACAAACAGCATATCCACTTTAGGTACTTTTATGATGAGTTATTATGAGCACAGACAAAATTGTAGTCCCTTTAAAGGTACGATATTAAATACATGGCTTTATCCATGTCGGATAAAGTGGTTTGGCATTTTAAGGTAAATTGTCGGTTTGCGACCGCACTGTTGTTGTATTTAATCTGCGTGCTAATTCTGGCAAATTTTAAGTCAAGCAAATGAGATACAATGGTTTTGTTTGAAATGCTATGTTGGCATTTTTTTATTTAAAGGTGTAAGTTGTCCGCCATTGCGGTAGATCGACGTCATACAGGAAGGACCAGGATTTGTTTTACGCAGTACTGGTAAGAGTGGCTTAAGTGGCGTGAGTAGAGTTAGAAGAAAGGTTTATGCTCAGCACTGGGAACAGGTTAACGAGGATGAAGAAAGTAGTTTTACTTACACAGGAAAGATTATTTAATTGTGATGTGCGTTTTAATACCTACTCCATAGTCCCTACCTATAACAATAATGGTTATATACCTCATTCATTTGGCGAAATCACTATTATATTTCTTGATGACGAATTGCGTAAATCGTATATTTTATCGATAACCTGAATCTGTCTAAATAAAATATGTTTCAGAAATAAGTTTAGTTTGTCTCATGTTCCATAACAAATAATCTCCATATAAAGGGTTACAATAGTATTAGGTACAGATACAGATATAGATGTTTATTGATAAATTATGGAAATTTACATGTCAAATTAAATAATTACAGTATTCATACAATAGGCTGTTTGACAATGCGAAAAATAAAGTGTCAATTGCTGACATCCGTATGTAATATGAGTGTAAAAGAGGTTATTTATTACCGTTAGTTGAAAATAATAATTAATATATTAAAAAATCCATAAATTAAAATGCATATTTATCAACGCTTGTCACGTGACACAAAACGCTCCTGATTGGTCGAGTTTATAATGACGTCACTAGCTTGTCAACATTGTTTGCCTACATGTGTATTATTATATTTCGAAACATATTTGATAAGATTTCATTATTTTGTGTGATTTGTTAGCGAAATTTTACAAATTCCATCAAGAACTTTTACCATGAACCACGATTTTGTAAAAACAGACAGCGGAAACCTGCCCCAAGAAGTAGACGCAATCGTGGTCGGATTATATTTCAAAAATAATTACGATTATTATGCTGCGGAGCTAAAAAAATTATAAACAGCAAAGTAATAACACCTAAATGGTAACTTAAATTCTATCATAAGGAAGTGAAATGATGATAAACTTCTTGCTAAAACGCTTTTTGTACTGATAGTAATTAACCATCAAATCAAATATACTTTATTGTACCCCAAATAAAAAAGAACATATTTAACATAAAGGTGGAAGGTAACCAGGGACATTGGGCGACCTTATTACTAAAGTGATCTCTTCCAGGTAACCTAGTTTGGACAACACTAGAGGAAATCCGTAAAGCTGGCGTACTTAACACAATATTAAATAATTTAAAAATAAAACACAATATAACAAATATAACATTCAAAGTAAACAATATACAAACATACCTACTAACACACAAAACTACATATTATTGATATTTAAAGGAAATATATACATTGAAGGAAATCACACAAAAATAAAAGAAAGCAGAACATATTTCAAGTAAAAAGACTTACACACACCAACTAACATCACAAAGTAGAAATGTAATGATTAAAAACCAAGCTCTGAAATATGGGCAAGGATTTAGCCTGCTTGATATTAAGTGGCAGGTCATTCCACAAGCGAACAGCTTGCACAGTGAAAGAGGAGTGATAGTAGAGATTGGGATGGCTAAACTCAGGAAATTTCAAGTGAAGGAAACGAGAAGAGCGCTGAGAATCGGAATGGGAGGCAGTGTCAAAGGAAAACCTTTCTTTTAGGTACAGAGGAGTGTAAGGATTGAAGAGGATTTTGAACAAGAGTGAAATGATGTGTGCATTACGGCGAAGACGGATTGGTAACCATTTGAGCTTTTTCGAAACTCAGAAATGTGGTCATATTTACGTAAACCAAATATAAACCTAATGCAGAAATTTTGAAGACGCTCGAGTTTAACGAGCTGCATGTCATTTTCCATCTGTAAAAAACAAACAAGTTAGTCTGGAACCTTTAGTGCAATGCTTATTGAAATCATAAGACTGTATGTAGCTACAATTTTTAAATAATATTATGCAAAACAGCGGAAAAGAAATGAATAGAAATGTTCGAAGTGATTTAAGTGAGACATTTTGCAAACAACATAGGTATAAGTACATATTATAACCTCAAATCCATAAAAAAAGATTAACATTCTAAGTGTAATACAGCATTTCAAAAGTACCTATCAATATTACGTTTACTTATGTACATCGAAATAGTCTTCATAGAAGAAAATATTTGTACTATTCCCTATGTCATTGTTATCCCTCCGAGAAAGTTGCAGCCACTTTCGGTGCACTTGGACATTCTTTTGAACACTTAGAAATAGTTTGTTCGGAATTTTTATTGACGTATTTGTACATTTTGGAAATGCACACAATTTGTAACTAATTTTGTAGCACATTAATCACTAAATTCAATCGCACTTTCGTCATTTGTTTGCGTATTGTATGTGGATGATATGTGCCACAGATCTCAATACAGGTTAGTGACGTCACCGATTCGATTGCAGCGCCATATTGACAAAGTAGCGTTTTGGCGAACTATTTAAATATAGTATCTTTAATTTGATATTTTTCCGAAAATATGTACCAGAATTTAAAAATACACTTTAGACTAGGTTTCTTAACCCCTAAATAAAAATATCACACGCCTACGAGTTTCGGGTAGGAAAGAAACTTACTTGCTTGATATACCTATTTCATTCAATTATGTTATATTAACCAAACAAGGGGCGTTACTAAAACTCATTTTATCCCAAAGTAACTCAATGAAAACCACCAAGCTTAACTGATTACAAGCATGTATAATTACAAGTCATTTTTCTATGAATAAACAAGTAAATAAAGCACATAACATCACGGGCACCATGATATTATGTGTCCTATATTTAGCCGTAGAAAAGTCTAGGTCAAAAGCAGTGGCTCGATCGATACTTATTGAATTAATGGCGATGCATTGAAGGGCGGCAGAGACTTCCGGTCGAGAATAGATGATAGTGGCAAACGTAATCTACTGTATTGGATAAACTTGATATTTAATATTTTTATGTATCGTGACCAAATAGTAAAAGTTGTGTGAATGCGGTTTACTTCATTGATCTGAACTTCTGTGATAAAAAGCATAATAGTTTTTTTTGTAATTAGGCTGTGTATGCAATGTTAAATAAACATATTTTATTTGATTTGACCAATTTTCTGGTTTCTGTTTTAGTTTTTGAAGACTGATAGTGTCTTGTTTGATCACTTGTAAAATTTCTACATAATTTATTTATGTAATCCTTTGTTAACAACTTGGTGAACTTGGTACTAGGCAAGTGGATTGTATCAATCGTCACCAACTGATGGAAACTATAGATAATATGCTTATATTTTGAATTATTAAAATATAGACAATATGCTAAAACAAAGCAAAACAGTGACAGTTATTTCCAGTAATACCACGAAAAAAACGGTCACAAATATTTCACTTCACATTTCCAAAGAAAAAAGCAGGTTTCTAAAATTACACTCGGTTCCGTTTCTACCTTACCGGGTAAATCCCATAGGACACTAAAGTGTGCAAACATGTCCAAAAACAAAAGCCCAGTTACGGCCACGCAGCCCATACAGGTTTTTTCGCATTTTACAAAGCGTATTTTATGTGGGTAATCCCGCATAATCCCACCAGTTTGCTTTTTAAACACGCGTTCGGATGGGCCAAACCTTTTTAACTAGGTCACTGCAATTTTAAAGCTTATTACCAAGGCGTGAAAGTTTAAAATTAGTTGTATTTTTTTACAGCATGTTCTCACTTGTCTTTATGTGATTTTTTCCACTCGTTCTCAAGTTGTCCCTTGTTTTTGACAGAGACTGATGATGGTCGGTAATGAATCGGGGAACAACAGAACATAAAGCTAACAGCCATGAATAAATGTTTGCTGGCTGGTTTTTCATGCATAATTTTATCGGCAACGGCTTGTGATAGACCGAAGCCTGATATAAACACGGTTAAAAGTTTTAACGACGTCGCTTGGCAGGCTTGTCACACTTTTTTTTTTTAGAGAAAATTGGCTTATGAATCGATGTTATCGAGTTTTTTGCTCGACAAAGTTTTATTGCTCTTTTTTGTAAAAATCACGGCTTGTAGATTATATTGTAACTGGATTATGTTTCGCTGGCTAGAATGAAGAATGGTTTAAAGTTAGCAACGACTGACCAAGTACTTAACTAACAACTTTCCGTTCGTTTACAACTTACATAATTTTGAATTTCTAAAGAAAAACAAGGTCGATTCAATTTCAAGCATTTCAAGCAACTTGGTCTTCGATCAATAATGCACATCTTGGTACATATATAAATATCCAATTTAATATTGATAAGTACAATAAATAATCTGTATATTTTTTAACACGGAATAACGTTTGACTACAGCTTGCCTGATGTTAAGCACCACTGTAGTCTACGATGTTGCCTACGACAAACCTTTACTCTATTCCGGTTATAATTGTTAATATGGTAAAAGAAAACTATCCTGATTAAAGCACACACACATTTTATTTTTTTTCTATTTTTTAACACCTAGACATCTTATCAGTAGATTTCCACATATAAATAATACTCGCATAACTTAAAAAATTATATGTACATACGTACATATATGTTACTGGATTTATCGTATTGATGAGTTTTGAGATACTTAAAATAAAATTAGTAACAGAATATGATATCTGAATTAAAAACGAGTAATATTACCATATAACTAAAGTAATAAATCCTAGTTTCTATTTTTTTCTTCCTTTCTTCCTTAATGTAAATTTTGTATGTATGTAAATTATTTCATACAACCTCAATACTCACTACTTATCCACGGCCTATTTATTCTATCATCGTGTGTTCCAAATCTCATTTCGAGAAAATATTCAAACGAATCCAAATCAACCTTCGGAATACGTATGAGATGTTTTGCACGCGCTTTATTTTTTATTTATCTTATCAAGGGAAGGTGTGTTTTTCCGTAGATTTGTTGATGGATTCGATTTTTCTTCTCTTTTGTTGATATAGATAACTCTTTATTAAAATTACCAGCATATAGGAATAAAATAATAAATAAAATAATAAATTATTATACCTACAAAATATTTTTTTTTATACAAATTTACCCTCCAAGCATCAGGTTCAAGAGTAAAAATCTTTATGCTTCAAAATGTTACTTTAAATACATACAAAATTAGCTTATCGGGAGGCTCACGAACTCAGAGCAATACTTACCTATTCTGTACGTATTTTAGTTCTCACGAAACTTGATGGATCGGTTTTCTAACACGGCTTGCTTATTATTAAATGCTTTAGTTTTCAAGTCAAGAATATTGTTGTTAAGCAAAATAGTGCCTGAAACTTTTGCAAACTTTTTCTTTGTATTAAAATGCCAATACTTAAATCTATTTAAATATATATTTATCATAAACAAACACAAACAAAAGATCGGTAAAATTGTAGGGCATAAGAGTCTATCCTACAAATTATGTTTCTTGATTACATACATAGTGCACTGACGCTCTCGAGTTTTGAAATTCAAAACCCAGATCGTTAAAGAACTGAAAAAACTTGATGCTTTTAACCGTGCACTTGCTCGTCTCCAATAAATATTTGTAACTTATTCAAAAGAAAGAATCATTATAAATATCTGCAAACATAATCCTCAATTATTCGCTAACTCTATTTACTTAAACCAGTGATCGGTCTGCGGTTAGTCGGGGTTTAACATTAAACCAAATATTCTGTCCAATAAACCGACGATTTTACATGAACATGAAAGCCCAGAGACATCCAACTATGTGTAATGTCTTTCAATCAAAAATATCTGTTAAACAAATGTTTTTCAGCTAAATTTAGACCTCATGCGTCCGAAGCAGCTAAGATAGATAAATAGATTAACTCTTTATTGTTGACACATATTAAAAAACAGTACATAAAACAAATTGCATCGATTGAAATTGAAAGCGATCTCTTCCAGGCAACCTTCGGCTGGAGGGAAATAAGCAAAAAGAAGAATGTGATGAACAAGAAAAAGAAAAAAGAAGAATGTGGTGTACAAGAAAAAGAAAAAAGAAGAATGTGGTGTACAAGAAAAAGGAAATAAGAAATATTACTAATATGTGTATATATTATATATATTATATACATATATATATAAATACAGATAAGATGACAGGGACATACGATTACCAATTTTTAGCAACTGTCAACACGGTCAGTCCTTGAATGTCAAAAAATACTATTTTCTATTAGAGCGCTTCCGTAGGTCAGCTGATATGTCAAACTGTAAGTCCCGATTTGTTAGTTATATTTGAAAGTCATTACAATGTATTTGAAAACCTTGGAATGGTTTGAGTACTCTCAACACCAGATTACACTACGTACACATTTACCTACTTATTTTTGTCGTATTATTTTTAGCATTTTTTTTAGGATTACGGTTGACTGCAGCCTGCCTGATGAATCTATACTAATATTATAAAACTGAAGAGTTTGTTTGTTTGTTTGAACGCGCTAATCTCAGGAACTAAAGGTCCGAATTGAAAAAATATTTTTGTGTTGAATAGACCATTTATCGAGGAAGGCTTTAGGCTATATAACATCACGCTGCAACTACTAGGAACGAAGAAACAATGGAAAATGTGGAAAAAACGGGCAAAAAAACGGGAAAATTAATCTTTGAGGGCTTCCGTTACGTGCGCTGCAAAACGGTTCAAGTCGTGGGTAACAGCTATAATTTATAAAGCTGAAGAGGTTGTTTGCAAATATATATAATGATGCCTAAAATAACCACGCGGACGAAGTCGCGAGCACAGCTAGTATTTCGATATAATGAAGCGTCTATTAGCAGGGATAATGCCCTTTTAACTCGCCAGACTGATCCTGTGGTTATATCGATCACCAACTTTGCCGATCACGGGATTTGTCAAGCTCAATGTGTAATAATGAACAAAGGAGGACAGTTTTCTGCGAAACTTACGTATTATTAATACGTAAGTTCCATCTGAAATATCTGGTCCGCTATATTATAGACTACAATGATAGAAGGCAAAATTATATTACTTTGTTAATATTGACTGTAGTTTATATTGTACTTAATATTTTTTGTAATCACATTAATATAACTAAAACGGGTTTGCACTTGACCATTGTTTACCTGATAGTAAGCAATAGCTTTGGCCTAAGATGGAGAGTGCTTACTCGATAAGAACCAATTCACTCTCGCATTGACTTCACACAGTAAATAATTTATCGGTAACATATAATATACACATGATTACATAACACTTTCATACATACCTTCTCGTAATTACTTGTTGTTATTGCACATAGTATGATAAAGTGTAAGTGAGTAACAAAAAATAGTACCTGTCTGTACTTTATAAGTGGTAAAAACGTACAACCTTAAGTAAATTACCTTAGTTTTCACTTATCTACATTGCACCTTTGGCAAAGTTATGACAGTACGAATATTATACGCGATGTTCACATCGTTTGTGAATTCTCCATTACACAAACATTGGAGGACGCAGAACGACATTCATGACTCTTGCGAATGTAAGAATATTCTGTGGAAATCAAAGACTAAATACCACACAGATGTCTTATATTTAGAATTCAAAATTATATTTATTAACTTCAGAAATAAAATGCTTACATGCACATAGAAGGTGCATATTAATACAAAAATAAGCTTATTTATACCTAAATGATATTAAAGGTATATTATGTTTTGTCTATTATATCATGATAATTTTGATTGTTGTCATTCTTATACATTTTACGCATAATTTGTGTATAATATATGGAGATGATTGCCGTCAAAACGATCATAATATAATAAAACAGCAACTTTGATCTTAACGGCCATATGCACTTAAATATATAAAAGGGTCAATAATAACACGAGATAGGAACATAAAAATTCAAAGAATCTGTGTTCCTCGGTCATTCTATTCTCAAATTGTTCACATTTTTCTTTACATTAAATAGGCTTACTTTCGACTAAAGCCTGCCTGATGTTAAGCACCACTATAGTCTAATATGTAACACGCTTGCCTAGAAGAAACCTATTTTCATAGACCAAACAATCAGGAACATGGCTTATAGTACAGGTATAATTGTTTTATAGTGAAGGACTGATAGCTGTAACTCCCGTCTTAGTGGATACTTAAACAATGTTAGTAAAAATAGCAGTTTCCACAACGTTGCATCTATAACGATGTCTTTGTTAAAACGATGCGTAATGGAAGAACCCTCGTTTGGGACCTAAAGACCCTTCACGTGCGTTGCCAGTTGATGTGCACCCATCTCCGATAGCCATCATTTCTTCGTCTACATGTATTGTAAGTACCTATAGGTAAAGGTAATTATGTAGCATTTCTTCATAATGTAGTTACCTGTAGCTATAAGTTTATAGCTATCATCATCGTTTTATTGCTATCGATGGTTTATTTTTGTGCGGAAAATAAACTACAAATCTTTTCTAATTTGACTGGCTAGTTTTAGGGGTCGTTTTCTAAACTCAGATCGGATGTTTTTAAACATAAGGTAGGTACAGTACCGTTTTACTACTTTTATTAAACCTGTACCGAAATGATAGAATATAAGAATAGATAGAAACAGAAATACAAAGGTATAAAACTACATTTGAATAATTTTAATTCAAATCTGATTTTCATTATACAAGAAATCAAAATACAATGCGTAAGAAATGATTTAATTTAGTTAATATCGAGTAACAATAAACTGCGTCGAGTCAAGTAAGCTCTCGGTAAGAAATTACAGGCGCCGTCAGGTGAGCTAACGAACTATAGCGATTATTATTTGAACGCAATATCAATATACCGCATAGATGTCACATTAGAATGTAATAATATAGATATACATATGAATTTAAGGAATTACTAATCTTTATTTACAATAATAATGCATAAAAACAAGGGAAGAAAAAATAACATACTACTTCTTACACTTCAACACACAAAAAAGGCACTTAGTAAATCTTTAGAAAAGCATAAAGATAGTCTAAGTGCTCCAGCCCGAAGGCAGCGTGTCCAGCATACTGAAATAAAAAAATAACTGTAGTTATTAATTTTTTTGAATTTGAGTTTAATTATTATTGTTCATTTTGTTAAGTATGCAGATAAGATTTTTTCATTGATGACAAGTGAACGCCCGCAGGTTTGCTCGCGTTATTTCGGGATAAAAGTAACTTATGGCACTTCCGAGACCTCATACTACCCACATATCAAAAATCACGAAGATCCATTCAGACAAAACATTTTACGTGCATATATTATGTGGATACTAGGTCCATAATTAGGTATTTCCAAGCCATATAGTCTATACTACAACGTCTAGCACAGCCTTTTGTTCAGGAGGAGTGAGATAACGACCTTCGAACAGTAAGCGATGGGAGCGCTTTTGTACTAAAGTGTGAACTAGGTAGGCTGCTCTGTCATATGACAGCAGGGAGATAGTATAGGGTTCATTGCCTGTGTCAAGGAATATTGTTATGCCTTTGTATGTAATAGTTTCTTACAGTTGCTGTCGAGACAAGTTTGCTGTAGGAGGGAGGCAAAAGATTTTCTCAACAAAGGCGGAAATTGGTTGCAAAATCAAGATATCAGCGTTCTTCAAGTATCCGGTGTAAAAAATATTTGTTACTAAGTATACAGAGAGGTAATTCGGCTACAACTTTGTAACAATCACAATTAAAGGCGCTTAATTTAATATTTTAATCAAATTATTTTTAAGAAGTTTTTGGATAGCTATTATTATGTTTATTTTCATTCATCGTATTAATACAGATAATAAACTTTCTGAATAAAAATATTTCTGGGGACAGAATCTGTTAATCTGGATGAAAACGTAGCTTATATATAAATCCAGGAATTTTATCCAAATCGGTCCTACTTGAACGTGAAGAAAAAGAAACACAAACACATAAAAACTTTCCTCTTTGCAATATCGTAATTATAACAAAATATCACACAACTAGAAATTTATAAGAAACATCTAGACAGGTCACCGCTTAAAAAACCAAATATGTTCTACATTCTACTAAAATCGCCATCTGAAAGAAGCTCTCGTGTTACGGTGTATTTGCGTGCGTAAAACCGTCTGTTTATGGCTGCCTACATAACACCGCCCGTTTGCTCAGAGCCTCGTAAATAGGGGTCTGGGGGTTAGTGGCGTACATCCTCCGATAATGAGGATGTGGCTACTTGTTCTTTGTTATGGTGTTGTTATTTGTACTTGCTTTGAGAAGGCATGTATTGTGGTTTGTTTTATGTGTAACTAGTGGGTGCGCGGCTTCGCTCGCATTAAGAAGTAAAACTTGCATCCCCCATTTCATCCCTTTAAAAGTGGCGTTTCCAAAAATCCTTTCTTAGCGGATGCCTACGTTATAACATCTACCTACATTCCATATTTCAGCCCAATCCGTCCATTGGTTTGGGCTGTGCGTTGATAGATCTCTATATCAGTCAGTCAGTCAATCAGTCAGTCACATTTGAGTTTTATATATTTAGATTTATTTATTTGGCAAACATAAGATTGATCATTACAGATAAATACCAATCCCTTTAAACAAGTAACTAACTTAAATAGCATTTATTTGTCAGGTTTGAACTTAAATAAAACATAATAATATAATTAATTCGGTTAAAATGAGAAACACTTATTAAATAAGAAACGTTCGGGGCATGATTTTGTCATAAATAAAATCGTAGCGAGAGTACCTATAGTTATCGAATGACAATTCTACAACTAAAGATAATTAAATGGCTAGTAGGTGTACCTTGTACACAATTAAATTTCTTGCATCTGAGTTGTTCTACGTAAAGATGTAATTGTGTGTACAAACTACACTTACTGTGTAGTTTTTATTTATTTAAATTTTAAATATCTCTAGTTGTAAAATTGTTAGCCACTTTCGTTCAAACTTACTTACTTTTAGTAGAAAGACAAACAAATGATTATTGCAAAAGCAACAAATAGGTAATACAAACACATTCACCACTACCTGCAAACTTGCCATCACAGCGTCTGATTCCGAAGCTCGTCTCCGGAGGCTTTCTCGAAGCTTACCGGAACAGACGTGAGCAGCGGCATGCGCATTTAATTACTTATTTACCTTCGCAAAGCTTCATTGACATGTGAAGGGTCCCCCACTACTTATCGACACGGTGTAGAATAAGATAGGCTTTAGCATTTTAAGCGCCCGTAGCTTAGCTATCGCTATAGCTATTAGGTAATCGCTTGCGATTACCAAAATCGACGCGGGCAGTCCTTGGATGCGTGACTTGGATGGTGAAAAGTGGCATTACATTTTGGACGCTTCCGTGGGTCGGATGACACGTTAAATTATAGGTCCTGGCTTTTTGTCTAGTACGGCAGTCGTTAAACCAGCTTAGGGCGGTTTGAAAACTCTCGAGTTGGCCCGGTCATTCGATAAGAAGAACAAGAAGAAGAAGCATTTTAACTATGTTTCCCTCTAAAATCATAATCAATCTAAGGGTGTGTTTCGGCAGTCAGCTAGTTTCATTCTAATTCAGATACCGCTGGTAAGTTCCATTTCGGCAACAATATTACTTGTTTGAATGCCTCTTTGTTAGCACGGGATATACTTACGTTTTACTACTGCCCACCTGATGTCAAGTACCATTGTAGTCTAAGATGTAGCACGTTTGCTAAGATGAAATTAATTTACTCTGGTTTTGAAGATTCCTGGAGAAACTACACAGATACTAGTAGTCAAATGTCTGTGTAAATAATGCTAAGTCATCACAGTTAGTGTAGCCATTTGATGTGTGGTACCAAACGACAACAACGTACAACGTACGAGTATGTATATTTTAGTTTAATATTAAGGTTGCTCCGTGCCTTTGCAAATGGTGCACTCCAGCTCAGTCTGTTATTGTTCTATGTCGATGCCCACAACCCTATTCTGTTGAGAATTCGCAAAATGTCGCTTTGAGTTTGCGAAAGTTCGCCGGGAATTCAGCGGCGGCTGTTGTTTTGCTTTCGACGAGAAAAGTTTGCTCGAGCCTCCGTAGTACACGCTACATAATGTATGATTAACTTGTAGATGTATTTTCAACAACACGACAAGAAAAGTGCTCGTAGTATCAGATATTTTTGTATATTTTGTATTGCCATCCAGCGTGGTAATGCGGCCAGTATGCTGGGCACGCTACCCTCTGCCAGTGGGCTGGAGCACTTAGACTATCTTTAGGCTTTTCTAAGTGTCCCCTGTTTTGGTTGTAGTTACAATTTGTACATTTAGTTTTTCTTCCTTTGTTTTTATGTATTATTATTATGTATTATTATTAGCTAGTTACAAGTACTTTGTAATGTTATGGATTGGGTTCTCACGTTGGAAATGTGCGTTGCACGTTGGTAGCAGTAATAACGTTACATTGTTTTTATTTTTAGATTTATTAAAATCATAAATCAACTGTTTTAAAACTATGTTCTAGTGTTACCTGTAACTACGTTTTGTCAATTAAAACATATAATTTCGACAGTTGTCATTCCTTTACATCGTTTAAGAATGTATTTACCGTAATATTATATGAAGATATGAGCTGATTTGAGATCACAAATTAATGATGAAAACAGTTCATTGGGAATTTTACTACCTACTTCAGTTTTTATAATCACTACAACTGTAAAAAGTACCTTCTCATGCAGGTTTTTAAAAGCAACTAAATACCTAGTATCCAACACACAAAATGGCAAAAGCAAAATAATACCCAACTTTTAAAATGTAGGGGAAAGAAAATTCCGAAATGCGTCTGACCAATTTTCCGGCAATAAAGGGTAATCGACTGTGTAGGTACCGGGGCAGGTACACCGAGCAATTAGGTTTCAACCAGAGACCTGTGAAAACTGTGGAATAGAAATAGGACATTTGTAGAATTTAGTCTAAAAATCTGAGAACAAGCAAGTAAGTAAACAACTCATGCAAAAAGGTTCGATTTCCGCTTGAGACTGGCCTGTTAGCTTAGTTGGTAGTAGCTCTGCCTTCTAATATAGCGGTTGCGGGTTCGATTCCCGCTTGACAAGCTGTATTTATGTATTTACAAAAGAAAAGTTTATTAGTATTATAACCGTTATCTAGTACCCACGACACAAGCGTTTCCTTAGTGTGGGGCTAGATGGCGCTGTGTGCAAAGTTACTGATTTTATAAAAAGTTTTCAAAATTATAGATACTTGGTTTCTTCTATGCTACATCTCAGCTTGCAGTGTAAAGAACATACTGAAAAGGAACGTGCGCCTACTTATATTTTATATACGTTAAGGTTAAGAAAAAGTGAACGATGTATAGTTTTCGCAGAGTTCAAAGCTTTGTTGGCAACAACTTAAAGTGCAAATATATGAATATAAACTTTACAAGAGAACAATTTGCTGTAGTATGAATGACGGTGACCATTTTAGTACATTTCTTTATGAGCTCTAAGGTCCATGGTTCAAACTTGGTTAGAGGCGAGTTTTAGATGGTTAAACAGGAGACTCCTTCTATAAGCCTACTAGGACATAGATAACTCTATCACTGAACTCAGGTATGTGAAGTTTCTTCCCACTCTTTTTGTTACACACTGAATCGATTGATGTATGTCTTCAACTAATGGGTGCTCGCGGCTTCGCTCGCACTCAATTTTTTAACAGCAGAAGGCAGAGCATTTATTATATATGCACATTGTTTATGTCATACAATAAAATTTTACTTTACTTTACTAAGAAGTAACTTCCATCCCCTATTTCACCCCTTTAAAAGTGGCATTTGCAAAACTTCTTTCTTCATCAACAAGTCATAACATCTACATACCTGCATGCCAAATTTCAGCCCGTTCAGTCCAGTAGTTTGGGTTGTGCGTTGATAGATTACTATGTCAGTCGGTCAGTCGCCTTGGAGTTTTATATAATATCTAGATTGAAATTAGCCAATTTACAATATTGCTTGTTTTAAACATTGTTATTATAGTCCAAAAGCTTGTTATCCAATATATACATCATTACTACACAAAACAACCATACTTAATTAAAACTCCGATAACGTAACATAATTTAAAAATAAAGATTAAATCTTATATTTCAGCAATAGCACACAAAATATTTCATTTCACTATGGCAACAAAGTAAAATTGAACACTTCTATCTTTTGTAGTTTGATGTTAGCATGGCAACAATAGTTAACATTGTGCTAGACAGAATAGAATGTGCTTTACAGTTGGCAAGGTCAAGAGCACGATTCGTGAGTACATCGCGTTTGAACCTATAATACAATTGAAGTCACGAAACTTAGTTTCTGGGTCATACCTGGACGTGTTACAAACTTGTGAACTCCTGCCATTTATATTTTCAATATTTATTGGAGTTAAGGCACTTGCTAGTCCTTGGCTAGATTTGTGAGCAAATACTTGTGTTAATGTTTTGCATGATGGTAAGGAACTAATTGTCACCTAGTTTGTTCTTTATATTTTTTCAATATCAATCAATGTCTATCTGTCTGGTCTCATTTATATATTTTATATAATAATAGTAACGGCATATTTCTTTTATAAGAGTCAATTTTTTCAGTAATTAGTGGCATTATGATTATGTGAAAAAGCACTAACTGTTTTTACTATCGAGGTTGGATGTGATAATGTCAAAACTGTCAAGGATAGTATATACAAAACACTGTTTAACTAAGAGACAGCTTATTTGTTTTTTTAAAAAGGCATTCAATATTTATGTGCAGGTATAGAAAAACCTTATGCAACTTGTATTTTGGTACTAAGTTTCTAAGTGACCTATCAGTGAATTTATGTAGTAGCCACATGTTTCGTGTAGGTTTACTTTAGTTTTAGATCACGACCGAAAAGTTAGCGGTGAGTTTCCAAATAGAATTTTCGTAGCTAAAGTCTTCGTAATTAGCTTTAGGTACATTTCGTTTTATCAAATTAACTTAAACTACGTTAAGTAGAGAAGGAAGACATTTTCGTTTTTTTATTTGATTAATCTAGTAAATTGCTTCTTCTTCTTATCGAATGAGAGTGGCCAACTCTGGTGTCGAGAGTTTACCAAGCCGCCCTAAGGGCCTCTGACATGGCTTAACGACTGCCGTAATAGACAAACAGCCGGGACCTACTATTTAACGTGTCATCCGACTCACGGAAAATAAATAAAGTAAATTGCTAAATTTTGTCAATTAGAAAACCAATTTGGTATGTATTCAAGAAATATACCTAATACTGATCTAAAGATTATCTCCACCCAAAGTAGTAGATGTAAAAATGGACCCTAAATTGAATACCAATGTAAGTTCATAATGAAAGTGGCTAACTATGGCGTTGAGAATTTTAAACCACCTTTTGGCTATTTAATATGTTTTATAGTCGACTGCACACATTTAACAGAAAGCTGATTGTGTCTTCTGATTCTAGCGAACGCTTTGATGTAAATTAAACATTTTTCTTTGTGTTTTTTTTTTGCCTAAGAACAGATAGTGATAGAAGTGGCTTAACTTTGGATAGTGCTAAAAGATACATAAATCTGCTGAGCTACGACCTAATGTTAAGCAACGTTGTATGTATGATATAGGTATGTATGAATCCGGGTCACTCTCAACTTCTCTTTCCTGAGTCGTGTTTCCTTAAGACTGAGGGTCGTGACTCCCCTGCAGAATTAATTCGTTAGAGGAGTTCTCTTGGGCAGTTATGGAAGACACATGTCCTCGGATATTGTGGTCCTCAAACATGTAACTTTTCTCGCGATGTTTTCCTTCACCGCTCAGCGAGTGCAAATGCACACCAAACTTGAAAATACAAGTCATTGGTGTAGGGGCGCAATAAAACCAGCGAGCGTCTGATTAAAAAAATATAGTTAAGGGTGTTACAAAACTTTTTCCCTACTTAGACCTATGTGGCATGACCCAAATAAAACGAAGAGAGACACATTAAATGGTAGTTTTATTTTAGAATAGCGGGTAATGCACAAGTAAGTTTTACAAATTCAGGTAGATGGGAAATAGTTGTATACAATTGAAATTTAATAAATTAATTTAAGATACTTCGGCTCGGAAGGATCCGGAGTAACAGATTACAGTATTTAAACACATTAAGAAATATTCAATAAATTAAGTTAAGATACATCGGCTCGGAAGGATCCGGAGTAACAGATTACAGTATTTAAACACATTAAGAAATAGATTTATTAATTATATTAAGGGAAGAAAGTTAAGTTACCTCAGCTCGGAAGGATCCGGGATAACAATTTACAAGATTCAAATTCGCAAACTGCTAAGTACTTAGGGTACCAGTTACCGACAAAGTTACATATGGAACAGACCTAGGGATCACTCAGCGAGGTGAACCTTGGAAATTAAGATTGTTAAAATTGGTTGGTTTTTTACACTAGTGACTATGGTATGACCCAATCGCATATTAAATTAACCCGGAGGCTATGAAGGTATAATTGCTTTACGGTACCGTGAGGGTGGAGCGTTACCACTGGGCTGAATCGCCACGTGGCGCAGGAATTAGCCGGCGCGAACCAGAGGCTGGCGGGTCGCGGCGCCAGCTTTCCGACTCAGGCAGGCGATCAGCGGCAGCGGGGAATCGCGACGCAGTCCAGCCCTCGGCGGGACCGGCGTATGACCGTCGAAGAGGAAGCCTCCTTCTTGAGGTCTAGCCCCCGAGAACAACCCCTGGAATCGAGAAAGGGATACAATTAGAAAAATGAGGCAAGCACAAGAAGGGGTCAGGCGAAAAGAAAGATGGAAACACGTGGCTAGCACCGTGCACGGAATGCCAAAAAGGCCACGTGTCGCTGGAACTTCGAGCTCGCGCAGGCCGGGGCTACTCCGTGGCGGCACGCATGCACGCGCTGATCATGCGCGCGTGCTCAGAGCTCGTGCCACGTCCTGCATGATCACGTCACGGGCCGTCCCGACAGGGCTCGCGCCGATGACGAGAAGGCCGCGGAGTATGCCCTACGGAATGGCGAGATTGCTTGACATGCAATCGGAACACAACTCGAGTAATACCGCACTAAATGTAGGAAAAACGACTCACCAGTAGTAATCTGGGGTTGTTCGTAGAATATGAAAGCGCGGGCCAACAGGAACGGGCGTGAAATGTCTGGGACCCGCGTCAGTTCGAATTGTATGGCGGCGGCGGTGTCCCTCGTCCCGGTTCCTCTTGCCACAGGCTCCTCCGCGTGGTGATTTTCACCAGCAGTCGTCTACTGCTGCAAGGTGTTAACTACGGATGACCGCCGATCGGAGAAAGAGAGCTCTGAACCGCTGCTCCACGCTTTTTATTCACACCCTTTTTTTTGATATCTCACTATCCACCTCCACCTGTCACGTCCACGTCGATATGCTAGTGAGGGGACGTCATATTCGCCAAAATCGGTAAAATCGAGGGTTGCCATCGACTAAAAACTCTATCGAGTTTTAGTGATGAGATAAATGAAGTAAGACGGTGATACCATACTAATATAAGAAAGCTAAAATGACCGCCAAATTCAAAATGGTAAATACACCAAATATGAATGTTACAAGGGGGTTCTATCAAAAATTCCGGAAAGGATTTCTGAAGTCTGTTCGCCCGATAAAAGTCGAAGCAGAACAACCCTCTCGTGTCAATAAAACACTGGCAAAGACAAGTACGTCGGCAATCGATTGCCAAGGTCATGTTAACGAGTACCATCCATTGTCGTGGAGTAACCTTTACCTTCAAATGTCAGCGGGAGCACTCCACGCGATGTCGTCTTCGGTTAGGAATAAGTTTACAAATGATGCTTGCGTGGAGTTTAGAATAAGTTTGCTGAGTGAGGATATTGGGATATGGTACATGTATTTAATTTTTACTAAAGTAAAAGTAGTGCATAAAAGTACTTCTGTTCAAATTGATAAGGTATATACCTTATTTTATTCGATTCGTGTAACAATTCAACGAAAAGTGTTAATTTTTATGAATATAAAATGAAACAAAACTATTTTTTTAAATTATCTAAGACAAACTACAAAGTTCACAACCTGACACAACGTGGTTTCCCACACTAGGAGAATAAATTAAAAGATTTAATAAGTAAAAAAACGCTTCTCGTTATCCAGATTTTTTTTAGATAAAAAATAAAATTTATCTTATAAGGCGGAACAACCCCGCACAAGTACCCTTAGCAAAGTATAATCTCGGCTTACACGAGTCTGCTTATACTAGTAGGTACCTAGCAGTGCCACTACGACCTTAGTAACAACAGACAACCCTATAAGGTTCGGACCAATCACTGTTAGATCTCTTAAGAGCTTTAAGTAATTGCAGTTTTTTTTTTGTCGATCCGCCATTGTTTTTCTCAACATAAGTCAAGGACATTTTCTGGCTGAACATTTGCTTAGGCGTTATGAATTTTATGATCGGTCTATTAGAAACGTCACATGCTAAATTAATACTTATAGCTATAAAAACTTGAAGCCGTAGGCTGATTAAACAATAATGTGTGAATTTGTGTAGTCATTGTACAAAAACTATTTAAACGTAACCGCAGTGTCATTATGTTCAACACCATACAGACAGGCATAAAATATGTTTTTATTATAAAAAAAAACCGGCCAAGTGCGAGTCGGACTCGCGCACCGAGGGTTCCGTACAAACCTGCAAGGTTAAATATTTTGTGATGTAACTAAAAATTTATGGTTTTCGTAATTTTTCCTTTATCTATGCTATAAGACGTTGCTTCGTACCAAATTTCAAGATTCTGAGTTCACGGGAAGCACCCTGTAGGTTTTGATTCCCTTGCAAGTGTCGAAAATTTGCGGCATAAATGGCTGTATAAAAGATACAGCCATTTATGCCGCAAATTTTCGAATTGCGTTGGCTTAGAAGTTTGATTTTTTCACAGCTTCAAGGGACAGTAGACCTGAGTAATTGATATAAATTTCAGCTTCATACCTCTACGCGTTCCTGAGAAAAAGGGTCTTGACAGACGGACGGACGGACGGACAGACGGACAACAAAGTGATCCTATAAGGGTTCCGTTTTTTCCTTTTGAGGTACGGAACCCTAAAAACTAGATTTTGCTATCGGCTTTACACACATTATTAAACTAACAAACTTCCCTGTTGAATCACTTTATCTATACAAAAATTGCATCAAAAACCGTTTAGTAGTTATAAAGATCTTAGCATACATAGAGACTGACGCGGAAAGCAATTTTACTTTATACTATGTAGTGGTTGATAGTAATATTCACGTTCATTGCAGCGCCCGTAGCTCAGCTAGGGGAGGCAATCGCATGTGATTACCAATGGTCGGCATAGGTCGACGCGGTCAGTCCTTGGATGGGTGATCGAAAAGTGGCGTTCTTTTTTGGGCGCTTCCGTGGGTCTGATGACCCGTTAAATGGTAGGTCCCGGCTGTTAGTCTAGTACGGCAGTCGTTAAGCCATGTCAGAGGCCTTTAGGGCTTAAAAACTCTCGACACCAGAGTTGGCCACTCTCATTCGATAAGAAGAAGACGTTCACTACCATCGATTAGGTGTCTCCGGATTATATAGTCTGTACAACGGCCTTATCGCGCGTGTCTAGAATACCGCATCACATCGGCCCACTGAACTAAGCTGTTAATTATCCAACCCTAATCTCCCGCAAGATTTCACACAGTTAATCAAATATCTTAGTGATATGGATTCAAACATGATTCACTTCTATGGGTTTCCTGGTCAGTTTGATGAGATTTGCGGGAATTTTGGCCTGTCAAATAATTATTAGGTAATTAATCTTAGTTAAAATTATGTCCACTAATTCAGATTCTTTAATTTTTTTGCGTAAGTTAAAATATAAATTTTGCGGAATTAGTAAAAAGATATATTAAGTGGATACTTGACTCATATAGGTACGAGTATGTATATTAATTAATATAGTTGTAATTAGTACACTATTGTTCCTGAATTAGTAAGTACTAAGGTACCACTTTTTCTTCTTATCGAATGAGAGGGGCCAACTCTGGTGTCAACAAGTTTATCAAACCGCCCTAAGGTGTCACTAAGAAATATTTATATTCAAGTCTTTGTACTAACTTCTTGACTCGCTGTTATTGTAATTCTTCGTCTGTTTTAATAAACGTTTCAGATGAGGTAAAGATTTGTTAGTAAATTAAATCTATTTTGGGAAAAAATATTTTTTTTTTTTTTTTTTTACATTAGATAGGCTCACGCTTGACTACAACTTGCCTGATGTTAAGCAACGTTATAATCTACGATCCAGCGCGCTTGCCTAGAAGAAACCGGTTTACTCTCGACTTGAAGACCGACAAATTATAGTTCAAGGGGAATAGAGATTCGGGCAAGGAGTTCCACAGTTTGGCTGTTCGCACGATAAAAGTCGAAGCAAACCGCTTGGTGCGAGTCTTTGGAACCTCAACTGTATAACGGTGCCTTCTTGCCGTACCTCTACTCGTACGATGGTAAAATGGGGCTGCAGGAATTATATTATGCAATTCCTCCGCACACTCTCCGAAATGCAACCTGTAAAAAACCGAAAGACTGGCCACCTTACGGCGGTGCTCAAGGCTTTGTAATTTTGAGCTACAGAGTGAGTCTTTCGCGATGAGTTTTTTAGCCCGCTTCTCAATTAACTCTATCGCCTCAAGCTGGTACTTGGCAGATCCATCCCAAATATCTTGGCAGATATCAGTTTGTTTTGTTCTATTTTTATTTTTATTAGCTTTCAAGAAAGAGTTAATTGTAATTTACGTTCTATTTTTATAAACTGTTGGATTATCGTAGCAAAAAAACCTAAATACTTTGTAAACATTAAAATGTCTGTGAAATGTGTTGGAATTATTTTTTACTAATTCTAACAATATAAAAATAAATTAATATGTTTTGTTATGTTATAAAGTTTATGTTTTATTTTTTTTTTATTATATGTAAAAAGAGAAGTTTTTTTCTACATTTTGACGTGTGAAAAAAATTAGATGAATGCTGGCGTTACTTATTCAACTTAACTCAATTGAAATTCAACTTAAAGGTTCAGACATTTCTAACACTAAAATTCTAACAATTTAACAAAAGAATTAAAATAATTGCAACAGCCACAAAAGCTTTCGAACTACACATTTTATTATCCAACAAGAAAATGACTTTTCCCATTGTTGCTGATATGTATTTCCTTTTGTTCCGCGCTCGCAAGTTTAGGATATATATTACAGTGCAAGAGAAACTACGAGATTTCTAGTTTGCATAAGAGGCTATCACGAAATTGTACGAAATTTCAATGTATATGTATGCATGTGTGAGTTTTAGTTGAAATTATGTAGATTTTGCACGAATGGGCTGAATAATAAAATTGCATGCTGCTTTAGAAATTATAGAAATTACATGTTTTACGAAAGTAATGTTATGTTAATTATAATACTACATTATTATTGTGTTATGCTGTTTTAATAATTATACTGGTTTCTGATAAACAGGTTTGACATAGATTAGAAGGCAGAGTCTTACTAAATTACTTGTCTCCTTAGTAATGTATATCAATAGAAAAAGATCACAAAGCTGTTTTGTTGCAAGAAATAAATTTTTGTTTGATTATATACATTTGCTTCTTCTATGGAATGAGAGTGACCAACAGCTCTGGTGTCGAGAGTTTATCTAGCCGCCCTAAGGGCTTCTGACATGGCTTTACGACTGCGATATTAGACAAACAGCCGGGAACAACAATATAACGTATAATCCGGCCCACTGAAGCGCCCAAAATTATATATTTATTATACTACTATTAAATAAGTACGTACATATCCTATTGTGTAATTTCTGTCTTTTGGTGTACATTAAATTGATATTTTATTCTATTCTATTTCATTCTATTCTACGTACAAGTAATAAATATGTTGTGTGTAGCCTTAACTATTTCAAAGTTTATAAAATCTCACCTATTTAAGTATATTTAAAACATAAATACGCCACAAAATCTTTCCAAACCCCATTTCAAGCAAAGATCGTACACCCTTCCCAATAGCATCGGCCCGTTCGTTCCACGCCGCGGGTGTATTAGACTTGCAGGAGCTGCGCGGCTTATCATGTGCATATGCATGGTGCATGGCATAATCATATTAACACAATAAGACGGTTATACAATGGGCATAAAATAATGGAGGATTAAAATAATGTATGTGATTAGATTTATTAGATTATTAAATGAAAATTTAACTAAATTTTAAAGCAAAATCGAATGCTTGAATAATTGTAAAGAAAAAATTAAATAAACACTGACCCAAAATATAAATTAGAAGTAGTCTTAAATTTAAAATAAGACCTGCCTACATAGGCAGTATCAATGTAAAATATATTTTCAAAAAGTTAATAAAATTAAAAACTGTAATTAGTACTATGGAAATGAATAGCATGTGTTGAAGTATTTTTTTCGTTTGTCATACGAGTATATGAGAATCCATTCTGATCAACAAGATCAGAATATAACGACTTCACGTTTACTGGTAACTTTATGAGTTGGTGACTCTTTAAATCTAAGTTCGAATATTTTTATACACTTTTGAGATTACAGTTATGTGCCGCTGCCTTTATTTTGTTTTCCATTATCACATACCTGCCCTCATTAAGTTCTCCATTAGTGAAGAATGGGGCGTTTGCCGCTCTCGGGGTAAAAATGAATAAGAACCGGATTGGCTTTTAAAAACTTTCCTTAGGCCTGAAATTGATATGAGGATTAATTAGGATATTGGTTTTTTAAAGTAGCTTCAAGTCTTTTTTTTTAATAAAACAACTTTATTTACAATAATAAAATATAAAAACAAGAGAAGGAAAACTAAACATACTACATCTAACTACTACAAAAAGGGGCACTTAGAAAATCTTTAGAACAGCCTAAAGATAATCTAAGTGCTCCAGCCCACTACCAGAGGGCAGCGTGCCCAGCATGCTGGCCGCATTACCACCCTGGATGGCAATGCTGATACGCTTCAAGTCTTATTATATTATATTTTATTATTTTATTAGAAACGTTGATTGCTCGTTTTTTCTGTGTTCTCGTTTTTTGCTACTTTTATTGGGTATTTTACTAACGTATATAAGTAGTATGTATGTCACGAGGGCAGCTGCAAAAATATTATCATCATCATGTCAGCTCGTGTTAATCCACTGCTGAGTATAGGCCTCCTCTCCAACGTGCCACACAGTACGGTCTCCAGCCTGTCTGATCCATCTCCTACCTACTTGATTAGAAATGTCTTCCGACCATCGGGCTGGTGATCTGCCTCTGGGTCGGATACTGCTTCTTGGAAACCACTCGGTGACTGCTCGGGTCCATCTAGAGACATCTCTACGCGCCGAGTGTCCCAAAAATACTATGGTCGCTACATAAATCATCTCTCGTAGGTATGCAATAAGGCATGTAATGATGATGATGAATATGTAATCAGTCTCAGCTTATTGTCTCCTCTGCTTTAATTCATCACATCAGAGTGATTCAATTTTTTTTTAAAAAAAGTGCCAAATAGGGACGGTCTGCCTGATGGTAAGCAGTCACCGTCGCCTATGGTAACTCCAGAGGTGTTGCAGCGCTTTGCCAGCTTAGAGAGGTGTTAACCCTTACTAAATAGTTTTTTTTACGTAGGATAGGTTTACGTTTGACTACAGCCTGCCTGATGTTAAGCATTGCTGTAGCCTAGGATGTAACATGCTTACCTAGAAGATACCTATTAACTCTAGATTTGAAGACTTCTGGATTGTAGTAGTAGTAGTAGTAGTGGTAATAGTTATCCTTAATAAATTGCATATTATTTCAAACATTGAGCACCAAAGCTCTCCACTCCCGTTCAGACTATAAAAGAAGGGTATCGTGGTGGGCGTTAATTTAAACACCGTACTAAATGATGTGGAAGACGTATTTTTAACCAGAGCCCGAAGGTCGCGCGGCCTGTTACCTTGGCCCTTGGCTCAAACAAGCTTATCCTTTTTATGCGGATGACCGATGCCACTCCTACGCAGTATATCCTGATCTATACGACATGAGTCAGTGAAACGCTCTTTGCGTCGGCTATTTTTGTAAAAGCAGTGGTGAAAAGTTTTTTTACTAATACAGGTTTTTTCTTGACCATGGTTTTGTTTAAGTTAGAAACAATCCATTAAGAGGTGCATTGTTGAGTACTTTATGTTAACGTAGATATTTCGAGATCATGGCTAAAGGATACATATGACAACTTCAAAAGACACTGAAACAAAATTTCAATCACACAGAGTCATGTTTTGGCTTTGAACCCTTTTTCCAAACAAACTAGGTTTTTATTTGACCATGGTTTTACCCATGTAACTAACATATATTATATAATTAAGTGACAGTAGGTACCTAGATTTATTTAAGTTGACATATTGTATGATTACATACCTATTATTATGTTTGACATGATTTTAATAACAAAAATTTCATTATGTCATTAATAAAATTGACATTGTAATTTCTAAAATTTTATTAAAACTACTTTAATGTTATAAATTCAATTTGACGAGATATTGTAATTTGTGTAGCATATTTTATGATATTAGTACTTATACCTATGTTACAACTTTACATTATCAATAAAGATTAATCTTTTTTTTATCTTTAATCCTGATCATCTTATCTGGGTGACATTTACCTAGACAAAGAGTTACTTACTCAAAGCAAATAACTCTTCATGAAAAACTCCAGACAAAATAACTGAAAACAATAATAACAGTATATTAAGGAAGAAATACTTTCGAAGTCTGTTTAGTATCGCTTGTAATTTGTTTAGTTTTGAACTTTGCTTATGTTTTATATAATATTAAGTGTCTGTAGTATTACGGAGAATATTATTGTTTACTTTCAGAATAAACGAGCCGGTATTTTTTTTTGGTTCACAGATAAATTTGTTGTTAATTTTTATAAGAAGATTTATAAGAAAATTTTAGGAAGTACTGGAAATTTATTAAAGTGCAAATATGGTCTCAGTCTATGGTCAATCTTTCATAAGCATTAAAAAGTAAAGTATGTTTTATTTGGAAACTTATATATTATGTTAATGATTTTATTATACATTTTATCTAATTACGTTGAGTTACTAGAATTTTAGTTGCGTGTTAGTTAACACCACGCTTGCCCATCCCAAATGAATGCAGTAGTAGGTGTACTGCATTTTGTTTATCATCTAAATTATTTAGATTTACTTGCAGAGCAAATGTGTTAAGCTTTTAGTCATTTTATGTAAGTAAAGACTATGAATAAATTCTCTTTCTCTCTCTTAAGTCGTATTTCCTCATGACTGAGGGTAGTGACTTGATAATTTCGCATAACTTTGCCATCGCAAAAGTTTTCAAACTCTGCCGTTTTCAGCAGCTTTTAATATCTTAATCAAGGTTACTGTTTGTTCGGAATCTTTTATTTAGTTTTATCGGATCTTTAATCTATTTTAGGGGGTTGCTGGGAAATTCATTACTTTTGTATTGTGTTACTAAGTAGATATTTTTGTATTTGTTTATGCATTTATAACACTGGGGGAGTCACGACCCTCAGTCATGAGGAAATACGACTCAAGAGAGATACTGAAAAATCATCAAATCATGATCAAATCATTTTGTAAATAAATGTCAGAGTATGTGTATGAAATGTCAGAGTATGTGTATGCTTGTTCCCATCTCACTCTCAAACGACTGCACTGATTTGGGTGAAACTTAGTATTATTATTAAGAGCTGAGATTAACGTATACTACTTACTTTTATCTTTCTTTTTCTTTTTTTAATAAACGTGAATGAAACTAACCATAAAATAAAAATATCATCTAAACATTATGTGACATAATCGTCATCCATAGCTTGTTTTTCTCACTGCCAGATATAGTTTTCTCTCTTTTCATGCCAACCATCTCGGTTCTGTACCAGGGATTCTTTACATTAAATTAAAAAAAATATATTTAAGTAATAAAAAAAAACCAATAAAAACTACCTAGTGTTCCACCACACGTGAAAAGCGGTTTTATCGTAAAACAATTCTCTTGAGCGGCAAATTGGTCTGAAACAGTCCACAATAGAGTTCAATTCTGGCTCTAACCGGAAATTACCGATCTCGGGAATGATGGCTACCGACCAACCAATATTGGGTTGTTTTGCGGTAGAAATGGAGTAAAGGGCGGTTTAAAATAGCCGTTTTATCTGTTACGCTTGGCTACATACGAAGTTGTTTTTACTTGTGAAACCGTAAAAATAAATGGGCTCTTATATGTATATATATATAATATGTGGGCATATTAATTAAAAAAATATTTTTTAGTATTCAAAGTAAAACGTTTTGATGCTCTGAGCATCCAAGTCGTGTACTTAAAAAAAACAAAATTCCAGGGACGTGCTATCCTACTAGTGATGTTTGTCGTGTAAACCATGATGTTAATAAAATCAATTCAGCTGTTTGAGCATGAACAAGAAACCATTGTTAGCAAGTAATTAGTTTGCTGAAAAAAATAATACTTATAAATAATAATAAATAAGATGTTTATTGCACACAGAAATAATTATGATACTAACACTAATTCATAATGTCCAACATGTATTTACAATAGGACATTTTGAATTCAAAAGATGTCAAGCAGCTACTACGTTGAGAGAAAATGATCTCTCGTGTTGTAGTTGTCGATTTTGTCAGATATACAAATATTTTTTTTATAAAGTGAAATTATTAATTTATTAACTAGTCGGAGTCCATAGTATTCTAATAATAGACGTTGCAATAAAACAATTCATAGAGAAACAAAGCTAATAAAAATTTGAAAAAAGAGAAATACTGAATAAAAAATACTCGAACCAAAGTCCTTTATCAACTTTTATAAATTTTGCTCTAATCAGTTCAGCGATATGATGAAAAAACAGACATACTTTACACTTACAGTCTAATTTTTAACCGACTTCAAGAAAAGGAGGTTATCAAGTCTTCTGAAAGTTTTTTTTGGTAGTATGTTACGCGATTACTCAGTTATTTATGAACCGATTTCAAAAATTCTTTTGTTCTCTATAATATTATGGTCTTGTCCTAACTACCTTGTACCAACATTATATGCTCGAAGGAAATTCCACTAAAGGCACGGATGTTTGAAATGTTTGTTTCGCAGAGGGATGGTTAACCGCTGCATTATTCCATTAGGTCCTACTAGTCGAACGTAAACTGACTTAACAGTATGTTAAGTTCAAAAATGTGTTGTAGTTCAATTGTTTAATTTTATTTATAACTCGTGGTTGCTCGTGGTTTCGCTCGCATTAGGAAGTAAAACTTGCAACCCCTATTTCACCCCTTTAAAAGTGGCATTTCCAAAACTTGTTTCTTAGCGGATGCCTACGTCATAACATATACCTTAATTCCAAATTTCAGCCCAATCCGTCCAGTGGTTTGGGCTGTGCGTTGATAGATCACTATGTCAGTCAATCAGTCAGTCACCTTTGAATTTTATATAGATAGATAGATAAAAGTATGTATTGAAAAAATAAAGTTTTATATAATGAGTCACAATTATAAACGAATTGTACTGTGCATGTTGTTTCAGTCATCCTAGCGTGGGCAAGGCAAGTTGTTAAGTGAACACAAAAAAATATATATTGAATCCTAACTAATATAAAAGTATTTATAGCATTGTATTTCTAACATTATGTATTGTTAAAAAACATGTAGTACATGAAAGCGCGTTAATCTGTTATTAGAAAAACAAATGTAAGGATGCCCAAGATACAGGCTTAAGCCTAGTTTGGGGTCCACTATTATTGCACTCTGCGCGTGATATGTAAATTCAACATAACTTTATAGTCACAATGCTATGGTTAAAGTAATCAACGCTGCATGCTATTGTATACTTATTTCCTAAATCACAGCTACTTAAATGCAACTAAAACTAATCTATAACCTGAATAATTCTTTCATATTTTACTTATAAGTGCACCAATGTATTTAATGTTTCCATGGTAAATAAATATATTTTTGATTTATAGATTTTTTTTTCATTGTAAATTTACTTGTAACAAAGTGATTTACGAACAATACGCTACCAATAAGTTAAGATTATTTACATCAATATAATATAAAACGAAGAAGATGATGATGCATTCCAAGCCGATTTCAGCTACGGCGAACGTATTTCCTACGGGTAAGTTACTGATGCATCCTCACATGACTAATAAACCCTATTTTAGTGGTGAATGTTCTAGAACAGTTGCTACATGTGAGGAAGATTATGTACTCTTTTACATTGAGCTTGCAGTATCAGATCCAACAAGGTCTGCAACTCAGTTACGGAGTTGTTGATGGGCTAAATAGGTGCACTATTGTCTCCGCTAAAGTAGCTAACTGGGTTTGTAGCTACCATCAGCCAGTTAGCTTTGTAGCCACGGGATATGGGAACACTGTACGCTGGAGGAAAACATATTGAGAAATAAGTTAAGTTCAAAAATGAATCTAAAGGGGCAGTTCAAACTAGATGAAAAGCTGTAGAAAGATATGATATTTCTTAAAACGTAGATATAAAACATGTGCAGGGTCCATGCAATTAGCCAAGAAAATAATAGTAACAATTCGAATAACGGGTGATTCTAATAAAATGTTTGTCATGTAGAGATTTTTTCCCTGACATAGAAAATTGTTTTTTTTTCAAATACATTACATTTTTGGTTCTGAAAAATAAAAGTACATAAATACTTCGCTAAGAGTTAGCTATAAGTTATTATTACAATAATAATTAATACAAAAAATAAAATGGTTTCTTTCCTATTTTATAGCAGCTTTGTAACAAATCAACGAATTGTTGTAATTTTTCGTGATTTTCAAAGAGTCAAAGTCGTTTTAATTTTCAAAAATGTTAGACAGTTTTGGTACATATCCAGCTAAAGTAAAGGTTTTATAATACAAAACAAGACCAATAATAATAATATAATACAACACGGCTCGCTGAATAATATAGTGGGACGGGCACTTGCCACTGTCAACGTACCATCAGTTCTTGAACCGATTGGCATGGTCCGTGACGATGGTAAGCGCCCCGATGGCCTCACACTGATTCCCTGGGAGCGGGGAAAAGCTCTTGTATGGGACGCAACTTGCGTCGATACACTAGCTCCTTCTCGCCTCAGTGGAACAGTACAAGCGGCAGGAGCCGCGGCGGACGCAGCAGAAGAAGCCAAGCGGCGAAAATATACATCATTATCGTCTGATTATATTTTCGTACCGCTTGGCTTCGAAACTTTTGGTCCGTGGGGTAAAAGCACGAAGTCTTTTATAAAAAAATTAAATAAAATGTTGATTGACATCACTAGAGACAAGAACGCTGGCTGGTTCCTTGCGCAAAGGATTTCTATAGCAATCCAGCGTGGGAATGCAGCCAGCGTTCTTGGCTCCATACCACATGTAGATTGTTTAAATTTAGTTTAGATGTAAATACTCTTTTTTAGTTCTATTAGTGTTAATATGTGTAAATATTGTTTCTTATTATTTTACTGAATATATTTTAAATAAACATGACCTATATCAAAAATAGTGACTTGTTGATATCTATATATAGAAAAAAGTGGTGTTAGTTACACCATTTATAACTCAAGAACGGCTGAACAGATTTAGCTGAAAATTAGTGAGGAGGTAGCTTAGAACCAGGACACGGATATAGAATAACTTTAAGCTGGTTTTTTTTAAATTGAATTGAGTAAAATTCAAAATCTGCTGCTGATTTATTGCCTCTAATGCGGAACAGAGTTTGCCGGGTCAGCCAGTAATAAATAAATATTCCGGGACATGGCACACAGCGCCATCTAGTATTAATATACATATATTCTGTACCTAAAATGATATATTGCCATACCAATTTTAGTGTTTGTCCAGTGACAATAGGTATAGCTATTGCCCGGACAATAACTATTTTCCGAATGTTTTAATATTTTTTCTGACTTTCTGAGTTACCTACTAGCAATTTTTTTTCTTACAGAATGCCAAAAATACCAAAGGTAAAATATTCTGCAGAAAATCTTGAGCTAGCTCTTGCTAAACTTAATGATAATGAGGAATCCCTATCAGTCCGACAAATAGCGGAAAGATATGGCGTCCCAAGAAGTACTCTGAGATCACCATGATCACCCTGGCCACAAAACCAGTTTGGGACCACCGCCTGTCTTAACTCTGAATGAAGAATTATCTCTCGAAGATTGGGTTATAACATCAGCTCGAAGAGGATTTCCAAAAAATAAACTTGACTTTTTGGATAGCGTTCAAAAGTTTCTTGGAGAGAATCCGAGACCTAACCCGTTTACGAATAATAGGCCTGGGCCTGGATGGCTTAAGGCTTTTCTAAAGAGACATCCTAAGCTGAGCTATAGAACTTCCGTAGGAGTGACAAAAGCTAGTTCTTGCGTTTCAGAAAAAGATATAAGAGGGTGGTTTAACGAAATACAGCAGTATGCTGAACAAAACGGACTGGCCGAAGTTCTTAACCAACCCAACAGAGTCTTCAACGCAGACGAGACCAATTTTCAAAATTCCAAAACTTCGAAGAATTAAATCATCTTTTGAGAATATCTAGCTTATCCTGAAACCCTAGTACGTAAGGGAAAGCGCCAAACAGAGAGACAGCCTTTTGCTATTACATCTGATAAATTCAAACTGGCTTTACAAAATAAACAGTTAGCTAAAGAAACTCAATTCAAAGAAAAAGAACAAAAAAAGCTCGAAAGAGAATCGAAGAAAATTGAAAAAAGTAAGAAACAGAATGTAAAAGTTCAGAGTAAAGGCAAAATGAAAACCCTAACTGAAGAAAAAAGGCAGAAAAAAACTCAAATTGGATGCCAAATACCAGAGACTGATATTCTCGATTCAGAGTCTACAAAAGAAAATGAAATTACTGCGATATTCCAAAATGAAAACAAAACAGAGACTCAATATTCAAGTAAAACTAAGGAAGAGACTGTGATCAATCACAAAATAGAAGGAACCAGCGAAGTCATACCAGCGACAAAGACAATTACCATTTTAAAGCAGGTTGTTATAAAGGCTGATGTCTGTTTAGTATGCAAGCAAGTAATCTTAAAAAACAAAATAGAATGCAGTGGATGCCATAAATCATTTCATATGAGATGTGTCCCTAAAATCCACCAAAAGAATATCCCTGATGATGCAGATATGATGCTTTTTTTGTGCCATTTTTGTTACCAAACTAGTGACAATACTGATTCAGATGAAACATTATCCGATTGCGAAGATTTGTACAGAGATATCCAAAACGTAAGAAAAATCTAGCATTTTAGTTTTCATACATCAAAATGTTACTATGTAGGTGTATAGGATAAAGGTATTGTTTAATATTTTAAGATTAAAGATAAATAAATGTTAAAAAGTAACAAAGATGTTTGTTTTTACTCACATTTTATAGAATTAAAATGTGTTAAAGATAAATTAAGAGGCGGTCAATAACTGTACCTAATGCATGGCCATTACTGTGTCAGCCGGGCAATAACTGTCGTTTTTGATGTTTTGTATATTTATATATTTTATAATTAAATGTGCAACGTTATTAATTAAAATCACTACCGATTCTTATGATAATATATTAAACTAACAATAAAAAAAACAACTAAAGAAATAACTATAAAAATACAAGAATTATCATGAAATTACTTGAATCAGTCTCTTAAGCGGGCAATCACTATACGGTTTACCCTAATATGCAGACATCACTTTCCAGTTTTCTTTAAATTGATGAAGATTTATCTTTACTTATTTGTACGTCATTATTATGGGTCATTAATAATAATGAGCACATAATATGAAACATTCATACGGCTCGAATGTTCGCGTATGCTTGCTCAGGATTAATTTATTTTCAATACAGACCGTCCATTATTCATTATCTCTTGAATTTGTAATGATATCTCCTGCTACGATATATTAATTGCGCATTCTTAAAAAGTGAAAAAAAAATTGAATGAAATATTTTTTTAAGTTACATTTGATATCTTAATTTGTATTAAATTCAGAGGTAAGAATCAATAAGGTAACGAGTAATATCGGTATAATCACAGAAAAAAATCTTTAAGAAAACTTGATAACCTCCTTTTTTTGGAAATCGATTAAAACCTAAGTTCATTGTTTATTTACGTACATGTATCTGCTGAATTCTTGAGTAAATAATCTTCTACATTTTATAATCTTAGCATCACTTTTAGCACAGCTTTTTCTTCAATAAATTCTTTTCGTTCATTTTATTCCATGTGAGTTTATTCGATCTACAAACTATACGGCGTAGCACGTCTGAGTAATTACTTCGTAGCACTTGTTCGTAGCTCGTAGCAATGTTCGTAGCATGTACTCTGGACACGCTTTTGTGGAAAAAAACCATTCTGCAAATCTGTGTTCACATATTCACTTTATACATGCGCTATTTCACATGTACAGAGCTGAGTTTGCTGTTAAACTAGCACGAGTATTAATCAGGGCAAAGTATAGTGAATGTCAAGATGTGAAACTGCATTTAAACATGAGATTTTGTTTGTATACCAAGATACTCTTCTCTGAGACACAGTATTAACTAATATAACAGGCAGAGCTACTTATAAGGTGAAACATGTTATTTGTTTAAAAATATATGCTTCAAGTAGTTGTCTTTGCCAGTAAAGATGCGAATTTTTTTTATTATTTTCTATATAAAAGTTGGTGATATAATTTAGATATTTTTTCTGTCATTTATGATGTTTGTAAAAAACACACAATTATGAGTATTTCCAATTCTGTCTGTCAATTTACTCAATAATGTAAATAAGTACACTCCATCCTAGACCGTGACAATCGCTTACTATCAGACGAATTTTGTTTGGGTAAAATCCAAAAACTTTGAAAAATTTGTCCTCTAACAAATTACTCTGTCCCTTCTGTTTTTATTCTCTATTTATTCTAACGATCAAAGCGTCTTTCTCGTGCAGTTGCGACGTCAATTAATTCCCGCCAACGAGTGCAATCATGTACAATTTTCAGGCAAAAATTATGCCCTGAAGCATACGTGAACCATATAATTAAATAACAATTACTTGTTTATTGTGTTAAGATGATGTTGTGTCGATTTAAATTCAATAAGAAAGTGTTTAAAACGTCCTTTTTATCGTCTAAGTATTATTGGAAAATCAATGTTTCGATTATGTAAAATTAATTTTGACTGTCCTGTAAGCTTAGTTGATAATGACTCTGCTCTAATCTCGAGGTGCTGGTTTGATTCCCGCATGACACAAATAATTATGCATATTAAAAATTGTAATTACCTGTGTTCAGTCTGGTCGATTCTATGAATAATAAGTATGTATTTACAAAAGAAAAGTATATATGTATTATATCCGTTATCTAGTACCATAATACAAGCGCAAGCTTAGTATGGGGCTAGATGGCGTTGTGTGCTATGTACTGATTTTTTTAAATAATTATATAAAATTATGTTTGCTTGTGTAGAGTTAAGGAATGTATTGTACTTTCTACAGGTACATAAGTACTATTTTTGAACATTTTATGTATTTTAGAGAAAATCCGATGTTTGTTACACTTATATATAGGTACATAAGAATCGAAAAATGTGAGCTTAGATTTAGACTACAAAAATGAAAACAACCGTCATATCCTAACACGTGGTTTATATAAGTCTATATTAGATATTAAAAAAATTAATTAAACAATCGATTTTTTTATTTTCAATGTTTTAGACTAATATTTAAACCTCCAAGACATTGTGTAACTATCAGTTTAGAACTTTGGAAACATGAATTCCGTTCTTGATGTTGATTACGTGTATTCTTCTATCACAATAAACAAATTGTTAAAATGTAACCAAATAAGCAACGTTCCAATTTTAAGTTAGAATAGTTAGCTAGCATTTCGATTGTTCGTATTCGGAAACACCGAATAAGGTAGCACTTTTATAGAACACCAAACTATTTAAAGTGCCATATTTTCACATCCCATAAGGCAATGTTCCCTTAACAGAAAACGATATTTTCGGAAGCCTTTTAACACGATATCAGGATCGACCTCAAGTAAATATTTTCCCAATATTTACATCACGGAAGCATGACAGATTATGGGGACCACAGTATAACATACAGTCAAATAAACAGAGCGTAATATCACGTTTTAGATACAAAAAAAAAGTTTCTAGATTAGCATGTTGTAACAACTTTGTTTATTTACTACTAGATTCCTTTCTTATGAAAGAAAGAAAAAAAGAAAATGATTTATTGTAGCATAAAAAACAAATGAGCTAATGAAATTATTTGCTACAATAAATCATTTTCTTCTTCTTCTTTCTTTCTTCTTATCAAATGTGAGTGGCCAACTATGATGTCGAGAGTTTATCAAGCCGCCCTAAGGAACTATGACAATGCTTAACGATTTCCGTACTAGACAAACAGCTGGGACCTACTATATTATAGATATAATATAGACTATAATAATAATAAATAATCATTTATTTAAAAAACACATTTCATGAACACAGTACTTAAAATTAGTTATGTCATAAAGCAATGATGTTATTAATAATTTACATTTACACAATTTAGTTTAGGCTGCAAAGAGTATTTACATTGGGTGCCCTGACTACTGCTGTAGGATTCCCTGTGTTGCAGTAGCCAGGGTTCTTCCGTTGAAACTATCTATCTATACAACATACTATCTATACAACACAATACAGGTGACTATTATAATAATTACATATGTTTATATTCATATTCTATCTTATATATATTTATTATTAGGAAATTGAAATATTTCATTAGGTTACAAAATAATGAATACATTAATAATAGAATTAAAATTAAAATAATAATTATGACTACAATGAGATTGCAATAGTAATAAGAGAATGTGATTTTAATTAATCTTTAAGACCGACAACAAACCAGTCACGGGTGCAGGTAAGTTTTTTAACATCCATATGTTAGTATTTGTATTTGTGTGTAAGATGTCGAGAAGTGCGCTTGTTGCGTGATGGGGCTGAATACAGCCAGGCAGTGAAGCTGGGGTGACAGCCCCACCACATGTGTTTGAATCTATGTCTATGTGTAAGTATGTGAAGTCTGAGTGTGTGAGTATTTGATTAAGTTCGTATATAATAATATGTCTAAGTGTAATATCAAAATGTGAGATAAATGACGCGATTGAAGCTTACCTAATACAGCTTTGATTGATTAATTCTTCTGTCTCTGTATAGTTTAGAGTAGACAGAAAGGCCTTGAGCTTTTCTTTGCAGCTATGCTTATTATCGTTAACTATGTTTAACTTTTTGTTGATTATATTGTATAAGTAACTGCCCCTATAAGTGTTATTCCTGTATTCCTGACTATATTTATATTTGACGCCTTAAAGCCTCATTCCTCATAAATAGATGTAATTGAAAAGAAACCTACTACACACTATCATACTGTGTACTATATAGGGTGAGCTAAGTGCGAGACACCTTATCGGCTCCCAGTTATTGGTTGCTTGTGTGTGCTTGTGCGGGTAGCAGAGCATGCTTCTAAAAGAGCACAAGGTTTCAAAACTGTATAGGAAGGTTTAACATGTTTGACATAAGCTAACATTTCATAATACATAATAGTGAAGTCTTTGATTTTGGAAACTATAAACATCGTTTCATATAGCTATGAAATAAATAAATTTACTGAATAAATATTTTTAAAATTAAGTTGCTATAGTTTTAGAATAAAGAATTACCGACTAATTACGTGTTAAGTTGAACACTGGAAGAATCCTGAATATTGCAAAATAGGGAATCCTAAAGCAGTAGACAGGACCCCAAAAACAAATCTGGTTTTAAATGTACTTAAATTTAAAAAAATAAGTTATAAATAAATAAATAAAAAAAAGTTATGATTGAGTAAACATGTCACAAAGCAACACACCTTCCGCGGCTCCTGCTACTATTACTTTATAACGTAGTAAAGTAAGTTACCTATTTTAGCTTGTTTATGATTACACATAGTGCTACGTAGCAGCTATATTAAAATTTAGTTTGATCATCATTTCTACTTAATTTCAGACATGTGTCGTATCAGAACGATAGTCAAACCTTTGAACATCAACAGCCATCTATGGAACTTAGCGCGGGACAATGGAATACCACAGTAGTGCTACTACGAGTATAAGAATTAAACTCCTGTACTAATATACTAACTGTGTTTATTCTGGCATAACATAAAAATGTGTTTGTATTTGATTGATCATCAAATACTTTACTGACATTAAAACCACAAATCGCCACAAATCGACATGCATGTTATAACCTATTAATCGCTAACAGTCAACATTAGAATTAGTCTTCATCATGAGACATATTAGCTCCTATCCCACTACATCTAAGATTAATATAGTCCTAGTAATTCCATGAAGGTTGAATCCGTGAGCGAGTGTGTCTATTCTAAGCCGCCTTTGATCCTGCCACAAAGGCTCACCGCCACTAATTACATAACTGATATGGAAATTAAACGTATGAGGACATAGGGACAATGAACTAGGATTGTGGTGTGCGTTGTACACGGTTATGGAAAACGAGTAGCCGAATGGAAAACTTTAAAAAAAGTAAGATAGATAAACGCTTATTTGTTGACACACATTCAAAACGAATAGTACATAAAACAATTTATTAAATTAACTAATACCACAAGCCAAAGGTTGCCTGGAAGCATTTCTTCCAGACAAAAACCTATCAACGTAAAAAAATAAAAAAAAAATAATAAAAAAAAAAAAAACAACATTTGGCTTGAGAGAAAGAAGCATACAAGAAAAAGAAGAATGTTAGTAGTAGATTACGTTTCCCCTTAAATAACCTGGGGAGTAAAATGTAAAAATTACAATTAAAAATAAACATACTTCAAAGCGAGAGTGAATCGGTTCTTATCGGGTAAGCACGCTCCATCTTAGGCCATAGCCTTACTTGCTATCAGGTAAACTATGGTCAAGTGCAAACCCGTTCAAGTTAAAAAAAAAACTTTATTATTAACCCAGTACAGCAACGAGTAAGTTCTAGTTGAAATTATAAAAGTAGCACGTTCAGTTGAAAGTTTGGCCGCACTAGCTGTGAGGAAGTTGTCTCTGATTGTTGTTGCTGAAGTTAGTGATTGGACTTTGTGGGTATATTTGGTAGAATAGGTACTAGCCACTGAATACGGTGAATACGGGGACAAACTTGGTTTAAAAAAGTATGATAATTTTACAGTGGATTTTTTTCTATGGTTTAAAATAAATAAAAAAATACTTTCAGAAGACTTGATAACCTCCTTTTTTTGGAAATCGGTTAAAAATAAATATTCCGAGACATTGCACACAGCACCATCGAGGACTAACACTAAACAAACGCTTGTATCATGGGTACTAGATAACGGAAATAATACTCATACACTTTTCTTTCATAAATACATACATTAATATACATAGAAACGACCACAACAAAAGCAATTATAAATTATAAAATTCATAAATAGTTGTGTCAGGCGGGAATCGAACCCGCAACTTCTAGATTAGAAGGCAGAGCAACTCCCAACTAAGCTAACAGGCCAGTTTGATTTCATCCTGGGCTACAAGACAATAACAGCTCAGTGTCTGTTATAAATGAAAGTTATTTAAAAATTCTGTGAGTAGGTTTTTTACTAACTCTAAATTATCTTTTTTTTTTACAAGAAATGGGTTGGCACTTGAGCGTAATTCGCCTGATGGTAAGCAATCTAGGATGGAACGTGTTTACCCAGTAAGAACCGATTCACTCTCGCTTTGAAGATCGCAATATATATTGATCTACATCAATATTAATGTAGTGTAACTATTATTCTTATTTCTTTACGCTGAAACGAGTATACCTAGCTTAGTGATATTATAATTGCATTTTTATCCATATATTTATATATTATGTATTTTCCTCTTTATGTAAATTTATAATGTCTAAGTCTAAAAAATATATTTTAATATTACTCGTATTAATATTAATATAACCATATGGACTTAAATAGTGGTTCATCATCATCATGTCAGCCCATATTCACCCACTGCTGGGTATAGGCCTCCTCTTCAACGTGCTACATAGTACGGTCTCCAGCCTGTCTAATCCATCTCCTACCAACGAATTGTGGTTATGAATATAAATAAGATTATGTTTTGACTAATTGTTTGAGTAAGTAAGAGCGTTGCTTTGTATATATAATTGAAATAACTTACAATAGTTTTCTAAAGAAAATACTAGGTATATTAATTGTTAAGACCTGCTAAGTTAACTCAGCTCGGTATGGCCACGTCAAGTCAATTTGCTTCGTGTAAAGTTTGTGGCCACACGCGAGTGAGAGCGCACGAATGCCTTAAAACTAGGAACTTAATCGATAGCCTTCTAACTTAGATTGATAACCCTTAAACATTTGTTCTTGACTTTTTCGTTTAATTTTAGAGATAAATGTTAAGTAATTTGTCTGTGTGTTAACATTTAACTTTGCTGACCACTTTCTTTTTTTGTTTATAACAGATTCTGTTTTCGTGGTTTTTAGCTTAAATAGTGGGTCAGATAACACGTAAAATTGTATATAATTGTATATATAATAGCCATGCCAGAGGCCTTTCGGGCTGCTAGATAAACTCACGACACCAGAGTTGGCAACTCTCATTTGGACAGAAGAAGAAAAAGCTTAAATAGTGGCATTTTTTTAAATAAGGTGATCTCATTAGTCAATTCCCACGTTTAATTGTAAGCTTGGACTGTTTGTCATAAAACGCCTTGACAAAAGATTTAGCTCTTCTAGTGAAAAACATTCTTCCTTATCTTGAAAACTACTCGTATTTTTTTACAAAAGTAAACCTTTGAAAACCTTGAGTCGGATTCTGTGTAAAACATGAATCGTTAAATAAAACTGCGCCGTCACTCAGTTCTGTGGGAAGCATAAAACAAAACGCAATAATGAAAAAAACTGCAAAAACAAAACGTTTGAGCATTCCACTAATGACTGCGCGATGAATAGCGATAGAACAATGCAGCTGCAACGAATGACGAAATGTTTGCGTTCGGAGCTGGGATGGAAAGAGTGAATTTATATTAGTAGGTAAATTGATTGCGTTGTTTTGGACAACTAAACGTTGTAGTACGAGTTTTAAGCATCGGAAGCCCTATGTGCTCATAGCTTTCTGGGATGTTTGAAAATAATAATGTGAGTGACTACCAAGTGTAGTAGTAGCTTTTAAGATTTTTATGAGGTAAGTAGACTTATTTACTTGTCTCGTAGGCATGATGTAACGCTTAAATCTGCGAAATATTATTTCACTATTATAACGTTACAAGGGTTAAATATTTTGTGACGTATTATCGTTTATTTCGGTTTACATCCTCTCGATCTTTACGCTCGATATTTTTAGGGCATCAGTGGGGCCGTAGCCAACACTGAGAGGCCCTTTATATTTAAATTCTTAAGAATAAGTAACATAGAGCAAAAGGAAGCATAAATGTATTTTCTATCCCAGAAATGGCACACGTTTAGGCTATTTTGTTGCACTGTTAATTGTTCAATGTAACTTATCTATTGCATGAGGTCCGGCACCCGCTAAATTACGCCTTAGCCATAAATTGACGTATTTATTATTAACAGCGTCTTGACTAATTATCCACAAGTAAGCGATGTGTTTATCTAGAATTAAAATTATTCTCTTACCAAATCTCAACAAAATCAGTTCAACCATTTGAGCGCGGACATATAACAAACATAATACACACTCTCGAATTTCCTCTCTAATGATAATAGGTGGTATGAACTAATAGTTTCTCTATTTCTATAGTCCTGTTATTTCATTTTCACCTCAAACTCATCCACATTTAAAACACACAGAGTAATCGCGATAATTATTTGTAGCAGACACAATTTTTATTTAATAATTCGTTCACACTAGTTGCATTTCTCCGGCGCGTGTTCATTTGCGGTAGAGTATTTATTTTCTTTGCTCGCTTCGCGTTCATTGTATACCAACCAATGTCGCTATTGTTTAGCAGTATTCTTGCAGTTTTTATTTTATTTGAATCAGTGAGTAAGATCTTTTAAGATATTAAATTTATGTTGGAGAAATCTTTAGAAATAACTAGTTTATACAATTTTGTTTATATTGTGTTACTATTTTATCCCTGGCTAGCTGTACCTGCTACTTCGTCCGCGTGGAATAGTTATTTTGGGCATTATTCTTTCATACGTATTTTTTTGATATCTTGAACCTTTTTCGCAGCGCATGCAACGGAAGCCCTCAAAGATGAATAATTTTCCCCGTTTTTTTCACATTTTCCATTGTTTCTTCGCTTCTATTAGTTGCAGCGTGATGTTATATAGCCTAAAGCCTTCCTCGATAACTGGTCTATCCAACACAAAAAGGATTTTTCAATTCGCACCAGTAGTTCCTGAGTTTAGCACGTTCAAACAAACAAACTCTTCAGCTTTATAATATTAGTATAGATTGATAAAGTCAGTATCATTTACCAGGCTTTCGATCAGAACACACAGAGAAAGTTGTGGTAGTGGGATAGTGAAGGTTAAAAATTTAAAACCAATTTATTAATATCAATAATCATAACATCACTTACTGTAATATTTTATCTAAAGTCTGTAGCTTATCTCCAGACTTAAAAAACCCAAATTATTTTCGTTGATAAATAATGTCAGACAATGTATAAGTATATCAATCAAACATACCTCTATTTACAATCATGTATATATATTTCATTACAATAAATCATGCTTGGTTGACGCGACGCGTGACCTAAATGCTGGCCTTTTTCTGGCTCAACGTATCAGAATTGCCATCCAGCGTGGTAATGCGGCCAGTATGCTGGGCATGCTGCCCTCTGGCAGTGGGCTGGAGCACTTAGATAATCTTTAGGCTTTTCTAAAGATTTTCTAAGTGCCCCTTTTTTGTAGTAGTTAGAAGTAGTATGTTCAGTTTTTCTTCTCTTGTTTTTATATTTTATTATTGTAAATAAAGTTTATTATTATCGTTTTCAATGAATCATTATTTTAATTTAGATTTGAAATTACAATTACGACAAAAGGAGATATCTTCGATTCATTTTCTACCAATAATTTTTAGTATTTAATTCATTACTAATCGGAATAAAACGTTTGTTCACCTATAATTAACTTTTGCTTATTTAAAGTACAGCAGCAGTTTATACCAGGCCAGCATATTTGTGAGGCAGTAAAAAGGCCCTATCTTCGGCCAAAGCACTCAGGTGAAACTTCAGTTATAAATTGCCACTCCAGAGGCTATTTGCAATTTAATAGCGGGATTACCATAATCGATGCCCAGTGACGTCAGCTTTCCGACATGCTTGCTACTGTTATATAATAGTTATGCCACTTTGTAAGACGGCCACATCTCTGGGAAGACAGCTGACTGTGGCTGACTGTGACTGAACTCGATAAAACGTTGGTATCGTAAATTTATATGACTGTTTTGGGTTTTGATGAGTGTTTCAAAGTCAAATTATGACTGATAAAGTTTTGTTTCACGAAAGTGGATAAGTAAAATATTTGGTAAAGATTTAAATGAATCTTTGCGAGACTTTTAGCTTGAGAGTTTTATATACGTAAGCCTTAGGTACTAAAAATACAAATACTGAAACACCAAAAGAATGTGGATTAGAACATCCATTGTAACTAACATTATAAGTTCTAACAAAGTGTTGAAGAATTCGTTTTATGTCTTCAGTTTGCAACAAAATAAAAACATACAAAATGTGTAGCAAATTGAAAGTTCGGTATAGCAGATAATTTTGTAATCTCTTTTGAACTAAGTTTTCTTGTTCAGAGCCTCATTATGCTATTCATGAGGTAGGCAGGGAAGATTTTATGCCGGTTTTGTTTACTTTCTTTTAATGAAAACAAATATGTATAATTTGTAAGAGTAGATATATACATGTACAATATGCACATACGTTAAAATATATTTGTTTACGCTTACTGGGACGGGATGAATGGAAATTTGGTCTTTTCTTGTTAGTGAAAAATTCAATTGTCGTAAAATATCGTATTGTTTTATTTCAATTTGTAATGTGATTCTATTGAATTACATTACAAATTGAAATAAAAATAAACTCTAAAAACAAAGAGCCTAGTCTCTTGACAACCGACCACGTACATACGTTTTGTGGTTTTGTGGAGTGTGTTGTTTAAAACATGTGCGGTCTACTCTTCATTATAATATTTTAATAAAGAGACAAAGGAACGATAGTTAGTTATAATCGTAGAAGTTCTATGAATAATATTTGTAGGTTACCTATTGGGCAACTATAACAAAAAATTTACTATCAAACATTTTATTTATATAACAAACATTTATGATAAAATGACCACTAAGATAACGTTGTTTAAAGTCGTACGATTATTTGGGATATCTTCTTGACTGTGATTGAGATACATTAAACTTTTACAAACAACTGACCAAAATCTATTTACCCATACTTGGAGTATGGGTAAATAGATTGTGGTGTGTGGGTACATAAAATAGAGGCAGAATATTACCTACTAGCTCGGCCCGCAACATGACTACTTGAAGAGATTATCTGGAGCAACATCGAGTCTGGTTTGCTACACGGCCGGACTTAGCGAGAGAGATACTGCCCGGTTTGTGGTATGGTTTGTTTAGTGTGGCTTTGTGTACGTTTGTACGGGAAATTATATTTAAGTTGTTTTTTTGTAAGATTATTAGATAAATTCTTATTCAAGTCATAATTTTAAAATTTTGAAATGTTCTAAATGATTTCAGTTTGATTTTTTTACTCTTTGATATATTTTTTTCGATGTTTTTAAATTATAACGTTAACTTTTTTTATTACAAACTTGCTATATTTTGAATGATATTTTGACATTTTTATAAAAAATTTAAGGTAAATTCATAAAAATCGCTATGAGCTTCCACCGTTTCTACTTTGCTTCACTTTTTATCCAGCATGCCTCCGTGAAATGTGGAGTACGCAACTCGTTACAGCTCTGTAGAATTCCATGATTTTTGCATTCAAGCTTTTATAGACACACAAAGAACGGAATTGTGAAAATATTTTGAAAAATTTTACCTTAACCAGAATCATACTGTTAGGAACAGGCGAAAGTTTTGATATTTGTTGGTTTGTTGGTCTGGTTGTTCCTCTTAATCATATTTTAAAGCGCCTTTTCAACATCAAATCTAACAAGTTTTATTAGACTTTATGGATTATTGGATGGATTTAAAAAGCTCTTCAGGCTTTTAGCGAAATAGATAATAATATAGGTATATGGAAAAAGATTTATTTTACGAATTTTAAAAAAGTTGTTAATCAAATTTTGCTTATCTCGGCGAATTAAAACTATCAACCTGCATATCAATTTCATTTTAATTGCATACGCACGTAACATTCAGTTTTGTCGACACGTTAAAATTGTAATTAGCTGAAACCAGTATTAATATGCTGCTGAATGAACAGTCACTAAAAATACATTAAAACAATAAATTATGCATTCTAAATCCCAGCAGAATTTAATTAATAAGCCACGGTAGGTACTGATCATAATGAAAATATGACCCGTGCTGAATACAAATTAAACGTGAATGAGAATATATCTTTAAGTTTCATTATTTGCAATTTTGCCCAGAAAAAGTTATGATATTCAATATTTTTTCCAAATATTTGATTTATTGAAATGAAACGGTAATGAAGTGAAACACTATTATTTTTTTATAACAATTACCTACCACCGTGAAGTTTTTATTACCTTTTCTCTATTTATTAAAAATGTTGACTGTCTCAATTCATCAATGTAAAAAAATATTTAATGTATATAACAGCTTTGCAATAAATCTTAAAAAGTTTATAGTTTGGTTGTTCGTGAACATTTTTTTCTTTTATCCCAACTAGCCTTGTGATTAAATGGACTACATCTTAAGCACCAGCCGTTATGTTAGTCATTGGCTGGATGATTGTAGCAAGACGGCATACTTGCATTTATATCTTGGCGCTTCCGTGGGTTGCATAACATGGTATATATGTTGTTACACTAAAACTTCGGATTGTGTGAAAACTCAATACGAGAGTTTGCACACATGAGAGTGGCAACGAACTAACAAACTTACATAAAAGGTAAATATCGTTGCATAGTTCTTAACAAGAGAAAATACTTTTCTAAATATGGGTGGGAAATCTTTACATTTGTCTTTCTCAAGTAACAACGAGTAATAGAGAGGAAGAGAGAGTGGTTAAACAATAGGCTAGGTGAGAACAAATTGCGAGGTAGGCGGCCGTGACAATATACCGGCGATACTTTTGTTAACACTGACAACGGTCCCACTAGCGAACGGAAATAGTGATAAGATAACGAATCTTGGAACTAGTTAGTTTAGGATGTGAATAGTGCTTGGGCGGAGGCCCTGAAAGCCGAAAATATTCGGCTTCTTCGGCGGCCACAGCGGCTCATGGCCATCAGGGCGGCAAGAGCCTACAGGACCGTCTCCTACGAGGCGGCCTACGCGTTGGCAGGCTCTGTCCCATGGGACATAGACGCCGAAATGATGGCCCTGATATACCGGGTGCTAGCGGCAGCCAAGCAGCGAGGTGAGTACCCCCTGCCCGTGGAGGTGCGGCGCTTACGGCAGCAAGCCCGGGACGATGCCATCGAAAGGTGGCAGCGGCGGCTCGAAGAGCCTACCGCGGGTGTGCGGACGGTGGAGGCAATCCGCCCTGTCCTCGTGCAGTGGCTGACGAGGCAGCACGGGTCTCTCTCCTTCCGTGTCACGCAGCTCCTGACAGGCCATGGCTGTTTTGGCCGATTCCTGTTCGGGGTTGTGCAGAGGGAGGAGACACCAGCCTGTCACCATTGCGGGGACCCGGAGGACACGGCGGAGCACACCCTCGCGGAGTGCTCGGCGTGGGACGAACAGAGGGCGCGGCTTGTGGCTGCCATAGACCGGAGGCTGTCGCTTCCGGCCGTCGCGAAAGCGATGGTCGAGAGCGACGTTGGTTGGGACGCGGTGCGAGACTTCTGCGAAGAAGTTCTCGCACTGAAGGAGGAGGCGGAGCGCGCGCGGGAGAGGTTTGCGGAGCCAAACTCCCTGCGCAGGAGGCGCGTTGGAGGGCGGCGCTTGGCGCATGACCGCCGACCTCCGTAAAGGGGACTCCGGGCGGCAGGTCGGGGAACCTGTTGCCCTTAGGACTGTGTCCCCACAGGATGCACGACGTGTCCCGTGTTCCGACACGTCGTCCATTAGAGGGTCGAGCAAAAGCTCCCCGAGACGGGGCCTGATTCCGGGCCAGCATCGCCAGGGCTGCGGACGCATGCATCGCACTCTCGGGGCCCTGATCGCGATGCAGAGGTGGAACACCCCAGGTTTTTAGTGGGTATGCCGCCCTTCTGGCGGAGACTCCCACATAACCACTCGCCCTCCCCGGGGTCGAGTGGTACCTTGAAAAAAAAGGATATGAATAGTACTTCTTGTTTCTACAAAATAATCAATGGACTGAATAAGTAAACTACGTTTGTTGCATGTTTTTTATGCACTATAAAATTATGATTATTAATGACTAGTTTCGCTCATAAATGAAGCATAACCGCCACAAAACTTGGGTTTTGTTGTGTTTTTTTTCCAACTGTTTCATATCCAGAGTTTCATTACTTCATGGAGATGGTAGCAAATTGATAGAGAAGCTTTTGTCTTACCTTTGTACAAACGCTGATAGGAAGGTGTTTAGGTATAAGTAATTACTAACGATAACAACATGGTTTTGTTTACAATAACTTACCTATTTTCATACTTTTAAACCTTAAATAACCTAAACTGCACTAATGGCAGTATTTAAACTTATACTCTCAAATTGCATTACGTTCAAATATGTTTCCTCATTTTTTTGTATATGTGTATATCCCCAAGTTCTTCATAAAAATGGTGGTAAAATATAAAGATGGAATTTTCCGAACCGGCTTTAGGGCCTCTGACTTGGCTTGAAGACTGCCTTACTATGTACATATGTATAGGTATAAACAAGACGTAGGTAGCGACAACTAATTAATCATCCATCCATCTTTTAATTAATACTCTATGTTACTTTATAAAAAAGGAGAAAAACAGTAAATAAGTATATGTGACCAGATAACACATGAATTAATAAGGTTAAACTTATGTATGTCTTAGGCTCTCCAGGCACTTTGAAATCGCTAGTCACAAGACTTTCGTCACACACATACGAACTTATACATATCAGGAAATAAACACACCGTTGTCATTTCCCAGTTGATTAAACCACAAATAAGTTATAATAACAACCTAGGACGTCGTCTAATACGAAATAAATCGCAAAAGTTGATCAAGTTCGGCCTCGGAGACAGTAGGCCTTCGGCTATTTTCGGTTTCGGCTTCCGAAGTAATGGTTTTCGTCACGATATTGCCCTCAGAGACGAATTACGACTAGCTTCGGTTTTGATTTGGACTTGATTGTTGCTGCCGATTTATTGTCTACTAACGAAATAATATTAGTACCTACTGAGAAAGTAGTGATTTAATTGACTATGAATTTGATTAGAGTTGAGTTCTGGGAGAGATTTTAATATTAATATTATACCTAAAAGTATGTATTTGCTGCGGTTTCTGTGAAATTGATTTAACTTCAGATTTGATTTCAGAGAATTTGATACTTTAACATGGCAATAATTAACGCTGTAACTAGGCTTTCACCACGATGTATCTATCCTGGGGAATCTCATATATGATTAATTTGAAAATCTACTTTTAGTAAAGTTTTATTCAATACCTAAACAACAAAAAATTAATACGAATATATAAAAATAGTAATATAATCAACCTAATCTACTTTTTCAAAAGGCAGCTTACCTAAAACGCTGGCTGCATTATAATTGCAATAGGCTAACCATAAGGGCAAAGTACAAACCAGCATTTCGGTCACACGAAGTCTGTTTTTAACGCCCCGAATATGTTTCCCCTTTTTTGAGTAAATATGTGTAGCTAGAGGGATAGTAACTAAAAAATAACATTAAATACAAAGAAAGCCATATTGTTTCACTATTTTATTATTGCATAAACATTTTCCGCCTAACATACAGTATACAAAGCCTATTTACAAATACCTACTAATATCATAATTGTATTTTATTGACACTGTACTAAGGCGATAATAGGTATGATATAAGGTATCTATAGCTATTATTAAGATGAATACTGTAAAATAAGTATAGGTATTCTTAATATTAGATAGTTATTCGAAGACAAAATTAAAATGTACAATTTAGTAACTAGGGAGAATATTCTAGATTTTATTTCTAAAGTCATTTCACTTTTGTCTTTCATAATAATAACATTCAGAAATGGGCGCAAGACACACTATGCAAATGTTTGGTTAAATCTTGTTCTTTGATTCATAAAGGAGAAAGATACTAAAATACTGCATTTTCAGTAATTTTTTTTATCTTGAAATGAACTACAACATGCGCTTAATTGTTGCTATACATTCATTGATATTATCATAAGTTAACAACTTGTTTCCAAAATTCTAGTCTCTAAAAATATTTCTCTAATTTCAGATTGATCTACTGTTGTTATTTAATTACACATATTAAATTCTTTATTACTTTCAAGAATAAATACCTAAAAGAAATATAACAATATGTTAACATTTTCAGTTGTGAGAAAACTTAGGCCAGGAAAAATGATGCAGTTTACGTATTTTGAAAATGTGTTAATTGACTTGGTACGTTTAACGCTGAAAAACTTTAGCTAGGGCTCAAGGCTAAAAGCTTTTAAGCGTATAATTTTAATTCATTCTGTGTGACGATGAATAATTCAAAAGGAAATTTAATCGAAGCACGTAAACGGACAAGAGATTTAAATTAAAATAGATATGAACAGTACAATACATATTATTCAAACATTTATTTCATCTTTTTGCGTCGTAATCATCGATCACAAAAATATGCATTTGATAGACTTAAATTTTGCTATTATAATTTAAAAATTACGTCTTTGACGTCATTGATATTTTATTACATACCTAATTGTTAATAATAACAAACATTAAGTTCCTATATTTACCTTAACACTTACATAAATATCAAACGTTTGACTAGAAATATGAAGATTCTTAACAACTCACATTAACTTTTTACATACTCGTATTCTACCAAATTTATTGTCAGTTCTGAACTTTTCGACGAAGATTCAAAAATTAAGCGTACCATACAAAATTTTAATACATTCTCTAGTAATTACCGCGCTATACATTTAAATACAATAAACTACACACTTCATTTACCGTACATCGAAAGCTTGACTAAAGAGTCATTATTTTAACATTGTATTGTCGCCTGGTAAACATTGATGATTTCATAAATATCATTCAAAATAGTTGTGCGCGTATTATGTGGCGTGCGCGAGTCACAGTGTGAGCGCGTGGCGCGTGCTTACCTGCGACCGACGTACATAGACTAGGTGATGTGGAAGTCCCCGCGGAGGAGCCGCGTGAAAGTCTTCTTGAACTGCTGATTGGCTAACGCGTAACAAAACGGGTTGATAGGACTGTTCGCGTAACAAAGGAAGTACGAAAACATGTACAGGTGCTTGTTAATGCAAGGCGGGTTCGTGCAAAACCCCTCCACTAACGCCAGAATATGGTACGGAGTCCAACAAACGACAAAAGCACCTAAAATAAACGATATGGTTCGAAACGCTTTTCTGGCCCGGTTTTCCGATTTAGATTTTTGCCGACCGATACTCGGAAACAGGCCATCCCGCTTGGAGCGTTTAACTTTTAACTTTTTCCCGATGTTTTTTACAAACTCTTTCTTGGAGTCGCCGCGGCCCGACCCAGTTACTGCGGTTGTCGATACGTCGCTGTTCTCAACCGCTGGACTTATCGCTGGATTTAACTTCAATGGCGACGCTTTGCCCTCGTTCGCTTTCACGGATTGAGCTTCATTGTTAGTGGAAGACGTCGGTACGAGAGTGATTACTGGTTTCGGTCGCTCTCCTGGAGTGATACTAACCTCGGTATTGACTTTGACAGGTGGCGGCGGAGAGAAGCTATTCTTTTGTTGGGTGGCTTCAGCTGTCGCTCGTATTAAAGCTGCTTGTAATAATGGAGTGTTATTTGCGTTTGCAGAGTTCAAAGTCTGCGGAGAAGAAGGCTCCGTGGCGGTGGGGAAGGTAACGGAAGATGGCGGACTCTCAAACGTAGGTGAGGCTAATATAACTGAACTTTCATCCATATACCGCAAATCTGCACCATCCATTCCAACCATTAAATCATAAGAGGTACCATCACTTTTGATTACCCTTACGGTTTTAGTCCGAGAAGATTCAGAAACTGATGGAGGGCTTTCTGATACGGTTGGGCTACATCTGAACTCCGATGGTGGGGGGATGATTCTTTGTGCTATTGTAGTAGATACTTCTCTTTGATCTGACGGCGTGGCGATACCAGAAGATAGTGGAGATGCAAAACTTGCGGTAGAAAGTGGGGCAGTGGGAACAGGACTGACAGGATTGCTCTGAGATGTATCTGGAATATCTACATCTAATAAACTTTTCTCTGAAATCTGTGATAATGATGTCTTTGGTTTGTCTAGTTCGTGTTTTTGTAATGAAGTTTGCTTTATATCTGGTTTAATGAGCATACCCCCATTAAACCGCATGTTATTCAGCAACTGCAAAGCTCCCGTTTGCATTACTAAATTAGCCACAGACGGTCGTTTCTTCGAATTTTGTTGCGTCGTGCTTTCATCATCTGAATCGAAAGCTGGACTACTGGAGCGTTCCGCTTCCACCTGATCTTCTCTTTTATCTCCGTCTGACTCAGCTGTAGTAGAGGTACCCGTAGCAGTAGTGCTGCTTTTATGAGCTGAAGACTTTTGACTGGAATTAGAATCTGTAGAGCCGCCTAAGTTGAGCAACGGAGCTGCTAGAGCCCCTTTAGAAGACGGGTCTTTATTTACGGATTCTGAGACTTTTAATTGATCTTCACTAGAAATGGTAGCTTTAGAAAGAGCCGCCATGCCAGCTGCCCTTCCAGCCATACCTGACATTACTCCTGCACTCAATGCAACCATCGACTGCATTTTTCTTTGTTTTGCCTCACTTTTCTTCTGCATATCGTAAGCAGTCTTAAAGATGCCGGCGTACAAAAATATTAACACAAATAGTGTAGTCCAGTAATATCCTATTATGAGTGCCGTATTAAAAATTGGATCCTTAAGGAACTGCACGGCGCATTCTCCTTCCTGTAAGTCTCGGAAGCCCACAAAGTGCTCCCATCCAAATATGGTTGTGAAGAAAAGTAAAGCTGGTATGATCCAGGTGACTGTGACCATCCATATGACTCTGCTCTTGGTCCGCCAGGCTCGGTAGCGCGCAGCTATCTTCACACTACAGAATCTATCGACAGTTATGAGTAGAACAGTGTACTGGGACACAAGACATACTGTGTAGTCTACAGAGAGCCAGAGGTCACACAGCAAGGGCCCGAGGTGCCAGTATCCTTTCAGCACGTAGTCAGTGTAGAATGGAAGAGACAAAGTACCTGCAAACAAAAGGAATATAATTGAACTTTAGTAAGCCTTTTGTTCCGTTCCTATCAAAATGTCAAAGCCATCATTAGCGATTTGTTTGCCGAGTTACAAGTCACTGCGGTAAATTGGAGATTTTGTTTTGTGGAGTGTTGGAGAAATAAATATTTGGTCTCAGTTGAGTTAGTTTGATTCTGATAAAGTTATTAGTAAAGCCACAAAGTGAAATGGCGTACATTAAAAATAAACGTAAGTAAAAGTCAGCTATCGGTATTGATATTTGTAAAAGAGATTAGATGTCAGTAAATCGACATATTTTTTTTATTAAAATCTTAAGAGTTCGTTACGTTTTTCTAAAGCAACTCGCTTTAGTTCGGAATATGTAAGCAACGAATATCCAAAAGTTACCGAAAAAAACTGTTGCCATTGACGTACTAAAGCCATTATTCAAAGATAATGCGAAAGTTACCAGTGACCCAATTTAATGCATGCGTATGTATGTTTTCAGGTCTCACCAATAAGCAAGTCCGTAGCAGCGAGCGAGGCTATGAAGTAGTTGCTGGGCTGGCGTATAGTTCTGTCCACGAGGAAGGCAAGCAGCACGAGCACGTTCCCACTGACAGTGAGCAGGATGACCACCAGCAGACAGGCTGCGAAGATCACCGCCAGCCAGAGGGGGAAGGGAGGTAGCACGGGTTGCTGGGGACAAAACAACACAAATAAGACAGCTGTCTAATTTTATACACTGGCATTTACTACCTTTAGTTGTCTTCTTCTTATCGAATGAGAATGGCCAACTCTGGTGTCGAGAGTTCTTCAAGCCGCCCTAAGGGCCGCTGATATGGCTTAACGACTGCCGTACTACACAAGATAAGTAGATAAGTACTTATAACTTTATTAACTTGAACAAGCAAAAACCGACTCATTTTTATATCCAGCTTGATAGTGTGTTCTAAATATAGTGCAACTGCAGTATGATTGTTTCACCCTAGCACTACGGCGAGGGAATGTTGATAATTGTAGCGTGGAGGCCTTGACACGCTCGTATCGAAGCCTCATCGATTACCTGTCTCGCTTAAACAATACACTGCTGAAGGGACCCGATGGCAAATACTTTCTGGCTTGGGTGTGGGTTTCGCGGAGTCGTAATAAAGAATGAATTACTATTGTGTACAAAATATACGTCTAGTTAAAAAATTAAGCATATGAAAAGTAATTTATTTTTACGAACGAATGATAAGACATCAAACAAAGAAAATAAAGCACCAAAGCAGTAATATGTCTGCTTCTGTTTCAATTATAATTTCTTGGTAATGATACATACAATGTGTTCTTTGGTAAGTACGAGTAAGTATGCTAATGCTCATATTTGTCGGGTCTTTAAACTCAAACGATTAAATCGGTTTGTTCAAACTATGGTTTGTAGACATGAACAGTCATAAAACTTAATATAAAAACCACTTTATAGCAATCAAATATACAATAGCATGTGTTTATCCCATTTCTCGTAAACTTAAACTGATATGCACACATTCACAAAATGCACAAATTCGGCATAGGTACCTGCTTAGAAACTTAAATAGATCATTATTTTGTAATGTTATCTAAATCTCACATTATCACATTGTATCTATGGGTAGAATTGATATCTTTCTTGTTTTAGAATAGAAATCTTTAATTTTTTCTTAAAGTTTACGAAATATATATAAATAATGTAAGAAATCCTCAAAACACTAGATTTTTTTTGACGAAATAGGCTTATGTTTGACTATAGCCTTAAAAACAGTAGATAAATCCAAACTCACATATTCTCCATTAGCGAGTGCGTTCTCGACGGTAGTGTTGAAGTAGTAGACATCAGTGTAGTTGGTGCCATTGGCCACGAAGTACCCGCACTCCTGGTAGCCGGCCGCCGGGAGGCAGGGACGCTGCTTTAGCTTCGTTAGTTTCCTGGAAAGACGAAATAGTAAAATTTTATATGCAGAAAAAGTTTCATTCACAACCGTCAAGAATTATATAACTAGAATTAGTTTGTAAAAGATATATTCTTTATCTTTATTGATTATAATAATAATAAATTTGTGCATAATGAGTCTTATTACAAAACGTAGTTTAAGTATTAGTCTAGACCAAGTCCGTTTTAGTTGTTCGAAAATTGTCTGTCTACTGTCATAATTATCAAACTGTCAAAATGTACCAATGTTAAATCAAAGTTCCGATTTGAAGTTGACATTTTGATTGCTTGTATGTGATGTCTGAACAACAAGAACCCACTTTTTATTTTCGAAGTCATGGACTAATATTTAAACCGCGTTTTGTAATAAGACGGGTTGTGTTTAGCTTTAATAGGTAATACATTTATTGTATAATAAAATACTAGTGTAACATTAATGCCTCAATGTTTTAACCAATGTTGAGCCAAAAAACACATATAGCTATTTGAATAATATTCTCACCAACCATCGTTACGTCTTTTCAATCAGATTTAGAACATGTAATGTCTTTGGTAAAATGTTTCTGGAATTACTGGCAATATTAGGTACTATTTTTGGGTTTATATAGATCATCATCATCATCATGAGTTGTCATCTTCATCTAGAAGTCTGGAGTTCAATTGGCAACATTTTCTGCGATCCCATGCTGCTTCTTTTAGATGTGGATAGCTCAGTTTTGCCCACTTCTTAATATCGTCTAGCCAATTTATTCTCTAAGTATATATGAATATACATTTAATGTAAACAACAATGTTTCTTAAATTTTGCCTAAAAATAGTAGTAGGTAAATTATTATTCATTGACTCTGTAGAAACCTGTATTTTATTACGTAAATTGAAAAAACAAACGCCCACCAAAAAACTTTTTAATTTACTCATGTTTCCAAAGTCTGGGATAAGTTTCTAATTAGTTATGCAAACTTGGAAGATTGATGAGAAGTCTCGTTTTCCTGATAATTGCTATGATTTAACTTGGACATTAAAATAAACAATGGAATAAAAACTTATCATAATAATTATAATAGGACCTTTTAATATCTATCCAAAATTTGTACTCCATTATATATATCGAAGTAAAATTATCATAGTTAATTAAACAATATAAAACCTAAATTAAACTTTTATTGGAAAATGAGCGAAAATAATCACGACCGCCAGGATTCGAACCTGCGTATTTCAATATAAAACCTAGTCTCTGTACTGAACAACATAATTCTATTGTATTTGGTCTAATTTAAGAATATTATTGTGGCAATCACCATTAGTAAATAATCTTTGTAAATGTTTCGCTACTATAACGTTATTACAGCTGTCAAGTTACGAGTATCTTGCTACAAAACAGTGTTCTTATTGTATTTGATTTTCAACTAATTTTGTAAAGTGGTTTTAGGTTAAGTGTTATACTATATTGAGTTCTAGATACAGATAACAAAAGGATTCTGATCTGGGCTACGTGTATTTGAAGGCAAACTAATCCCTTGTAGATTGCGTAACACTATGATGTGCTACGAATATACGATGCTGCTACGACGTAGAAGCCTTGTATGCTACGATACAATATTACAAATGGGAGGAGTACCATCATCTTCATCAGCCGATAAAGCCCTCTGCAAGGCATAAGCTCACTTCCTTATAACTTTCTGTTGTTCGTTTATTTTGGCCAGATGTGATTATTTATTAACCGTTTTTTGTCAGCGATTTCTTTGTCTTAAATAAAAAAAAAATATTTTTTAATTCTACTTAAAATGGTAGCAACATACTTAATATTATTAAACTAGCTGTGCCAGCGACTTCATCCGCGTGGAAGAGTTATTTTGGGCATAAAATCTTTAAATTTTGAACCATATTCGCAGCGCACGCAACGGAAGCCCTCAAAGATGAATTATTGTCCCCGTTTTTTTCACATTTTCCATTGTTTTTTCACTTCTTTTAGTTGCAGCGTAATGTTATTTAGTCTAAAGCCTTCCTCAATAAATGGTCTATTAAACACAAAAATAACCAGTAATTCCTGAGATTAGCGCGTTCAAACAAACAAACTCTTGAGCTTTATAATATTAGTATAGATTGACACTAACTTTAAATAAATATTAAAGATTATGTTATCAAAAATCTTAGTTTACTAATTTCTTTCTAAATATACTTATAAATCCTCCAACACCACAGAATGCAAAATAAACCTCTTCTTTAAAAACCAGTATCTAAAAGGCACATTATAACTTTACGAGTATAACTTGTTCAAGCTTAATCTGATTGAACCATTTTCTGTGTCCGTAGCGGACTGGATGGGACCCCAAGTCGTTCTATAGTCAGCAGTCGAGACCGTTTGTAAACTTTTTATAGAACTCGTTCGATCGTAAAATATAGAGAAGACAGACCGCTGGGAGTGTGGCGATTGGCACGAATCGATTTGAGAGCTCACTTTATTTGACACTCCAAAATGGTCCTTTGCTGATGTTAGCTCTTGAAATTGCTTGTTATTCAATCAGAAAATAACTTAAGTCTAAAAATGATAGTGTAAATCATGAAAATAGGAACGTGAACATTGCATTTAAAAAAAAAAAATTTAGTGATCGTAAATTATTTTAGTAAATTTATGCATATTCGTTTATTTCAATTAATTCAAAATATGTTGAAACGCAAATAACGTCATATCTTGCTACACATTAAATGACGTGGCATAGCAAGCAGAGGTATGCACACAATCACCAAGGCGAATCAATTACTGTCACAGCGTTCAGTCTATGGATGGGTGACCGAATAGTAACATTACATTTACACTATTTGAACATGTTTACTTGGTGTCAGCAGTCAACCTAGTCGAAGATTTCTATTATTTCACCAACACAAAATAACTTGAACATGAAAATACCTGAGTTTGACTAACACATGACCAACTACCTACCCATTATTGCGTGAAATAACGCTAAAACGTATTTCAGTATACCACTTGTACCTACTAGTTCTTATCCAATCTTCTCGAACCTTCAAGATTCAAGTCGTTGAATTTTTAACAGCCGAGCAATAAATTGTTAGTCCACTGCATGCTTGCTATCCTTCGGCAATGGCCTGTCTGCCATCTATTCTATTATTAACATTACCCTTAAATTTAGTGCAGCAACTCCTAGGATAGTATTGCTCGTAAAATTTAATATTCAGCAGCTATTTTCTAACGTACAAAATGTAAGACGAAAGAGTACACTTCGGGGATGCGATGTGTCATAGACAAGATTGTTCTCAGGAGAAAACTTAAACTTTAGGCAGTGTTTTTTTAAATAGTTATAATAAATTTACTAAAAAAATTCTTTTTTATATAAAATGTTACTTATATTAGTTGGACATTTTTTTTACTCTGTAGATAAATAAACCAATAAGAATATTTACTCAATTAAATAAAAGGATTGGAATGAAGCCTTTTGGATGATACTTGATTATAGCTAATTTGCTAAATTTAAACGTAAGCACCCATGTCTACCTGACCGAAAAGAAAAGTTACCCATGCTTCCTCCTATAGTTGTATTTTACGGTTATTTGTTTGATCAATTGGCGAGCAGCAATTCCCTGATGTGCCCATCAAAATTGCTTTAAATATTCCATATAAAGTTCACAATAATAGAGTCAACTGGTGCACTGATTACAACTTAGCAGGTATTTTTTTCTGGAACTGTCTGTAGCCATCGCGCTGGTTCTAAATGTTGATCATAGATCTACTATTACTAAAACGGCTCACCATTGCGTAATGAAGTTAGTCCCGATGGTGACGATAGCGGTGGAGCGGTTGACGTCAGCCAGTTCCGTCGAGTTCATTGTGGTAAGGCGCTGTTATTGTCTGGTTGAGAGACGCCGCTCAGCGCATCTGGAACAATGATGTGGGTTAAACAGGGCTTGGGAGGTACATGTAAATATATTACTGAGTTGATGGGATCTAACGCACAAACTTGTAAGAGATACTTTTAATTTGGCATTGTATTGTGCAGTACACTCGATAAAATCATTGTTTTTTTTTTACCCTTTGAAAATCGGTTCACAGGTGTAGGGATAATAACAATATAAGTGAATTGGCTTAAAAATGTTGCAAATAAAATCAGCTTTTGCATACAAAAAGTTTAAACGCGTTGCGACTAAAATGTATGTATATAACTTGTGAGTATTCATGCATGATTACAGCCTTAATTGTAAGCCCGTATATAGCGTATATACAGTTAATACTCAAACTCGGTGTAGATTTAGATACAGAGCTATGCGTGGTAACACTAACACCAGGCATCCTTGGTGGCAGATGTAACAGCTTTGCTTAGGTTATAGAATCTGTGCGTTCACCACAAATTATCTGCTGAAAAGAACGTTATTCTGAGGGAATCACGTCTGTCAGTAATTAAAATACGACTCGAGGAAATAGATTGTTTAATAAACAAAATAACACTTATATTAAGAATAATTTTTGTTCAATTTTTCAGTAGCCACATTATAATAAATATATGATATACTTTGAAATTGGTTTAAAAACAAAAATATATCTTGCAATTGTAGATAAACGTAGATACCAGTATCACCCCACGTGCGCTCTTCCTACTAGTTATTGTGTATTCTGTTGCATCACAAGATGCATCTGCGAGGTAGAATACCAGTCATACAGGGTAACAGGAATTTGAAGGACATTTTCAAAAAACGAACTACTTGATAATGTGATAGTGCGAGTCAGCAACCTTGTTCGAGTTTATATTGGGAAAATCATACTCTAATTTTCCCACTAGCCTGCATTGCGGTAAAAATACACATTTGTTTTACTTTTGTTCTGGATATACTTGTACTACACCTACGCGTTGATATTATTTATTCGAGACTACTTATGTAAAATAGAAAATAAAATTCTAGCCCACCAAATCATGTTCATAAAATGGATGTAAAAATGAAACAATATTATAACTATTTTATACATAGCTTTACTTAACTTTTCTTTCGTGTCATTTTTGACATATAATTGTGGTTTTTTTCATCAAGCATTGTATTTCCATATCATAACCTGGAAGAGATCACTTAAGGTGATATTTTGGTGTGTAATAAAGATATATTGTATTGTATCATCTCCCCATTATTAGCTCTCACATAACCCTGTGCAAGAAACGACAATACTCACCACAGATAAGGCTGCAGGCAGGCGAGCGTCCGTCGGGCGCGCGCCGCCGGCCATGTGACCACGGCCTTACTTCATCTGCAAGGGGACGGACACGGTTGTGATCACTCGCCTGTGACACGCTTAGAAAATGAAGGATCGGGGCTAAGAGAGAGAAAGGGAGAAAAAGGGAGCATTAGAGATAGGTCTAGGGGGGATCTAGGGGTCTCTAAATCTAGAGTTAATAGTAATCAGCGCTGTAGAGCAATCTGCAGCATTAATGCTGATGTATGACCTTTTTTGACGCACGGGATACATCAATGTAACACCTTTGTGTTCTATTATGTATATATTGTTGTGTCCTGTGTGTCAAAATAAATGCCTTTTTTCTTTCTTTCTAATTAGTACCTTGTAAAAAGCAAGGTACACCCTAGACTGCAGCAATGCTTAATATCAGGCAGGCTTTAGTCAAAAGCAAACCTATACACCACGTAAAAAAGGTTTATACAATATTGCAGCAAATATCGTCCGTGATTTTGTTTTGCATTAGCTAGTTCACAGCTTCGCTTGCATTAAGAAGTAAAACTTGCATCCCCTATTTCACCCCTTTAAAAGTAGCATTTCCAAAAATCCTTCAGCTGTGCGTTGATAGAACCTTTGAGTTTTATTTATTTAGATTTCCCAAATATTATGTAAGCCTGAACGTCAGTCGGGCGCACGCCGCCGGCCATGTGCCCACGGCCTTATTTCATCTGCAAAGGAAACCGGTGACACGGTGAGATCGCTCGCCTGTGACACGGTTAGATAATGAGGGATCGGGGCTTAGAGAGAGAGAGAGAGAGAGAGAGAGAGCAACAGATATAGGTATATATATTTTGAAGAAATGTGAGTTTTTGACTATAGCTCGATTTCGGAATATGAAGTTTGTATGTATGTCTCAATTGCTTTATAAACTTTACTTGATATCTATGATTCGAAAACGTTTTATTCCGCGACCGTAAGGTTAGTTTCTGGATGGATGACCACAAACCAAACGGCAACACATGGGCCCTTTCGTGGGTGAGAAATTACATTGTAGTTAGATTGTTTCAATTGTTTGTCATAGTCATAGTATAAAAGTTATTAAGCCAATGGGATTGTTAGTATCACCACAAAATTGGTGTATAAATAGCCGTTGTCTAATTAAAAAAAACTCTTTTTTATTATTAATCAACAAATATTTGTGGTAATGTTTACACAAGAAAACGAAACTATGATTCTGATTGGCCGATAAAGCATTTTATACAATTTTTGAGGCGTGTTGATGTTAATGAGTAACCGTATCTTATTATACGATTTAGGCAACTAATCAAATTCAGTCCAGCCTGCAATGATTCCATCTATATTTAACCCGTTTCCCAGTTCGGCGGAGTTATCGCACGAGTATATGCACATCCATTTCCCGGTGGCTTAATGGGACGAGATAGCCTGGACGGAGGTACTCTTGAGACCACGGAGGTTACAATCAGATTTTATCATTAGAACGTAACGAGTAATCGACATGTCTCAGCAATTCTATGCAATTTTTAACATTATGTCAAACATATTTTAAATCTGACGTTCAGCTGTGTTTTAAATATAACATTACATAATTTAATGCTGATGGTAAGAGACCGGACGGGCTGACTCTGGTGCCGTGGAAAAATGGCAAGTGCCTCATTTGGGACGCCACGTGTGTCAGCACAGTAGCCCCCAGCTACCTCAGTCGCACAGTCCTCTTCCCGTCAGCCGCAGCAGAAGATGCCTGCATCAAGAAGAGGCTCAAGTATGCTGCCCTGGAGTCGCATTACATCTTTGTTCCCCTGGCAGTGGAAACGATGGGCTCTTGGAGTAAGGTTGCAAAGACTTTCATCGGGGAAATTGGGCAATAAGCTTAGGGTTACGACCGGTGACCCCCGCTCTGGTTCGTTTCTGGTGCAACGGCTATCTATTGCCATCCAGCGCGGAAACGCAGCGAGCTTGATGGGCACATTTGCACCAGGAACGATTAGGGGCGGGTTATTTAGCTAACTTTATATTATTTGTAAGGTTGTATATATTTTAGATTATATAGTTGTTAATTTATTATTTTATAAGTTTATTATAAGGTTAAGTTTTTAATTTATTATTTCCCTATGTGTTTTGTAAGTTATTCTTTATATACCTATCTAAATATTCAAACTAAATACTAATAATAACACTATTGATGTTATGATTGTATTGTCCAGTGTTTTTTATAATGACATGACAACGCTGCACCAAACGGAGTATGCCTTTGTTATCCGCGAGCATTTAATAAATGTCAATCTTACATCTGTACAGCAAATTCGACAAATATCGTATAGTATCTAACATAGTTTCCCGCAGACATGTCTGGGGATTTGTCCGACTGAAGATTGATCGCCCTGAATGTACCTATGGGAGTGTCATACTGTTAGCAAGCTATCTCAGTTTACAGTTACAATTTTTGTATGTATCTAAAAAAAAAAATTTTTTTTGGTCGTCCGAATTTGAGGTTTTCTAAATATTTTCTATGATAGATATATATATATATACATAAAGATAGATGTCATTTAATTTTATTAACATAGAGAATTAAATTAACTTATTACTGTGCTTTATTGTTAGATGTTCTATGTGATTTTCACCTTTTTGTTAACAGAAGTAGTATGTCAAGTTTTAATCCTTCTTATTTTTATAATATAATATTTGTAAATAAATCTTACTTGTAGTCAGATGTCAGCATTAATTTTGCTTGGTATAGGATAATAATATTATTTGATAATTTAATAAATATATTATTTGATTTCGATAAAAAATAGGCATATATAAACCCTAGTAGCCATTTCCTACTTAGCGAGTTACAACGTTTCATCACAACGGCTAAACATAATATTTTTACGATTCCACATTTTCATGCACGATTCAACATCAGGGTTTGATGTGTTTGAGTAAAAAGGCACTTTATATTGACGCTGTCGAGATGTATAGTCATCATAAGATTTGCTGAAAGATAGCCTATCGTAAACTCTCACAAACCATGCATAAAAACCTATGACAAAAGTATCGTACTCTAGATTTCAGGCATACTATAAAATATATAGTAAATGTAATGGAAGCACTGAATATTCGCTCCATTTTTTTATGAATGGAAGGAAATTTTATATCAAGCATCAACGTAATATGAAGGACAGTTACTCATACTATATGAGTATTATTATTCTATAAGTATCACACGAGTCGTGACATGTATACATAACATAGTACATAATTCTATAATATACATTAAACTTTTACAGTTTCACAATCTGACTTTTAATTTAAATTAAGATCGCGATATATGTATGATTATCGACTTACCGATACGATTTTACTAGATTGCTGAAATCCCAAAAACAAAGTCGTAAAAAATCTCAATACTACCCAAAGCTGACTTTTATGTATGTTTCTGCAGTTCAATACTTTTATGAAAAGGGATCCTTTCATAGATTACTTCTGATGACTAGTTTTAACGTAAAAATTTTGCAAACCCTAGTTGGTTAAGACATGGCGCGCTTTATATAGGTATAACTGAAAATAGCGTACATAATGTGTACAACTTACCCATGTTTTGCAAAATACGTTATTTGAATTTGAACATAACTGATCTATAACTACCTTAACCATCTCAAGTCAGCCTGATGACCTCCTCTCCTAAATGTAGCTAATCCAGGGTCGGAGAGACCTCGAGACCAGCTTTGTGACCGTGCTCTGAATGCAGGATGCCTGAGATGTCTCACCGACTAAAATGGGTTATGTTAAAATATTCGTTCCCGGAATAACTTAGATACTTATATTCACATTATATATTTTCTTCAAGTTTACTGAATTATATGACATGTTATAGTCATTTAATATTTGTTGTTCTGACCAAAAGAATTCACGCTACAATTCTGCCACAAGATCCAGTAAACAAGAGATCAACTTTAGTGATAACGCATGTGTGAAGATAATAAATATTGAGATTTTACTTGCATTCTGCTTGTATGTTTTCTTTATTTTCCTTATTGCATCAAATAAAGATTCTATGTACCAACTAAAGAATTATTTTAATCGTGTTTTTATTTTCGCCTCTAAGTGTTTACCTCTATTTATCTATCAATGAGTAATAAAATAACGGAATTCAACTTTCAAGTGTTGAAAATTTTATTTATCTATCAACTAAGATGTAAGAACACCTATCTTTATCTTTCCAATCATATCAACAATGCAACTGAAGCGAAAATCCATAGAGAAATGCGATGAAGAGAGCACGTAACGTGGGCGCTCGTTACTGGTAGATTGGACGCAGATGACTGGACCTGTGAGGTACACACCTGTGTCACAGCCACCCTTGAGGTACACGTTTGTGTAACGTATAGGTATAGTGGAAACAGTATGAGCAAGAAGTCTTTACATAATGATACATAGATCAAATCATAAGTATATTAAAGTATTTTATAAGAATTTAGGATATATAAAAAAAATGTCTGATCAACATTAAAAAATCCAGAGATCAGTAACAAGTAAAGTGGGAATGCCTCGTTACTGGTAGATTAGACGCAGGTGACTGAACCCGTGAGGTTTTTTTTTAAAAATAGGCTTACGTTTTGCTATAGCCTGCCTGATGTTAAGCACTACTATAGTCTAAGATGTAGCATGCTTGCCTAGAAGAAACCTATTTTCTCTAGATTCGAAGACCATATATTGGTACACACCTGTGTCACAGCTACCCTTGAGGTACACGGTTGTGTAACGTATAAGTATAGCGGGAACAGTATAAGTAGGAAATCGAAACAAATACAATCAAGTCATAAGTTGGAAAATGACATTTTGCTTAGAATAAGAATGGAAATAGAAATCGTTCATTTTACATTGGTATGTAAAGTATTTATTGTGACATTTATTTATCACAGTTGGTTTTTTTTAAACAAACATATGTATTCAACTAAAATAAGCGCTAGATAATATACATTTCACTAGAATTCAAAATCAATTTCTGCAACCACGACATTACGTAATCTTATGACTTGGGTGTTTCATAAAACATTTTCTATAACGTTCTGTGTAACAATATTGACAGGCTGTCACTTATCCTGGCCCCACTGTATCTACTTACGGGCTCAAAATAACACCTTTAGAGGTCGCAAGAAGGGTTGCGATATTGAATACGTGGTTACAGTCCCTCGCAAAATAAACCCAAGGACAGAACCTTCGGAGGTGTTGCTGAAATTGCGCTTATTTTGTTTGCTTTGTTATTGAAGTAATATGATTATGCAAACAGTTCGTTATGTTATATCTGTTTAGTGCGAGTTATTCAGGGACTTAGTTATTTACGGTTTTAGTTGAATGATATTGAAAAATACGTTGGCAAGAAGCCTAGGATAAAATAGGTAAGAACCTCTGCAGTACGTCGATACAGACTGATGATGAAATGATGATGATGATTTGGATAAAACAAGTTATTAAAAAGAATATCATGTCAGCTTTGACTTTCATAACAAATAGGTATCCTGCTACAGTGCTATCAAGTTAAGTTTAAGTCAAATTAAGTGATTTTTTTAATGTTTTTTTTTCAGAATACGAGTACAATTATGTAGTTTATAAATTTTAAAACTTTCGAGAATCTTGTTGGCAACTACAATTCATAATGCAGTACAAAGCAGGTAAATATTTGCGAAATATTTTCAGTAAACAGAAGCTACACTTCATTTTAGTGTAGCTTCTGTTTAGTGAAGTTAAATTTCCATTTTTAAATTTCATGCAAGTTTCACAAACTTTGAATTTATTTTATTGTAATAAATGTAATAAGTTATTTACTAAATTGCATGCTTTCAGGAAATAATATAATATAACATAATATCTTGTTTATATATCTTGTTTTGGTATACTTTTTATTATAAGGAGTGATTTTTTTATATATCTCGTATCGATTCGTCAACTTTTAAGCAGGGTAGTTTATAATAGGTAGGTATATCTAAGAAAATGTCTTTATGTTTAAAAATATCATAATAAGAAGTAATATTCCTAATAGTAGAAATTGCATTTCATTGTTAATAGATACGCAATGTTATAGTAATCAACAAAATATTCTATACAATTAGATTAGCCTTGCTATTCAGCGGGGCAATGCAGCCAGCATTATGGGTACGCTGCCTTTTTAATAAGTAGATTAGGTTGTTTGTATAAGTATTTTTTATTCGTAAGTGTACATATAATTAATTTTTGATGTTTATTGAATAAAACCACTTTTCCTATACACTATCTCAAATATCGTACTAAGTAAGATATCAAAACACTTGGCAACCCGCGAGCATCTCTCGGGAGAACTAACTACAAGTACACTTGATTGCTTCCAACTAATTCGGTTCAGCCAATTTGGTTAATCTGATTTGGTAGCAAATTAAATGTAGACAGTCTATAGAAAGGAGTTTCAGATATAGGCATTGGGTTCCATTTTGGGTTTGGTCATAGAAATAGAAAGCACTGTTTTTAGAAGGACTTAAAAGATTGAGTTAGTTGGTACTCTGTAAATCATGATGCAAAATACAAAAACAAATCAATTTAAAAAATCATTCCAAATCATTTAAAAAAAAAACAAATGTCAAAGTTTTTTCAAAGTCTCAACATTCAAGCCTTCGAGCCCTTTTTTTAAAAGGGTAATAGTATTCTTTGCTTCGAGAATAAATCTATTCAAGCACAGTTCGTGTTGTTCAGTTGCACACTCTCCGAAATGCATTCAATAAAAGACCGACTGACAATAAGCAATTTGAGTACATACATTTATTTACCTAATTTTATTTAAAAGCCGTGCAATATTAATGCATTTATATTAACATTAGTACAATTTCAATGAAGATCATAAGTTTGTATGAAATCGCAGTTCTTCCATTAATTTTGTTCATTTCTAGCCCGCACCTGTCACCAACGCTTTCATTTTTACGTCAGACAGTAAAATTCGAAAACATCTTTGCGTAAGTTCGTACATTTTACTTCTTGATCGCTGTTTTATTTGGCCATAAAAGTCGTAAGATGTAATATTTGGCTTGAAGAAGCGTTTTTAGATGTTCACCCTTAAATCCGTGGTAAACTGAAATGGGATTACGTAAGCTTTAAGAATGAGTGGCAAAATGTCTCGTAGCTATTGAGTATAGCTGAGTAGCTCGTTGGCAGATAACACAGACTCATAAAATACATGTAAAGTGAATACCGTGCTTATGTTTAAAGACTGAAACTTTAAATAACTACTTATTTTTATAATAACCTAATTTTCAAAGGGTTTTACAATAACGTGGTATTCATAAGATTACCCGATAAGTAAGTTCTTATAAGACTGGCCAACTCTAGTGTTAGAGTTTTTCTAACCTACCTAGGCCCAGTGCGATTCTAACACGGCTTAACGACTAACTAAAAAGTACTAAAAAAGTGTATAACTAAAATATCCTCGCTTATCCTTTTCCAGGTTCTACAGAAAAGAATTTATTTCAACATTTACATGAAGAAAGGTGTGGCATTTCAGCGCCTACCTAATACCTATACTCAAAATCTTCCTAAATCCTAAATGGGTCGCGGCGGAAAGCTTTTGTTTGTATATTTATAAAGGATTGTAACTGAATACTTGTGTTTGGTTTCGTCGGATGGAAAGGATTTCTCAGAAAGAAGACGTTGACAAATGACATAAAGCTAGATGTTTGGAAAAGTTATTATCAGTAGAAGATAAGGATTACTAACTATACAAGGATGTAATTGCACTATCTTATTTACTTATCGATGTACATTTATAGACATGTATTCATAAACAGATTGTTTATCTTGGTTAAGATTAAAAGTACACAAGTAGTAATAAGTAATGTAATAAGTATATATGTTTCAGATACATAGAGATAAATATTTCAGTCAATTCATATTTTTTTATTTACACATGAAACTACGTTAAAACATCATGCCGATTTATTGTCGTTTCTCTCTTGAGTGGTATTTCCTCATGACTGAGGGTCGTGCCTCCCCCGCAGAATTAATTCGTTAGGGGAGTTCTCTTGGGCAGATATGTACATCGTGGTGGGCTTCCAGGTCCTTCCACGGTAGACCTTCACCGTATAGCGAGTGCAAATCTACACTTAACTTGAAAAACAAGTCATTGGTGTAGGGCCGGATTCGAACCATGGTGCGTCTGGATAAAAAGCAGACACTGGGACCGCTGAGCCACACTTGCTTTTTCGTCGCTAAAACGTCGTAATTACAGTAAAGAAACCTGATATATTTTCAGGATCATAGTTTGCTTATACTATCTTTTTAGCATAAACAAAAAAAACTTTATCATATTTTATTCAGTAAGTTGGATACGTAACCAAGTCTGTTTGTATTCATAAACGCCTGAACGTATAAATTTATTGCCCTCTTCTGTGTTTAAATTCGATGTTACGTGTTTTTTTCCGAATGGATGATTGGATTTCTGTTGTATAATATCAAAGTTTGGTTTCAAATAAACCGTATCTCATGAAATAGTAGTTTAAACATTCCGAATTGCTTTAAGCGTTATAAACATACAAATGAGATACAATAAACATATAAAAAAACCAACAGTACCTACTTAATTCTAAAAATACATGTTTCGTAAAAGACAACAATAGTATATTAGAACATAAAAAATAATAGGCAGACAATGGTTAGGCTAATTCACATGTGTGTGATTTTATAAAGGTAGGTATTTTAAATGAAATTTCTATGAAAATAATGATCGAATTCAACATTTTTATGATTTGGACATCCTGTTTAATAAGCTACTGTAGATGACCATACAAACTCTATTTTTTTTTAATATATTTAGTTAAATTATATACTTAGCTATCTTTAATATATATTTTATTGTGATTTATCAACGCATAGCCCAAACCACTGAACGGGTTGGGCTGAAATTTGGTATTTAGGTAGATGTTATGACGTAGGCATCCGCTAAAAAAGGATTTTTGGAAATGCCACTTTTAAAGGGGTGAAACAGGGGATGAAAGTTATACTTCTTAATGCGAGCGAAGGCGCGAGCACCCACTACAAATAAAATGGCCCTGGAAGCTCTCGGAGCTCAATATCCGGGCTATATGTCACGTTGATTATCTCTCGGCCAGTCGTCAATCACAGAGCAATAGGCTCGCCATGCTAGCATGAGATGGCCTTGTAACCTCTTTTTTAGTGACTTTGGAAAAGGAGGTTATAAAATCTTCTGGAAGTTTTTTTTTCTCATTTTTTGTGGGTATGTTACGTCATTTCTCCGTTATTAAGGAACCGATTTCAAAAATTATTTTTAATTAGTGACTTCAGAAAAGGAGGATAGTTTGACTTGTTTAATGAATGCGCCATGCTTGTTTCTCATGGTCTTTTAACCTCTTTAAAGTGACTTTAGAAAAAATAAGGTTATTTTAACTTGTTTGATGTGTGCGGTATGTCTATCTATGCTTAATCTTTGATGGTACAGTAACCATATTTTTATTAAATTTTGACTTATTTACTTATATGTGATGTTGTTGATAGTGGATACGATTTGAGTACGTCCTTCCAGTTTAAATTGTAATCACGAATGTTATGTTTGTAAAAAAAAGTATGATTGCAATAAAAACTTTGGAAAATTTTAAGTTATTTTTAAGTACTTACTTTTTATTTGTAAGTTTTAAGTATGTTCTTATTCAGGACACAAAGATAACAGATAAGTAGCTTATGAGGTATGGATTCCCGTATTTTGGAACAAACCTCAAAATTTCTGATTATATACATATGTATCTTAAATCATTGACAATCTATTTCTATTCCATTGAGCTTGATTCGAAATTAGCAAACTCATTTAAATAATCTAACCGAATAGCAAATTTCAATGAAACAATCTAATTTTAAGATTTGATTAGGCTCATTGGTTCCGCAAACACTTCTGAACTTCTCACGTACCAAGTTTGAATAAGCACGAAACTAAGAAAGCAACCTTGAATATTAGTTAAAACAAGTAGAAGTCAGACTTAGTTTTAAAACTTAGGTAATATTTTTTGGCAAAATATTAATTGCGACTCGAATCGCTTTTTTAAAGTTAGAAATAGGTAGAATTTTTATTAAAAAAAAACAAATTCTGTACATTTAACGCACGTTTCAATTTGTGACTTACATTACCACTATGGCTGGTTTTTGTTTCTTGGGTGGCGGTTGTCTCATTTTGTGAACCAGTAATGGTTCAAAAGAAGACGGCCGATCGTGAGCGGGAGATCTCCACGGACCTTGCAATAAGACGCAGGAGACGCGGGCGTCGGAGAAGACTCTTTCATGCTCTTCTTCGACCTCCGTAACAAGAGCCTTGAGCAGCGGACTCCGGGGGGTCCGTCGCTCGACAAGAAGAACCCTCGAGGTGGCATGAGATGTGATTGCGCGCGCATCTCATAGACAATAGGGAGGGAGTATTCTCAACTCTTTCTAGCCTAGGATGTGTTCGTTAGAACTCGCGTGTCGTGGTTGTAGTCGAGTAAGAAATTGTACCTGCAACCACTACACACAGCGAATGGACGCAGTGGGGTTTTAGTCGGTTGGAGCCCGACACTACCTACACAAAGCCCCCGATGCTGCGTGTAGATGTCCGTTCCGGATTAGCCCACATAAAAAAAATGTCTGGTTTTTGTTTGAATAATACTATCATTTATGTTAATTTTTAATATGTTTATTTAAAGACGCTAAGCTTAGCAAAAGATTAAAACATTTTCACAGGGCCAGCCTATCTAATATAATACAAGATCAAAACGTTCCTAAGAGGGGATATAGCGGAGTTTGGACGGCGCGATATGAGTTTGAAACTTCGGATGTGCAAATATGTTTGCACCGGACTTGCAGGCGGCAAAGTTTCATCAATATCTGCAAATACGGCCGCTTATGTATGCAGCGAGGAAGGTTTGAGTCAACGAAAACTGCATAGAAATTATTGGGGAATTTGTAATTCCAAGCTTGGAGACTAGAATTGTTTGAATGCGGTTGACTGTGTCTTTTACTCTTTTCCGTGGAAGGAATATTCCCAATTTGGGCGATGAATCTTCCAACTCTCCTAACGAATTAATTATTCAGGGGAGTCACGACCTTCAGTCATGAGGAAATATGACTCAAAGAAAGAGAGTCTTTGCGTTAAGGTATAAACGTTTGGGGTGCGATGATCGGACTACCTTCACGTTGGGTAAGCCCAACTAATTTCATCTCTCCATATGGGGATTTGGGGTTAGTTGGGGAAACCTGGTGCAACCCGTCCACAGGTTAGTAACTTCCACCTTCCGGTGGATCTTGCTAGCCTGTGTCCAAACGTTCGATCGAGTGGGGGCCCTCGCCTATACTTCCCCTTCGAGAGGGCTGGTTGTAGGGCCCGAGGCGAAGAGCTCGCCGCACCTCGCGGTGTAGGTGGAGCTGGGTGCTCTTTAAGAGCACCCGAGGTGGTCGCCGAGAGGCGAGAGGAGTTCGGTGTACCGGCCGAGTAGCGGCGACACGGGAACCGAACTCCGTGCGCAGAGGGCGCATTGGAGAAGGGCGGTCGCTTTGGCGTGCGACTGCCTGACTCCTGGGGGCTCTGGGTGGCAGGTCGGGGAACCTGTTGCCCTGGAATGAGTCCCCACAGGATGCATGACGTGTCCCGTGTTCTGACACGTCGTCCATTGAGGGTTGAGCTGAAGCTCCCCGAGGCGGGGCCCGTTACCGGGCCAGCATCACCAGGGCTGCGGATGTATGCATCGCGCTCTCGTGGCCCTGGACCAACGATGCGGAGATGGAACACCCCAGGTTTTTAGTGGGTATGCCGCCCTTATAGAGTGGGGCGGAGACTCCCACATAACCACCCGCCCTCCCCGGGGTTTTTTGGGTGGTACCTCTAATAGGTTTTCCAGGGCAACAAAAAAAAAAAAAAAAAAAAAAAAAAAAGGTATAAGTAAACGTTTGGAACAAAATAAATACGTTGATTATAAAACCAGCCCACAATAACTTATTGATTAAAAGTAAGATATTAGCTTTTTTGAATTCGCTAAATAAAGTCATTAACACATTTACTTATCTTATAAACCTATTTACACATTATCTCGATTAAAATGTTTGGTTTTGATTAGTTTTGGCTGGTTTGTTATCAAGAAAGTATGTAAAAAACATTTTGCGCATTTTGTTAATCAGTTTCGCCACGTGGATCAACACAAGTTCGTTGTTTCACTACATATGATGATATCTGACTATAATATGGGAAACTGGAATATTAAAGTAACTAAATTGGTGAAATTACGTATGGGAAAAACATTTAAATTGAAATTCTTGGTGTTAATGTGAATTTATAAACCAACTTTTTTCATTTATTTATGATATGAACATTAAATCTGCTTGCATTTTTTTATAAAAACTGTGTTTGCTAAAGACTATAAAAAGTTTTTCAATGTACACTTTTTATGTTTTACGCAAGTTTTGCTGGAAACCCGAATGCGATCGGCCAGATTGTACTCGTATGGCCAAAACTACAAAACTTTCCAGAAAATTAAACGAAACCCCTCAAACATGTACGAGTACTTATCTTTCAGCAGTTTAAGGGTATATTTATCTTATTCTCAATACACTAAACAAAAACTACAAAAGTCGGTCTAATTAAAAACTTTTGCTCTCGATTCGATGGAGGCAAAGTATTTGATTTGCCGAGAAGTTCTCCCATTCATCTGGGAAGTATTGTCTCCACTATGTAGGTCAGTTTTAATGAACTTGCAAAGCAAATTAAACGACGAGTGCAAAAAAATATGAAGCATATCAATCATAACCATTATATAAAAATGAAAGTTAGTTGATTTATTTTTTGTGAACAATTGTTCATCTTCACGTCTAAACAAAGCGACGGATATTCAATAATTTTGATAAAAAGATAGAATCGGAACAGAAAAGTGACATAGACTACTTTTCAACCTATTTGAAAAAAGGAACATGTTCTTAATTCAACGAAATGTGTTTTTATGTAGTGTAACACAAGCCAAGCCACTACATTGCACCAGTCTTGATGTAAAATAACAGAACCAAATGAATGAACGCGAAAACAATTACTTTCTTTACAATAGAAGCAATTTGGGGAAAGAATGATTCGCGGAAATCACAAAAAGTCAATTGCTAGTTGATTGAAATTAAGGCACAAACTTGAACAAATTCAATTTGTTGTAAAGTTAAAGAGAAAAACTAAGGAAAATAGGGTAATTATACTTTCTTTTTATCATACTTCATTTGATAGTAAGAAAGTGGTTAGCTTAAGTGTCAAATGTCTTCGGAATGCTTTTGGGCATCTGACAAACAACTAGAGTCAACTATTTTGGTTGTCATCCGAACCATGGAATCATTCAAATAATACTCTTGGTCACCCATCCAAAGACTGACCACGGCGACAGTTGTTAATCATCTGGAAATATCTTCCTAAGTAGAGCTATAGGCGTTTCCCATTTGGATTTTAAGGTATTAAATCAAAAAGCTCTGAACTGCTAATATTGTAATTTTGTAGTTTCAAAAAGAATATAGTATGCATATAACGTTATAATGAATCTTAAACGTTGAAGTGTAATACATACGTTGTAGTTGCGTTAAGTAGATAATAAAGCATGATATCACAATTACATAAATAGTCTGTAAATATATTTCTAAATTAGATATATTATTTATACAATAAAATGCTAATAATTAAAGTTTAAAGCATAGTCACCTGTAAATAATATTATTTTTACTGATTAACTCAAGAAACTTACCTAATCAGCCGACCCATTCCAAACATATCATGCATAACTTAAAACAAACAATGCACTCGAATTAAAACCGTCTCCATTTAAAACAACTGAAATGCACTAATAAAAACTCATCATTTTGTTAAAAAAGGAACACCAACAAAAAGTTTCCAAGTCAATAAAAAAATATATGGATTACTAAAAAGTCTCCATTTGAAACTGAACGTTAACTTTTTAAAAGTGACGTATAGTAAGTAGGTTAGTTGTGTGAAGCATCGGCAGCTCGACACGGGCGGAAGGGCTGCGTCGCGCGAGGCACTGGCTACGAGCTCTCGTAGCGCCGTAGCGGTTTGTAGCGGTGCTACAAAGCTACGGCGCAACAGGCAATATAGCTTTACTAAGCTGCAGGCTTTGCTATTACACGAAAATGTGTCTGCAGTTGATTTATCTATGCATTGCTTGGCCTTTCAGTGCAGTACATGAATTACATGTTTTTGGTATGGTATTTTGTGTAGGTAACAAATCTAACATACGAATATTTGTAAATAAATATTCCATTGAATAAAATGAGCCCTCTGATATTATTGAAATTGTACATAACGTACTTTTAAATTAAATGAACGTTTTAAACATTTCCTAAATTTTCCAATTTACCAAAAAGCATCAGCCATTAATAAAAGCAGTTCATTTTCCCTGAAATAACTGTTTGTAAATACAAAATCATAGTACTTTAGCTCCAATATTGCGTAAGTTAAATTTGTAGTCAATCGGGGCGTAACAATTTAATTAACGATCTCAGTTCGGTGAACATTGGTCGTAACCGATACATTTTTACAGATTATAAGTATTATATTGTAACTTCTTTTCTGAATTAAATGAAAATAATGTTTAGAGAAGTAATTTTTACGTTTTTGCTAAAATATCAAGTTGAAGAAATATTTTTATTGTATCATGTAGGTAATAATCTATATATATAAAACTCAAAGGTGACTGACATAGTGATCTATCAATGCGCAGCCCAAACCACTGGACGGATTGGGCTGAAATTTGGAATGAAGGTAGATGTTATGACGTAGGCATTCGCTAAAAAAGGATTTTTGGAAATGCCACTTTTCACGGGGTGAAAAAAGGGAGGCAAGTTTTACTTCTTAATACGAGCGAAGCCGCGTACACCCACTAGTTAACCAATAATATATTATCTGTAAAGTTAAAATATAAATGTTGATTTTGAATCAATAAGGCAAAGTATAGTGAAATTGTTTGTTGTTACGCAATTGGGAAAAAAAGAAACTACAGATGTGTAGCAATTTGCGAGTATTGGTAGAATATTTTCCAAGATGTCACGGCCCTCAGTCAGAGAAAATACGACTCACTGGAGAGAGGGAGAGAGAGAGAAAGACAGAGAGAGAGAGAGAGAGCGAGAGAGAGAGAGCGAGAGAGAGAGAGTATTATTTTAAAACAAAACACCTACGAGTAAATGTTTACAAATATAAATACGTATACAGATTGTTATTGGTACAAAGCATAAACAATATCATATTATAGTCTTCAAAAAGTCGTCATAACAATGAAAACAAATCTCCATAACTTGTACAAAATAATACATTTACTGTTTCCCTTCATTAAAAATTAAATATGACCGCGAGCAAAGTCATTAAAAGCTAATTTAAAGGACCTTAATGTAAATGACTTCTGTTCAATAACTTACCACGAATCGTCCCGCGATGGGAATGGCTTGGGGTGAAATTGTCACTGAATGATATTTTCATGAGCTCGTTTTAGATTTATTGCCGCTTTTCTTTGAGTGTTTATAAGGTTACAGGTCCACATTTAAAACGTTACCGTAATATGTCTACATGGATAGCTTTAGGAAGCACTACAAAGATAACTCTACATTGCCCAACCTATTACTTTAGTTGATAGTGGCTCTACCTTCTACTCTAGTTTGCGGGTTCAATCCCCGCTTGACACGAATAATTATGAATTTAAAAAATTTTAATATATAGCGTTTGCTTAGTGTGGGGCTAGATGGCGCTGTGTGCATTGTCGTGGAATATTTATTTATATTTGTGTTGAGTCTAGTTGTTCCTTAGTATAATAAGTATTTATTTACAAAAGAAAGGTATTATTTCCGTTATCATGTAACCACGATACAAGCATTGCTTAGTGTGGGGCTAAATGACGCTTTGTGCGTCCCGGAACATTTATTTATTTTGTTTATATATTTACTATATTGGAACAGTTACGTCGATACAGTAGAAGTACAGGTATATATATTTCATTTGCCTCAATGAAGATTTCTATCTTTCATTTCAGGCACATATATTATACTTTACGTATATCTTCCACAGCACGTCTTCAACTTCACCAGCAAACTAAAAAGCCTACAGACGTGGCAGTGTGTAGTTGAAACTTGGAAAACTGCATTGAATATTTCAGTGCCAGGTAGAGTCGCCGCCGACCTCAATCTCTGAGTGAATGAAGCGGTCTCAATGAAACCATGAATAGCTGAGCTAGTTTCAACGCAGGGGAACTAAGGATGGGTCTCCGTAGACTGTTTGATGCTGGGCATAGCAGAAAAAAATGTAAGAAAAATTGGCAACAGTGGGAAATTATCTTGAGTTTCTACAGGTGTAAATATTGAGAAGATAGTGAATTATGGATTTATGATTTTAAATTTTTACTGTCTTGGGTGGCATGAATTGGTTATACACATTTTCTTATATTTTCTGAGAAATTAGAGATAAGCATTCTTGAAAGTAACTGAAACTGTAGAGAAATATGTAGTGTCCCTCCATATACCGGTGTATGAAGGAACACACCTTAAACCATCAAGTTTGTTGTTTGATGTCGGTTGAAGAGCAGTCGCAGCGGAAAAACACTACATATTTCTCCAGAGTTTCAGTTACAATGGATTTCCGCAAAATAACGCCTGATTCAATATCTTATTCTTGTAAGTTTTCACAGACGATTTACAAGCGACTTATTATTTACATTTCCAATGTTACAATTATTTTTTTCATATTACATACAAATACATATGTACACGTTAAATGTATATCCTTTTAAACAAAATAGCGTTACAAAGTATATGGGAGTAACTAGCCCTAAGTGCGGACTACAAACTGAATAGCAAACTTTAAAGTTGTTCAATAATGTAAGCCGCTGTATGATGCCACTTACTTAGTATAGTTAGTGAGTAAGCGAGTGTGGCTCAGCGGTACCATTGTCAGCTTTTATTCCAGACGCACTCTGGTTTGAATTCAGCCCTACACTAAAGGCGTTGTATTTTCAAGTTATGTGTAGATTTGCACTCGCTTAGCGGCAAGGAAAACATCGTGAGGAAACCGACATGTTTGAGGACCAAAATATCCGACGACATGTGTCTTTTGTGGAAGGACCTGGGCGCCCACCACGATTTATCTGCCCACGAGAACTCCCCCCTAATGAATTAATACTGCAGGGGAGTCACGACCCTCAGTCATGAGGAAATACGACTCAAGAGAGAGAAAACTTTGAATAATTACTACCAACGTACTCTTAACTCCTACTGCTAAAGTTAAAGAAGTTATTGATAGGGCAGACAAGGAATTGATGCTTCTAGGATAGCAAAGGAAAGTATCTGACTAAGTTGACTGACCTGTTAGCTTAGTTGCTCTACCTCTAATCTAGGGGCGCGGGTTCAATTCCCGCATGACACAAGTAATTATGAATTTAAAAAATCTATTATTACTTGTGATGTGTCTGGTCGTTTCTATTTATAATAATTATGTACATGATTACAAAAAAGTGCATAAGTATTATATCAGTTACATTGTACCCGCAACACAAGCGTTTGCTTAGTGCGGGGCTAGATGGCGCTGTGTGCAATGTCATGGATATTTATTTATTTATTTCATAGCTTCAAAATGTGGAGGGAAATAAAAACAGTAGTTACGGACGCTACATTACTACTTTCTTATAATTATACTCGTAATAAGGCCGATGATGGTGATGGTGTAGGTTATCTTTAAATATCATTAAAAAAACCCAACATGACGTGGTTTATGATTAACACATTTCCAGACATTGAGTCCAATATTTTAGATTATTTAATTATGATTGTTATGATTATGATAAAAAGTTTTTGAATTTTGATATTGACGGTTAATCTGATTTTAGGACCTTTATGCCTATCTTGCAAAACAAAGGTCTGATAGCTGTCGCTTTATTATAAACGTAACATACATCAGGTATTTACCTATCAAGACCGTCCCCAAATATTGGGATTAGAGCATAACACACTTCTCACTTTTTTTCTTCTTTGTTTTTCACTTTTTCTCTTCTGTACCTATGTTTAATTATTTTTTTGTATAAATTTAAATACTGTCTCAAAATAAATATCTAAGAATTAATTTCAACTAGAACTCACTATCTAATATTTGATCCGTTTCATGTCCCACTTTTTATTAGAAAGTATAAATTCCAGTCAGGATCGCATGTATTTACTCGTATGTATGTGTATCACGCCGGCAGACCCCTGTCACCGCAGACCCTTATGAAGCCTCCCTCATTCATTTATTGACAATCCAGCAGATATTGCTGTTTTGACCCCAAATAGCAAAAAGGGGTGTGTTAAGTTTGGCTTACTATACATATATTTACCTATATTTATTTACTTATGTGAATTTATTTATTCATATAATACCATCATCTTTCGAAAAAAGATACTGAGATTTTGAAATAATATTTTTCCATTTGTCTACAATCAATGATATATGTACATATATGTACGTTAATTAATAAAATAAATCATTGCAAGAAGATAAACATAAGATAAAGATAAAAGAATTTTTATTTGCCGCCTTAATACGTTTGTTAACATTGTAGGTATCCCTGACAACCGCTGTAGGATTCCCTGTGTCGCGGTGCCAGGGTTCTTCCGTTGAACAAAAATTAAATTATACAATTGTGTTGTTTTCAGTTGAAGGCTCAATTGAAAGAAGGGAATGAAAAAAAAATCAAAGTTCCAATCTAATTCGCCATGTTCACTTCCCATTAACAATAATTGCAAGCCGTGTGAATAAAATACGTAACGATTTGAGATTAAACAACAATATCAAAATAAAAGAGATTAAAATCATAATCAAAACAATTTTAATGAAATTACCAATAATTATTGCACGCAGTGTCTGAAAATGTGTTTATAATATACACATGTTGGAATACTTTCAAATAATAATCATAGATAACTTAAGTGTGCCTTTGTATGAGAACAGTGTGGTAATTTGGATAAGTATTAAAAGTAATTTCATTTGTATTGTTGACAATTACAACACATAATATGTATAAAAGTAGATAAAATCTATGTATCTTTACATATATTCAGCTGAAGAGGATCAAAAGTCTGAGCATTGAAGATATTAAAAAAAAATGTTTAAAGATACTTCGAATTAATAGCACGTTCCATCAATTTCTAGAAATTTTGTCTGTATATAATGTGTTCTGTTTGTCTGTATAGTGAAAAACTCATAACGAAAAAACGGCTGAACATCCGTTCAGCCGTTGATGATAATCCCATCATGATTTTTGGTATGTAGGTAGTATGAGGTATTTAGTATTAGAAGTGTCATAGGCTACTTTTATCTCAAAATAATGCGAGAGAAGCCAAGGGCATTCACTAGTATAGTATAAAGCGAGTGTAGCTTGGTGGAGTAACGTCTTTAACAATCCAATCTACATATACCACACCCGGTTTGATCCTGGCCTTTAAATGACTTGATTATATTGTAAGTTGTATATAGATTTACAATCGTATAGCGATGAAAATAAGCCGTGACCATAAAATCGAAGACTTCGTCCATAATGATATTGGGCAGTCGATTTGGGAATAAGTAAATAAAAAATAGAGAAAAGTTAAAGATTCCACTGCAGCCAAAATACATTATGTATGTTCTTATTCAGGCACGCGACCTGCTAAGCATGTGACGATTATTTTATATTAACAAACAAGTAGGTAGGTATTTAAAAATCCCCAAATGTTTCTGATAATATTTTTATCGGATAAACAGCACGATAACGCTTAAGTATATCCTAAATAATGTACACACATATCTCCTAAGCCGATATCAAATTAATAATCTGTCTCATTAATTTACAGTTATTAAAATTAGGGACAGTCTTTCAGTGGTAGTGACCAAGTAAATACATTAGGTAAATATCACTTTTTTATTGTTTTCTAAAGCTTGGTTGCGAAACTTGAAGAATTTTGACATAATGGTGTAACATTAATATGAGAGTTGCATAAGCATATAAGTTGCGATAAAATTCTTCATGTTAAACAACGTCACTTATTTAATAAAAAAAAATGACAAAGCTGATATTTGCATTGTAAAAGTGGTAGTACATTAGAAATAAGAACTCTTTGCCTTGATTAACCAAAATTCATTCCAAACTACTTAAAATAATTTGTCCGAATCTCTAAAAAATAGTAAACATTTTCTACATTTTTTACACTTAGTAGGTATACATTAAAATAATAAAGTATGTAGTACGGAACTAAGGTGTTGTATAAAAAATATACTTTCCATGTAAATAATAAATTCTTATTCATGGAAACAAAATCACAATATTAGAAGAAAGTGTTTCTAGCAATTTTTGCCTTTAAATTGGCTACGCTTAACATGTTTTAGTTTTAATATCGCTATCATCATCATCAGCCCGTTATCGCCCACTGCTGAGCATAGGCCTCCCACATGAACCTTGGTTCTGCGTAGATTAAATCCAGGTACTTCTAGCGGTTTTCCTAATTTCGTTAACCCACCGCATTGGTGGGTGATCTCTGTAACGTTAACGTTTCGGTATAAGTAAGAAAAATGATTTTTATCGGTTGGGTAACATTTTACTTTGTCAAGTGGGTTTTTTTTTATCAAATCGTTACCCAGACGAATTATCTTTGATACGAAATACTATACGTTTGACGTGTGTATGGAATATGCTCTTCGAGTTCTGTATAAAATTATATTTATTGTGTACCGTAAAAGTTTAAATTATTTGGTATTGTTAAAGTAAAATATATAAAATTATTATCTTATCTTCGCGTGACCAAAATGCTGGCTTGTACTTTGGCCAAAAGATTAGTCTAGCTATTCAACGGGGAAATGCAGCCAGCATTTTGGGTACGCTACCTTTTGAAAATGTAGATTAGTTTTTTTTTTTTTTTTTTTTTTTTTCATGATGTATGTATAATGTTTATTTTTTTATTATTATTTGGAAGTGTTACTATTAATTTTTGTTGTTTTGAAATAAATATATTCCTAATATTATTAAAACTATATTATATACAAAAATATTTTTCGGAGATACCGGGATTGACAAAACGTAGTAACATCGTATGATGATGATGATGATGATATGGATTAAACCTAACGCTCTGTAGAAGCTTAAGTTAGCATTACGTTTCATCGCGGAAATAAAGAAAGAAAATCTTCAAATAGAAAGAAATATTTTTAATGCACTGAGATTTCTTGTGTTGCATACTTGTTTTGAGATTTGAGGCGGAACCCTAAGGCACACATTATTATCACGAGAGCATGTGAACGATAGAATATCAGTTAGAAACGCGTGATAAGAATCTACAGCCATTTTCTGTGAAACTTTTGTAGCAACACAGAATAAATAATTTAGATTTTACGAGATTATGAAACAACCCTTTTTAATTATTTAATTAATGAGGCTAACTTCGTAACAAAATTCACCTACGTACGCCGAAAAGTTGAGATGAGGGAAATAATTAACTTTTCTTGTTTTATTTACGTGATAAAACGAACAAAATGGGCAATTTGTTGTTCAGACACCATACTTTTTTTTTACATGAGATAGGCCCTCGCTTGGCTACAACTTGCCTGATGTTAAGCAACATTATAATCTACGTTCTAGCGCGCTTGAAGGAACTACTTCTTCTTACAGTTTTTCACTCGTTTATTCAGTATCATTAGTATTATATACGTATTTCGGTTCAAAGAACACATAAAATCTAATCAAATTAAAATAATTCAAAAAGGAACAAGTCTTCAAGTCTTTGGTACTAAATTTGAACAGAAATAACGTGATATTTATAAAATAAGGTTATAAAAAGTAATTTTAAAAATACGTGAATGTCTTAGTTATTTGACGTACGAGTAAATTACTAACTACACTTTGTAACTACAAAATAAGTAACACAGTACTTTAGTAAAAATTTCTTTACTGCAAAACCTGACCTGAAAATCCTGAAATTAGCGCTCAGGATATTTGAACCGGATCTCAAGAGCGGAGAAAAGAAAGATCAACAAGACCTTTCCACGGCACAAATTAACGAAACATGTCAAGCCAATATAGACTCTACGAGCATGTAGAAAGGACCAATCTTCCTCAAATTTCGTAGAGACTTTCAAAGTAAACTTGTTTTGATTAACGATTGTAATACGCCTGTTTTTGTTTGATCGTTTTTTCATAACGGGGAAAGCTTTGGTTGTGCTTTTCCTTCCGTCTATTTTGTAAAACAAACAGCTTACATTTCAAATTGTTTTGTAACTTTTGCAATCAAATATAAATAAAATTAAACATAGCTTTGTAATAATGACACAAATGAATGGCTTGTTGATAACAACGCTAATATGCCGTCAGAGATTAAAAATTCTCATCAATGGCAAAAATGTAAGTTATTTTACCGAAGTCATCAAATTTAATCAAAACATGACATCAGAATTTATTTCAACTGTAATCTATACAAGTCTATTGAGGCGTAAACATATGAATAAACTCACTTTGAAGCCGGCTAATTAGAAAATTTGTTTTTATTTATAAACCTTAGAAACAATTTTAGTAGCTTTTACTTAACGTGAAGTTAACGTAGATCTAACTTCATGAAATCCTTTCAGCGGTACCTTAGCTTTCGATAGCTCGGTGACTACTTGAGACCACAGATTAGGGTCTCACAAATATTTTACAAACGCTCATATACATAATTAAAGTACAAACTTACTCCAACCTAAGCCTCAGTGTTCGTTTGTTCGGTTACCACTTCTGGTATCCAAATTCCTGACTGTTTAACCCGTCAGGCAACCCGGTATAGCTTATGGCGCCTGACGGGTTAGTGAAAAAAAGTAAAATTTGATACTTATTTCTCTTCCAGCCATGTATTTACTTGTGTGCCTGGCGCTTATTGGCGCTGCCTACGGCGTCCCTTTGACCAACACTGACGTCGCCACCAGAAACACCAATGCCGCTCTCTACGTCCTCCCAACTAACACTTTCCCTACCTTCTACGACGTCAGATTATTCCTAGACCCTAGAAATACAGACTACTTCTTTGGAAACGTCAGCATAAGAGTATCTTCCTACGTCCCTACCAACTACATCGTTCTGCATGCGATGGAAATGGAAATCGACAAGATTGAAATCTTCAGCGAGAGGGATCTCACAAACGACTTGTTCCAAAACTACACTCAAGCTACAGATGATACCCATTTCCTGAACATCCAGTTGTCGAGGAATTTGGAGCCGTTCCAGATGTATACTGTACATATCAGCTACACTGGACAGTATGCTGCTAACATGTTCGGTATCTACGTGTCTACTTATGAAGAGAACGGAAACACTGTGTAAGTATTTATCATTTATTTTTTGCCTTTCTATCACCGGACGAGTACGAGGAAGTTCCTAATACCCACACGAAACGGTGCGCTTCTACCTTTATTGTTTGTACCGCAAGGTTGTGGAACTCTCTGCCTGACTCTCTGTTCCCCACGCACTATAATCCAGCGATCTTCAAAGCGAGAGTGAATCGGTTCTTATCGGGTAAGCACGCTCCAGGACATAGCCTTTGCTTGCTATCAGGTAAACTATGGCCAAGTGCAAACCCGACAAAGTTAAAAAAAGTACTCAGTCATTACTTGAAGCGATTTCGAGTACTGATTTCTGTATAATTCTATCAGATTTAGTGATTGGTGACATTAAAACCACGTGATTAATTGCAATATTTCTATTTCTTTTTGTACAGTTAAAACATATTTTCGTCTGAAACTGAATACTGAAATCCAGCTCAAATTTTATTTTGAATTTTATTTAGAAAGAAAAGAAAGAAAGAAAAGAAATAACCTAATGAGACCCACTGCAGAGTATAGGCCTCCTCCCTCTTACGCCAATACTTCCTGTCTTGCGCTGCTCTCAACTCACATTTACAGGAAAATAATTCCAATATACCTTTACAGTCCTCTCATCACCTCCCAGCTGCAGCCTACCTTTGCCCGTCGAGCCTTCCCCTGCTACGACGAGCCAGCCATCAAGGCCATCTTCCGGACCACCATCTACGCCCCTGCGGAGTACAACGTGGTCAGGAGTAACACCGTCATCAGGGCTACCAACTTACAGTTAGTATATTTTGTACAATATATAAAGTAGGATTTTACGTCTTCGCTAATATAAGTAAGGATACTCATCTTCATGCCATTACACTATTTCAAATAAAAGTATCTCAGTGAAGATTTCCATAATAAAATAAATAACTACGAGATAGCAACAAGAAGGGTAATAACGAATCAAGAAGGGTTCTCATAATCTTGTAATATAAATATTGTAAGAATTAAGGTATTTTCATTAAATTTTTGGTAAGGTTAAAAATATTAGACAAAACTTTTAAAAAAGTCATTATTTATGGGCAAATGCTTTTGTCGTTGCTGCACTGCAAACATTTATAAAGATTTCACTGTAGTTATTTTATAACAAACAATTACTAAAATAATGTTTTTCTAATTTGCAGAGACGAAGTACCTGGATGGGTGAAACATGAATTCGAAGACACGCTAGTGATGTCCACTTACCTGATCGCGTATTTGGTATCAAACTTCGAGTTTATCGGCAACGAGAACAACGAAATTTACCACATCCCTTTCAGGGTCTACTCTAGGCCAGGTAAAATATCGATTACATGAAAATACAGTTAATAGTAATGGGTATTTTGTCTTGCTATGAGGTCAAACACCTTCTGAATGTAAAAACAAATAAAGCAAATTACGTTGGAATGACTGAAAAAAATTAGCTGGTTTAAGTAGCTACATACATAGGAAAAAAAATATAATAACATTAACGTCGATCGGCAAATATTAAGAAGGTATAACAATAGGTACCAACTAGTTTTGTTCTATAACATCCGAATTATCCATGATTAATTATTCAATTGCTTTCCTTGATAATATAAAAGCAGTTTGCTAGCTTTTTTGTTTCAAAACAGTTTTTTTTATTCTATATTGTACTAAAATAACATTATTTATTTTTCCAGGCACTCAAACCTTCGCCGAGTTCGCGCTGGAATTTGGGCAGAAGAACATGGTGGCCTTGGAGGAGTACACGGAGTTCCCCTACCTCTTTCCCAAGATGGACAAGGCTGCCGTCCCCGACTTCGCTGCTGGAGCTATGGAGAACTGGGGACTGGTTATTTACAGGTATTAATCATAATAATCGTTTATTTTATATTATAATTGAACTATTCATAATTTATTTACAGTAATAGTTGAGGAAAAACAAGGGAAAATATGCAATATTCGAATTTGTAAATCCTATAAGTTTTAATTCCTGTGGTCGATTTCAATAATTTTAGTATCCTTAGGTATGAATTGTTTATGTATCCATAAATCAGTAGAGTTATTAATATAATGGAGCCATTTGTACAAATTAGGAATAGGTCTTTTAAATCACTTTGTTATATTAGATTACGTGATCACTTTTTAATATTGTAATACGCGAATGACTAAGGTAATGATTCTTTTGGTTACTCTCAATCTTGGACCACCGAGATACAGGCCCAGGCCTAGTTCGGGGTTCACAAGAAACTCACATTAACATTAATTAAGTAATTAATATAATTTAGTAATACGTTAATATTTTTGTGATTGTACCAGTGTTTTTTGGCAAATAAAATATCTTTATCTTTATCTTTATATAACTAATCATACTACTTCTATACTACGTTAGGTATTTCATTGTTAATAGTCCCAGCCTGACTCACTGTTCCCCGCGAAATATTATCCTACGATCTTTAAAGCTAGAGTGAACCGGTTCATATTGAGTAAGCACTGTCCATTTTAGTCCATAGATAGTTATTGCTTACCATCAGGCAAACTATGGTCAAGTGCAAACCTGTTTTAGTTAAAAAAGTCTTCTGGCTAACGAAGTATTTTGTTTAACACGAAATAGGCTTACGTTTCACTATAGCCTGCCTGATGTTAAGCACCACTATAGTCTAAGATGTAGCACGCTCGCCTAGAAGAAACCTATTTACTCTAGATTTGAAATGTATGTTATTATTTGTCCAGCTTATAACAATCATAACTATCAGATACTTCAGAACACAGCCATGTGAAGGTATTTAGTTTTATATCACATCGATATATCATATCAATGTGCCAGAAATTTGAAGTTCCATTTTGATTAGATACCTTATCGTTTAGCTCTCGCTTATCGAATCGAGGATTGTGGCTTATCAGTATTGGATGACGAAAAGTTTATGATTATTGATAACGGGACTTGATATTTGACTTGTTATATATCCGTTTTCAATTATCCGTTACCTATCGTTGTAATGCCGAAACTTTTTTAATTGATAGCAAGTATTATCAAAATAAGTTATACATGTTTGTTGTTCATTTCACTTGCATGATAGACTGATCCAATTAAGGTAGAATTTAGAATCGAGATAGACTAAATTCTGAGTTACCAATCAATAGATACTGTTTTTAATCCTCATGAAAGCAAATAGCAACACTCAGTAGCGCATCTCAAAAAATATTTTTAATTAGTCGAATTCATTAATTCTAGATTTAACAGACAAGTTCAACGATTCAGCCCCATTAAATCACAACACGGTCATAAAATCACTTTCCTATTAGACATAAAAGGGCGAAGCAGCGAAATATTTTATGATAAGCTATAAATACACTTATTTACGGCCTCTTATGAAGTACCAATGCGAGTGTTCATCGTAAAGGAATGTAATAAATAATATTGTATGTCAGCGGGATTTGTTGGTTTTAGTGATAAATTGAACACTTTTGGCCTTTACTCGAAGGTATATAAGAACAAATGTGTTTCTAAATAAGGCATGTTTTAGTTCTCGGGTCTCTTATAGCGCCGTTTATACATTGGAACAGAAATAAATATATAAAATCTAAATGAATAAAACTCAAAAGTGACTAATTGACTGACTGACATAGTGATCTATCAACGCACAGCCCATACCACTGGACGGATCGGGCTGAAATTTGGCATGAAAGTAGATGTTATGACGTACGCATCCGCTAAAAAAAGATTTTTGGAAATGCCACTTTTAAAGGTGAAATAGGTGATGCAAGTTTTACTTCTTAATGTGAGCAAACATTAAACTTAACAAAAGAAATAAAGTTGCACTAAAACAAGTCGGATAAAAAAACAAGTATGAACAAACACATTTGAATTAACATTCTTAATTTATTTAATGGCAAAAGCTGATAACTTTTACTATAACTTAAAATAAAAACTTGGAAGTTTTCAAGTAAAACTTGAATTTAAAATACTTTTAAACAAATCGTCGACTCATCTATCCCAAGAGACCAATTTACAAAGTAGGAATGCTCGCGAGAAATATAATCTAGACTAGAATAGTTTCATAAAACGAGTTCTTCAATTAATTAGCTTTGCAGAGAAAATTTTCGCTTATAGTGATGTATAAAGGGTGACACAGGAAGCTTCTGTCGCACAGACGTTCATATTTTATGCTAATAGGTATCTTTTCTGCAGAGCACAAAAGACCGTTATGAAACGGGTATTAGCTGTGCCGTGCCGTATTATTTGATATCCTATGGACTTTGTGTTGTCTCTGGATAGAATATTGTTTTGAAACAGTTATTTAACGAGACATTCTTCGCAGTTTAAATAGACATGTTATTCAAAAGTTTGTTTGTTTTGGCAGATTTCTGCAGTCGATAGATTTATAAGTTGGTACACACAGAAACATTCAGTTCGCGATACTTACATAAATTTGCTTAATGCAGCAGGTGATGTAAAATCAAGATGGCCGCCGAAATTAAAAAAAAAAACAACCGTATTGTTTTTTATGATAATATATTTTTTTATTGAACTCTCTCAACGCGTTATGTATCTCTTTTTCATTTCCATATAATGTTTTAAATACAATGTACCAATGGAGATGACATCAGTCAAAATGAAATATAATGCGTGGACTGAGTACCTGGTTATGTTTGAAGTAACTGGTTTCTAAATATTAAATAAAAAAAAGTTTATTTAACTTTTTACAATTTAAGAAACTTAACATTAGGTTTATTGACTAATTAATTATTTTTTCCTTTTTCTCCCTTTAGAGAGGCAGCCCTTCTGGTCCAAGAAGGCGTGACCACCACCTCAGTGAGACAGAACATCGGCCGCATCATCTGCCACGAGAACGTGCACCAGTGGTTCGGAAACGAAGTGGGACCTCTATCTTGGACCTATACGTGGCTTAATGAAGGCTTTGCCAATTTCTTTGAGAACTTCGCTACGGATCTTGTGAGTTTTTTTATTACTAGAACTTGAAATTGACTTGTGTCGTAGCAATAAGCGTCGATTGGTGACTTAGATCCACTTGCAAAATTATTTTTAAATACATTTGACGACTAAATTACCTAGTAACAATAGTTATATAATTATTGTTAAGTCTCGTTATGCAAGTGGGCAAGAAATAGACCCGTGTAGCAGCAAGGATAGGACATCCATAACTACCTATAGTAATTTAGCGCTGCATCTTTTACGAATACAAAAAGTTATTTGTGTTAAAATATCTTTGAATTTTGCATATACACATAGGCGTCACTTTATTCGTAGCAAATTAAGTAAAACTAGTTTAAATTTCTCATCAGTTCGACTTTTTTGAAATAATGTTTCCATGTATATTTAAAGTAATCGTTTTCCACAATATCGTTTTGTCTAGGTCCTGAAAGAATGGCGCATGATGGATCAGTTCGTGATCGCCCTGCAGAACGTGTTCCAATCTGACGCAGTGCTCAGCGTGAACCCGATGACGCACCCTGTGTACACGCCCTCGGAGATTATCGGCACTTTCAATGCTGTAGCTTACCAGAAATGTAAGTTTATGAGATTTTTTTTTAAATCTTTATACCATCTCATTCAAAAGAGTGAGTGTGGCTCAGCGGTTTTAGTGTCTGCTTTTCATCCAGACGCTCCCTGGTTCAAATTCAGCCTTCTTCAGCATTTAAATTCAATTTTCAAGTTACGTGTGGATTTGCGCTCGCTTAGCGGTGAAGGAAAACATTGTAAGGAAACCGACATGTGTGTCTTTCGTGGAAAGACTTGGGCGCCCACCACGATGCATCTACCCAAGAGAACTCCCCTGACGAATTAATTTTGCGGGGGAGTCACGACCCTCAGTCATGAGGAAAGACGACTCAAGGAAGAGATTCTATGTCTTAGAAACTTGGGGAAGTTTGAGAACATGATACGAAGGGCACCGAATACGAATTCTTAATTTTATACCCTCTATGCACATAAATAAAAATACGTACGGTTTATTTTCAGCTGGATCCGTGATTCGCATGATGCAGCATTTCCTGACTCCTGAAGTATTCAGAAGAGGATTGGTCATCTATATCATCAACAAGTAAGACACTTTTCTATATTCTCTTCTTCCTTTAGGCTATAGCTCTAGCCATCTGGCTATAGCCTAAAACGAGTACCATACCGCCATATATCTTGATCTGTGGCTTCGTGTATAGCTGCGCTTGCTTTGACTCCAATGTGTACTGGATTTGAAATATATTTTCTTGATATATATTATGTTTAGCGTTTAATGAATAGTTAATTAATCTATGTATCTCCCAGCTCCCGCCGCGCCGCCGGTCCGTCGGACCTCTACGCAGCCCTCCAACAAGCGCTGAACGAGTCCAACCACACCATTCCCTACACACTGACAGCTGTCATGGACCGCTGGGCCAACCAGGGAGGGTTCCCAGTGCTGGATGTCACCAGGACCGCTACTACTGCTCAGTCTATACAGGCTGCACAGGTAACTGCTGTTTACATTGTATATTTTTACCGTTCCAGACTGCAGTGGAGATTAATATTATATTTTAATGATTTCAATTTTTCATTCATCAGATAAGCTTGTTTTATATAAACAAAAAATGCAATATGACAATCGCATGCAAATGCAATACGATCACGATTCACGATCTTCTACTTTTAATATACTCTAACACTCTCATGCCAAAAGAAATAAATTTAAAACTTAGGTAAGTATTTCATTTAATGTTATTACAAAAAGAAATAAAGCCAAACAAACAGTCTCCAATTTGTACATTTACAGAAGAAAGCTCTCATTTTTCAACATAAAAACTTGCAATGCAGCCGTTCCACGATTACCGTTTCAGCGAATTCGTTGTGGTCGGAACTGAAGCCTATTATTACCTACAAGTGTGTTCAACTCTGTGAAACGTTATCTAGTTATTTCCTTGCCCGTCCGCGAAATCAGTCTTGTGTACTTTTTTAATGAAAAGAGCCTATTTATTAGTAAAATATTATTCAGTTCTAGTAAGATGAACGATTTTCTGGTATAATAGTTACGACAATAAAATAATTGTTACCAAAATTCTGTTTGTGTAATTGTGTACTATTTGGAAAAAATAATCCCAATTAAAATCAATATCTTATTTGGATTTCTGAAAAAATTTTTAGACAATCCCACATACATGGCGTATGTTTGTAATTGGTAATAAAAAGCACCTTATTTGAAAAAAAAAAACCCGAATGATATGTAATTATATCAGTTTCCTTATTTTAAAGCCAGAATATAACTACACCTACCTCTTTATCAAGTAAGTAATAGTTATCAATTGTAGTAAATAGCTACATTCAAACACTAAAACTCCAATATTTTTGTACAATTACCACAAATCCTCAAAAGTTCTTGTAATTATTGGAGACTTATTCACATCCAGTATGTTCGTACAATTAGTTAATATTAAAAATTCACGTCTACTGCCATCTCTCTTTAGTCTATTTTCTCACGACTGAGGGTCGTGACTTCCCCGGAATATTAATTTGATAGAGGAGTTCTCTTAGGCAGATACATTGTGGTGTGCGAACAGGACCTTCCACGGAAGGTCCTGTGCACCACCATTTTTAAGTCTCATATTAATAAACTGTCTATTAAACTGAAGGCCAAGGTATTCGAAGAATGTATCACGCCGGTCTTCACGTACGGTGCTGAAACTATGACTCTCACAGAACGATCAGCTGAGAAACTTAGAGTCGCGCAACGTGCCATGGAAAGAGCTATGCTCGGAATCACCTTGCGCGATAGAAGGAGAAACGAGTGAATACGGCGAAAAACGGGACTAAAAGACGTAGTAGAAGTCATTACGGGAAGAAAGTGGAGATGGGCTGGCCATATTGCTCGAATGGACTGTCACCGATGGACACGAAGACTAGTAGTGTGGAGACCATGGGCAGACAGGAGACCACGAGGCCGCCCACCGTTACGATGGGTTGATGACATCCGGAAGCACGCGGGTCACAACTGGATGGCTAGAGCAGCAGATCGCGAGTTATGGAGAAAAATAGGAGAGGCCTATGTTCAGAAATGGACTCCTTAAAGGCTAAGAAAGAAGAAGAAGATTAATAAGTACCTATATTTTTTTCCCCAGCGCCGCTACCTCACCGACACATCCCTCACCTCCAACGACCGCTGGCACGTACCCATCAACTGGGTGCTCTCCACCAACCCTGACTTCTCAGACACCAGTCCTCAAGGCTGGATCCCGCCCACTGGACCCGCCGTCTCCTTCGACATCCCCGGCCTGACTAGTGCTGACTGGTATATCGTGAACAAGCAGGAGACTGGTGAGTTCTTAGTATAATAATATGGTCTTCTTGAAGAGCTAGTTTTTAAAATTAGTAGCTATTAATATAATTAGAACGTATAATTTAAATCTTTCAAACTAACAAATTAACCACATTTTTTTCAGTAAGTATAATAAAATATCATAAAACTGCAAAATATTTAGAATGATAAAAATAAAGTAAAATGGTCATATTAAACAAAATTGACACTAAAATGCAGACGGGAGTCCTCAAACTCTATGTGTGTGTCTAAAAGTGAATACAGTATTAACTAGTTAAAGCTTGTTGACATTTTTATCACCTACACAGCCCTCCATATCGTCAATCATTGTAATACTAGAGCTATGTAGTTCGTCTTAGCAATTTATTCCATATATGAAGTAAGTAGTTTAGATGAATGATATAGGTACGTAATTTTTATTTTAATTTTAACCTTCTGCTGTAATGCAGCTAATTTCAATTGTACACTTATATTTCATAATGCTTAATCTCTTCAGGTTACTACCGAGTAAACTACGAGCCCGCTAACTGGCAGGCGCTGTCCCGCCAGCTGAGTACCAACCATGAGGTCATTCACCTCCTCAACAGAGCTCAGATCCTGGACGATGCCTTCAACCTGGCCAGGACTGCTGATTTGGTAAGAAAAATAACTTGATTTATGTTTTAGCCCAGTTTGTTTATGATAAGTTTAAAATAGTTTGATATAATGAAAATCAGGCCATGATGATGATTGAAAAACACGTAAAATATTTTTTAGAGTTTTACATCATAATTTAACGAGAGAATTAAAGTAGGCATTTGCTCATCAAAGCTTTTTGAGTGCCAAATTCGTAAGCCTCTTTCGGTCTATTTCTCTAACCACAAAATTATTCATCAAGAAATCAAACAAAATTTCCACATGCAGAGAGATCCATTTTATAATCTCGGAGCTTGTCGTAAAAGCCAAGTTGTAATAGGTAGGTACGTAATTACCTATTTAAATTCTCGTTACTTAAATTACAAGATTCGTCCCTAAATTTTCATCAGCTCTCATTTGGAAATATTTGCATTTTCCGTTTTAAAATATCTGCAATTAACTTTTTTCGAAGAAAAGCCATTTTTATGTATTTTTAGATGCTTTCCAGGTATCTAACGAAAGAAGGTGTTTGAGTTAAAATTATATGAAACGCCTGTCACTCAGTAGCATCACTCTAGTTTGTTTGCGTAGAAATATCATCAAGAAAGAGGCGCCTAAAAACATAATTTGACAGGTTAAGTTGTTGAATTGAACAATTGAAATAAAAACTTACCATACTAAACAAAACAACTCCGTTAACTTTACCTTGCAAAATCAATCTATAGGTACGAGTGAAACTCGCTACTAAAACCACAAAGCGAGAAAAATGTAGAAAGAAACATTCCAACTCTGGTTGTTTTCTCAACCGTTTTTTCTCAAAACGGAAATGGAATTTCAATACTTGCTCGCGATAATTGAAGTGGAACAAAACAGAATTGCGGACTGCATTATTAATAAGCGGTTTCTATATTCAAACGAGGTTTTAGTTTCATCTTTTGTTTCATTAATTTACAAAAGTATACTATGTTAATATGAATAGATCGTCTCAGTATTTTTTTAAAAGAAAGAATGAAAAACTATGCACCTGTTAGTATTCTGCTTTGAATGAAGTTTATAGATTCTCATTTAGTCCTGTTATTATACTTAAATTGAATGACATTTTCTGCAAAATAAACACATAAAATTGTTATTATAGTTTGTCGAAATGCACATGATATGAACAATTTACTATCGGATTATTGGCTTACTGATCAATTTGTTTATCCCTTAATGCTATCAATCAAGGATTATGTTGGTAAGTTATACAAGTAAGATTATCCTTAGGAAATAAATAGATTATTAGTAGGTAAGTATATGAACATATTGGTATGTTTACCTGAATGAAACCCATGAACCGCTTTTAGGAATTAAGTATTGAATTGACCACTCATTCTTATTTTAATAAATATTGCATATAATGTAATGCCCATGGGTATATAAGGTAATGCAAGCCCATATATATTTATATACATGCATACATATATTGTATAAAATAAATAATTGTAAATAAATGAATAAATACAAACAGATGATATTTAAAATTTATACAAAACACATTCAATTGGCTTCTACATCGTTGATCGTTGAATTCTATCGCTTTTCCATCCCATGTCCCGGACCCGTCGAATTCCCGACGTCGTAGATTTTTATTCATATTTGGAGCTACTTCTATGCAAATGCCATCAAGATGCATGATATCGAATTTATCCAACGCTTTGAGAATTTGAAATATCCCCGATACGAGAATTGAGGGCATTTCGTAATATTCCAACGGCAGTATTCAAATAAGTATTTTTTGGGTAAATTGTTATTTTTATTGATTATTTTAGGTTGACCACAAGACATAAGTTCGAAAGCTTGGATAAACTGTATGTATGTATAGTCGTCAATAATCAGTAACTGGTCATTTTGTTTATCAAGTTATTTTTCTTTGATACGTCTATCAATTTTGTTGGAAAACTTTATCTGATTGTATATACACAGTATATGTACATAATATATACTAACATGGCTGGACATAACAGTTTTTGGGCACCTTTATTATTTACGGGTATATTGTATAGTGGTATTAAATTATTTAATTTATAAGCTTATTTAATAAATTTGTAAAGAGCCAGATTCGAAAGTTGCTGGCCGTGATTTATTTTTATTAAATTGTATGTAAGCCTAATTTGCTTTTAGTGTAGAAATTATTGAAAAAGGTTGAGATTGCATACTGGGAATGATTTGTAGTATTCCTACAGGTAAATGCAGATGGATTCAGGCTTCTTGTACTTAGCTAGCTAGACGTATTAATAGATATCCATTCTTGGAATGCCGTTTTGTGAATTTTTCAAAAAAATGGAATACAATATGTAATGGAATAATGAATAAACATATTTACTGAATGTACATATAGTATGTATTCATTTAACTATCGTGTATATAAAACACTCACACATATGTACATTCAGTACATATGTGTGAGTGTTTTATAAATAACATGATACCTTAATTTAGAACAATTTTAGGTTTAATATTCATTCCATATAGATTTTGACTAGTCCCTAATCGACATTATTATATATGAAATTTTATTATGTTTTTACTTGCTTTTCTGGATGATATTTTATATTCTTGTAACGATTTTTAATTAAAACTAACTGTTTCAACCTGACACGTTTAGTAAATCACGGATTTGATGCAGCTTTTTAAAGCTCTTTTATAATAATATTAGTAGAGTCTGCAGTTTAACCTCTATCTAAACTACCACCTATACTAAAAATCACACTGATCACTCCGTTGCGGAGCCAAGAAACACATCTTTGCTTTTTATAATGCTATGATGTTTTCATAATTAAGTACCATTTGTCCAACAGGTCTATGATCACGCATTCGAGCTGTCCCGCTACCTGATTGATGAAAAGGACTACATTCCGTGGGCTGCTGTCAACCCTGCTTTCAGCTACCTGGACCTGGCCCTCAGTGGGTCTACTGAGTATGAGACCTTCCAGGTAAGATTCAAATCACAACATAAATGTTAACCTAACCCATGTAAAAAAAATGGATTGGTTGTGCATAATAAACAACGTTATGCCTACCAAGCATGATATTGGTTAATTACAAACCATCTTAGATCGTAATAAATATAAATAAATAAATATTTCAGGACATATCACACAGGCCATCTAGCCCCACACTAAGCTTACGCTTGTATCGTGGGTACTAGATAATGGATATATAATACATAATATACTTTTCTTTTGTAAATACATAATTATTATACATAGATACGACCATACTCAACATAAGTAATTACAAATTTTAATTATATAATATAGGTACTTTTGTTTAGTTAGATCTAGAAACTAAAAATTAATGTGATGATGTTATTAAAATGTTTTTGTTATTTTGAAATTTTAATATTATTTAAATATTTAATCTCTTTCAGTTTATATTATGTACATTTGTAGAAGAAAATATTTTTTTCTGGTAAATAAAGTGAATATTTTTTTAGGCGTACCATAACGAAATAACGTTTATGGGAAGATATAGATATTGTTATTGGATGGGACGACGCCAAAAATCACTCAATTTTACCCGAGCTGTATTTTGTTACCTGAAATAATATTTGCATGGCTGCTTTCATAATAAGTGCAACGACTAACTGAATTAAAAACTAAATACACAATACTAAAATTGCCAGAGAAAATAATATGTTTACATAAGAGTCAAAAGCTCGTCAAAACGAAAAATATTTTCCAATCGTTCCCTTATGTTCCCTTATGAATGTGTATCCCTTTACGTTCAATAAGCTGAATTGATTTGGATAAAGTTCTATAACTTCATAGATAATACCCTGAAATAACACAATACTTTTGCATTAAATCTAATTATTAACGTTATGAAATATTAATTTATATTTCATCAAATCAAATCTAACTTTAATAGGTATTTTCTAAGTAATCGTGTCACACCCTAGGCTGCTATACCTAACATCAGGCAGGCTGTAGTCAAATGTAAACCTAACCTATGTAAAAAACTTTTTTTTAGACCTACCTTCTCAACATCAGCAACCCTCTGTACAACGAGCTTGGTTTCCACGCAGTCGCTGGAGAAGAACACGTGACCGCTTACCACAGGAACATCATTCTGGACATCAACTGTCGCCATGGCAACGAACACTGTGTCAACACTGCCACTGAACTGCTGCAGAATTTCAGGAATAACCCTAGTAAGTTGATTTTTGTAACATTCAAGACAATTTTACAAACAATTCTTATGGTAATAAAACGAAACAACGAAAGATTTCTGTTCTAGTCATGGTTTTCAGCGTAGCTTTCGTAAGATAAGGCTCAAAAGTACGTGTTTAGTAAAATACTAGTACTACTACTACTAGTAGTTAATAGTAAAAAACTTTTGGATAGTAAAAAAAACTAATTTTTCGATTTACTTACTTTTTAATACAGCTTTGAGCTCGTATTAGTCAGTATGCATTATATTGTCCTGATGTAATACTAATCTTATCCAGCTCAGCGTCTGAACCCCGACATCCAGAACATGGTGTTCTGCTCGGGCCTGCGCGGCGGAGACGTCGACAACTTCAATTTCCTCTGGAGCCAGTTCGTGGCTTCCACCGACTCAACCGAGCAGTCTATCTTACTGAGCGCTATGGGATGCACGTCCAACGAAGAAAGACGTACTTTGTAAGTAAAGATACTATAATCATTGAGAAAGTTTTACATTTAAGCTTTTACAAAATAGGTTCACGCTTGGCTAGAATTCTCCAAAAGTAGCCTATAATCTAGCACGTTTACAGAAGAAACCGATACCCCTCTGGTGGATCCTCTCTTCCCCTTGAATTAAAATAAAACGGTTCTCAAGACGACAGTTGTTGGTTTCTTCTAGAACACGAAGAACAAAATGTAATATTAATACAATTAAGTATAGGGCAAAAGTACGAGTAGTTTTAACGAAACTTCACTTCACATGTTTCTCCAGGAATCAACTCTTATTTTTTATGCGATAGGTAGTAACATAAACACTTTCGTCTGGTTTTACTCATTTGTTTATCAAATTGTGATCACGTTTCATGCCATCTTGTTATCTTTTTGATGTCTCGTTGTGACTCTACTTTGACTCAAGCTAGTTGAAGCCTAATCATATTATAACGGCATGGCACAGTATTGGTTTTGTCGCTAATCTATTTATATAAAACTCAAAGGTGACTGACTGACTGATTGACTGACTGACTGATATAGTGATCTATCAACACACAGCCCAAACCTCTGGATGGATTGGGCTGAAATTTGAAATGAAGGAAGATTTTAAGATGTAGGCATCCGCTAAGAAAGGATTTTTGGAAATGCCACTTTTACAGGGGTGAAATAGGGGATGCAAATTTTACTTTTTAATGCGAGCGAAGCCGCGATCACCCACTAGTGGTAAAAGAACTGTTTGTAGGTACTGCTTTTGCTAATAGACATTCAAATGTATTCCAAAAATACGTTCTGCATTTTCTATTTTAACCTAATTTGAAGTTATGACCAATATAATTTGTGCAAAACATTCATCTTCCTAAATTAAATCGTTTTTTTTTAATATTATAGGAGTACGTAAGTTTTTTTTAGCACCACATGTTAAATAATCTAATATAAATAAATCTGTCCAGGTCATCATAACTCGTTTCATTCTATGTGTTAGTAATGCCATCGTTGTTTGGCTGTTTGACTAGTACGGTAGTCATAAAGCCATGTCAGAGGCCCTTAGGGCGTCTTGATAAACTCTCTGCACCAGAGTTGCCCACTCTCATTCCATAAGAAGAAGATAAGTTTCATTGATCTGAACCTATCTTTCTCCTCAGCTACTTGAACGAGGTGATCAACGACGACTCCCCAGTGCGTCAGCAGGACAAGAGCAGCATCATCGTGGCTGTCATCAACGGAAGCCCGGAGAACATGGACGCGGCTCTTGACTTCTGTATCGAGCACTGGCCTGAGATCCAGCCTAGGTAAAAGTTTTTGTAATTATTATCATTTTACGTAGGATAGGTTTCCGTTTTACAGCCTGCCCGATGTTAAGCATTGTTGTAGCCTAAGGTGTAACATGAATATAATATAATATATAATAATATATATAATATATAATACAGCATTTTCAATATAGGCAAAAAAATATACAACAAGCTCCCTGCGACCATCAAAGAAATCAAGTCTGAAGCTATATTTCAAAAACGACTCAGAGGGTTTTTATTGGAAAAGTGTTATTATTCCATAAAATTATTTTTGAATGATGAATCTATTTGACATTTATGATGTACCTAATTTTAATTGATTTTTTTGACATTTAAATTTAAATTTAATTTCATACTTTGTGAAACCAATTTGCACGCCCTATGGGTGAGAATGTAGCGGACAATATCTTATTTTGAACAACTCTGTAAAACCTATATTCTGCAAATAAATGATTTAGTTTTTTTTTTAATACATAGAAGGGACTTAGATTAGTTGTAAGTAATTTTCTTTCACTGACAAAGAAAGCAACTCGAGTCTCAGTTTTTGCTTTTTTGGGTATCGTTAGCTGGTGGTCAATTGCTTGGTTGTACTGTACAGCGTAAAAGAAATATGTGAATAGCTACAGTTATTTAATTATTTGTTTTGCACCATTTTATGAATTTTAATTTACTGATCTTTTGTTTGCTTTCTTTCGTGTTTTGCCAATTTGATGTACATTTATAGTCATCAGTAACTTCCTTACGAAACACTTTTGCTGTAGATGAAACGCATCATCATCATAACTTGATTTTATTTATCTCATAATATTATTTTGTATTTAATTTGAGACTACCATATCTGATCTCAAGCATCACTATAGTCTTAAGATGTAGCACCCATTCTCTCTGGATTTGAAGACAACAAGTTCAATGTGAATAACTCTTAAATTAAATGTTTTATATCAATTTATACTTTATTATTACAGGGTACAAGGTCTTACTGGCACCACTAACATTCTCAACACCTTCGCTAGGAGACTGACAACTGAAGCGCATGCTGAAAAGGTATGTTATACGTACATAACTGTTGTATAAAACATTATTTTCGGTTTCTTGAAATTATTTTCGGCGATGTCTGTTGATTAAGATTATCTGCAGGTGAAATTATTGATTGATTATCTGCATCATCACTTTTAGACTCTGTTTTGAACTCCACATTACGTATATTTCCCACTCAGCCTGTGGGTTCTTAGTCAATGCCAATAATTCAATTCCAATTTCAAAATATCCTTATTCAATAATAATTATATATTTACATACAGTCAGTAGTGTACATTTTAGTCAATGCCAATAGTTAATAACAATTCGACTAGTTCACTAACCCAATACATTTTCTCTTTACTAGATCCGTCAATTCTCCGACCGCCACCAAAACGTATTCACAGCGGGTGAGCAAGGTTCTCTCGGCTTTATTGAAGAGAACATCTCTGCTTCCATTGCTTGGAGTGACAAGAACGCTGCAGTGGTGGAGAACTGGCTGAAGGAAAACTTTGGAAGCAACGCGCCGGCACTCACTGCTAGCTTGCTCGTCTGCTTGTCTGTTGTTGTAGCTTTGTTTAACTATTAAACAACAAAAGTATAAGAAGAAAATATATGTATAGGGTTATAAAAGTTACATAGGGAAGGAACTTTTGTACAAGTGCTTAACTAATTGTATGTACTCGTAATAGAAAAGAGGTAGTAATCAGACACAGTTACATAATGTGTGTAGTATATATAAATAATATTGATATAAAACGATGTAATTTATTACTATTTTGTATTTTTGTACATAGTATCATAAGACTTTTCGATTTTGTACCATTTTAGACGGTTATATTGTTTTTAATAAAATGATATTATTATACAGTTTACTATATGTTTTTTTCTTCTATTTTATAGCTTATATTTGTCTGTCAACAATATAAACTATAAAATACATTTAAAAATAACCTATTTACTTTTATAGAACCGTTCATAACTAGACGTTATGAAAATAAAACCAAGAGAAAACCTAGCTTATTTTGTAAATTTAGGGCTTTACGGTCTTTTGCAAAGTTGGGTTTACTCATAGACACTCTAAACTTATCATTTACTCTATTGTAACCCTACAATACTATTACCAAACCGATAAAAGCTGACTCTTCACGACTTGACAGGTACAAGATTGCTTGCAGATAAGACAATCTGATTTGACATTGAGATTTGATATCTTTAATCTGAGCTGGCCGACCCTGCCGTGATCTACTGAGTATTTTTTTTACATTTCAGGCCCATTAATAATGTACATAAACATCTTTCATCAGTAATTATCGTTAAACATACCCTCGAGTTTTGTAGCGACCTGCTTAAATCTCACATCAATACTAACTGTAATTGACGGACCTCAAATCTTCGGCCAACTATGTACGGCGCATATCATTTCGTATGATGATCGTCGTCTTAGAAACCTGGTATTTTAAAAGAAGGTAGAAATCTTCTCAAAATCAAACTTAGCTTTATAATTCATATTGCATAAAATTAATTAAACTAAAATCACTTAGAACATGCGAACCACGATACATGAAAAATAATTAGGTATAGTTTTTTTCATTAATGTTTCTTTACCTTCATTTGTGTGAACAGTAACTTACTTGTACGTTTGCTTTGAACTTTATCGATATTTTTATTTGGCAAGTAGTGTATTCCGCTATCTCATATCGAATTACCAGCCTCCCCATAGATCAAAACAATCAAGACTAGAAGCTTGGACAAAACTTGTGGTTAGTTACATTGTAGATACCGCTGCGAACGTTCTTTAGGCCATCAATGTGAGGATTTAGGCAAATCATAATCAAAATGAGTGTGACAAACCGTTTTCTGTTCTTCTTACTGGCTGTTACTTCTATCACCAGTTTGCCTATAAACATTGAAAATGTTAGGGAATCTGCTGCAGCAAATAAACTCAGTGATTTGGACTTCCACGTGAACCTTGTTGAGACGTCAATGGAAGGGGTGATAGACCACCATGTCAATATCAAGGCGGAAGAAAACGTTAACGTGACCACAGTTGCTAATACAACAAGTTCAGTACATAGGACTATGAGGAATCAACTAAGACCAGGGATGCTAGTGACAAGTTATTCCGTTGAGTTGACTCCGGATGTCAACAGTGAGACGTTCAGTGGCCGCCTGGTGGCGCAAGTGTCTATTACCGATGCTGCTACAAGGGAAGACCCCATGATGTTCCACGTCCGGGATTTGAATATTCATTCTGTGACTTATTCGTTAGTTGGTGGTTCAGTTTACTCGAATGCAGATTTCTTCGTGGATGAAGATGATGGGTTTTTGGAAATTGACACCGGGATGGAAGCCACTCTGTATTCACTGATAATTGAATACACAGGATCGCTGGCCATCGTCGGACAGGCTTTCTTTGCCGGACAATATGATAATGCGTAAGTATCATTGTGTTGCATCATACCGTTACGTTATTATCACTACACAGTATATAGCAAAGTCGCTTCCCCCGTCTTTCTGTATTTATGCTTAGATTTTTAAAAGTACACAATGGATATTGTTGCAGTTTTTTTAATAGATAGAGTGAGAGATATGGATAAAAACGTACGGTTTGTAACTCGTGTAGCTAACGTTAGATGGTCCTACTATTATGTTTTAACCGACTTCAAAAAAGGAGGAGGATTATTATTATTATCCTGTTATTATTAGATTATTATCCTGTTCTTCGACATAACTAATTATGGATGATTCACATATAATAGAATTTATGACAAATTAATATTTTGTAAATAGTACTCTTGTATGTCACAGCGTTAAATTTACGTAGATATATTATTGAAACTATAATCTCGTAATCTAAATGTATTAAACTCAAAGGTGACTGACTGACTGACATAGTGATGATGATGTTTTGAAGGAGTGCAATTGAGGATGCAATTTTTACTACTTAATTCGAGCGAAGCCATGAACTAGTATGAAATAATACCAATTTGTTTATTCGGATTATAATCACTGAGAGTCTTGATTCCTCGGCAGAACTATTTCATGGATGACACAATGTTGTCGGATTTACTGGCACTCAAATATAATGGTTTCCTCACGAAGTTTTCCTTGACCTCTAAGCGCGTGTCAATTCACACGGAACTTAAAACAAGCTATTGGTGTACCATCGAGCCACACTTGCTTTCAAAATAATCATTCCACATAATTATCTTAGACTTTTCTGGTAAATTTTAAGATTAATTCACTTATTATTTAAGTATAAAATACGTAAAACCTTTTATTTACAACTAGTGGACGCCCGTGGCTACGCTCGCATTATTTCAGAATGAAAGTAGCCTATGACACTCCTAAGATCTCATAACATCTACATATCAAAAACATGATGATTCGTTCAGCCATTTTTGCGTGATGAGTGTTTAAATAAACCAACATACAACGGATAAAGAGAAGCACATTATAATCAGACAAATTTCTGGAAATTGTTGGAACGTGTTCTGCTATCAATTCTAAGTATCTTCAAACATGTTTTTAAATATTTTCGATGTTGGTACTTTCGATCCTCTTCAGCTTTATTATATGTAAAGATATATAGATAATAATACATAAGAGAAGGGAAGAAAAACTAAACATACAATAGTATGAAATGAAGAAAAAATATCTAACTACAACAAAAAGGGGGCACTTAGAATATCTTTAGAAAAACCTAAAGATACTCGTAGTCTAAGTGCTCCATTTCTAGAGTGCCCCGCATACTGGCAGGATTATCACGTTATACGTTAAGCCGGAATAAAGCCAGCATTTTAAATAGTATATATTATGTATCATACTATTAGAATATAGGTATAGTACATAAGTATAAGGAATTACCACCACCACCATCGATGATTTTTAGAACAATGAGCAGTTGAAGTTGAATTGTTTTATTAAACCTTTACCATGTTAAAGGTACACTGTAACAAGATATAAGAATAACAAGCAGAAAATAAAATTAATAAATATTTATTTATGTATGTGTCCATTAAAAAAAAAAATACTTCAACGTAAAACACAAAATATTCAACAATAGTGATCTACTTAGTAACATGTTTGGCGATGTCCGGTATTAAAATAAAAGTTTCCTCAAATATGTAGATAGCTGTAGATATGCTACTACGAAACATGTTGACTGAGAAAACTGTTAGCAGGAAAGTCACTCGTCTGTTATTGGGTAACTTACCGATGCAAGAGCTCACTGTCTAATCTATAAGTGCCAATTGCGTATTTGGGAAATTTATCTCGCTCAAACCTATTTCTGACACTATCAATATCATTGTATCTCATCCGGCGATCTTTTATCAAACATTGGAGCATTCCACAGTATTCCCATTTCTTGAAAGACAGTTTAGTAGCACGCATGTGAGGCTTAGTGGCTGTGATCCGCCATTTTCCTTGAAAATGGCTAGGACAAAGTTCAAGTGGAAGTTCGGTTTCTTAGCGTACTTCATACTAGTGAATGTTTGTGCTAAAAGTTTGCCAATATCCATGAGACCTTCTTTGAGTACGACGGATACTATTTTCCAAAATGGTGACGTGCCGGAAATTGAAGAGGTTGCAAGTGAATTTAAAAATCGCGCCGCTGCGATTATTCATCACGATGACCTCATAGATCATACTGAAGTTCCTGAACATGATTCGACAGAAGTTTCAGATCAAAATTCGACAGAAATACCTGAGACAAATGGTACTCTTGTTCTAAATAACACAAGGAACGGATTCCTAAGAAATGTTCGACCAGGTCAAGAAATCCGTCAGTATGCTATCGAACTTACTGCTCATGGAAATACCTTTAGTGGAAGAGCCGTGATTGATGTGAACCTAGAGTTTGCAACTAGAGAAGATCCTATTGAACTGCACGCAGAAGGACTCAATATCAATAATGTGTTGGCTGGAGTATTTACTGATGCAAATGCAGTGCCGGCAGGGTGGAATCTTGATGAGGGCATACTTGAAATCGAACCAAGTATTGTTGCCTCTTCCTACATCATTATTATCGAATACACCGGCAGTTTGAGTACAGTTGGACAAGGCTTCTACAGAGGATCTTTTAATGACTTGTAATATATTCTTATGTTATAATGTACACTATATGTAGATGTAAAATTGTGTATTTATTATAATGTGGGAATTATAATAAAGTACTAAAAAATATGTAAAGCGATATACTCGTAAAATTCATTAATTAGGAACTAAAATAATAAGTTAATTCCAACGGTCCAATCTCTATCACTATGAGTTTATGACTAACCAACATCACAATCAGAACCCTGAACACTATATAAAGCTTTACGGAACCAACGATGATAAATCTGATTTTTAATTGATGACGTACATCTTTTAGTTATTTTCTTGAATGAATTCTTGTTTTTTTTCAGTAACTACTTGGCAATGAACCTTCACCCCACACATGCAAGACGAGTGTTTCCGTGCATGGATGAGCCCACAGAGGCGTCCATAATCAGCTTCACATTCAATGGCTTGGAGTACAACAATGTCATGACTAATTCTATGGCTGAAGACAACTTACCGTAAGTTGGATTGTTCATAAATTTCTATATTTTAATGGCCAGTTAACTTTGTACTTTGTTCCTTGGATTTCCAATCATCGATTTTCAGTCTACAAATAAATATCGATTTATTTAATCAGCCTCATTTAGCCAGATCTCAAAAGTTTACACAAGTACAAGTGTTACTAAGTTTTACTATGAGTAGCTCTTAGTTTCAATATACATATAGACTGTTAATTTTGGACGCCGTTCTTTACAATATAATATTTGTTTTTTTTTATCAGTATCGACACTAATCAAAATCATTCATAATAATAACATTTATTTACAGTAACCAGTTCCGACCCCTCCAAGGCCCGCCTCACCTTTGGTCCATGGTGGCTCACAATCTAAACAACATCAACGTTCCAACCAGCGGCGTGTTCCTCTACATACGACCTGGTATCAGCAACCAGGAATCTCAAGCATCCGTAGCGTTTAACTTCTACTACAATAACCTAGTTGAATGGACCAACAAACCTTACTTCGAAATAGTGGTGAATCAAGCCGAACAATTGAATATCTTGGCGCTGCCCGACGTATCCCGGGATTGGTATGGTGTTTCAACTGTTGCTCTTTGGTGAGTAGTAAAATCTATATATCTACATACTAAGAAAACTGTCGAAATTTCTTATGTTATTTGCAGTATTTCTAATTTGTGGGGTCGTGTGATTAGATAAATAAAATTATATCAGTGAATAGTAATAATTTAATCAGGCAAACTATTAAACATACAACCAACAGTCGTAGGACCTCCGCAACCCGAATGGATTTCAATATTTGATGTTCGTATTAAAATTATTTACAGATTTCATTTGATTTCATTTGTTAAACAGGGAGCCGTACATTCTTATGGAAAACACGTGTTCTGTAAGGCAAAGGTACACAGCTTTACAGAAGATGGCTGAAGCGATGGCCAAGCAATGGTTTGGTTATGTTATATACCCAGAAAACTGGAGATTCCAATGGGTGGTATCTGGTTTGGCTTCGTATGCTGCTTTCGACGTGCTAAGAGAGGTATTAAATTTTCCAATTGCTTGCCAATTCTCTCAGCCTAAATTTATTGCAGAAAATAACTGCTTGTTTGTTTTTCCACAGTTCCAAAGAGACATCACAGGGTTAGATATATCTTTGTTGGATGTGAACACACTATTTGTCACAGAAGTGATTCAAGAGAGTTTGTACAGAGACGGTTACACCAGTGCTCTTACTTTAGAAGTTGGAGAAGACTTATTCGACGAAGATGCTATTCGAGATTATGTCTATGGCATTCATAAAGTCAAAGCCCCTGCACTGTTCTGGATGTTGCGGCTCATTCTTGGTGATGAAGATACAGATTTTATTCAACTGGCTGGCAGAGCACTCATTGCTGGCAGGTTAGTTTGGTACTTGAGATAAAATTTGCTTGTGATCGATTTTTATCGGCATTCCAAAATGACAGTTGCGAGCGTTTCGTTATCGGAGGAAAAATATAGGACGATGTAGAAATTCTTTATACTACTTATCTTGAGTTTTGGTGTTAAGATGTTATGTGTGAAAATTGTAGGAATACTGATACATTAAATTTTATAACATCTAAAACTGCCTACATTTTTATCTAATCATTTTTACTACTTCAAGATTTAAATGGCCGGTTAGCTGAGTAGTGGCTCTGTCTTCTAATCTATGGTTGCGGATTAGATTCCCACATGACACAAGTAATTATGAATTTTAAAATGTATAATTACTGTTATTGAGTCTGGTCGTTTCAAATATATCGTATCGTAAAAAAAAACTATATAAATGTATTATCTCCGTCATCTAGAACCCACGACACAAGCGTTTGCTTAGTGTGGGGCTATATAGCGCTATGTGCATTGTCTTGGAATATTTTAAAAAAATAATTTTTTTTTTCAATAAATTGAAACAGTTGCATTAACACTTATATTTTCTCTATCTTACAGAGCTCTTCAAACCGTGAACACATTGAACTTCGTGGATGCTCTCAACGCCAACTGGATTCACAGCGGCAATGGACGTATTGACGAGATTGATGAGTTTCTGGAACCTTGGATACAGAACAACGGCTGTCCTCTTATTCACATAGGACTTAGACAAGGAGGAGTGCTTGTAACGCAGGTATGTAGATTAGTAATGAGCAAAAAAAAATTTTTAATTCAGGTTAGCATCCATATTTCACATCCAATCAGTACTCTCTAACCAGCATCGGAACAAAGAGGTGCCTCTCGCTGCAGTGCCAGTGAAAAGGACAGTCCAGCCAGGACACAATCATCAATGAAAAGCCGATCAAACATTACTATAATATTGACGAGCGACATGACTGGTACAATATTGACATAACTGGTCAATGAGTTATGCTTGTATAGTAGCCAAAGTGAGCAGTAGGAGAAACCGATTTGAGGATGATGGTAAAACATGATTAATAATAGATGGTCATAACAAAATAAATAAACAGCAGCTATGGGGTAATGACATAGTTTAAGAAGCGTTTTATTCTATAACTGAATATGATATCAGGGAAAGCTGCTATACAGCGATAGAGGTTTATATCTAGCGGTGGAATAAAAGTTGTATTATGACATTAACCAATTGGTTACATGAAAATTCATAGAGCAGGTTTTGCAAATATTCCTTACGTTTACAATGCATTAAACATACAACAAATCACCTCCCACGTGATTCAAAGTCTTTTATTTCCAGGAACGTTTCGGCTATAGCAGCCAGCCCCATGTCCCGTTCAACCTCCCCATCACTTATACCGTGAGCACCGCTCCTGACTACACCAACATCTACCCCATCGAGATGATGGAGGGAACCATGACCTTCAACATGTTCCTGGATGAGGATGAAGGAGACTATGTGCTCTTTAATATTCAGGGACAAGGTGAGACCACTCAAAGATATTATTGGTGAAAAACCAATATTTGAAATTTGAATATTAACGGTATTTACTTACCGTAATACCTTCCAAGGTATTAGAACAAAAGATGTTGTAACGTGCTAATACCGCTTTTAGGTTTGCCGTTAGTTGCTTTTACCAGTTGGTAACTCCAGTCTGTATCAATACGTCTAGTGCGTTCAAGATTCAATATAAAGAAAAGCGAATATGAAAACATGGACTTAGCAAATTAAAGCACATATCTGTACCGTGTATTTGAAACACTTTTTACTTGATGGTATACAAATAATCATAAACCATTTTAGGATACTACCGAGTAAATTACGATAATGATCTATGGGAAAGAATCATCGACGCACTTGATGATCCGGACAGAAGAGCAGAAATTCATCCACTGAACCGAGCTACGGTGAGTTTTAGTCACTCGACTAGACTAAACTAAGTTCACTCTATTAATTTAATGAAGATCACTGGAAGGGACTAGCTTACATAGCACGGTTGTGCCCTCACCCAGTATGTTAGGTAGTAATTAAGATTGTAACACTTTTTCTGAATAAATGAATTTTGAATTTGAATTCTTGAAGTAAAAATTTGCTTTATGCAATATACACAAAAAAAATAATACGTAACTTATTAAATTGATAATTCCTATATTCATTCATTCGGTTTTTTTCATTCCAGTTAATAGACGACGCTCTGAACTTGGCGAGAGCTGGCAGAATCGACTACGAGATAGCGTTCCAGGTGGTTCTGACGATGCAGCATGAAACCGAGTACGCTCCGTGGAAAGCATTCATCAGAAATATGAACTTCTTGAAGAAACGACTCGAGGCGCTCGTTTATGATGACGAAGACTTGGATCCAGATATTTATCTCGTATGTTTACATTACAGTTTTAAACCTGTTTCTTATATGTAAAATGTGTCTACTTTCGGTGCTTGGTTACAAAATTTTCCGGAACAAGCTTTGGTACACCTTATCTTACACACAATGTACTCGTATCACAGTGAAATAATTTTTCGAAAATTAAAGTTCTTTTTAACCATATTTAAATTTATCATGACAATAATATGTTTGAATATCACATTTGAAGTTACTACTTAAGACCACGATATTTCACACGAAAACGCTTTGCGCTTGGAAAAAAGCCTACAGTTGCTTTTTCGCATGCAACCTCACGCCGTATTAACATGAGAACAAGGACGAGCATTGCTGCGGCCGACGAGTCTTGTCCACACGCAAACAATTTTGCACAATTTGAGCAGTTTTGCAGACGTGTTTGACGAAATAAATTCATATAAAATCAGCAATTTAGAATATTCTATTTATGACTTTTTACTCCTCTAAATAATAACATAATCTTTTAGATATCATTAAATTGGTTTAAATTTCTGTACTACTTTTGGAAAAAAAAGGTAAAAAATATATCAAAACAACTATTTTTCAAAAATAAAACTATCGAGCAAAGTGTACGTAATCGTGTTTTGGCGTTTTTTATTGTCTTAACACTGAATAAAAATTATATAAACTGAAGAGAAATTAGCTCTATCTTATATACTTCTATTTTATTTGATTTTTATGAAATGTCGATTTCACATAGCACCCCGCGTTAATAAACAAACCATTTTCATTTTCATGAAGCTTCTTAATTATTTAGTTTTTATGATGATGTAAGCCTTGCTATCTTGCAGACAAAATACTAAACTATACAACCTAAAAAATAGCAAGACACAACTAAACATGTAACACCTGATTTTATCTTATTAAACTAACCCTTAAACTTGTTCCAGCGCATGGTCCGTCGTACAATCGGCGCATTCCAAGACGAGGTCGGTTTCACTCCAGACCCGCTGATCAACGAGCCAGCTATGACGTCACTCACGCGAGGTCTCGTCATGGACCACGCTTGTCGAGCTGGCTACCAACCCTGCATAGCTGCTGCTGTGGACTGGTTCTACGATCCGAACAACAATGAACCTGTCGTGTAAGAAACTTTAATTTATTTTCAACAGTCTAATCATCACCCATTCCAACCTAACCCATTATCACTCTCAATGACAATGAATTATCGTTTATGTCATAGTAGGGTAGAAAGGTAAATCTTTTTTTACCATCAACAAACCGGCTGTGTTGCCAAAGCCACGATATGGTCTGGTTCTGACTGCCAGCTTTATATGTATATCTGCTACTTTAAAAAGTCAAATCATCACTGCCGAACTTGCATCGTCTGATACACTTCTGCTTCGTCTCCACATCAGACAAATGATGCCTGATGCCTTTAAAAGATAAAGTACGTGTCTTCCTTGATTCGTCTACGATATTATACTGATTGCTGTCAGTGTGACTCAACATCTAAGCAGTGGCCATATCATTTTCACTACAATGTGTTGATTTTTCTTCTAAATAATCTTTATTTACAATAATAAAATATAAAAACAAGGGAAAAAAAACTAAACATACTACTACAAAAAAGGGGCACTTAGAAAATCTTTAGAAAAGCCTAAAGATATTCTAAGTGCTCCAGCCCACTACCAGAGGGCAGCCCAGCATACTGGCCGCATTACCACGCTCCACGTCCCACACAAGGGGCCGACCCGACTTCCAGGGCACAAGAGTCATACCGTCAGGTTTTTTCCCATCGTCACGTGCTAGGCCGCTCGGTTTGAGCATAGCTGCAACATTGGCAGTGGAAAAAGCCCAGCGAATGATGTCGTTCAGACATGTGTTGATTATTACTCCACAGGAACCCCAACATCCCCAGCGACATCCGTCCAGCGGTGTACTGCGCGATGGTCCGTGAGGGTGGTGATGACGTCGTCAACGCCCTCTACGACCGCCTCAACATTGAAGTCAGTATGTGGGAGCGAGTGGTCATCCTCGAGTCGCTCACCTGCTCTACGAATAACGCATTTGTTAGCACGTGAGTATTAAATGGTAGATAATAGTATACTAATATAGGTTTAGGTTTTTTACTGTTTTTTTTCCTATCACTGTTACATAAAATACCGTACAGTACTAGAACAGGTAATGACTGATGTCATAAATTCAATTGTGACGTTAATACATTTATTTTGGTATGATCCTCTTGGATTTTTTTAAATAGTTCTGTAATGTAACCGTAAATCATACCATTTATTCGTATATATACAGACGTTTACGACAACTGTTTGACTTCATTTAATGTTAGTTAAACTTATGTTTTCAAAGTGTACTTATGTAAATTTATAAAAACTTTTCGCTATGGTCTTTTTTTTGGTATGTAAATAAAGGTACTGTAATTTTATCTTAATGATGATATTTACTTGTTTATATTTACAGCCTCTTAGAAGAAACAATAGCAGTGAACTCACCGTACACCACTGAAGAGAAGTCAAGGATCTTCATCGCAGCTGCAGAGAGCAGTTACGAGAATGCAAGAATAGCCCTCAATTTCATTTCCACCAGGGTCAACGAGATAAGAAATATGTAAGTTTTCTAACCGAATAAATAAACTCTAGTATATGTAGAATTTTGAATGTCAACCGTTGTATTATACCTATGTTGTACCTATGGTGTTGTTATTATAAAGATACAGGCATATCTGTTCTCATAGTACAAGTTAATTGCTCTTGTTAAAAAGTTTTATCTGACTTGACTGTCACTTGTGGCTATGGTTATTACTATGGCAATACTTGTGTGGTACGAAGGCAAAATATTTTACGAGGACAAATAGAGACGGAAAAATACACCGGTTCTTTTTAGAAAACTTTCGCGATTGGACTTTTACAGAAGACATTTTAATTTGCTTTTATTTTCAGGTACGGTGGCGCTGAAAGATTAGAAGAACTCATAAACGCTCTTTCAGAAAACATGGCAGACCCAGATTTATCGACTGACGTGAGTAATATCCACTTCAAATTTATTTATCTACCATCTCGATGTTATTTTTTGCCTTTCTTTATCAGAGTTGATATAGATTTATAACCCTTGAAATAAAATGAGAAATAGCTGGGAAAATATCAAAAAACATATTGACGACCAATGATATTCTATATAAACTGAGGTAGATGCGTTTATACCCCGTTCTGTGTAGCGAACTCAAATCAGGCTACGTAGCATGATTCGGCTCAGTCGCCTCGAAGCAACGCGCGGCGACGCACGTTGACGGCGCGACTTTTTATCAGTAAAAAATAATCACAATGCCATCGTATGTGTTTAGAAAATGCAATAATTACACTGGGACAAGTGCCAAAAGCAAGAAGGATGTGTCGTTTCATTTGTAATTATTGTTTATCCTTTTAAAATGAAAATACAAATATTTAATATTACTATAAATCAACCAGTGACGCGTTGCCACTTAGCCATCTCCACGAAAGAGACAAATAGCGACTCGAATTCACGATTGACGGCTGACGTAGCTGTAAACATACGTTTATCTCTTTCTCACAAACGGGGCTTTATATATCTCTGACCACTTTTACTTTCCTGAATGATGTAAACAACGCTGCGTATATACTACCTAAATAGCTATAGCATAATTTTGCCACGCGTTAGGGCGATTTTTAATGGGTGTAAGTAACGTCTCTATTTGTAAAACCTCATTGTTGGCGACAATATTTACATAAAACTTGTTAGATATATTATATGTAATGAGAATGTATTGAATTGCTACAGTTCTATATCAGTATTAGTACATAGTATAAAACTAAGTCGAAGTCCTCTTATATGCTTCTTATCTTCATAATTTCGCAACCGATTAAGATGCGGTTTATTGTAACAAAAAAAATTTAAGGAAGTTTTTTATAATATGTTGTCCTAGCACATTCTTCATTCATATGCAAAATTGCATAAGTTAGGTTTAAAGAGATTGTCTTGTCATTTCCAGTTCACCATCTGGGTGTACGCTCAGAACAACAATCTAGATGATTCTCAGTTCCCCGCGGAAAGAGCGGCTTTGGTCGTCTCTGAGAATCGCGACTGGGACAACCGCCACATGGATTACGTGTATGAATGGATAGACGACAACGATGCACCCACGCTCGTCGTGTCGCTTCTATTGATTAGTATATCTTGTATCGTCACTTTGTTTAACCATTAGTTAATAGGTAGAGGTAAGTAATAGTAGTTTCAGATATGCTTTATCACTAATTAAGTGTTACTTATAGTCATGTAAATGAAAGTATTATTACAATATTATGATATTATTAAATACGTATATTTTTAAAAGGATGGTGGTGGTAATGGCATTTCAACTTTTAAGTTTGTCATGTATAGTTTGTCAAATTTGTCATAAGGAAATTTAGTAAGGAACCTAATTTTATGACCTAATGCTAATGTTTAAGAGAGTTGATTATTTTCAATAAGTTAAATATTGTTTAAATGTTTAGTAAGTTATTTATAATGGTTATTGGTGGCTGGGTTTGATTTTATTTAATAGATTAGAAAGCATAACAAAAATGACTCTTCGATATGGGCTTCGATATAATATATTACATTTATATAATAATCATATAAATAATGCGTGTACGGTGTAAGCGAGATTGTGAAAACTCAGTACTATTATCTGGATAGTATTTGACGTTTCAAGTAACATTAAATAAAGATTTAACATCAAAAATATAAACCTATGAAATAAAAGATACGATACAAATATATAAAAACACAAACCTATAATATTTAAATGACATATACATTTTCAGATTATTCATTTAAAATTTTCGATATACTAAACTATATGAAAATCTTTATTCAGTTTTGAATCATGAATGTGACGTCACGTCTTTCTACATTTTTATGTGTATGAAGAATGTTTGATTTGTATTTTATTATGTATCTATCATTAAATCCGTAATTGCACAAAGTGATTTATATAAGCTAGGTTTAATGTTGCTTCCAGAATTACAGAATATGGATATTATAGATTTATATACTTTTAATAATAATCGAATATATAATCGCATATAATTTTGCATTATATGTTTTAAAAAAATATTATTAATTAAGTATTCGAGTTAACTTAATCAAGATTTTTTACTGCATTTTTACTCGGGGAAATGTTTTAGATATGTACTAAAAGGGTATAAGTAAATAATAATAAGCGTTTTTTTATGTTTAAGTTTAATTATTATTTATGTAATAAAGTTTTATGTTAAATTGGAAGCAAATGCGTCCTCTTGCTTCTGATATAGCATAAAATATAGTTAAGTTTGTTGTTTGGTAAGTTAAAAATTTAATAAATATCCAAACAGACTATTATATAATTATATAAAATTTAAGGCACTTACTTTAAGGCTTTAGGTATGTAAGACAAAATTAATTCAATATGTACATATTGTATTAGTATATCTAATAAATATACGAAATTATAGAAGTAAGGAAGCAAGTCTTTTATTAAAATCTATTTCTGTTATAAACCTTCGAGTCAATATAACTTAATGTTGACTTAATATTTTTGAATTAAGGCACACGATAAAAAAATATCACTCAGATATCAAATGAATTTAAATGCACATAATTTTTGTCTTAATACAAAATATTTTCAAGGATTCTTGTTCTGAATTTCCTTCCTTTTGGTAAAGATACAAAATACACAAAAATTTACAAATACAAACATTCATTTATAGTACTTCTTAATAATTATAATTAGGTTTATTAGTGTGACTAGACCTAACACTTATAGCACATTCAGTTTTATAAATATCACGTTTAACATCCAATAAAATTAATAATTTTGATTCGCATAAAGTATTGCTATTTATAAAATAAGCATGAGAGCTGCAACTAAGATAAAGAGAGAACTTATATGTTTGACAGCTGAGCCTGGCATATTGTTATCTTGGTGGTGCTTTAGTTTTTCTGTCACTGGTGGCGAGGGCTTGGGCTGAAAAAGGTAAAACATACTAATCACTATCCGTCTTATTGCAAGAGAGGGATAAATACCTTGCTTATTACAAAACAAGGCTTAAATATATTTTTTTATGGCCTCTGCGGTACTGCCGCAATTTTGCCAATGTCAAGTCACAAGAGAAACAAATGTAAATTTGATTGGCCAGTACAAAGGTTTAAATATTAATCTAGAACTATGATAATAAAAGTCAGTTCTTGTTGTTTAAACACCACATACAAACAATCAAAATGACAACTTCAAATTGGAACGTCGATTATCATTGGTAACATTATGACAGTTTGATTATTATGACAGTAAACAGACAAATTTCGAACAACAAAAACGCACTGCATATTTTCGAAGTTCTGGACTAAAACTTACACCACTTTTTGTAATAAGACAATATTAGAATACTGACTACTTACGTACCTAACCTACTCCTAGTTTTAGCAAAACGCTTGGGTTTAGAATTTATTGAGTGACCTATGTTTCAAAGGAAATGGTTTTATTTGGTACCTGTTTGATCGTCTACTAAAAAATCTAAAGTAAAAAACTTTGAGTTATGCAAAATGTACTAAATATGTGTGTATGTGTAACTAAATATGAAGCAAATTTAATTTGCTTTAGGAGTCCTAATCGCAATTTAATCCCAGCCCAACACCAACAAATTACATCTGAAGATTCTACTCTTGAGTATGACTTGAAGAGAATCTAGCTAAATGTTTAAATACTTTAGTAAATAATGAACTATAATATGAAAATTTATACATACCTACATAGTTTCGTTTGGTCTAAAGTCTCAATTACTTACCATTTCAGTTGACATGTAAGGCATTGGTCTTGGCTCTCCATAAATCAGTCGCATTACGAATCTATTTCTTTCTCGCCTGTAAACAGTACAATATGAAAGTTATTAATATAGCTTAGGGTTTATGCTCAGAACAAAAATCTAGATGATTGTCAGTTCCCCGCGGGAAGAGAGCTTTTCTTGCCTGAACAATATAAAAGTTATTTAAATACCTAGCCTTCTAAAATAATCAAAAGTATTGAACTGCCCACATTCTTTACAGGGTAGCTTATAAGCAGAGCTTCGTTTTTTGTTTTTTTATTTTATTTTACAAGGTATGGGTTTGCACTTGATTATAATTCGCCTGATGGTAAGTAGGCATTACGGTATTAGGAATAATAAATTTTATTATTCCTAAGTGTAATCTATATGTCTCTGCCTTATTTCTGCCAAATCGGTAGACATAACAAACATTATCCACACACACGTCACACACACAAACTTTAGCTTTTATGTATAATAATATCAATGTTATGTGATTTATGTGATCGACTTTTCAAATAAAACTTACACTCTATGTTCAGCAAGCAATTTGTCTTCTAATTCGATGGGATTTAATTGACTATTCAAAAAGCCACTGTTTGTCTGGTTCTCGTAAAGGTAGAATAATGCTTCACGAATATCTGGATCAAGCCTGAAAAGATTTCAGAAGTTTTTTTTAAATAGAAGTAAAAAAAAAACTAGATTGAATGTATTACTTATGTTATAAAATTTAAAAAAAAACTCACAGTCGTGGACGTAATTTGAGTTTTGATATAAATTAGTCGAAAGCATAAAAAAGGCAACGAATCCTTATGGGCCTTATTACAAAACGTGACTTAACCACTTGTCCTGAAATTTGTAAATTCCAAGTCCGTTTTTGTTGTCCGAATTTGTCTGTCTACTATCATAATAATCAAAGCGTCAAAATTTAAATAATAATAACAAAGATTTTTTATATCATCCCTCTCTTTCCCTCTGGATTGTTCTCTCTTTGGTTTTGTGAAATAAATTTTATATGAATAGAAACCTTATGCTCTTACACTTAAAGTTCATTTTCTATAACTGGTAAATCGGGGGTGAAATCGGTCAAAAATGAAAGGCATATAGAGAAGGCTGTTGTCCTGCTTCAACAGCTTGCCAGTTTAAAAAATAATGAGTGATAAATGTCACTGTCAACTTAAACTTTGAAATATTTAGCTATAAATAATATTATTTAATTTTATTTATTATAAATCTTACTTGACACATAGAAATCTGAATTAATTTGTGAAATTAACACAAAATAAAATAAGTAACCAATTAATATTATATTATTTTTCACACAAGCAACATTAAATTATGATGACATTATATGATAAAAGATGGCGGGAAAAAAATAATTTCATATGTAATTTGTACAAATAAATTAAATGACGTATTTTATTGTAAAAATAACAAAATGGTAAGAACTTGTAGTGTTCCGGGATGCAGAAATGAATCTTATAGTGGTTGCAATATATCTTTCTACAGGTATGCTAAAGTTTAAGTAAGATTACATTATTGGGACTAAGGTGACCATATTTTCTCGTGCTTGAAATAATTTGTGCAATATGATATTTTTTCAGTTTTCCTAAAAATGAAAACATCAAAATAAATTGGCAAAAGAACTTAAATATTACACGACCTATTACAAAATTCTCCAAAGTTTGCAGTCTACACTTTGATCCAAAATCGTTTAATACTACAAATTCTCTCAGTTTGTTAAAAAAAGACGCTATCCCAATTCCTGCCGTGGTGAGAAAAATTTAGTAATTGATTTGTAGCTATTAGTAGTAGTGCTGATAAAAAGTAGCCAAGTCTTATTTCTTATACCATGGTTACACATACGATTCCTTAGTATTGTATACAGTTTGCTTTATATTGGTGTACATAGTTTAAACCATCACTCGTTTCAGTTAGAATTTGAAACACAAGGAAAACGATAGTGTAAAAAATATTGGATATAGGCAACTAGCTACATGCAATTCAAATGTGAACTTGTAAATAAATATTGTAATTGCTGCAAAATGTTTATGATTTTGATCACATTGCCTCCCTGTCAATTAACCAAATCGATACTTTTATAAGTTTGTTGGTGTTTGTTACTTAACGCGTCAATAGAGCTAAGAATCATCATGACTGGCAAGATGCAGGTAAAATAGGACCGCAAAAGAGACTGCTCCCGATTTGGTAAGAAGATGAATTGGTATATCCTAATTATATAATTTATTGTCACCCTAGTTAGAAAAAGACAACTGCCTTTCATACTTCGCCTCGCTCTGCTCATATTGGATCAGCAGTAATATTTCCCTGTATATTACTTCCATGAATTATAATCAACGTTACAATTTGAAGTTGACATATCGATTGTTTGTGCGTGATGTTTGAACAACAAGAACTGACTTTTTATTTTTAAAGTTCTGTACTAATATTTAAACCACGTTTTGTAATAAGACAGTATAATTACCTACTAACAACACACGCTAATACATTTGAACTTTTCATTTTCCCATTAAGGCAATATTACTGAGTATACTATTTAATACTAATTTGTGTGACATTACTGTATTATAGTTCCCGTAAGGCATGATTAAATTTAGTTGTATTAACCGGCTAGCACTTACGTTAAAAATTACGTCGAAAAATTAGCTCGACAAGTTTCGGAAATCTGAGGTTTCCATCATCAGGAGGACGAGTCAGCACGCGCGTCCCGGTTGGCCGCCTCGTCCAGACTGGTTCGCCGACTCACTGCCGCACCCCCCCCCCGCTTCTGCGCCCGCTCCGCTCTCGCAACCGCTCGCGCACCGCGACGGGTGAGGATAGGCGATCGAGGCGCCACCGGCGGATCGTGTATTTCTTCCTCATCGCTTGAGATCCGTTGCACCAAGATATTGGGGGTCCGCGCACACTATGCCACTAGACACGGTCAGCATAGTGTGCGCGGACCCCCAATATCTTGGTGCAACGGATCTCAAGCGATGAGGAAGAAATACACGATCCGCCGGTGGCGCCTCGATCGCCTATCCTCACCCGTCGCGGTGCGCGAGCGGTTGCGAGAGCGGAGCGGGCGCAGAAGCGGGGGGGGGTGCGGCAGTGAGTCGGCGAACCAGTCTGGACGAGGCGGCCAACCGGGACGCGCGTGCTGACTCGTCCTCCTGATGATGGAAACCTCAGATTTCCGAAACTTGTCGAGCTAATTTTTCGACGTAATTTTTAACGTAAGCGCTAGCCGGTTAATACAACTAAATTTGTGTGACATTCTTAAAGATGTATCTATTTTATATCGTAAAATATTAGCAAGAACCCTTACCGAACTCTTCCCTGTTTGACTCCATTATATACGTTCTCCAGTAACATAATACAAGGCTCATGGTTGATGGCGCATGCGAATGTCACGATGTTGCTTCGAAACAGTCTGGTCTTCGGATCCTTGTCTCCATTCTTCACCAACATGTTGAAGACTGGCTGAACTTTCTTCTCTATGAATGCCTGAAATTTAAATAAAGTCTGAATTTAAAAGGTTGCTTGTACCAGTGATTAAAACGTACCTAGAGTCTAAAACTTAAGTATAATTATATTTTTGTAAACCGTGTTTTGTAGAAATGTTAGTTGAGAACAACAGATTTAAACAAGCATTACTTACTTTTAACACAAATATACCTAATCTTTAAAATTAATTAATATCGTATTGTTTATTAAAAGTTTAAAAGAAATATACCTCCCACTCCCAAAGCAAGTTCTTAGTCATCTTTGTTCTAGCGCCATCTATCCGCAGCATTTCGTAGCCATCTATGACTGCGTCCCACACGGTGGCGCTAGTTTCTTTGTCAAGGAAGCCTAGAATTTCCTCGGCTAGAGTGCGGTCTATATCACCAGCCATGTAGAGAGCAAATACGTCGTTAACTATCTGAAAATAATTTTAAAAACTTATTATAATGCCATTAAAATTGAGCAAAGCGGAAGTGGGTTTGTAGCTTTTTGAGTAGCTAGCTCTAGTAAGGTTATTTTTTTGTTTCTATAAAGATATTATATTCTATCAATCCTAATATGAAACTGACTAAAATATCAACTACATATGTATATTATTCTAGTTTTAAAAGAGGTATGTAAACTTATGCAGAACAAAATTACTTACATGCTTTTATTTCAGCACATTTGACATGTTAATAGTACCTACTATTAACATGTCAAATGTGCTGAAATAAAAGCTATTTAAACTTTTACAACTAGTGCAACTTTCCTGCGAACTACAATCCAGGGGGTTTCAAATCTAGAGTTAATAGGTATCTTCTAAGTAAGCGTGTTACACCCTAGGCTGCAGCAATGCTTAACATCAGGCAATCTGTAGTCAAATGTAAACCTATCCCACGAAGAAAAAAACTTACCTGAGCTCGATTCATTTCGTCGATAGATTTTGGATCTTGTTGCAGAGATATAGCGATGATCCTCCACGTGTCGACATCGTAGTTGACTCTGTAGTATCCTGAAACATACAAATCAACATATTACAAACTAAATAATGAACTTTGAAACAATCTTTCAGGAAACAGCTGGTTGCTTCCACAGACCCAGCATTATGCTGAGTTGGGGCTGTGTTGTGGCAGATTTTATGTTTGTTTGTTATGTTTTTACTCGTGTTTGTTTTTCTGTTAAATCGGTCACAATAAATGTTTTCATTCTTTCTTTCTTTTCTTTTTTTCAAACAATATCTTTCTCTTTATGGAGAATTACATATAAGAATTAGTTACATCTCCAAATTCAGATTGAATGTATTTAATAATACTTCTACGGGAACAAAAAGCATTTTAGACGAAAGTGGTGACATCAGACAGACAGCTAGTCAAACATTTAGTATGACTAAATTATTTGTCACCATGACTTTGTGGATTGTTATTATTTAACATTTCATTTATGAATGAAAGACATATATTTTACACAGGCGTTTTCCTTTCCTTGTCTAAGCAACCTACAACGTAGAATATATTTACCGATTATGTAGAACGATTCTCATTCATATTTATTTATACAATATGCTTTATACAACAGACCTACATGGAGTTCTGATTCATGCGTGGGTAACACTGCGTCTAAAATAGAATCGCTTACGCTACTGCCAAGGACTTTGACAATCGCGATGGAGGATAAATGTGTTACAAGTTCATTTATTTCTAGACTATATGGGTTGCGAATACAAACATTGCCTATATTCTGTATGGGGAATATATGTACACGTTATTAGTGGAGTGTTGAAAAATTAAACGGCCAGGTTACCTTGATACATTTTCGAAAGTATTCACATTTTTTTTTATCAACATCTGAATATTCTTTGTCAAAAATTTAAACCTAATTTTAGTCTCTCTCTCTCTCTCTCTCTCTCTCTCTCTCTCTATCTGAAGTCGTATTTCCGCATGCTGAGGGTCGTGACTCCCCTGCAGTGGTAGGCGCCCGAGTCCTTCCACGAAAGGCACATGACCTCGGATATTGTGGTCTTCAAACATGTCGTTTCCTCACGATGTTTCCCTTCACCACTAAGTGAGTGCAAATCCACACATAACTTGAAAATACAAGTCATACACAAGCGTTTGCTTAGTGTGGGGCTAGATGGCGCTGTGTGCAATGTCCCGGAATATTTATTTATTTATTTAAGTCTGGATAAAAAGCAGACACTAGAACCGCTGAGCCATACTCGCTAAACTCGCTAATTTGAGTCACAGGGACTATAAATATTATCATCTCGTTTAGTTTCTGAGATCGGTAAACACAAAAATTCACAAAAAATTTAACGCGTGCTTTGAAGTCCAACATCAGACAATAAATAGGTATTTATTTTATAAAAGAATTCATCAAAAATGGACAAATTTATAATTTTTCTCCTGAGGATCGGTTCAAAAGTCTTATAGTGAGATCGGTAATAGTTGACTCACTTGGTCATACCCATGACCTATATACTCGTATCATAAGATACTTAAAGTTATTATAATTAGTTTCTGATTCAAGTTCTTCATAAAATACGAAGTGACAAACAAATCAAGTTCTTCGTTGGTATTATATTCATTAACAAGTAAGTAAACTAGGTACCAAGAAGTTTAAATACAAAATGTTTACGTAGCTATCTTGCATTTTGTGTATTACAATTAAACAAATTGCTTGTATTTTACTACTAATGGACGCCTGCGGCTTCATTCGCATTATTTTAGGATAAAAAGCAGCTTATGACACTCCTAAGACCTCATACTACCTACATACCAAAAATCATGATGATAAACAGATAAACAGTCAAAAATTCTTAGAAGTAAGAAAACCAAGGCTATTTTTTTTGTATGTGAATAAAAACACAAACAACACACAATACAGTGATAACACACTATATAATAATGTGAGTGTGTATAATACAGTGATGTAAGTAAAAAGTTTAAAAAACCAAACACCATGACTTACACACAAAAATATTTTACCTGAAGCGTTTCTATTGAGCACGATCCACCCTCGGTTCAGATTCTCACTGAAGGTGTAAGTTTGCCCGATGGTGAACCTCGGCATGTGGCAGTTGAAACAGTTATGGTTGCTCTGCACCAGGTACGAGATGGGGATTTGGAAGTCGGTTGGCTCGCGGTTCAGCGCCGAATAGCTGAAGTGTCTCTGGAATGTTAAATGATCCTGATTATAGACAAGCTGCAATATTTTTTTTTCTAGGCAAATGTCAAGCAATGGTAGGTACCGCTAGGGCGGTTTAAAAACTCTCAACACCATAGTTAGCCTATTTTATTGTAAATTAGTTATTTTAGGCAAGCACGCAATATTACTGACTGTATCATTGCGAAACTTTAGTGAAGCTTGAGTAAAAAATTTGGAATTTACTAAACATTTTTTTTTTCAGAACGTTGAATTAATAATATATTCAAGATTCTTATTTACCCGCTATTCTTTTTGCGTGAGCAGAGCACTCTCCATTACATTAGCAGTCTCTATCTCCATACCAAACTTTATCTAAATCGGTTCAGCTGTTTGAGTGTGAAAAACATACAAATACTCTCGCTCTCTCTTGAGTCGTATTTCCTCATGACTGAGGGTCGTGACTCCCCTGCAGGATTAATTCGTTAGGGGAGTTCTCTTATCTTTCAAATACAAAATAGACATATGTAAAAACGTACAAATTTTATGTCATGTACCTAGTATACGTAAATCCAATAATAAGTGTTTGGTACGCGGTGGAATGACTGACTCCTGGTCCAGGTACCAAAGGTCCTGTGTTTCAAGGAAATCAGAGACACCACCTCCCACACTCTTGTAACCATGTTTCTTTGCACTAATAGTACATTGATTAAGAAAAAAAACCACACGCACAAACTTTTGTATTTATAATATTAGTGACATACCTAGTCTGGAATGCGATTATCAGAAACATACCTGTTTCAATTGAATAGCATTAGGGTTCCTATCCCTCAGGACATTGACGGAGACAACAGGATACCCAGCCTGGTGGAACCAGGAGGTGAGGATCCTGGATGGAGTGGATCCGTTGAAGAACTGGTAAGTGCATTCTATGGTGTCCTTGTCAATGGCAGCTATAAGGTCCCACATTGAAATGTACTGGCCTCTCCTGGAATTAAATAATGAAATGAGTTAAATATTGCTTGATGTACTAATATTGAAATGATATTTATTGAATGTTGATTCTCATAAATTACCAATTGAAAATAAATTCACAATTAAAAAAAATATGTCTGAAATAATGCACACACAACTTCGATTTTGACTGTTCTGGGATCATCTAGCGTAAACAACGTATTGTGACAAATGTCTACGTCAGGGTTTTCAAATACTCTTTGAATATTACGTTAAAAATATATACGTCGTAAGAACAGTAACTTACATAGCATTAATATGCTTGACCAGCGACGCATGCAGCTGTTCCGCCTCAAACCAGTTCTCCAACATCCACCAGATGGCACCAGTCTTCATGGTCACCAGCTCGTGATACCTTGAGGGTATTTCCACTGCCAGTTCTTTGTGGAAGTTGCTGAGAGCTGGAGTACTGTGGTGCCAATCTGCAGCCATTGCGCGTTGCTTCATTTGGAGACCGTAGCTGCCTAGAGGACGCTTCGCGAAAGACTTTATTTCTTGATACTGGAATGATTAAAATAATAACATTCTACAAATGTTGTATTATTTTTAAATGAAATGTGATTTTGGTTAATATCATATTTAATATTATCTCTGCTGTTGATTTGTCTTAAAAAAATCATTATCACCTTTTCAACCTGTATTTGTCCACTGCTAAATAGACCTCCTTTGCAAACAATTTGTTTAGTATGTGTACATCATATTTTTGCATTTATTTATTTGAGATAACAATAATTTTTGATTATATAAAATTTTGAAAAAATCTGTCACACAATATTAATGTGTCCATATTCTTGGATATATCAATTTGAGATACATACATAACGATACTTTTTGATTAATTTTGTAAATGTATGTCATTGTATATTAGGATGATCGTTGCAAATTTTATTAAGGTATAGCAACATGCATAACGCTATCTTACCTGAGCCATCAAATAATAAGCCATATAAGTGGCCATGCCCTCCTTGAACCACTCTTCCTTCCACCTGGTGACGCGCGGCTCCCCGGGGTTCCCCAGCCAGATCCTGCTCAACTGCTGCGCCAGATCGAACTTCATGCTTTCTAATTGTCTAATACTGGTGAACTCTTCTATGTAAGCCATTTTGAAGGCACTGGAAATGGAATATGACATGAGTTTATAAACGTTGCGTGGCGATTTTACATATCATTACGCTATTTTTTGTGGCGCTTGCGTGGGTCGAATGACACGTTGAATTGTAGGTACGACAGTTATTAAGCCATGTCAGAGGCCCTTAGGGTGGATTGATAAACTCTCGGCACCGGAGTTGGCCACTCTCATTCGATAAGAAGAAGAAGATTGCTATTATTATAAAAGCAAGAAAAACTGTATGTTTAAACGGTTTTCGTAGCGGTTCGGGTGTAATTTGGTATTGAGACTTTAGGCTATGCATGATTATAATATAGGCTACTTTTCATTCCTTGAATTTCACACTGGCTTTAATTAATTAAGCCTTTAACCTTAGTTTAGCTCTACTATGTATAGTGAAATATCCGAAAATACTTTAAAAAGGTACACACACCAAAATTTATCGATGCACATAGGTATGTATTATTTTACGTGTAAATGGTGATAAGTACGAGTAGCAAAACAAAAACAATGATAAATCAGACATGGCATTATGTAATTATAGCAGTGACCTACATCCGATAACCGCAGAAAAAAACAAGCATAACAAGTACATTAATAACCTGTAGATGACATACGTTTTGCATCTTACAATGCAAGATTTGTTTGCACAGCGTCATTCGCCGAATTTTCGCATGAGCACGAGCTAACATTGAAAACTGACCTTGGCAGCAGAAATACACGCTGTTATCGAAATAGCACGCCTAGGTCATGTAATAATTGTTACTGGGAAATCAAATCATGTGTAATGTGCTTGAATAATAAGATCGAAAGTAGGTCATCATTTTGGATAATTTACTCGGGAATAAAATGACTCAAAGTGAGTTTAAGAATAATATGTATGATTAATGTAGAGTTAAACATTATTAACCAATGGTTTATTTTTGTCCAGCAGCAGGTCCTTTAGTGTAAATAAGCATTACTTTTACGACGTGTCTTTAAAATACTTCTAGGTTTTTTACTTATTGCACCGAACATTTATATACATACATAAATCCATTTTCTGTATACGTTACTTATTCTTAAGTATTTAATTATAAAGGGCCTCTCAGTGTTCGCTACGGCCCCACTGATGCCTTAAAAATACCGAGCGTAAAGCTCGAGAGGATGTAAGCCGTAATTATTATTTCTTATAGCAAATGATGCGTTAAAACTATTTTTGACTGATATTACTTGAAAAGTTATAAATCTCACCTGTTCGTCAAAAGATTCCAACTGGCAATCTCATATCCATCCAGTTTAGTCGGCACAGCTACAAGATTTATCGGACCATTCAGCAACGGTCGATTTGTCTTCGAAAATTCGTGTATCAAGTTTATTATATTGACTCCATAGGTCAGTATGAAGTTATAGTGAGGCAGTTCGTGAGCTGGTGACCACACTAGCAAAGTGTCATTGGTTCGAGTCGCTTGTAGTTCTTTGCTGGAAAATTGAGAGAAGTGGAACCCGAGCTGTTGAAGAGCAACTTGCGGGGACGGCATGTAGATGATGCTGATGAATTGATTGGTTTGGCTGAAACAAAAAAATATAAAATAAGTATAGCATATGAAATAAATCGGTTTCAGTGATGTGTCTGCCAATTATTTATTTCATTATATTAATAATTGTACCGTAGTCATAACACGGCAGTCGTTAAGTCATGTCAGAGGCCCTTCGGGCGGCTTGATAATCTCTCGACACCAAAGTTGGCCACTCTCATTCGATAAGAAGAAGAAGGGTTTGTCTATATAATTAAGACGTTTGTATATTTTTTCATATTTTGTTAAACATATTATATTTTGCTTCTGAGGAAATAGATAAAGCATAACAACTGATCATCGTAAGAATAGAGGTTAGTAGGTTTGATTCTGAATCAAAATTGACCACTGGTGTGGTCTGACCATATACATCGAGACATCAACTTGTGATAATAAAATTCTAAGTCGTGACCTCTACGGTTTTGGACATCCATAAATCTAACTGGCACTATTGATGAGAATGAACCTACGCATGTTATTTATGTAGGTTGAAAATTGGGATATCATATTTTTAGTCGCCTCAAAATTAAAGTAGAGAGAGACAAGAACGCTGGCTGGTTCCTTACGCAAAGGATTTCTATAGCAATCCAGCGTGGGAATGCAGCCAGCGTTCTTGGCTCCATACCACATGTAGATTGTTTAAATTTAGTTTAGATGTAAATACTCTTTTTTAGTTCTATTAGTGTTAATATGTGTAAATATTGTTTCTTATTATTGAATAAATTCATTTACTCATATTTTCCTTAGCTAAAACTCTGTTAATTAAATTAAAGTTTTTTTATTACAAAAAGAATAAAACCTTTCTGCCAATTTTACTGTCAAAATTAATATTTAATGGTCTTTCTGCTTTATGAAAAGATGACTTCTGCTTTATGATTAAAATTTCAACGGCAAATATAAAACGCATTAGTTTTAGCTTTAGCATACACTATTGTAATACTGTGGAAGGACTCGGGCGCTAACCACGATGTATCTGCCCAAGAGAACTCCCCTAACGAATTAATTCAGCGGGGGAGTCACGTCCCTCAGTCATGAGAAAAAACGACAAAGAGTGATTGTAATAATACTACACTATTGTTATAAATGTATTAGAAGTACATTTAAACCTTCATAACCTTAGGGAACCACAAATGAAAGTTAGAAACTGCCCCGCACTTCTCCGAATGTCTCGTATTACCAGCTAACCGGTATACCACCAGCCTTCCATCAATAATTGACACAATTAATCCACATAAGGCAAGCGCCATGTGTGGGAAGCACCATGGTAACTACCGGCTTAAGGTTCTTTTGCAAGAGGAAATACTTACTCGTAATAATTAGCGGTTATGTGTGTAATTAAGTCATTTAGATTTTGAAAGCTGGGAATTAGATGGATGTTATTACTGCCTTAGGTTATAAGTGTTGCGAATAGTTTTGTAATGTTTTCTTTAAAATTAAAAATGCGCATTATGGAACTGCATTCATGACGTAACCAATGGTGTGATGGTTTATTCCTATTTAGATAAATTATAATATAAAATTTAATAAGATTATCATTTTCATTTTGTCATGGGTGAAAAATCTTCTTAACAGAGATTTGTTTTGTATTATATGTGTAATACATATTATTTTTGCATTTCGTTTTCTTTAACCTACCAAACTAATTAGGAACTTATATTATCCTTATTGGTAAAGTGTCTTCAATAATCTACCTAGTAAGCAGTAATAAAAAAAAATAGCACCAGTAACCAACTTTCATGATATTTTTATTTCAATAAGAGAAAACTTATTATTATTCTCTATTTCCGATTCCTATGTGATGTGCCCATATCGAGGAAATACTTGAGAAAGTTTGCTGAGAAAAGTCCGATAAAAACTCGGTTACTTATTAAGAGCTTAAAAGGCAAACGTAATTTGTAACGCAGCTGGAAACCTTTCCAATCTTAAATTATAATAATCTATGCTTGTAAAGGCATTTCCTGTGGATCAATTGTAAACGGATATATGTATCTATAGGTAAGTACTAATTTTATAGCTTATTGGAAATTGATTATGAGTAACGTAGTAGCGTATGTATATATGTTCGATACTAAGTGGACTGTATGGGGTTGATTTTGACGTAATAGAACTGATGCAAAGAGGTCAATCATAAAAGCATTCACCAACCTTTCATCCACGACGCTGCTTCTCCGGGGATAGCCTCCTTGATGCGCGACAGATGAATGGTGCTGCACCTGCTCCTCTTCTATATGAATTCTTTTAGTTCGGTTCCAGAGTCACGGACTCTGGAACTTCTGGGGTGTCACGGACACTAACGACGCGCACGGCGTGACCTTGGTAACTTGGAGAAGTTCTGGTGTGCCACGGACACATCCACCGCGCACGGCGCGATCTTTACAACTCCTCGAGTGCTGGTTTGTCACGGAGACAACCACCGCGCACGGCGCGAGTTTCGCTACTCACGGGTCTGCGACGCGCAGACTTCCAGTCGGCTCTTGCAATTCATAACTACCCTCAATTGCATCAAAATACTACTGTTAAAACCCAACAATATATTTTTTAATAAATTTTGACAACAAACACATAAAACGATACTCTTACCATCTGTATTTTGTGTTATTATTGCATTGATTTATTTTTTTGCCAAAGAATTGAAGTTAGAACATATATTTACGTCAGTATTTTGATATTACGTAAAACCACTACACCGCAGAAGGTAAATAACAAAGCTAAAAGCTTAAAAAAACTAGTACATCAGTGCTTCTGTACTAGTTTAAAAAAACGATAAGAAATCACGTTAGTTTTCAACTAATACGGCTATTGCACTTGTCCATAGTTTCCCTGATGGTAAGTAAAGGCTATGGCCTAAGATGGAGCGTGCTGACCCGAAAAGAACCGATCCACTCTTGCTTTGAAGATCGCTGTCTAATAGTGTGGGGAACAGGGAGTCAGGCAGGGAGTTCCACAACTTTGCGGTGCGAACAATAAAGGTAGAAGTGTACCGCTTCGTGGGGTTATTATTATTATTATATATAAAAATAAGGTTAGGTTAGGTTGAAATGTAAACATTGGCTATGCGTGCAGGCAAAAAGTCACACCACCTTCCGAACTTAGTTTCTTTATTTTTACTATCATATATATTATGTAGTTAGGTACTTATTAACATAATTGTAAACATTATATAGTTACGTGTACAGACAAAAAAAAATATAACTAGGTATTTACTATTTAGTTACAACTTAGTTTTGTATAGCTTGAGTTTGTGATCAATATATTAGGTAACAAAGTAATGCTGGTGCTTCAGTAGGTGGTAGAAGAAATAGGTATTATGTTTTACTATAAGTTGGTTCCTTTGTACTTACTAATGTTAGGGCGTATTGTTTACATATATCTATACATAGTAATATAGTATGTACTTATTTCTTAGGAACTCCACCATAAACCGGTAGTTGTATGTAATACATATGTATAATATATGCGAGTATGGCTAAGCGGTTCCAGTGTCTGCTTTTCATTCAGACACACCTGGGTTCAAATCCAGCCTACACCAATGACTTGTATTTTCAAGTTATGTGTTGATTTGTACTCGCTTAGTGGTGGAGGAAAACATCGTGAGGAAACTGACATGTTTGAGGACCACAATATCCGAGGACATGTGTCTTCCGTGGAAGGACCCGGGCGCCCACCACGATGTATCTGCCTAAGAGAGTGTATCGGTTCTTACTGGGTAAGCACGTTCCATCCTAGACCGTAATGATTGCTTACCATCAGGCGAATTACGGTCAAGTGCAAACTTATTTCTTGTAAAAAAAAGAGAACTCCCTGAATTAATTTTGTGGGGAGTCACGACCCTCAAACATGAGAAAATGCGACTCAAAGAGAAAGAGAGTATGTAATACCCCTAACACGAAACAATGTACAGACACCCAACAAATCTATACTCACATATCTCTCTTCAGCTCCTCAGATATAACCAGGCTGGTGTTGGTGAACTGCTGGTCGGGTCGCGCTGGAGGTACGAACACCTTGAACTTGAACCCGGCTTCGAAGCCAGGGTTGTCGAAGCAGGGGAAGGCGTATTTGGCCTTGTTGTAGGAGAAACGGGTTGTGAAGAGGTATCTGGAATTGGAATAAAACATTATTATGCGGGAAAGAGTCACGACATATATTAGTTTTAAGCCATTCAAAGTAACAAGTGGGCTGGAGCACTTAGATTATCTTCAGGCTTTTCTAAAGAATTTCTAAGTGACCCCCTTTTCATGTTGTAGTTAAAAGTAGTATGTTTAGTTTTTCTTTCCTTTTTTGTGTATTAGAATTCAAAATATATTTCAAAGTAACATAGACGAAACATTATTATTTAGGAAAGAGTTATAGGTAGTCATTGAAAGTTACAAACAAAGAGCATTTCTTAATTTTTTTTTTTAAACCGATATAATATATACTACAAACATGACATCAGTTCCTATACATGATAAGCGATTGGGAATATTGAAAAATAAATTTTTTTCGCTTAAAATTACTGAACTTAAACAAACGTTAACTAATTAAATAAAAATCAGCTAAATATATTATTATGAAGAGCTTGAAATATTTATCTATCGTTGTTGAAGAAATTTTCAACCAAAAATAAACTCAAACACCTCCAAGATCTAAAAACCATCGAAAACCAGCAAGTGTCGAGTAATGTATTGTTAATTTCGCAATTAATTAGGCATTTAACATTCGTTATCACCCAAGAAGACCTTCAAATTGTTACCAAGTCAAGTGTTTAAAAATGTAGATCTAAATGAATATAGAACAGACACTAGAATGGGACGGGAAGTCTCAAAATGGTGCGAGTGTGTGTTTGCTAAACTGCTAGTTTGGTTGTTAGTAAACTATGCAGTCGTCATCTCTCGTTGAATGCAAGGTCATTGACAATGTTTATTAAGCTAGTAAATAATCCTAGTCCGATGCTAGCAACGCTCCGCGGTTGCACTCACATTTAAAATATTAAGTAACTTATATTTGCTGGGTTTCGCAGTGAAGGTTTATTACGTGTATAAAAAGAATTGAGTTTCATTTGATACATTACTTTGGTACATTTCAAATATAAAAAAATAAAAAAAAATGTTTACATAAGCATATGCGTTTTGAATGTTTGTTATTGTTTGGGGTTGAAACGTTTGCTGTAATTTGGATGGTACTTGCTATAGAGATGTAGGCTTAACTAAATATGGGATTGACACATTAATAGTGCAGCAAATAGAATGATAACGAAATAGCGGGGAGGTTTTTTGGCAGACAAAATAAGGTCCGGTACGGTAAAGGTTTGAGTTTAAATTTGTCTATGGTAAAGGTAAGAAATATGTAAGTCTTTTCAATAAAAATGTATTCTATTAAGTGCTTAACCTAATTTTAAAAATAGTGATCTTATAAGTAGTCGTATATTTATTACTATCGTTGTAAGGGCATTTATAATCGCTAACGATCCGTATCGAAGCGGCGACGTCTCAAAGATTTATTTTGGCCATTAGTGACTTGACATCCTTTGTAAGACTTTGATGACTCAATAGGTGATTACAATATTAAGTCCTACCTATTGCTTTTAATTGTGGCTTTAAATGCTTTGAAAATTTAAATATAAGTAGCTAGTTTAAAATTACAGAGTAGGTATGATCAATTTGGTCTTAACGTAATAGAGCGCTTGGTTGACGCGACGAATGCCAAAATGCTGGCCTTTTTCTGGATCAACGTATCAGCCTTGCCTTCCAGCGTGGTAATGCGACCAGAATGCTGGGCACGCTGCCCTCTGGTAGTGGGCTGGAGCACTTAGATTATCTTCAGGCTTTTCTAATCATTTTCTAAGTGCCCCTTTTATGTTGTAGTTAGTATGTATAGTTTTCCTTCCACTGTTGTCATATTTTAATATTGTAAATAAAGTTATTATAAGGAAAAAAAACGTAATTGTCACTTTATTGTTTATTTTTTTGTAAGCCTTCGTGATTTGAACAGAATTGGTCTATCAATCATCTACTTCATTATATGTGTTCTCAATTGCTTAAGATTATGGGAAAATTTCCTTATATACAAAACTTAGTTTTTGTATGATTTTAAAATGTATGAACCCTTTAACAAAATACTATAAAATCCTCCGCGGATGTATTAATCCGTCAATATCAATTACAAACAAACAATGTTTTATAACTTCAACACTTTGTTTATAGTTTTCTCCATATAAGATTATCACGTGGGAGAGAAGGTTAGGACATAGATTAATGTCTAGTTTCTAAAGGTATAAATGTGCAGACGGTCGGTGGTATAAAAACTTGCAATGCCTTAATAAAGGTATCGCCTACCTAATGGTTAACAAGTAGAGATATCTCGTCGCAACTTTTTATCAGAAATTGATTGTGACAAACTTATTTTGAAATAAAATGTTTAGTAATTATGTCTATAGCTACTCGACAAACTAATTAAAAATGGTAATGAAACAAATTGGTAGTAATTATATAATTAAAAATTTATTGTTATATTTTTATGAACGTAATGATACTTATTAATTTTAAAGATATCTAATTAAGTTGCTACTTAAGTGAATAATTTATTTCTTAATTAATGTACTTGGTTGTTACCGTTTTAATTAAGTAAATAAATATTAATAAATATTTTTAAATTCTTACAACATATTTTTTGGCTATCTCGACTAATAACGTACACATTTCAAAATCTTTTTATACGAGTATATTTTTGTAGAAAATTATCTTTTATATGGACGTAAAATTGCATATTATATTTTTGTCTCAAGTATATACTTAGTGAAAACTTTAATTTGCAGCAAATCAATACATGGAGTACCCAGTTGCTTATAGCCTAGTCATCTAGCCTGATTATCATGATTATCTCGGACAGGTATGCAATATATAACCTATACATAAATAATAATGGATTATGCAGTCTTTATAATGGCGGTTCCTTTTATGTGCAGTTCAGTTCCATAAGATTAAAACGAACTTGAACCACATTGGATACACCTATATCGGCAATAATTAACGCTATAAATGACATAATTGCTGCAGCAATTGTTTTTGCTGGAATGGGTTGCGAAATTGCGTCATCAATTTGACTGAAACGCATATCTTTCTATATGTACGTACAATACGTATATATACACCAAAATTGGAACATATAAAGAGCAAAAGATATTAAAATTATATTTGTCAAATTTTATTTATTTTTAAAACATTGTATGTCATGTATTTAGGTAGATTGGAATTGAACCGACATGAAAATTAAAATTACAATTTACTTATTTATGTATCTGATTATGTAGGTAATTTTTGCAAATTTTAGCACCTAAAAGTCATGTAATGTATTGTACGTGTAATTCAGTTCTTATGTAGATTGTAGATCGATACAGTTGCTTGCAACTGTACTGTTTTATTCATAAACTTATTATATTTTATAAATAGAACAGATGTTCGCAAATGTTCAGTTGTTAGTCCTTGAGATTGTTCTGCAAGTGCGCTGAATCATTAATAAACATTAGTAACAATCAAAGAGTACCTATTCCGTCTTATTACAAAACGCGGTTTAAATATAAGTCCAGGACATAGAAAATAAAAAAATGTGTTCTTGTTGTTCAAACATCACATACAAGCAATCAATGTCCACAAAAATTGTATATTTGATTTAACATTGGTATAATTATGACAGTAGACAGACAATTTTCGAATAACTAAACCGGACTTGGTCTAGACTTATATTTAAACCACGTTTTGTAATAAGGCCCATTATTATTATACTTTTTTTAAAATTGCAAACTATAAATCACATTTTTTTTATCCAATACTGTTAGGTTAATATAGAAACACACTTTCATCTAATCACACCTTCACTTATATAAGTAGCTTACGTTTTACCCATTCCAGTAAAGAAAACAAATTAATTAGAGACTACGTATGGATCATAAAAACGAAAGTTGATTGTTTTCACTTTCCTTTAAAAATAGAACGACATGATGTAAAACAAAATGGGAAGCACTTAACATTGTTTAAAATGCGTTAATGCATTTCTATGGAGTTCGATGCTTAAGAAATTTTAGCCGCAGTAAAAATAGTGATTTGAGTGCCACAATAAATCATGATTTGAGCGATTAATGTATCCTACTATTTTGGTCGAAAATAGAGCAGTAGTATTTGAAAATGTAAAACTCAATGAGTGCCAGAAAATCTTTTAATCGTTAATTTGTTTAAAGTACTTATTGACAACAAAATTGACTATACTAGATTTTTTTCTAAGTTTCGGGTATCTATATCATGAGAATATTTTACTACCTACATAATTAATAACTTTCTAAACTTACTTGTATTCTCTGCTTTCTCGATCGTAGTATTTCACCAAAAATACTCCGGGCGAGTCTTCCTTGACGTATTTCGTGAAAGCTATCTGTATTTGGTAAACATACTGCTGAGTCCTTGAGTCATATTTTCTTAACGCTTCTCGTAAATATATGAAGAGTTTTCCATTTCTCTCGTCGTATTCAAAAGGTCTTGCTCCATTTACAATATCAATTTTTCCATTAAAAACCCTGATAGACCCCGGTCGTATCAGTAAATCTTTAGCATCTAATTCTATTGTTCTTATTTCGGGAGCATTCGCTATGACATCTATTGTCATTTGACAGTGGTAGTAAAATTGGTCTTTGATCATGTAAGGAGTTATTGTTAAGTCATATTGTAAAGGGTATATCGTATAGTTCATGCAATCTTCTATAAGGTCCGCTTTTGCTGAGGCAGCATATAATAAAAACAAGAAAGCACCGAACATTTTCACTGGGTTAATTTTCCATTTAGTAAAAACACACGATTTTTATAATTGACCAATTCAATAAAATGGAAAAAAATATCTTGCACCAATTTTTATCACACATCCAGTCAGCACAATACACAAATCCGTAGTGATAAATAACACCACAAGAATAAGTTGTTTGTTTTTGAATTTCGAAATCAAAACATTTCCCGCGAAAATTCGTAATGCGGGAAATACGTCCGCACTCGACGCGCGCTAAATGAGTCTCTACGGCCACTCTGCGTATCGGATTGGCGCCAGACGGAACGAAACCAGCGAAACATGAACTTTGTTCCCCTTGCATTGTATAGAAACCTGTCTTACAAAGGATCAGCTGCATATAAGGTCACAGATCTAATTATAATGGATACTTTAAGTTGGTTCGTATAGCTATATAGTTTTGTTACCTTTGGATGATTTGGAGCGTTTTTGTTGTCTAAATAAGGATGCGATTATCGATGTGTGCTTTAATATGTGCCTATGTTTGGATAACGTCGTAAAGTTGACGTCAATTTATGCAAAATATCTATGACTAGCTGTGCCTGCGACTTCGTCCGCGTGGAATAGTTATTTTGGGCAACCTCTTCAGCTTTATAAATTATAGCTATTACCCACGACTTGAACCGTTTCGCAGCGCACGCAACGGAAGCCCTCAAAGATGAATATTTTTTTCCCGTTTTTTCCAGATTTTCCATTGTTTCTTCGCTCCTATTAGTTGCAGCGTGATGTTATATAGCCTAAAGCCTTCCTCGATAAATGGTCTATTCAACACAAAAATATTTTTTCAAATCGCACTTTCCTGAGATTAGCGCGTTCAAACAAACAAACAAACTCTTCAGCTTTATAATATTAGTATTAGTATAGATAATCCGCATTAACATGTATAATTCTGACATCAGTTAAATAAATCATATGACTCACAGCCTAAAGTCTACCCTAGTTCTAGTTTTCATATGAAAAAAAACCAATTCATGTCAGTCAAATAAAATGTAGGTAATTAGTGTTTCTTCTCGATACGAGTATTGTACATTTTTAACTATAGCGGTGTTAAACAACATAGGCTGTAGTTAAAAGTAAGCCTATTATATAAAGAATCAAAAAGTTAGTAAAGCAATAAAATCACTTGTACAGCTTCTTCAGATCAAAATAAAAGATGCTCTTTATAACATGTTGGTGACAATAAAAATATATTGAACATCCTACGCTTATAGAATTGCTCCTAACAATGCACTCACCGTACAATATAGAAGACAATGTAATGTGACAGTGCGTGGGAAGAAGATTCCTCATGGATATGTTGTATTGAAACTGGAAGAAGAAAGTTGATTTGAATACAAAAACGGGTAAACTGCGTACCAAATTTAAACATGTACCACAGTACATGTAGGTACAACCTGGACTTTGTACCAAGGTTTTTGATATCAAGAAATGCCTAGTGTTTTTTTCTTTTTATACCTTATTGATCCGTTTTACACTTTAATGTGTGTAAAACTGTTAAAAACCAAACACTTTTTCTTCTCGGTGTCAAAATCTACTCGTCTTTGAGATTCTCTTCTTCTTTTTCTTATCGAATAAGAGTGACCTACGCTGGTGTCGAGAGTTTATTATGCGGCCCTAAGGGCCTCTGACATGGCTAAATAACTGTCGTACTAGACAAACAGATCTTCTCTTATGCTCATGATATTGATAAATCAAGATGTATTGAGTAGTTATTTAGTAAAAAAACATACTTAAATATAAAACAGATTAATTCTACTAAACAGGAATGTCCTGGCACGCAGTCAAAAACTGTCAATTAATTAAGGATGTGACGAAGCCATTTAAATTCTAATTTGTATCTGTATCTACATCACGCGCCATGTCAAGTGCGAATTGGTAAAGTTGTTTTAATTTGTACTACATTTACAAGGAACATGCAACAGATAAATATACTATTAAAATACCTATTCTCTCTCTCTTTCGAGTCGTATTTCCTCATAACTGAGGGTCGTGACTCCCCCGCAGAATTAATTCGTTAGGGGAGTACTATTACTTATTAAAACAGCTAAAAATGTTGGTAAATATGGTATTTCTATGCACCAGCAAGCATTATGCTAAAGCACTCATGTGATTTATAAGTGTATGTATGCATGTATGTCCCTTCATACAATAATGGCTTAAACCGGTTTGATGATATTTGATATGGATATAATATATATAACAGCTGCTGTTGAATGAATGAGTGAGGTATTTATTAATTCCATGGACTTGTTGTTCGCGTATTTACTAGTACTTATTTGATAAAATTAAATGTGAATTTACTACGAAGTCTAATGCTAGAATGACAATATCACTATGAATGAATGAAGAGGCAATCCTGTACCCAATGTCATACTGCTTTGTTTTTCACCTTGTTTATTTTACATTTTTTGCAATCAATCTGTTTTTAATCGTATTGGATATATACATTTATATAAATTTTCAAATATTACGTTAGTCCTAAGGGTATGAAATTAAATTGCTTGACTATTTAAATACTCATATTTTTAACTGCTACGTATTATATTTGTACCTAAAACTTATACCTAATTTAAGTATTATTTTAAAATATGTTGTGTAAAAATAACTGCATTAAAGATATATAATATTTTACAAAGTATTTATATTTTAAACCTAATAAATTCATAGTGGAGACATACCTCTTCGATTTAAGTTTGGTTATATTAACATAATAAATTCTATTAAATAATTAATTTACAATAAATTTAGATATGTACAACTCAATAAATTCTCATAAATTGGTACATTATGAGCTTATTATGAAATTTGATTGCACAGAATACATTACAAATTAAAACATTATCTACGATTGATACGTTCTATAGTTCATTAAAAAACCAATACTAAAATACTAACCTACTGCTTATAAACAATGCACAAAAATAAAAATAAAATAATTTTGTAAAATGTAATGTGTCATTTGATTGACCACAATAAAGCAGTTCAAACTTATTACTAAGAAAATACATTAAAAAAACTGTTTTCAATTCTTGCATTACACTAATCTCTTATAAAAATCTTAAATAACTAAGCAAGGAATATTCTCCAGAAGCACAACCAGCAGAATAATTATACACATAGAAGGCGTAATAATAACACTGCTACTTCTAAGGTTAGTTAGAATGTCTGCTTTATGGTCGTTGGCCCATTTGGTTGCATCTCTGGCACTGGCAAGAGTTGTATTTGCACTCGACTTGGCTTTTTCTGAGCATTCACTGCAGGAAGATAGGAAGGCTTCGAACTGCAAAAAAATATATTTTTCGTACAACAGTTACAACGGAAAAGTTAGAATGTATATGTATTAGTTATAAAGGCATCGTTCTGTCGAAGGGAATATGAAATAAGTATTAGCAAAGTATGAACAAAAATTTAATTCGGACTTGGAAAATCATCGGAATATTCGTACTTAGGTAAGTAACCAAATCCAGTTTTAAAAAATCAAATAAATATTAATTGTTGTTGAAAATTCTTCCTATAATTGCGGATATATTTTTATTATTGTAACCTAGGTGAAGACGTTATGATTCGCAGTAAAAAGCTGGCGATAATCCAAACGGTGAATAGTAGTTTGACCTTGACAATGTAAAAATATATTTTTGCAATTATTTTGTGCATTATTATAACACAAACTGCTTTTCTAATATAATATGTCAATTACTTCTTCTTGAGTCGCATTCCTCATTAGTAATGATCGTGGCACCTCCTCAAAATTAATCCTATGAGGGAGTTCTCTTAAGCAGATACATTATCATGGTACCCAATTTACAGGAACAAAACAAAAATTCCTCATTAGCGAAGATTGAAACATCACCGCAGAATCAATCCAATGGGGGTTAAGCAGATAAATCATATCGGTAAACAATTAACAACAGCAAGCAAAACAAAATCACATAAACACCAATCGCTATAAATCTCAACATAACAAACACACAAGTTTCGCACTACAGCGATAATAAAGTGTCAAGCATAACAATGGAACCCCGCCTCTAATTAGGAGCATGGCCTGAATGAGTGTTTGTACACTTGATGTCTGTTTGTAAGGGCCTAATGAAGGGGCTTTCAGCACACCCCTGGTGGACATTAGTGGAGTATCTGGTAAACTAATGAGTGATTTGGTTGTTAGAAATGGAACTAGAATGAAAGCTTACCGCTTGAATTTAACCCTAAATGTTTATTAGTTGGAGTTATAATAGTCAGTTTAGTGAGCTAAAATCCAAAGAAAATATACTTAAGTTTAAGAGCTTTTGAAGAAAAATTAGGTATAACTTGTGAATTTTATCTTTATCAGACATCTTCATTTTATCTATATATCTGTTTATCAGGGAGTGTGCATGCATATGTTTCTTTCCTAGCGATCTTTACTAAGGTTGCCTGGAAGATATCGCTCTAAGCGATAAGGCCGCCCAATGTACCTAGGTTAAGTAATTTTACTGTAAATTGTTTTATATTTTTGTTTTGTGGTGTACAATAAAGCTATATTGATTGATTGAATTTTCATCGATCCCAATTTATTTCTTTTAGATGCGTAACGCTAACTAAGATTTCTTTGTGATATGTGACTTTATGTGCCCTATACAGTATTATCATAAAAAATACTACATTCTGGTTTGAGAACTGGCAATTTGCATTAGTTTATTTGCCGGAGATAAAATTTGTAGACCGCTAAGTAGATATAACCTAAATTATTTTAATAAATATATGATGGTCTACTTACTTCAGAGAATTCTTCTTCGGTATGCAATACCGATGCAACTGTCGCTAGCACGGAATCCATTGTTGTGTATCTGGAAAATAAAAAGAAACACATTAATAACATTGATTTGTTTTTAGCAAATGGAACTAATTGTATTAGTAATCATAGCGGTGTAAAGGTTTCTTTTTATTTTTCTATTCCAATTGGGAAACCTTTGAAAAACAATGTAATAATTAAAAATACTTCTGTAGATTTGGAGATCCACACATTTCTGGATATGATATACTTAAATCACATGAAGTCGTTCACTATCGAACCAAAAGATTCATTTTACTTACATTATCAGAGTAAAATCTATTTCAAAAACCCATGCCACTGTAAATTATAATTTGTGAAATATTAGTCTTCTTCTTATCGAATGAGAGTGGGCAACCCTGGTGTAGAGAGTTTATCAAGCCACCTCTAAGGCCTCTGACATGGCTTTACGACTGCCGTACTAGACAAACAGTCGGGACCTTCAATTTAACGTATCATCCGACCCGCGGAAGCGCCCAGAATAGAATGCCACTTTTTGGTCACCCATCAAAGGACTGACCACTTCGACCTTTGCTTAACATTGGTAATCGCATGCGATTGCCTCCGCTAGCTGAGCTACGGGTGCTTCATTGATACGAGGTAACTGTATGATGGAGAGTATTAGTTGACTTATTATCACTTAATACTGCTACTTTACTTATAGATTAAACTTCACTTATTTTTTTTATGTGATCAGTGTTTGTTGAACAACATCTTCGACTTCTACATGTTGGTGGATTGATCGACGAACACACAAAAAAAACACTTAATCGGAAGACCAGCGCTGGTTGCTTCCACACAACCAGCATTATGCTGAGTTGGGTCTGTGTTGTGGCAGATTTTAGGTTTGTTTATTATGTTCTTACTTGTGTTTTTCTCTGATAAATCTGCCACAATAAATGATTTATTTCTTTCTTTCTTACTTACATGCTAGTCCACAGCGTGTAGTTCTGTTTGACCTCATCCAGCACCAGCCGCCAGTTCTCGTGGCTGCTAGACAGCACGCTGGTCAGCGGCACTGTCTGGTCCTGGATGCGGATGGGGCTGTTCTCCACTAGCATTGATACCAGGTAACTGGAATTGGGGTAAAAATGTGTTACTTTTAATGAAATATTTGTAGCTACTTAATGCTCGCGGCTTCACCCGCGTTATTTTAGTTTTGAGAAAAGCGCGTAACATATTTCACTTTCGGGATCGTCTACTCAACATACCAGACATCATAAATCACGTTGATCCTTCCCGATCATTACGGTTTGTAATAGAAACAACCAACTAACAAGCTTTTGTTTCTAATGCCATGACAATGTAAGGACATATATTATAAGTTTTTTTTTACATAAATAGGCTTACGTTTGACTATAGCCTGCCTGATGTGAAGCACCACTATATGTAGTCTAAGATGTAGTACGCTTGCCTAGAAGAAACTTATTTACTCTAGATTTGAACAATTTGACTTTGATTGTACATAAACGTTGAGTTACATCTAAATATATAAAACTCAAAGGATCAACGCACAGCCCAAGCCACTGGACGGATTGGGCTAACATTTGAAATTAAGGTAGATGTTATGACGTAGGCATCCGCTAAGAAAGGATTTTTGGAAATGCCACTTTTAAAGGGGTTAAATATGGGATGCAAGTTTTACTTCTTAATGCGAGCGAAGCCTCGAGCACCCACTAGTTGAATTACAAAGCAGTCTACATATTCATTTACTTAAGATACTTGTGACGGACGTTTCATAGGCCATACAACATAGTATTCATAATTATGATCTAATTAGCTTCACGCGGAAACGCGGAAGGTTTCTTACGTGAATATTTAGCGCGTTGCTAGAAAGTTCGTGCTTGAATAATTTGAGCTATAGTAATTAGGCAAATATTAGTTATAATTTTCATTCGTTGGTCTTAATAGGATGTAAATGTTCTAAAGTTCTAATATAGATCTTCCATCATCAAAAAATTAGAGAAGTGTAGTTTATAGAAGAATAACAGTAAAAAATTGTCTGTTGTACAAACGCAATGCTTGCTAAAAAGCAAAATATCGGTCATCTGGCCAATCAAAAAGAAAAGGAAGGCAAGTTTAAAAACTTATCGTTTTAATAATATTAGAACCAATTAGTATCTTATAAGTAGCAAGTGTTATTTTATGTTGTAACATGACACACAATTTTTTTTTGAGGCATTGGAGATTCTTGCGTTTAAAGCGTCATGTTCATCAACGCAAAATTATGCTAGTTTAGATTTAGTCTATGCTCTTTTGTTTTTGTAATGTAAATTTCCGATATGGGTACAAGGTCAAGGTTACAGATATGGGTAACCCGAAATAAATTGTGTTTTTTTATTTCTTACTTACTTACTCGTACAAAGTGGCTCCTGGCCTCCGACACAAAGCAACTATTTCACTATTTTATTATATACATCTTTACCTTCCTTTATTTTAAAGAAAGTCCTTACCTTCTCAGCTTGCTTTCATCCGAGGTGCACCCCAGGATCTCCCCAATGACTCTCGCCTCGCTAGCCACGTTGGTGGTTGCCATCCTGTTCCACAGGAAGTCGTAGTCTGATCCGTTGCCAATTCGCAGCCCCGTGCAGTAAGCTACTGGGCGTAGACTTGGTGGTATTCTGGTGAGGACAAAAAGAAATCAGTAAATGTTTAAGGAATTGTAAAAATTGGTATGCGAAATGGTCCACAATACACAAAATGGCATAGACAGAGATCAATGGAAAGGTCGAGGAAGGATTTTATCTAGCGCCCGTAATACGATACAATTTTAGTCAATTTGATTTTATTGTTTCATATACCGTAATAAATACGTTATTTTACCTAATTCCTGAGGTTATTTCTATTTGAAAAGCTGACAGGTCAAATGTTCGTGATATATTAGGTACTTCATATGGCAATCCAAATCATCTTGAGCTTGTCATAATTATATTTTACATAAACACTATGCAACTCAACATAATAAGACAGTACCAAAGATATATAAAACTTTGTTTTTATTTTTCACATCTATCCTGACCTAACAGCATATAAACAAATAAGCTTCAAGCCATGTTTTACTAGACGAAGGAAGTAATGAAACGGGCAGTGGTTAACCGACTTTTCTACTGTGTATTTTTAATCTCGTTAGATAATAGAATAAAAAAGCTTATACTATACAGAGCTACACATAATATGGAGAGATATTATGTGAAATATTTTTTAATAAAGTATTGGATAATGTAATTTTGGTATTGTGTGTAACATCGAATAATTTTTCTACAGTCAGGTGTAGACTTTTGACGCGAAAAAAAAGAATTGCTTCTCGTTTTTGTTAATTATATTTGTCTACTTATATCTTATTAGCTAAAGTTTAAAGAGGTGTGTACATTGTGTACAATGTAGCGCCCGTTACTCAGCTAGCGGAAGCAAACACATGCGATTACCAATGGTAAGCAAAGATCGACGCAAGATGTGAGACCAAAAAGTGGTATACCATTTTGGGTTCTTCCGTGGGTCGGATGACACGTTAAATTGTAGGTGGTCCCGGCTGTTTGTAATAGCACGGCAGTCGTAAGCCATGTCAAAGGCTCTTAAGGCGATTTGGAAACATTGACATCAGAGTTGGACACTCTTATTCGAATTACTAACTTCTATTATCGAATGAGAGTGGCCAACTCTGGTGTCAATGTTTCCAAATCGCCTTAAGAGCCTTTGACATGGCTTACTAATTACCTTATGTAGAGGTACAAAGATTATCAAATTAATAAATAAACTCACTCCACCCCATCCTCCCTCAGTCCCCTGAACAGTGTGACCGCGTATCGGACACACCCCTCGTGGCCCAGTTTGCACGCGAACTCTAACACTTGCATACGATGTCGTTGTCTCTCGAACGTGTCCACTGAGTCATCTACATCGTAGCCTAGACGGCCGATAGCGTAATTCAGCATTTGGAGTATGTATGCCTGGAAGTATTTATTTTTTGTAGTTAGTATTGTACTAGAGTGTATACTATACATGTTTTATTTATGACTAGTGGGTGCTCGCGGCTTCGCTCGCATAAAGAAGTAAAACTTGCATTCCCAATTTCATCCCTTTAAAAGTGAAATTTCCAAAAATCCTTTCCTAGCGGATGCCTACGTCATAATATCTACCTTCATTCCAAATTTCAGCCCAACCCGTCCAGTAGTTTGGGCTGTGCGTTGATAGATCACTATATCAGTCAGTCAGTCTTACTTACCTTTGAGTTTTATATATTTACGAAACACCCGTATTGATAAAATCTGCCTCTTGGATTTACTTAGAATTCATGCAATAATATTTATGTTTCTTTCTCACTATCATATCAGGAAAGTTGTAGCTTGTAGCCAAAGTCAGTCTTTACAATGTAAATTATTGAAAACAAACGCAATATAGTGAGGTCAGGGCAGCTTTTTTTCATAAAGTTTGTTTACTATTTAAGTTGAAACAGTTTCCTATGCGGTAAAAATATCATGAAGTTTCAAAATTCCTCACAAATTTCCAAATATAAATGCAATAATATTTACCAACCTGAACGTCAGCCGAAGCATCACTGCCAAGGAAAACATTATTAAGATTTTTGAAACCACGTATAGCTGCATACCACACTGAATAATCATCTTCTTGAATAAGGAAATCAAGGATATCTTTCAAACGGTCGAATTTGGCGAGATCGGCGTGTAGGAAAGCGAACAAGTCGTTAACAATCTGAAACAAAACGTATTTACACAATTTCAGCTATTCGATCATACAAAGAATATAAATCAATTTAAGGAGATTTTTAGGAAATATTGGGTTGTTTAATTTCTTCTTCACACACTTAATTTCTGTGAAAAAAATATTTTTATGTAGCAATAAAGAAGAAAGGGTAACAAAATAATCAAATCTTAAATACCTTGGCTCTATTGAGATGGTAAATCTTTTCTTTGTCAGCACCTTTCAATGCGCTTGAAATGTGATGCCATGAATGGTCGTCATAATTAACACGGTAAAGTCCTGTTGAAAACAAAAAACATAGCTTAGTAGATATATTGAGGAAAAATAGGGCACGAAAAGTGTCTACGTTTTATTCCCAAAATAAAATGTATGAAAAATAACTAAGTATAGCTCTCGGTACAAATTTGCAAAAAGCTGTTTCAGGCTGTAATTTATAATGCAATGCAATATAACATGCAAGAAAATAATTTACATCGAAATCGTTGCCAAGCCGTGTCAGAGGCCCTTCCAGCGGTTTGATAACTTTCGATACTCAGAGTTGGCCACTCTCAAACGAAAAATAACAAATCATAATAGGTTCTGACTCAATATAAAAAATAGTCGTGTAAAATTATTCAGGTCATTACTTTCTTGGGAGAGGCCTATGTCCAGAAGTGGACTACTGAAGTTGATGATGATGATGATGTTTATATTATTTACCTGTTTCTTGTAAATTAACCAATACCCAGCTGTGATCTTGGCCAAGATTTTCAATAGTAAACTTGTGAGTAGTATTTTCCATGATGAAGGCAGGTTTCGTGCTTTCAAAGTCCGGAGATTTTTGTGTTGTGAATGTTATTGGGATGTAGTAAGTCTCATTTGACGAGTACTTCGCATCAATATAGAAGCGTTTCTGGAAAATTTCAACAGTTTAAATAGACATTTTAAGGTAAATATGACTATCTTTAATAATTAATACCTACTTTGAACAAATTTACAAGCAGTGACTTGTATACAAAATTGTATATGCTGATATGTATTGTAACATTAAATCTAAAGTAGCATTCTATGTTTTTTTTGCTACATATTTGACATATTTGAAACCTTTTCCTATATGATTCATTATTCTCCGTAGATTAAAAAAAGACAAGTGAAGAGCTGAGTTCGTAGATTTTAAAAATCATTTGAAGTGCTAAGCTGCTGCCTATGCTATTCTATATTGGTCTATGTGATTATTTTCATAAAAAAAATTAATAACATCTCACCTGCGTCAAAGTAACCGAATCGTCACCATAATTGACTTCAACGTGTACAACAGGGTGTCCAGGCTGTGTGATCCAGGAGCTCATTATCTCAACTATATCAGTGTTGGGGTACGCAGCCAGCGCGCTGACGTTACGGGCTCCAATATCTAAGGCTTCGTACATCAGGTTCGGATAGCCTGAACCGAATTTGCTGGAAAGTAAGTGGTTTGTTTAAGATCGACTTTAAAGTACAGTCGCCCATTATTTTGATTTGTTCATAATCATCAGACATTATAGCTATTATCTTAATAATGTTGAATCATTTACCTAATATTCATTTCAAAATATTATTCTATAGCATTATGAAGACGCATAAAGATATGGCAATACTTAAGCGCGCAAGAAAACGTGTTGCTATAAAAATTTAAACAGGAGTTATAAAACAATTTGAATATTGTGTTATTTGATTTAAATCAACCATAATGAGATTGTGAGAAAATAATTACGGATATGATAAAACGGTATTACTTACTTGGCTTCCAAATAGCTGTGCAATCCTAGCTTGAAAGCGTCATCACCCATCAAATGATGCATCATTCGAATGACAGATCCAGCTTTCTGATAGCTGATGGTTCCAAAATGGCCGCTGATCTCATCTGGTGAGTTGACCTCATGCGTGATGGCATGGGATTTAGGATGATCATCAGCATCGTAGGCAGCCCACACTGATCCTGTGACAAGGACGTTGGCTGATGCTACTTCTGGTTCAATCTGAAATAATAGGCCAGTTTGGTAGATTTTCATTTTATTTTATACAATTTGTTTTACTAAGTATTTGTTAGGTAAAATTTGCAATTCAATTATCTATACAAATTCGTTTTGTGAAACATATCTAATCATTCTTATTTTTTTAAAATTTGTTCAAAATGGAACTCAACAGTAACACAGAACGATCGACTTTTTTTCAAGTAGCAAAAGCTACCTAACACATGAAACTGTCAATCTTCTCCTTTTTGGCATCATGTCAAATACTCACCAAAGCAGTAATATAGTCCTGGAAGTAGTTGGCGAACCCTTCATTGAGCCAGGTGTCGCTCCACCAGTGGCAGGTGACCAGGTCTCCGAACCACATGTGCGTGGTCTCGTGAGCCACGATCTGAGCCACTCGGTACTTGTAGTACGGGTTTGATACCTCTGGCACGTAGAGGAGTAGCGATTCCCTGGGATAGAGGAAGATAACTTTAACAATAGTTTTGCAATAGATTGGTGTAAAGACAATCGATAAAGACATCATGATTACGTCAGGCTCACATCCTGGTTGTCATGTTATTAGATATTTTCAATAAATAAGTATTGAAAACGTAAGCATACCTGTTTCAAGGTATTTCAGATAAAAATTTGGTCGTTTGGTTTACAGTCTTAATTTACTCAGATTTATCAATATGTTACTCAGATTTGGTGGTGAGTAAACCCTTATATTGAACTAGCTGTGCCCGCGACTTCGTCCGCGTGGAATAGTTATTTTGGGCATTATATATAGTTTTGCAAACAACCTCTTCAGCTTTATAAATTATAGCTGTTACGCACGTCTTCCTCGATAAATGGTCTATTCAACACAAAAAGAATTTTGCAATTCGCACCAGTAGTTCCTGAGATTAGCGCGTTCAAACAAAAAAAACAAACAAACTCTTCAACTTTATAATATTAGTATAGATTTAATATTAATAAGGTTCGAAGGAAGGAACAAACGGAAGGAAACAAAAATTATTTATGTACCAAGCAGCAGAAATACGTACAAAGATACATACATCTTAATATTTTTTTTACCTATACTTAACAAGTCCCCAATTCTCCATAGCACCAGCCCTGAAGTCTGGCAGCGCAACGTGGTCGAGCTTCAAATTAGCATCCGTGGAGTAGTAGTCAATGCCGAAGAAGTTTCCCAAAGCAGTAACTACCCTCATACCAAAGTCCAGAGGGTAGTCAGTTTGGTTGACAGCTTCAGGGCGCGTAAAAACTCCGAATTCGTTGGTCGTATTGTTGAGAATTCTTTCGATGCCTTCAAATTCTGACACCAAGAATGCTACTAAGTAGGTAGGCATTATGGGAGTAGGGTGGAAGATTTCCCTGACATAGCCTGTGGATCTGAAAGTAGATAATAATAATAACAATAATAATAATTTATTTAAGTCAAACACTTATGAACTACAACAATATGTTCACTGCACTACACACTAGGATAACCTGTGTTGTGGAGAGCAGGCTATGTTAGATATATTTATGTTATTTGTTAAATACAAGGAGAGCAGAGAAATGAGTTTTCAATTATACGTTTGTTAGTTGAACTCTGCCATCTAATTTATTGATACCTAACTTGATAACTAACATAAGTAGTACTTACTACAAAACATACCTAGTTAATACTTTCTTTTGTATTTGCTAGTAAATTTTGATTGCCTTGTAAATGTACATATACTGGTGCAAATTATTTGGTTTCATAAGCATTTGGACATTTTATTTTGCAATTTTAAAGAAAAACAAAAAAAAAACATCATATCGTCTTACAGAGGAACAGTCTGTTTCAGCTTAGTATTAGCCAATGAAGGCTTATAAGTCTCCGGTCTATCGATGGTAAGTGTAAACGTGGCCTTTAGCCCTGGCTCATCAAAGCATGGGAACACCTTCCTTGCGTGAGTAGACTCCATTTGAGTGGCGCCCAACCATCTGAAATTAGGTCACCTGTTGTAATTTTGTATGATAGTGGTGAACTCTGGTGGTGAAAGTTTTCAATGATGCTTTTTGTCGACTGAAATGCCTGTACTCTACAGCGGACGTCCAGACAGACAGACAATTTAATGAGTTGGCTGTCCTACAAAGCAAATATCATGTTTTATTTTTTAACTGACTGTGATAGCAGAAATCGTAGATGAATGCCGTATTCTGCAAGTCGTTGTGACCGACAAAGATTTATTTGAGTGGTAAAGTGTGGTGTAATAAGTTTGTTTTCACAAAGATTATCAAACATATTAAACTTATTCATCTTTTGCGTATGGTTTTCTTGTGTTATAATTTAAATACAATCTTAGTAATTATATTTTGTGACATACTTTTTTTAGATCAATTAGAGATTATATTATTATTATTTTAAACAAGATAGGTTCACGCTTGACTACAACTCGTCTGATGTAAGCAACGTTGTTATCTACGATCTAGCGCGCTTGCCTAGAAGAAACTAATTCACCGATTTTTTTGTGTAAACACAAAAATAACTATGACTTTCTCGTTGTAAGAACATAAAATTTAGATCTTGTATAAATACTAAGAGCCTGCTTAACAAACTGGATATAACAGCCTTAAATTTATTATTTTGTTATTTGTTCAGCGGAAAAGTATATAATATTTGCTAGTTATTACGAATATCTTAAGATAATAGTAGGTTTATATTTCAGCAAACATTTGAGGATAGTAAACTGCAGACAAGTGGGTGTTAGATTAGATTCAGCAATTGTTTCTCAACGTTTCGCAACGTTTATTTCTCAAGTGTCATGTCAACATCGACGCTCAATTGTTTTAACCATTCAAATACTAAATCCACTGATAAAATAGATGTTTTCTATCTTCGGTGTGTTTGCTTCATGCCTATCGAAAATAATATGTTTTGCAATCATAACTGTAATAAAAAGAATATTATTGAATACACTAACCTAACTAACTTTCGATTTTCTGTCCAAAAAATAATTGATATTGTTTATTTGCCAAATATGTATACTTAGTTAAATATTATGTAGAATAATTATTTATTTCAAAGAAGAACCATGGGGAAAAAACATAACGACGAAATCACTAACTTAAATATTTTGTTGTGAACTAAAACTATTGAACAATCTATTAATTCATCGTTATTATATACATACTCGATGTTTTTACTACAATTAATTCTCTTGAGAGGAAAAAGTTTACTCCAAAAAACTTGTAAAAAGCAATAAATAAATAAATAAATATTTCAGGACATATCACACAGCGCCATCTAGTTCCATACTAAGCTTTCGCTTGTATCATGGGTACTAGATAACGGATATAATACGTATATACTTTTTTTTAAATACATACTTATTATACATAGAAACGACCAGACTCAACACAAGTAATTACAATTTTTTAATATGCATAATTACTTGTGCTATGCGGGAATCGAACCCGCACCCCTAGATTAGAAGGCAGAACCACTACCAACTAAGCTAACAGGGCAGTCACTATATATATAATATAATACTTTGCTATGTTCAATCTGAACTACTATTTTAAAAAGTCATGCTAAAATAAAATACTTTTTCACTATCTTCAATACCTCTCAAGCTTACGTCAACGAACAGTTAATTACCTTATTGTTTTCTTAATTTTTCAAGAACCACAGTCATTCAACTGTAACGTAGAGTACTTAACAGGCCACTTATATAAGTACTTGCAGATGACAATGACTGTTTTTAATGATTATACAATTTATGTTATTTATAAATTTGTGTACTTGGCAAACTCTAGTGTGAAGATGTTTCTGATAGGTTATCCGAAATGCATGTAACTTAGACGATTGCTGTACTCGGACAAATAGAATTAACTGAAACCTAAAATTCAACCGATCCTCTTTCTTCTTACTGCATAAGCCGGTCACGAATGCATAATCGCCACAACGGTAAATTTGCAAAAATTTGGTAATTGTTAACGAAAAATTTTTAGGCTTCGAGCGCTTCAACAAATATCATTGGTTGTATCATACACAATACATAAAGTACTTTAAAAAAAAACTTAAAATGAGTACTTACTTTTTAACTCCTTTCTCAATGTAATAATTTCTGTAGAAACCCGTCAGATCTTCTCTTATAGGTCCTCTGTAAGTTATCTGCAGCGTATATTCAATGGTGGGTTGAAGATTTGTTGCTAAGTTTATGTATGCAAATGTATAGTTTTTATCAAACTCTAAAGGATTATCTGCGTTGAGATTTAGTATATTTCCTCCGTTGATGACAGACACATTTGAAGCGTCGAAGATTAGGTCTTCGGAATGTAGTTTTATTTGGTTCGTAGGTTCTGTGGTGCTGAATGTGATATCAACTTCTCCATCAAAAGTGAAAGCTAGTTCATTCCCAGTGTCGAAGTATGGAGTGATGGCGATGGAATAAGCTTTGGGTTTGAGAGTGGTGTTGAGACGATAGTTAGTGTCGCTGTATGCTCTATCTGCTAGAGCAAATGTCAGAGCAACTATAAACAAAGTGCGCAACATCTCTGAAAATAAAACGTCGCATCTTAGTTTTAAATACACAAAGTATTTCGTAAAAGAAACTATGCTCTTCATATGAATAATAGAATAATATTCATCATCATCTTTGGATGATCGTACGGTAAAAAAAAGTCACAGAGTGCCTTCATATATTAATGAAGGATTAAAATATGAGGTAAAAAAACAATCACGTGCAAACAATTGTATTTGCAAACCTGAAAAGTAATATTTTACTTTTTAAATTAAACTTGTGTGTGTAGCTTCTAATGTCTTCTAATTAATTAATTAAACCATATTAAAACCCGTTTCGTTTGTTTCATTTTATATAAAATTACATTATAACCAAATAAAATTGAAATAAACTCACCCAAAGTGCTTACTTTGTCAAATTATTGTTCGAACTGCACTCCACTACTGTCTGTCTCAAGTATAAACCGAACAGTAACTCTGATAAGATTCATCTTAAGTATCTTGTTATCACGATCTGATAACACGTATTCGAAGTAGCTTCGACTCGTATAATTGTGAACAACACTACAAAATATAGCACTGGCTGTAAAATTGCTATTAGCATGACAAATACATAATTACACTTTGTATGCACAATGAATTACTGCGATGTTTTAGATTTGTCTATATTTTACTGGTATTACGACAGGCTTTTCTTGTACAGTGATTTTATTATCCTATTCTACTTAAATAAAAACGTCTTCCAGTTGCTTTTTAGTTTCATGAAAATAATCAAAAAAAATATTGCTACTTTTTTTTCGAATAAATATAAGCTCTCGGTTTGCTAAGTAAATGAAAAAGAAAATAATACTTTAAAAACTGCGATACAGATCTTGAGTTGGTTACAAACTACACCCAAATTAACAAAATGATTTGTAACAAGTCTGTCCTAAGCACGGGAATGCCTAGAATAATAAAAAAATATTTAATGGTAGCAGTGGCTAAGCGTTTTAGTATTGTTATGTTTTTTTAGTAATCTTACAGCGGTGACATTAAAATTGTAAACGTGGGATTTTTTCACATTTAATGTCTCATTTACCTCGGATGCATCTGTTTTAGCTGCTGATACCATTTTGGCAATTGCCTGACGCACGATGATATGCAACATCATTTGTACATCAAATTGGTGTTCTTTGATTTACTCCGCTATTATATTAGATATAAAATATGATAGACAAAATATCGTTTTTTTTACATGACATAGGCTTACGTTTACTATGCCTGATGTTACCACCACTATAGTCTATGATGTAGCACGCTTGCCTAGAAGAAACTTATTTACTCTAGATTTGAAGAGCCCTGGGTTATAAAGTAATTGTAATTAAATGCAGCTGTTATCATTGTAGTTAGAATAATCTGTAGTAGAATAGAATAGAATATATATTTAATGTACACCAATGTAAAACATAAATAACAAAACTGGAAACAAACTTAAATATATTAAAGTGCTGTACATTGGCATTTGTACATTAGTATGTGTGAGTTACCCAACTACTTTCAGGTAACCTAATATTAATTACTAAGTATATTATTATACTTGTAAATCCGCTTATCTATTCTAGCTGTTGCATGACCACCGGCATGAGTTAAGTGGCAAACTCTAGAGTCAAGAGTTTTATCTATACCTACCTAAAACAGATAAATTTGAACAATTTGAGTCAAGGTTGAAAACCTACAAAAGAGGTTTGCATTGCAAGTTCTATGGAACTACAATCAGTTCTTTCGTTGCAAAAACTTATGGCATTGTCAAAATAAAAACACAATTTTTAGAAAAAGGAAGTTTTACTTAACACATAAGGCATACAATACTAGTTATAAATAAACATACAAATGGTACAAAAGTAGAATATTTTAACTTTAAAATTCTTCCAAAATTTTCCGTCTAAGGGTCATATAGTTTCAAAAAATATGAAACCTCGAAAATGTAAATATAGTTTTAATTGGTTCCTACTTATCAAAAGGATCTTTCTGTACTTCTCTTTGCTTGTAAAAGTGATCTCTCTGTTTCTTGTTCTAACCCTTATCTCAACATAAGAGCAATACAAGAGGTAAGAAGCAGCATGGTGGTAGGTAGAGCCACAGCTGCAGAAGCCCTGGCTGCCTTGATCACGATGTCAGCATTAGCTGTTCCCCAAGCTTGGTTGGTCCTGGCAGAGTTGACGCTCGCAATACCCAGAGAGAACTCGGGTAAGGTGTTCTGGTTAGCTTGGAGCCAGGTTTCCATCTGTCGAAGATATTGAGAAGCATGTGTATTGGAATCTTATGTAATATATTAGTAAAAATTATCTTGAATACTACAGCTAAATAAGATTTTATACGAGTTCATAGAATATCCGTTTGTAATTTTACAAAAACAAATACCTTCAAGTTTTACTCGAAATGATTCTGATAGCATACATACTCGTATGTACCTATTGATACATAACTGTGAGATTGGTCCAACGCAAATCAGTCATAATATCACCAAGTTATTGCAATGCTCAGGGAAATACTACTAATTAAAATAAACATTAAAACTCACGTCATTCAATCCTTCCTCGTCCAAGTACGCAGCCACGTTGGAAATGACGTTCTGGAACCACGATTGGAGCACCGTTCTGTAATATATCAGAATATAATGTTTACACGAGTATTTGTTATTTGTCTTTGTAATAACGTAGGTATATCAAATTTAATAGTCAGTTATGTATTGTCGATTAAATTAATTGATATTAGGGAAAATATTGTACACTTAAGTATGTATAGTGTAGTGGTGTAACCAATCAAATAACGTATAATTAGGCTACATGCTGGCACAATAATGCATTCGTATTATTTGGATATGTACCTAATAAGTTTATTTAAAAAGTCATCCAAAGATGAAAACTTAAGGACAGGGAGATTATGGAACTCTCTACCTGGAGCCCTTTTTCCAGAAAATTAAAACACAGGGTCCTTCAAATCCAGAGTAAATAGGTTTCTAGTCAAACGTAGCCCGAAGAGAGTGCGGGATGCATAAACGCATTTCCTCCACGAAAAAAAAGGCCTATTCCGTGTAAAACAAAATAAAACACTTACGCTTCACGAATCTTCTCATAGTTCTGCTTCAAGAACTGCAGCACCACATTAGCGTTGGAGCGGTGACCCATCATTAGGAATGTGAACGCGTTAACTGTGTCCTGAGCCTTCACGTAATCGTCGTCCAAGATCATGTTCAGGTATCTGGTGAAAAGTATATATAAGTAAACTAGTGGGTGCTCGCGGCTTCGCTCGCATTAAGAAGTAAAACTTGCATTTCCTATTTCACCTCTTCAAAAGTGAACTTATACAAAATAAACCTTTTGTTAGCGGATGTCTAGGTCAAAATATCTACCTGCATGCCAAATTTCAGCACGATCCGTTCAGTGGTTTGGGCTGTGCGTTGATAGATCACTATATCAGTCAGTCAGTCACCTTTGAGTTTTATATAATTTAAGATTATGAGTTAATTTATTAAGTGCTAACCTGCACTATGGTTGTTTTAAATTAAACTTTTATTGGAAAATAAGCGAAAATACTCCATATATATATTTTTCCAATAAAAGTTTAATTTAAAACAACCATAGTGCAGGTTAGCACTTAATAAATTAACTCATAATTAAAACGCGAAAGGCCCATTTCTCGTCAAATCAGGTGCCCATAGTACATTGATATGAGTGCTTGTTAGACATATTCTGACAGCACAAGTGGCGCCATCAGCCGCTCAGTCTGAAGTGTATGGAAATGAGTGTGGATATTTGCGCCTGGCAGTTAGTAGACCGTAGCCTAGTGGTCAAGGCGTTCTGACGGTAGCAGAAATACGCAGGTTCGAATCCTGCCGGTCGTGATTATTTTCGCTCATTTTCCAATAAAAGTTTAATTTAAAACAACCATAGTGCAGGTTAGCACTTAATAAATTAACTCATAATTAAAACGCGAAAGGCCCATTTCTCGTCATATCAGGTGCCCATAGTACATCGATATGAGTGCTTGTTAGACATATTCTGACAGCACAAGTGGCGCCATCAGCCGCTCAGTCTGAAGTGTATGGAAATGAGTGTGGATTTTCGCGCCTGGCAGATAGTAGACCGTAGCCTAGTGGTCAAGGCGTTCTGACGGTAGCAGAAATACGCAGGTTCGAATCCTGCCGGTCGTTATTATTTTCGCTCATTTTCCAATAAAAGTTTAATTTAAATTAAGGTTGGTAAAACTAAAAACTTACTCCTGTCTCGCCTGATCATTGGTGGTGCATCCAAGTGACCGCAGCATGGCAACGTCATCGCCCTGGTTGTTTCCGTTTTGGCGGCGGTCAGACAGGTACTTCCACTCGTCGTAGCCGCCAGCTAATAGTCCCTGGCAAAATACATGCCGACGGAGGTTGGGGTTCACACTGGGAAAAAACATAAAAAAGAACGTTAGCAAAATGACGAACACAATGAAACTAACACACGGAAAGTAAACAATTTTATAAGAAACTAGCTGATGCGCGCGACTTCGTCCGCGTGGAATAGTAATTACCATAAAAACGGTTCTAATGAGTTAACCTTAAAACATAGACATATATACTGTTGCGGACATTTTGTTAGATTATTTCAAGAGAAATAATTCTTTCATACACATTTTTTTGATATCTGGAACCGTTTTCGCAGCGCATGCAACGGAAGCCTTCAAAGATGAATAATTTTACCCGTTTTTTCCACATTTTCTATTGTTTCTTCACTCCTATTAGTTGCAGCGTGATGTTATATAGCCTAAAGCCTTCCTTGATAACTGGTCTATCCAACACAAAAGTAATTTTTCAATTCGCACCAGTAGTTCCTGAGATTAGCGCGTTCAAACAAACAAACAAACTCTTCAGCTTTATAATATTAGTATAGATTTGCACGCCGGTCCCTATATTCTAGGAGGTCTTCTTCTTATCGAATGAGAGATATCTCTGGGGTCGAGAGTTTATCAAGCTACCCTAAGGGGCTTAACGACTGCCGTACTAGGCAAACAGCCGGGACCTACAATTTAACGTGTCATCCGATCCACGAAAGCGCTCAATATAAAATGCCACTTTTCGGTCACCCATCCAAAAACTGACCGCGGTGACCTTTGCTTTGGTAATCTCATGCGATTGTCTCCGCTAGCTGTGCTACGGGCGCTTCGCTTCTAGTAGTCAAACATAGCGTTGTAACTCTCGAAAATTTTATGTTTAATTATTTTCAGTTAGTGGAATTCTAATTAGTGTAAAAGATATTGTATCACATTGATGTATAAAAACGCAACCGTTAAGTTTCTAATACTGCACGATATACCAATTTGATTTTACCTAGTACAAAATAACTCATATTGCATCCTTTATAACCCCTTTCTTACTCTAATAACATGATTATAAGGCTCGGTCAATTTCCTGTGTATTGAAGTAGTAAAGTAGCATAGTAAAGATCGATTACTCTATAAGGCTAGGCAATAACTTATTTACAACAAACGAGGATTTGTCACGCCATCTTTACAAGAGTACTCAATTTCATAATGCTACATGTTTTATGGCTAATAACACTTTTTATACAAATCTGCTGGTTTATGTCAGTATGAATAAATTTAAATAGTATAAAAAAGGAATAGTACAGTTTAAAAAAAGTTGATTAATGATCTCTGATGTGACTAGTTTTTAGTTTTTGTTACCAAATATCATAATAAAGTATTATATACAATTACATATATACTATGCCTCACATTATGATTATAATTGCAACTGTTGAACATTTTATGTTGCTAGTTAGTTTACTTTGTTTACGTCAATTACTCTGTCAGTCCCAGTGGCAGCTGTTTGATTAATTGCTAGAACATTATCAACTATATTTTATTAAATCAACTGTGTAATGAAAGGTAATTGTAATGACAAGATTTTTTGCGAATTAATTGTGTTCACTTCTTAGTGTATATTCTCTCACGAGTCGTATTTACTCATGACTGAGGGTCGCGTCTCCTCCTCCAAATTAATTCGCTAGGGAAGTTCTCTTGGGCAAATACATCGTGGTGGGCGCTCAGGTCCTTCCACGGAAGACACATGTCATTGGATATGATGATTCTCAAACATGTCAGTTTGCTCACGATGTTTTCCTTCACCGATAAGCGAGTGCAAATCTACACATAATTTGAAAATACAAGTCATTGGTGTAGGGTCCAATTCGAACCAATGTAAACAGACAATGGAACCGCCGAGCCACGCTCGCCTACCTACCACCTCATGTACCTTAAACAGAACTGAAGTTTATCGTACCTAACACCACTACTTCTTAGAGCATTGAACTTCTCCTGCGCATTAGCGATGCAGCCCTCATGTCCGACGGTGTTGCAAGCGAAGGAGAGGACGAAGAATCGGTTGAGTGTGCGAGTGAGGAGCTCGCCTTGCACCACGTCGTAACCTAGCTCGGTGATCACGGCGTCCAGGTACTCCAGGAGGATGTCCTGGAAAATTGGAAATAAGTAAGTCAGTAGGAACGAGATTTTATTAACAGTCTTACCTATAAATCTGAATCCACCAGTGATTGACTGATGTGATTGACTGACTCCGCTGATTATTCATTGGTAGATTTTTATGGGCGGATAAAGAAAAAGAAAGTAGAAAAAACATGTGTCTGTCAATTACTATAGACACACACATGTTTTCTAAATGTTTTTTGGATTTTAAGGCATTCAGACATGACATGGTGGTTTGTATCGCTATACTAGCGTTTTCCTACAACTTGTAATACAATTAATCAGTAGGTATAGGACTTTTACACAAAAAGAGCTCAGTAACACTTGATTTGGCTTGATATACGATGACAGATTTCGAACATTATGCAACCCTTATCTATCCTTATGATTATGATTATGATTATCCACTAGTATAAATTATTAACTGCTCACATCAAAATCAGCAAGTGCGTCAGGCAGATGCAGGAACCTGTTCCGGAGCCAGTTGAAGCCGGTGATGGCGGGGTACCAGGAGTAGTAGCTGGTGTCCTTCTTCAGGAAGTTGATGAGTCGGAAGCCGAGCTCGTAGGTCATGCGCTGAGAACGCATCAGGGCGAATACGTCGTCGACGATCTGCAATACAATGGTATAAGTAATAAATACCATTTTATAATATACCTTTATAATTTTACCGAATTGTTTATATTATTTAAAAACTAATGTAAGAATCTTCAACAAAACCCAAGTAAAGTGCCAGGATTTAATTTAATTTTTAAATAACATATTATGAGATTAAGGTCTCAAGATCGACGCAGATGGCACATACAAAAGGAGGCCTATACCCAGCAGTGGGATCCCAAAGGCTGTGGATGATGATGATGATGAATAACACGTGTATGTAAGTAATATTCCTTCTACAGTTACACATGTAATTACTTATATATTATTTATTTACAATAATAAAATATAAAAACAAGGGAAAAAAACTAAACATACTACTACTACTAACTACTACAAAAAGGGGCACTTAAAAAATCTTTAGAAAAGCCTAAAGATAATCTAAGTGCTCCAGCCACCTACCAGAGGGCAGCGTGCCCAGCATACTGGCCGCATTACCACGCTGGATGGCAATGCTTATACGTTAAGCCAGAAAAAGGCCAGCATTTTGGTCACGCGTCGCGTCAACCAAGCGCTCCGAGAGGTTTTGGAAAATAGTATGGGCTCCCGGACCCCACGGCCCCAAAGTCTCGACTCCAAAAGGCCACCAATATGTAACCTCGGCCGAGGTTAGGATATTTGCGTCTCTTGTGTTGCTCGGCAATAATAGCCGCCGCTCCAGCCCGACACCGTGTCAAAGACAGATGAGACGGCACCAATGTGTCGACGCAAGTTAAAATGTAATTAAAATGTACAAAGCAAGAAGTAAGTACACGCATTGCTCGTAAAATAAATGTTACAAAATCAAAAACCACTTCTTAATATTTGAAAATGTTTCTATCTCATTGTTGTAGCTAAAGATGTAATCACTCAATATCAATTTATTACAGAGCTTTGCCTCTACGTTTATTGTACGGACGGCAAAGCTTTGGAACACTTTACCAGGTTTTCAAATCTAGAGTTAATAGGTATCTTCTAGGTAAGCGTGGTACACCCTAGGCTGCAGGAATGCTTAACATCAGACAGGCTGTAGTCAAACGTAAACCGATCCCACGTAAAATAATAATAACTAAAGGCATTAGATAGCCGTTACCTGAGCCCTGTTGAGATGGTGAATGACGGTGAAGTCCTCATCCAGCTGAGCTGCAATCAGCTCCCAGGTGGCAATGTCGTAGTTCACTCGGTATAGACCTGTAAATTGATGACGAACTGGTGAGTAAATTAAAGCAATACTCTGTTAAAATATAGTGCCCATACCAATATTTTTTTAATATCTTTACTCGTGTATTTATTTTTATTTACAAAAACAATACTTACATAAAAACAAGGGAAGAAAAACTAAACATACTACTTCTAACTATTACAAAAAAGGGGGTGGGGCACTTAGTAAATTATTAGACAAACCTAAAGATAGTGAAAGTGCTCCAGTTCACTGCCAGAGGTCAGTTTACATTTAAAATTAATTAGGAACAAAAGATAGTTTTCAGGCAGAGAAAAAAAACTTGTGTATTTGTTATGTTGGCTGCGTTATTACTCAACATCATTCATTTTTTTTTTACAAAATATGTATATAAAGACATGTTTTTATGATAGTGGCAAACACTGGTGCCAAGAGTTTTCAAATCACCTTAAAAGCTTCTTGTATCATCTAATGACTGCAAACGTTTTCAGACAAAAAAGTAGCATTATAAAGACTGATGACTATATAGTACAATGATAAGCTGTTTACTTGGTACTCTGGATTATTAAATACAAACCTAAGAAATATTACTCGAATTTACCTTTCTGTTGCACGTTGAAGATGATCCATTCTTCTCCGGGCTTTTCCAAAGCATTCAGAAGAGTATAGTGTTTGTCAGTCATGAAGTGTGTTGAGGAGTCCAAGTTGTTGAAGTTGGGATTGCTGGCGGTGGCAAAAGTCAGAGGCAGAGGCCAGATTTGGTCAGTCTGCTGAGCTGTGGGACTTATGAAGAAACGTTCCTGGAAAATAATAAAGGAAATTAATTAATGTGATTGCCGAGGTGAAAGTGATGTACTACCATTAGATTGACGAAGCTGAATTTTTACTCCCAAGATTTGTTTTGATCACTTTTTTTTGTTTGTCTCTCAAACTCTCAAACTCCAAAATGTTTATAGGAATCATACAATTCTGACTTAAAACTAAGAAAAGATTAATATTTGTATTTACAAAAATGCAAGCTGTGTTGTGGCATCCGGACGAGAAATATCTGTATCCCGGATATGGTATCTGTTTATATATTGGCCTCAATTAATTTGTTGTAAACTCTCAGCACTTTTTGCTGAAAATTAGTTAAAATTTAGTTTATTATGATAATTTCTATAGATTATATTTTGATCCGATAGTTCATTATTCGTTGCTTCTGATTAAAAACATAACATTTTCCCCATATCATACAAGCAAAGTCAAACAAAAGAGCATTTCCCACCTGTTCCAAAGTAATATACTCCGGTCCAACTTCCACGTTGAGCACCGGGTACCCGGTCTCATCGACCCAGTACTCCAGATAGTCCATGATGTCTTCGGAGGTGATGTCTGTGTGTCCGGCCACAGCGCGGCCGAAAGACTCATAGAGGTGGTTGGGGAACGCATGCTCGTAGGACCTGATGAAGAAAAACACTATTGAACTACTGTGTGGATTTTATTTAAAACTGATGTCTGAGGTAATTCATTCTTTCAAAATTTAAAAGCAATACTCTTGTCTGTGTAGTTGCGCCATTTTCCTCGATTTTTGGCCAATTCCTTGACCCCCTTATACGACGTGACGCTTACCTTCACTTTGATTTGATCGATACCTATATGTCCTCCGCGGGCTTCCTCTCAGGTAATGACGAAAATGATTTTTACGACGGCTTAACTTTGTTATTTTATTCAATTTTAACTCTCTCAACTTAATTTTGACCAAAGATAAATCAAAGAACTCACCTGTTAGTCAAAAAGTCAGTAAGAGCGGCCTTGAAGGTGTCTTCTCCGATAAAGTGCTTAGTCATGAGGAGTAACGATGCTCCCTTGGAGTAACTGATTCCGCTGAAGTGGCCAGTGACCTGTGAAATTGAGTTTAAGAGTTTAATAGAGAGTTTAATATGTATATGTGATAAATTATACAATTTCAATTTACTTTTTAAAGTATAAATATTATTTTTACTTTTTGGCATTGATTTTATAAAGATTATTTACAACTTGCATTAAATATTCCAAAAGTAAAGAAGTAAATAAAATTTATGAATACTGCTGCAGGATATTCCTCACAGCGCCATTTAATTTTAGTGCTATAAATCAAACGCTTGTGTCATAGGTACTACATTAGGTATATTTTTCTTTAGTAAATTCACATTTATTAAATGAGGACACAAACAGATTCACATTGACATTCAATTGTGTTAAACGGGGATGCGTTGATAGATCACTATGTCAGTCAGTCAGAGATAGTATGTGATATGTTAATGTCTGGTCTGTGTGAACTACCTCAGCCGGGCTGTTGACAGTGTGCTGCAGAGCCCTGGTGGCGACAGAGGAGTCAGCCGACAGGGCGCTCTGCACGTACATGATGTTGAACTGGTCTTCCAGCTCCATTGTCTTGTCCACCTGGAAAAAACATGGATACTTGTTATATACATAAATATTCCGGGACATTACACACAGCGCCATCTAGCCCCACACTAAGCAAACGCTTGTGTCGTGGGTACTAGTTAACGGATGTAATACTTATATACTTTTCTTTTGTAAAATCTTATTATACATAGAAACGACAAGTAATTATTGATTTTGAAATTCAGGGTCGACCCTGAATTTGAAAATCAATAATTACTTGTTGCGGGAATCGAACCGTCAACACTTAGCTTAGAAGGCAGAGTCACTACCAACTAAGCTAACAGGCCAGTCATAGTTCAGGTTGTGATGGTCACAAGATCATTTATATGATGTATGTACGTAAGAGTCGATTTGTAAAACGTATGAAATTTTGACATGTATGTACTTATGTAGCTTTACGTTTACATATTTGCGTCAACTCTCCTGACGGTCGAGTCGTGATGCAGCATACTGAGTCTCAGTAATCTTCTGCTTGATTGAAGAATAGATAGTTTTACAATGTTTTAGCTATTGTTTTTTGGTTTTATCTCTTCTGTGGGTCGGATGACACGTGAAATTGTAGGTTCCTGCTGTTTGTCTAGTACGGCAGTCGTTAAGCCATGTCAGAGGCGGTTTGAAAAATTCTCGACACCAGGGTTGGCCACTCTCATTCGATAATAAGAAACTCTTATATAAAATAGATCCGTTTCTTATTTACCTCTTGTTTTGATGCCAATGCTAGCAAAAATTTAAATCTATCTAGGTAAGTATTATTATCATTTATATAGGTAGATATTGTAAAGATAATAATATCTCCTTCTTGTAAAGATAAAAATCATATATCATTATAAAGATTGTAATCATTTAGTAATGTGTTGAGAATGCGGATACATACATACATACATTATTTATATTTATACTATAGAAATTTCACAAATCATTACTACTCGTGCCAAAATAAATTGAAAACAAAACTTCACGTGACTATAACAAATAAAAATTATCAACAGGATGAAGTTGTTAATTTAAAACGATAATATTATAATTATGATCTTCAAAGCGAGAGTGAATCGGTTCTTATCGGGTACGCTCCATCTTAGGCCATAGCCTTACTTGCTATCAGGTAAACTATGGTCAAGTGCAAACCCGATCAAGTTAAAAAAAAATGATTTATAAGGATATTGACAAATCACATATGTAAATAGTATTAAATACTTTTAAGGTGACCTTGATTGGATATCAGATAAGGCACCAATAAGTTATACATCCTGTTTAAAATTTTAAGCATACATCACTTTTTGGTCACCCATCCATAGCCAGACCGCGTCAATAATTACTGATTTTAATCATTTTAATAAAGTGCCTATTATTATTAGAAGCAATGGAACAAGTGCCGTTAACGATGATGATATTATTTATGACTATTGAGTGCTCGCGGCTTCGCTCGCATTAAAAAGTAAAACTTGCATCCCCTATTTCACTTCTTTAAAAGTGGCATTTCCAAAAATAGTTTTTAGCGGATGCCTGCCTCATAACATCTACCTGCATGCCAAATTTCAGCCCGATCCGTTTAGTGGTTTGGGCTATACGTTATTAGATCACTGCATTAGTCAGTCACCTATGAGTTTTATATATTTAGATGCTAAAAATACTTACACCATCCATAGCAAAGTACTCGAAGTAGCTGGCGAATCCTTCATTGATCCAGACATTGTCCCACCATCTGGCCGTGATGAGGTTACCGAACCATTTGTGGGCAAGCTCGTGGGCTGTGATGGTGCCGATGTACATCTTGTCCAGAGCATTGGTCTCACCCTCTTCATACAGGAGACGGAGTTCTCTGAAAAATTATTAAAACAGATTTCTAATCTTGTTTGGTAGGTAAAGAAAGACGATTGTTTTGCGATCGAAGTCTACCTTGAGTGCCCAAGTAGATCTTTTTATACCTCGTTTTGTTTGTGAATAAATTAACTAAAGCATGTCCAGATGATCTGGACATCCTTTAGTATAATAACAACACGTTGTTGAAATAGTTTCAAGTTATAAATAAAATAAAATAAATAAAAAAATATTCCGGGACATTACACACAGCGCCATCTAGCCCCACACTAAGCAAACGCTTGTGTCGTGGGTACTAGATAACGGATATAAATAATACTTATATGTATACTTTTCTTTTGTAAATACATACTTATTATACATACAAACGACCAGACTCAACACAAGTATTATATTTTTTTTAAAGTACATAAATACTACAACTACATATAGCTGACATAATAATCAGATACTAAAAAACCATCAATTAAGCTTGACAGGATTCACTTAAATCTCAACATATCTTGATGTATTACGTCTACAGTCGACTCTCGGCGATAATTTTTGTTTGGCTCGTTGGTTCTATATTTTTATTCTTGTCGAATAGGAGTGGCAAACTCTGGTGTCAATAGTTAATCAAGCCGCTTTAAGAGCTGGGCTCGCTGGTACTGTATTGCTGTCACAGTCATCCAAATTTACAGGACCGATACGTTATGACCAAACGCCTGTTCTTTAACGGTATTGTACTATATATAAAACTCACCTGTACGTCACCAAGCCCCAGTTCTCAGTAGCTCCAGATGCCCAATAAGGAGACGCAATCTGGTCATTCTTCATATTTTCTCCCATCGTATAATAGTCGATACCGAAATAGTCTTCGAGCCATTTGGTCACTGGAGGACCAACTTCCAAAGCATACTCTCCTTGGCCCTGAGCGTTGGGCCTGCCGAGGATACGGTAGGACCTGGCGAGGTCGTTGTTGTCTGCGATCACGGTGAATGCTTCGCTGATGTGGAAGGTGACCAGGTAAGCAGACATGCGAGGAGTTGTGTAGAAGATCTCCTTGACGCGGTCGCCGATGCTGGAATTGAGAACAAGAACGCTGTAGTTATCTGGCTTTTAAGTGATACAGGCTCGCTCTAGTCCACAATCTAGTTTTTCTAGAAGAAAATGTTCCACTTTCGACTATACTTATGGTACTTAGCCATGTTCTCAGTTTCATTTAAAAAGAATAAAATATATTTATTGTAACATGAAACATAAAATAGACACACAATAAAAAATAAGAGTACAAATAAGAAGTTTCATGTCCAAATCCGGCCCCAACTCAGCATATGCTGGATGCAAGCATCCAGCGCTGATCTTCCGTTGGGACCGGCGGGTGACGTCACGCACGTAGATATAATCATAATACACGTAATAACATAAACATAATACAGCGAAGTAGAAATACACATACGTACAATATAATGAATACAGAAAAATATCACAAACAGGCAATGGATTATAGTAGGTAACTAACTATATATTTAGTGCATTAACAAATAAACGTATGAAAACAATAGATTAAAAACACGTTAACCAAAGAAAAAAAACTAATATATTATTATATCTAACTAAACAATCTACAAACTGATTATCCAAGTAATAATAATAATTAACAACTAGATCTAGTTCCACAGAATACATAATACAACTATTATGTGCAGGATAGGTAGCCAACATGACAACACTCTCGCCAGAGTACAAGCATATTGTAATACTATTTAGTAAAAACTAACATAATATTTAACTTAACCAAATATTAATTAACAAATTGTAAAATGGCCTCCAAAGAGACACTAAATATTAAGTGCAGATTAGGCAACAAAAATACACTCTAAATAATATAAAAAATATGTAATAGTAGGTATAATACACGCATATTATTAAGTTCACCAAATAGACTAAAACTAATTACATATGTGCGCTCACGGGACGACGTAAATAACATTTTATGTAGTGATACTGCGACGAGCCTCCGCACCAAATATCTTTATAAGATCTAGCTCAGATCGCACGCGCAGAGTAGGAGTCCCAGTGTCCCGGCGAACGAAAATAAGTCCTCGTCGGGTCCAGACGTATTTATATCCTTGAGAGCGAGCCTCTACGCGCGCTTTGAAAAAATATTTTTGTTGTATCTCGACAAGCGCTCGTGTACGTGGAACTTAACAGGCGGCGAGGCGAGGCCCATGCAATCCGTAGTCAGGCCGCGGCAAACGCGCGCAGCTTGAAGAAGCGAGTCGCGAACCTGCTGGCGGGATACTCTCAATATCAAAGGTCGCGGGCGCGGGTGCATTGCCGCCGCTGATGCTTCCTTCTCGTTCGTGGCGGCGGTGATAGATGGCGCGCGTTTAAAGCCAGCTCTTTCCTCAGAAATAAATTCATGTTCCGCTAACGACACACCCAACTCAGAAGCAATCAATTTGACGAGCCGACCCACGTTCTCACCCTGCTCCTCCGGTACACCCGATATCTCGAGGTCATTTGCATATGACACCTGATCACGATCATTCAGCTCCAATTTTAGATTATCGACTGTGGCGCGCAGCTGATCTATGATTGTATTATCGCACTGCTCTGGAGTCGGCTTAGCCTCCAAAATTGACAACCTGGATTCTACTGCCTCCAAGCGGCTACCAAACGCAGCGAATTCAGCACGTAATGTTTGTGTTTCTGCTCGGTGCAGACGGACCTCCCGCAACACTTCTCTTATCTCCGCCGACACATCGGGGGCTCCAGGTGAATGGATAAAACCCGCCTCGTCCCCTCGCACTGGTTCCTCTGTGTTGTCCTTTCGCGGAGTGTGCACCTTGCACTCAGGGCACTGCCATGACGTTGAAATGTTAGCATCTTTGGATATGTTGACACAGGCTCGGTGATAAACAGAGGCACATTTTGTACATTTAGCGTTATCTTCACTGCTGGTGAAGCGGCGACGGCAGGCTCTGCACTTAACATTCAATTTATTGATTGTAATTAATGGCGCACTAAGTTCAGTGATACAAGGATTGTTCACGTAGAAATGCGAATGGTATCTACCCTCTTCTTGCTTTGGTAGTGAAAAAAAATTACTGATAAACACTACGTATTTTGGTTACGAATTTAAAGAGTTTTATATGCACTAAAATAGCACTATTTATCGACAAAACAATGCCACACCATGTCAACAACGTTCTAGTTAACGTGCACTAACTGATCCGGGTTTGTAAACAAAGTTATAGAATTTAATTGACGGAGCAAAAAAAAATGCGTACTACGATATTGTCGTCCGTGACGTCACTCCTACATTGGGTAAGGCTTTGTACATTAAATACGAAATAAAATTAGTTTTGAGTTGATGACGGTTTCGATTCTCTCGTCTTTAAAAATTTGTAATTACTTATCATTGAAAAAATTATCAGTCGTCTCATGAAATTTTACCTTGTATCTGTATTTAATGAAAACTTGTAGTTAATTAATTCTTGTCAAAATAACGAATATAAGTTAGTTACAAGTACATTTGTTATTTACCGAATCGTTTCCTTGATAGGCATGTTAGAGAAGGTTTCTCCAAAGTGGGCTGGCCTGTTGATGATGATGTCGAAAGTAGCTTTGAATCCAGGCTCGTCGAAGCTGGGGAAAGCTTGTCTTGAGTTGACTGGCTGCAAGTGAGTGGCTGCATACCAACTGTAAATTGAAAAACATATTAATTACGTTAATTCATCCAATAAGAAATTAAGTAAGTTCGTATAAGAGTGAGCCACTCTGGTGTCAGAGTTTTCAAACCGCCCCAAGGGCCTCTGACATGGCTTAGCGACTGACGTTATATGACGGAACAGCTTGGACCTACAATCTAACGTGTCAGCAAACCCACGGAAGCACCCTAAATGGAATGCCTTTTTTCGGTTACCCATCCAAGGCATAACCGCGTCGACCATTGCTTCATCGGTAATCGCATGCGATTGCTTCCCTTAGCTGATAAATAATTTTCTGTAAAAAATACATGAACCCTGTGACAAAACGAGAAAAAGTAAGGACATAGATTTTCAAAGATTTTTGCAGTATTTTAAACTTTTAATTGTGATAGATGTTTTTTTTCATAAACTGCTTGATTAGAATATACATGAAATATTACAGCGCTATAAATTATATGTTGAATTGATTTATACTATGTCTATTTGACGACCAATTACTAGTACCTACTAATAATATGTACCTAGATGATTTATTTTGTAGTAAATTTTTGAACTAAACAAGAACTAAAAAAGTTTTGAACTCACTGAACAGTGCCGTCAGCATCTTTGTAGTGTCCTCTGAACACACCTCGTTGAAGGGGAGTCTCGTTAATGTTTCCGATATACTTAATCATAAGTATATACTCCTGGCCGTTCACTAGAGTCCTGCCGTTACCAATATTTATCTTGAGGAAATGATGCGACCTTATCCTCTCATAAGCATTCAGTCTATCGGTTTCAATCACAGTACCATCAACAGTTGTAAGAGTGATCTCTTCGATTTCTCTGACATTCTCTTGAATATACACTGCAGAGATTCCATCTCGGATCGCCTGAAAAGTTTCACAATGAAACAAATAGATTATCTACACACGTGTTTATATGAATAAAGTCAAACGATAACTGACATATTGAACAAATATTTACTGACTTAGCTAATAAATTACGTACCTACGTGCGTAAGAGGTTTATTGTTTACCTTCATGTTAATTGTGACTATTCCATCGAAAGAGAACGTGGATTTTCCTTCAGGAGCTGTATCGAAGTATGGGGTTACTTCTACGACGAAGTGAGTGGCGTCGAAGTCTTCAGGCACTCTGTAGGACTGGGCATCATTTGTGATCTCCGTGAGGACACTGACGTCATACCTGTCTATTTCAATCGGTATTTCTGACGCAGCGAGGGCAATCAGCCCGGCCAGAACAATGAGCTTCATATTCAACATGGCTCTAAAAGTGAAATAAAATATTAGGACCACATTTTTTGCAATAAATAAACACTCTTCCCATATGAAGTCGCAGGTGGGAATTAAAACATAATTAAAACTCTAGCCTAGATGTGATCATTTTGAACACTACAATTAAACTCAAACAGCTGAAAAAACAGTAGTTTTGTCGCTAAGACAAGGAACAGTAATTCGATCCACCTATTTCGTCAATAGACGCGCGCGTTTGTTTAGTTGGACCATAAGTCAGTTTCATATTCTATACCAATTATTGAATTGTCGTAATTATTTATTAAGAGTAGGTACTTATTAAATTTATTATGGTGCATTGTTTTATGCATCAATAAACTTACCAACTACTTAGAAAAGAAACAATCATGGAAAAGAATTGGTGTTTTCAAGAGATACTGATATTTTTAACACATAACTTGTACGTACATATAATTTGATTAGTTTATTTTGTGTCGAAAATGAAATAAATGATTACGTAGTGACCTTTTAGCTGCTGTCTTAACTAAATATTTAAATCAGGTAATTAGTACATTACCTCTGCTCAGGAGACCACCATGCAAAATGAGTCCAAATATGTGTTATCTATTGATTTAGGTACAATTATATGAGTTTAATAAAGTTTATCAGGATTATCACAATCTTGTACTGATTAGATAAAACGATTATTCTTGATAAATTTGCTTTGACTACAAATGCAATATCGATAAAATATTGGTGAACAATTATTTTATTGGATGTATTAGAAAGGAATTCGAATTTTTTATTCGTTTTAGTTTTGTACTCCAGAAAGAGCAGCGTCATCTTAACAATAAAAAAGTAAAATGATTTTGTATTTTGATTATATTAGAAGTATTAATAGTTATTTGTTATACAAGAGTGCAAAGTTGCTTTTTAACCGCGTGCTCAATTTTGATGACCGAGCAAGCGAAGAAATCTAAAATTGAATTTTATTAGAGAATTCATAATTAGAATCCTGAGCGTTAGCGAGGGAATCAAAAGAGCACGAGGTAAAAAATCTTTGCACTCGAGTGCAACACGTAACTTTTCATTCCACCTCAGCGAGGAAATGACTAAATGCAAAACGCGTGATTGTTGAGGGAGAAAGCTCATTTGCGCATTATTAACAGTTTCACTCAATTCTGTTGGCGTCAAACAAACTTCCTCGTCGCTAGAATAGCATTTTAGTTTTTTCACTGGTTTTCAAGTTTCTTGTTTTTAATATAAGGTTTAACAATGACGTGAAAATATGCCGCGTAAAGAACCGCGTACAAAGCAAATTGAAAAAAAGAACACCAAGAAGGTTCCGAGTCTGAGTTTTTAACAAATTTAAAAAAAGTTGTATGATATATTCGGCACCATAGAGGTAGCAGTAAATAGGTTTAATGATTTTTTAAATTCAAAAACTTGTAACACACTATGTTCTAAATTCAATTTACTTTATCCTCTAGAGAATAAAAACGGCTTTTGCACTCAGATATTGAAGAGCAAAAATACTGTTTCCGAGATGGTGGGATGAAAATATTTTTTCATATCTACTAAGATACTAAATCAATGTTGGAATCTTTTTGTGTATTACTTAGATAATATTTTAAATGGAAAGATGACAATTAAACAACAACCATAAACTTAATTCTATGAGATCGTGTGATAAAAAATAAAAGACCAACCTATTAATTACTATTATATTATTATTATTTATTAATATACATAAATCTTGAGCAGCCCACGCTAAGTTGGTGCAATAATGTAAGTAGAAATAAAACAAAAACAAGTTAGTTTAAAAAGCTTAAATTCAATAAATAACTATCTACATCAACAGTGCAATCAATGTCATAACACACAACATAGTGACAGATACAAAGACACTGGTGGCACTGTCTCGAGCAGCGGTGAGCAGATTCTCTGCGTTAGAAGTGCCCCACGCTATGTTGGTGCGGGCGGAGTTGATAGCGGAGATGGCGGAGTTAAACTGGAGGGTGTTGGACTGCGTCGAGCGGAGCCAGTCTTCGTACTGAGGAAAAAGAAAAAAAGGGTAAATCAAAGAAATAATGCTTTCCAAGTCAATTTTGGCTATGACGAACGTATTTACTACGGGTAATTTACTGATACAATAAATATAGCTTTATTGAACACCAGAAAACAAAAATAAAAAACAATTTACACATATATAACTTAACCTAGGTACATTGGGCGGCCTTATTGCATAGAGCGATCTTTTCCAGGCAGGTTAGAAGGGAATGAACTATTTTGACTATCTTTAACAATAGTTTGTTTTGAAATTTTGTTCTACACTCCTTTTGTGTAGTATTTTTCTTGCTAAACAGTCATATGCTCTTAGATAAGATATACTGGAGACAAGCTCACCTCAACGAGTTCAGCTTCATTCAAATAAGCCGCAAGGTTGGACAGCGCCGAGTGGACAGGCGTTGCTGGAGCGTCTTCAATGTAGCTGCAATCGGAAACACAAACAATTTATTTAAAAACAACTACTGGATATCCTTTACCTAATCCTTGCTTTTCCGGAATAAAAGTAAGAGTATATTTATCGATTCCTAAACCAGTACTAGTCTACTATTACCTACCACTACTACTTGGAACAGTATGGTATGTATTTTTAACTATTTACTACTCATAAGCCATGTCAGAGGCCCTTAGGGCGGCTTGATAATCTCGACGCCAGAGTTGGTCACTCTCATTCGATAAACGATCAACTACCATTATAGCGGGGTTATAGGAAAACAAACATACCAACAGCAAATACACTTTCTCTTGCCTTAACTAAATATAATCAAAATATTTACTCACGCGACTCTCATAGCATCGATGTTGTTCTTCACAAACTGCAGTGTAGTGTAAGCTCCTTCAGGGTTACCAAGCAAGGCATAGTTGAAAGCGTTCACTTTGTCGTGGGTTCGCACTTCGTTGGTCAATGTGATGCCCAAGTAGCTGAAAAGATTACACACGTAAAGTTTAGAAATCTAAATTTATTTTTTGTTATAACTTTAGTCTCGATTTGCAAGTCATGTATCTCATGGCAAGCCCAGCTTAGCATTTGGCTATAAAATCTATCTGTAATGTGCTTGTCATCATGAATCATACTTATAATATTATGGCCAGATAAATTTACTAGCAATTTTAAGAAAGTTCAGATTCACTAAACGATATGGCACTTATGACACTAGATATACTATCCTAGATGCAGTATAGTGCTTGATAATCTTTATAAGAGTGTATATCACATAATAGTAGCAAAAGTTTTCGTCTTATCCAGACAAAGAATGGATGAAATCGACAACGATTAGGACAACGAATTTTGAATTACTGTCCAAAGGCGTTAATGGAGAGGAGGCATATACGCAGCAAATGGTCGAGAAGGGCTGAAGATGATGATGATGATCCAAAGGTTCACTTTTAAGGACTTACTGCGTTAACAGGTCAGGGTTCCTAGTACCTCCCAGACCCCTAAGCATCTCCAACTGGTCGTTAGCATGGTTCGACTCACGGAATCTCTTCAGCAGGAACTGGTAGTTCTCGTTGTCTCCTTCTCTTATACCAGTCAGGTAAACGTTACGACGGATCTTGGGGTCGATCCTGAAGACGTTATAAACATTTGAGATGATGATGATGATGAGATTTGTAAGTATAATAATGTAGTACAGAAAACGTTTCTACAGCATTTTGTAACAGCAAGAAGTTTTGTAGTTATTTGATTTAGGTTTTAATATGCCCGAAAAACAGTGTAGAGGTATACTTATAGGTAATATACATAAGCAGATAAATACCTGTGTACATTTGCCTATGGCTTTAAAAGAAATTAAGATTAAGAAGATTTCAACTCTCAATTATTTTAGTTTCATGTGTCACGTGATTTGTTGATATGAATAAAAAAAATATTAACACCATAATATTCAACATCAATTCAATATATACGAATAGCTTACCATTGACCAGCAGACATAGCCATGAACCGGCCGTAGGACTCCTGAATGCACTTGGTATGTCCAAGAGTGCAAGCAAAGTGCAGCACTTCTTGACGAGTCATGCTGTCAGTTGGAGTTTCACCTTCCAAGCCTTCCTCCGTCACACGCACGTCATAGCCATGCTTCTCAATCACTCTCTCCATGTAGCTGAGGATGAATGACTGAAAATAATAAATTAATAGTCACCATTTTTTGTTTTCGTTTTTCTTACTGATCAAATAACATATGAACCAATTGTTAATTTTTAAATGGTATATTACTACTGGTTAAACGTTTTCCATAAATTGGTCTGTTTGATGAACGCTATACGTTAATTGTCGTCAACCACTCAAAAATTAATTAAAATTGCCTACTGACCTAAAGACCTTCTTTGAAAACGTTGTCATTTAGGATCCTACAAAATAATGGATAGTTTTTGGAAAATACTCCATAAGTGACATTACCATAGATCCCTTTTCAGGATATCTTACTCGAGAGCCTTGCATGTCTTAAATATTATGATATCTAAAGATACGCAAATATACCAAATGATAACAAGCCTAGCTTTTTTATTGGTTTTAATTTCACTTACATCAAAAGTAGCCTGACTGTTGGGCAGATGCCTCAGCCGGTTGCGAAGCCAGGTGTATCCAGTAATAGCAGTGGTCCACACATGGTAGTTGGTCTCGAACCTCAGGAACCGCAGGATTTGGAAGCCGAAGTTGTAGGTCATTCTAGTAGATCTCATCAGGGCAAACACATCATCGACAATCTGAGGAAATAGAAGTCTTGTTATTATTAATAATAAAAATACATATTTCAGGACATATCACACAGCGCCATCTAGCCCCAGACAAAGCTTACGCTTGTATCATGGGTACTAGATAGCGGATATATTAATACATATATATTTCCTTTTTTTTGTACAATACATAGAAAAATAGATAATACATAGAAACGACCAGACTCAACACAAGTAATTACAAATTTAATATGCATAATTACTTGTGTTATGCGGGAATTGAATCCGCACCCCTAGATTAGAAGGCAGAGCCACTACCAACTAAGTTAACAAAGCAGTCAGTATTATACCGAACCTATATCCGTAGGATTTGCTGATATTTAAAAAGTTTTTTAACTAATCAAAAAAAAAGTGAAAACTTACTATTCCAAACAGAAAATCTATTTAAAAATGTTATTCAACATAATTAGAGAATGTATCAGCTATTTTACATACCTGAGCACGGTTCAAATAGTGTATAGATTCTGGATCCTCGAGTAGAGCTTCAGTGATCAATTCCCATGTTCTGTCATCGTAGTTAACTCGGTAGTGAGCTAAAACAATAAAAATGTTTGAATTATTGTTATTTTATTCGACGAAAGATATTATATAAATAGACACAGAGGCATTACATATACAAATTACGCACAAATAATTAACACAAGTAATTATGCATATTAAAATTTGTAATTACTTGTGTTGAGTATCGTCGTTTCTATGTATAATAAGTATGTACAAAAAAAGTATATATGTATTATATCCGTATCGAGTACCCATGATACAAGCGAAAGCTTAGTATGGGGCTAGACGGCGCTGTGTGATATGTCCTGAAATATTTTTTTATTTATTTTATTAATAGCGTTCGGCAGTATCGACCAACATATAACCTGAAAATGTGAAAGAACTAAGATATTTTTAATAATATACTGGGGGATTTAAGTGTATAGCACTTGGTTTAGAAAACTTAACGTAATGATTGCTTACCATCAGGCGAATTACGGTCAAGTGCAAACCAATATTTAAAAAAATAAAATAAAAAAAAACTAGCATGGCTCAAGCTTGCTTACATACTAACAGTACAGGTTAAACCTAAAACATTGGTTTAACATTCAATAAATTATGCTCTATATTACGTAAGGGTCTGTCCTCCTACTCACGTCGTTCTCCTCATCACTGAGGGTCGTGAATCAGTAAAATAGTAATGTAGGTGTAAGGGTTATTCTCAATGCGTCTTTCCAGTATCTTACCATGTTGTTGATGGTTGAAGATGACCCATTCCTCGGCAGCGAGTTTGTAAATCTGAGCGGTTTCAGTTTCCATCATTCTGATTGGCCGGAGATTAGTGAAGGGACGACTGCTTTTCGTGGAGTAAGTAATTGGTATCGGGTAGATCTGACCGGTAGGTGTGGCGGAAGCACTTAGGAAGAATCTCTCCTGTGGGGAACAAAATGATTTTGAATGACACCGGAGTAATAAAACGATACTGTTTTCATCACACTGTTTGTGCAACATTGGGTGTTCATTTGACCATAATTCTACAACATATATTACATATTAAAAAATCATAAATTAATTAGATTACTACTATTATTAAATTAAAAAAAATATAGCATAATATCGGTGATTACGGCAGCAGAAAGCAAAGAGCGAGAAAAAGCGAAAGTGAATCGTTTCTTATCGGGTAAGCACTCTCCATCTTAGCTTTTGCATTCCATCAGGCAAACTATGGCCAAGATATGAAATAAAAAAACATAGAGAGTTATTAATATCCAACAAGTTTCTGATTACAAATAATATTATTATTATTCAATTAGGCTAAAGTATTATTTATTAAATTTAGTAGTTTTTCTCACCTGTCTGAGATTAATTTCTCCAGTAAAATGACTGACATTTACAAGCAATATCGGGTATCCGGGTTCATTGACCCATATTCTGTAGTATTCCTCAAAGTTAAAATTTCCATAAATAGCAAGAGATCCATCCTCATCTACAGCCTTTTTAAACGCATCGTACAGGTCAAACTGGTCTGTAGGTTCAAAGGCACTGAAAAAATTCAGATTACTTAATAAACGACACAATCATAATCAGATAGCAAAAGCTACATTACTTATTGCATTGAATGCTTAAAACTATTCAATCTTTCAATCTACATAAATATATCACATCTACCTAGGAATATTTGTGGCTTATCCGTAAAATACTCACTTTTCTCTCAAGAAATACCGACAAGCCTTTCTAAAGCTCTCCGGAGTTATGATATTGACCGTCATCCTCAAGAAGGCAGCTGCTTTAGAGTAGCTGATGGTTCCGAAATGGCCGGTGACCTGTGCTGGGGTGTTGACGTCGTGATTGAGAGGAACGGTGCCAGTTCCAGAGTCAAAGGAGAGGGAGTTCTGGAGGTAACGGGAGTTGAAATGATCGTGGAGCTCGTATTTTGGGTGCGTCTGAAAACAAAATTGTTTTTTTTTTTAATATGTAATCTATTCTCTAGTCTCTTATCAAATTCTTTGATGATGCCGCGACTGCTGAATCATCAAACTATACAATTTATTTTCGGTGTTGGGCACAGTTTTTTTTTAATATCAACTCTAAGCTGTTAAAATTTCTTATTACTTTTCATATTCCTAAGCCCAAATCAATTCGAAATAGACAGTGGCCAAACATTGACGAGTAATGATGGCTAGATAGATATATAATATTTTTTTGTTAAATTGAAATTCCAAGTTATGAACTAAATGTTACAGAAATTGGTAATTACATTATGTCTCGTCATTTTACAATTATTTATTTATAATGGAAGCATTAACAGTTTATTCTGACTTATAGTTACAATTCTGCTATTAACACTTACAGCATTTGCAGCAATATATCCGAAGTAGCTGGCGAATCCCTCGTTGATCCAGGTATTGCTCCACCAATAGCAAGTGATGAGGTTTCCGAACCACTTGTGAGCGAGCTCGTGAGATACCAGCGTGGCAGCATAGTGCTCGATACTCATAATGGTCTCTCTTGTGTCTATGGTGAGGTACAGCTCTCTGAAAAAACAGACTTGCTAATGTAGTCTCTGTTGTGTATCACCCTTCCTTTGCCATAAAACAGGAATCAACCTCGTGAGAATGTATAGTGATTGCTAACATACTACTAAAGACTGGTTTGTTTGCTTAGAGTTGGTAGTAGCTCTGCCTTCTAATCTAGGGGTTGCAGGTTCGATTCCCGCGTGACACAAGTATTTATAATCACTTGTGTTGAGTCTGGTCGTTTGTATATACAATAAGTATATATTTACAAAAAGAAACTATATATTATGTAAGTATTTTATCCGTTAACTAGTACCCATGATACAAGCGTAAGCTTAGTACGGGGCTAGATAGCGCTGTGTGCAATGTTCCGGAATATTTACTCGTATTAGTTATTATTTACTACAATATAAAAAGAAAAGTACATATTATATTAGTTTTCTATCCCAAGTTAAGAAAGTTACACCGCTGTAGTTTATCATATAAACGACAATTTATTATGTTTATGAAAAATTATAGGCAAGAAAAAATAATCTCGCATATATGCATCAGAAAAATGATTACCTGTAGCTGACCATTCCCCAGTTTTCAGTGCCAGCAGATGCCCAATCAGGAGAAGAAATGTGATCATTGTAAAGATTAGGGTCTAATGTCGCATAAGGCATATCGAAGTATTCATCGAAGTGCTTGGTCAAAGCCACGGCCAGGTCTAAGGCATGGTCTCCAAGGCCAACTGTGTTGGATCTCCCAATGATTCTGATAGGTGGAGAGACAGAAGTGTCTTCGGCGATTACTTTGAATGTCTCGCTAACTAAGAAGGTGACAAGGTATGAGGACATTTTGGGCGTTGGGTAGAAATCATCTTGAGCTCGGGTTCCATTCCTGTTGAAATTAATTGTATTTTACGTAATGAAAGCGTTAAAACCTTAATCAAAGTGAAACTATACAATCATTTTCTATACAAACTTGTTGGTTATTTAATTGGCAATATGAGAACGGTGTCCTTTCTCTATCCGCACATTACATATATTTCATTTGAAAACTAACAATGTGTAGCTGTAGATGTTAGTCCACTATCTTACATAGGTACAGTCCGGAAGGCGTAAGCTGAGCTTTGCATTCTTGTGGGTGTACATAGATAGTGTAGGTGTGATAACCGGCTTAAAGCGCGGCACCACCTTTGTTTGGTATAAACCGGTTTTTACTGTTTTTTTGTCAACTGGCTTAATGCGCGGCGCCATTTTACTCCCCCGCCCACCTGCCACACTTCACCTCTTGTACTGATAGCGTGAAGTGTTTCATTTTAAATATTAAAAAAAAATTGAAACTCTATATAATATAAATTCAATGATAAAAGGATACGTAAAAAAACGTATCAATGAATATGGATACAATAATGAGGTTAGCGAAAGAAAAACTTTGAAACTATCACTGTACAAGAATGGAAAAATGTATGTGACCACGCAATAAAAGAAGAAAAAATGTTTCATCGATACGACGCCGCTGTCGATAATATAAAGGAACGTTATAATTGATCGAAGGATTCAACACAAACGACACATCAGACGAGAGTGAAAATGAAAACGAGAGTGATAAAGAAAATTATGACGATGCAATGTCCGGTGTACAAGAATTGGTATAGTTTTTTTATATTTGAATTTTATATTAAAAAAATTAAATAAAATTTGTTTTAGGATTTTATTGTCCGACTGAACTTTTAATAATCACTCACACAAATGCAAAGCTCAGCTTAGACCTCGCGGACTGTACCTAACTATAAGTTTGTATATTATTTACTGTAAGTTACCTACTAAATGTTTAAATTAAGTTAATTTAACATTTTTATCTCCTATAGAGAGCATGTCGAGTTATAGTATACTTAAGTTTCTGAATAAATGATTGTGTATTTTAGTATACCATCATTTCTTAAGTTTATTTAACACAAAATTGTAATCTCTAAATATCTACCATGTTTATACTATTGTATGTATATTGTATATAAAAAATACAAAAAAACAGATATTTACAAAAAATTCAGCACACCATTCCACATATGTAGATAGATAGATATCATTTATTTATCGTAGAGAATCTCAACTTCAACTTCACTTTGTAAGTTTGTTTAATCATATATTATACACTGCTTACTTACAGACAAGGTGGTCCAAGAACACCGTACAATACTGGCAACTATTGAAAACAGAAGAGGGAAGATGGTTGGCCACCTTATACGACATGACGAATTTATAAGAAACATCATGGAAGGAAAATTGGAAGCCCGAAGAGGAAGAGGAAGGCCGAGAAGATCAAACATGGACCAAATAAAAGAAAAGGCGGGTGTCATGTCGTATAAGGAGGTCAAGGAATTGTCAGAAGACCGGGAAGGATGGCGCATACTCCGCAGACAAGGGCCCGGCCCTTAAATTTATGATGATGATGATGATGATACTTACAGACGCATAACCATAGATCCAGTGTTGGAGAAGGTTCCCAAATAGGAAGTAGGTCTGCTCAGATGTAGTGTGAACACTGCCTTGAACAGAGGCTCGTCCCAGCAAGGGAAAGCTTGTCTTGCGTTGTAAGGCTGGAAATGTGTTGCTGCGTAGATTCTAAAAGAATATTTACATATTATGGGTGGTTGAAAACAATACATTTTTAAAGGAAGAAACACACGCAATGCTCGAACGAAACGAACAAACTACTGCCTTTTAAATAATTAAGTTGGATTTCTCTGCTACTTAGATAAAGGTGAATGCAGTTTTGGTACTTGTACTTGTTGTACTGAATGTAGTTAAATAATATTTTTTTTTACTAAAAACTTAAATATTAATATAAAGCGGAGGCCTTGATGCTAAAAGCGATCTTTTCCAAATTTAGTCATAAAGTCTAATCCATGGTATACTCGTAGACAGCAGACTGTACTAACCTTTCTACACCATTTTCATCAAAGTAAAATCCTTTCCAAATACCACGTTTCATAGGACCTTCATTCATAGTATTAGAGTAATCAATGAATAAGGTGTAATTTTCTCCAATGTTCATAGGTTGAGCCAGATTTATTTTCAAAAAATGATACTGTGGCTCAACGGTATAGGGATTCAATCTATCGAGTTCAATTGCTGGATTCGATTGTGATGATAGACCAACTTCATTTATGCTATCAACGTTAGCGTGAAGCACTATTTGCGTTACATTGTCTTCCACAGCCTGGAAATAATGTACATATAGATAGATAGATTAACTCTTTATTGTTGACACATATTAAAAAAAAGTACATAAAACAAATTGTATTTTAACTAGTGCCACAAGCGGCGGCCTTATCGCTGAAAGCGATCTCTTCCAGGCAACCTTCGGCTGGAGAGAAATAAGCAAAAAGAAAAAAAGAAGAATGTGATGTACAACAAAAAGAAAAAAAGAAATATTACTAATATATATATATATATATATATATATATATATATTATATACATATATATATTATATATTATACATAAATACACAATACTAATATAATAAAATAGATGTTTATATACAAATACATACAATATACAACATAATATTATAGGTGATAGTAGTAGTTGAAATAACAGCAATTTTCATTGAAGGGAAGCGAGATAAAATTCCTTTACTTGTTTTTTAAAGGAATCAATTGTCTGAGCCCTTTGAATGATGATAGGCAGAGAATTCCATAAAGTAACAGCTTGTACAGTAAATGATGAGCCATAAAAAGATTTCTTTTTGAATGTTGGATGTGCGAGTGTTAATTTATTTGTAGATCGAAGAGAAATAGGAATACATATATGAAGGGTACAGGAAAAAAAGGGGCTCATCGACAGTTTTCGTAAAATCTAACTAACTATGCGATTCAAATCGTTTCAAGCGGGCCTTTCATTGGTTAATTCAAATACAGTATAAAAGCGCCCATTGCGAATATAATCTGCAAACAAAGATCCAAGCAAACGAGTAAAAAGGTCTCATTACATCTCAAACTTAACAATAAGGTGCCTTTTGCATACAAAAGATCTTTACAGATATATGATAATATAGATATATAAGATCTATACAATTCACAGTAAATAAATAAAAGTGAAGATTTTAGTTAGTACCTATAATTACATGTTGAATATTTATAAATCCATTTTCTCTGAGTACATAACTCGTGACATACTTATAGATATATTTTAAGTATGCATTGTCATTAAAAAGACTCACCTGAATAAGAATATATTCTCTTCCTTCAAAGCTGTACGGTTTCTCTGTTCGTTCCGCAAAATACAAGTCAATATAAATGTCATATTCCAAAGGTATTACGTTTTTGGGTAGTCTGTAAACTTGTTCCTCAATGTTTATGCTGACAGTTTCCGTCAGATGCATCGTTGGGTCAAATTCTTTGGACCATAGAGGAAGGTCATCTTCACCGTGGACTGCAGCCAGGAGCAAAATGCTCCAAGCTCCAAAAATAAGTCTGGACATTTCTATAAAAGAACGTACGGATAAACCAATACTAATGGAAATGTGCTGTGATGATTAGTAAGTCGTATCTTGCGTTATTTAATTTTCATAGTTAGTCGTAGTAGTCTCTATTACAATTTTCGTGAGTTATAAAAAAACTTAACTTAACAAACAATAAATTTGAAACAAAATTATCAACAGTCAATACCTACTGGAAAACAAAAATGTCCGCAATACACTACCGGGTGAACTGATTAAATGAATTATCGATACTTTAATGTTTCGTGTATTTATATCAGCAGGTCATAAAAGTGAATTCCATCATTAGTAGATAAGTAATATTTATCATAATCTATGTGTTCAATATCGAAATTATCATGTTTACAATCGTTAAGATAAAAACAAATGCGCGAAATGTTATATGTTGCGCTTGAATCTTTTCTGTTTTCTAATGTTGTCTTCAGTATATCTTACAGGAATAAAATGAATTAAATTGACATTATTTGGTGTTACGAGATTATAATTTAAATAAATGATTGAAGTAAAATAAAAAAGTATCGCGAGAAAAAAAATAGCCATGTGACAGAATACACAGTAGTACAGCTAGGCAGTTCATATTGTATGCAATTCTTATTAATTTTCTAAGCTCCTTGGTTCAAAGCCGGCCCTAAACCAATGACTGGTATTTTCAAGCTAAGTGTGGATTTGCACTCGCTTAACGGTGAAGGAAAACATCGTGAGGAAACCGACATGTTTGAGGACCACAACATCCGAGGACATGTGTCTCCCGTGGAAGGACCTGGAAGGAAGGGGCGCCCACCACGATGTGTCTGCCCAAGAGAACTCCTCTTACGAATCAATTCTGCGGGGGAGTCACGACCCTCTTCATGAGGAAATACGACTCAAAGAAAGATAGATTTTTTTTAAAAACAAGGGCACATATATGTTATAAAATATAGCTACTACGTGCTTAATAATTTTCCTTCAAATTTGCCTATTAAATTTCTCTACGACTTAACTTTTGTCTTGCTAAAACCGCTAGGGACTAGTCAATGTTTTATTGTTTTAGGAATAGAGGATAAACATAAAACGAGTTATCAATAAAGCTCCGGTTGATTTATAATGATAAATAAGTAAATAGGTAATCAAAATTTCCAAGATTCGGAAAGCAATAAAACAAAGTAAGTAGGTGTGGTTACCAACTAAAGAGATAACAGGCAATCAATATTAATTGAGAATGACTTATTTGTTTGTTTATTGCAATATGTGTAAAAGTAATAGAATATTCGTTTTACCTCCATTAAATAAAGCGTAACGTTTTTGTTATAAAAGCCCTGTTTCGTTAAAAATATTATGTTGAAGAAAGGATGTACTTGGTTTAGTAAAAATTAATAAAATAAATTAATTAAAATATCAAATTTAGTAGAGAGTTGAGAGCTAGTAGTCACAGGTGCCTTTTTAAAAATAAAACATTACGATATTAGTTGGTAAATTCATTGTGCAGCCTGTATTGAAGATAAATAAAAAACATATGTACATTAAAATAAATTAGTTTATTAAAAAACGTTTTTACAAAATATTTCTCCAAGTTTTAAATCGACCATGCTTCTCTTAAAATTAGGTGGGTACTGCATTCCGTACTGTTTGTTTGTTTTATCGGTACACTGTTAAAAATACTAACAAAGCATTACATTACTATAAATAATATTAATTACTTCTATTAAAATTAGCGAATTAAATGTGCGACCATGGCAGCAAAGACTACAACGATGGAAGCCACAATGGAAGAGGCACCGCTGTTTTCAAGCAAGAAGGTGTAGATTTGGGGTGCGTTGGTGTTGCCCCACTGGAGGTTGGCGATAGCGGAGTTAATGACCACACGAGCTGATGAGAACGACTCGCCTAGCGCCACCTGGTTGTTGTAGGCCCAGGTTTGGAACTGAAACAAGGTGTGAAGGGTTAATTTTATGAGCAATGGCGAAGTGAGAAAAGATTTCTTTATTTTAAAGTCGAAATTTTTTTTATTGATAATTGAGTGCTCTTATAGAACACAAATGTGAATACTTTTAAACATTCATCAAAATTTCAAATATTTTTTTTTATTTCTCCGGATTCTTGTAACCATAGTTTTCTTGGAATAAATAACTCATTTTTTTAACAAAAAGACTGCATGTTATGTTATTATCTGACTTAATAGCAAATGGGCTTTGTACATGACACTGTATATTGAAAAAAAAAACATAAGTTATAATAATACTCACGGCTTGAATCTTGCTGAAGTCAGTCAAGAATGTAGCAAGAGCGTTGATGCAGATTGTGAGACGAGCTGGGCCTCCGTAACTGGAAAATAAGAATAGAACCGTTATAACAGCGCTTTCGTTGTTGCTAATTGCCTGTTATTAATAGTATACATACTGATTTGACTATAGTCAATACAAGTCAAGTTAAGTCCTTTTTACTTCACTTGGAAGCCATCTTGGTAACCATCTTGGAAGTCGTCCTCATTCTTATTTCGTGCACGGCAACCAACGCACGCGTCAAGCGCCTAAGCCCAACTTCAATATATTTTTTTTTTTAAGTAACGCATCAACATTTTGGAATAAAATTCGTTCATTTTTAAATCATCATCAGTTCAGCGTAATCATTGCTAAAAGCAATAAATTGATTTGAATAAAGTCTACATTCTAAGATCCACGACTCTAATACATATTAGTCTTGTTTGAGATTTTTAGTCAGCAAAGTATCTAACCAAAATACACAAGTAGGTATACCTGGTGTAATGAAAACTTCAGACGCATAAGGAAGATCAATTAGTTTTGATACAACCATAATATATTATATTCACAATAATATAAGTCTGTTTTGATACTGCATTGAAAGATTCTTTTTTTTTGTCCCTTTTAATTAGTAAGCAATTTAATATTAACTTTTAAACGACCACATAGGCCAACATCATCTCAATCCATCAGCCAATGGATTAAAAAGTCTTAGTTGACAGCAGCCTTTCGGATGTAGCGTAAGACACGCGGCTTCTTCAACTGGCGTCTCATTTATAAAACACAATACATGAGAGCTAAGTCTTAAAGCGACAGGTTTGACGGTCAACTCTGCAGTGTTTGCTAAATGTTACAGTTAGCCTAATTGTCCTTATTCTATAATAGCAATTATGGAAACAAAAAAGTTAATATCTGATATTTATCAACCCACTATCTTACATAGGTACAGTCCAGAAGGCGTAAGCTGAGCTTTGCATTTGTGTGGGTGTACATAGATAGTGTAGGTGTGATGACCGGCTTAGAGCGCGGCGCCACCTACGTTTGGTATAAACCGGTTTTTACTGTTTTTTGTCAACCGGCGCGGTGCCATTTTACTTCCCCGCCCACCTGCCACACTTCACCTCTTGTACTGATAGCAGCGTGACGTGTTTCTACCATGTTTATTATATCTGAAGCATGAAATTTACGAAATATAATATATGATTAAACGAACTTACAAAGTGAAGTTCGATCAATATTATATGAGTAAGTTTCAGGCGAAGATATATACTCCCAGCCCTCCCAAAATACCCCTAACTATAGGTACATTTTGTGTGCTTGTTTCTATAAAGAATGAGGACGACATCCAAGATGGTTACCAAGATGGCTTCCAAGTGAAGTTAGAAGGACTTAACTTGACTTGTTTTGACTATAGTCAAATCAGTCTCTTAAATTCGTGCAATGTTGCCTGTAGGATAAAAGTACTACCATGTTTATTATATCTTCGCATGAAACTTACTCATATAATATTGATCGAACTTCACTTTGTAAGTTTGTTTAATCATATATTATATAGTGGATACAATAATCAAATAAATAATCATACTATTTATTGCTTGTATTATACTCGCAGTTCGTAATTTTTTGTTCTTTCTTCCACGTAAAAGGACGATATGACATGTAAGTGATGGATATAAAATCACATGCTTAACTTTTTATCCCAATATTTGGCGAGCAAATCTGGTACCTAGCTACTAATACGGTATTTTTTTTTAAATTAACCTATCTTGTTTCTCTGGGTAAAGATCTCCCCCAACTCTCTCTATGTGTCCTGTTTGTCAGTTTATAAGTATAAAAAGTACTTACATAAAATAAAAAAAAACTTTCAGAAGACTTTATAATCTCCTGTTTTTGGATTCAGTTAAAAAATACTCATCTCCCCCAACTATCTCTATGTGTCCTGTTCGTCAGTTTATGAGTATAAATAAATACTTAAATAAAAAAATACTCACAATTCCCTGATCTCATTGAAGTTAGCGTACAGCCAGTTGAGTACAATGGGCAGGTTCTCAGGGTTGCCTTGCAGCGCGAACGAGAACGCATTCGTCTTGTCATGGATGCGGATCCTGTCGTTGTACATCGACTGCGCCAAGTAGCTAAAGGGAATATAACAGGTTAGTTACAGTATTTTATAAGGAGAAAATGTAAAGTAGCTAAAGGGAATATAACAGATTAGTGACAGTATTTTATAAGGATAAAATGTAAAGTAGCTAAAGGGAATATAACAGATTAGTTACAGTATTTTATAAGGAAAAAATGTAAAGTAGCTAAAGGGAATATAACAGGTTAGTTACAGTATTTTATAGAAAAAATGTAAAGTAGCTAAAGGGAATATAACAGGTTAGTTACAGTATTTTATAAGGAGAAAATGTAAAGTAGCTAAAGGGAATATAACAGGTTAGTTACAGTATTTTATAAGGAGAAAATGTAAAGTAGCTAAAGGGAATATAACAGGTAAGTTACAGTATTTTATAAGGAAAAAATGTTAAGTAGCTAAAGGGAATATAACAGGTTAGTGACAGTATTTTATAGAGCTTAACATAAAGCAACGCATGTCCGCCGTATGTCTGAAGCGAGTACTACAGTACTTTGGGCATATCGCACGGAAACCAGCGGACAATTTGGAGAAGCTCATAGTGACTGGAAAAATGGCAGGAACGAGATCCAGAGGTCGAAGCCCTACAAGATGGTCCGATCAGGTGGTTGAACACATTGGCGCCAAAGCAAGTGCTGCCATACACGAAGCTACCGAACGTGACAAATGGCGTCTAATGGTCCATAATTTTGGTCGGGGTCATCACGATGCTCAGCATTGAGCTATCGCCTAGAGGAGGAGTAGGACAGTATTTTATAAGGATAAAATGTAAAGTAGCTAAAGGGAATAGGAAGGATAGGACAGGAGAGGAAAAGTAAGTGGGTTTGTTCGTTCACGTTAATCTCGAGAACCATTACTTTATATTGAAAATCAAATTTGTCATTACGGTTCAAATCTTTCATGTACATTACCAGTGTTGGTTAGACAACATCTGATTTCTTAAGTAGATCAACGACCAAAAGAATATATCGGTAGCCCTCAAAATGTTAAATTTGACAATAAGCACCTTACTGTGTATTCTGTCAGCCGAGTTTAAGTGCCATATCCAGTGTGATCCACAGTTAGTAAGTGTAAATATCGTTTTAGGCACTTAATGGTCAAATGCCTGACAGCCCAGGGTATTTTTTTTAAACGATCTAGAACCGAGTTCATGTCACTAAAAAGCTTATTTTCATGTTTGCGACTTCAAAATGCAGCATTGTTAATAAAAAATAAAATCTATCAAATTATTTTATTATTATTGAAACTTACAATTGTATTATATAAAAATAAATTGAATTTAATAAACGAACCTTATTTAAATTCACAATATTTGTTATCGGTGCGCAAATATTGTGAATTTAAATAAGGTAACATACCCACAAAAAAAACCCGGACATGATAACCTCCTTTTTTCGAAGTCGGTTAAAAAGATACTAAATACGGATTTTATTAAAGAAATTAATAATTATAATTCACTTACTGGTTCAGCGAAGCTTCGTCCCTAGTGCAAGCGAGGGCGCGGAGTATGACGACCATGTCGGCGGTATTCTCAGAGCTGTTGTACTTCTGGAACAGGAAGTTGTAGTCAGAGGCGTCACCTTCACGGAGACCCACGCAGTACACGTGGCGACGCAGGTTCACAGGCACCCTGTGGAAATAAGGAATATATTATAAACTCAGACTCAAAAATGTTGGTTGGTTTCATACAATACTTACTTGAAATTAAGAAAAGATCTAATTTAGTACTTCTAATTACAAACAAGCATAATATGATGTATTGGCTTAGCATCTGGACGAGAAATTTCTGTATTCCGGATACCAACGTTTTCCCGTATGACATGTTATTTTTTTTTAATCAACAGATATTTTACATACACGAATATAAACAAAAAAAACAGGACATCAGACTGTAACAGCACTATAATTTCGTGTTAAAAATAATTTCAAACAGTACCATTTAATAACGAACTCGACAATCGCTTGTGTTATGTGTACTACAACATAAATATGTTTTTCGAAAAATACTTATTACAAAACAATTAGACTCAACACGAGTAATTGCAAACTGAATATAGTAATTTTGTTACTGATTTATAAACTACCTCTTAATTAAGATGCACTCACACTACATACTGAAAATATATTACCTATATTTCTCCATATATATATTTTTTTTATTTATTTCGGCTTAACATTGGTAATAAATAAATAAATAAATAAATATTTCAGGACATATCACACAGCGCCATCTAGCCCCACACTAAGCAAACGCTTGTGTCGTGGGTACTAGATAACGGATATAATACTTATATACTTTTCTTTTGTAAATACATACTAATTATACATACAAACGACCAACATTAATACAATCATCTTACACTAGTATTTTTATATATAAACAAAATGTATTACCTATTAAAGCTAAGCACAGCATGCACTTGCAATTTTATTATTACTACAAAACATAAAGATGATGAAAATATATTTACAAACTAATCCTAGTTGAAAACAATAGGTAGAAAACATTGTTGTTTAGGAACTTAACAAGTCATGGATTTGAAAATTATGCAACAATAAAATATATTTGGTATGATACCAAGGTTACATCAAGAAGCAAATTTGGCTACAGTACATTTAGCAAATATACAAGGAATTATCTGTTTTTATTAACAAAATAGTTTAGTTTTAGGTGATTATATGATAACATTGCGTTTACTTTACTTACAAATTGGTGTCGTTGGCTCTGTAAGCGCGCCATTTCTGCACGCTGTCGGCGACACAACCCTCATGGCCGAGGGTGTTGCAGGCGAAGTTGTGGATCTGGATCCTGTTGAGGATCCTGGAGGTGGAGTCAGAAGCAGCCTCGTTGTAGCCAAGATTCTGGACAGCAGCTCCTACTAGACGCAAGAGGTAGGCCTGAGGGAGAGAGTAGAGATGGTAACTCGGGAAATCTTTAGGTAAAAAAGGTTAGAGAAGAGGGTTCTTGCACACTGCCAGTGGGCAGTTTTCCAGCATGCAGGCACGGCACAAATGGCTACTTACATCAAACTCGGCCTTAGCGTTGGGCAGATGCTCCAACCTTCTCTTGATCCATTCCAGCTGTCCGAGAGCTCCTCTCCATACATAGTAATCAGTCTCGAACTCGAGGAACGACAGGACGTCCATGGCTCGAGGGATGTCGATGCTACCAGCGCGGATGAAGTGCAGGACGTCGTTGACGATCTATAAGGAACGAAGAATGTATCTTTTTTTTTAACTTGACTTAACTATTTTTGAACGGGTTTGCACTTGGCCATAGTTTACTAAGGCAGATAGCAAGCAAAGCTGATAGCTTGTAGCACTAGAGTAGTTTGTGTAAGTATTTTTATTAATTTTGTTTTATATGTGGGTGACAATAAAGAATTATGTATCTATCTATCTTTTCGTTTTAGTCATGAGGAAATACGACTCCAAAGAGAGAGAGAGAGAGAGAGAGAGATGTTGATAGATTATATAATAAGGAAAGGAGAATGTATCTTTACTTTCCAATATAATCTATCAACATCTCCCTCTATTGAGTATTCCTCATGACTGAGGGTTGTGAATTTCCCGCAGAATTAATTCGCCAGGGGAGTTTTCTTGGGCAGATACAACGTGGCGGGAGCTCAGTTCTTTCCACGGAAGACACATGTCCTCGGATATTGTGGACTTCAAACATGTTGGTTTCCTCACTATGTTTTCCTTCCACACAAATCCACACTTAACTTGCAAATACAAGTCATTGGTGTAGGGCCGGGTTCGAACCAGGACGCCCCTGGATGAAAAACAGACACTGGAACCGCTGAACCACACTTGCTTATATCTATCAACATACGAGTATACATATACCTACGTGGTGTACAATGTAATGGTTGGATTAAGAGTGTGATTCTTATTAGAGAAAAATAACCCATAACGTTACACTTTGTTTCTTTCATGGAATATCTTTACAGACCATTTAAATTGGCTTGTTCCTAAAGGTTGCTCAGAAACTGTTTTTAGCGATTAGCCCGCCACTTGGTTTTCATGATTAATGTCTATTTCACACAATGTTATAGTTAGTCATAGGGCAAAACTTTTTTATGGTAACAAAATATTAGGTCACGTGTGTCAATTAATTGTCATGTCATCTAGAATCGTATTGTTTTATCTAAATAATTAAGTTAATCTAATCTTAAATAAATCAAGCATGATTTAATTGTAAAACTTTAATTAGCTTCTGACAATTGACAAGTTTTATAAAAAAAAAACCCTATGCACCCGGCACTGTATTAGAACACTTAAACACTTAATTTAAACTATGAAGTTCAAATTTTAAAGCTGTCAAAAATAATTATATTAGTTCACAATTTAACTTCCAATCTATGGTATCACCTGTAAGAAATTATACAGGCCTTTCAGAAAACAATGGGTCGTAAAAAGAGACGGTTAAAAGTATTTTTACCTGAGCTCTGTTCAGCTTGTGAATGTTATTCCTGTTGTTGCCGCGGAGGAAAGACGCGATCATTTCCCAGTTGTGGTCATCATAATTGACACGGTATAATCCTGCAACAACGTATTATTTAAGTGAATGCATTAAAAAAATTTGAATAAAATACCGATCAGTAACATGGCTTTACAAATCTTTTCCTAATTTATGTTTAATTTTATGAGTACGTAGATCATAACTTTGACTTAATTGTTTACATTTAAATATTGCTACGCTTTGTTTTTTTTTTGTGTCTACGCCATTATGTAAAAATCATCAGTATAACAGCAATAATGGTCACCACGGCAAATCTGTTTAAAAGAACACCCCTAATAAAGAGTTATTGAGTCCAAGAGTGGCGCCCGTAGTATATCCATTCAAGGACCCGCTCACAATAAAAGGAGACCTCAGAAATCCGAACCCAAGACCTGCAAATCGAATGTTTTGATAACATTGATGTAACTAATAACACGGGTCAGATATTTGTAACAGATAGTTCCCAACATCCCACCTTCTTTTACGTGTAAAACTATCTGGATATTCTCTCTTTGAGTCGTATTTCCTCATGACTGAGGGTCGTGACTCCCCCGCAGAATTAATTCGTTAGGAGAGTTTTCTTGGGCAGATACATCGTGGTGGGCGCCCAGGTCCTTCCACGGAAGACGCATGTCCTCGGATATTGTGGTCCTCAAACAGGTCGGTTTCCTCACGATGTTTTCCTTCACCGCTAAGCGAGTGCAAATCTACACATAACTTGAAAAATACAAGTCATTGGTGTAGGGCGGATTCGAACCAGGGTACGTCTGGATGAAAAGCAAACACTGGAACCGCTGAGCCACACTCGCTGCTGGATATTAGGTCCTCGTAACTCGTCCATTTAATATATTTAAAGCAAAATTATAGAAAACACAAAGGACCAAATCAAATCCAACTGTAAACAGTTTTCCAAAATCAAAATTCAAAACAATTTGATGTTTTCAAGTTTGATCGCATCTAGATCTGACACTGACATTTTAAGATAAGTTGCCTGAATTAAATAATAGTGATGTGGTTGGATCATGAAGTTAAAGGTCATGGGTTGGATTCAAAATAGTCGATTTTTTATTTAGTCCAACTAAACTGTAAAAATATTTTAAGCGCCATCTTTAAATTAAGAGTAAAACTACAACGATCAAATTTTTTGTATAGTTGAGTTGGCTAGCGCTCTTTTATTGGACTTTGGAGGTATGTACAATAGAAATGGTAGCAAATTATAAAAATCTCAAATATTTTAATTGTTGTAATGTGGTATGTACCATTTTAAAAAGTGTGCTACTATTTTTTGATCTAACGAACGAAACTGTTATGTTGTAGCAGATAAAACAGGCTAAATATAGTATATATAAGTATATTTTCAGCTAGCCGGTGGCAATCGCATGCAATTACCAATGTCAAAAACAATATTAGTAATACGTCTACGGTGGGTGGAATAATTTGACGTACCAGACTGTCCAATGTTCAAGATGACAAAGTTGTGTCCAGCAACGCTCTGGATGCTAGCAGACTGGGTAGACATGACAAAGGCAGGCTTGGTGCTGGCGAAGTTCAGGTTGCCGCTGTGAGTCCACGTGATAGGGATGTGCCAGAGGGACGCAGCAGGAATGCCGCTCAGCTGGAAGCGTTGCTGGAGAAAAAAATAATAATATAAAAGCTAATCATCATGAATCAACTGAAGTGTTAACGTTTGGCAAAAAAGAAGGGATATACGAAGTAGCTTGCATTATTTGTTTGTAAGCCCTAATAAATTGATTCGATTTAGATAGGTTTGTTGATTTAGTAAAATATGTATTCATACCTGTGTGAGAGAGATGAGGCCAGTGTCCATGTTGACATTGACGTTGACAACCGGGGCACCAGGGTTCTGGACCCAGGAGTCGAACACTTGACCGATCTCGACTGCAGGGTAGTCACGGAGGAACTCGAAGTCCTCAGCACAAGCTTGGCGGAAACCGTCATACATGTCCTCGGGGTAGCCGATTTCGTAAGCGCTGTAGTGAATTGAGAAAGCAATAAATTTAACAAATCCAATGTATTGGTTAACTTATCATGTTACTTTATTGATCATGTTCTTCAATTTGGTTTCCTTTAAAGTCATGACTAATATGTACAAAAAAACCCATAAAACTGTCATAAAACAAACTAACTTGTCTCTAAGGTAGTAACGGAGAGCGTTCCTGAAAGTCCTGTCTCCAACAAAGTGCTCCAACATCCTCAGCACAGAAGCACCCTTGGCGTAACTGGCGACACTGAAGTGGGAAGTGATGGAGGGGTTGTCAACGACCGCGGACCAGTTCATGGGAGTAGCTCCCGAGCCCGAGTCAAAGTTCAAAGCACTGTGGACATAGTCTACGACAAACTGGTCAGCCAGTTCCAAGCTGGGATCAGCCTGCGAACAAAATTGTTATTTGATGAAAACTGCTTATCACTCAAGTTTTTGTTTTAGTGGCGGATGGGTAAATAAATGGTATATAACAGTTTTTTTACATCTCTCTCTCTAGGTTGTTTGACATGATAATAAGCTAATTACTATAAACTAATTTGCCCCATACAGATATGTTCAAACTCTCTGCAACAACTTCGCCATTTACTTATAGAATCCACAAAAAAATGCACCTGTTACATATTATTTCAAGTATACACTTACATAGTGAGCACCGAAGTATTCAAAGAAGCTAGCGTAGGACTCGTTGAGCCACAAGTTGCTCCACCAGAAGCAGGTGACGAGGTTTCCGAACCACTTGTGGCCGAGCTCGTGCGCCATGATGGTGGCGATGAAGATCTTGTTAATCATATTCGTGTTGTCAGGGTCGTAGAGCAGATAAGCCTCTCTGGAAAAATAAAGATTGATTTAGATATTAGTTGGCAGTACTCAATATAGGTGAGGACTTTTATGAAATTGGTACCGTATGTATGTTGCAAACGGTACTGTAGTACTACTGTAGACACTACGTAGTGCTACTGTAGACACTACGTAGTGCTACTGTAGACACTACGTAGTGCTTCTGTAGCCACTACGTAGTACTACTGTAGACACTATGTAGTACTAATCATACATAAACTTGGTGATCTGGACATAAATTACAATGGTCATACTATAGACAATATAAAAATCACAAAATTTCTCGGTTTAAACATTGACTATCAGATGAAGTGGAAGAAGCACGTAAGAGATCTAGCTATGAAGATAAATCGGTATTCATATGCTCTTTATATGTTGGCAAAACCAGTAAACCGACAAACAGTCCTAGCAGCATATAATGGCCATGTATCATCTCTGCTCAGGTATGGGGTTATATTTTGGGGCAATAATGATGAAAATAATAAAGTATTTAAAGCTCAAAAAAAGTGTGTACGGGCCATCTGCAAGTTGGGTCGAATGGACAGTTGCAAACCACATTTCATAGAAATAAAATTATTAACTCTGCCTTGTCTGTACATATTAGAGTGTGTTATGTTTGTACGCAATAATATGCACATGTATAGACACCCAAATAGCCATCGTCACCGGCATAAAATTACTTTACCAAATAGCAGATCAAGGATGCTCAACAACAGTGTGGTATTTATGGCCCCTAAAATTTATAATCAGTTGCCTAAAACTCTTATAGACATAGTTAATAATAATGTATTAAAAACAAGTTAAAACAGTTTCTTATAAACAAGGCATACTACAGTGTGGATGAGTATTTACAAGATTGCTATGAACATTTATAAAATTAATATTAAGTAGACTATATATATTATTATAATTTTTCATGACACTTTATTATTTGACATTGTATACATTATTTACGTGATTTTTACTGATAATTCTTGGACAAGCTTGGACATTATTTTTCTGACAAGGTAACTAACATATTAATCATCTGTATTTGACATTTGTGTATAAATAAATATTGTACTTATGTTTTGAAATCGAAACCAAAAATGAGATTATATTGTAATAAGAGGATAAGAATAGATATGTAAGTTATCATCATTTGCATGCCGTGAGGCTACAATATGGAGCCCATACTGTTGTACTTTAAGATTATTTGACCTACCCATGTTGTGCTTATGAATAAATGAATTGAATTGAATTACTACTGTAGACACTACGTAGTGCTACTGTAGACACTACGTAGTACTACTGTAGACACTACATAGTACTGCTGCAGACACTACGTAGTACTACTGTAGACACTACGTCTATGGCTGAGGTCCTCAGAGAACTGAGATCATCATCATAGTTACTAATATAACTTACCTGTAGTTGACCATTCCCCAGTTCTCCATAGCACCGGAAGGGAAGTCAGGCAGAGCAATGTGGTCGTTCTTCATCAGAATACCTTGACCCATCTCGTGGTACTGGATGCCGAGGTAGTCGTCCAGTTCGCTGGTGATTTTCAGACCTGTGACAGAAAATACAAAACACTCGTACAATTATAAGATTATATGAAGTAAAAATAAAATAACTACCTACTTTTCGATCACTGATTTATTCCTACAACTTACAACAGTGTAACTAAATATAATTTTATATTAGGTATATATATGAACATGTTTGGCTACGTCATAACGAGTAACGTGCTAGTGCTGCTGCGATTATATAAAGGTAGGCCATAATTATGTAGGCCAAAATTTTTGAATATGTATATTAATCTAAACAATTAAAAAAGGTAATATCGTTACTGTTGTAGAATGTTTATTCGAACTCATGCATGGAAATAACTCTGGTCCTTTGGTAGGCTATGACGGAGTCGAGGTCAACAAACTTATTTATACTTAACAAAAATATTGATTATGTGTTATCTGTTTGGTGGAAGCAGTAAATCTAGCCAAAACAAGTATAACGTATACAAACCTATCTCAGCAGCGTATTCATGCTGGTCCAGAACTCCTGGACGAGAGATGATCTGGAAAGGCCTGGCGTCGGTGCTGGTGAGGTTGGTGGCCACGAAGTCACTCACGTGGAAGGCCACGAGGTACGCGGAGATGATGGGAGTGGGGTAGAATGTCTCGCGAATACGGCCCGCTTCGCTGTAAACCGGAACATAATTTTTAACAATCTTGCTGTCTACAAATTGACGATATGTGATGACCTATTAAGTAATCGAAAAGGCAATACCTAAATATGTTTGTCCTAGTGAAATAACATTCCATCGCATTTTGCTTATACAAAAAAATAGCAATTAGAAGGCAAATGTCATAATGCTACTCTTTTATTTTTGCACGTTTTCAATGGTAAGACTGACTTTAACGGACTCGTTATCGTGGACATAATAAATATAGCAGTTTTCTGAGATAGTTTTCTTTTTGGGGAATGATTGATCCATGATCTACTTACGAAATCCTCTCAGCGATGTCCATGTTGGAGAAAGACTGGCCAAGTGAGGGGTCACGTTTGATGGAGATGGTGTAGCGAGATTTGAACTGAGGCTCATCGAAGCAGGGGAAAGCTTTCCTGGCGTGGTAGGGCTGGAACTGCGTGGTGGCATACCATCTGTTGAAAATCATATTTCAGTGTTATTAGTCTTATTATAATGTATTGCATAATGTGCTCCTTTAGTTTTATGATTACGCATACGAGTAGGATAAATTATGTATTTTTTGTTGAAATAAGTAATAAAAACATTTTGTCAACTCACCTGCGCTGATTGCCCAAGTAGTAGTATCCTCTATAAAATCCTCTATCCACGGGGTTTTCGTTGATCTTTCCGTCGTATCTGACAGTGATGGTGTAGTTACCAGCTGGGATGGGGTCAGCCAGGTGGATAGTGAGGATCTCATAGTAGCTGTCTGTGGTCACCGGGTAAGGGAACCTGAAATGGAATTAATTTATACAGTTTATTTTTTAAGTCGGTTAAAATATAAAGTTCATTTATTTATTTTATGTAAAAAAAATTGGTATTAAATAAAAATGGAACTAAATGTCAAATTAACTAAATAACCCGCCCTTAATCGTTACCGGTGCAAATGTACCCATCAAGCTCGCTGCGTTACCGCGCTGGATGGCAATAGCTATATAGCCGTTGCATCAGAAACGATCCAAAATATACATAATGTATACATAGTTTATTTTCTAGTCTAGTTAGTAGCCATGTGTACAGAGCAGAGTCAATTATAGCGGTACAAACACGCGGTACGCTCGGCTTGTCAATAGATTTTACTTATTGTTTTAGTCCAAGTTTTAGAACAATCTGCTCTTCCTGGTTTGCAAGAGCGGGCTTGCAAATGATAACCCATTGAGCCTCTGCGATTCTAAAGACCAATCTCTGGCGGATAGAACTGAAATTCAGATATGGGTACTTTCGATGTTGACTCCCTATTTATCGACAAAAAAAGGTTACCTGACGGGCACGGGGTCTCCGTTGGCGGTGGCAACTGTGGCACCAGTGATGGCCACTACGTTCTGGTGCATCACGATCTCGGTGAGATTGTCTTCACGAATCTGAAATATAAATATTGTTTAACCAGTGACGGATGCAATTTACATACAATATTTCATTACCTCGCACTTTTATTATCTCCATCCAATTTTCGATCGGCGGGCGGCCAGATTTACAAACAGATAAACGAGAATTCATTTTTTCTTCAATTTATTTTTTATAAAGATTACAACAGTAATAGGAATAAATATTTCAGGGCATATCACACAGCGCCATGTAGCCCCGTACTAAGCTTCCACTTATATCAGGTGTGACAATACATTGATCTCTATAATTCTGTCTTTTTATAAAACGTAATTATCATTGATAATATTTTGACAATTTGATTAATTAACTGCATATTTTCAAAGTTCTGGGCTTTTAGTAAAACTTCGTTTTGTAATAAGGCGTGTAGAGTTCAGCCAGCGATTGCGATGTAGCGCAAAAATGTGTTGATTTACGACCTCACGTTAGAAATCTTCAATTCATCAGTAGTTCTCTAATAGTAAGCATGTTATTATACATATGAACCTTTCTCTTGAATAATTCTATCTCTCATCTCTCTATAAGGTAGATGTTATGACGTAGGCATCCGCTAAGAAAGGGTTTTTGGAAATGCCACTTTCAAAGGGGTGAAATAGGGGATGCAAGATTTACTTCTTAATGCGAGCGAAGCCGCGAGCATCCGCTTAGTACATATATATTAGTGATAGCCTTTGCGTCATGGACACATAAAATATTTAGTATATCATTGTGAGCCCTATCTTAATCAGTAGGTACGATAAATGATTACTACTTATTATCGCTTATGTTCATCAAGACGGGTTATTTTTTTATCGCTTCAGATTATTATTTGCCGTGTTTTTGTATGACATGAGTAAATTTAGGCATTCACTGGTACATTGAGATACACAAGTGCAAATGGTATTTTATTTTCTCAGAATCGTCATACTTATATAAATTCGAATATTTAAATTAGATACGATAACCAAGTGTTAGGGGAGTCCTTTGCCCAGGTGTGGGATAGTATAGGTTAACAAAAAAAACAAGTGTTACATTGATTTACTTGAGGGTGCTCCCGGTTTCGCTCGCATTAAGAAATAAAACTTGCATCCCCTTATTCACCCCTATAAATGTGGTATTTCCAAAAATCTTTTCTTAACGGATGCCTACGTTATAGCATCTACTTGCTTGCCAAATTTGGGCCCGACCCGTCCAGTGGTTTGGGCTGTGCGTTGACAGATCAATATGTCAGTCAGTCAGTCACCATTGAGTTTTATATATGTATTTAGATGAAGTGTTATTAATTTATGACGTGTAACCTATTAAATTTTTGTATAAATTAAGCCGGATTTCATTGTAAATGTATATTAAGTTTTGAAGGAAACTTTCGCTCCTTAAAGCTTTGATTTCCTAGGAAAGCGGTGCCTTCATATAGCGGCCGTAATACAGCGGTGAATGAAGTCACTGAAACGTTGTCTATGTAAACGAAATGGCGCGGTTTCCTGGAGAGCGGTAACTTGCACCGTAATTTACTTTAATTATTTTTGCGTCCGTAATATCACGGCCGCTATACGACGACACCGCTTTCCTAGGAAACCAAAGCTTAGTACTCGTACGAGTACGTCTAAAGTATATGGTGTTAGTAACAGCAGTCGCTGAATATATAATAGGATCAAACTTTGTACAGATGCCTAAAGAATATTTCCCGCAAGGCAAATTTCGGTCAGACGCAAATTCCAAGGTAAATTTAATAATTCTCATCTCAACCAGTTTTACTAAAAAATGAGAAGGTAGTACAAAATCTCCGAGTGGCAGGAGATGGGGCAAAACCGAGAGGAGTGGCGTCTCTTTGTGTCGGAGGCCAGAGTCCACTTTGGGTCGCAACGCCGCATTAGTAAGTAAGTAAGTACAAAATCTCACCTCAACATCAATCACCACACGGCCGGTGAAGACAGCTTGCTCCAAATACACATCTAAGTCTACGAACAAGTTGTGAGGGTAGACATTATTCTTGAGACGGTAGGCCGGGTCATCTAGGTTGGTGCTTCGGTCTAACCACTCGAAGTTAGACCTAAGCTCGGCGAAGGGATCCGCTACCGCGGTCCCGATAAGGACAAGCAGGATGCTTGAAAGCAGCATGGTTGAACCTGGAAATAGGGCGACAGGTGTTACATTTGTTCGGATTCCAACATCCATTATGCTAGCAAAAAAAATGTTGCAATGATTTTCTATCAATCTATATCCCTATTGATAATAATGAATGCCTAATTTTTCATTAAGCGTAATTTTAAACCGGACGCTACGTTTAGATGGGATTAGCTTCCAACCAACTTAAATAGTATTAATATTGTCCTTGCCTCCCTGTTGTGCAATCAAATCTATGAAATTTTAAAAAAATGTGTAGTGACGGGTACTTACTTTTCTAAAAGAAATTGGCTATGTAACCGGATCTAACCAGATATTACTCACCCATAGCGGTCCCTGCAACGACGACCGACCGACTACAGACATCTACTAACCATATTATATATTTATCAATAATTATTCTCTTATCTTACGTACCAGTAACGATTATGACTTTTTATCTAAAGAGTTCACAAAATCGAATTTTATCGAACTACAATCGCGAGTTTTATCTCTATCGAAGTTATGGCTTTTGGATGATTGATTTTTATAGAATAATAGTACTACTAATAGTAATACTGCTGAGTTCTGCTAGACTGCAGTAGGGGGAAATCGCGGCTTTGTCGGATTACGTCCATCAGTACAGTACAAGAACTGTTTTGCTAGAGGCTAACAAATAGTCAGATAATTTGTATTATTATTTTGACGCCTGCGGATTTGCTCACATTATTTCAAGACAAAAGTAGCTTATGACACTTCTAAGACCTCATACTACCTATATACCAAAATCATGATGATCAGATCAGCCGTGTTTGTGTGATGAGCGTTTAAAATGACAAACAGAGACCCAATAAACAGAGATACAAGCATAAACAGAAAATAATCTAAAAGTTGTTGGAATGTGATCAATTCTAAGTATCTCCTGTGCTCAACGGTGAGCACAACGCGAAAACATAATGAGTCATAGATTCCAAAACTCTGCAAAATACTTCAGCTGAAAAGAGCAAGCCCAACGCTTAATTTTATTTGAGCCGAGGTTTTTAGTCTTTTGGGAGAAAATATATATTGAGTCAGAAAGTATGCCATTTTGTGACAGGTTATAAAGAATTGATTGATTGATAAATTCTTTATTAAAACACCACATACATAAAAAAACAATACAAAAAAGACATAGAAAATAAAATTTGCGCTTTAACTGGCGGCCTTATCGCTAAGAGCGATCTAAAGAATATAATTTAAATCCGGGTATTAATAATTTCTTATCGCTCGCAAATTGAATTAGTAGTCAACATTTTCTTGTAGATGTCTGGAAGGAAATCCCATATTGTACATGACTATTGAATATAAAATTTGACTAATAATTAACAGTCTATGTCTATACCTACTCTTTATTCCATACTTATCGGGTAACAATATGTCTGGTGCCTAACATTTGGTATCGAGGTAATTACTTTCTTATCAAACTATAACGTTTGCTATTGTAGCCATCTCAGAGGCTCACGAGGTGGTTTGACAACTCTGACACCAGATTAGGCAATTCGCTTACGAACTTACTCCTTCTTCTTATCGAATGCAGGTGGCCAACTCTGGTGTCGACACTTTATCTTGATGGCGGCTTGCCGCCTTAAGGGCCTCTGACATGGCTTAATGACTGCCGTACTGGACAAACAGCCGGGACCTACAATTTATCGTGTCATCCGACCCACGGAAGCGCCCAAACTGGAATGCTTTCTCCATTTTGTCATAGTCTACCATGAAGTCTTTTTGAATCTAAATATATTTGATATGGTGTTTCATAAATTCGTAAACCTTTCACTAAAGACTCATTGACATATATTAACCAATGACAGTCAAATGATCCACCAATTATTTGTAAAAGTTCCAAGAAATTCTATAATCTACAGAAAAAGAAACTCGAATTATAATTACATAGGGTTTCCTATTCGAGTGAAAACTTTTCTTATTAATGAATCACTCTGCTGCTATGTACATACATAAAACACAATACATAATCTATGGGTACATGTATTTATTTTAATACGATTTATTCACGCAATAATTCTACGTATTCGCTTAGATTAAAAAATATATTTAAAATAAACAAGGATCACAAAATCTAAGTACACCTGTCATCTGTAGAATTAGCATAGTCGACCATATATTCCCATAAGAAAACCTCTGTTTAAATTTTAAATTATTTTGAAGATAACAACACAACAACAATAAATGTAACACGAGGAAGAAGGTCATTTGTTTAAGAAAACATCTGATTATATTTTATTAAAAAACTAATGTTTAATTCCTTATAATTTTTAATAAATCATAGTAACGAATCAGATACAAGAGGTCTGTATTGATTCTATTTACATTTTGTTTACATATTAGGCAAGGAAGTTAATGCATAGAGTGAGAATCAGCGTGACGAAGCTTAGAGCTGCAATGTTGGCTGAATCTGGCTCGTCAGTAGTAGGTTCTGGTGTGGTGATTGGGTTAGGAGTCACAGTAGGAGCTTCAGTCACTTCGGGGATGACCACATCTTCGACCACATCTTCAACGTAACCAGTCTCGAAGTAGGAAGCGAATTCCGAAGCCCTTCGGTCGTACCACGCGATGTTAGTTCTAGCGGCGGCAATGGCGTTGATGCCGGTGTTGTAAACGCTGTCACCAATGGCAGCTTGGTTTTGGACCAACCAATTGTTGACCTGTGAAGCAGAACAGTTTTTTAAAAGAGTTTATTACTAAAACATAAATATTGGATTCATAAAAAAGTAATAAAATATTTCAGGACATATCACACAGCGCCATCTAGCCCAATTCTAAGCTTACGCTTGTATCGTGGATATAATAATACATACATATGTATGTGCATACTTTTCTTTTGTAAATACATACTTATTATGCATAGAAACGACCAGACTCGACACAAGTAATTACAAATTTTAATATTTATAATTGATTGTGTTATGGAATCGACTGCCAACAAACAAAAGAGAGCAGTCAAGTCAATCGTATTCTTTTGTCATTTTCATTTGTGCTTTAGAAACAATGTGATGCTATTTTCAGTAGGTATTCACGTTGTAAAAGAAGCTTACCGTGGAAATTTGTTCCTCATTGAGCAGACGTGATATGATTGAGTTCAATGGAGTGGCAAGCCCGATTCTGGAAATATAAAATCGTATGTTATAAGTATGTATGTTTAGAAGACACGATTAAATTTTGTTACCAAATATACAACAAGAGCAGAAACAAAAATAATCAAAGTCAAGATCTATTTGCCATGATGTGTACATTTATACACATAAATTATCTGAATGAATATGAATCTGTTTTAAATTTTAAAAGAGTAAGCATTTATACTTATAATAGGAATGTTAAATTAATCTTTATATTTCTGTCCACGTATTTCTCAAAACTAAACATGCTAAGTGTGATAACAAATTGATTCTTTTCATCTAAATCATATGATGGTTTTTGAAAAAATAGTCCTGAGAGAAAACGTTCTATCGTTTTTAATAGAATGGAACCTTATTTTGTCTAGATCTAAATGCTCACATCAATATACTATAGCACTTGACTTACAAAGAAATTTGTATACGAAAAGATTTTACAATTATTCTTTAAATTACAAGTACTTACGAGTTCTGTGTCCTCTCCACATTGTTGGTCAACCAGGTGAAAGATCTCATGGTGTTCTCTTCGTTAGAGGTAATAACTGCGCTCAGAGCAGTGCTCATATCCTGCTCCCTTATGATTGGAGGATGGGTGGTGGAAGGCTCCGTGATGGCCACCCAGACCCTGTACAAGCTGGCCTGGTCGAGGGTGCAACCAGCAGCCTGGATCATCACCACTTGCTCGCTGGCGTGGTCTGCTTCCAGGAAACGGGCCCAGAAGTAGTCGAAGTCAGCAGCGGTACCGTAACGAAGACCATTGCAGTATATCCATGGACGCATATTGGGAGGGATTCTGAAATTAATGGGTAAAATGTGGTACAGATATTGTTGGAAGACAAATCAATTCGTTTTTGTTTCGTTTTCTTTACATTTCAATATAATAGTTGACCTATACCCAGCAGTGGGTCAACAAAGGCTAAAGAAGATAATGATGATTATTAAAGTATATGGTACTAAGCTTCAATAAACAGTTACTTTAAAACAAATTAAAATTACAAATTCCAGGCTCAATATGATATGGGAAGAACCGATCGAATCCAATAAACAATGGATTAAATAATTAATGAGTGATTAGTTAAGCACTGTCTTGTTTCAACTTTTCAGTCCTTTCAAAGTAAACTATTGGAAAAGATCCTGATTATCAAGGTTCAGTTTAAAACTGACTTGTGCTAAAACATTATAAGTACTCACGCAGCTTGCGTATTCCTCCAAGCCTGGAAGCTGGTCTGAGCAGCAGCGATGCAGTCACTGTGTCCGACGTTGCAGAGCATCTGGTTGACGTACATCCTCTGCAAACCAGGCATGAAGGCGTCTCCACCAGCTGGCTCCGACCAGCCGAGGCGAGCCACTACAGCCGCACTAGACCTGATGATGAGATCCTGAAAAATAATGAGACTGAGATTGTAGTAGTTCTTGTACATAAAACTGCCCTTAGATTTTATTTTGCCACGCTGAAAACATAATTAAATGACGACAACTACCTAGTCCATAAGACACAGAAAATGAGTCACGATCCTCAGCAGGGAAAGATACGTCTAAGAAGAGGTAGAAAACATAATTGAAAAAAGAATTACATGTCAGATGAGTCATACTTAGTTGGTTTGATGTGCGATATAGTTAAGTGATGACACATCATTTTTCCAATTATCAGCGGTAGACAAAAATTTACTAACTTTAGTATTAGTATTATCATGGCATTAGGTATATTACACCAGCTGTGCCAGCGACTTCGTCCGCAATGAATAGTTATTAACATGAAAACGGTTCTAGTGAGTAAATCTTAAAAGATAGACATATACTGTTGCAGTCATTTTGTTAGATCATTTCAAGAAAAAATATTCTTTCATACATATTTTTTTGATATCTTGGACCGTTTTCTCAGCACACGCAACGGAAGCCTTCAAAGATGAATAATTTTCCCCGTTTTTTTCATATTTTCCATTGTTCTTCGCTCATATTAGTTGCAGCGTGATTTTATACAGCCTTCCTCGATAAATGGTCTATACAACACAAAAATTATTTTTCAATTCGCACCAGTAGTTCCTGAGATTAGCGCGTTCAAACAAACAAAGAAACAAACTCTTCAGCTTTTTAATATTAGTATAGGTTTCCATGAAATTTAAGGCTTTGCTCTTTTTGCCAAATGCGGTGAAAGATATTTCTTTTTATTATTTTCGTGATGTAAGTTACCTAAAGTGTGCTAAATAATAAACTTACATTCAGTTTAGCAGTGGCATCATTATCATGAGCGACCCTCCTGATGACCCATTCGAAGCCGTTGATGGCTGTGATCCAAGGCGCGTAGGCGTCTTCGAACTCCAAGAAAGATATGATGTTGAAGATCCTCTGGTAAGGGGTCACACCGGCGCGAGCGAACGCGAACAAATCGTCAATAATCTGGAACAAGATACCAATAAAATGAATTGCATTAGTAACTAATATTTACATATATTCCACAAGCATACACAAAAAGACTTAAACATTCAGAAAAACTAACAAATATATTTACAAAAAAATCAGCACACCGTCCACATTGTTGCTGTGCGGCAGGGATCCCAAGATGCTGGCAGTATTTCCTCTTTGAATGGAAAGACTCAATCGTTGAGGAAAATAGCTGCCAGCCCTGACATCTCCTGTGGCAAGGACCAAATGTTTGCTTATCTGTTTCACGAATAATTTTGTTCCTCGTTTGGGCACGGCGAGTATATATGGGTTAACCCATATATACTCGCCGTGCCCAAACGAGGACACTCATAAATCTACCCACATTTTTTTAACATATTTGTTTTTAGTTAGTTCATTTGCTGGATTATGATGACAAGTAGTGTATTTTTATGTTGTTTAGTAAAAATAATAATTTAAAACTTATTTAAGTCGGATATTGTGCATTTTGTGGACCTGTTTCTTACTTCAGTGATATTCCAAAGTTCATATACTTTATTTCTATCTTTGTCTTCTAGATATTTTTGTTTTCTTACATAAATTACTTAATTGTTTTATATACTATTACTTACTACTTTCTTCCATTACAAAACTTAAGTACAAGTAAGACAAAATCTAATTTTATCATGCTGTCCCCAATTGGGGCCAATGGGCATATCTGAGGTAAATAATTGATTATTTTTGTAGATAGGCCAATGCCAATTTCATAATGACACGACGGCTATTTAGCAGTCGTAATGACTACCAAGGCCTTCAAGAAGCGATTGAAGCTGTAATAGACGAAGAAGGAGACGTTGGTGAGATTGACTTAGTGGCACTGCCCCCAGAACCAAGTGTGGTTAGCGATGAAGAAGAAGGAGACGATGATAACCTTCAAACTAAAGCCTTTCCGCGAGACATACCAGGTAAAGTTCAAGTGTTTACTAATAGAGATGACGAGGATTGGGACAGTAGTGACGAGGATTCACTTGAAGTCAAGAGTCGTAAAAATACACCTCAGGAACCCCGTTGGCGTAAATCTGATCCTTCATATTCTTTCGTATCCTTCTGTGCGATGGCTGGACAACAGTGTTTGCACTATGAGGTCGAACTTTGGCAGTGTTCTCCCTCTAGGTAAAGTAAAGAGATGGAGTGCTATAGAGAAGAAAAAAGTGGACGTTGGAATCCCGCATGTTTTCAAACCTACAACAAGGGTATGGGTGGGGTTGATCAAACTGATCAGTCTATTGCCCTGTACCGCACCGCTGTACGTGGCAAAAAATGGTGGTGGGTTTTATTTACTTACATGCTGAATCTAGCCATTGCAAACGCATGGCGTCTCCACCTACTAACCAACGAAGTCAAGATGGATCAGCCTCAATTTCGACGCTATGTCGCTCGTCACTATTCGCGAAACACAGAAAGCGTATCAATGCGACCAGCAGCTTCTGTAGTGCCAAGTCTGCAACACGATGGGGTGGGCCACTACCCTCAAAAACTATCCCAGCAATTGAGATGTGCCGTTTGTCATAAAATAGCCCGCTGGCAATGCAAAAAGTGTTGTAAGACACTTTGCATTGATAAAATTTGTTTTGAAAGTTTTCATACTGTTTGAGCCCAGTGGCCCCATTTGAGGACGGCATTTTTTTTCTATCAAAATAAAAAAAATCATTAATATTTTTACGTTTTTTACTTCATTATGTCAGATTCTACCAATTAATACAAAAAATAAAGTTTTTTTACGGCTCAGTTTGGTTTGGGTCTAAATGGGTTTGCATAAACGCTAGCTCCGGTACAATATATTTTATTCGGATTGTCCTCTAAATAAATACTATTTTCCTGACATATAAACTTTTGGTGCCTTTTCTTACATTTCGTGTTTACTTACTTTTAATATAAAAGTGTATAATATTTCTGCGATAAAAATAATCGTCAGCAGATTGATAATGTTTATTCCCTTTTTTAAATATGTATAAATAATACAAACCTGAGCACGGTTGTAGGGGTGAATGACTTCTCTCTCAGGAGACCTCAGCGCTCTCGTGAGCAGAGCCCAGTTGGTATCGTCATAGTTAACGCGGTAGAAACCTGATTATAGAAATAACGTTTATTAAAAACTTGTATAAAAAATAATATACACGCATGATGTAGAAGTGTACGGCATACCTACAAAGTACGCACCCAAATCCTTGTGGCATGGAATTAAAATAAGTATGTACAGCATTTACATAACTTATACATTCTAATTCATCCTTCTCAAATAGTATCCTTCTTGCATAGGCTATATCTCTAACCAAGGAGTTGTGTTGAACAAATACATTTTCTTTTCTAATCAATAATACAAAATCTTACCAGATTCCTGTTTGTTGAAGATGACCCACTCAAGCCCGGCGGATCCTCTGTCAAAGGAGGTGACCTGCGCGCTGATGAACCTCTCGGGTTTCAAATTGCTGAAGTCAGCGTCATTCTGCCTCGTCCAGGTAATGGGCACGTGCCACAGACCGGGGTGGGCTGACACTCCGGTGGTACGCTCCCAACGGGACTGAAATTAAGGCAGATAGCAACCGATAAAAACCGATTTTCGGAAAAAAAATGTATATATTTTTAATATATGTAAATATAGTATTTAAACAACATTGACATTATATATCAAACAAAGATCACCTTTTTGCTTCATTACACTTATCTTCCCTGCCACAATATGGCATAATTTCGATGGAAATAAAATGGTTTTTGTAATTAAAAGGACAATTTCTGAAACAAAAATTTTACGGGTCTCTCTCTTTGAGTCGTATTTCCTTATGACTGAGGACCGTGACTCCCCGGCAGAATTAATTCGTTAGGGGAGTTCTCTTGGGCAGATACATTGTGGTGGCCGCCCAGGTCCTTTTTTTACATGATATAGGCTTACGCTTGACTACAACTTGCCTGATGGTAAGCAACGTTATAGTCTATGATGTAGCACGCTTGCCTAGAAGAAACCGGTTTACTCTCGAAGATTTTTACTTATTTTTTTTTTACCTTCCACCGAAGACACATGTCGTCGGTTTTGATGGTCTTCAAACATATCGGTTCCCTCACGATGTTTTTCTTCACCGTTAAGCAAGTGCAAATCCGAACTTAAGTTATAATACAAGTCTTTGGTGTAGGGCCGGATTCAAACCAGGGTGCGTCTGGATGAAAAGCAGACACTAGAACTGCTGAGCCACATTCGCTTTTTTTAACCTGTATTCATTCTTGTCAGTGGGGATGCGGCATTAATTCTAAATTGCTGTAGATAACAGTTAGTATAGTTATGCGTCAGACAGAATATTGAATAAAAGCCACCGCTAAGCTTTGTCTGTAAAATTCTTTGCTTCAAAGTCACATAGGTATTTTACGTGTCACTACAAAACATACCTGTGTCACGGTGATGCGTCCAGTTGCTTGATCAATGGAAACAGAAAGCAGAGGATGTCCAGCTTTCTCAGACCAGGTCTTGAAGTACTCAGAAATGGTCATTCCGTTGTATGCAGTCAAGGCATTGTCCTCAATGGCCGCGGCGTCGAGAGCGTCAAAAAGATGCTGAGGCTCGGCGACATCGTAGGATCTGGTATAAAATGACGTTTTCATGAAATTTTGGTTCGGTTTGATCATTAGATAGATAGATATTACTACTACGTATAGAGAAGTCAACGCGTTGCATGATTTTGCGCCACGCTTTGCTGTACGCTGTACAGCAACTATCCAGTGAGTATCCAACGCCCGTGGAGAACAGTTGTGTTTAGCTCGCATAAATAACAACATCAAATGCCTGGTTGTGTTCTTAAAGACTGCCGTATATACTCCAGAACATAAAAAAGTGATGGTTTAACCTTTCATCGTTAAGTAGACATTTAAACGTTGAAAACTCTTTGATTTAAAGTTTTTCGCGATGTAACAATGCTCACAAGAATCGGGATGCCGGGCGACGCCATTTTGCAAATACACGGCGCTTAAGTCGTTTTGGTCGCGAGAAAACTGTACTCTGTACGCTTTTAAGCGCTGCATATTTTAATACTTTGGTTAGACGACATTACTATTTTTTTGCGCTGCAGCGAATTTTAGTTCAATATCTTTCCAAAATGAAGCAAAGCTTTGGTTCGGGGTGTCTGTTCTATACGCTAGTAATATAGTTCGATGGGTTTAATACACCTACTGGTTCCAATGGCAGGCCTACGCTGAATGTTTGCATACAGCATCATTGTGTGGTTTTCTATAGGTATGTTTGTATGTGTGTTATGTAGTATGTATTTTTTGTATTTGTTTTTAAGTCGTTTTATAGCCAAAGTGAACAATGTTATTATATCTCTCTTATTTCAAGAGTAGGTATCAGAAAAAAATACTTTGCATTGTAATGGCAATTTTTAAATTTACATTAAAAGAAAAACACTATTTTACATCGCCATCTATCCATTTTTTAAAGTTTTAAAATATAAATAAATGAATACATATTTTTTATTAGTAGTAACTCCATTTCCATGCAGCGCTTATTGAGTAATAATAATAATTATATAGTCATTCTTCGTGAAATTTTTATTAATCCGCTAATCTTCAAACGTGCCATTTGGTCAATACAGGTAATCAAATAATTAATTATTGCTTCTGATAGCGTTTTATCAAAATAACAAAAAAAAAATATAATAATGAAGTTTGTATAAGAAGCTCTCATCATCTTCAGCCGGTTTACTTTTATCCACATGCATTGTGATTTTTGTAGGCTTCTTTAGAAAATAAATACTTGAGCCACAGATGTAGTAAATAGTTGGCAGCTGCCCTGTCTTATAGATGAGTAATAATAATACATTCTGCTTTACAAACTTAACATTAGAATTTGATTAAGATTTCCTTAATTATTAACTTACCTCGCTCTCAGATAGTTCCTCAACCCCTTCACATAGGTGTCGACGCCGAGGAGGTATTGTGTCATCCGCAGAACTGAAGCTCCTCTAGCGTACGTGATAGTCGAGAAGTGAGCGCTCACTGATGTAGGGTCAGTAACACTCGGATCAGTCAAAGGATGAGCAGAGTCAATGGAGTCCGACAACATTGACACTTGGACTTGCTCTACGATGAAACGGTCGTCAAAACCTAATTCTGGCTCGACCTGTGAGAAGTGAAGAATAATTTTGTTCATAATACTCACTTACGTGTAGTACAAAATCCATTGATGATGCAATTTATCAATACTGTTGGGTTACTATGCAAAATAGCCAAAATGATAAAAATGAAAACTCGTGTTTATGTAAAAATAAGGGATTAAAAGGGAGAAGCAGAAAGAATGTATACGTACAGATCCGGTCAGATAATACTGGTAGAATCTTGCAAAGGCCTCGTTAAGCCAAAGGTTATCCCACCATGCGCAGGTGACCAAGTTACCGAACCACATGTGGGCGATTTCGTGGGACACAATATTGGCAATACGCTGCTTATAGAAGTTGCTGGTTTCAGCAGAGTTGAAAAGAAGGAGTGCTTCTCTGTAAAAATATTGTAAAATAAACAATCATCATCATCGTCATCGCGGTAATTTTCGTCTAGGGACACCATTTAAAATGGATATTATGCTTTTTTTTATTTCTCTCTTGAGTCGTATTTCGTCGTGTCTAAGGTTCGTGACCCCCACATAATTAATTCGTTAGGGGATTAAAATCGTGAATCTTTTGGCAGATAAATCGTGGTGGGCGCTTAATTCCTTCCACGGAAGACACATGTCCTCAGATATTAAGTATTTTTATTTACCACCAAGTATGTATATTAGTACGAAATTGTTTGATCGATCAATCTTTCCATCAATATATCAATCGTTTATCTTTACATGTGAATTGTCGTAAGTGTACCCTAAATTTAATAGCCGCTAGCTAAACCTTTATCAGCGGATCTTAGCAATGAAAAAATTGTTATACTGCCCGAATTAAAACAACTGTTACCTGCCTATCTTTGATAAAATATTTTAACAACGAGTATACAAAACAAAATTGAAATTGTTACTATTAAGTAACACTATCTACTCAGTAGATGAGTTTTTAAAATGTAAATATTAATTATACAAATTTATATGACATTGACTTGTAAATTGACATTTAATAATAAATTATTTGTATTTGTACATATTATCTATATGACAATGAATAATAAAACAATAATTTGATGTGAATAATTTAAATTACCTGTATGTAAGAAGACCCCAGTTCTCCATAGCGCCAGCAGAGAAGTCTGGGATAGCAGCTTGTTTCATATTCATATTTTCAGCCATAGTATAGTATGGGATCTGCGTATACTCTTCCATGGCTTCAAGAAGCCTTTCTCCGACATCCAAAGACCAATCTCCATCGGTACCGATATTGTTTCTCGCGTATATTTGGAAAGGCCGGCTTGCGTTGTTGTTGTTTGAGACTACTTGGTAGTGAGACACGATGAAAGCCAACAAGTATGTAGATGTCACTGGAGTTGTGTAGAAGGTTTCTGTGATTCGACCGTTCAGTGGTCTAAAATAAAATAAAAAGACATATGTATATAATATTATTAAAATAAATTAGCCATCGACGCTTAGTGACCGTCGGCGTTTTTGATGATAAAACTTTTTAATACGCAACTCCTAAGATTACTTACTGAGATGTAACTCTGATAGGCATGTTAGATATGGTTGGGCTGAAACTCTCTTCCCTTGAGATACTGATATCAAAAGTGGCTTTGAATCCAGGTTCATCGTAGCAAGGGAAAGCTTGGCGAGCATGTCCAGGCTGGAACTGGGTAGTACCCATCCACCTAAAAATAAGTTATACATTGTATAGAAGGGCTAAATTATTTTAAAAGCTTCAAAACAAACTCGGTAAAGTTTCACGTTTTACCTTATTCCTGTGCTGTCCCTATACCAACTTCTATAAAATCCTCTCATATTTGTCTGTAAGTTTCCGGCAAAAGTACTCCTGACGATGTACTCTTGGTTCAACGCAAGAGGAGTCGTGGTACTTATCCTCAGAAACGATAGCGTGGGGTCGCAAATGAACTGCTGGTTTGGAGCTGTGATATCAACAGGATTCTGATTGGCGTCTAGATAAGTGACTGTAAGAGTCCTGATGGTAAGATCGTTGCAGTGCATGACAATCTCGTTGATATTTGCTTCAGAAGCTGAAATATAGATGACCACTGAACCATTGAAGGTAAACGGAGCAATTCCTGGAGTAGCGATTATGTCAACGTCGAAGTATGGAGTCAAGGTGACTTCATAGCGACTAGGACGAGTAGTGGTTGGTAGGCGGTACTCAGGATTTCCCAAACGTTCAGCAAACTGGGTCCATTCCTCTTCCAAAGTCATCATTTCCGGGATGGGGCTAAAGGAAATGGAGCCCTGAAGAAGGGCCACCCCCACAAGGAAGGAAAACCAGCGGTTTGCCTAAAAAATACGAAATCATCATCATTGCTTTGATCGTCTACATGAGATGATATAGTTGCAAAAAATATTGACTCTGTGGATATCATTTTATAAATACTTAGTTAATTTTAACTTAAAATTTGTAGCTACATATTGTAAAATTTATTTAAAAATATCCATAGATAATTGCCATAACTAAATATGTTATGGATATTTTAGGAAAAAAAAACTTACCATGATTACGCCGGTTTTGCCTAAACTGTAATAAGTCAAAACTTACCACCCGCTCGATATATCAATATCCAAACATTACCTATAATCTCTTTTATCTTATCCAAACTACAATAAAGTTAATGATGCAGATAACGAAGCAAAATTATCGCAAGTATCTTTACCAAATCCTGGTTTTATCGATGCGTTGTATCGTCCTATGTCATCAGTTATATTATACACATTTTTACATCCGTATAAAAAAAATTGGTATATATCTAACATATCCGTGTAGGGCAAATAAAAACATCAAAATAATGAACTCATTGTTTTTATTGACACTTCCATAGTCACAGCATTATTTATTCCGATCTAATCTCTAAGATAAATATTAAAAGAAAGTTTTAAACAGTAAAGTCACTACTTATTATAACCATTATATTTACAATTCCATTACACCAAATCACAGTTTACATGTCTATAAAGTCTATAAAGGTTTACTGGTAACTAAACTCTTGCATATTATCAAGTTCGCCGATCCTGAGATGTTGCTTTGGATTAGGTATCAAAACAGCTCCTTAATGGTTATGCCCTATATCCCAGTAACTCTAATGACATTGTATTGAATTGAGGGTACCTATACAAATAAATGTTTAGGCAAGGAAGTTAATGCATAGAGTGACAATCAGCGTGACGAAGCTCAAAGCTGCAATGTTGGCTGAATCTGGCTCGTCAGTAGTAGGTTCTGGTGTGGTGATTGGGTTAGGAGCCACAGTAGGAGGTTCAGTCACTTCAGGGATGACCACATCTTCGATCACATCTTCAACGTAACCAGTCTCGAAGTACGAGGCGAATTCCGAAGCCCTGTTATTATACCAGGCCTGGTTGTTTCTTGCAGTGTTGAGAGCATTCATACCCACGTTATAAGCGCTCTCGCCAAGAAGAGCCTGATTCTGAGTCAGCCAGTTGTTCACCTGTAATCAATAAAGTTTAATTAGATCCCTATCTTTTAACAGGATGTAACTATATCTAAATTCAATTATCATGCATATGATAATACATAATATAATGAAGCTAACGCTCAGTCTGCTTCCAATATACTTTTGCATCTAGTTATGTCTAGACAAATACATATTTTGAAAAATATTGAACTTACCGTGGTAATCTGTTCCTCGTTCAAAAGACGGCCAATGATGGTGTTCAATGGAGTGTTCAAGCCGACACTGTAAGTTAAAATTTAAAAATTAAGAACTTTAAATAAAAATAAGTAAAATAATAACAAAATAAAAGTCATTTTTTTCAGGCATATTCAACCCAGAACTTAATACTAATACTACTTTCTTGAGTTAAACTTTTATTGGAAAATGAGCGAAAATAATCACGACCGGCAGGATTCGAACCTGCGTATTTCTGCTACCGTCAGAACGCCTTAACCACTAGGCTACGGTCTATTAACTGCCAGGCGCGAAAATCCACACTCATTTCCATACACTTCAGACTGAGCGGCTGATGGCGCCACTTGTGCTGTCAGAATATGTCTAGCAAAACAACCATAGTGCAGTTTAGCACTTAATAAATTAACTCATACTTTCTTGAGTTGATAAAAATACCATTATATATAATATAATCATCATCATCAGCCCGTAATCGCCCGCCGCTGAGCACAAGCTTCTCTTCTAGTAGGTACGTCTTCTAGTACCATAATAACTTTTTAATCAGATATAAATTCTATAAATACATATGTATATGTACATAAGAACAAAATAATCAACAATACTCACGATACGCGGGTCCTTTCCACATTGTTTGTGATCCAGTTGAAGGACCTCATGGTATTTTCCTCGTTCCTGTTAATAGCAGAGGCTAGAGCGCTGGCCAGATCCTGGTCTCTGATGGTCGGGGGGTGAGTAGTTCTTGGCTCTGTGATGGCTACCCAGAACTTCTCCAAGCTAGCCTCGTCGAGGGTGCATCCAGCCGATTGGATCATAACAAGCTGCTCGCTGGCATGGTCTTCCACCAAATAACGGCTCCAGTAGAAATCAAAGTCCGCAGCAGTGCCGTGACGAAGACCAGCACAGTATACCCATGGACGCATGTTTGGTGGGATCCTGTTAAATATGTACATTGAAACATGTGATTATATAAATGTACACTTTTGTGTTCTACTAATGATAGACATGACAGGTAAGGGATTCGTTAAAAGACAAAAAATGGGCAAAGGGTGGCTAGCTAACATATAAACAAATAACGTAGTCAAGTCAAAAGGCAGATTAGACCAATCAAAGGAAGTTAAAAATAAAATCAATCAAACATTCATAAAATTGCTTAGCAAAAGGCCAGTACACTTACACTGCATTATTATTGCGCCAAGCCTGGAAGTTGGTCTGAGCAGCAGCGATGCAGTCACTGTGTCCAACGTTGCAGAGGAACTGGTTGACGTACATCCTCTGCAGACCAGGCATGAAGGCGTCTCCACCAGCTGGCTCCGACCAGCCGAGGCGAGCAACGACGGCTGCGCTAGATCTGATAATGAGATCCTGAAAGATAAGAAGTATGAAATCACTGTCTTAATGCCAATCGCAGTGTTTTAATAGCCAGATTTCCCATCCTTTATTTTGAAGATTTTTAATTATTTGATTCCATGTATTGTAACATGGTGTTGTACTTTGTGTTTGATAAAAAAATATGGCTTACTAGAAAATAAATTATAATAATGCGCATCTTGGTTTTTCATACATTCAACTTAGCCCTGGCATCATTATCATGGGCGACTCTCCTGATGACCCATTCGAATCCACTGACGGCAGCCAGCCAAGGAGCATAAGCATCTTCAAACTCTAAGAAGGACAGGATGTTGAAGACTCTGTGGTATGGAGTCACACCTGCGCGGCCGAAGTTGAAAAGATCATCCACAATCTGAAAAAATATATATGGTAGAATTGAATTTGTTTTACAATTCTTTAACACAATTTTTCATTATATTGAATGTATTAGTCTACGTTAGTTTTTTGATATATAGCAAAAATATGTATTGAATTTCATTCTTTAAACTAATTTAAATTAAAATAATACATACCTGTGCGCGGTTGTATGGGTGAATAACAGTCCTTTCGTTGGATCTCAAAGCTCTAGTAATCAACGCCCAGTTGGTGGGGTCGTAGTTCACGCGGTAGAAACCTAAAAAGTGATTTAAATATATTAACTAGCCCAAGTTTGGCTCATTTGATGAGAAATAATACAACAAAAGTAAAATATGTAGAATCGATATTAAAATATGAGGGTTCGTACCAGTTTCACGTTTGTTGAAGATGACCCACTCAAGTCCAGTAGATCCTCTGTCAAAAGAGGTAACTTGCGAGCTGAGGAAACGCTGAGGCTTTAAGTTGTCAAAGTCAGCATCATTTTGCCTCGTCCAGGTAATAGGAATATGCCACAAACTAGGATGAGAAGACACGCCGCTTGTTACTTCCCAACGAGACTAAAAAATACAAACTTTTGTTTTATAATGTCGTAGATGATGATGATTAATTGATTATGTAGGTATGTATTTGGTCAATCGTTTTAGCCACACAATTAGTGTGTTATCATTTAAGTATGTACGGTATAGATGAGATAACATGTATGGATATAAATGTACCTAATTGTAACCACTACAGCAACCAAGATTAATAAAGAATATAGCAGAATTTAGAATTGTATCTCATAATTGAGAATGTGGTTGTACGTTTTACCCAGATATGTATCTTGCCATTAAAAAAAAAAACAGAAAACAATGTTTACCTGAGTCACAGTGATGCGTCCAGTAGCTTGATCAACGGAAACAGAAAGCAGAGGATGTCCAGCTTTCTCAGACCAGGTCTTGAAGTACTCAGATATGGTTATACCGTTGTAAGCAGACAAGGCATCGTCTTCGATGGCTGCAGCATCGAGGGCATCGAACAGATGTTGTGGCTCAGCAACGTCAAAGGCTCTGGAAATAATCAGTTGAATGTATACTCTTTTTAGTTTTTAACGTAAATGTTTTTTTTTTTAAATACTGTTATCATACCTTTCCTTAAGATAAATTCTCAATCCCTTAATGAAAGTGTCATGGCTCAGAAGATGTTCAGTCATTCTCAAAATCGAAGCTCCTCTAGCGTAAGTGATAGTGGAGAAATGAGCGCTCACTGATGTAGGATCAGTTACGGTTGGGTCGGTCAAAGGATGAGCGCTGTCGACCGAATCAGACAACATGGCGGATTGAACTTGCTCCACGATAAAACGTTCATCGAAACCAAATTCGGGTTCAACCTTGAAAAAATAAATTTAGTCAAAAACTATACTAAAATATCCATTAAATCAAACAGCAAATAGCACCATAACACAATATAAGAGGGTCCATTCTATAAACAACAAAAGTATGAAGACAGTTTAGCTGGTCTAATATTATCATACAATCAAAAACAGATAAAAGCAAGAAATCATACCGCATAGGCCAAGTAGTAGGTATAATATCTGGCGAAACCTTCGTTCAGCCAAAGGTTGTCCCACCAGGCACAGGTGACTAAGTTTCCGAACCACATGTGAGTGATTTCGTGAGCAACAATGTTGGCGATACGTTGCTTGTAGAAGTTGTTGGACTTGGCAGGATCGAAGAGAAGTAGTGCCTCTCTGTGAAAGAAAGTCAAAATTGTACATACTCGTGATCATTGGTTTGAAATTGAAATAAAACACAAAAAATGTATTTTGCTCTTAAAAACAAATTTTTGTCGGATCTGTTTGTTTACCTGTATGTAAGAAGACCCCAGTTTTCCATGGCACCAGCCGAGAAGTCAGGAATGGCCGCTTGCTGCATGGTTATATTTTCAGCCATGGTGTAGTAAGGAATCTGTGTCCAATCTTCCATCTGTTCCAAGAGCCTTTCTCCAACATCCAAAGACCAATCTCCATCAGTACCAATGTTGTCTCTCGCGTATATTTCGAAAAGTCTCTCGGTGTCGTTGTTGGTAGAAACCACCTTGTAATGGGACACGATGAATGCGAGCAGGTAAGTTGAGGTCAACGGGGTGGTGAAGAAAGTCTCTGTGATGCGCCCATTCACTATTCTGAAAGATTTTATTGAAATTAACTCACAGATACCTAAATATGTAATGAAACTCTCACGGAAGAAAGATTTCACACTGAAACAACCAAAACACTAAGGACAGCGAGATTATGGAACCAGAGCTCCAGGTAGAGACCTGGAACTCCGGCAGAAAAAGATATCAAACAAATATCTAAGTCAAATTAGACGTCTTTGATTGGTGCTATAGTTTTGAATGGTAACTTTGGGCTATAAAAATTGCACACTCAGCAAAAAACAGCGTTCAAATACTTATTCATTTTTTTTATATTTTGCATATTTAAAGAACTATTCTCATAATACAAAGTATTAACTTAACTGCTTCATAAATATTAGAACTCGACTAATGAAGCAACAGCTTGTATGAAGATAAAAAAAAAACAAATATCGAAAGTGTACGCTGACTGTTATTCTACCTTCAAATAAAGTGATTTTGGGGTATCAGTTAAAATATGTTAGTAACTTTAAAGGTTTACTTAGGTACTTATTTTATTTGTTAACATATTGTACTTACTCAGACATGGTTTTGATTGGCATGTTAGAAATGGTTGGGCTGAAATCTTGCTCCCTGGAGATGCTTATATCAAACGTAGCCTTGAAGCTGGGCTCGTCATAGCTAGGGAAGGCTTTGCGGGCGTGACCGGGCTGGAACTGTGTGGTTCCCATCCACCTAAAAACAGTTTTTTTTTTAAGTTTATTTACTTCAAATATAACAATCAAGTATCTAGATCAAGATAAACAGCCACGTACCTAATACCTTGGCTGTCTCTGTACCAACTTCTGTAAAATCCTCTCATATCATTCTGAAGGTTCCCTACAAAAGTACTCCTGACGATGTACTCTTGGTTCAGTGCCAAAGGCGTGGTCGTGCTGATTCTTAAGAAATCCAATACTGGATCACAGATGAACTGCTGATTTGGTGCCGTGATGTCTACTGGATTCTGGTTAGCATCAAGGTATGTGACCGTCAGGCTTCTGATGGTGAGGTCGTTGCAGTGCATCACTATTTCGTTAACGTTCGCTTGCGTGGCTGATAAGTAGATGACCACAGAGCCATCGAAAGTAAACGGAGCGATTCCTGGAGTGGAGATTATGTTCAAGTCGAAGTATGGAGTCAAAGATACTTCATAGTGGCGAGGACGGGAGGTGGTCGGCAGGCGGTATTCGGGGTTTCCGAGACGAGCGTTGAACTGAGCCCATTCTTCGTCTAAGCTGAGCATGTCAGGTATGGGACTGAAGGAGACGGAGCCCTGAAGAAGGGCCAGCCCCGCAAAGAGGGCAAACCAGCGGTTTACCTAGAAACATAATTCAATTTAGTAATGAAATTTTATTGCATAAAACTTTGAAAACGATAAAGGAATCTGCTATTCTTTTATTATGCACTGTTTTCACTTGTTTAAACGTCATTGATTATTTCACAACTACTAATATTAATTTATTAATTATATTTATCTTTATATTGCTTACCATGATTGCGCTGGTTTGTCTAAGCAGGAATATAGCAAAATTTTAAGACCCCTTTTTATAAATATCCAATGGCGATTAGTCATTACGTTCATTATCTTATCCAAATTAAAAAAGTTAATGAGATAAAAGGGAATTATCTCAGATAACTTAAAAATTAATCATTGGTTTTGGTAGATAAGTGTCGCGTGAGTTTTATACGCTGCTTATGTTTTGATCATTTTATATTATTTTATTTATCTTTAAATTTCATTAAGTATACTATACACGAAATTATTTGTCTTTGGTATCCATGAAAGCGATTTAATTTTTTTAGTTACTATTACGTATATTTTTAATATTTTTTATGTGCATAATGTAGCTTTGCTCAATAAAATAACAGGGATAATAGAATATGAGATCTTATTGAACATTATCACTAGCCAGTGCTAATACATGTAGGTATACTCGTATTTGTCAGGTGATACATCAAAATACCCTTGGTCTTATCATCACGTAAATTGATATGCTCTTGTAAATCTTTTTCAAAATGTTAATTATGAGCAAATTACTAAAGAGATATTATGATTTCAGTAACAAAAATACCTGCTAGACCTCAATTCAAATAACTACAAATATATTCTATGAAATTGAGATAAGCTCATTCTAAGAAAATATAGTAACATATTTGTTTATTATTACTCTATGATCATTGAAACAACCTAGAATTTATGATTTCAACCTAAACAAGCTTGAATTTGTACTTAACACATATTTTTTATGTATCCAGATTAATACCAGAAGCCCTAAAATAAATACACTGTAAATGACACATGCCTTTTCTAGTTTTCTTAGTGAGAGACTATCTTATCATGATCATCCTCATAAAATATTAATATCCCAAACGCATTATTCACTAGATCATAAATTCAATGCATCAAATTTTCCTGTCGTTCTAAGCTTAATTTTAGTGTAATAAAACGTAATCAATAACGTGCTAAAAATATTTATTACAATATGTAAGGGCCTATATACAATTCGGTGGACGAAGGCACTGTTATGGAACACTTAAGTATAAAAATTACATCTTATAAAAATCTTTTGAGCTGTTTATTAAATTTCCATATGTGAATTTATAATTTAAAAATAGTATATTAAAGTTGACTTTTCATATTACTATGAGAATTAAATTACTTATAAGATAATGTTGGCCACGGCGGCAACCGACAGGACCACCATAGACAAGAATTTGGTGGCGGCTGAGTCACGTTCAGGCAAGTCCGGAGTGACTGGTTCCACCAGGTTGTCCGGGGACAGGGTGCTGGGCTGAGTGACGACCACTGGAGCTGCGGTGCTGGTGGTCGCTGGAGTGTCTCCCACTTGGAAGTAGTTGACGAAGTCGCTTTGCACTTCGTTGGCCCACTCGATGCTCTGACGAGAAGCCTCCGCTCCGTTGTACACGGCCGTGTATTGGGTACCGAGCACGGTTTGGACTGACGTCGCCCAGGTTTGGAACTGAAAAATTGTTGCTGTTTAACGTTTTGCTCATAAAAGTACTGTTCAACTGTTTATTTTATGGTGAACTGTAATTTTCTTATCTTAAAATAAACAAAGATGCGAACAGCACCCTGATTATTATTTAATAATCAGTTAATTTTAATATATGTATTAGAAAAAACAAAATATCAAAGTGTCGAATCCCGCGTGACACAAGTATTTATGCATTATAAAAATTTATAATTACTTGTGTTGAGTCTGGTCGTTTGTATGTATTTACAAAAGAAAAGTATATAAGTATTATATCTGTAATCTAGTACCCACGACACAAGCGTTTGCTTAGTGTGGGGCTAGATGGCGCTGTGTGCAAAATCCCGGAATATTTATTTTATTATTACTTACCGCATTGATTTCAGCAACGGTTCTCAATCGGGATGAAACGTAAGACAAAGGAGTCGTGGCTGTGCCGAAACTGTGAATAATATTTTTCATCATTAGAAATGATGTTTCCTTCTATAAATGTTGAACTCAATATCAAATGGTATACTATTAAATTCTAAAAAAATCAGTAAAAACTCATAAGTGGTGTTTCTTGAAAGTATTTTACTGTAATATTTAAATCATTAGCCATATTTGTAATAAAGTATAATTATCTTTTTGCCTCAAAAATTGATACGTAAAAAGATGTTAATTTTTGAAAATTAATAATATTTGAAGATATAGAAAACTCTTTATCTGTAAATATTATTAATTTCTACTTACGCATTGATAACAGCCTGAAGATTGTTCTGAATGTACTGGAATACAATCTGGGTGTTGGCTTCGTTGCCAGAGACTGCAGAGTTCCAAGCAGTCGTGTAGTCTTGAGGACGAATCACGTAGTTGTTTTGAACAATGGCGTCGAGGAAACTAAAACAATATTTTACATTAGGATATTGGAAAAATAATAATAATGATACATATAGATGTTGTCTCACGAATGGGATAGGTTCATAAAAAAGCAGTTACTGCTTTTACAAATGTAAAAGGTACATATGTTCTAAAATCTCGTAATTTTGGTCTAAACCAAAAAAACGAGAGTTTAAAAAATTGGGAAGAGTAGGCTCTTTGACAATGCGAAAAATAAAGTGTCAAATGCTGACATCAGTATATAATATGAGTGTAGAAGTGGTTATTTATTACCGTTAGTTGAAAATAATAATTAATATATTAAAGAATCCATAAATTAAAATGCATATTTTTAAACGCTTGTCACGTGACACAAAACGGTCCTGATTGGTCGAGTTTATAATGACGTCACTAGCTTGTAAGCATTGTTTGCCTACATGTGTATTATTATATTTCAAAACATATTTGATGAGATTTCATTATTTTGTGTGATTTGTTAGCGAAATTTTACAAATTCCATCAAGAACTTTTACCATGGACCAAGATTTTGTAAAAACAGACAGCGGAAACCTGCCCCAAGTAGACGCAATCATGGTCGGATTATATTTCAAAAATAATTACGATTATTATGCTGCGGAGCTAAAAAAATTATAAACAGCAAAGTAAGTAATAACACCTAAATGGTAACTTAAATTATATCATAAGGAAGTGAAATGATGATAAACTTCTTGCTAAAACGCTTTTTGTACTGATAGTAGGTAATTAACCATGTCATTTTCCATCTGTAAAAAACAAACAAGTTAGTCAGGAACCTTTAGTGCAATGCTTATTGAAATCATAAGACTGTATGTAGCTACAATTTTTAAATAATATTATGCAAAACAGCGGAATAGAAATGTTCGAAGTGATTTAAGTGAGACATTATAACCTCAAATCTATAAAAAAAGATTAACATTCTAAGTGTAATAAAGCATTTCAAAAGTACCTATCAATATTACGTTTACTTATGTACATCGAAATAGTCTTCATAGAAGAAAATATTTGTACTATTCGCTATGTCATTGTTATCCCTCCGAGAAAGTTGCAGCCACTTTCGGTGCACTTGGACATTATTTTGAACGCTTAGAAATAGTTTGTTGGGAGTTTTTATTTACGTATTTGTACATTTTGGAATCGCACACCATTTGTAACTAATTTTGTAGCTCATTAATCACTAAATTCAATCGCACTTTCGTCATTTGTTTGCATATTGTATGTGGATGATATGTGCCACAGATCTCAATACAGGCTAGTGACGTCACCGATTCAATTGCAGCGCCATATTGACAAAGTAGCGTTTTGGCGAACTATTTTAATATAGTATTTTTAATTTGATATTTTTCCGAAAATATGTACCAGAATTTAAAAATACACTTTAGACTAGGTTTCTTAACCCCTAAATAAAAATATGAAATGAATTTTAAAACCAGTCAAAGAGCCTGTTTTGAGAAGAGGAAGGAAGTCCCGTTACATTTTGATTGGCTCGTCTTGTACATTGTAGGTATATGACGTTATTCTTCTATAGCAGAATATTTTACTGCTATGATTATGGTGATTCTATGTTAACACGTTAATCCACTGCTTTCTCTACTTATAATCAAGTAAAAGAGGGTCTAAAGTCTGAACGTAGTAGATAGTATTTTAAAAAAAGTTAAGATATTTCAAATTGATAGATAGATAGATAAACTCTTCATTGTAACACACATTGACAAAAAAAAAGAAAAGCAGAAACACAAAAGACTTAAAAATAGTGCCACAACTGGCGGCCTAGCAGAACACTTTCCAACTATTTCTAGAAATTTCTTTTTTTTTCTCTCTATTTAGCTGTATCTCTGTTTGTCAGTTTATTTAAACGCTCATCACGCAAAAATGGCTGGAGGATCATTATGATTTTTAGTACGTAAGTTGTATGAGGTCCTAGGCGAGCAAAGCCGCAGGCATCAATGAGTATTAAAATAAATTATAGAACAATAACACTTTTTCTTTACATAAGAGTACGATAAATTCAATCGTAACGGCAAAGAAAGGCATTTCAGTGCTTTCGTGACGAAACGGAAGACCAGCGCTGGATGTTTGCATCCAGCACATGCTGATTGTGACCCGATTGTGACACGAAACGTATACTTATATGTTGATCTTTATATTTTATTGTGCTTTGTATCTCGTGTTGTTTCGTGTCTCAATCAATGTATTTTATTCTTTATTTTTATTCACGAGCTGTATGAAAAACTTACGTGTTAAGAGCAGCCTGGTGAGGAGTGCAACCCAGGACCATGAGCAGTTGGATCTTCTCAGTGTACACGTCGTGGGTCTGGAACCGCTGCCAGAGGAAGGTGAAGTCTGCCACGGTACCCTGGCGGAGGGCGTTGCAGTACACCCAGTTGCGGTTGTCCGGGAAAACTCTGATAGTAAACATGCAAGGTGAGTTACAGACTAACAAACTTTGTCAGATTTAAATTAGTAAAACACAGGCACTCCTCATATTAAGTTAACGGGCAGACTTTAATTACGAGATTGCCTGAAGGGACATTGTGGTCGAAGGTGGAGCAAATACAAATTTCTTGGGATTGGAGTTTCCTCTCATAGGAGTTATTAGTTGGCATGCATTCCTTGTGGCTTGTTTTTTACTCACATTTATTTCTATCAGTGGCATTTCATTAAAGTATTTTTCTAACTTATTATTCTAGTAACATTATAAGTATTCATAAGTAAAAATATGACAGGGGAAACTTACTCGGTGTTGTTATTGCGTAGGGCGTTGAACTGAGTGACGGCAGCGTCGCGGCATCCAGCAGCGTTGACCAGGCAGAGCGTGGGGCCGAGCTGGTAGCGGAGGTATGACGTCATGAAGCTCTCGTCGGGCAGGGGGTAGTACGTCAACTGCGTAATGACTGTGTTGGCCCAAGTGGCCATCATGGTCTGCAATAAGTAGGAAAATAAGATTTCACACTTAACAATGGTTAACCGGCAGAATTCTGTTATATTTGTTACTAGGAGGTGCTCGCGGCTATACTGGCATTAAGAAGTAAAACTTGCATCCCCTATTTCACCTCTTTAAAAGTGGCATTTCCAAAAATCCTTTCTTAGCGGATGCCTCTGTCATAACATTTGCCTTCATTCCAAATTTCAGCTCAATTTGTCCAGTGGTTTGGGCTGTGCGTTGCACACTATATTAGTCAGTCAGTCAGTCACCTTTGAGTTTTATATATTTAGATTATTTTGAGTGAAATATAACAGTTGCTTACAATCTTTCTTGGCTTTCGATATCCTGACAGAAAAAAGGCTTACCTCAAGTTGAGTCAAGTAAGCGGTGCCAGCCAGTCTGTTCCTGATCCACGTGAAGCCAGTGATGGCGGCGACCCAGGGAGCGTATTCAGTCTCATTCTCAAGGAAAGACAGGATGTTGAATGCCCTGGTATAAGTCATCAAACCAGAACGTGCGAATTGGAACACGTCGTTGACAATCTGTAACATTAAAATACCAATTCACACAAAAAGGAGGGCCAAAAACAACTATTATTAATAAGGCAATTATACACGGGTAAAGTTTTTTAGCCCACTTTGACCACTAAGATACATAAAATAACTAAAATATTAAACTATTATGTGACTTATTAACTAACAAGCTTGTAAATATTATGTGAACTACCTGAGCCTGTGGTTATACCTGAGCTCTGTTGTACTCGTGGATTTGGGTTCTGTTGGGACCACGAAGGGCAGCGACAATGAGACCCCACGTGTAATCGTCATAGTTTACTCTGTAGAAACCTGTAAATATTTGAAATCCATATAGTATGTAGAATATCCATTAGTCAGATGAAGCATACATTCCAATCATAATAAACAAAGGACATTTTACAATCATGTCTTATTTCATAGAAACACAAAGTGATGAAAATGAAATGATGCTTAAAAAAATCAATTATCACTTTTATAACACGAAAAATATATATATAGAAAAATAAAAAATAAGGCTTATATAGGTATAATACTTGAAACAACTCACCAGTTTGCTGCTTGTTGAAGACGACCCATTCATCGCCGAAAGACCCACGGTTGATGGTGGTTACCGACTTACTAACGATGTGAGTGGGCTTGGTGTCTTCGAAGTCAGGGTTGCTGGCAGTGGCAAAGGTGATCGGAACAATATAGTTATTGTGGTTCGTAGAAGAGTAGCCGGTGTTGATGTTGAAACGGCGCTACGAAAACAAATGTCATGATCATTAATTTCTTCAAGATAGTATTAAAACTTAACATAATTTTCCTAATATTTTGTGACTTACTTGGTAGATAGTCATGACACCAGTCTGGTGATTGACCTGTACGTTCAGCACAGGGTGACCAGGCTGTTCAGTCCAGCTCTTATAGTAGTCGACGACATTGAAATCAATACCATACTCTGAGGTTACGTTGTAGGAAGTGCTGACGTTTTGGAGAGCATTGAACAAATCAATGGGAAGAGCAGTTTGGAAAGCCCTGAAAGAAAATAATGCATTTCAATAATATCGACGACAAATCTCTCTTGAGTCCTTTGTCCTCATAACTGAGGGTCGTGACTCCCCCGCAGAATTACTCGGTAACGAAGTTTTCTTGGGCAGATACATCGTGGTGAGCGCCCAGGTTCTTCCACGGAAAACACATGTCCTCGAAAATTGTGGTCCTCAAACATGTCGGTTTCCTCACGATGTTTTTCTTCACCGCTCAGCGAATGCAAATCCGCACATAACCCGGAAAAATCCAAGTCATTGGTGTAGGGCCGGATTCGAACCAGAGTGCGTCTGGGTGAAAAGCAGGCACTGGAACCGCTGAGCCAGACTCGTTTATCGACGAAATCGATGACAAATAAATACATGTTACTATTTCTAAATATTTACTTACTTATCTACCAAATAGTTCCTCAATCCCTCTCTGTGGACATCAAAGCCAAGGAGATGCTCAGTCTGTCTGATGATAGCGGCTCCCTTGTTGTAACTGATGGTGGAGAACATAGCGCTGACAGAAGCGCGGTCTCCGATGGAGTCAGTGCTGAGAGGATGCGGGTTGTTGGCACTGTCGCTCAACAGAGCGGTATGCATCTGTTCTGTGATGAAACGGGTAGCCAAACCCATGTAGCCTTCGATCTATGGAACATTAGATAAATGTATGAAGATCAATTTATTAATGTGAGTAGATTTTATTAATCAGAATCAAAATGTTTTTACAAATATAAACCTAGGTACTAATAAATTTCAATAATTATAATAAGTCTCAACGAAAAATTTGGACAATAAAAGTGCAAGTCAGTGATTATTTGCATAAAATGGAGGAAGCTTATGTTCAGCAGTGGGCTCAAATCAGCGGTTGATAGATGGTGATGGAATATAATAAATACATGCGGAATCAATTAATAATGTTATATTTAAACTAATATCTTACCCAGTGAGTAAGGAAGTATTGGTAGTATCTAGCAAAACCTTCATTCAGCCAGAGCACGTCCCACCAATCACAAGTGACGAGGTTTCCAAACCACATGTGCGCGATCTCGTGGGAGAGGATGTAGGCGATCAACTGCTTGAAGTAGCCGTTGGTGTGTGCATCGTCGTTCAAGAGGTACGCTTCTCTAAAAACGTAGGATATATAAAAAAATGGATTTTTATGTGTAGATTGGTATATTTTTATTTTTAGTTTAATGGATTTGATGTTGTTGTCAAATACAGTGTAAAAAAGTTCTGTTTTTGGGATTTTAATAACTATATCATTACAAGTGACTACTTTACCTATAGGTAAGTAGACCCCAGTTTTCCATAGCACCAGCACCGAAGTCTGGAATAGCCGCCTGTGTCATCTTGAGCTCACTGTTGATGCTATAGAAGTCCATAGCAGTGTGGTCGCTCATCTCGGCCAAAAGTTCCATACCAACATCAAAAGCGTAGTCTCCCTGACCCTGGCGTATAGCGCCAGGACGAGCGATGACTTCGTACATCAGTTTACCATCCTCGAAATGTTCTTTGGCCTCATATTCAGCCACAATAAGGGCAAGAAGGTAGGTAGACATGTAAGGAGTTTGGAAGTAGATGTCATCTTCATATCCACTGAAAAAGGAGTAAATTTAAAAACTTTTTATTTTAATTTTAGTAATTGTCACATTGAAAATAAATAATTTAAGTAACCTACGTGGTAGCTGCTACAGTAGTGTTGATCCTCGTAGCAGACCAACTTTTAAAACCAACGGGGCGTCTGATAGTGATGTCAAAAGTGGCCTTGAAAGATGGCTCGTCGTAGCAAGGGAACGCCCAACGCGCAGCGGTAGCTTGGAACTGAGTTGAAGCCATCCAGCTGATGGCAGAAGTAGGTGTATCCCTGTACCAGCTCTGGTAGATACCATACATGTTTGTTCTCAAAGGAGCAGCAAAAGAGATTTCTAGGCGGTAAAGAACTGGTACAGCAGCATTGTACTGCAAAGTAGTGTGTTGTGCATCTGCAAGCCGGATTCGCAAAAATTGAGTGTCTGCTTCTTCTACATAAGTAGTTGTTATTAATACGTTGTTGAGGTAGAGTCGGATGCTCAATAGCTCCATCTCATCAGATTGGATAACAATTTCATTGACACCTACTTGAGTTGCGAACAAGTCAATGCCTACTTGTCCGCTGAAAGTCAATCTGGAGATATCGATAGCCCACAGGACATCATAGTGGTGAGGCCTGGTTGTAGTAGGGAGACGGAAGCTGCTAGCATTGACAGTGTTTCTTGCGTTTTCTAGAAGTTCAAACTTTCCTAGGTTTTCGAAGATTTCGCCTTCGAGTTTTTCGTCGGCGAAAATTGTGTTTCTGGTCCTCGGTACAGTGGGTTCCATAGGGAAGGCATACGCACAAGCGCACGCAGCCGCTAGAACCAACGCCTTCATCGTCGCCATCTTGAAATTGAAACAAAAGTTAGTCATTCATCGTTGTATCCTGCGAACTTTTAAACGCTACAAATAAGTTTCTACAGGCATGTACGGTTTTAATCGGTTGCCGTTATCTTTAGTACATAATGATGACGTGCACAATTTAATGACTTTGCCAAACTATGATACAGTTTGACGGCTATTTCCTTATCTTGAAGATAAAATTAATCACAAAGGAGCGAGAAATTTATCTGATTATAGGCGGATATTTCAACCAACATTATTTCTCAATGTTTTCCAACAAGATTTTTTATTCTTTGCGGTTCGTTCAAACGTACATTATATCTAAATCTGTCTTCGTTAAGTAAATCTTTTTGTAGTGATGCTTTTAAGTAAAAAATTTAGCACAATGTTTCGTAATGTACGAAACTAGTGTCTTCACTGGAGCCATCGGCGACAAGTTGTCACGCTAAACGCTAATAAATAAGAATTGATAATTATTAAGCAACTGTCTGAGGCCATTAGTTCTTTTTTTAGTAGTTTTATTCAGGAAAAGTTATGTTCCATAAACTTGATAAACTACATAAATCGTTATCGACATAATTTTTCTTTAGAAATAGGTACAAATGTTCTTAATTGATACCTCATTCGAACTTTTTGCGTACCGAATTGTTTTTTACCTTGCCGTAGTTTAGAAAATGAGCCAATATTTTCAATAGTCTATACAATTCGTTTTCAACACTAAAGTAGTACAGATAGTCGTTTCTGAAATGTTATCAATATTTCTCACATCGAATGATTATATTAAGACTAATTTTATGGTCTACTTTAATACAACTCTAGTATGTATTTATACTAGTGCATGTTCTATTCTGGCATATATTTTAATGAGCTTAGAAAATCTTATTTGTAACTTTATTTTATAAAAAAAACTATAATTACCTTAGAGACGACCACTCCTGTGCGTAAAGTACACCCACAACTGGATTATTGTTATAAAAGTATTGAAATATACATTAATCAATAGATATAATATCGCTTACTATCTATAATAACTTTAATCTTAATTATATCGAAGTTAGTATCGAAAAATAAGATAAGGTTCGGTGTTCATATCCTAAACTTATCGAAGGATTTTTTTCATTCTATTTTACCTACTTTATTATAAGACTAGGGAGTCTCGTGACTGATGTAAGCTTTAAGTTTTATATAGCAGGTTTCCAAATCTTTTTATGACTAACTGCAGGAGGGTAGATGTAATAAACATCTAAATATACCTAACGACGTTAGAATCTAACTAGTGGAAGCCCGCGGCTTCGTTTGCATTATTTCAGGATAAAAAGTAGTATGTGTCAAACCTAAGACTTCATACTACCAACATACCAAAAAACATGGAATTCACGGAAAAACTGCTGAACGGATCAACCGTTCAGCAGTTTTTCCGTGAAGAACGTTTAAATAAACAGACAAAAAGAGACACAGATCAACAGACAAAATTACTCGAATTTGTTGGAACGTCGGCGATACTTTGAATTGATTAATAATTTAGTAATAGACTATCTCTGTTTTCAATTTATTGTTAAATATAATATACTAACAATTATTATATATTTATCTCAAATAAAACGAAACGAAATGTCAAATTACCTAAATAACTCGCCCTAGATCGTTCCCGGTGCAAATGTGCCCATAAAGCTCGGTGCGTTTCTGCGCTGAATGGCAAATTCAGTAAGTAAATATTTATTTATATTTAAATATTTACTTACTGAATTTGCCATTCAGCGCAGAAACGCAGCGAGCTTGATGGGCACATTGTGCAACAAGTAGTGTACAACATATTATTATTATTATATATACCTACTAATTCCTCAAAAAGTTTCTCTTTCTCCCTTTATGCTCATCAAACCCGAGTAGATGCTCAGTCTGCCTGATGACAGCAGCTCCCTTATTGTATGTGATGGGGGAGAACATAGCCCTGACTGGGCTGGACCAACTATTTGAAGTAGTCGTTAGTGTTGTCATCTCTCTCTTTCTCGAGTCGTATTTCCTCATGGCTGAGGGTTGTGACTCCCCCTCAGAATTAATTCGTGTAGGTGGGCTCCCAGGTCCTTCCACAGAAGACACATGTTCTCGGATATTGTGGTTCTCAAACATGTCGGTTTCTTCACGATGTTTTTCTTCACCGTTAAGCGAGTGTAAATCCACACATAACTTAAAAAACAAGTGATTGAATTCGAACCAGGATATCTCTGGGAGATAATAATTTAAAAAGTATGCCGTTACACCTTCATACATTATTATATAAACAAATAACTACGTGCGAATCGTCTCAGTTTAGCACTAGTAGCAAAACAGTAAGTAGATAAAAAATTGTGGAAGATCCGTATTCCGTAAAGTGTAAAGTTAGCGTTGTACATTCCAATATAATGAGAGATATGCACTAGTATCGCGCTATGATCATCTTATCGCATTACTCATGGAATACTTAGGGATATAATTTAAATCCTTGAATGAAAACAATAAAAAATTACAAAAACTTAAGTTCATACATATCAGTGCTTATCGAAAAGTTAATAAACCCTCCATGTGCTTTCTATTTTCGTTTACAATCAAGCAAATAAATTTAAAGGTGGAATAGTCATTGAAAGTCTTATAGTTTTTTTAGGTCGAAACTGGCAAACATCTTATACCTATATATATACCTATATAATACGTACGTATGAAGTCCCCAGTTCTCCATAGCACCATCAAAGAAGACTGGAATGGCTACTTGCGTCATCTTAAGATTCTCATCCGGAATTACCAGCTCAATTAAATATCTTCTTTTAGTTTTTTAGCTGTTTTATTTGTAGGGATTGCATATTTATTACGATGATTCAAGGCGCTTTTTCATTCATTTTATCAAGTAAAAATAAGAGCTAATCAAGTTTAGGATTAAATTCACCTATGGATAGTTTTGTATCGATGACTGTCTTAATTTACCTAATATATATATTTCTGATCAATACTGTAAACGAAGGAAGGAAGGTTCAAAATTTAATTAAAAGACAAGATAAGCACTTACAGATAGATACCGATAATAATCAGATTAGGCGGCTGTAAACATAGAATTATCATTTTAGAATTCATTTCTAGGTATTGTGAAATCGTACCTATACCTTAAATTAATACTTATGTGTCCAAAATTAATAATCATTGAGGAAAACAACTGAGTAGTCTTACCTTGTCGCGAGAACCGAACCGAACTACCTGGGGATGCCATTTAGCTTTAAAAAGTGACAACTTCTTGCCTGAATTTTGAGGATTACCTCAGTACTGAATATCGTGAATCCTCGTTTGAATCAAGTAATTAGAAAAGGATATGTTAAAGACACTTTAAGAAGAAAGTCATATCAAAAACTTCAAATCTTTATTACTCTTAAAATTACAGTTATTCAAATTAATAAATAGACAAGAAAATATAATTTAATACTATTTACACACAATGATAGTTTATGTAGATTTTGTTAAATTAGTTACTAATACATTTGATATTTAACTACCTTACTTTTATTACTTATGTCCGTAATTAATAATTATGTTAACTAAATACATTTATTTCCTACTGATCTACCATTTAAAATTAAAAGGTATATCAAATATTGTAATTTATGTACAGGACAGTTCGAATTATATGAATCATGTAATAATTAAACGGAAGATACATACATACATAACTTTTGCGTGCGTGTACAAAAAAAGTTACATAAATCTGCAACCATTTCATTTATTTACGTAATCTCCCGTACAAAAGACTTTTATATAACTTTACTAGGTACTTAAAAATTATTTGTTTATTTTTTATTTTATTTTATTTATTTATTTTAAATCATGGATTATGCTCACTAAAATATTAGAAACAATAGTTTAGTAGTTAAAAGAGAGCTAGTATGCTGTAATTCTTGGCTTTTTCTCTATCTAATCATATACGCAGCTGCTCAGTGTGTCACTAAGACGGAATTTTTTCACTTAAAAACGAAATGTCCATCTCACATTAAGCTTTTGGAATTTGTATAAATGGATGGTTTATGAATAGTTCCAATAAACGTTTTCGAGTGGAAACTTTGCAAATTTGTAAATAACCCTTGCTTTGCAATTTCGGCGGTGAAAAGCTATTTGGCTAAAACCTATCATCCAAGAACGCAAGCGCCAATCATAGACGCCGTATTGACAATAGTAACTACCAATCACAATCTTAGTTTCATTTCCGAATACAAATAGTTCACCGTCTGATTTGCTTTTCTAGTAGATGTTTGTAAACAAAAAAAACGGTAATGTTTTATAGTAGCTGGATTTGAATGGTAGTCTCAACTAAACATATGACTATCGCACAGTGGTGTCGTGTTGTAAAAGCCAGTCGACTATGGTCTGGTAGTTGCGTTCCCTCCACTGCACATTGGAAGCTATAGTCTCGAGCACTTGCTGCACTGGCCGGCCGAGGTCGCTGCATTCTTCGTACACGAAACGTTTCAGCTGAAACAAGAAACGTACAGTCATTAGATCTTATCACAAACTTCTAACCAGTCTTTCTACCTCTATTATAAGGGAGTATTCTTTGATCAATCGCTAATAGATGCTCTCGCTGATTTGTTCGTTTAATGGTTAGTTCGTGCTTGTTTAGAGTTGGATAGTGGAGAAATAAATAAATGAAAAGGTTTACTAATAAAAACTCACTAACAATAGCCATCATAATATGACCAAATTTCGTAACATAAAATTTATAATTATATAGGTATGTCCAAAAACAGTTGGCTGTTCGTCGTCCGTGTGGGACATAATTGTTGGTCTTTCCACTCTCATTATCAATCAATCAATAATTCTTTATTGTACACCAATCACAAAAGAACACAAGCATAAAGAATGCGACAACATTTAGATCATAGTATTGGGACAGAGGGCGGCCTTATCACTTGAAGTGATCTCTTCCAGGCATCATCCATCTCTCAAGATTATCTTCATGTTGCAACGCAGCGATGGTTCATTGTGTGTGTGTGTTGTGTGGCATACCGTAAGCTACTTAAGTATTATCCTAAAACAATGCGCGCGAAACCGTGGACATACATAAATAGATATCAAATAAAAAAAAATTAGTGCACGCGGATTTAGAGTTGGGTAACATCTTTTAGTAAGTACTATTTCCATTAATTTAGCGATTAGCGATCGCAACGCAACCTTATCTCTATTAAATTAGGCGTGTCGATTTTTTTACTCACGTTTGATTACTATTAACGCCATCTGTTGGCATATTGTTACATCTATTTATTTTTCTGTTGATAAACATTAGTGATTATTTTATTTATATGCTAGCACTAGCACAGAATACAGAATCTAGTATGTAAGGCTAGGTCTAAGATTGTGGGTCCTTTATTTCATATGAAATACTTAAAATAGTTGTCATAAAGGTTTTTAGATAGATAGATAGATAAAACGCAGCAAAAAGTAAAAACTTGTATAAAATCTAGAAATTACCTCTTCGTATTCGTGCGGCTGATTCAATCTCCTAGTCACCACCTTGAGGAGCAGGTTTAGGGTCGAAAGAGAACCCACGCTGAAACAGATGGAACATTTATTAAATAAAATAATAATAAATATATATGTCAGGACATAACACAGCGCCATCTAGCCCCATACGAAGCTTACGCTTGTTACATAACATGATATACTTATGTAATACATAACAAAATATACAATTTTTTAAACACTTGCTTATTATACATAGAAACGACCACAACACAACACAAGTACGTAATAACTAATTTTTTATATTAATAATAACTTGTGTTATTTGGGAATCGAACCCGCAGCCCTAGATTGGAAGGCAGAGCCACTACCAACTAAGCTAACAGAGCAGCTACAGACATGTATTGTTATGTTAAACAATGATTGAAATCGGTTCGTAAATAACGGAGTAATATTAAACATACCCAAAAACTTCATAAATTCCTATTTTGGAGGTTGGTTAAAAATGATAAACAGTTTAGTTAAAAAAATCATTTTACGAAAGTTTCGTACTAGGTTTCTTTTACGAAAGGAAAAAACGAGTTTTTACACGATGATTAAATTTACGTACAAGTTTTTCTCGTAGGTAAATTTTATGACATAATTTTCTTTACTCTACTATATGTAATTTGCTATCCGGGAATAAAAATAAACAAGGAGTCAAAATGATTTAAGGAAAACCTACAGTAGATACGTTTTGCATTTCCCAATTACCTATAATAATATAATCAGATTTTGATATGCATTCTTATCGTTCAAAGATAAATAAAATTAACCTACATAAATTCGGTGCAACTCAATAAGGCTCAGAAAGCCTGCTGCGGTAACTTTGATCCAAATAAAGTATGTTCATCGACTTCGATACAACTACATAATATAGTAATCTTTATGATCGTCTGCATCGATAAAGCTGTTCATATAAAATGTATTATCTGATTTTAAATTCATAGCAGGTGCTAATAAAATAACGTCCTCGACTATGCCAAGGACCTTTAACATCTGTAATTGTTTATTTGCACTAATCTTGATTTTATTAAAGTACATCTAACTAGGATCGCTATCCTCAAACCGAGGTTATTGTGATAATTACCAGTAGATCTCTCTTTGAGTCGTATTTCCTCATGACTGAGGGTCGTGACTCCCCCGCAGAATTAATTCGTTAGGGGAGTTTTCTTGGGCAGATACAGAGCGCCCAGGTCCTTCCACGGAAGACACATGTCCTCGGATATTGTGGTCCTCAAACAGGTCGGTTGCCTCACGATGTTTTCCTTCACCGTTAAGCGAGTGCAAATCCACACATAACTTTAAAATACAAGTCATTGGTGTAGGACGGATTCGAACCAGGGTGCGTCTGGATGAAAAGCAGACACTGGAACCGCTGAGCCACACTCGCTTTAGTACACCAGTAGATAACCTCATATAATTGAAGAAAAATCTAAGGAGAAACCTTTTAAAAGCGTATGTGATAGTCAGGGTATCTGAGATTACTAAAAACAAAAACTCTCTAAATTAAGAAAAATAAATCCATAGAAAACGAAATCCAGTAATGTATAAATAATAGATCATTTAGATTTAAATAGCTGTTAGTATGACGTGTAAGAAAACACAAACAGATTGGGGGCAGGATTTTTACCAAAATACAAACTAAAACTTTGTTACTCTCCCTATGTTCATAAACAGATTTTCTATTAGCTTAGTTCTGAAATGACAACTGAAAACAACAAGAAGATCTAACAAAGTCATACATTTCAAAGTTTGAGGTTTATTCAGGACTTGAAAATATCCAAGAGAGAGATGAAAACCTCGGAAATATCTAAATAGTTTGACAATTCTAAATTCAATAAAAAAAAATTATTCTGTCTGGACAAAGAGCCGTGGTATATATTTCTAGTGTATTGTGTGTTTAATTTGTCTGTATTTTGTGGAATATATGTCTGCCAATTTTTTTTTATTCATTCAAACAGAGACACACGGAACTGTACCAGGCACTATGAAAAGAGTTTCTATTTCAACAATAAATACTCACAAAGTCCTCAACCGCTGCCAGTTGGCCCTCACGTAGCTGAAGGCGATGGGCTGGCCGGTGCTCGTGCCCGCGACTGCGGAGAATACTCGCACCACATCCTGCTTGCGAATACCGCTGTCGTTACGTAAGGAGAGCTCGAGATATCTGAAAATTATCAATAAGTCGAAATTTGTGTACAATTTCTCGTTAATGAAGGAATTGGAAAGAAATGTTTTTCTAGTTTCTAGAAACGAACATTAATAGATATGTATCTATGATCAAATCTTAAGTCATTTTTGGGGAAACAAATATAGGTACGTTACTTTTATTAAATAAATGCAATCTATTTTCAGAAATAAGTTAATAGGTAAATTGTGCAATTTTCACTTTGTAACCGTGACAATTCAGGTGTAAATGGTGAGTAGTGTCCTGTATCAAAAAGATAAACGATGTACAAATATCATACCAGCGGTACAAATAATTGCTACCTACTTCAACTAAATAATATTTTTGTGAGCTAGACTTGCACTTTCACTTGTTTTTAGCTTTGTTTCACCCTTACGTACTCAAGACATGTATGCTACCATTCTCTCTCTTGAATCCGAGTATCGGTCGTGTCTCTCCTGCAGAATTAATTCATTAGGGATTTCTCTTGGGCAGATACATCGTGGTGGGCACCCAGGTCCTTCCACGGAAGACACATGTCGGTTTCCTCACAATGTTTTCCTTCACCGCTAAGCGAGTACAAATCCACACATAACTTGAAAATCATGTCATTGGTGTAGGGCCGGATTCGAACCAGGGTACGTCTGGATGAAAAAAGAGTGTCTACTGGAACCGCTGAGCCACACTTTTTTTTGAGTTTGCCATAATTATATGCTATGATTAGTCCTGTCCATTGCTGTACAGAAGACATTCATACCTGTGCAACAAATGTGGAGCCCTAGTGCAGCCCAGCACGGACAGCAGGCGATGTCTCTCGGACGCGGAGGCGGCTCGCAGACGCTCCCACGCGAAGTTCCACTCCCGCGCACCGCCGGCACGCACGCCGACGCAGTACACTATACCACGCAGGTCTACGTGGATCCTGGAACATTTCAAATTAAGGAGTTAAAACAGCGTACATCCACTACATGTACTGAGTCTATAGTCCTGCTTTGATAGGATAGAGTAGATATTATATTTCATCCCATCATGCTGGTGAACCGCTTTTTGACTGGTTTATTTTATTGGCCCCTAAGTGGACGTTAATAACCTGATCCATGAATTATTCCATTATATAGGTATTACAAGGAAAAATTCTACATTTCGTGATTGAACATTTATGTTGAATTAAAAAAAAACAACAGACATGTCATAACACAAAATGAGACTCGCCAACAATTAATTTAGTAATCTACAAGCATGGTGCTTTCAATCAACTCTACCTTTACGGGACTCAGATGAATCCCTCAGTGGTTGAAGTTATGATATTGTAATAACTAAATACCTATGCTTTTGTTCTTCTTCTTATCAGTTCATCAAGCCGCCCTTAGAGCCTCTGACATGGCTTAACGACTGCCGTACTAGACAAACAGCCGGGACCTACAATTTAACGTGTCATTTGACCCACGAAAGCGCCCATAATGGATTGCTAGTGTAAAACTTACTCATTATAGGTATCAGGATTAGGAGCCAGCATCCAGTTAGTGTACATCCGGACAGCATTCTCGAGGCAGTCGGAGTGTTCGAAGTGGCAGGCGGAGGCGAGCAGGTCCACCCGGTACTGCACTGTGATGACACTCTCGTTGGGAGAGATGTCCCATCCAACCTGCTTCACTGCTCCGGAGAGCAGGCGGAGGACATAGCGCTAGGGACAAAAATGTATGTGAATAATTCAAGAGGAAATTGATCAAATACTAAGACTAACTTTTTGTATGCTTGCAATAAAAAAAATCTTGGACATTGCACACATCGCCATCTACCCCAACCAAACGCTTATGTTGTGGGTACTAGATAACGGATAAAATACTTACCTCCTTTTTTTCAATGGACCCCAAACTAGGCAAAATCCTGTATCTTGGAGGTCCGTAGAGTTAGATGTTCCGAACATATGGCTAGTTAGCTTTTTATACGAAAACTTGGCATTTAAAGAATAATTTTATTTTCCTCAATTGTTTTCTTAGCTAGAGAGACTGTGTAGGTAAAAATATACATTTCACACTCAAACTGTTGAGTCGATTTGAATGATTTGGTATGAAGGTAGATGGATCAATATTTAATAAAGATTCTCTTAATCCAGAGCAACGGTACCACAGCGAGATCCAGTTAGTCATTTATGATTTGGACGGCATTAAAAGTTCGTAATATAATTTTTATTCATAATCATCATCACCATCATCATCCACAGCCCTTGGGATCCCACTGCTGGGCATAGGCCTCCCTTTGTATGTGCCATCTGCGCCGATCTTGTGCAGACCTCATCCAGGTTGGACTCTCGACTTTGACGATGTTGTTGATCCATCTCGCGACCGGACGACCCACTCCTCGCCTGCCAGTTCTAGGCCACCACTCTGTAACTGCTTTACTCCATCTGTTATCAGTTCTCCTAACCACGTGTCCCGCCCAGCTCCATTTTAAACGCATTACCTCGCGTCCGACGATTTATAATCATTCACGGGTATTTTGAGCGCGACTGTACTTATTACATTTATTATTTTAGCCGCATAACAAAAGTGCGTCAGACCTGATTACCTAGTTAAGCTTTATGATAGCTTATATCTAGGTACAATCATAATAAAATATCGACTCATTTTGTATCAGTATTAGGAATAGGTATCTAATTCAATTCGAACCGGTTCTTGGCATTCGAAAACTTCGATAATGACGAATTAAAGCGATTGAGTAATCTCTTATATCAATGAAAGATTAGATTATTAAATGATACCTAAAAAGTCCCGACACAGTTTCTACTGATATAATTTAATTCATAAATCGATACACTTAGCGCCATCTGTTGATGTGCAATCGTAAACATAATTATGTGGGAATGGAAATTTGTGTAATTTTTTTGCATAACTTCTAAAGAGTAGTCGCAAAACAGGGGCGATTTTTACGAACATTTGTGTGTTTATCTCTGATGCTTCTCATCTGTACATACATGTTCGTTACAAAGTTAAAATCAACAACCGAGCCTAAGTCATGAAATTGCACAATATTTTATTGTGTAATTTTATGACAAAGTAATTATCAGTAATAATAGCTCCGTTGTCAGTCTGAATTATAACAAAACTTACCTATTTCTACATATTTATTTAATTATTTATTTATACTTGCACACATACAATTTTCCAAATAAAAAATTACATGTGCCCCGAGATATTGGGGCGTAGCAAGAGAAAATGGCTAGGCTTTATCTAGCCAGACTCTTAACAAATTTTGCGTACATCTATCTACTACACTTTACTTATATCTTATTATATTTTTAAACAAACTTAACATAATATTTATTTTGTATGAGCTTTATTGAAGATCAATATTTTTCATTAAAAAAATCGTCCACTTTGTAGGGACAAATCGTGACTAGAAGGTTATATAATTTATTTAAAACTATAGATAAAACTACGATGAAAAAAGCAAAATCTTACCCCATATTCCAAATAGTGCGCTCCTTTCGATAGCATGGTATCAATATAGCCCAACGCCGACAAACCCGCTTTCCACGGCACATAGCTTCGTTCGTGGGCTAGGTAACTGGTCACATCCAGAGCAGTTCTGTAGTCCAACCGACCAGTGAGAGCCAGGTTCATAGCATCGTCGATCATCTGAGCTCGGTTGATGATGTGGATCTCTTGGAACCGAGCCGGGTCCTTAAGGATTTTGATGATCAGATCCCAGTTGCGCTTGTCGTAGTTTACTCGGTAGAAACCTGTCGGAAATGGGAGGATGTTTGATATTTATTTCTATTGCTGTTTCCAGCACCATTGGCTAATTAGACATATTCGCTAGAGATCTTTAAAGCTTAGCAAATTACGTTGCGGTGAGTCCTTCAATGGGAGACCAGCAGGTTGTTTCACAAATTCGAACGGAAAATTCGGAAAAGGACGGAAAACATCATATAAAATCTAGGTCCCGGTGGTTTGTTCGCGTACAGTAGTAGTTACAACAGCTTCTTCTTCTTCTTATCTAATGAAAATGACCGACTCCGGTGCCAGAGTACTAAATAATTTAAAAAGTGTGTAGTTAATTTATATATTTTGCTGAGAAACCAAAGTTCTATATTGTTTACCCTAGGTGCACCATTATTTGGCATAAAATTCACGTGCACAGACGTTTATTGTTATCAGAAAGGCATGGGATTAATTTTGTCTAGAGATTAGATAGCACAAAATGGAAAATTCGATTATCGTAATTAGTCTATGAATTGCCAACTCACGCTTCAATTATTTATTGTTAAGTTATCTAGCACGAGTATGTACTGTATGTACTTTTGTACTTTGGCAATAGGTATAGACTACGCTGTGTAGTTAGGTGCAGGTTAATCTACTTTTGATTAAATAGATACTAAAATTTTATTAAAAATCTTCCTCGTCAATATGAATTGAACATTGTAAATTTTGAAAAATAGGAACAAATTGCATCACAATATTACATACACCAATCGATGAAGAGACAAGTTTATAATTTATAAAATTTAAGCAGTAGTCAATAATACAACGATATGTTACTTGGCATACTAGTTCTACCACCTTAATTAAACCGCAATAAAAAATCAGAGTAATTTTAGTAAAGTTTACTATTTTGATTTACTTTATTCTATATCCCGCACTAGGCGCGCCTTTTTCACAGTCAACCCAACGTTCTTTAAATATTCAATAGCATATTCGATATTTATTTCTTTAAACAAGTAAATAAAATACTCGCCTGACATTTTTAACCTGAAATACACCAAAACGAAATAAAACCGGTGCTCACCTGTTTGCTGCACATTAACAACAAGCCAATCATCATTCTTCAAACTAATGTTGCTGAGAAGTGTCCTCTCTTTCACCCATATCCTCGGTCTTGTGGACTCGAAGTCTTTCACCGAAGCTGTGGTATAAGACACAGGGATCCACCACACTGGGGAGTTATTCTCCGTTGATGTGTCGTTGATTAGGACGAAACGCTCCTGCAAAGCAAATGAATTATTTATCTCCATTTCGTATTAGGTAATATATGTACAGGTAAAGTAGTGGCAAAGTATCTATGCTGCACCTATCGAGTGTAAAAAGCAATGGAAGGATATATTCATGACATTTTTTTTTAATAATCCTTCCTCCCAAATATTTATTATTCAGTTGTAAATAAACGCAGTCTCAGTTTAGCTAGTATAAGTAATAAATGTATGTAATATATGAGATCTGCAGTTTTTTCAACACGGTATAAGCTTACGCTTGGATACAGCCTGCCTGATGTAAAGTACTACTGTAGTCTAAGATGTAGCACGCTTGCCTGGAAGAAACCAATTTACTTTGGATTTGAGCATTTATTTCTACAGTAAGTTACTATAACTACATGCATACGTGTACCTATTTACTTATAATTTTATCTGAAATATTTACTCGACTTTACGAAAAACAATTTAAGTTCCGGAATATTCTAAATGCAATCAATCTTATTTTATCAGATATGAATCATAAATACAGTGTTAAAACTTTCATAGGTACGTAATGTATATAATATATTATACTGTGTCCGTCAGTATGTAACTGTTTTGTGGCTTAATGTTTCCTTTCAGTACTTTGAGTAACATATAACTACTTACTGTACGGACAGCCTTTATAAGAAGCTATATAAAATATTATTGTATCAAATGAAGTAAAATATGATGCTTTAAACATTAAATTGATCTTACAGAAAGCCAGGGGAAAAAATATTACATTAATTCATAATAAAAAGTTAATAAGATTAGATTACAATTTCTCGGAAAATATCATAAACTCTTAAGATATAGAACTTTCTACCATTTAAAAATTCCATTTAATCAGCTTTATGGGCACTATTTACATAATGTCATAATCCTTATAATTTGATTAGAAAGATAACGATCTCATAAACTAGGTACTTTAATAAATCCTAATAAATTATGATAAAACTAATTATTAGATATCATACTCGTGCCTACCCAGAATTTGATTCTGATAAATACCTACATTAGTACGGAATTTGATTTGATTTTGATACAAGTAGCGCCACCTGTTAGCCGCCATTGAAAATAGCCGATAAGGTTGGATTTTTCATTTTATTTAGAGTAGAATAATCTTCAATATTATCATTGCTCTATTAGGAATTTATATTGATTTAAATGGCTCAATTCATAACAAAGTCGTTGTCGGTCTATTTTCCTATTTTTGTTTATTTTATATTGATCTAGAATGTTTTAAAAAAATACTCTAAATAGATTAATTGATGTAAATAGATAGTAACAGTCCGGTCGCTAAGCAACTACCCTCCGCGACACAAGTGCGCCTAGTGCAGAGGGCAGGGTAACAATTAAGTGAAAACACTATTATATTCTGAAAAATTATAATACGTATTTTGTTCTAAAGATTGCCAAAACTTCTTCCACAGACTTATTTGTATTAGAACCTACACAACGTTTTCCATTACACCTATCAACTAACCTGACTAAACTTGACAGACCCTCTCTCATAGTCCCTGGACACAGTCAGCACTGGGAAGCCAGTCTGCAGGGTCCAAGAGTCCATGACCACCGCCACGTCAGCGTCAAAGTCCCCCTTCTTCCTTGCTGCAGTGGTTAATGCACTCCACAGGTCCTTCTGTTCAGCATTACCATACATCTTAGTCTTGAGATAGTCGGTGACACCGGAGTTGAAAACTTCGTCGGTTAGGATGTGGTTTAACATCCGCAGAAGGGCTGAACCTGGATAAGAAATGCTAGTTTTATTTACTTATCAGGATCATAATAATATATTTGTTACGGTAAATGTGGATAGTCGGTAATTATGTATAATTACCGGTAATTATACATAATTATCAACGCACACGGTAAATATAGTCAATTATCCATATTTACCGGTACTTAAAAGTAGTTTATGCAACTGTCATATAATGAAGGGTATTAAAACACGACTGTGAGTTTATGAAACGAGCGCAGCGAGTTTCATAATAGTAACGAGTGTTTTAATACCCGTGTTATATGCAGTTGCATACACTACTTTATCTTCACTAATGCAATTAATCAAACAACAAAAGTAAAAGCTGACAATAGTTAATTTTTCATATAATTTTCTAGATTTTTCTGGCAAAAGATTGTGAGTTACTTTTGTTGCCAATTTTAGAATATCCGGATGCGTACAAATATCATCGTCGCTATCCATTTTTAACTTTTAATTTGTATTTAAAAAACAATACACATTGCGAAACATTAAATTCACGCGTACGTGTATTGTCACAGTGATTTTGCCGCCATTAAAATCTAACCAACGAGAGCGCAGCGCGACCAACCTGATTGGCGCTGCAATCAGGTTGGTCACGCTATTTCGATGTTATAATGAGCTATTACGATATCGATGTGGATATTATAACATCATGTGAAATTGCTTAAATTGAGTGTTTTGTTGTCTGTGCTATAACAGTAGTAATTTTAAGTAAAGTATTGGAAACATAAGTAGAATGTTACAACATTAGTGTAGATAAATATAATTATCTAACCCCTTATTATTAAAACTAGAGTTTTTTTTTACATGAAATAGGCTCACGCTTGACTACAACTTGCCTGATGTTAAGCAACGTTATAATCTACGATCTAGCGCGCTTGCCTAGAAGAAACCGGTTTACTCTAGACTTGAAGACCGACTAATTATAATTCAGGGGGAGTCTTTGGAACCTCTAATGTATAACGGTGCCTCCTTGCCGAACCTCTACTCGTGCGATTTATTTATTTTATTTATACTTGTATTTATTCTAATAAACATTTTGATTCTGATGTTTGATTTCATTATTTTCTACATTTATCAAAGGGGTATGGTAATTATTTATAATTACCGGTAAATGTAATTAATTCGAAAGTTTTCACTACTTTTACCGAGGGCACTGGTAATTATGCATAATTACCGGTAATTATACATAATTACCGCATTATCCACATTTACCGTAACATATAGGTACAAATGTATATATTCAGGATCTTCTTTTTACTATATCGAATTAAGTGTTCAACACTGATTTCGAGTTTCCAAGCCAAATAATACTATCAGAGGCCCTTAGTGTGCCTCTAACAATATTTTTTTAGTATTTACTTAAAATGACTTGTTATAAAACCACACGGATTTGCATGTATAATTTTCTCTCACTTCACCAATGCTTCATTGATTTAGGAAGATTATCTTATCATAATTTTACCTTTTCCATAAGAAATTTTATCGAAAATGGCATCGGTCTCCTCTGAAGCGCTGACATCTACTGAGAGCTGGTGCGAAGAGTTGAGAGCATCCAGTTGGAACACGTTGTGAACTTGGTCAAGGATACAGATTTCCGTTATGTTCCATGATGGTTCTACCTAGAAAGAAAAAAGTAAATCATTTTATACTTACTTTAGTATAAGCATGAAGTGGTTTACAAATTGCACGATAAGGAGTCCAATAAGATGACTGGACAGTTGGAAATACAGTCAAAAGTGGTTATTTAAAGTATCAGAATGTAGGTTCGCTAGACTATTAGGTCTACCATCTTCTGTTTACCCCACATCATCGAGCTTAAGGTTTAATAGGACTGTTAGCGATGTGCTTCCGACAATAATCAAAAATAGCAAGAGAAACTTCGTAAATCTTTTAGACCGCATAATTAGAAGCCAATACTTACTGCATCAACAGCCACATACTCCACATAAGTGGCGAACCCCTCATTGAGCCACAGGTCCCGCCACCAGGTGGGTGTGACAAGATTGCCGAACCACTGGTGAGCGATCTCATGTGCAACCACCGTGCCAACGTGAACCTTGTCAGTCGTGGCTGATACGCCCGCTTCGTAGAGCATTGCTATTTCTCTGTAATAGGCGTTATGGGTTAAGAAATTTTAAAACTTGCAAACTGATTATATTGAAACGGTACTTTTTGCTTCTTATGCGTTAAAAAGTCGAAGAAAATATGTGTGCCGTATATCACTGATAATCAAACCTATAACAGACTTTTTGGATTTTGAATACACAACCTCGTTTAGCTTTGCTATTTATTTGGAGCAGGCGTTATAATATATACATTTGTTTGTAACTATACAATAGTAAGATTTATTGTAATACGTATTTTTATGTACTTAGAGTTCTTATTTGTCTGTTGTTTACTCCTAAAAGCATCAACGCAACCAATAAGTAAAAATACCATAATCCTAAGATAATAAAGCGACTTGGATAGAAGATATCTAAAATATTAAAATAAACCAACGCAAGTATCATGATTCAAAGTTTACTAATCCATCAATTACATCCAGAATATCAATGCAAATCAAATTGTGCCGCTGTCCGTGGTTGTCTTCATTTCTGTTTTAATTAAACCAGTCATGAACATTTGTGACCGGAACACCCAAAATCACATGTTGAGTCCCCGTCATAGACAACGTAATCCAATGACATCTTATAAAGTTCACCATACCACCGTAATAGTATGTCAGTACGGGCTGATCACTACTGATGAGCATCTAGTACTATCACGCGTCGTAGGTGGCTAGCCAATAAGAGCGCAATGTGTCACGTGATACATAATATGTGCAATCACTTAAATTTATTTGCAATAATACGTGTTGATAGATTTTTACAAAAAAGTGATGAAAATAATAAGGGCAACACATGTAGCTACTTTTTTGTATTTTCTTGACAATTACTAACGCTACTGCTATGACCACAAAAATGAAAAAATATCGATTTTTTATTCTGGCCATATGTTTTCAAGCCTCATGCCTCATATGTATGATAAAGAAATAAAGAATACTATCCGAATATTCCGGTACACATAAGAGAAGTGTATATGTATTATATCCGTTATCTAGTAGTACCCATGATACAAGCGTAAGCTTAGTATGGGGCTAGATGGCGATGTGTGATATGTCTTGAAATATTTATGTATATTTTTTATTATTATAAGGTGTCCATTGATAGAGTCGTTGTATTTGTACCCCATCGATAGCCAATTGTGCAATATGAACACCCTCGCTCAGTTCATTAACTACACCCCATTGGAAGTGCTAAGCGGATGAAATTGTAATTTACGATCTGTAACGAGCATTTGTTTCTGGGATAGTTTGTTCCTTTTTCAATTGGTGGTAAAATTACTTGTTAACGAATTGTGAAATATATTACATATCATGGCAACTCAGACCACTTTAAAAATGGAAGGCACATTTATACAAATTATTTAAATTATACCTTTGTGTCATATACCATCGTATGCATAAAAAAACAGATCAATGTTTAAATGCCTAGTACTTAGGTTTATGTATGTTTTTTTTCACATGGATAGTTTTTACAAGTTAAAGTCAGCTTTTGAGAAACTCAGTTGAAGCAAAGCCAAATAATAAATGTACTATAGTTTAAAATACCTCAAGTTAACATTTAATACATAGGTATAATCCAATATGCTTTTGGTATAGGTAAATGTATGAATATGTGTCTGTATTTAACTATTGACTAGACCAGCACATTTGTAGACTAACAAGATTTTACAGTATGTAAGTATGTACATTGTACATAGGTAATGAAGTTTCAGTTGACCTTTCGATATATAACTCAGTAAAGCTTGCATATCTGCATGTTTGTGATTCGATTTGCAATATTCTAACGGAATTTGCTTTGCCTGTGCTATTTTAAACTTTCGATGCACGCTGCTTCCATTTGTCCATGTATAGGTACGATGTATACCATCCATTTCATAAACCATATCTACTTACTACATAAAATATACATGTTAAAAAGGTAACTTTATTCTAACCAGTGGCGCATCACGTTTTTATTCGCGTTAATTTAGCCTATGTGTTCATCCAGAGCTTTACTTTATACCATGAAATATGTAATATGTTGATTTTTTTAAGTTTGATTATGACTAAATATGTGATAATTGATTATTTTTTTAAGTATTGACATGTAACTGCTATTTGTTGTGAATAAATATCTGAATCTGAATACCAATTTGTCAATTACATTATATACAAATTAGTTCTGCCGTTTGTGTGTGATGAGGTATCAAATATACACATAAACACACACACACCCACACGCTCATACTTTCCCGTGTTAAATATTAGTGGGATCCCTTTCATTTAATTGCTGTAATTAATTGATTATAACTTATGTGTTAAATGTGCATAAGAACACTCAAACTCAACTCAAGTCGAGATGGAATCGGTTTCTTCTGGGTAAGCGCGCCAGATCGTAGATTATAACGTTGCTTAACATCAGGCGAGTTGTAGTCAAGCATAAGCCTATCTAGTTTGAAAAAATCAAAGGCTCAAATTCATACCTCTTTCTTTGAAAGTAAAGAGTGATAAAGACTCACCTATAAGTCAGCAATCCCCAGTTCTCCATAGCTCCATTCTTGAAGTCTGGTAACGCGATCATATCAATCTTTGGCAACGGGAAATCTATTTTGTAATATTCTTCTAAAAACTTTAATATCTTCGGACCAATTTCGAGGGCAAAAGCCGCAGAGGGCAGTGCTTCTCTTCTGGCCCAAACGGAGAAGTTGTGGACACTCATGTTTTTGAAGTCGGTTATTGCGAATGCAACGAGGTAAGTGGACATTGGGAGAGATTCGGCGTAGTGGTCCCAGATGTAGTCTGGTATGGTTTTACTGAAAATAAGAGGTCGGTTTATTACAGCATTAAAGAAATTAAGGTAGCGCTTTTTAAGTCATAATTTGTACATTTTAATCTTATATACAGTAAACATTAAATTGAAAGAGACTGCAATTTATAGAAGGCTTTTTAAATTAAATATTCATGTGTGTAGGTACCTACTTAGGTTGACAGATTGCATCGGAGATTATGCAAATAAGATTATTAACACACGCAAGCTAAGCAAAAGGGCGGTATAATACAGCTTTTTTGTTATCATGTGTATAGAATAGCAATGTATTGATTTTCATCCTTACTGACTTGTATTTCCAAGTTACGTGTGGATTTGCACTCGCTTAGCGGTAAAGGAGTTTTCCTTTATCGTGAAGAAACTGACATGTTTGAGGACCACAATATCCGCGGACATGTGTCTTGGATGGACCAGGGCGTCCACCACGATGTATCTGCGCAAGAGAACTCCCCTAACGAATTAATACTGCGGGGGAGTCACGACCCTCAGTCATGAGGAAATACGACTCAAGAGATGATAGTGTTTATCCACTTACTGTTGCTCATGGCTCACTACGTTCATGTTAGACAGGCTGGTCATGTTCCTGGGCCGCGCGAGGCTGACGGTGAAGCGAGCCTTCAGGGCGGGCTCGTCCCAGCACGGGAACGCACGGCGGGCGTCCATTGCTTGGAACTGGGTTACTGCTATCCAACTGGAGAAATAATAAAATAATGAATAAAAAACAAAATATCACTACGTTAATTTAAATTGAAATAAAATTTCATTCGAAACAAATGTCACAGCTGGAAGATAGGTTATTAGTTGGTTATAATATACTTACTACCAAATAACATTCAGAATTGTATGTACAGCTGCATTTTAAATTGACCGGCTTCTTAAGCCAAATACAAACTACAATACATACCTACATAGTTCGTTATTTCGGCCCTTATGTTTATATATGCATTATAGTGGGTAAAAATTGAGTATGTGGATCAACATATGCTTCCATAAGATGATTATTTTTTTTGAATTGCTACTTGCTAGCATTCTAGCAATATTTGTTACAAAAATAAATAAATATATAAGAGTATCTACTATAGATATTGTTACGACTTTTGTGTATGAATTTTATTCCTCGAATGCGCCCGGAATAATAAAATGCAAAACTGCGAATTTCCGATACATTAAGATTTATTACAAAGGAAATTATATATTAGGCATACTCTGTATGCATGACATGTACTTGCATGGTAAGAAGCACTATATCGCGCTTATCTTCTTTATAAATATACCTAATGGTCTATTGTTATTGCAATGATATCAATAGTCCATATGACTGACACAGCAGATTAAGAATTAGACACTTTTTTATATGTAAAAGAACACGTAAAAAATCTTGTTTGAGAAAACTAAAATATTAATTGAGAAAGCTAAAAACTTAGCTTTGATACCTTCTTTCAATCTATATTTTAATTTTATTTTTCCATGCTAATTCCTATGAAGACTGCAATAGCTACATTCTAATATTTGTATCAGAAATGTAAACGCCTACAAAAAATTTCACACAAAACGTACTACGCCCTTTTACTACAAGCGTTTGTAAAACTCGAGTACTCCACAAAGTAAATAAAGGCACATATTTTGCCAAAGACATCTCCATTTGACCTTGGCTTTTAACGGCCTTGACGAGGGCCGAACTGCCTTCGCAAATGTAGGTTTACATAAAAAATATAAAAACTCTTTGATGGTATTATTTCATTTACAAACATTTCTCGTCCTCTAAATATTTATCTCGCGCTGATTTGCGTTTACGTCAGACATGCGTTGGAAAAGTTAATTAGTTTATTTATATGATACTGTTGATTTATGTACTGTCTTTAGATGAATGATGTTTTTCTGTTGCAATAAAAGTTATACTTAACGCATATAAATATACGTATTATATCTGTAATCTAGAACCCATGTCACAAGCGTTTGCTTAATTTGGGTTGTAATTCTATATTCTGTGGTAAGGGTTTTTTTTTTAAGTACGTATATAATATCTACTTACGTTTTAACTCCTTTCTCTTCATACGAGCTCCTGTAGAATCCATGCAAGTTGTCATTTAGAATCCCGGTGAACGATATATTCATGACATACTTTTTCCCAGCTTCCACTTTATCTTTCAGCATCACCGTGTGGAAATTCCGTGGAGGATCTTCGAGTTTTTTCACTATTTCAATTTCGTTTACATCATCTTTGCCGTAGAGTTTAATTTCATGTAGCGAAAGCTCCACTCCGTGGAAAGTGATTTCTCTCGTTTCGTTCACTATATCTAAGATAATGCTTACTTCACCGTCAAACGTAAAGTTGCCTTCAAAGATGTAGGGTACTATTCTCACGTAATACTTTTCTGGTTTTACGTAGGTCGGTAGTCGTAACTGTAGCGGTTTCAGCTCCTTATTGCTAAGGGTGGTCGTTTCGAGAGGTATGACGCTTTTGCTGCTCTCTGTCGTTAGTGGTAGAACTAGGAGTTTTGATTGGTCGCAGTGGCATAGCTCGTACTTTGTTACGTTTGCTAGAGTGTCTTGTCTTGGGCAAGCTGCGTAGTTGTAGACTAGAAGCGAAGCTGTTACGAGGGCTAGAGTGAAGATGACCAGGATGACGAAGGCGAGACATTTGGAGAGGTGGATGCCTCGCTTGGTCTTCGTGGAGTAGTCAGGGGGGTTATCCATGACGTTCAGGGGCTCGTGAGCCTGGTTCATTACATCACCGTTGACTCTACCTGAAACAACGTATCATAGTTTAAAGTAGCTGCACTACCATTTTGTAATAATTTTATCAAGTCTTAAGATTCAAGTCGTTCGCGGATGAGTATTTATCATACAAACGTATTCCACGTCACAGAATCATATCTAGCGGAGTATACCTACGGTAGCCCCCATTTGACGTCAGCTGTTATGGCAACCTATAAATTATTATGTTACTTTATCATATTTTTATTGGTATGGCTTTTAAATGATACATTAAAGTAGCCAAGTTAAGGGCCCTACTGTCCATCATCATCATAATAATTAATAATAAACGTATACGGGATTCTGGCACAGATTTTAATAATAACACATAATAGTCAATAGAAGGCCCCTTTATAAAGTTGTATGGTAATATCGTTAGAGTTCTTTGTCCTTACTTTATTTTAATGAGGCATGGTAGATACGAGTATATGCTGATGTGTAGAGATTTAATTGAAATCTGGGATTGTAATCAAAGCAAACAGAATCGTCCAAAGCAGCGGAGAGAGCGATTTTAGTTTTGAACTTACTGATAAAATATATGATACCGTACCTATGTATGTACGATATTGTAAATCGGTTTTTCACCTTGATGATTAAAAAATCGATGTTTGTACGCAAAAAATGTATATGATTTATTTAATAAAATTTAAATTGTGAAAGTTTATAATCATTTTCTGTGATTAATTTTTTTAATTTTATCTTGCAAGCGACAAAAAACCCATAAGCGATAGACAAGAGCTTGAGTAACGAATACATACATTTTTTAAAAAACAGATATACATACGTACCTATACATTTATGTGACATAAAGTTGTACGACTTTCTTATGAAATTTGAAATGAATCAATAAGACTGCCCATCAGTCTACTATTCATAACGGATTCAATATCAAAAGTATCAGATCGCTTTGCTTGTACACCGCCACTCTAACATAATACTGCATGGATGCTGGATACCCTGTGCACACGCTTGGCAAACAGACGAATAACAGCTCGCTCTACCAACAACAAGAGAGTGTATGGGGAAATTATAAACTACCTACTAGCAGCGCTCTGCGGTTTTGTCCACGTTAATCCGGGGTAAAAAGTTATTAACACATAGACTACTTTTTATTCAACGCGTGTTTTACTTATCCTAGATAAAGCTTCGGTTTGGCAGCCTTTACAATATGTGTGGGATTAGAATATTTAAACAACTTTAAAAAAAATTACAAATAATAGTGCGATTGCAATTATCGAATTAAGACAAATAACACCAGCTGAGATGTCCTCTACTCTCTTGTTGCTTTTGGCAGTGTGTTTGCCTAGCGTGTGTACGGGGTATAATACAATGCACCACTGTGATACATCTGCTGGCTCCCACGAATACAATTGGGTCAAAGTTTAAATGGAATATCCAATGTCTTGTTTAGCCTTCTTTGAGTTATGAATACTTGTTGTTCGAAGGCAATGAGCCAACTTAGTTTACAAACAGATGAGATGAAGCAATAGTAAGAGTTGGTATGTTTTACATAGTAAAGAATTCGGTCAAAAAACTATAAGATGTTCATGGAATGCGAATATGTATCAAATATGTATCAATGAAAACTTTATCCATATTTTTTTTGCTAGACTAGTGAACGCCCGCGGTTTTGCTCGCATTATTTCAGGTTAAAAAGCCTATGACACTCCTAAAAACTCATACTACCTACATACCAAAAATCATGATGTTCAGCAGTTTTTGCGTTATAAGCGTTTAAATAAACCGACAAACAGATAGACAAATTTCCTAGAAATTGTTGGAACGTATTCTGCTATTAGTTCAAAATATTTCCAAACTTTTTTAAAAATATCTTTTTTGTTTAGACTTTTAACCTTCTTCAGCTTTATTATATGTAGTTTATATTTTTCTCATATTTTTGTGTTTTTTTGTATATGATTAGGTATGTTTAAACAGTAAAAGTTTCAATAAAATTGATTCAGTAGTTCTTGAAATATCAATATCTAAGCGTTTCAGGTGCGGGCATGTACAATATGTACATTGTACGGGCACTAAAAGCCCGTAACGAAGAAGCACAATGCCGCCTCACGACGGTAATAGCCATATTTTTAGTTCGGTAAAGAAGTAGTTAAAAAAAGTAATTACTCACTATACAAAAACAGTAACTAGTTCGCTACGTCTAAGCTGTATTCAGTTAAAACTACGTGCAAAACTCGCCTACTGAAAACTTAATGAGCACTTTGGCGACGCCTTTGACAGTTTGACACAGTCGCAGTTTTAAACCGTTTTCAACCCTAACCTAAGCAAAACAGAGTTCAAAATGTGTAACCCTTTTAAGGTTCTATTGAAAGATTTTTCTCGAGAGCGGAGCCTTCAATTACCTTTTCCAAAAGTGACTTTTTCGAACTTAAAACTGAAAAAAATACTTATTGGGTTTTCCAAGAATTGTTGAACGTTTTATTTTTGTAGTCGATCAGAGAGAAATATTTACGTTGACGTCAAAGCGATTTCATTAAGCTAATTAGCAAACAAGATAAACTTTTTTAACGTAAGTTAGGTTTACGTTTGATTACAGCCTGCCCGATGTTTATTTCTTTTTTTTTTTAACTTGAACGGGTTTGCACTTGACCATAGTTTACCTGATAGCAAGTAAGGCTATGGCCTAAGATGGAGCGTGCTTACCCGATAAGAACCGATTCACTCTCGCTTTGAAGATCGCTGGATTATAGTGCGTGGGGAACAGAGAGCCAGGCAGGGAGTTCCACAACCTAGCGGTACGAATAATAAAGGTGGAAGCGTACCGTTTCGTGCGGGTCTTAGGAACTTCCACCATAAACCGGTGTCGTCCTGCCGTACCTCTACTCGTCCGGTGAAAGAAGGGCGCGGGCGGAATTAGTCCGCGCGGTGGTGTTAAGCATTGCTACAGCCTACACACTTAGAAGCTACCTCTAGATTGTAAATTTATATTCACCTTACATATTGCAAAGCATTATTAAAAACAGATATCCCTATTTTTTTGGTAATCTAAGCTGTGACCATCCCAATTTGCATAAAGTACAGCCACAATTTCGTTGCCATTTTTGTTAAATTTCCAAATTCTAGTATGAATATTGATTAAACTAAAATTAGCATATTAAACCAACACTTATTTAACGATATCACGTACAAACCTGTGTCTCTATATCCACAAACTTATCGCACTTGTCACAGCTGCAAATATTACACAAAAACTATTTTAAACTAACATTGGATATTTATGTACTTATTTAAATTAAAGTTTCGTGTGTACATGTTAAAGAAAACTATGAGATCACTGATTCTATGTTTATAAGCGTCGACTGCGAGTGCGAGTGATGTATAATTATTTATGTATGTACATGTAGATAGATAGTTATGTTATGCCATCTTTTTTATCAACTCTCGAGACTCCAAAGTCCTGCAGCGCGGTTCGTCCCCGATCCGCACATGTGCAAACACTTATTTCGACCCTTTTTTGTGTGTAGTTTGTAAGTTTCATTTTAAATAATTAATTTTAAGGCAGTATTAGCTAAGCCATCAAGGCGATTAAACGTTTTCACCTAAATTACTCTTTAATTTTGGAATCCATCCTCGCCCCAGCACAGCTGCATCGTCGTAACCTGTCTGGCGCAGCCTAGGTGGATTTAGGAAAACTAGACTTCTTTAGTGAAATCTGTATATTTCATGAAGTATTAGAACCTAAATTCGCGAACCATAAAATAAATTCGACTCCCGCGACGCGTGTGCTGTCTTGAAACTGGTTCGAGGTTGGAGCTGAGGACGGCGCCGGCAGCTAGTACTCCTGGAGGGTACGCGACGGCACGTGAGTAGACCCATCACTATTCCTGTGTCTTCCTACCTATTCCAAGAACTTTGTAAGTGGGACAAACATCGCTCAACTTGCAGGTTGTCACTGCACACTACACAAAATCGGTGGGGTGCATAGTGACTTAGTTAGGCAAATTTAGACTAAGGAACTTGTAAGTGAGACAAAAATCGCTTATCTTACAAGTTGTCGTGTTACACTGCACTGAAAATCGGCAGAGTACATAACGACTTAGTTAAGATTAGGCTCAAAAATCGAGTATTTTAAGACTAGTAAATAGACATAGTTTCATAAGGCTATAAAAATCTAGCCAACTTATTGTAGTTATTAATATTAAATTGTATAAAAAATAAGGGTTTCTATAAATTGTAATAATGTCTAATCCACCAGTTCTTTTGACTATTACTTCAGCTGACATCATGAAATTAATACCACAATACGATGGAGATGAGAAATATTTGGATCAGTACATACAAAAATGTGAGTACGTAATTGACACCCTAAGAAATGAAACAAATCCGGCTCAAGACCTTTTTATTTTTCACGCGTGTACTAGTAAACTCGCCGGTAGAGCAGCTGAATTAATAAGTCAAAGGCAAGATATTTTGTCTTGGCCTACATTAAAGCAAGTTTTAAGGGAAAACTTTGGAGACCCGCGTAGTGAGGAAAGTATTTCTATTGAGTTAGAGACATTAAAAATTAAACCGAACGAGTCGTATCGTGATTTTTCAAACCGAATTAAACGCGTAAGAGATGCTCTTCAGTCAAAGGTTAATCAGATCCCAGACGAAAATTTAAAAAAATCTAAAACGACTATTTATAACCACACATCTTTAAACGTTTTTTTGTGCAACCTGCCCGATGAAATGATAAGGGTTGTACGCCTGAGTGGCTGCAATAAATTAGAAGACGCCATTTCAACAGTCCTCACCGAAATAGATTTTTATGCGAACATTAATGCAAAAAAAAATATGCTCAAATCACAGATGCCAAAACCAGTACAAAATCCTTATCTAGATAAATTTGGTGTCAAAACAACTGTAGCTCTGACACCTCAAACCAACAATTTTAGATTTCCTGGTTCAAGCAATATTAGACCTCAAATAACTCAGCCGCAAACTAGCCACCGTTTTGGAATGAATTATCCTCAAACGCAACGTTTTGCCCAGCCGATCCATGGATACCGCCCACGTTTACCCAGTATCCAACAATCGTATCGCCCAAATATACCACCAAATCAATTTAAATTCGGCATTCCACCCCAAAAACCAATTGAAGATACTGATATCACTATGCGCACTGCACTCCCAATAAGAAATATGCCACATTCTAGCCAAGCAAACAATAATGTATTCCAGAATGAAATCAACGTAAATGATTATTGTTACCCCCAGAATGCGCACTATTACGATTATAACGTTGATGAACCCACAGACGAACAAGCTTGTGTCCCGTATTATGATCACACTGAACAACTTGAGACAGTTGAATACTCCAACCACAATACAAATTTTTGCAAAGATGCCTCGGAGGATCCACCATCACCATAAAACTAAATTATGATCCACTTTCCAAACTACCATACATAGAAATACCTGAGCTACGCGCGCGTTTTATGATCGATACAGGTAGTTCCCGATGTTTTATAACCGCAGAAAAGGTTGATGAGTTTTACAGCAAATACAAGATGATCATGCCGTTTGAAGTCGTAAGTACACACGGACGCAGTTCACACAACGAAGTTGTTAAAATACCATTGCCTGAAACATTCAAAAGCCCGTTGCATTGTGTATTTTACATTTATACAGTGGACAAGGATTACGACGGTCTTATTGGATCAGACCTTTTAAAAATGCTGAGTGCCAAAATTGATATGGGTGAAAAGATGTTGTGCACTAAAGACACACAAATACCAATTGTATACGACAATGGCGTGGACATACTACTAGATCCCAGGTGTGAAACACGTGTGAAAATCCCCACAGACTTATACAGTGGAGATGGCATTATGGAGTACATGAATTTTGGTGAAGGTGCACGAATGCCCAGCGCTATGGTACACTGCGTTGACGGTTATGCTACAACCGTAATACAAAATCATTCTGATAAACCTGTCACTATCAGAATACCAGAACCCATACACATCGATCCTATTAGAAATCAGATTTGCAATGTGAACGAGTTGCCAATACCGATGGAAACTGATGCTGAACTAAACCAGATGTTAGAAGAAAATTTATCGCGACTTCGACTTGATCATATGAACGCTGAAGAACGACATCACATATCATCATTATGTCACGAGTACAAAGATATATTCTACTGTGAGAAGTTACCGCTAACGTTCTCTAATCAAGTAAAACATCGTATAAGAACCGTCAATGAAGATCCAATTTATACAAAACCTTATAGACAGCCACAAGCAATTAACGATGAGATCAACAGACAAACGGAAAAGTTATTAAAGGATAATGTCATTCAACAATCTCATTCACCATGGAATTCTCCGGTTCATTTAGTACCAAAAAAACAAGATGCTTCTGGAAAAAAGAAATACAGAATGGTTATCGACTATAGGCGTTTGAATGAAATTACGACCGATGACAAATACCCTCTACCAAACATCAATGACTTATTCGATAAACTAGGAAAATCTGTGTATTTCACAACGCTAGATTTGGCTAGCGGATACCATCAAATTGAAATCAATGAAGAAGACAGGCAGAAAACAGCTTTTAGTACACAAGCCGGACATTATGAATTTTTGCGCATGCCTTTTGGGTTGAAAACAGCTCCGGCAACATTTCAAAGAGCCATGGATAGCATATTACGAGGACTGCAAGGAATACATTGCCTTGTTTATCTGGACGACATAATAGTATTTTCAAGTAGCTTGCAGGAACACCTCGAAAAACTAAGAAACATCTTTAAACGGCTTCGAGAAACGAATTTGAAAATCCAATTGGATAAATCTGAATTCTTGCGGAAGGAAGTCTTGTATTTGGGCCATACTATAACAAAAGATGGCCTTAAACCAAATGACGATAAGATAAAAGCAATCTTACAGTATCCATTACCCAGAACACGAACAGAAATTAAAAGCTTCTTGGGTCTTATTGGATATTACCGAAAGTTCATAAAAGATTTTGCCAAACTAACAAGACCGTTGACTAAATGTTTGAAGAAGAATCAATCAGTATGCATTACTGAGGAATACATAACATGCTTTGAACAATGTAAACAACTTCTCACGAATGCACCACTGTTGCAGTTTCCTGACTTTAATAAACCATTTATTTTGATCACAGACGCATCAAACTACGCGATTGGTGCGGTGCTATCACAAGGTTCACTCGGTAGCGATCTTCCGGTAGCTTATGCAAGCAGAACCTTAAATCCAACAGAAACTAGATACAGTACTATAGAAAAGGAATTGCTCGCTATAGTATGGGCTGTAAAACATTTCCGTCCCTACCTCTTTGGTAGACGATTTCAAATATATACGGATCACCGCCCGTTGGCCTGGATCAACTCATTAAAGGAACCAAATAGCAAACTAACTCGTTGGCGTTTAAGATTGGCTGAATATGATTTTGAAGTCATATACAAAAACGGAAAACAAAACACGAATGCTGATGCGTTGTCAAGAATAAAAATAAACGCGTTGGATAGCCAAAATAGCAGCACCTCTATGATTGCTAACAAAGGAAACAGTATCCCAACAAAATATTCTGAAAATACCACAAGTGAACCCATAGACAGCAACAGGACAAAACCACCTTGTTCTGTTATATCTTCTTCAAGCAGCACAATTACAGCATCTGAATGTGAATCTCATATCGGCTCAGAAACAATACATTCTGCTCACGAAAATGAATCTACAGGGATTCCTATTTTACATGAAGCGATTGATACAAAACCCAATCAAATCCTTATACATACCTGGTACAGAAAAGAAGCAGCTGTTAAAGACATTTCACGAAAAACTCAAAAAATCCTAGAAGTTCACCTTCCATTAGACAGACCGGACTTGGTGAAAGATTTTATGAAACATTACATCAAACCTAAAACCAAGTATTTCATTTTCTTCGAAGACAAAGCTCATCGACGCCAGTTCGCTGAAGTGTTTATAACACTATTTAAAAGAAACGCTATTATCATTAAGGAATGTACGGAACGTGTAGTTTTTGTGGAAGACGAGACTGAACAAAAGGACATTGTTCAAAAATATCACGTTGGTAAAAACTGCCACCGGGGGATAAGAGAAACAATAGCCCAAATAAAACGGACCTACTTTTGGCATAACCTTAAAGACATTGTAGCCAGCTGTATCAACGCGTGCGAAACATGCAAAAGAATGAAATATGACCGGAAACCAATAAAACCCGTCCTGCAATTAACCCAAACTCAAAGTAAACCGTTTGAAGAATTATTTATCGACACATTCACTATAGAAGGACAAAGATACCTGACCATTATAGACGCCTTTAGCAAAATGGGCCAAGCTTTCCCGTTGTCAAATAAATCTACGCCAGAGGTTATCAGAGCCCTCATAAAGTATTTCTCTCTCTATGGCATACCACAGAAAATTAGCTCAGACTCGGGTTCAGAGTTTAATAATGCCCTTATGAAGGAATTATTCGAATTTTACAAAATACAGATGCATATTGGCACTCCCAATAATCCTAACTCAATGGGATTAATAGAAAGATTTCATTCTACTATCATAGAAATTTACAGAATTGCTAAATATGAACATAAGATGACAGACGCTGCTTCAGTAATGACTTATGCTATAATGGCATATAACAACAGCATTCACAGTACAACAGGACTGACGCCGTTTGAAGTAGTTTCAGGCCATACTTGCGCCAGCAAAGTATTTGATGTGAATTATGAGAAACAGTACATGCAGATTTTAATGCGCGACCATGCAAAACGAACCAGACTATTGTACCACCATATGTCCAGTAAGATGTTGGATATTAAAGAAAGGATTATAGAAAAACGAGGGGGAGAATTAAATTGTGACGTGAAAAAGGACGACGTCATATTCATTAAAGGCACCAATATAAGACGCAGTAAAGATAAACCTAGATATGAAAAGGCAGTTGTATCAGGTGACTTGGAGAGAAACGTTATACCAGTAAAACTACGTAACCGTCAGAGTAAGATTCCGATGAAAGATGTGAAACGCCCTCCTATTCTAAGAAATACAACTTCTCAGGGTAAAAACCTCCCAGGTTCGCCAACTGGAGCATAACTCTTTAATTTAATCATCTTTTTCGCTATAAAGAACTACACTGGTCTCTAATGTTACAAATAGTGTTTAAGTAAAAATAAATTAGAATAAGGTTATGTAAGGTTACTTAAGTATTTGTAATGCTAATTAAACCCTCAGACAATTATTCCGGATACTGTAAAAGGTTTTATTTTTGTGATTTAAATTGACACATATAATGCTGTAAAAGTAAGGATATTAGGTTCCAAATTACTCATATGGTTGTCCCACATAAAGGCGGATTTTAAAGTGTTCCTAAGACCTAACCCCTCCTCTCCTATACGTGAAACGGGTAACTCTGCCGTCGCTCACACGACGCTTTCAACGAGGTTCCAGTTCTGGTCGTAGTTGCGACTGCATCCCAGCCTAAGTGCTTATCTAAAGTGTGAAGTGAATATAATAGTGAATTAAGTGAAAATCCTCGACTGTAATATAAAACAGTGCTATTAATAATAATTCCGTGATTGCCGTGATAACGAAAATTTTCGACTGGACTATGGACACTTTTACGAAAATAAGTATTATTAAATTCAATACAAATTTACATCACTAAGATTTTATATAAATTTCTTATTTTATATTCATACATTGTAATGACATCATTGTTTTAATATTATTTTTCCATAAGTGCACCTGCACATTGAATGTAAATTTTCCATCGATTTAATTTTCAACGGAAAATTTCATTCTTAAGGACGGAGGAGTTATGTTATGCCATCTTTTTTATCAACTCTCGAGACTCCAAAGTCCTGCAGCGCGGTTCGTCCCCGATCCGCACATGTGCAAACACTTATTTCGACCCTTTTTTGTGTGTAGTTTGTAAGTTTCATTTTAAATAATTAATTTTAAGGCAGTATTAGCTAAGCCATCAAGGCGATTAAACGTTTTCACCTAAATTACTCTTTAATTTTGGAATCCATCCTCGCCCCAGCACAGCTGCATCGTCGTAACCTGTCTAGATATATGGAGTTTGCCTTCACCGACAAAATAGAGCTGTTCGCAACTTGTATGTTGAAGTTTATTAACTGTGATTGCTATTTATTATTGGTATCGTGTATATAATGTAAATACAATTTGTTTTAAATTTAAATTTACAATGCAGAAATATCTTAAAACTTAGAATGTGTTATAATATATTATATTTTACTATCATTTAAAAAAAAATGTTATGGTGTATTTTCGGTAGTATTATTAATGTGCCGATATCATTATGAATTGTTATATGACTACTACTATTTATAAGTTAGTTATAGTTAAATATTGTACATTTTCTCAGGGTTAGTAGTTAGAGTTAACTTAACTTTGCTTTAAATACATCCATATTTCAAATAGTAACGTCACCAGAGAGAATCGCATTATACAAGCTTACTTAACATTATCCTAACTTGTTTGTTAAATGGCTCCCGCATGGCTTCTTATCTGCCCCACAAGCTACTGTCTTCTAAATGTAAGTCCCCAATAATGGCTCCATAACCCTCTTTCTAACTTCAAGTTAAAGCTTTAATAACTTAGTACTTCAAGCCCTTACCAAGTTCAAGACAGAAATTGACTTTACATTTAAGAGTGTCCTTCATTTTAAGCTGAAAGCTTTCGAACCCTTATCGTGAAGAGCTTTCAAACAAAATAACAGTTCTGAGACTGAATTCCAAATTTTGGACGTAATTACCTTTTAATGTATACTGAATAGAAATTATATTTAAATAGCAGCTAATTACTGGAATTGTGTTGATGTACAGCATTTTTCGAACATATAAAATCAATTGAAAATTCAAGTTTAGCTACGCATAAGACAACCTCATAACCTACCTATTTTTTTTTTAAAAACGAGTATTATAAAAAAATTCTCTAGCAAAAATACGAAATAGAGTTGCTAACGATAGAATAAATATGAAACCAAATTATAAGCTTACTCATTCACCAAAGCAACTTGCAATATCAAGCAATCAATCGACACTTATTACTATAAAAGCCTGTGACAACTAAAGGCCATGACAGGCACGTGTGGATACAATCTAGACTGCTAGGATATCTAGCTTCCTGTGTAAGGCATTCAATTGGCTAACTCTGTCAGATATAACTCATTGAATCGCAAATATCGCCGACCTGACCTTCCTTAGGACCTACAGTCATATAAGTCTAAGACTTAAATATCACACCAGTAGTATATAGGCTAAAGTTTGTGAGTGTCTGAGGTTGTTCGTATTTCCCACTAGATTTCTAATATATAAATTCGTTCTTAAGAGAGTTAGGACTTGTTTGGTGTGGAGAGTTTTCAAACCGCCCTAAGAGCCTTGCTTAACGACTGCTGTAGAATGTCAATTTTATATAGCATATACATTACGATTTTTTATGATGATGATGACTATGACAAACAGCCGGGACCTACAATTCATATTATCATCTTAGTATGTTCGTTAGAGATGCATTTACTAATTTGTACCTCAATATATGTAACTATATAAATTTTGACGAAATGTAATATGGACATAGAAACAATCTTCTATCTACTTTTTTTATTCTAGATTAAATCAAGTAGAACCGCGTGGTGCATCTAGTGTTCAGCCGGAATCATATTAAAATGATATTTTATTTTGTAGGACATAAAATTCTATAGCCCTCGGCATAATATCGTTTCTTGTCTAAGTCGATCTAGCCTTATTAGGTTTACATGTAGGTCAGATGAAGGAAAGTATTGAAGCTTACTTGATATTATACTGCATAATATATTAGTAAGATATAATATTTGAATTAAGTAATCGGTCAAAAAAGAGCACACATTTGTAGGTATATTGTATTTAAACCTCATTGAAATTACGTCCATTGTACGATTATGTTTATCTTGTTAATTTAAAAAAAAAACATTGAGTGCAGTATTATATAAATTGCAAGAACTTACATGCACTTAGCAACCCGCTCAAATAGCAAATCTTATTGGTCGATAAGTATTCTAAATTGCTATACTTACCTGGAGCAACAAGAATACCACTTAATAATATTACTACTAGTAATTTTACCTGTGACGTCAAATGTGTCGTAAACAATATTTATCCAAACTTCTATATACATATAATAAAACTGTAACCGGTCGGTGTCTGTACATTGAAGATAATGGAAAAAAATAGTTGCGGATCTTTATTGATGCAATAGAACACAAAAATCATGTTTCAAAAATAAATTTCTGTTTGTCTGTCGGTACCGGTCGGCTGAACCGATTTGTCTACGGTTTTCACTAACATGTTTGTGTATTTTCAACTTAGCATTTAGTGTTTGTTTCATTTCAATCGGTTCGTAAATAAAACAGTGATGTTAATTTTAAACCTTTTTATCTCAAAATAATGCGAGCGAAGCCGCGGGCGTCCACGAGTACATCCTAAAATAGATATACGATGTTGGATTTTTAGAACCGCCTGACAAATGTAAAAGCAATAACAGTAACATATCATAAAGTGTAATACAGTACCCATATACCTAGATATGTTAAAGTATCTTACTGTTGCTAATATAATTAAGTATTTTTAAACTTATTTACGTATTGGAGTAAAAACTTTGCGCGGGCTTAGCAATTAACAAAAATAACATATTCCAGTACATAGAAATTGAAAATTATTGTACTGAATGGGTTCTTTATGAGGTAGAGTTGCAATTTATTATTTAACTTCTTAGATAAAAACATTTTTTTTAATATAATATCTGTTAGTTTTACTACACTTTTACTTTTACAAAGTATATTGTATCTATTTATTTTGTTTCATTCCAACATAACAGTGACTTCAATCAATCATAAGATAATACACGCATATTGCATCACAAAACGTTGCAATAACTTAGATTATGCACTTCACGCCAATGTCCAATATTATATTCACCGCTAACCATAAACCAACAAGCTTTTCCCTTCTTTCCGCAAAAGTGTGATATTATTATGAACACAATGGATTGCGATCATTTATTTTTATGGCAAGTGATAAATTGGTTCACTCATAATCAATAGTTAAAATAACAGCCATTGTATGTGATTCAAGAGAACCACTGTGGTTACTATGATATTGCTTGAGTACTCAAATGCTGTGCTTAGCTTTAATAGGTAATACGTTTTGTTTTTATATAAAAATACTAGTGTAAGATAATTGTATTAATGTTATTACCAATGTTAAGCCGAAATAAATAAAATAAAATAAAATAAATGGCCGTACTACTCGTTAGGCCATGTCAGAGGACCTTAGGTTTGAAAACTCTCGAAACTAGAGTTGGCCACTCCCATTCGATAAGAAGAAGACTCAAATGGCAGCAAAACTGTAGTTTAAACTTACATTATGCATTATCTTACATACATACAAAATGGTATAACCAAATAATCAAAGTATATCACGGTTTATTTTACTTCATGCGTTTTCAAGTAGTGATAAAAGCAAATCGATAGACTAATCACATGTTGAGCCGGTTTAAAAATAAGATTGCTTTAATGAAATATATATGTACTTATTAGTTACATATTAAAATAAAATAAAAATCCAAAAAATATTCGATATAATATTCTCTTCAATTAAACAAGCACATACTTAACCGTTTGTATATGTGAGCTAAATGGGACTTTACACTTTCAAAATTCCAAGCCCCAAAATGCCACCCTGACCTATCCCATCACACAAAGGCCAAAATCCTGTTCCACCAAACTTTATCCTGACGATAAGATACGTAGAACTAACGTTTGGCTAATAAATCGTTGCAACTATCAGTTCAGCCGACTTCACCCTAAGCGCATCCCCTCTGCTTGCCCCTTCACGCTGTATTATGCTCGTACCATTGTGACATCATAAAGGGTCCATACGTGATCTAACAAAGGGTTTGGCGAGGGCCCCAATGTAGTAAAAGTAATAAAAAAGACTGGCATCGCCCTGATTGTGATGTGGATTGAAACGTTGCCTCTATAAATTTAGTCACCACCACGAGTGGTGACTAAATTTATAGAGGTAATTTTGGGAAGTGATAATTCCTGTTGATATTCTAGGCTCAGGATAAGTAAGTGTGGATTTGATAATACATTATGTGCTCTGCTTTTAATGTAAGTTAGAAGCAACAGTTATAGTAACTGCAGCTAAAATATTGACATCACATCTGCTTAGTTTTCAAGAAAATTGTAAAATTGTGTTTTCGATATTTTCTTACTCGTATGGATCTGTACATATGTATACCGACTTTTTTGTTTTGATATTCTATGAGGCTTAAATAATTAGCAGCATAGTTAATGGACAAAAAAAGTATTTTTTTCTTGTTAATTTAATTTTAATGTGTATATTTACCGATAAGCCAAAGAGGCGTGCTGCTCTAAAACTATTTCCAGGCAACGGTATCAATATTGGCGAGGCAACATATTCTTTCCAACGTATCTACTAGTTTACCGCAGTCCACTGTCCAATAAAGTAACGCTAAAGTAAACAAAATAAAGTAAATCTACGCGCGTGGAGATAAATAAACCGACAGATAAAATGTTTTATAACGCAAGAGATTCACGGTCAAGTTCATAAGGAATTTTGTTGTATTGAAAAATATGATGGAAATGATATACCTAATACTACAGAGAATCTTGTACCGTAGGGATTTCGTATTCATATTTCTCAAAAATATTTTTTGAGGTCAGTTTCAATGAATAATATTATTATTTTTCACCTCTCTCTCTTGCAATTTACTTTGTTTAGCCGTTTTGTGCATTTTTATTTCTGTTCTACAGTTCCCAAAATATGTCGATATTTTATCAATATTGATGACAAGCAAAACAATTGAAAAGAAACGATTAAATTGTAGATCCCGCCTGTTTGTCTAGTACGGACGTCGTTAAGCAATGTCAGAGGCCCTTAGGGCGGCTTGATAAACTCTCGACACCAGAGTTGGCCACTCTCATACGATGAGAAGAAGAAGATTGTAAATAAAGAGACTATATTACATATTGATATCATAAAGCGTATAATGAAAGAGAAAACCATTTTATATTCCCACCATATTAAAGAAAATCAAAGAAAAACTGCACACAAGAGAAAATTCTCACGATCAATTCATAAGATATCTCTTGTAGTGTACAAACTTGTACATCTTATATGCAATCAAGACGACATTGTCTTATATTGAGATAAAAATTAGCCGATGTTTCTTTCCGAGCCCTATTCTACCACAAATACAAAAATCTAAATGATCCGTCGCTCTGTTGCGGCATTGACACATCCACACACACTCTTGCTTTTAAGATAAGATAATCATTTATTCATCAATAGAAATACTCAACTTATGAACTAAAAGTTAACAGTTAGTAATTCTAGGGTCCCGGCTTACAAAAAATATTTATGTCAGTGAAAAGTTTTTTTTTTTTTTGTTATGGCTTTTGCGAATAGGTATATGAGTTCGCAATTCTGCCAATGTCGAGTGGGAAGATAGGCCATCAAACTGAGAAATTTTATGTGAAATATCGATATGTAAAAATAAATAAAATAAAATAAATAAAATAAAAATAAAAAAGCCTTTATTTTCTATTACTCCTTAAATTAACTTTATACATCCATGCATGTTTGAAAATTTAGAAGTTGTCAGTTTAAGAATTGCTGGTATGAGTATACTTTAGACTTCACTTAACATTTACATATTTTATTTCATAACTTAGATTGAAAATACTAAATACTATGAAAATATCATGTTGAGAATACAGTACTTATTTAATATTAGGTGAAAAAATCATTTACATATTATATTAGAAATGTGTACTAAACTATGAACACTATAACTTTGAATTTTATTCGTTTTAGTAGGTACAATAGATGGTTTTTAAACTTTATCCTTGATTACAGTAATATTTGTCTCTCCAGATATATTAGATATTCAATAATCACACAAATCCTTTTTACACCAATCTATATCTGTATAAAACAACCATGATTATAAGTATAATATAGCTATGTATTTATCCTATATCTGTATCGATATGTAAACATGTCTAAAATATTACAAAAGTTTTCTTTTTACTATGGTAAAAATGTCATAATCAAAAATGTTTTTAATTAAATAGTTGGCTTATGATATTAAGTGTAATAATGATAATATATCATGGAGGCTGTTATATGTGTACCTACTTGTTGAATATAAAAAATGTACCTATAGTCGATATTCCAGTAAATTTAGTCTTTAAGAATCTACCATTTACAATTACCGCTACAAAGCATTTTTATTTATTCGGTGGTTATAGTATACATCCTCTTTCCAGAGTAAATTCTAAGTTACCTTAAATGAACCAACCCCAATCCATTTAGTGATCCATTATTCAATGAACGAAGATACTGGCAGTTTCGCCAGTTTCAAAGTACGTAATTTTCAGCGTAACTTGAAGTTACTTACAGGAAGTAAGGAACTAATTAAAGGAACTAAGTTAAGTCTGATCTCATCCATCTCAATTCCCAAGTTACGGCAGCCTTTCAAAACTTTGACAGAAGCAATCTCATGGGTATTATAATGGATAGCTTGAAGTCAAAATTTCTGCATCGGTAAAAGTATAATGCGGTGTTATTCCACTAACTTACTACGATTTGTATTATGTATTCTGTGCTACGGTTCTTTTGGCGACCAAAAACTGTTTATTACATTTATTTCAGTAATTTTGATCTCAATATTTTGAATAAAAAAATATCAAAGTAATGTATCTAATATGTATTAAATAAGATATATTAATGAACTTCTTTACCATTAAGTGAAGTAGTAAGATCATTCTGAGTTAACAAACCTGGGTGGTTATATTATGTTAAGCATATATGGCAAAAATATATATGTAAGTATATATGTTATTTTCTTTAAAGGATTTTTGTTAAATTAAGCCTTTTCATTAGATTTAAAAACAAATGTGCGTGCAAAACATTTTAGATTTAAATTATGCGAGATGATTAACACGATGATGTGAAATATTGATAAAATACGAACACAGGTATACAAGAAAAAAAAATTCAAAAACACAAACGTTTAGTGTAATGAATAAAATCGTTGATATGTCATACAAAACACAAAAAGGAAAAAAATAAAGCAACAGTGCAAGCTTCCACGAGACCGCACCGGCTAAACCTTGGCAACCTTGTTAGCGCAATCTGATATCTCCAGATACAAAATCGTTTCCCATTACTATTCCCAAGGACTCAGGACCTCACTCACCCGAGCCGTGACCTTCCTGGAGGCACCACTTTGTTTACACGACATCACGTATCTACTATAATCGCACAACTAAACAATCAGCCCATAAAAAATAGAACCTACCTATTTGTGACGTATATTCCATTGTCTCGCTAATAGCTGGCGGCTCGCATGGTTGTTGCCATTGGCGGGAAGAGCACGGGATAGTTGTGTTTTTGTGTATTTCTCCTTTTTGTTGGTACGTGTAACTCGGGCGGTGGTCGGGACGCGACTGCGGCGGCCCGCCCAGCTTCTCCTCTCAAAATGCCGGGATGGGCGCGCTTCACCCTAACCAAATAAACCGGCAATCTCCTGCGGGCAAATTGGTACTTTATTTCAAGGCGATTTTTCCGATTTGTCGCGACGTTGATTGGACTAATTAAATTGTGTATATAAACACCAGCATCATGTTATTGAGTAGTTCTTACCTGTCACAGAATATAAAGAAGTTGTACTAAGTGCATATCTAGTGCAAATTAAGTAGGTTTGATCTCGGTCTAAGTTAACAACACCTTCTACATTAGTATGAAGCTTGTTAGTTCTCGTTTTTTAAATTCTCACTTTCTCAGTATATGCCATATGCTACATTTTAGCATGTAGATAATTAATATAATAATATTTTAGATATCTAAAACATTTGTTTGATAAGATACATTTGCAGTCATAACAAATATCGTTTATTGCGCCTTTAACAACCATGCTTCTTTTCATAATTTTTCTCCATCACCCTGGAAAAAGGGAAAAGTTTTTAATACGTGACGTGTGTATTGCCATCTTTACAATACAATCAACTGAATAATAAAAATCTATAGTAACGCCATCTAAGGCCTATGCCATGAACTAAGTATAACGATAGCATTCATTTATACCAGTCACAAATGGTGCCACTGAAGTGTGCACCTCTTTGGTTCGTTACGATTTAGTTCTAGCTCAGTAACACAGATGGCAGGCTTAATAATAATGTAATATGTATATTATTTTGTATCACTTCTAGGACAATAAAATCTTTCATTGGATAGATAGATAAATGCAGCTATAAATTTACTGCTGAATTCAGAAGAATATAGGTACTTGAAACTTGTTGTATAATAGGATTGACATAAACTGGGCTTAAACTTTTAAATATTTATTTACAAAAAAAAGTAAGCTTAAACTTAAGTATATGAAAATCTACAATCATAAAGCCAATCTGTAAAGCTGTTTAATGAACAAAAATGTTGCCATAACCTGATTATCAAAATCAATATCAATCAGTTTCATATTGTAATGATGATATTTGATGGTTCGATTATTTAAACGATGTACCTATTAATTTAAAAAAATAATAATCTAAAAACTCAAATTAAAAATATAAACATCAAAAACGCGAAACTGGTTAAAGGAGTGGGGCAACGCAAATGGGGCATTCAATTTTGCATTTATAATGGTGTTCTTTATAAACAGTTGTACGATACCCTTGGGACAAATATGGTCCGTTATATCACAATGGGATCCATTACGTCCTATTACTGGCTAACGGACGGACCGCCTGCCTAAATTTGAACTGTCAGGACATCTGCACTTCAAAGAACACTAAAGAAAATTGACTCAGATTTTGTAGAATACCTGTCATTTTTATTATTTATAAACTTTTTTTTTTAATTTTTTTTAATTGGCCATAACTTTGTATTGTGCCAGTTCTCAAGTAAAAATTTATAAACTTTTTAAGGAAACAATAATTTTAAATGCTTAAAAAAACCATGAATATACGATCATTTTTTTCTGTTTAAGGCTGATAAAAATAAGACTACGCAAACGATTTATTATTTTTCCATAATAATCAGAGCTAGAAACACCAAATATCATAAAATTTTCTACTAGATGCATGACTGCGAACTGGGCTGATTGACACAGGATCCAGTCATTGTAGGCAGCAATCATGACCCGATCCACATAACGACCACAACAACTTGACCCACCCTGATTCTTTCATCAAAACATATCAATATGTTAAAGAATCCAACTCAACGTAGCCCAGAGATCAAGACATACTGGACGAGGGCAGTATAAGAGTAGAGTTTATTCCTGTGGCTGGCTAACGTCTTTTATCGGGAATGTTATTTTTACGCGCCTATTTATAAAAATATTTAATGATCTCGACAACGTGTTAACTAATTATTGGAAGTTTTGTTTAGTCGTTGTTTTTAAAAGTTTATTTTATTTACAATACGAAGTAGATAATTGTTTCATTAGAAAATTTACAAAGGTGATCTTGTTTGACAGCTTTAACCATATCGATTTGTCGCTACATTTTTAGAGTAAGTCTTCAAATATACGACAAATTTGTTATCATTAATGCAATTGTGAATATTTCTTGTATGCAATGAATGTAGGTACACTAGCAAACATTTTATATACAATCCCTTCACAATTTTCGAAATTTTACACTCGTAGACCTAACATATACATAGGTACTGCCAGGTTGGCGAGTATGGTGAAAATCACCTCTGATTTTTTGAAAAACACCTGTAATTTATATTCTTACAAATATTTATCATACTTTACAACGTAATCAGGTATAAGCTCTTCCTGGTAACGATTCGAGAGGTCGTGAACTCAGTCTATCTCATTAGCATGAGCTTCAGTGCGCTTCAGTGAATCTTACTTCATTAACCATTGTACCTACTGATTTTCATACAACAAGTAAACCCAGTAAACAATTGTCATGAAAAACATATTAAAAGCAACTGAAATTTATGTAACATACATAAAAGAACATTCAGTAGAAATAGACCTTCCTCCCTTTTTTGGAATAGTATAAAATTTAATATTGTTTTAAGTGTATCTATTTATGCATATTTTTAACGTTTTTAAAGCTTTATGAGGCGAAAATAAAGACAAAATGTATATAATACTCTTGAGTAATTAAAGTGAGTTAGAGTGAATATATATTTTGTAAAAAAAATAAATAAAATGTTGATTGACATCACTAGAGACAACGCAACGCAACGAGACAACTAGAACGCTGGCTGGTTCCTTGCGCAAAGGATTTCTATAGCAATCCAGCGTGTGAATGCAGCCAGCGTTCTTGGCTCCATACCACATGTAGATTGTTTAAATTTAGTTTAGATGTAAATACTCTTTTTTAGTTCTTTTTGTAAAATAAATGAATCTTATCCTAATGATGTTTCCCTTTAAAATCGGTATATCGTAAAGGATTGTGGTCTCATCAACTATTCAAGTGAACAATTTATCTCCAATCTCCATTAATAGCGTTCGTAGTTGTTCTTACCATGTCATACTTTAAAAGTTATGAAGATTCTTTCACTTCATCAAAAATTAACAACGTGTTGGTGACCGGCAGCGTCTTCCAGTATTGCGACCATTAACCACTTTTTACAGAATTAATTTCCACACTGCATTACGTCGCTGAAACAGGAATGAATACGTTTGCTACATAAGTGCACATTTTTTAAGATAATTGACTCTTTTATGATACTGGCCATACCTGGTATCCACATTTCGAATGCAACTGTTCTGTTTTTCTCTTTCACGAATTTTATATGTTCCTATTTCAAATACTTAGAGATAATATGGAATGTTATGGTAAAACTTATTGACTAGGTGTTTTGAAGGCTTAGATATTCATCAGATAAAAATAGAAATACATTATGACGATGTACTATATGCTAATCATTTGCTTAAGTTAATCTTGCATCATATTTTAACAGACCGTGGTGTTTAACATTTACTGTATTGTGTTAAGATAAAAATTATACAAATCCTTTATTTTGTAGACTATGACCCATATCCTAACAGCGGTCAACCGGTCATGTCTTCCGTAGGGGGAGATTTTCTTTCGTACGTGAATGTGCACTAAATTCACGATGAAAGAATCAATTTATTCGTCGGTGTCAGATTATAAAAAAGGATGACTATTCAAGCTTACTTACAAATCATATTATGTCTCTCTAAAGTAGAAAGTCTTTTTTACTCATAAGTTAGAAGTAAATAAATGAATAATCTGTACTGGTAAAACACGACCAAATTATTAAAATTAAATTTTAAAAAGTAATCCATATCTGTTTTAGACCGCTCGCAAACCATTAAACACCAAATAAAATTCCTTCTACTGTGTCAGCTACCATCAGACACTAAATTACAAGTACATGTTTTAGTTTAAAGTTTTTTTGTAAAACTTTAGAAAACAAACAAGAACTACCTGAAACAATAAGAATACAGGAGACATCAAACCCAGTGGAGGCGATAAAACACCTCTTTACGACCGACATCTCGTCGGACACTCCAATTTTATATAGTTTAGATCGGCTGACACTTGGCAGTATTAACTCGTCACGGAGGTAACTGGTGCTCGAGCGGGTACGGGAATTACCACAGCTTATGAAATAGTTAATATAGCACTAGCAATAATGTAGGCAGAGCTGCAGTAATCGCGCGTGTCCCGGCCGCAGCGGCCGCCCGCCACACCACCGCACTAACTCGACAACACAACAAACAAACTGACAATCAGTGTGTGAATCAGTGACCTCAATATTACAACTCGGATTTTTTTACCAGAAAGTAAGTAACATATTTTTTTTTTCATAAAAACTTAATATTCAAAATACCAAACGCCTAGCAACTCAAACCTTACCAACTAAAATAATTATTTATTAACACGAACAATCGATATCGAGAAATGTTTACACGTACAACTCGTAACTAAAATAACCGCACCGAAATAGAGTCCATTCCGTAGATAATGATGTTGCGCGCATCTATCAATGGGTATTGGTATTGGAACAATATTTTTGATAATCGTCGGGAGTACTATTTGGAAGATGTCCAGATATAAAAATACAATGCCTAGCGTCTGGCTGGGTCGCGACGCATCGCGAGATCACCGCCACTCGGGGACAGTCGAAATACTCACACTTTGGCCCGTTGCAACATCCCATGCAAGATAATATCACAGATAATGTTCACTCCCGAATGTATGACACACGTCTGGCTCGTAGTTTTTGTGACAAGCTTGTTTTGAATGTGTATGATATGAAATATGAAAATACTCAAAGTACCCTCCATTTCACTTAAACAGTGACATGTACCAGTTTAACTAGCTAAGTATCTAAGTGTTACCATCTTTTTCTGAGCAAAATGAGGAAAATACTCGTTCAATTATATGGTCGGTAAGCTCAATTGGAGATAGTATAGCAATTACTTATTTATTGAAATTCTATAAGTCAGGAATGTAATCTTATAAAAGAAACGAATATTTTGTTGTTTTCTTAACTTTATACTGACTGAGTAACCCCGCCTGACCCGACAGTATTGGGGTTATCAGTAGATAGAATAACTTTCGATTGTGACTCAAAGCACGAGTAGGTAGTTTTAGTTTGTGCGTATCTTGGTCACACTTTTGTTTATAAATTATATATAATGTATGTAGAGCGCATTATTATATATGTACAGCACGATATGTTATTTTTATTTTGTATTAAAATCGGCGAAGAATCGATGCTGTCAAGGCACTTTGAATAGCCGTAATATTAGTATTATATTAATACGTGTATTTCGAATTAGAACATCCAAATTGCTTCAAATAGGTTCAGTAGTGTTTTGAACCCGGGATAATTTGAATCCTAAAAGTAAGTATTTTTAATAAATCTATTATCAGACATGCTTATGAATGATTACCTATTAGTTCTTGCATCTAGGCTTACAAAAGTGCAGTGTCAAAGTAAAGAAACATTTTACATGTTTTATTCTAGTCTGATTAGAAGTTTTATGAGTAACAACATTACCTATTATAAAGTCTCGGCACCTTTTAGCATAAGATTGTCAGACATTTGACTTCTTCTTCTTCTTATTGTATGAGAGTGGCCAACTCTGGTGTCGAGAGTTTATCAAGACATTTGACTACTAGGTAACTTGAAGCGACACTCGTTGAAGCTACGATATGGTCTATGGTGGAGCACAGGGGCTATGCTAGAATGGAACTAGCTCCCAAAATCGGCTACCGCATCAGGCCAATCCGTGCTTGGCAACAAATTTTACACTAAAAAAAAAACAAAAAATGGTATATGAAATAGTAGAAAGTAGGTATAAAGTGCACGTAATAGTGGGTATTTACACTTAATAACCGTAGATCGGTAGATGACTGGTAGATAGAGACAATACTCGTCCATTAGAACGGTCAAAACAATTACATGTTATAACATCCTAGCGGTACGAACAATAAAATATCCATTCATGATTCATATTCATCGCTGTAATTGTTACAGTAGGTACTTATAACTACATCCAATATTTACAATTACACATATCTTCGGAAGCTAATCTAATCTTACTCACATTGTTTTGTTGTAATTGATTACTTTTATAACTTAATGCTAGCAGCACTTAACAAAAATGTAATTGCAATGTTATTACCTAAGTGCATTGATATTATTTATTAAGTTTTCTTGAGAAAATGATGTAGTTTACCTATCTATGCATTACGGTAACATTTATTGTAACTTCTCGTGGCAGTGCATACTATGTATACCTATATTTCACATTATTTTCACATTATATAAAAGTATCTAAATAATTCAAATTCAAATTGGGGTCCTGTCTACTGCTTTAGGATACCCTGTGTTGCAGTATCCAGGGTTCTTCTAGTGTTATCATTATTGAAATTGAAAATTAATTACTATATTTTTATAACTTATGTGACCGCTACCATTAAGCTGCTTTTGATAGATTGAATCCTAAGCATTATTAATTTTGTTATTATTACGATTAACGATACCACTACACAATAGTATCACGCTCCATCTAAGCCATAGCCTTTGCTTATTTTGTTCTATTAAAAAAACTAATATATGAATCAGCTCATACTTCTGAACCCCTTAACTCGGATTAGCTTAACATTAACTACGAGTTAACTTGTCTGTACATACTCTGTATTCTGTGTCTGTACTAAACCTGAAATTTATTCAGAAGCCGGTGTCAAACCGATACTGCACCGTACAGAAGGCCGTCGTCGTGCATTACGTACGGAGTGTCATTGGCATGCAGACGTGTAGGAGGAGTCTAGCGACCGATGGAAATTCCATCACGCACCTATATGCGATGCAATTAAAACTCGCGAATTACATATTACAAGTTGTAATGCGAATAGAGAGACCTGTACCTAGCCGTGCAAAACCTATAGGTATTGCTATAGAGACCTATACGTACCCAACAGTGTGGCAAAACCTATATTCTTACTAGTGGACGCCTGCGGCTTCGCTTGCATTATTTCGGGATAAAAAGTAGTTTATTATACATACCAAAAATCATGATGATCCCTTCAGTCGTTTTTGCGTTATGGGCATTTAAATAAATAGACAGAGACACAGATTGACAGAGAAAGAAACAAATAGACATAAAAATCTACTCTTAATTCATGTTTTGCTATCGATTTAATGTATACCTACCTAAACATCTATTCACAGATTTTCGGCCGTCTTCAGCTTTATTATATGTATAGATAGATTTGTATAGATTATTCATAGATCAAACTTCGCAATTTTTAATAAGAACTGTATATTGGACTGTTGTCCAATAAACAATGTTCAATGTTCACTGACTTCAACATGTTGGTGAGGCTGTAGATGATGAATACGAAATAAAGCTTAATATTATGCTCGTAAGATGCATCAGTATTTCTAGCGCGGTGCTTTAACATAGTGTAAACCACAACAAACGAGGATCACAGTAAATAATTATCATAAATTATTGAATTTTCATTCCAATATGTTAATTTATATATTTGCGTTTAAATGCACCAAATATTTTCATAGTTAGATCACCACATAAAATAAACAGACAATAGGCAATTAAATAAGGCCTGGGTCAAATTCTTCAAGTTAGTAAGATACCCAGACATAAAAACTGAATTGTACATTTTAGAGTCGTGAAAACAATTCATTTTCAGTGTGTATTTGAAAAAGATAGTAACTGTATACCTAATAATTCATTAAATAAGTCTACAAAACTAGGTAAAAATAGCAAACTGTGCAAAAATAATATGCATTAAAATCTGTGTTTTACTTCCGAAAACCGTTTCCTGCTCTTTAGAAATGATACAACAACGCACATTTTCAAATCTCGTTATCAATGTTTAACAAACGTTAGTGGCTAAATAGGAAACAGCAAAGGTATATAAACTACTGGAACGAACCGGCCAACATCTCAACCAATGTGTAGGAGTATATACATATGTACCTATGTATGTATATATCTACATCCATATATACACCAGACCACATGACTTTCATTAGGCTTTAAATTATGAATACTGGCTTGAACTGTATTGTATTTAGTTCTTCGGTTACCAGACGTTTTGATGGTCATGTCTATAGAACATTAAAGTTTAAGGAAGATTTATAGGATTGTTCAGAAGACAGCTAAAGTAATAAATGTTTTGGTATAATAACTCAAGCTTAGAAACGATATAATAACTAAAGCTTTGCTGAAATTAGTTCTAACAAGACATAATATATGTACCTATGTATATGTAGCTTTTTTTGTGCTGTTAAAAAAAAACTAGTACACAAATGATTGTGCGATGCAATCTGTTCTAAATTTATTACCACGCGTATGCCTTTCTTACTTTGTTTAGTCTGGGTGTCTTATGAAAATTAATGTAATTTGCAAGTAGATCATAGATTAGTAAAGAACTAAAGTCTAAAATCCCATTATTATCTAGTTCTTCATTTTATTGCCAACCATTACAAGCTCGACCTAGTTAGTCAGGGTTGAAACGGAAAGAAAACTCTTTTTGAACCGACTTCATAATAAATAGACGCCTTACTAAAGGGAAAAAGCCAATAAGCTCTGGTAATAGTTCAGTTATTAGCACTACGCTTGCATCTACATAGATGCAAGCGTAGTGCTAATAAGTTTTTTTTTTGAGGTTCTTTGACATCAAAGAACCTCAAAAAAAAACTTATTGGTAAAGAATCACGTTCCTTATTAGACCACAATAACTTATTATCAGTCAAAACTGTGGTCAAGTGTAAACCCGGTTCACACTATTAAGAACGCTATGGACGCTTATTAAGTCTGGAATCTAATAAAATTGTGTAGGAGCTATAGTTGACTGAGCGGTTTAGAAGAAAGATAACGTTTCGCTAGCAGTCACGACTTCTCTGTCATGAGTGTTACGAGTAAAAAGAAAGATGTAGTTAGGTCTCTTCGGATTATATTGTCTCTTTGTTTCCCAAACCAACTTCTAACGAGCTAAATGCCCGCGTCCACGCAAACAGAGCGAAAGAAGCATCTGCCAAAACAACAATAAATTCTAATGAGATGTTACACGTTATCCCATTAATTGCTTATTTACTGTGCTTCTCAACAATCTGCGTATCTTGAGGCAAATAGGCTCAAGCTCAATTTTATTTTTAGCTTTACTTCCATTAGCCTATTCAAATTGTTTTATCGACAATATTTATCTAACGAAAGAATCTGGATTTTTAAATTAGTTTGCTAATATTTTTAGTTTCACTGTCTATCTAAAGCGATTAGTGGTGAGTTGAAGACTGCAAGTTGAAAAAGAAACAAAATACTGAGCAACAAATGAACCGTTGATTAAGATTTTTGTAAAAATTGGTTATGTGGTTGAGATAACGAAAAGATAGTGTAGAATTATTATAATATATTGCATAGTATTTACAGGTATTGTACTATGTCTGTTTTCTCAAGACTACATAGAGTTTTATACGGTGCGATAAAAATTACAATTAGCTAGTCTAACAACTAAGATTTATGTAAAAAAATTGCCAAGTCTCGATAGAGCTGCTTGTTTATCTCTAAAAAGCAATGAAATCTCTAGAATTAGCTAAGCCAAGTCTAAGGTTCCTTAATGCGATTTATTTATTATTATAGTTAATTTTACGTGACAGAATGTTTTTGGTGGGATTTCACTTCTTTTTGACGAAAATGCAGTGTTTGCTTCGCGCTCGACTTGGCGCGGGCACTACCGTGCCCAGATTCTGATCAAGAATACACACAGTTTGAAATTTTATTCGACAGAATATCAAAATGAACTTATCTTCTTTTCACTCTGCCTTAATAAGCATAAGTAATTTGAAAAATATTGACTAAGTAAACAACTAATGTTGGTCTCCAGGTAGCCTCGTCCTCCCACCATGGGGGCGATGTTCCGCAGCGAGGAGATGGTGCTGTGCCAGCTATTTGTGCAGCCCGAGGCAGCCTACGTCTCCATGTACCAGCTGGGAGAGGCGGGCACTGCACAGTTCAGAGATGTAAGTATATGGAACTTCTATTTATATTATTATTTTAAATGGTACACCCGCATAAGGTTGTAATCATACGCTAATTTGCCAAATAATTAGCAAATATGGTACCACCAATGGGATTCAAAGACCTACTTGTTATGAATCACTTACCTGGTAAAAATAGTAACACAAAATTATGTACAAATATATCACAGTACAAGCTCTGTTCACACTACGTTTATTATCGTTTTCTTAAAACAGGCTAAAACAGTAGGCAACGAGAATATAAATATAATAAACAATAGATAATAAATAAATAAAATAAGCACTTTTATTCTCTGGAAACCAATATGCACACAATCTGCTTCCGAGATTTTATTTAATTGTCTGTATTGAATTGACATTGGTAAATTGAACTTGGGAAATAAGTCCAAACATTTCACCTCATTATCGACACCTATACTCTCTCTTCACAGCCCGTGTTAAGGAAACAGTGGGAGTATTTTTGGATAAACTGTTGATGCTATTCAAAATTCTTTATCATTCAACTCAATAACGTGTAGGAGTTTTCTTAATGAAGAACGTATTACAGCCGCAAGATTTACGATCTCATCCAGGATTTTTTTCACATTTCCGCTTCGTTATTTGCCTACTGAATGAATGAAAGGTGAATTTCCCGAAATATTTACGGTGACTAATACGTGTAAAGTAACAAACGTCACCGTGTTACCAAATGTAAGGATTAAAATAGAAAATGTGTCACTGCATTTAGAAGGGATTGAAAAATTGCCGCTATTTGCTATAGAATGTAAGCGCCTTGGCAAATATAGAGTGCAGGTAAAAGTCAGCATTAGTTTTTAAAGTTTTAAGGGCACACACAGAAGCGCTAATATGAGAGCTTTATTATTTTAGGCACTAATAGTAATGTCCTACGGCGCTAGGTACCGTAGTCTTTTTTTAATGTTTGATCTTGAATGCATTTGCTGAGTTAGTTGCTAGGGGTTTTTCGGGCCTATTATCTCGATTAATAATAAGTTTTTTTTATATATTTACACTGGACATTTAGATATTAAAGATAAAGATAAAAGATAATGTAAAGTTGTAACATAGGTATAAGTACCTTTTTGCTCAAAAGGTGAGCATTGCCATACAACGCGGAAATGCCGCCAGCATTTTGGGGACCTTCCCTTCTAGTACGGGCATTTTAGATTAAGTATTTTAGTTTTAGAAGTAGTTTAAGTTTTTATTGTATAGTTTAATTTTGTGTGTTTTAATAAATGAGGTATAAGTACTAATATCACAGAATATGCTACACAAATTACAATATCACGTCAAATTGAATTTATAACATTTAGTTTTAATAAAATTTTAGAAGTTACAATGTCAAGTTTTATTAATATTTGACTACTACATAACCTGGTCAGTTCCACACTACGATGACTGATTGACTGATACCAGGGTACGTCAAACATATTGGTTTCTAGCATAACCGCGTATCTCAAACCACTGGCGTACTTTAGTACTTCTTGATACAAGATATCTAAATTAACATATATTATTTAGGTACGATAGTCTTGATGATACGTAGGTGCTGAACTTTAGCCGGCCTTCACCCCGTGGCAGCGTGATATGTCGCGCACGAGGGGTAGTGAACGAAAATAAGCAGCATTCTATACGCGCTTTGTTGTGATGAAGGCTGATTGATTGCGAGGGCGTGATTAGTTTGATTTTTAAAATATGTGAATATGTTGGCAGGGTCAAGGTTGTCGAAAGTTTAGGACTTGCATACATACAGGTTAGTGTTCCATCGACAAATCAAGGGACGGGATGAGACATGGACTAGTGTCAAGCTTTTCGTACCGCCCTTGGGGACTTATGATAAACCTTTGTTGCCTCGAAGAATGCTCGTCAAATTCGAATGAATGTCAAACAGTATTACCTCCAACCTTTCTATTTTAGGGTAAAGAAAGTAAAAGAGATCGATAGCTACGTGAATTCTTGATCTGTTATTGAATTATTTACATAGTAATTACTGACGCTCTAATTAGGAGTCCGATGATAGGAAACATGTGTGGTAAAGAGATAATAACGTTTGTGGATCATACCCTACTTAAATTATTGTTAGTTGTTTTCATTTGAGAGACAATTCGAAGTTTAGTTTTAAATTAATGATTTGTATTCACAAATTTTTGGCAAGTTCAAAATTCTTTCAGCATCTAATTTTGTTTATATTTACTTAACTAATACACAATATTCGTATTGTAGAATTTTTATCGTAATCGCTAGCTGTGAAGCTAAATTCAATTTACTAATTGAATTTTGACGTACCACGAAAATGAATCTCTAGGGTTTGGTTATATTTGGCTTGCATAGAACAATGTCATTGAGAAACAAAACTATTTTTGGACGTGTGCGTATTTACTTACAATATACGTAATAGTACCTAGGTACTCGGTAAATCCGTGTGTTACATAATTTCGCGGTAAATGCATTGAATTTAGCTTTATTTGATGCTAAAAATAAGTACAAAACTGCATCTACTATATCTATTTTAGAATGAGCTGATTTGAACGGGTGTGTATAGTATAAAAGATCTTTCCGCCCGTGGGATTAATCGCGCGTCGCTTTTAACTTTTCCTAAAAATATGCTATCGAAACTTCGACATGGTCAATATAACCTGCTATTGTGTGGATAGTCTCGGAATATTTATGTATTTATGGGAAAAAATCGTTAGTTTTTGCAGTTGGCATCCAACCACTTCATTTTGTGTTAATCAGAGAATCATGAAAGCACTTGCGCGGTATAAATATAGTTCCATATTTTTACATAAAACTGCCCTATTTTTTCAAGTCGAGACAGCCTCATCATATAAGACCATTAACCTTAATTTGGATGTAACCTTTCCAAATCACGAACCGCGGTGGAACTGCAATCGATATGATGGTCACGGCAGCACGGACACTCCCGCTCGAGCACGAAACCAGCGCCTATAGGCCGACCATAAATAATAGGCCATTTAAGACAGAGACAGGAGTATCTGCCCTCCTAGTCGTGGAAAGGAACTGTACTAAGTTATTGTTGTTCTAGCCAGAAGAAGAAGAGAATCGCGAGCGAGATACTAAAATTGTTCGTTGTTAAAAAACTGTTGCCAAGCGCCTCACAGTGTGTTTCAGCAGTCAGCTCCATTCTGGTACCTGTATGCAACATCTTAGGTTAGTTAGTTGGCGAAATTTGCGGATGTCGCTTCAGGGGGGGAGCTCAGATGCCTGTCTACCACCAAATGCCGGTGTACCAAGTGTAAAAATAAGGTTAATTATCTTTACATGTGTAAAAATAGGGTTAATTATTTTTACACTTGGTACACATTTATACACTTCCGAGATTTTTCACACAATAGCAGGTTATAATGACCATGTCAAAGTTTCGATAAAACATTTTTGGTAAGCCAAAGAATGTTCTATTTTTTTTTCTCAAACTACCCTTTTTTAAATGGAGGAAATGTTCTCAACCAACCCTGTAACAAATCTTCGTGTCAGTGGCTCGTAACCTAATGCATTGTATATCTGGCCTTGCCGAGGACGCGGTGGCAAGTGGGTAATTGGAAAACGAGCAGTCGACGGATGCTTGACTAGAGCCGCGGCTTGGGGAGATGTCCTGGGGATATAGCTGGGCTTCATTTTAGCACGTGATAGTAATGTAAACTATGTATGCTAAATCGGGTAAGCACGCTCCATCCACACCACGCCACAGCTTTCGCTTACCATCAGGGAAACAATGGTGTAGTGTAAACCCGATTTATGTAGTTAAAAAAGGTGGAACTGGGTTCTAGTACTTTATTTTACTAATTACCAAACCCCTACTAATGTTTCATTAATAAACTGCCAGGATCGGATCTTTTCGGTTGTAAAAATTTTTGTTAATATCCAAATAAATTTACGTGCTTTCCTAAGGTTTTAGGAGTATGGTTCGCATTCAATGATCAAAATACTAATATAATCATGAATTTATTTAAAAAAAAAACAGATTTAAGAACACACACCAAACAACAACAACAATTACATAATGAAATATAATCTGCCCCATTACAGCCCCAACTCAGTATACTGCTGACCAGTTAACCAGTTAAGTAACAAAACAGATTAAACCTTTGAATCACTACTTCAAATACGGGGTTATAAAGAGACGGACATACAAGATTTTTCAATGCAGATAAACAAACCCACAGGGCTAAATTCGTCAGGTGTTTCCTTTTTAGACGAATTTTGCTTATATTAGAGCCGGTAGAAATTACGTACGACAGCTTTTTTTTAATGGCCTCTGCGGCACCGCTGCAATTTCGCCAATGTCACGTCACAAGAGAGACAAACGCTTAATTTATTAGCCAGTAAAAATAACTTACATGGCGCTAATCAGTTGATCGGTGCGAAATACTAACTTATTTGAAATTTATTGAGCTTATTTGAGGGTTAATCCTTAACCTGAAACAACACAACACATGCATAGGATAACTCACACACAACGACAGCTTAGTAACAGATACACTAGCCATTACGTTGAAATTCAAGTAGCAAAACTTTTATAAAGATTAAAAAGTAAACAGCATAAAATATTACAAACCAAATCCACTAACGCCGGCGTCGCACCCTGAAATCATGCAAAGGGGTTAGGGTGTGTTGTGTACACTCCTGAAACCTTTACCCTGGAACCTTTTTGGGGAAAAACACTGAGATATGTATGAAGCTTTATGGTATTGAGGCCATCGTAAATGTGATTATTAGAAATTTGTTAGTATTAAGTACTCAATGTGTACAAAATGTCTGTGAGTTGTTCAATCTGCTTAATATTTCACAATCTCAAACTTATATTCTTCAAAGTTTGTTGATTTAGCAAGCAGGTAAACGGAAGTGATTAATATGCTTGTTTAGTCCTTCCATATATTTGAACGTACTTTTTAAATTGAGAATTGTTGGGGGTACATGTTTACATTCTATTCATTAGCAAACCATTCAATATCACGTAATATTCGTCACTAACACTAGTATTTAATATTGTATTGTTTGTTCGTCGAAAATAAAATCAGCTACAACAATAATCTCCAGTACATAAAATCTATAACTGGAACTGATTGTGAATTTAATATTACAGTCAGAAAATTGTTAGGAATGCCAATAAAGTTTGATAGTAAATCTATAATTTACTCAGGCTCAGATCCAATCATTCAGGTTCAATTCTATTGAATCATTACATACCATTGTTATCAGAGCCTCGTGTATATTTTTATAAGTAATTTACATACTATATCACATAGATATATATAGGTATATAGCTATACAAATGTATGTATGTAAATATACATATTTATGCGCATTTACCACAACTAGAAGAAATAACAAAACAACAGAATTAGAAAAAAGGTCAAAATCATGATCATATAAGGCTTCGTCGCGTTTTGGAAGTGAAACAAAAATTAAAAAAAATATCGATTCTTATGTGTAGTTCGTAGTTTTTGTTAAATTTATATGTTATCATACCTACATTATGTAAGTATAACTCGGTACGGAAAACTCTTTAGACGCGGATCGTACATAATAATATGTGTGATATTTGGTTCTTTGTTCTGGCTTCAAACCACTATTCGTATCACACGAGGAAGAAACCGCCTATCTCAAGAATTTCAGTTTTGCGGCCAATTCGATAACAATTCCATTACAGTGGCATAACGGGCAAACTGGCCAGAAATGATTGTAACTCTATTAAAGTATGCTAGTAAATTATATTATAATAACATAGGTATGATAATGATCTTGACTGTCTTTGCCTTATCACGGATAACGGCGAATCTAGTTGATTTTGGTTCTGATTATTTAATGTAAATGTAAGAGATTAATGCGATTTTTTTACTTGAGGTTGGCTCTCGCTTGACTACAACTTGCCTGATATTAACGTTGTGATCTACGATCTTGTGCGCTTACCTAGAAGAAACCAGAATTTTCTCGACTAAGACCGACAAATTATAGTTATAAGGAGAATAGAAATTCGGACAAGAATTCCATAGTTTAGCTATTCGCACGATGAAAGTCGAAGCAAAGCGCTTGGTGCGAGTCTTTGGAACCTCAACTGAAAGTAACTTATTATGTCTTGAAAGTTCTTTTGCAAGGCGCAAAATGCAGTAGACCATCAGAATTGTGGTGTGGGAGGACCAGAGATGTACTTTTTTGATAGGTAAACCAGTACATTCAATCGCTCTTGAGTAGCATTTGGCAGTTCAAACTCTCGTCCATGCTAGGACAGTTAGATAACAGATTCCCATCAGCCTGGCTGATTGCCAGCTCCATATCACCGTAGAATGTACCGTAGATACCGTAGAGTGAAGAACGGAAATCAAAGCTCCACTCGAACCGTACATTCATTAGCTTCAAGGTAAGCTCTAATAACGTTATCGTAATTTTTAAAGGTCACGTTATGATCCATCTGTCTACCTGATTTCATAACAACGTGCTACGTGGGAGCTATTTTTACGTTTAACTGCTATTGTAGACGTTACTAGAATAAGCATTGTGATATTTTTAAGCTGTATGCTAAATGTAGCTTTATGTTGGCTTTTTTATAATAATTTTTCATGTTTAAATCAGCCTATGATATAGAATAATAGTAGTTTTAATCTGATAATATTGATGGTAATCATAACCCCCTTTTACTAAATGAAGCAAATTTATATCTGGCTCCAATATGCTTACGTGTATCTACGAGAAACAATTACAACATCCCCGTAGCATACTTATAATTGCGTCAGTGATAATCTATAAGTAGCACTTTCTGTTAGTATCATCCTCAATGATCGCTCCAAGTGCTAGCTTCACCAATAATCTTCACATCAGTCGTCTCTCCAGTCAACGGTCAAAGGTTCAACATCTGTTCACAGATGTCGCGATGGCAGTCCTCGCCAGTTATTGTTTTTAATTGAAACGACAATGAGAGCCCCACCTCTGCGTATCCTGCCAGCTCAGATGCGCACGCGCAAACCGCGTGCTGCGTGAATTAGTTTTATGGCGTCAGTTTTCAACTGGAAGAATTAGGGCACTTAACTGCGGGATAGAAATCATTGATTATGATGTAAGGTTTATTTTTAGTCATGTAATAAAATGTTATTCTTATGTATATGTAGTTCCCTGAATGACGGACGGTATATGTGGAAAGCGAATGAAATGGCTCTGAAACTGCTTTTCGATAAATAGGCGATATTATTTTTCATTACGAGAAATAGATTCAAACATCTAATCCAATCGACTGCGCAAGCTCAATGTAACCGATTTATATACTATATTTTGATATCTAAAAATAATAACTAACTTCCCATAAATAGGGCTTACGTCCATGAGACAAAAATAAAGGCAAAGCACCCATAAAACAAGAGGAAGCCTGATCATATTATATTGATGGATTACGATGTCACCGAACAGCGTCATAATGCGGCCTACTCGTATACTTACTCACTTCGGTAGTAAATACCAATATGATAACGTCATTCAATGTGGCGTCGTCTTCAACAAAAAGTTATCCATTTGACCTAATAACATAATATGCATTTAATATTATTAATATTGGACAGGTTTAGAGTATGATGATTGTTTACAGGCTTCCAAGCTAAAAGAAATCCATCATTATGATATCAAATATCTCAGGTCAGCAATAAATACATTCCGAGCTTTAGATCAGGTAATAATTGATTCGACAAAATCGACACGTACCGATGTGGAAGCGAGCAAACATGATGACGACACTGTGCCACCTGCCAAGCGGCCAATACGGAGCGCCCGCGCTCGTGCCCAGATAGCATTGCGCATGGACACACGGAAAAATAAAGGAGCAACGGTGAGCCGGAACGCAGCGCCTGCTGTCCCTGTCGCTCGCGCAGGGAAACCGTGCACGCCGAGTCGCAGCGCTCCTTGCACACCTAGTGTTCCAAATCCAACGAACAATGTTTCGCATCCGCCAGTGCTATCGCTGCAAGTTCCTGCTGTAAATGTCACCGCGCAATCAGCTGATATTCTTGGTAAACAAAAGGATGACAATGATGGCTGGGTGGAGGTATCTCGCCGAGTGCGCCGCTCGCCGCCGACCAACGTCACGCGCGGTACGGCCGCGCCTGGCTCGGCGGCTTGTACGCTATCTGCCGCCGAAAGGAAGACATATCTCCATCTTTATTTCGTGAAGAGCGGAACTGCAGCGGAGGAAGTATTAGCTCATTTACAATCTATTTGCCCAAATGATAAATGTTCTGCCGAGGCTTTAAAATCGCGTGGCGATTATGCTTCGTTTAAATTGACCGTACCGACTAAGAATGTGGAAACTTATATGAAATCTGAGTACTGGGCCGAAGATGTATGCATTAAACCGTGGCGTAGTGGGTTTCGTAACTCAATGCAACAAGCGAGCCAGTAATCCGTATAAGACTTACTTAGTTTTTTATCAAAATGTTAGGGGTCTGCGTTCAAAATTGGACGAATGTAAAAAATCAATAATAGCCGAATCAGCGGATATTTTTGTGTTCACGGAAACATTTTTAATTAGTTCTGTACACGACTCTGAGTTGTTTCCCCCCGGCTACACGGTGCTGCGGCGAGACCGCGCGCGCGACGCCGGCTGGGGCGGCGTGCTGCTTGCCGTGCGCGACCCCTACGCCGTCAGGGAGATAGTAGATGTAGATGGCTACAACTGCGATGTTGAAGTACTTGCCGGACTTGTTACTCTTAAATATAATAAAATAATATGTTGTGCCGTGTATATTCCACCACGCTCTAGTGAAATAAAATATTGTAATACATTTAGTGTTCTAGAAAATTTAGTATCCAAATATAATAAATTAGATGTTTTGATTTTAGGCGATTTCAATTTGAATTCATGCAATGAAACTGTATTAATGCACTATGAATGTTTTTTAGAAACTTGTAAGTTGAAGCAACATAATGTAATAACCAATGATTATGGCGTTATTTTGGATCTGGTTTTGAGCAACCTTGGCGATAGGTGGATCGATGTCAGCGGAGACACTGAGCCCATGGTAAAGAACAAGGTGGACGCGTACCACCCTCCTCTGGAGGTGTCGTTGCGGTGTGTGCGCCGCGCCCCGCGCCGCGCGCCCCCCGCGCCCTCGCCGTCCGCGCCCGGCGCTGGCGATGATTCACGCAGTGAATGGAATTTTCGTAAAGCTAATTTTAGCCTATTATATGCTGAATTAGAACTTTTAAAATGGGACGATTTATTTTTGCTGGCCGACGTAAACTCGGCGGCAAATTTATTTTATAGTAAAATTTCTAAATGTCTTGATCGGAATGTTCCCAGGACAAACAATAAACTAAAACATTCATCGTATCAATATCCGACTTGGTTTACGTCTGAGATAATTATAACTTTAAAAAATAAGCACTTTCATCTTAAAAAATATAAGGAATTAGGACTGGAATTTAATCGCGAATTATTTAAATATTATCGGCAAAGTGCAAAGCTACTAATTGATCTAGCTTATTCTAATTACATAAGACGAACAGAGGCGAATATAAAAAGGGATCCAAAATCTTTTTGGTCTTTTATAAAAGAGCAACAGCAGTGTTCTAGCGGGACTTGTACGGAATTTGTTTATGAAGGTCAAGCTGTATCAGGTATAGATGCCGCAAACGCGTTTGCGCGGTATTTTAGTTCCGTTTTTTTGCCTCAGAGTCCAAAGTTATCTGCTGTCGATGCGGAGCGGGAAGCTGCATCTTCGCTGTGCTCGTACCGCATAGAGCTGAGGGAAGTTACTCCGGCTGACATTTCCCTAGCTGTTCGACGTTTGAAGCAACACTCTTCTGCTGGGCCTGATGGCATTCCACCTTTTCTTGTTAAAGATTGTGTTTCTGTTATCATGGTCCCTCTTATGTACATACTAAATCTGTCCCTGAATACTGCCGTGTATCCTGATGTCTGGAAAACCTCGCGGGTAACTCCTATACCTAAGGGTGGCGACAGCATGCACGTAGAAAACTATAGACCCATAGCTGTTCTATCGGCATTTGCCAAAGTTTTTGAGTCTATCCTGAATCGACATATTACCAGGCAGGTCAAGTCTCAATTGTCCGACTGTCAGCATGGGTTCAGGGTAGGCAAATCAACAGTCACTAATTTAATAAACTTCGTCGATTATACTGTTACGGAAATGGATTGTAGAAAGCAGGTAGATGTGGCTTATTTTGATTACAAAAAAGCGTTCGATCGGGTCCACAATGATGTTCTATTAAAAAAATTTGCTGCTGTAGGGTTCACTCCTAGGTTACTGGAATTATTCGCGAGCTATTTCACTAATAGGATTCAGTATGTGCGTCTAGCTGGCGTCCAGTCAAATTCATATATTACTACTTCTGGGGTCAGCCAAGGTAGTACTTTGGGGCCGACCCAGTTTTTAATTATGATTAATGACCTGCCAAAGGTCATAAGGTCAGCAGAGTGTCTTCTTTTCGCCGATGACCTTAAGATATACCGGAGTATTGGTGCCATTGAGGACTGTGACGCGCTGCAGGCTGACATTGACAGGGTTGTGAGTTGGGCCGAGAGTAATTACTTGGAATTCAATAGTTCCAAGTGTAAGACTATGACTTTCACTAGACTACGTGATCCCCTCACTTACAACTACTGTGTGTCTGGTGTCAGTCTGGAGCGTGTCTCACGAATAAGAGATCTCGGTGTGACATTAGATACAGAGCTTAAATTTAATGTACATATTGAAAATATATGCAATAGTGCTTTTAAAGCTCTTGGATTTGTGATACGGCAAACAGGACGATTTCATGACAGAGGGGCTATAATGGTACTGTATTACTCTTTGGTGCGCAGTAAACTAGAGTATAACGCCCTAATCTGGGATCCGCATGAAGAGAAGTACAAAGAAATGATTGAAAAAGTACAAAGAAAGTTTGCTAGATATTTGTACAAAAAGTTATACGGCTTCTACCCTTTTCTGTATCCGTCTCTCTTCGTCTATGGTATGGTAGGTATGTATGCGTTGGAAGTAAGGCGAAAATGCAGTTTGCTATCGCATTACTTCCAGCTCTTGCGCGGATCCATCGACGATCCTAGTGTTCTATCCCGGTTGTCGCTGGCGGCGGGAGCGCGTGCGGCGCGCGCATGCTGCCCGCGCCGCCCGCTGGCTATGCCGTGCGGGGTGGTGCGCACCGCCACGGCGCGGTACGCTCCCACATCACATGCTGTCAGTCTGCTTAACGACATGCTTGCACAGATGCCAGATCTTGATATATTCCATTCGAAATTTAAATTTATATTACAATGTTGTAGTATATTTATTTGTAATAATAGGAAAATTTACTATAAGTCTAGGTATAGGGATTAATTTTAATATAAGTATATTTTTTTAAGGTTGGCCCACAGCACGCTTTGGGAAACTGTAAGTGCTGTGGGCAAGTGAACAATAAATAAATAAATAAATAAATAAATAAATAAGAAACAATCAGTGCATGATGGAGCATACCCATTGAAACGGAAACAACTAAGGATAAAAAAGACACATAAAACCATTTTCGTCACTGAAAAGTATCCCTAAAGAAAGTATCCATTGCTGAAATTGGCACTAAACGGCGCAATTACGTTTGATATGCATTTTATTGCCGGCACTCCTCTTACACCCGGAATCGGTCGGATTAGGGCATGAAGTTCGCGGATTTGCTCGCAAGTACATCAATGTGTAAAAATAATTTCGGTACCTAGTTTGCCTATTGGACGTTATTATTATTATGTGTCAAGGGATAATGGCGTAGTGGTAACTTATGCAAACCCAAAACCATTTATAGCGTAAACACTGACGACTTATGATCATCATCGTTTTTAATTGTTAGAAAGTAAATGCTTCTTATTTGCTTTTTAGCAGTTCAAGATGATGATTATCAGAAGTTAACGTTAGTCATGACTCCCGTAACATCTCTTCATCAGAGAAGTTTTCTTGGGCAAGTACATCGAGATAGGCGCCCCGATCCTTTCAAGGGAAACTCATGCTCTTGGATGTTGTGGTTATAAACCATGTTTGCTTTCTCCCGAAGTTATTATTCCCTATTAATCAATATATATCGATAGCATGTTTGTTGTATATCATGCTATCGAATGATTGATGGCAGCGCCAGATTCGTCCCAAAAAGCTGTATTTTAGTGAGCGTACTGACTTTAAAAGGGTACCTAATAGGGTACTGACGCTTGCTTATGGAATAGAAATACCAATTTAAATTTATGGGAGTGACGTAGCATGTCAATCATTGCGATGTCAATCCAATACATTGCTCTTTCTATTCTATAAGTTAGCAACACTACGCTCACTAAAATACGGCTCTTGTCTAAGGGGGTTGCATCAAAATGTTGAACAGACAGACGCTTACCAAGCCGCATTCGTTTACAATATCTCGCCTGTGACATAATTTCCTCCCCTGTTCCAGCTGAACCCCCACGTGAACGACTTCCAGAGGCGCTACGTGGCGGAGGTGCGGCGCTGTTCGGAGATGGAGCGCAAGCTGCGCTGGGTGTGGGCCGAGCTGCCCGAGCCGCCGCCCCCGCCCAAGGTGTCCCCGCGCGTACTCACGCCGAGGGAGATTAATATACTTGAGGTGAGTGATTTTTTGTTTTATATCGTCCGATGACGCAGCTATGGTAGCACTTGGCAACCAGCTGCATAGTCATTTCCAAAAAAAAGTAGTTTTATATATATATATATATATATATTAACACGAAATAGGCTTACGTTTTGCTATAGCCTGCCTGATGCTAAGCACTACTATAGTCTAAGATGTAGCACGCTTGTCGAAAAGAAACCTATTAATTATAATCATAATCATTTTTATTTCATAAGTATAGGTATATATTAATAAGCATGTCAAACATTATATATTTATATGTCAAATCAAACTAAATGTCATATTAACTAAATAACCCGCCCTTAATCGTTCCCGGTGCAAATGTGCCCATCAAGCTCGCTGCGTTTCCGCGCTGAATGGCAATAGCTAGCCGTTGCGCCAGAAACAATCCAGAGCGAGATTCACCGGTCGTAACTCTAAGTTTCTGCCTTTCATAAGTCATTTACACGTCAAACCAAAAAAAATAAGAAAATATTAACAATTTAATATTAGATGTCATATAAAAACTATCCTAGTACAAAGATGTAAGTACTAATGTACTGGTTTCAATTTAAGGTTCGTAAATTCGGCGATAGTATAAAAAGAGTGCTCGATTATTGTTATTAGTATTATTTATGTAGCCTAGTAGTACCGTGATAGGGAGGAATAACACAAGACCAAATTCTCAAAATTCAGTTTGATTCTTACTTCGGGCAAATTGCAAGTTTCCTCAACAATCGATTATTCCGTCTCATTATTACTTGTAACAGACTGACCAGGCTGCATTGTCCGCTGATCTGCCTACATTATACACGTTCCTAACTCAAAAGTCTTTACTACCTAATCACACAAAAAAAAAAACAAATTTTGTTCATCTATAATCTATATATATAAAAGAAAGTGGTGTTAGTTACACCATTTACGACTAGCCTGTTAGCTTAGTTGGTAGTGGCTCTGCCTTCTAATCTAGAGGTCGCGGGTTCGATTCCCGCATGACACAAGTAATTATGTCCTTTAAAATTTTATAATTACTTGTGTTGAGTCTGGTCGTTTGTATGTATAATAAGTATGTATTTACAAAAGAAAAGTATATAAGTATTATATCCGTTATCTAGTACCCACGACACAAGCGTTTGCTTAGTGTGGGGCTAGATGGCGCTGTGAGCAATGTCCCAGAATATTTATTTATTTATTATTTATTTATTAAAAAAAAAAAAATTATAATTAAAGAACGGCTGAACGGATTTAGCTGAAAATTGGTGGGGAGGTAGCTTAGAACCAGGAGACGGACATGGATACTTTTTACCCTGTTTTTTTTTTAATGAATTGAATAAAATCCAAAATTTGCTTATTTATTGCCTCTAAGGCGGAACAGAGTTCGCCGGGTCAACTAGTATTCGGATAAACAGATTAGGCCCACTCCAAATCTTTAGAACATGCATGACAAATAAAAAACTATATTCAAAGACATAACGCACATATAAACATACATCTGTATCATAAGATGTAAAATTTCTAAATACATTCCTAAATTAATAAAACAATTAAAATTATTATTTATACCTATACAACATCCATTATTATATTATTTTTTCCTGTGCATACTAATTGCATTTAAGTTCATTGAACATGCTTACAACACGTTAACATTAGCTGGAAGAACATTACATTTTAAAGAAGGCAATAACACGATAAGCCTTTCTATATAAGCTTTATGCATTCCAAGAATGCTATCGCCTACCGATGCATTACCTAAGTGTTTACGATAACAAAACAAACTCATTGATCTTTCATAAGAGAATGATTAATTGTTTGACAAGCTGTTACTGTTAACAATGAGATCGGTTATTATGTCGATAATAGTGTGTACGTACTTTCCTTGTGTAAACTTTAGTACGATATTAATCACTTCTTTCTAATACATTGTATGAAGTCACTTTGTTACTAATAATATTGTTACAGAAGCGTGTATTGTGCATGTAATAATATTGAAACAGAAATGTGCGTAGTATGTTGCTGGCTAATTCTTCACAAACATAAATTTCATTTGCTGTAAAATCAATGAAACGATAATTATTCCTTTGACCTTGACCATGACCCTTACAATATACTGAGACTCAATAAAAACATTTCAACAACAACCATTAATTTTCCTAAAAACCTAGCTCATAAAAGAGCTTAGGTTCAAGGCGTTTATTTTGGTTCTATGGCTTGTAAACTACATTTAGTTTTCTGACTTGCAAACCTTGTAACTACAAGGACAGTTAAAACGAATCTTTTGTATTCACACTTATAACGACACTGTGCAAAAATCAAATGTAGTCCTGGCCTAAATTAAAAATCACGATTATCCGTCACTCTGTGCCGTAAAAAAGAAACTAAGAAACTCACTCTCGTTTAATGTATTTATTACAATAATTATTTGTGACTTATTTCTTCCAGGAAAGAATCGACTACATCGAGTCAGAAATCCAAGAGATTACTCGCAACGCACGCAACCTCAAAAGTGACTACCTGGCCTTGATCGAGCTGAAACTTCTCATAGAAAAGATGCAGACTTTCTTCCAAGATCACAGCGCAGCTAGAAAGATATCTGCTTCAGTACAAATTTATAACAATGACGCAGTTTTAGGCCATCTTGGTTTTATCGCTGGAGTGGTCACGACTGCCAGAGTTCACGCGTTTGAAAGAATGCTCTGGAGGATATCACATGGAAATATCTTCTTCAAACATGCTCAGATTGAACAGATGCTGAAGGATCCTGTGACGGTGAGTGACAATATTTTAGATGTGAGATAGATAGATAGATAGAATATTATTTAATAAAAATAAAATACAAATAAATAGATTAAAAATAACTTATACTAGTGCCACAAGTGGCGATGGCGGCCTTATCGCTAAAAGCGATCTCTTCCAGGCAAACATTGCGAGTCAGAATCATTGAGACAAAACCAAATGATGTGGCATCATGCAAGATACTGTGAACAAACTTATATATTTCCCTGTCATACGATACGATACAACATTCTAAAAAAGTTCATTTCAAAATCACGTCTTTGAAATTTTTACTGCAGTAAAGTACAACAGTAACACACAATTCTTATCTAAATAGCTTGAACTATGCAAGTTATGCTAGGCATAAAGCTTCCTAATGTCTGAACTAGTACTTTCCGTAAAAGCTAGCGCTAATACTTACAGTCTACACCGTGTTCTCGAATGCTTACTTACTATAAGTAAATATTTATATCGTATTCCGCTTTGCCTGTATATATTCGCTAGCTTCAGACCAGAAATAATTTGGTTTTAGAGATAACTTTAAAAATAATTATTTTTCTATGCATACATTAGTCTGAATATATCTTATTTTGTTTTCCGTAACATTCAATTATTTTAGCTATTATCGAGTGCTCACTCACTGCACGCTAATTAGAGTGGTCGTGAATCCAGAAATAACGCGTCGTAAAGTTTACTAACCATCACGGCTAGTCATTATAATTATGTTGTAAACTCTATATTCACATGGTACTTAACGTTATTAGTTTCCTCGCTAACTGAGCTTGGTATTGTCTGCTGAGTTACATCTCTAGAATATTTGAATGACAGCCAATTTCTGTTCCGTCTTGAGCATGACTTTGATTCAGTTTCATAATTTGAAAGTGTAATAAGTTAATAAACAATAACAAATATTAGTGGCCTTTACCTTTTTTTCTCAATTTTCATTAATATACAGTCATAAACCATATCGCACTCTGTGGAGGCTGGGATGGTCTTCGGCCTGGTAGAAGCTTATCTGCGGGCCGCAGATCGTCCGAGAACCTTGCCACGGATTTTAGTTGGATCGGATTAGCTAAGTAGTTAATCTTATTCTAGCATTACTCTAGTATTATAGTATTGTTTTAGGTAAATGTAATTGTTATTAGGCTACGATGGGGCTGGCATAAATGTGTAGTTTAAAGCCCCTAAATTTCAATTGAATAAAAAAGTGTATTGTTTTACTCACTAAAATGTTTCGTCTCATAAAATATGTCTTCAAAACATTTTCTCTAATCCACCACGACGTTATCAATTCCACATCGAGCCATTTAAATGTCATTAGCAGCTCTGATTACACGACTCCAGTAAATACTGTATTTAAATTCAAATCACCTGATTCGTTGCCCCACCGGCTACCACAGAAATATCGGCATATAAACACTATTATTATAACTGTGGAACAACATGTGACCGAGGTCGTTACCCTGCAGTTTAATATTGATTTTTCTAGACGTTAAGCTTTACTAAGGTATGAAAATAAAGAACAATAATGTACGAACCACTATGTTGCTAAGCTGGAGGTGATTTGAATTTTAAATCCGCTTTCAGCGCAAGAGTTAAGTGCTCATGCAATTTTAAACTTTAATTAAGCATGAGTGTACTGTGGTTGTAAATGCCTTTGACTTTTTAATGAGAATTGATTTTCTGCTAATGTTCGAAATGTCCACGTAACTGGCTCAATTTGTATTCTCTAAGTTATGCCTTCATAGAAGGGATTGGTTTAAAACTGCTAGAAATGACTTAAGTATGCACCGAAGCTTTTAGAACAAGAACTTAATGTACTTACTTAATATACTAGATTTCGTATAAATGAATATGTACATACACATACATACAGAGTAATTCATTTTCTTTAAGTTTTCGCGAGTTAAAAAGAAGTCTATCAATCGCATAACTCCTAAACCCAAATCCCCTCAATTCCAGGGTCACGAGCTCCAAAAGACAGTATTCGTGGTGTTCTTCCACGGCGAGCAGATCAAGTTGCGCGTGAAGAAGGTGTGCCACGGGTTCCAAGCCACGCTGTACCCCTGCCCCGCCACCTACAAGGAACAGCAGGAGATGCTTGCTGGAGTCGGCACCAGGATCAAGGATCTGGAGATGGTACGTGCAAGTATACACTGCTCTTGGTTATTTTCGACTACCTTCTAATCGAAAAGTATCAATAGCATATCATTAATAGACAACAAAAGATATAGATGGAGGTCTTGACAAGGTTATACTGTAACTAGTGGGTGCTCGCAGCTTTGCTCGCATTAAGAAGTAAAACTTGCATCCCCCATTTCACCTCTTTAAAAGAGGCATTTCCAAAAATCATTTCTTGGCGGATGCCTACGACATAACATCTATCTGCATACTAAACTTCAGCCCGATCCGCCCTGTGGTTTGGTTTGGGGTGTACGTTGATAGATCACTATTTGAGTCGGTCACCTTTGAGTTTTGTATATAATAATAATAATATACCGCAGGGGCGACTTTATGGCGAGTCGTCGGTGAGTGGCGTCACCGCGGACCCCGATTCCCTGGGGGCGAAATGAGACCCCCTGCCTCCCGGCTTGCCTTGATTGGCCGTCCGGGAGTGGAAGACGCAAGAGCTCAGTACCTAAGCTCCAGGGTGGAAGTGTTAAAGGGCATAACGCCGCTAGTACCGCTCAGAGAACGCGCAGCACACCTCTCGACACCCTAAGCCACTCACATCAATGTTGCCCTTCCGGCGCCATCTTAGGCTGCCTTTTGTGGAGGGCCCATTTAGTGAGTGGCAAGTCATCACCCGCTATAACTTTTATGAATGAGGCGTAACTGGCGGGTGCCGTTCCTCATACAATAGACCAGTTTAATTAAGTCAATGAACAACTCAACACAATAGCCTGTAACATTAATACCATTTCTGCAATAGTTATTTTATATACCTAACATCCTCTTTCTGTAATTTTGTACTTAATTTTAAGTAAAGTATTGTAAAAGGCCTCACAGTGTTGGCTACGTCCCCACTGATGCCTTAAAAATACCGGGCGTAAGGCCCGAGAGTCTGTGAAGGAATTAAAAATAATAATAATATATATCTTTATTGCACACCAACACAAGTATATAGTACAAAGTAAAATATGAACAAATAATAACGTACAAATGGGCGGCCTTATCGCCTTAAGCGATTTCTTCCAGGCGATTTTATTTTTTTATTTTTTTTATATCTATCTATCTATGATATAAATTTAAATCTAGGATTAATCAATCTGCAAAAGGTACTTTTTTCAGCAAAAAAAAAGGTGTCTAATATTTTAGAAACGACAACGTTTACAAAAAGGCCACTTTTTTCAGAAACACTAATAATAGAGACATTCTAAGCTTTTAATTGTTTCACTCCCACGGCCAAACGGGTTATAACAGGGATCAAACGCTAATAAAAATTAGCGCCGGTTGCCAATTGGTCCATATGTGAAACTGCTCAATTTATATAAATGGGTGCGACCATACACTTGAAAGCGATATGGGTAATCTAAAAAAAGCAATTGTAGTAACAATATGTTTAGTCACATCAAAATTCAAATCTGTCTATTTCGTATATCAGCTAATAAAACCCCTGAATAAAGCACACTAAAGTATGTAAAAAATAGTATTTTATTTTAATATTTTGCATCGCCTATTCGCCCCTTTAAAAGTGGCGTTTCCAAAAATCTTTCTTAGTGGCTTACGTCATAAAATCTTCCTGCATGCCAAATTTCAGCCCGATCCGTCCAGTGGTTTGGGCTGTGCGTTGATAGATCACTATGTCAGTCAGTAGGTCAGTCACCTTTGCGTTTTATACTTACATGTATTTAAATTCAGCCCGTTCCGTCCAGTGGCTTGGGCTGTGCGTTGATAGATCACTATGTGAGTCAGTCATCTTTGAGTTATATATATTTAGATAGATAAATGTGCGACTCAAGTTATGTTTATTCAACTCCAGGTCCTAGAACAGACCGAGCAGCACAGGCGGCTGGTCCTCACGAACATAGCGCGCGACATCAGCACGTGGATGGTGGTGGTACGAAAGGAAAAGGCCATCTACCACACCCTCAACATGTTCAGTATGGACATAGTCAAGAAGTGCCTCATAGCTGAGTGCTGGGTGCCGAGGAGCGATCTGCATATTGTGCAGAAAGCTTTGGATGATGGTGTGGTGCGTATTTGATATTTATATTTTGATAGGCTCGCGCTTGACTACAACTCGCCTGATGTTAAGCATCTTTGAAATCTATGATCTAGCGCGATTCCTAAAGGAAACCCATTCACTCTCGACTTGAAGACCGATAAATTATAGTTCGAGAGGAATAGGGAATCTGGTGAGGAGTTACACAGTTTAACAGAAAAAGGGTACACAATATAACAAAGACTGAAAACCTACATAATTATATCAATTACATATCCAACGGACAATTTTATTTAGAGAACGGCGTAATGATTAGCTATTGAATGATGACTTTAATGTGCATACATGTATGACGACTAAATTACGTTAGCATCTGTTAACTAGCTAAGCAACAAACTATCTTTTGTTTTGTAAGTCAAAAACATACTGAAAACAAAACTTAATCTAATTCCAGAGAGCCAGCGGCAGCCCGATCCCGTCGATACTCCATCACGTGCCCACAAGAGAGATCCCACCAACGTTCAACAGAACAAACAAGTTCACCAAGGGTTTTCAGAACCTTATAGATTCCTATGGAATCGCCAGCTACAGAGAAGTTAATCCAGGTAAAAAAAACATAGTACAGTCTAGATTAGGTAAATTCAATGTCTATTAGGTTTAATTTTATGTGAAACTATTTACGCACCATCCCGGCACTATAAGCACACTACATTATTACTGGACACGTTTCAATTGGAACAAATATGCTCACTTCTTACTAGTAGGCTGATAAAATTAACATAAGCCAAAGCTCACATTTATATTGTGTCCAATAGACGCTCAATAAAATGCATATAAATTAATTACAGAATGAGTGATCACACAATTATAATCGATCTAACGCAATCATGATCAAAAACCTATATTTTTCCACACTGAGTCTCAATTATTTATTTGCATTGTTTCAGCTCTGTACACGATCATAACATTCCCTTTCCTGTTCGCGGTGATGTTTGGCGACGTCGGCCACGGCCTCATCATGACGATCTTCGCTTCCATCCTCGTCATCTTCGAGAAGAGATTCTCTAAAATAAAGACAGACAACGAAATTTGGAACATTTTCTTCGGCGGCCGATACATCATACTCCTGATGGGACTGTTCTCTATATACACTGGACTTATATACAATGACATATTCTCTAAGTCACTGAATATATTTGGAAGCAGCTGGTTTAATCCTTATGACAATAAGACGTTGATGGAACATGCTATGTTGGAGCTGGATCCAGCAGATATAAGAGCATACTCCAGGACACCTTACCCGTTTGGATTGGATCCTGCTTGGCAGGTACTACACAAGCATAGTAAAATTATCCGAAACTTTCTGGTTGTTCCATACCACGAGTATTTGTAATAGTAAAGAGTTTCGTATTCTCATATACTGATGCTCTAAAGAAACCTCTTGAGCGTGTTTGTTTTTAAAAAAAATATTGCAATATTAAAAAAAAATACGTATGTAGTTAAGATCTTACTTGTGTTGAGTCTGGTCGTTTGTATGTGTAATAAGTATGTATTTAAAAAAGAAAAATATATAAGTATTATAACAGTTATCTAGTACCCACGACACAAGCGTTTGCTTAGTGTGGGGCTAGATGGCGATGCGTGCAATGTCCCGGAATATTAATTTATTAATTAGTTATACAATAAATTATTATTTGTTCCAGTTCGCTGCAAACAACATCATATTCTTGAACTCATTCAAGATGAAACTGTCCATAATATTCGGTGTCATACACATGGCCTTCGGTGTGACTATGAGTGTGGTAAACTTCAAGTAATTACTGTATTCATAGAATCTAGTAAACAAAGTTATTAAACATTATTTATTCCAAAAATATCATTTATATTAATAGTGGTTTGTTATTTCAGTTTCTTCCGCAAGCCCGAGATGATCTTCCTGCAGTACATACCTCAGATGCTGTTTCTGTTGTTGCTGTTCTGGTACCTTTGTATACTGATGTTCATGAAATGGACCATGTACTCCGCTGATGCTCTTGGTGAGTAGCCTCTGTAAATAAAGTGTTTACCAAACCTAAGTAGGTAGTACTGATAACTGTAAAACCTACCCAAATAAATAGAAAACTGTGGATTATGTTTACATAGGTACATAGTCTGTTAGATAGATAGTCATGGGAGACATGAAACTCAACCATAACATTTGCAGCCCTTGGGTTTTTTACCTATACTAATATATTTTTTTTAACTTTTAAACCAACTGCACTAATTACATAATTGCAATCATTAATCATAAACGTATTATGATACCTAATATCTATCAATATATTATTGGAAATATTTTATTGGAGACCCCTTTCATAACAAATCACATCTCAAAACCCATTCATTTCACTTACCCACACAATTTTCTAACTTTTCTTTTTTATATTCCAAAGAATGGTTTTGCACTTGACCGTAATTCGCCTGATGGTAAGCAATCATTACGGTCTAGAATGGTACGTGCTTACCCAGTAAGAACCTTAACTAAATTTAGTTGTATTAACCGGCTAGCACTTACGTCAAAAATTACGTCGAAAAATTAGCTCGACAAGTTTCGGAAATCTGAGGTTTCCATCATCAGGAGGACGAGTCAGCACGCGCGTCCCGGATGGCCGCCTCGTCCAGACTGGTTCGCCGACTCACTGCCGCACCCCCCCCCCCCCCCCCCCCTTCTGCGCCCGCTCCGCTCTCGCATCTCGCATCTGTTCCTAGATCCCTCATAAACCGTGCGCTAAGTCTGTGTCACCCACAGTATATACATGCAGAGTTGGATCATGTTAGACGAGCACTGGAGAAGAATGGGTTCAGTTGGCGAAAATGTTTGCGCTTGGCGACAGGATCAGATCGCAAGAAACCGGTTGGAGTAGATCGGGCTCCGATTTATTTGCCGTTTGTCAAAGGCGTGACGGACAAGATTGGTATTTTCCTTAAAAGGAAATATAACTTGAAAACCATCTTTCGTCCACCTAGTCGTCTGAGGCAACTATTGCGATCACCTAAAGACAGCGAGCCGTTACATGCCCCAGGTGTTTATCGTATACCTTGCGACTGTGGTATGAGTTACATCGGAGAAACCCGCCGCAATATTTCTACGAGGGTGGCGGAACACATACGGTGTGTTAAAAACAGGGAGACTGTTAAATCCGCGTTGGCAGAACATGCTGAAGGGGTGAACCATTTCCTACGTTTCGATAAGGTGTCGGTCTTGGCCAAGGAGAAGTTCCTAGTACCAAGGAAAGTTCGGGAAGCAATAGAAATAGGTCGACATCCAAACTTTAATCGTGACCGAGGATGGACATTGGCACCTGCGTGGAGACCTGTTTTAAACTCTGGCCGGGAGGACGATGTAGCTGAACATCTGCCACTAGACACGGTCAGCATAGTGTGCGCGGACCCCAATATCTTGGTGCAACGGATCTCAAGCGATGAGGAAGAAATACACGATCCGCCGGTGGCGCCTCGATCGCCTATCCTGACCCGTCGCGGTGCGCGAGCGGTTTGCGAGAGCGGAGCGGGCGCAGAAGCGGGGGGGGTGCGGCAGTGAGTCGGCGAACCAGTCTGGACGAGGCGGCCATCCGGGACGCGCGTGCTGACTCGTCCTCCTGATGATGGAAACCTCAGATTTCCGAAACTTGTCGAGCTAATTTTTCGACGTAATTTTTGACGTAAGTGCTAGCCGGTTAATACAACTAAATTTAATCATGCCTTACGGGAACTATAATACAGTAACCTTAACTAAACCTATAGTCTCAACCTATAGTACATAAAACTTTCAATTCCAGACCCAGCATTAGGCTCATCCTGCGCTCCGTCAGTGCTCATTATCTTCATCAACATGATGCTGATGAAGAAGTCGGTGGTGAAGCCTCCGTGCAGCCCCTTCATGTACTCCGGGCAGGAGGCGTTGCAGAGGACCTTCCTTGCGATCGCCTTCCTCTGTATTCCTGTCATGCTGTTCGGGAAGCCAGTCTATTATATGTTGATGGCTAAGAAACGAAAGGTAAGGATGTTTCGTACGTCAATAAGCTTCGTGATTATAAAAAAATGAGAAAGGAAACAGGGCGTGAAAATATAAGGTTTCCTGAACGTCTGAATTATTTCTGAGTTCAAATCAAATTAATTTCAAAATATCTTTATTTCAAATAAAATTTACAAGGTATCTAAACTAGTGTACATATATATGTATTCCTAGTAAAGTACAGCTTAAGATTAATTATTTTACGACCTTACACCTTCGATCAATTATATTTGATCGAAGCCTTACACAATCTCTTATTAAAATTTAAATTTAAAATTAAAATAATTTAAACATGTTAAAGATTTCAAGAGTAGTTTGGATTTTCTAAAGTTTTACGAATGCACCACATTCATACAATCTGCTTTTAATTAAGCTAACTCATATTTTAAGTCTTATAGATATCCACCTTTCCTTTGCAGCAATACCAGCAAGGCGTGGAAGGTGGTGAAGTGGACGCAGACCCTCACCAAAACGAAGGCATGGGAGAGGTTCTCATCACGCAGGCCATTCACACCATCGAGTATGTGCTGGGCACTGTCTCACACACAGCTTCGTATCTTCGGCTCTGGGCCTTGTCCTTGGCTCATGCTCGTAAGTCACTTGAAATATTTCAATTTTATTGTCCTGTAATTTTACTGGAATTCGACTGCACCGATCGCCTGATGAGTGATGGTGATAAATTTACCTAGAAAAAATACGTTCACAATTTTTTTGAACACGTCCACTGTCTATATTGTATTTTATTATTTGACGAAATGTAATAGGATCCGTATAAATTCATACATCATACGTATATCGATAATATAAATGTATGAGCAATAAAAGGTTTTACTGTCGAAAATTCAGTAGGTTACGCCAAAATGCATTAAATTTTAACACACGAACTACCTTTAAATTTTGATAGTATGATAAAGAAACGTAGTACTACTCGTAGCAATGTAAACAAAATTTCTCTTACTGAAAAATCAGCTGCCATTAACTATCCAATGTTTGAAGGATGGCTGTTCATAAGTATGAAAATTGTTCCTTAAAAATATTTGAAAAAAATATTTGAGGACATATCACACAGCGTCATCTAGCCCCATAGAAAGCTTACGCTAATCATGGGTACTAGAGAACGTCATTTTTCTACTTTATACACGTATTATAACCGGCCTTGTAATTGACTACAGCCTGCCTGATGTTAAGCATTGCTGCAGCCTAGGCTGTAACTCGCTTACCTAAAAGATACCTAATTAAATTGAACCTTCTGTTACAGAACTATCAGCAGTCCTCTGGCAGAGAGTACTCCGCATGGGTCTGGGTGAGTTTGGCGTGGTACATGTCATCATGATGTACGTCATATTTGCCGCCTGGGCCTTCTTCACACTGGCCATCTTGGTACTCATGGAGGGACTGTCTGCCTTCTTACATACGCTGAGGTTACATTGGTAAGTAAAGTTTAAGAGTCTTCAGGTTTTTTTTTTACATGAAATAGGCTCACGCTTGACTACAACTTGCCTGATGTTAAGCAACGTTATAATCTACGATCTAGCGCGCTTGCCTAGAAGAAACCGGTTTAAAGTCATTTAGATCATTTCTAGATAAGCGTGTCACGGTGCCTAGGCTACAGTGATGGTTTACATATATCAGACGTGCTTTACTCAGACGTAACTTACATAATACGTTAAAAGAAAGTAAGATCACGTAGATCTAGGCGAGTTTAGCGTGGTCTCCGTCATGGAGGTCGTCCATCATGAGGTTTTCATCGTAATTAATTATGTAGTGAAATTTTTAAACGTCCGTTTTGACGTAGTGTTCTCTGGGAAAGATATATTTTATAAATACAAGAAGCGTAGTATCTTCCTGCACTAACATAATAATATAACTTGTTCGCATAGAATGCTATACGCATAGTAATTCTACATGTCTTTCGTTCCCAGGGTGGAATTCATGAGCAAGTTCTACGATGGTCAGGGCTACCTCTTCACTCCGTTCTCCTTCGCAACGATCCTGGAACAAGACCTCGAAGACGACAAGATTCCCCTTGTGGAGACTAACGGGACTTCCCCAGAGTGACCCGATAGCCCCGCTGCTCTTCCTACCAACTCTTGAAAAAGTATCAACAGTGGTCGAGCAGTTACTAATATTATAAAGGACTTCTTGTAGTATTGTTTGATTTACGATAAAGTGAATTCATTTTACTTGAGAATTGTAAAAGTGAGTATAACGAACCTCAGCTGCACTATGAGTTCTAAATCGCGACACTTCTTTTAATAAGTATATAGAATCTAATTATATGTCAAATTATTTGTTAAAACATGATTATTATTATAAGATATTAGACGTAAGAGTAAACAAATCAATTTCTCTGTGTATCGAAGTACTGCGCACACTTTTTGAAAATGATAAGAATTAAGTCTTAATAAATTTTAAAAGTATTTAAATGTGGATTGCACGAGTTACTTTGACATTTGTGATCAAAATTCCGAGATTAAAATGATTGTTTTTTTTTTTAATATAAGTTAACACGAAGGAATACTTTTCCAAATTGTGTAGATCGAATTGTAGTGAACTTTGTTTTATGAACTGCGCACGTATGTGAATTGTTATGATTTGAGGACCCCGTACAAAATTTTAAAGAATATTTTAGAAGATCAACTCCGCTTTGCCACTACTTCATAAAATAATATTTAGCTATTCATAATTTCCTTAAAGTTAACCGAAACCGAAAACTAATCTGCATGCTTATTATTGTAATGCTTTTAATAAAATTATGATCTATCAGAATTGTTAATAAATGTATCCAATTCTGAATGCTGCAAAACTTCACCAAAATTTAGCCAAAGAATTGTAATTTATTTTTATCTAGTGGACTATTAATAATACTGTTTTGTGTGTATATAATTATTATGTATAACTTATGCTGTTAGTGCCTTCAAACTCGATATTAGTCGTTAAGTACATATTTTCTCTATAATATTTTTAAGGAATGTTCCAACTGTTTTTATTTTATTCTAGTTAAAGCATTCGTGACTATTTTATAATATGTTATTTTTCTTGATTTTTATTTTATTTAATATATTTTGATTGTCATTGAAATGTTGTCAAATGTTTCTTATGAATAACTGCCATTTCTATATACTCCTAATTAATAACTTTAGTTATTATCTTACTAGAGACGGACCAAATTGTGGCCTTGTAGTCTAATTAACAGTTAAAACATATCAATTATTGCATGATTTACGAATGAAAGTCCGATTTAGCAAATTGATAATGTCCTTTTATTCAAATCTTTTTCTACATTCGAAAGTCCAACAACACATTAGTAATACTAAATATAACACTAAATTTACACGACGCCGAACGATACATTAACTTTATCATATCAAATAGTCAATATATAACACTCATATTTTACACCATTCCTCAATAAACGATAAAAATCACATTGTTATTTTATTTACGTCTCAAGTGCACCAAACATGGACCGAACATAATCACAACTTTCAAAATCAAATACTACAAATACAAACAAATAAAACATTGTTAGCTTTATGGATAAGTTATTCTAAACTAGTTACACTAGGTTTAATGGTAACATACATACGTAAACCTCTTGTTTTTTATATATCCCCTGAAGAACAAAAATTATTTATATTCATAATGCTGAATCCGTATTTCATATACGTATATCAAGTTAACCGTAACCCTGCTTATGATATATCAGAATCTATTACATTGATAAGTTCCTCTAACTTGATTAAAAAGCGAAGCAATTTCAATAAAACAATATAGCAAAGTAAAATAATACAAATCTCAGTTCATCCAATATTATATAGAGAGAACAGAGAGCCAATACATTTCATAAAACTTACTATCGACTTCCTATCCTAATACAGTAAAGCACTGCTCCAGAACTCGAAAACTTTATCCCCATTATATAGGTAATGTATATTAATAATGGTACCAAAAGTTAAACCCAACCGTACATAAAAATGAAAAAATATTGATATTATTAGATACCTACATTGAAAATTGTTGAACAAAAATTTAGGACCATAAATTTCCATTATATTCCTACATACCTACTCTACAAAACAGTACATATTTAGATGTAGTACAATAGGCAAAAGAAACATACTCTTCTAAAAAATCACGTCAATCTATGCACACCACGATACGACACAAATAACTGAGACATAAAGCCATAACTTAGGTTCTGAGTTCCTTATAGAAGATAAACAATAAAATTTGTGCTTCATTATAAATATACTTTCTTTTCCCCTCAATTATACACAAAAGTGCAGAGTGGCATCACAATAGTAACGCGTCAATAAATATTGTACACTGGCCCAGTTTTAGTCTAATATTAACCTTGCCCCCGCATAGCATTAAAATTCTATCTCCGAGTTTCAAACTCATTTCCAATCGAAGCTACCTCGACTTAAACCTTTCTATTCTTTATGATGATACTAACATTCATATAAATATTTATTAGAAATCGGAAATCCAATCTACCAGATTGGATTTCCGCAAACAATTCACATACAACGAAACCATGCCTATATTTACCATTACTATCCACACTCTTCAAAAAGCGCGAACCTTCCAACATGTTCCAATTTAAAAAAAAAAACATACCAAACCTTCACTTGGGACCCACTTGCCTACATCCATAAAGGCACAACAAAAGTCTTGTAAAACACTGTAATTTGGACCGTACCCCACTGTCCTTACGTCTTAAGTTTCCGGAGCAACGCCCTGAGCGCCCAGGCTCTGCGCTAGGAGCAGCCGTGCCTCTGCATCCAGGTGGTGTACCGTTGTACGTCAGTGTCGGAGACCGTGCGTCGAGTTTTGTTCGTGGCTGCTAGAAGATCTGTGGACGTGACGGGCGCTTCGAGCTCGGATCGTTTGAGCCGTCGGATCTGGTCGGGGCTTTTACCGGCGATCTTGCTGCGCATTGTCATCATCGCTGCATCTCTGTAACGTGATGACAGAAAAGAACGCAAATAAATCATATCTTAAATCGTACAAAGCAAAGGCTGTAAGACCAGAGGATTAAGATATATATACCACTAGCTGTATCTTTATATTATATCTTGATTAGCTGTTCTTCACCCTACCACGCACCCTGGTTGGAATCCGGCCCTACGCAATGACTTGTATTTTCAAGTTATGTGTGGATTTGCACTTGCTTAACGGTGAATGAAAACACCGTGAGGAAACCGACATGTTTGAGGACCCTATGTCCGAGGACATGTGTCTTCCGTGGAATAACCTTGGCGCCCACCGCGATGTATCTGCCCAAGAGAACTCCCCTAACGAATTAATTCTGTGGGGGAGTCACGACCCTCAGCCATGAGGAAATACGATTCAAGAGAGAGAGAGAGTTGTTCTTCAGTATTTAGATGGTTACCTGCACAGTGTACTGATGTCAGAGCCACTGTATCCCTCCAGTTGCACCGCCAGCTCGTTCAGGTTGACGTCCTCGGAGAGTGACACCTCTCGGAGACAGAGTCGCAGGATCTTGGCTCTTGTACTCTCTGTAACAGATAACGATGACATCAAGATAAAAGTACAAAATCAAGATAATTAATGTCATAACCCACTGCTTCACTAACGTGCTAATCATCGGAAAACAAAAGTGTGAAATTTGAAACATTTGTTTGAAACACAGTTGCTACTGAAACCCCTGAAATAACCTGCTTCCTTTAATAAAGTTTTAGCAATAGTGACAGAGTTTGTTTTTAAAAAATTGATTATTATCTTTAGTAGGTACTATTATCTACTATTTCACAGCTCAAAGGTCCGCTTGAATTCCCTGTATGGCTCTCACATCAAATATTCCATTGAGTAGTAAATCTGAACCAATTTATTAATTTAAAAGGATCAACATTTTTTTTCTATTTTATATTTCTGTGTTCCTTGGACGGTATCCAAGGTCTTGTCTAGCTTGATCCATTACAACTTGTCGCATAATGCTTTTTGGCATTCTTCTTTATAAGATGAGTCTTATTATACATAAATATGTTTATCAAGGGACATCATGATTGCTTCTTTCTTCGAATAACTTTCTTTTGGTCTGAATATATTTATTCAATGTTTATTATATAACTATTTGTTTCGTTTTATTACGTTTTTCGTTATTTTAAGACAAAATTCTAGAAATATATTTCTTATGTATTTATTCGACATTATGTTTGCAAGATTTCCTTTTTTTTATATTTTGGTCGATTTCCTGTTCTATCTCAAATCTTTCTCTGCCGTACACTGGACATTCTGTGATAGTGTGTATTACTGACCCATCTTTTCCTTCATCGCAGATACACGTTGGGTTGTCTTTACACTTGAATCGGTTCAGGTGGAACAACATTGTAGAGTGTTACTATTAGTTAGTTTAGGTATACCGTCTGGGAGTCCGATATAGATCCTCTTCTCAAACCTCCGTCGGAAGGCTTCGTCGATGTCCCACGGGTGGTTGGTCGCCGCTAGTACCATTATAATCTTGTCGCGATTACTGGAATATTGAACATTGTAATATTAATGGGACACATAACAATAGAATATGTAGATAGGTTCTGTCACTGAGTACAAGGTGTTATCTCTTATTACATATCTTTAGACCTCAGAACATAGCGAATGAAGTTGTCCAAAACTTCAATTTTGTTGACCGGCTCGATTTTATAGCGCTTTTTTTCTTAGATCTCGTCAAATATTTGTAAATGTCATTAGTTAAGTTGTAGACATTGGGTCTCGTATTACGAAACTCAAGTGGGGATGGGCTGGACACTTGGCGAGACGTACTGACGGCAGATGGAGCAAAGCAATAACTGAATGGTATCCACGGCTAGGTAAGCGAAGTGTAGGAAGCCCTGTGCAACGGTGGCTGGATGATATTAGAAAGTTAGAAGGAAACATCTGGGCAAGAACAGCGCAAGACAGGGAGTATTGGCGTAAGAGGGAGGAGGCCTATACCCTGCAGTGGGTCTCATTAGGCTGATGATGATGATGATGAAGTTTTTTACGTGGTATGTATAAGTCAATTTTTGTTCTCTTTATAATTAGAAAGAAAACATTTATTGTGACAGATTTAACAGAAGAACACACAGGAGTAAAAACATAAAAAACAAACATAAAATCTGCTACAACACAGCCCCAACTCAGCATAATGCTGGTTATATGGAAGCAACCAGCATTATACTGAATTAAGTTTGTTAAATACACACAATGCAGCGGCGAGTCCGTCCATCTGTATGAGTAGCTCGGCCTTAAAGCGGCGCGACGCCTCGTGCTCTGAGTCGGCGCCGCGCACCGCGCACAGCGAGTCCACCTCGTCCAGGAATATCGTGCTGGGCGCGTAGAATGCTGCCTGGAATGATTTTTGCACATACGAGTCTCACACGCACGTTCATTATAAACCGCTTGAACGCTTACCATCGGAGAATTAAGATCAAAGCAAATAATACAAATATTTAAGCTATTTTAATACCTCATACCATACCCATACATGTTATTATGACTAAACAAAGCCATCTTTAGTTGTAAAAGCTGATACTTTCCAAATATCCGTAAATTTATATGTCTCCTCGTATTATTGCTCAGCAGTAGCCTAGCAGTCAAAGCAACAACTAAACTGTGATGCGAGAAGATGTTAATTCTAGTCCTGTTTCTGTGCTATGATTATTTCTTTCACTTTTTGACTTCTATTATAATTAATCCTTACCAGAGATTCGTGAGTTTTTGTATAGAAAATATACTACAACATACCATATCAAAGAGCAGCCGCACGAGTTTCTCAGAGTCACCCCTGTACTTGGAAGTCAGCGTGGCCGAGGAGACGTTAAAGAAGGTGGTCCGGCACTCCGTGGCCACCGCCCGCGCCAGCATGGTCTTCCCGGTGCCGGGGGGACCTGTCAGCAGGATGCCCTTCCATGGTCTTCTTATGCCCTGGACATATATAAATAAATAAAAAGCTTTTATTTTCTTAACATCCGAATTTCAAACAGAGTTTTTTTTACATTTGTGTTAGTTCATTTGTGTACGATTTGGTTACCTATGTAGTATCTTTCTTGGTGTTAGGTCCGGCTGTGGCGGGAAAAGCCTCCTCCAATGGCCATTTATTATTTAAAATATATAACAGCGAATGTAAAGTCGTCGACTTTATGTTTTTGCTATTACGTCGACCAGAGTGACTGATCATCGACATTTTTAGTACCTACATATAGACGTTGTAGGTTAGTAATGGTCAAAATAGACATGGGATTTTTTTATTCATTCCTGTTGAACTAAACTAAAATATAAAATAGATCATCTAGTGTCGTAATAATCCAAATTTGTATGTATTTGTAAGTATGGTCAATATAAACTTACAACCTTACAGCAAAAATTATTTACCTATATACTAAGAAAGTTTTTATAATATATTACATAGTCAGATATTTGTCCATCGCCGTTGTTTATTTGAAGTAAAAGTTACAGTTTAAAAAAAAAACAAAGTGACAGACTATGTACTTACTACTTCTTCGTACCAACAAGTATATAATAAAGTACGACCAGAGAGATATGATGTCACGACCAATTCAAGTGACAAGCTATTACGCTCGTAAACTGCCTACATCAACATCAGTTACATGGTCACAAAGATTACTCTACAAACCTGGCAATTACACTGCATATGGCACGGGGTTATAACACGCTATTAGAGACAACCTACAATAAAATAAATCCAATAGACACGTAAAATAAATACTAAATTTGTATACTTTTGGTCTTCTATGAAAAATCTCTATTGTCTATTCATAGTCAACCAATTTTTAAATACTTATTCTTGGACCGTGCCGCTATTGTTATGTAGGTGTGTCAAAAAATCTAATACAATAGAAACATTTCAAATAAGCTAACATTAAAAAAGAGCAATAATTTTTCGCGTAGCCTACATAACTAAGCACATAATTTCCTTTGGAAATATAAATAAAAAACTCCGAGCGACCTATTTTCTTGACCACAATACATAATAGTTGCAATTTCAAAAAATCATTAGCGTGACGACTTCAAGGGGTAAATACGAGTTCGTAAGGAGATCGTTATCGAGCACGCGAATCTACCATAATAAAATACCACCCAGACTAGACTTCGAAAGGGCCATTTCGGCTTTTAGTTAGGAACTGTAAGTACCTAAAACTTAGCTTTTTGAAGGTCTAATCAAGGGCGTTATGCAATTAACAAGGTTTGATTACAACAGTACATAATATACGAAAAAAAGTTTACAATAAAATCTAATTGACTACGGATTTAGAAGATCTTGCTTTTTGCCCAATAAATACTCGTTCTACAAAGCAACCATAGCTAAAAATACTGATTTTTTAATCTACTTATTTTACTTGATTATGGCCAAAAACTAATGTAAGTTAGCAAATACGCGTACCTTGAAGTAATCAGGCATAACCAGCGGCAGCACCATCGCTTCCTGCAGCACTGACTTTGCATCGTCTAACCCTACAACGTCCCTCCAGCGCACATCCGGGTTCCTCTGTAATATGTCTCTCTCCAGCGTCTCTACTAGATGCAACTCATAGCCCGTCGCATCAAAAACCTTCTCGTCCTTTTCCAGTATCGTGACGTCGGCACCTTCGGAAGGAACATCAGATTTCCTGACTGTCGGTTTGATGGGTACCAGTTGTCTTCGGCCCGTCTTGCAGACGCGCTCGACGGACCGAGCCTTCCTGCCGCTGCCAACTGAACAAGAGGTAGACGATGTTTTTCGGGCGGTTATCGAGGGGAGTGTGGGTTGTATGTCTGGGTCCCGGCGCCGGAGAGTGCCCGCCCATTTCTCCGTCGTCGGGTCGGATTGCTTAGCGTGGTCTAACGGTTGCTCTTGGAACTGGTTTGCCTGAGTTGGTTTTACCACTGTAACAAGAAACGTAGCGTATTGCAAGTGGAGATTGGAATTTGGAAAAATCACTCGCTGTCATGCAAATCAATGGATAATATTCAGGCAAAAACAAAAACATGCAATTATGGACTACTTTCCTTGTTAAGTGATCCTACCTATCCTTCAGCACATCAAACAAAATACATAAATATGTACCGTTTTTATGCCAAGGCCAGCTTTCCACGCAATCAAGATTTGCGTAAGCAATACTTTGTTTTCCGAATTGTATTCTTTGAATCTGCTTCTGGGTATGCAGTAGAAATAACCTTGAATTTCGTATACCTATTGCTATTTTTATTCGTGAGATGTTGGGTTGTTAGTTTACAATCTAGGAATCAAAACAAGACTATTGTACCTACCTCTAATTTTCCCATAATCTGTAGGTAATAATGCAAAAATCAAAAGACCTTCCCAATTATTATAGACCACAATGAAGATATAGCTTATCATCAGGCAAAACATCAACTTATTACCTTAAAACAGCTTCTTAACTAGTGGCAAACTTAGAACTAAAAATCATGCAAAAAATAATAAAAAAAACAATGCATATATAAGTTTACCTTGTGTAGGAGGGTGCCTAGTACCGTTGATAGAGTGTGTGTCAGGATGGTTCCTCGCCCGTTCGCGTCTGATCTCGCTGCGCTCTGTCCTGAGCCCGTCTCTGGGAGGCTCGTCACCGGACCGGTGGTTGCCAGAGTCCTGAGTAAAATTAACTTATAATTTATGAAAGTCAATGGAAATGACATGTAGCAACATTATATCCGTTATCTAGTATACAAGCGTAAGCTTAGTATGGGGCTAGATGACGCTGTGTGATATATCCTGAAATATTTATATATTAGTTTTATTTATTGAATTCGTAAGCCTGATAAAACTTATATTGGCTCTATAATAAGTCAATGTACTTCGAATTTTTACTGTGTGTTTTCTTACTGCTACTTTCTAAGCCTTTTTTTTGTCCTAATTGGAGGTTCTGCGAGGGAATCGTGACCCTCAGTAAGAAGGAATACCATACAATAACATATAAAACTTTGCCTTTCCCATTAGGCACGTGACTCGTAATACTAACGTGAGTGTTCCGCCGGGTGGTCATCCTCGCGAAGCCGAACGGCTGCATGGGGTCACCCATCATGCGGTCCATCATCCGAGCCATGTGGTGGAACCCTGTCGACGGGCTGCAGACAAACAAATAGTTTATTTTACTACATAACCATACAAGCTATCATAATCGCGGCAGACCCAGAAAGCGATGGAGGGACGACCTGGATAAACACAAACCAGACTGGAGTGCAATAGCACTAGACAGAGATAAGTGGAAAGAGGTAGGGAGGCCTTTGCCCAACACCGGATCCACTCTCAGTAGTTTTAAGTATTATATTCTAAAAGGCCTCTCAGTGTTGGCTACGGCCCCACTGATGCCACACAAAAACCGGGCGTAAGGCCCGAGAAACTGTAAAATAATAATAACATAATCGAAAAGCAAAACTTCAAACACTCTACAGGAAGCAGAGTTCTCTGTATATTCTAAAGAAGCGTGTAATACCCTAGACTGCAACAATGCTTAACATCAGGCGTATTGTAACCAAACAAGAACATTCACCAAGGGCTGATTTTTAAATGGTCAGATTATATAGACTTAAATATTTAAACTGTCTAATCGGTTGTAAAAAATTATTGCATGAAGCTTGCAAGCATACTTAATGTCTCTAAACTAGGTTTAAATTGACTTCAAACAACAATTACTTATTACTGGTCAAGCCATTTTTCTTTCTACTAAGTATATAGTAGAAAATAGGTAAATCGATACATAATCACACATGAGTGAGCATAAAGTAGGTAATTGTTTAGCGTGACAGGTCTTGAGGCCACACGACACTTCGCACGCGAAATCTCCATGTTGTTCGTTTTTATTGCTTCTTGCCAGCCTTTTCTTTGTACAGAGGTAAATAGACATAAGTCTAAAGAAACGTATTTGTTAACAAGTACAGGAAAAAACCCAGATAAGTTGAATATACGAGTACGAGAGTAATTTCATAAGCATACAGAAAGTGGTCAGAATAAAAAAAAAAATTTTAAAATAATAATAGCAAAAAGGTAGACCGCCTGCCTGATGGTAAACAGATTAAATGTGGTAAAATAAGAATGTAACTCGTTCTGTAGATAATTTTCCCAAAATAAGATATTAAATCATGCATTACTTTGCCGAAATCTATTGTAAATGAAACTCTGAAACCTTCATATAAGTGGAGTGTTGTGTGGAGGACACCTAAAAAATACCAAGTTTGTTGTTTGAAGCCGGTTAAGAAGTAGTCGCAGCAAAGAATATATATACCTACACATCACCAGAGTTTCATTTGATATTGATCCCTGCTAAAAAATTCAGTCAACTGCTTTCAAAAATGTCTTTCAGGAATCTTTGTTAACAAGAAGAGACCATAATTCCTTACAATAATTACGAATGAAGTTGTCTTCCAGGAATTTTCGTTGACAGGAAGACACAATAAATCTAATCATGATAAATGAAGTTCTCGGACATTTTAATCAAGGTACGGGTCATGGCTAAATAAAACCGTCGTATAGTGCTCATCTGCTCAGTCACAGAGAGATGACCAGATCATGATCATTAGTCTTATTTTGGCTACATAGCATTATATGTAAACGTGGATTAGAAAAGCTTACTCTATTAACATGCCAAAATAATGTTTAATATATGAATAATAAAAAAATTGTGTAATATTTGTACATTTTTACATTCCGTAACTAAATAACCCAAGAGTGTCTCTACTTTTTTCCAGAAAAAAACCTGCAATATGTACTGGCTACTCACTATATTTATCTACGTAGGTACTATTACTTATTTGAGCTACAAGGACAGTGGTTATATACCAGTGAGTACCATTCGCTACGTACCCAAAGAACGGATCATGATTAAAGAACTGTCCGATTCCTCGGATGTTGGGGATCAAGGTGTCTCCGAAGCCGAAATCCATTTTTCTCCTCAACACCCTTAAAGCATTTAGGTACATGTGGTTTTAGGCCGAGAACTGAAAGGCTACGGTCACGAAATCATAATTTCTCCTGTGAAATGTTTCTTTACTTTGTTGGACTAGCTTGATGGAAATATGATGGAAAATTGTGTGCTGTTTGACAGGTTTGTTTGATGACAGTTGCCATGGGAACGCGTTTGCGGAAACCTCACTCGGCCGCAAGATTCGTGCGTACACCCCCGCTACCCTGTTTCTACCATTGAAGAAACCGTGTTACAAAGGAAAAACGAACCTAATATCAATACTATAAAGGTCACAGTGACAGTGATAATTATTATTTAGGGGTACAACATAACGCTGTCGATTAAGGTCCATGACTGATCTACTTTTAGTGAACCTCATTGTGTTTTTTTGGAAAGTGGAACTTTGAACTTTTATACCTTGCTCCTTGAACTTTAGAGAATTAGTAAGCGTGGACTAAATCCTCTGCACATTATAAAAGGTTCATGAGTGTACTTTTGTGATACTTTAACTTACTCGTACATACTTTATAACGATGCAAAGAAGAACCAATTAATTTCTTAACTTTTTAAATTTACAGATTTAGGCAACATACCATAATATTTCTATTATAGATTGAGATTATCTAGCTTTCTTTAGTAATTATGAATATTATTTTCTACGCAATTGGTCTTTTTGCGCATCTAAAAGAAGCAGTATGGGATCGCAAAACGTTTTGCCAAGTGATCTCCGAACTTCAATATGAAGATGGCACCGATGATGATTATTATGCTCTACGAAAGTGCTAGGTCACTTGAAAGACAGCAACGTGGTCAGTTTCGCAAATCGATAGTGTGAATAAGAGATTTTAATGAAATAGATACGCAACACGTATCTATTTCTGATAGCAGATTTGTAACCGTTAGAAAAAATGTTCCTTCACAGGATTCTGACAGACATTTTTTATGAAAAATTTAGACATTCGTTTTTCATAAGAAATAATATCAGACCAACCCACCCATCACCATTAGGTGTAAAGTCGCCCAGTAACAAGTTACAAGCAAGTAACGGACATTGTTTGCCCATTGACTGGAGCAGGTAAACTTGACAGCTGCCGCTTCCCTTCAAATGTGGGCCAAAGTTCAACGACTACCTTCGACTATTGACATAGTACAGAAAGAATCTACCTTAATACAATTTTACAAAAAAATACATGTGCCTAAGTATTCAGGCGTATCAAGAGGCTCTGCCAGTGTCCTTACAAATTTTGTGTACATCTAATACCAAATTTTACTGATTCTTCCGCAAAACTGATTTCATGAGTGAGTCCTTTCAGGAAGATACATCATGTTGGGCGTACAAATGACACATGCCCTCAGATTTTGTGATCCTCAAACATATCAATTACCTCTAAAGTTTTCATGTAATATAGATAGAAACGGTGGGATTGAAACTAAGTGCGTCAAAATTTAAAACGAATGTACTTATTAACCACTGAGCCACACTCACTCTTGCGAATATATTTACCTCAAAATTATCAAGTGTAATTATAACTCTAAAATCAATACTTACTTAGATTTAGTACTATCGGAAGACTGGTGTTATATGAAGCACCTACTCTTGTTTTGGCTCAGTTTTTTTCCGTCTGCTTACATTATGGTGCACTCAGGTATATCTTATAATGTTGTATGTCGCCGCCCTCACCCAAGGAACTACAGTACTAACTACTGAATGTATGCCTTCAGTTTCAGGTCGACAACCGCGACAAGTTTCATTCATATGTAATGCAATCGATAGGATGAAGACTTTACTATTTTAACCGATTACCAAAAAGAGGTTGTTTATTCAACTTGTGGGTAAGTTTTTTAACTAAAATAGGCTTGCACTTGTCTACAGTTTGCCTAATGGTAAGCGATAGATGCGGCCTAAGATCGATGGTGGGTATGAGGTGAAAAAATTGTACCTACATATAAGAGAGGATTTAATTCGGCTTCCAACCATGTATGCTACATTTTTTATGTAAACTTCCTTTCCTTTATTAATTGTTTATAGAGTTACAAGTATTATTCATAAATTTTATTGAAACTTTTCATTGTTTTTTTTATATGTTTAATTATGTCATGTAACTTTTTTACAGGTAAATGCTTAAGTAATAATGTCAGATTACCTTTCCACTGGCTTATTCTATGGAACAAGTATCTCTATTCCCTTTCTAGGACACTTATGGACTCATTAAGGATGTATGGATAAACGCTATTGCCTTATTTTAGATTGTTGAACCTGTGTTTCAGTTTTCCTGCACTGTCTGTAATTTAATAACTGGGTCAAATGAGTTGTTATATAGATATACTGGTAACATTATGTAGTCATATTCTATGTCATATGTTATGTTATACTATACAATACGTTATGATTTGAAATTAGAGATAATTTCACTAGAAGAGATAAATGTTATGATAAGCTTTCGAAAGCTATAGCGAGTAGTGTCGCATTATTTGAAGATACAACAAAGTTCCTCTCTGAATTGTACTTTCGTCGGGTTGTGTGACTCCCCGCAGAATTCATTTGGGTGGTTCTCATAGGTAGATACATCGTGTAAACGATTTGGCAACTTTAATGACAAAGACTTCTTAAAAAGTATGATACAGAAATAATTGATTGTAATTTTTCTGATACTATTTTCGGGTGTGCCCAAATAATTTACTCTAAAGAAGATGTATCACTTTACACATGTCGGAGACAAGTGGCTAATGAAGTGAATTGGCAATTTCACGCCCACACTGTCATTTGTGTTATTGAGATGAACCACAACGCGTGGGTGGGTCTGTGAAGAGGAAATGGAAGGCGAGTTATTTTTTTATTATTAGGGCCTATGATGATCTTGGAACCTAAGTATTGCATCCCCCAGCATTGCATTTCATTAGGGTGATAGTTAACATATCACATTATGTGTAACAATGTGTAAATAAATTGATATTATTATAAAAATAATGTCATCATTAAATTAAAAATAATTTATATGGGCAGGCGTTAGAAATAATAACAAATACGACAGGATAAAAAATGGAATATTCTTTTGAGTGTTAGCAAAAATGATTTAGTATAAAACTGTCTAATCAAATCTGTAAACTTTAAGTAAAATAATTAGCTGAAATAATATTAGCTGTAGTGCAGTTTGCTCGAGCCCTTAAAATACAGTTAAAATTAGACCACTAAAAAAATAAATTAATATAAAATTTCGTCAGAAATTACGAATAAAAAGCATACGATTAGCAGTTTCTATGTAGGGCTAAATAAACCACCCCACACGTCATTTTAAACCCGTACAACAATACACATTAGATGAGTCACAACCACGGCACTCCCTAATTCATAAGTTATTAACAATGGTCAACCAGCATTAGGTATATGTAGGTACGTAGGTAGTCTAGACTTGTTAGGTATGCATCTAGCGCATATTGTAACTAAACACGACATATTCGAGTGCAACTCGACTGCTTACCTACCTATGTATGTACAATTTTGTACATTTGTTGCTAATTTATGAAATCTTCTAATAATAATAAGATGCAATCTGTGGAAGGATTTGGGCACCCATTACTGTTTAATTTCTCAAGAGAATTACCACATTAAATTAATGATGCTGGTTCATGATTCTTAGTAAAGAATAATATACTTTAACAATAGAAAAAGAGATACCTTTTCCTAACTTAAACGTAGTTAATATACATCATATAATATTTAAATTTTGAATACGTATGGGATTCAAAAATTTTATCAAGTGTCAGTACTGTTCAAAGTATTTTTAATGCCTATTTTATTATTTTGATCAAACAATACACATGTTAAATATCTAATGTTTGTTACTATTAATAACAAAAGAACTGTGCTCTTTAATTATACAGTACACATTGAAATACATATTTCTTCGTGCGTTCAAGGCAAGGCATTATTTGCATATTCACAAGTCAAGGTAATAATATAAATGTTTGACGTAGACATGGTCATGGGAGTAATAGCCTTGGGAATAACTTCTTTAACAATATACATTTTAGACGAATATAGGTATGCATATATAGAACAATTCATAAATTTATTAGATTAAAGTTTAAAATTAGAGCTTTTGGGTTTTTATTAATAACTTCTAGTTAGTAGTGAAAAGTATGATGCCAAATCAGGTAGATTAGGAAACGGTCCTAGAAATTGTGAACATGGCTGCTGAACAAACAACATTTTTTTATTTAAAGTTGTAGCAAAAGTCAGTAAGTTTGTATGGCAGCGGCCAAATCTGGTGTCAGAGGTTTCAATCCACCGTAGTTGTAGTCAACTCTAAGCGTATATATCTTGTTATGTGTCTTGATGTGTATCATATCCCCATTTACATAAATTATTAATTTCTTAAACATAAGTTTCAAAACTGCCGTAATATTTCAAACAGCCGGGACTAATATAATACTCGTAATCGGAACTAAATGTAAAAGAAACTGTGAACATATTTTTGCTGCCTGTACAAAAAATTGAATTTGTTTCAGAACGGAATAGCATAATGAATGAAAGTAAACTGAAACCTAATGGTATCTCTTTTTCGGTTCAGACCGGAGTCACCTGTTATATTAACTTTAAAAATGCTTTGAATATAATAAAGTGTGCAAAGTTTATCGGCTAGATCTGCATGCAAAGCAGGTCACTTCACTCCCTCGTAATTGCAGTCTCTTGAACTACACGAGGAAGTAGGCTAAGTATACAGAGTTATTGCTATCTAACACATAATCATTTAAAGGGTTTTAGTATGTCAATAGTAGCAAGTTTTGTTCTACGACTTTTGGAAATTAAAAAAAAATCAGTAACAAGTTGTAGAACAAAATTTGCTGCTTTTGACGTAGTATCTAAATGCGTTGGTTACTAGTGTTTAAATCTACTTTAATATTACTCATAACTCTATAGGGAGTGAAAGACACCTCATGGGTCTGTGACTCATAAGTAACTTGTTTAGATAAAAGTTCGACATTTTGGTGTAATAGAATGTCATCATTAGTCATATATTAATGTTCCTTAAAGAGTATTGATTCTCTAAAAAGTTAGGTTTTCCATTTAGACTAATAGTATTATTTATAAATGAAATAATTTATTCGAAATCATGTCACGTTACATTCACATAACTCTAATAAATATATTAGAGTGAAAGCACATTCCAAGATTTACCTCGTCAATATTTTTATAATTATATACATTACAATATATTGATTATTTATGACAAATTTAAATTTAAATTTTTGGTAATATCAACATATTTTAGAAGGCAATTAATTAATTTAAATATGTATTTAAAGTTAAATAAGTTTTACTATCAGCTGTAAAGAGGCTTCGTCAAGTATAGTGTCGTAGAAAATTATAAATTAAAATGACAGTATATTATTGTAAAGGATAGAGCTGTATAGAGGCTATGTCAAAAATATAAATAGATGAACTAAACTTTACTTACAGAGTGCAAGACTTACATATATACTTATGTGACCACGTGGTTAAAGCTCACATATACTTCGTCATTCTTAAAATTATGACAATTAGTTCGACAAATATGCAGCCCCAAAGTTGCTTAGAAATAAACTAAAAATCTCAATCTAACGGAAACGGCGCACCTCTATGTCAGATGACAATATACAAGTACGTACGAGTACATGCCTCGTACATTTAGTATATCAATACCAAGCACAAATATCAACATTACAATGAATACTTACTAGTCAATATCCCACGCTGACCGGAACACAGGATGAGCGCTCATGGCTCCAAGAGGCACTCCAAAGCCGAACTCTATCTTCACATCATCAGCTCGACGCGGCTGGAACGGCTCCGAATTTGGACTGTCTTTCGTCATCTTGACAATTTCTATTCAATATAATAAAAAAATCATGGGCTGTTCAGTACAAAAAAAAGCTTTTGTTGGTACCACACCGAATGGCTACGAAAAACTGACCACAAATCCAATCTTTATTACAATCTTGACCTACCAAAATTCGTAGCAAACCTGGCTACGCACGCGACGTAGAGGGTCTACGGTGCTACGACCCTCTACGGGCTACGAACGTGCGCTACAACTGACCGTCGCGACTTTACTGACCAAGGAATAAATGCATGACCACGAATTACCAGTATCATGCGTTATTTGTATTCAAATTTCAACTCTAAATCATGTGGTTAGAGTTCAAATTGCTGCTTGCAATGTACAGTATAGCTTGTGCAAGAGTTAGTATGTAAAGTGGCGCTCAGTGCCGATGACCGAGGACTCAATGTCGGCATTCTAATTACATTTTTATTGGTTCCCCAAAAGGTTTGTGATGGTTTGGAACTGATAGAACATTGTTGCTTGAAGATGTACCTGTCTGAATCAATGAGTATTAAAGGTGCATTTATGTGCATTGATGTTGGTATCGTATTTTACCTACCAATCTAGTAACTTACTGGTTTCATTGATTGCTTACTTTCGGACTGACGTTCGTGGAGTCAACATGTCCTGAGGATGCCTCGTGGAGAGGCGAAATACGTGTCGAAAAGAATATCCTGCCGAAGGAGAACTACAAAACTTGAAGACAGAAGGTGCAGTGTTGGTAAGATTTTAAGAGCCAAGGTTAGGACAAGAATTGTGGCGGTGGTATATGGAAGAATACACCTAAAAACCACCAAGTTTGTTGTTTGAAGCCTGTTAAGGGGCAGTTGCAGCGGGAAAACACTATATATTTCTCCAGGGTTTCATTTACAATGAATTTCCGCAAAGTAACGCCTGATTCAATATCATGTTTCATTGATACTATTTAAATTCAAAAATAAAAGTAATGAATGCATTTATTAAAAAAAACATTAGAAATAATTAGCTCACCATAATCAACAAAACAAATAAAATTAACAACACCGTGTACAACAAACTACAAAAAAACGATAACTCTCAAACACGCAAGGCACTGATCATCAAAACAATAGATGGACAAACTCTTCTAGCCGAACTCTTGACATTGTTTCCCAAAATATCACTTTCATAGTTCTTCAAATAGGGCATATATTTGAGCATCATGTTGAGAACCGCTGGCGCTTCTACAGAGGTATTGGCATCTTGTGGGCCCTCGGTTTGAAGCTCAGGGTCCGTGATGAGAGTATATTTGGAGTCAGATCTAGTTGCTTCAGATACGCCGATTTCATTTTCAGAATCCAAATAGTCTTCAGCTTGACGTCGCGTCTGTACATAATAAAAAAAAACTATATAATCGAACAAAAGAAAAGCTAGCGCAGAGTTTATTGGTCACAATTAGTGTAAATATAATATAAGAGTAAGACTAGAAAGAGCAAAGCATCTGCATGACTGGTGGACTATACAACCATGGAAATCTTACAAGTAACGAGTTATTTCCCATTACTTTTCAAAATGTCATATACATATGTGTAGTGGGTACTCGCGGCTTCGCTCGTATCAAGAAGTAAAACTTGGATCCCCTTTTCTCCCCTTTGAAAGTGGAATTTCCAAAAATCCTTTCTTAGCGGATGCCTTTAGTCTGTGCGTTGATAGATCACTATGTCAGTCCTTTGAGTTTTATATATTTCGATAAATATAATAAATAATATAACATACTTTTCTCGTGCTCGATGCATTAGCTGTCTCATGTTCCATCCGATCCAAAGCCGCTTGTAGCTCGCGGGCGGTCTCCGCTGGAACAATCAATGCTATAGATCAGTATATACCTTTTAAAATACTATTTTTATAATAGTTTACAAACTTTAAAAGGTGTTGTCTTTAACATGTACATATAAGAAGTATTTTCTTTTGCCCTAGCTACATGAATTCCAACCAAAATACCGAATCGTTACAGTTTCAATTTGCTTATTATTTCAGTATTTCAATTTCGAGGTTTTAATGTGTAGATTAGTTGCTTACGATCATTTAAATTATAATCATCCGATGTTGGCTTGGATACATTATGTTCTATTTCCGTTACGGTCAAGTTCATCCATTCAGTTTTATCTCCTTGTTGTCCATCTGCGGCATTTTGATTTTTCAACACATCTGTTGTTTCATCAGAGAGAGTCACCGGTGTCATCTCGTCACCTCTAACCAATATATTGTGGTCTTCAACAGTATGGTTTTCTGCAACTAAATAATCTATTACTTGCTTGCTTTATCACAGTTATAAAAAATTTATTGTTTACTACAAACCGTATTCAATAGTAACAGTTGTAGATTGAGTGCTATGCAATGTCATACTCGTATTATAAGTATCTTCAAATCCATCATTGTGGTAATCATAATAGAACTCCTTTTTCCGTCTCATCACAGCTTCGGTAATATCGTGATCTGCAACATATTAGAGTTCATTACATACAATATATTTTGTATTCAATTTTTATATTGTTTCATAGCACTTACTCTCCGTTTTTTGAGTAGACTCTTCGTGTGATAATTCTTCCATTTTATAAGCTTTCGGTCGTCCAACAGTTTGTGATCTCTTTTGTGCTTTCGAAGTGCTATTCTTTACTGCACGAGATTTATCCATATCATAATTAGAATAGGGTTCTTGTGCAATATCTCCATCTATATCGAATCTTTCAACGATGTCTCTCTTTTGCATATTAAAATGTGACATTGTTACTATTTCCGGTACTTGCATCGTGATCATCGCTAGATACGTGAGATATATCTCATCCAATGATCCTTGGAATATGGTTTCGTTCTTTTCTAATTCTAACACGACGTTTAAAAGTATGTGGTCTTCTATAGTCATGGTATCGTCTATATCCCTGATTTGGTTCAATTCGTTGTCTGCAATTAGCAAATTGGTTTTGTAGGTGTCGTGAACGAGGTGCATGTTTAATGTAATCTACGTTGTTTTACGGGTCTTTGTTGTGTTGCAGTTATGAAGATGGCTTTTAAAGTAATTAGAATTTCTATTGTTATTTATACGAACCTTTTGCTTGTTTCTTTTGCCGGAGGTTTAATATGTGTAACTAAGCATGAGTAACGAAAGACTGTAGTTTTCCCAATATGATATATGTATGTACCTATTTATGTCGGTTGGTACTATACCAACCGTATAATGATACAAATATCTGCGTTCAACCTAATTACAAAACTTCGTGAAAATATTAGCAAACGTAACGTCCATTTGTCTTTTTTTTCGTGGAGTACGTATCCCCGCCCTGTCCCCGGCAGGGAGAGGGGCAGCGGGGTATGTCGGACTCTTGGCCTATGAGATAAGAGCACATGTAATAGATATCTTCATCAATTTCACACCAGGTGCTCTATGCTGCGTAGACGTTCATTTACTGAGAAGTAGTGGACACTGTGGACGTGTTAGTGATACTCACGATAGTCACAGAGCGCGGTGTGAGAGTGGCAAGGTCTGGAGCGCGAGGGACACGCGGCGGCGGGCACGCTGGGCGTCCACAGCGCCCGGTACGGCGTCGGACCAGCCGGGGCGAAGTTACACACTAGACGCTCTATGCTGCGGGGACGATCGTTTACTGGGATCTGGGGGAATTGATAAGTTTTTATCTATTGACGTTTTATGTATAACTGTGTGGCTACGAAAATAAGTTTTAACTTTATGGGATTATAAAACAGGCTGCATTATATTTAAATACTAATAATAATGTCGCGGTTCAGTCCGCGTTTGGGGATAGTAAGTAGGTAACCTTTGCCACTATTCGGCATCTACCATAAATCGCAATGCTCCGTCAGTCTCTTGCGGTTTGAAAGCAGAATAATTAGATCAACAAATAAACCGGCTAATGTACATAAACAAATTGATCAATTAATACACTTTATTAGCTATTATGAAATGCTGCGTCATTAACTTACCATAAAGCGAGCTCTGCCGCAGCCGACCATGAATGTTCGCGCCCACATCATCTGAGCAAAATCTCCATAAAAATACTTGTTAGCCACCGGCCTGGAAATCATATCGATACTATACTTTATTACGCTAAAAAAATATTTTCAGAGAAAACCTGAACTAAATATGAACAATTTCTGGTGGATTGATTTTATTTCAGAAATTGTTTTAAATCCCTTTATCTAAATCTCAGGATCTAGGTATCCTTAAATAAAGATTTATGTCAAAAAACATATTGTAATAGCATCAGCTCTTGGATTGGCTTATTTAGCCAAGAGCGCAGACTTTACATAAATCCTCTTTCGTATATGTAATTAGGTCAATAATGATGATCATACATCTTATTGCAATCTATACTGAAAACTTAAGACATACCTAGTATAAAATTTATCGTACTCTATTGAAATGTCATGTATTTTCAGAGGATTGTTAGTAAATTATAGTTAAATTTTAAGTAAGCTCATCACATCCTTAACAGTCTAGCTGTCCTAAAGCCATCAGAGAGATTGTAACCAGAGCAAAAAATATGTAGTTCGAAAACATTTCTGAAAAATAACTAATTTTTACCTGAAAAACGTGGTTATGTTGTTTAAGTAAGATGCTCACGGTTCATAAGAAGTGACGTTCCCCTTGTAGTACTTGTTCTGCATGAACCAGATGTCGACCATGGACTCCACCCTCATGCCGGGCGCCTCTCCCACCACGGACGCCACGCTCTGACCCACCGTTATTGAGTCTGGAAATACGATGTGATGAAAAAGCACTAATGTATAGGTGAACAAATTAGATACAAACGTAAACTCACCAAATTTAGCACTCATGTTTGAAAGCTCAATCTTAAAACTCAATTTTATCCAGTTCAATTTCACAACTCTCTCTCTCTCTCTCTCTTTCTTAAGTCGTATTCCTCATGACTGAGGGATAGAGGAGTTCTCTTGGGCATATACATCGTGGTGGGCGCCCAGGTCTTTCCACGGAAGACACATGCCCTCGGATATTGTGGTCCTCAAACATGTCGTTTTCTTCGCGATCTTTTCCTTAACCGTTAAGCGAGTGCAATTTCACAACTATGCGGGTTGAATAAATAACCTTTTTTTCAATAAGTCAGTTAAAATGAGTTCTTACATAGATCCCTGCAGGCGTCATGTTCCTCTGGCACGGCGGGCGGCCGGCACTGGTCGGCCCACTTCTGGGCCTCTCGCGCTAACTCCTCCACCCAGCGCTGCCAACGAAATACACTTACAAATTCAAACAATATGTTAACTAAACGGTTTTCACTCACGTGTAATTCGCGTATGTTGTTTACGCGATTCGGATGTAATGACATCCATCTTCAGGACGTGCGTTTAGTTAACATATTGATAAAATGTCTCACGAAAATTTTAATATTCAAATTTAAACAACGCAGAGTAAAGACAAAATAGGACTACTTTATATTTGCCGTTGCCACATGATGATGATGTTAGGTTATTTAAGCTTCTCATAGAAAGAAACGTTTGCAGTTATGGTTAGAAACGATTGCGTTTGTAGGCAGGTATTTATTTGAAAAATAGACAGCCATGGCAGTTTCCACTGAAGTTTCAAAAGATCTACTGAAGTCTACCTTAGAGTGCCCACTTTTATATTTATTTATGTAAAGTTACCAGTTTGAGCATATTTCCAGCGCTGGGCAGGCCGGGTATCCTGCCGCTGGCTACGTCGTTCCGCCTCCGGTTGAGTCGAGCCAGTATCAACGCCTTCTCAGCAGATGATAGTGCGCATTCTACGTGCGCCACACACATTGGACTCATCTGTCAAATAATAAAATATATAAAACTCAAAAGTGACTAACTGACATAGTGCTCTATCATCGCACAGCCCAAACCACTGGACAGGCCACTGAAATTTAGTATGAAGATATTATGACGTAGGCATCCGCTAAGAAAGGATTTTCGGTAATGCCACTTTTAAAGGGGTGAAATAGGGGATGCAAGTTTTGCTTCTTAATGCGAGCGAAGCCAGTACCCACTAGTTGTACTATAATTACGAAAATCAAACTGCAATTGTATCGAAAAACTCGAAAATTAAAAAAAGGAAGTTAGAGAAAAGGAAGTTAGGTGTTGTAGATTTTCAACAAATGTTTTGATACAAATGTAAGCCTATTTATTCCGTGTTAAAAGCATAACAAGTTTTGCCCATTATTTTGATCTTACTATAGTTTCTATAAAAATAATGTTGAGGCTCAAGCCCAGACCCAGTGCATTAGATACCTATAACTTTTATTTTTCAGGTTTATCCTTAAATATATTTGGAGTAATTTAATAATTATACTTACATCAACAAACTGGCACAGCGTATGTGCGTTAGTAAATCCGCACATCTTAGCGCCGCAGTAGTTGACACCATGGCCGCTCACTCCCACAAACGAACACACTAATATAAATGCAGCAATAGCTTGCATTTTCAACAAAACCGTTTAATTTTGCGCATTTTTTAAAAGTTTCTTCTCCATAAAGTTTTTGGAAATAGCGAAATAGTGACTTTGATAAGATGTTTATTTAGACTGAAAATGACATGCTGAAATTCTAGACAAGAGCAGAATGATAGAGGATAGGTGTTACTATAATCCACAAAAATACCAAAAAAATACCTACAATTTGCCTTCAATACGGCTTTCTACAAAGAATGTATATGTTTCGGTAAATGTAGATAATCGGGAATTATGCATAATTCCCGGGAATTACCAACGCACTCGGTAAATGTTGAGAATTATCCACATTTACCGGTAATTATATATAATTACCATACCCCTTTGGTTAATGTACAAAATAATGAAATCAAACATCAGAATCAATATGTTTATGAGACTAAATACATGTACAAATAAAATAAATAAATCGCACGAGTAGAGGATCAAGAGCTCAAACCTTCTGTTTGGTGTTTGGTGGCAAAACATAAAATAAAATACAATAACATACAATAAATTAATAAAGTAAAGTACAGTAAAGTAAAATTTAATTTAATTACTTTACTTTTATTTTTTACTAGAGTTTTTTTTACATGAAATAGGCTCACGCTTGACTGCAACTTGCCTGGTGTTAAACAACGTTATAATCTACGATCCAGCGCACTTGCCTAGAAGAAACCAGATTGCTTTCGCCTTGAAGACCGACAAATTATAATTCAGTGCGGTGCCTCTTTGCCTGTTTTGTTTTTTTCCATGTTTGATTTCATTATTTTCTACATTTACCAAAGGGGTATGGTTATTATGTATAATTACCGGTAAATGTGATTAATTCCAATGTTTTTCTCACTTTTACCAAGAGCACTGCTAATTATTCATAATTCCCGGGAATTATGCATAATTCCCGCACTATTCACATTTACCGTAACATATATATTTCTATAAAGATTTTTTTTGCTATTAAAAAAATATTGCAACTGCAAAAAGCGTAATTACCTAACATGTTTATAGAACGCAGACTTTTGTTAAAATAAAAAACATAAGTACGTAAATTAAACGATTTTAATAATGCAAAGTACTTAGTACAATATACACAACTGCAAGTTCTTACGTAGCTTTACAAATAACAGATTGATTAGCTGCACCTAAACCCTATATATACAGAAACAAATATAAATACATAGCAAGTATCATAATTAAACCGAATTTGTGATTATTTTAGTATCACATTTAATTAAATGGCCTTGATTCTATCAAGTCTTAGATCTAGGAATGTATGTTGTTAAAATATCGAGACAGAAATTCAGTTCAATAATTTTAAAATTCTATGTTCCTACTATAATCTGTAATAGAAACTTTTACACCATTTATAACTTTTTTTTACCTTTTTTAATTTATGTTATTACTATTATATCCGTTATCTAGTTCTCACGATACGAGCGTTTCCTTCGTGTGGGGCTAGAGGGCGCTGTGTGCAATGTCCTTTTTTATTTTATTTATTTGACCAATATATCTCAGAAAATATAAAGGAAATATTCAGGCCATTAACAAATATAGAGTACATCAAAAATACAAAGACTTTAATACTATTTTGTGACTTGAAGTTTGAATATTACTGGTGCACAGTAAAACAATAATATTTGGCAGTATACATAATATAATTGTTCTTTTACAATTAAATCTTCAAAAAAATATCCCTAAAATGAGCCCAATCTATTTAACATTTATCGTATAATTTTTGAAGATGCACTCATTTCGTCACGCTAAAAAATTAATTATAAATACAATTAGAACTGAACAATACGTTAAATACATGTTGATTTTACAATAACAAAAAAACATTTAAACTCATGGTAAATATAAAATATAATCGCTTACCATCACGAGAATTATGGTTTACTCTCACATTTATATTATTATATAAATGTGAGAGTAAACCAGGCTGATAAATGTTGTATGGATTTAGTTGTCTTGCTTGGGGAGGTAGTACATGGAGTCTATGAAATATTTGGTGATATCGGATACCAGGCTCCGGTCAGAGATACCTTGCGCCACACCGTAGATCGCCATCTGGGGGATAAAATAACGAATTAAATACTAGTCTTTAGAGGAAAGGGTTTTTTTTAAACAAATACTACAGTAGAGACACTCGCACTTTGTTGCACTCGCTAAACGATGAAGGAAAACATCGTGAGGAAACCGACATGTTTGAGGACCACAATATCCGAGGACATGTGTCTACCGTGGAAGGACCTGGGCGCCCACCACTATGTATCTGCCCAAGAGAACTCCATGGGATGTTTGATCAACCAGAACCGACTTTTTATTTTCTAAGTCCTATGCTAACATTTAAACCTCGTTTTGTAATAAGACGGATTATGTTTTGTGTGTCTAAATAAATAAATAGTAGAATGTTCCCTACCTTCCCCTGCACGGGCTCGGCCCCGCTCTGCAGGCACGTGTCGGCCGCTCTCCTCACGTCTGTGATGAACTTGTCCGCAACGCCAGCCTGCGTGTGCGCGTGCGTCACGCAGATGTGGATGCTATAGGGGACGATATAGGGGGCGTTATTGCGTGGACGGTATTTAGATTGTTAGGTAAAGTAATGTTGATATAACATGTACACAAGTATAAAACACTAGTCGCATTTACATTCTTTAAAATAACTAGATTAAAACCAAGAAAAAATATCATGTTTTTAACAAAATACGGCGAAAACACCGGGTTGGCTTAAAAACAAGAAATAATAAGCAAAATATATTATGTTTTTTTTGCAAAACATGGGTATCACAATACGTGTTATAAACATAAATCAAAATTAGTTAGACTGCAATCTAGATGAAGACTAAATAATTCATCTTTTATTATGTAAAAACTATTGTATCGAGTGGAAGTAATTTCACCACAATAATAGCGGTCCGTTTAGTTACGAATAAAATTACAGTTCACTAGTTTTGATTATCATTATATATTTTATATTTATATGATATTAGATTGTTACCCAGACGGGAACTGCAGTGCGTTGAGGCTCCATCCGTCCTTGTGTAGAATCTCTCCCATCTTGAAGATGTCAAACTTCTTAGATCCGAAAGCCACCACCGACGTGGCTGGCTTGCCGAATATGAAGATGCCGGGGATTTCACGCAATCTGACACAAATATTGTAATAAGTAAAAGCGTTTGCATGGGGCTAGATGGCGCTATGTAATATGTCCTGATCTATTTATTCATTTAATTAATTTTAAATATAAGAGTGGTTAACTTAGTATTTTATTAATAAACAATAAATAATAAACTTGTATTGTGTGTGCATTTTTTTATTTCTATAACTCTTGTTGTCAGAGTTCTCCAACCGCCCTAGGGGCCTCTGACTTCGGTCAAAAATTGCGGAGGAGTATTGCTCTATTGCGCGCGTAACCCGTCCTTGCCGACATACTCCACTCTTATAATATATCCTTTTCCTGTTTTTAACCGATTTCAAAAAACAACAAAAAAACATTATTCAGACAAATTGAGAACCTCCTCCTTTTTTAAAATCGGTTGTGGCGTTAGACAAGGATGTATCTTGTCACCCCTGTTGTTCAACTTGTACTCGGAAGCTATAATATCTGAAGCGTTGGAGGGGCTAGAGGTTGGTGTCAAAGTAAACGGAAAGGTAGTTAATAATCTGCGGTACGCCGATGATACCGTACTCATAGCGTCATCCGAAGGAGACCTACAGAAATTACTGGACAGGGTACACGAGTGCAGTTTGAAAGCAGGGTTGAGCATGAACGTATCCAAGACTAAATTTCTGGTTGTATCGAGAAACCAAATGAATCCCAGAATCACCGTTGCAGGAGCAGATCTGGAACGGGTGCAGAAGTATAAATACCTCGGTGCTTGGGTCAATGAAGAATGGGATAGCGAACAGGAAATACGAACCCGGATTGGAATTGCCCAAGCCACCTTAAAAAGAATGGGTAAAGTCTTATGCAGTCGTCAATTGTCCATAAAGCTCAGAGTAAGACTACTCCAGTGTTATGTGTGGCCTGTAGTATTGTATGGTAGTGAAGCCTGGACTTTGAAAGCTAACACACAAAAATTTCTTGAAGCTTTCGAGATGTGGTGTTACCGTAGAATGCTACGCATTAGCTGGACACAGAAGGTTTCCAATGAACGAGTGCTCCGACGCGTCGGCAAGAGCCGCGAGCTTTTGCAGACCATCAAAAAGAGAAAAGTCGCCTATTTAGGACATGTCTTGCGACACGAGAAATATGACCTCCTCCAACTCATAATGATGGGCAAAATCGCAGGCAAAAGACGCGTTGGAAGAAGAAAGAAATCGTGGCTGAAAAATATACGAGAATGGACGAGTATTGCCAGCGTAGAAGAACTTTTTCGCTTGGCACAAGATAGGGACAAGTTCGCTGAGCTGACGGCCAACCTCCATTAAGGAGAGGCACTGGAAGAAGAAGAAGAAAAGGAGGAAGTCTCAATTATTCGCCAGTGTGTCTTTGTGTATCTTAATAGATTAGGTACACCGTTATTTATGAAGCAATTTTATTAGTAAATATTTGTATTCTAAAGTGAACCATCTGCGAAAATTATTAATAATTCCAAAGTATGTGATATACTCACTCTTTCTCTATATATCTGGCTGTGTCGATGATCTCCCTTGTCATCTGTACGTATCTATCCTTTCCGACGAACATCATCGTGGCCCAGCAAGCCGCGATCAGACCACCGGCACGACTACCTGAAATTATTAATTGATTAAATAATACAGATTTTACGTTACATTCTACCAAAGATTACATTTAAGTCAAATTAAGAAACTTGTTTTATAAAACTTCATGGTTTTACAAAAATCTTTAAACTAGATCATACTGTACGATAACTCCAAATAAATAGATAATACAGAAAATTAGTAACAATGAAACAATTCAGTCATACGAGGCCACCAGTGTAGCTCGGTAGGGAAAGCGTCCGCCATACAATCTTGTTTTTAACCGACTACCAAAAAAAGGAGGTTAACAAGTCTTCTGAAAGATTTTTTTTTCAAGTTATGTGTTGACATCCTAAACTGAGAAGAAAACCACCGTAAGGAAACTGACATATTTGAGGACCATACAATCCGATAACATGTGTTTTCCAAGTTGGAAGGGTATGAGCGCACACTATGATGTACATGCCCAAAGATACTTCCCCAGTGAGTAATATCTGCAGATGATCTGGGGGACCCACGACCCTCAGTAATAAGGATTATAACCTTGCGATCTTCATAGCGAGAGTGAATTGGTTCTTACAGGGTAAGCACGTTCCATCCTAGACCGTAATGATTGCTTACCATTAGGCGAATTACGGTCAAGTGCAAATCCCTTTCTTGTAAAAAAATGCAATGCGTGGAGTAGAGGATATTTTATAGTCCGTACCGTTAACAGTAGGTGAGCCGTAGACCCCGCCGGGCCACTCCGTGGTGACGGTGTACTGGCAGTGGCGGTACTCGGCCCGCCGGTACAGGATCACCGACGTGCCCTTGGGGGCGTAGCCATACTGGAACATTAAATAAAAAATATTTGTTTATTTTGCATAATTTTGTTTAACAAAGAGATATTGGAGTCCAAAGCCAGCCGAACTAGTTTTCACTGTCTCATACAACAATACTAGTACTAACATTTGAGGATTTACATAACAATGTAGGACTGAGTATAGAGATTATGTTTTCATTTATATTGTAACGAAAGCGATTTACGAAGAGGAAAAATAATTTCAAAGCTTTCCGCTTTTCTAATTTTTTAAAGGTTACTTCAAGCGATAGGCGATTCGATAAATCAACTGTATCTGACTGTTAAATAATTAACGAATTATTAATTACTGTTGTACACATGTCCTTAAAGTTGAAAAATCCCAACGAGCCATTTTAAAAGTGAGCAACTCTCTCCCTTTTCGATACCCAACAGTAGATTTGTACAAAAAAACAGATGTTTTAACAGTTAGACAACTTTTTATTTTAAAAACTTTAATAAATCAACATAAAAACTGCCCACTCGTATCGAGTGAGAAACGCCGCAAGGACATTGTATTTAGAACTACTAAAACCAGGACTTCTTTCATTCAGGGCTTTCCATGCTATTTAGGTGGTTATACCTATATATATGTATATAACAAAAATATCAAAAGAATTACCAATAAGACACTTAAATATGTTTAACCTAAAGAAAGAATTAACAAAATATCTTACAAAACTTTCGTATAAAAAACTATTAGTTGTTTTAAAATAAAAATATATTTATTTATTTATACATACGTACACACACACACACACACACGCGCACTCACACGCACGCTCACACACACAAACTATACTTTAATTATTATACAATAAAATCATATTAAAATCAGTTACTAAGCATTTGTAGTAGGTTAATAATGTCAACACACATGGGGAAGTGGCGCCCCTGAGATACAAGCCTAGCTTAGTTCAGAGGCACCAGTTCATAATTAAATTGTAGCACTTAATTTCATTATTTTAGTCTTAAGGTGGACTTCAGCAGCCAAATTTCCATACAAACTGTATAATGTTTAGACTCAAAAATTAAGCACAGCCTGCGTGATTTTAGTACTTCGGTGGGTTTCACGCTTTCTTGGGATTTCGTCTCTAGAAAACTAGCCCATGTTTCATTCATAATGAAGCCAAAACAAGCTTTACAAAAATTATGAAATTACTATGGAAAAAATTCAAGATGTCTGCCACTAAAACTTCATATAGTGCATAATACCAACTGCAGACAATGTACAATGACAGTTTCGAAGCATAATGAAATTGACGTTTCTGAAAATAGGAAAAAATTGAGAACCGCAGATCTATTCCAAAGATACCACAGAATGGCCATTTACTTAGTGTGAGAAAAATATATGAGTACTATCAAAATAAAAAATATGTAATGTCGATTTTAATAAAACCACAGATATGAGTATTGTGATTTACTATATAACTATAAAAAATCACTTGGAATTTAAAAGTTTTTTACATATTAATTATCAACATTAAGTACAAGAAGAAGATTTTCCGTTCTCTATCTAGACTATTCTATGGTTAAATGTAATATTTTCATATTTTGAATTTAGAACGCCTATATAGACTATGCGTTTCGCATGAAGCTATTATCGATTAGTAGCGAGCTGGCAACGTCGCATTTGTTTATTACAGGAAGATATGTATTGAGACTACTGAAGAGAAAATGGGGCGTTGCCAGCTCGTGTCAGGTAGTGGGAGAGAGACATGCTTCCATCTCGTATTGTTGCATGGTGGCGAATTGAAGTTTGTATTTGGATTTGTGTCGGTGTTGGTTCGGTATATCAGAATAATTTCTAGGCAACGATATTATGAGATGTTTATTTTGAAGTTTAGTACTGCGGGTTTTGCGTAAAATAATGTATATGGTTGCGGAAATGAAATTAAACAGGATGAGATGAAATGAAATAAAGTAAAATAGAAATAAATTAATTTAATTGAATTGATTTTTAGACAAACGTAAAATCATTATGGGCAAGTAACACATTTTTGAAAAATCTTGGATATGTTACCTTCCACTATGCAAAAAATACAAGAAAAAGAAATTAATGTAGTGATATTTGAGCATCATCATTATCATCACAAATTTAAGGGAGAGGGCCCTGGTCTGTGCAACATGCGCCATCTTTCCCGATCTTCCGCCAATTCCTTGATCTCCTTATACGATATAACGCCCGACTTCTCCTTTACTTGGTCCATATATGACCTCCTCGGCCTTCCTCTTTCTCTTCGTGCTCCCAGTTTCCCTTCAATGATGTTTTCAGAAAGTCGTCATGTCGTATAAGGTGGCCAAGCATCTCCCCTCTTTGGTTTTCAAGTGAGGCTGGCAGCTCAGCCCCGGAGTAGTGATATTGACGTAAAGTATTTACTATTTCTAAGTTATGAAGTAGTTATCCTTAGAAAAGCTTAGAAAACAAATAATCTCTCTTTCTCTGTATCTGTATACTTTTACAATTTTTATTTCATGCGCATAATATACGTGAACTGTAAATTCTTCATAAAATTATTTTAACAAATACATATATCTATTCTATAACTATCTATACATACAATAAAGCTATAGAAGATTGAAAGTCTGAACATTGAAGAAATTTAAAAAAAAAATTTTTGAAGTTACTTAGAATTGATACCAGAACACGTTTCCACAATTTCTACAATTAGCCTGTTTATCTGTTTATATAAACACCCATAATTAAAAAACGGCTTGACGGATTTTGATAGAAATTTCACAAACGTGTAGAGAAAGTTTTTGGTCAGGTTACAGGTTAATAAAAATTACCAAAACACCATTATTTTTTTTGTTAAAAAATAATTTAAAAAAAAAGTGATTCGCTGTCTACTCACTAGAGGACGTAGTATGAATCCCTAGAATATAAAAAGTCACAAAAATTTTCGCTCTTAGTCCAATGTGGTTAGCTTTCTCGACATTCCAGGCTTCAACTTACAAATAGCGAATTCAAACGCGATCAACGCCGCGGGTACAGTTAGTTTACAATAAATATGTTTCCATCCATTTTCTATCTAGAGAATTCTATGTTCATTATAATTTAAATTTAGAATTTAGAATGCTTCGTACGCACGAGCTGGGATGACCAAAATGCAAAAAAGTAACGATATAATATCATCGTTTCGATGTTTTTTGTAAATTTTGATACTGACATTTTTATTCAAAAATATTAATGTATCGGTATGATACCAAAGAAAATATTCGTCCCAATAAATAAACATAATTTTTAATAATTCTAGTATTGCGAAATTTTAATTATTTATTAATCAAACTCAAACTCAATTTATTTATAACAAAATATAGTTACATGTCATTAATTTTAATAATTAATAATTATATCAAACCGATACTATACGATATTATCTGATACATATAACACAAAATCTCTTTGATTTTTGTGCTAAGCTGTAAGCTGACTTCAGGTTGTTCGGTAGGTACTGTAAGATTTAAGCCAGATATAATTCATGATATACATACTTAATAAAATCGATTTTAAAGATGTCGGTAAATAAAAATATTTCGTTTTAGGATTTTATTTATTTTAAAAGTTATCATTGTTTATTGGTCTGAAAAAATATCGAGTTTTATCCCGTTTTAATATTTTAAATGTAGTACAGAGAACAGCGAAGTATTCAATATCGTTGAAATATATCGATGTATCGATTTTTTTCTACAAGTCTAACAAAGATGTAGAATAATATGCGACGCTGCCAGATTTCAAATTTCGAATTTGTTTCGAATGAAAATAATAAGATTTATAAAAGTTCAGTTATTCAATGTTTAGAAGCAGAATAAAAAATATTCCTTATACATTAGTGGGTACAAGTCAACGGCACACTACAAATCGAAGTAACGAACCTTAGACTTGGCACAACCTTGTCTAGATTTCATTCTTTTTTAGAGATAAACAAGCAGCTCCATCGAGACTTGGCTAGGTTTTAACCGACTTCCAAAAAAAGGAGGTTATCAAGTCATCTGATAGTTTTTTTTGTGGGGATGTTACGCGATTACTCCGTGAATTATATTTATGAACCGATTTAAAAAAATCTTTTTTATTCGACGAGTATAGTTTCCGAAATGGTCCTCATTTTTTTTTCATTCGGTCTAGTACTTTTTGAGAAAAAACCAATAAACCAACAAATTGATAAAGTTTACGCAAACCAATTTTATATATTATATTTCCAAAACGACTACTCAGATTTAGATGCGGTTATCTGTGATTGTGTTGAGGTTTGAATGGTGCATCTTTATAGTTATGTGTTACGATGACAACTCACCAGGGGGCGCTGCTGTATACATTGTATCTTCTAAATTATAACCCTGATTTTGATGCGGTTTTTTCTGATAGGCTTAGATTTGTTTGGTAAATAAATTGATTTATGTGATTCGTTAATTACTCACTAGAGGGCGCTTCATACATACATTTGTTGACGCCTAAAAGTGCTAGGCCGATTCTGATGCTGATTTAATTTAATTTTTTCAATTCAGATAAACACTGTCCACCTACACGTATAAGTAGGTATGTGCACAAAATGAAACTAAAAAGTATAAAATAAAAATTATTTAAAAAAAAATTAATAACCGATTTCGAGCCTGCTGTCACTAAAAAGTTAATAAATAATTTATTTTAATTTTTCTGACTTAAAAATTCAGAGTTGGAAGTGAAGAATCTATCAAATTATTGAAACTTACAATCCTATAAGTATTCTTATTGAAATCAGTAATATTTGGAGTCGGTGCCAGTTGCAACAATACCTATCAGCATGAGGAACAAATACAAAGCCGACTGGAACTGCGACTTCGACAAGCGTCGAATTCGTTTGACCAGTGATTGCCACCGACTTTTTTGACACATTTTTTTTCTTCTAGGCAAGCGCGCTAGAACGTAGATTATAACGTTGCTTAACATCAGGCAATTTGTAGTCAAGCGTGAGCCTATATCATATATAAAAAATATAGATGTAATTTCTCTTTCTATGGGTCGTATTTCTTCATGACTGAGGGTCGTAACTCCCCCGCAGAATTAATTCATTAGGGGAGTTCTCTTGTGCAGATATATCGTGGTGGGCGCCCAGGTCCTTCCACGGAAGACTCATATCTTCCTGTGTGGTCCTCAAACATGTAGGTTTCCTCACGATGTTTTCCTTCACCGTAAAGCCAGTGCAAATCCACATAAAATTTGAAAAACCAAGGATTGGTGTAGGGCTGGAATCGAACTAGGGTCCGTCAAGGCGAAAAGCAGACGTTTACCGCCGAACCACACTCGGTTTTGCTATTATTTAAGATCTAATTGAATTTGTGATGAACTGTTGAGAAAGATGACTAATATATGTATGTATATTTCGACGCAGTCTGTTGCTGGCTGAGAGACTCAATGCGGGTGTCATTATCATCCAACCTAGGTACTTATATATGTACATAATATATTTATAGATTTACGCACCCAGCCAAGCTGTAAATATACCTTCGCTTACCAAAGTGTGTGTACAGCTATAACTCTAAACATTATATCTGTCTGCTATAACTTAGGCTTTTATTTAACGGAATTAGAAATAAATATTATTTGACACATATAAATTGTTTTAATACTGCCTAAAAATTAAAACTTTACTGGACGTAAACTCAGTGCGTCATTGTTTAATATACAATTCAATTAATACTGTTTTGCAAGTCTCAGATGCTGTTTTTCCATTCTCCATTATAATACCAAATCTTATCGAAATCAACCTGACGTTCAGCGTTCAACAACAGATTGACAGAAATAGTTAAACAACGGTTGATCCGGACAGTATTTAAATGGGTGACCGAATTTTAAATTCATACATCGGACGCCAAACAGTTCTTTTTACATTTGATATCGCAATTAACATGGTTACAATTTTGTACCATACATAAAATAAAACTGACCAATTTACAAATAAATAAAACTTTTAAAGCAAATATAACTTATTATCCACGAAAATCATGTTTTGGAATAATACAAAGAGGTTAGATTTATACGTACATATTTTATTAATTCCAGTTGTCAACCCAAGGAAGTCTTGTGGCTCAGATTCATAATGTACTAGCAAAAATTTAAAGAGGTTAAGTGATACATATTAAATTTATTTCAGATGACAACCCAAGGAGGTTTTGTTACTCATTTTCTATTTGGTACCCTATGTAGCTTGAAGGCTTCTTTATACATAATGTACTGTATCTTGAGCTGGCCAAATTAAGCAATAAATGGCAATGAATTTAGGCTCTAAAAATTTATAAAAAATTAAGGATCTCGTGACTAGACATTCAGCAATGTAATCGCTATGGTTTTGTAGATATTTAACAAAAAACATGTTTTTGTGTAAAGTGGCACCATCTACCGCCCATGGAATGCGAATCGTGTCAGGCTACTGCCCCTTAAGCTACAAATATTGTAAATTGGTAGATTTAAGTACAATAAAAAAACTTTTGATTTGACTTTGTTTTAATAGAAAAGTAACAGTTTCTATTAGCCCCTGAAGCTCGCATCCACGTACAGACAGACCCCGTATTATATGTGCTAGGTTTGATAGAGACACGATAATACTAATATTGTACTACTGAGTAAGCCCTACTATATTTTAGTTGCTAGACACATTTAAATGTTTACTTTCTATTGTTAGTCGCTCATAGTTAACATCCCTTGATACTATTAACTCTAAATCACTATCTCTCATTCACTAGAATCTGTATAATATAATAATATAAAATATGATAATAATATAATATTTAGTCGTTACTTTTTTATAATATTTTTTTATGCATACATATTATGTATATTGCAAAAAAAAGTTATAAATAAATGAATATACGGAATAATAATAATTAAATATCTGTATACCTTGTGCGTGTCTGCGGAGAGGCTGGCGACGCCGGGCAGGCGGAAGTCGAACACGGGCACAGGGCGCGCTGCCGCCTGCATGAAGGCGGCCACGAACCCGCCCAGACACGCGTCCACGTGCAGCGGCACGCCGTACTCTAGCGCCAGGTCTGACAGAGCCACTATGTCGTCCATTGTGCCGTACGGGTAGTTCGGCGCTGAGCCCACGATCTGGAATACACATAACGTTTTAGGGTTGTGTAAAATACTAGCTTACTTTCTTACATAAACTTGGGAAATTTCAATTACATACTCGTGCATATTTGACATTAATTATAAAATAAAAGGCCAAATATTTGAAAAATAAACTGATAATGTGTTTTATACGTATATTTCAAATCAGTAGTTCCCTTAACCTAAGAAAAATTTATGGTTGATTGCATAAAGTTTGGATAAAAAAAATATTCTAAAATTTGTGCATTTTTTTTTCAAGTTTTGTTTAAACTCAAATCAAATCTATTTAGAAGTTTTAAAAAAATATTGAAAATTAAAATATCTTTCTTTAATAAAAAACAGTTTACAAATTATTGAGCGTAGGTATACCTATCTAGTGATTGCTTCACTTGGCCTATATCGAAGCAACTCTTTTTCAACTATTAGTTACACAAACAAACACTCACCAAACAGGTCCTTCTCCCGATAGCCTTTCTGACCCCTTCAATATCCACCATCAAGGTGTCCGGGTCCACCGGCACCGTCACCACCCCCAGGTTGAGGTACTGCGCTGCCTTGTCGAAGGCGGAGTGCACGGTGGACGGCACCACTATTTGAGGGTTGGATATACCACGCTCGTATGCGTAGTCACGGAACGCTTTGCATGCCATTATGATAGACTCTGTGCCACCGGTTGTTACCTGCAATATAAAAACAACTTTAAAGTTAACTTAAACTTTTGGAATTGGAAAATGAGCGAACCTACGTGTTACTGCTACCGCCAGAACGCCTTAACCAACTAGGCTACGGCCTACTAACTGCCAGGCGCGAAAATCTACACTCATTTCTAAACATTTCAGAATAAGCGGCTGATGGCGCCAGTTGTGCTGTTAGATTTTTAAAGTTTCTGGCCTTTTTCTGGCTCAACGTATCAGCATTGCCTTCAAGCGTGGTAATGCGGTCACTATGCTGGGCACGCTGCCTTACAGCAGTGGGCTGGTGCATCAGACCATCTTTAGGATTTTCGAAATATTTTGTAAGGACCCTCTTTTTATTATTTTGTTCTGTTATAAGTGGTATGCTCGTTTTTACTTGTTTCTCCGTGTTATTATTGTAAATAACGACTAGTATAAACTTTTATATATTTGTTATATGATATTATTAGCTACTAGATGACGGATGTAACACATACCTTACATTTATAAATTAAAAAAAAACTTCAATAAGTAAGCGAGTTACAGTCAACCGTTAATTATATAGTTAAGTGTAAAAAGCTAAACAAACTTATTTACAAAAACAAAGTACTCACAGTACCACAGCATTCATCGTCTCCGTGGAACAAGTTGATAGCCATGCGTACGATCTCGGCCTCCATCTTGTTGACCCCGGGGAACACGTCCGCGTGCAGCGGGTTGGTGTACGCGGTGAGCGCGTACGCGTCGCACGCTACGTCGGATATCTCCTGCGACACGTGGTACACCGCGCCGGAAATCATGCCGCTCTTCCAGTCGTACACGCCTGCAATGTTGGAGAAAAATTACATTTTAGAGGAATTTATTTATTTTTATCTTAGTTAGACTAATGAATGCCCGCGGGTTCGCTTGTATTGTTACTGGATAAAGAGTCCTATGTTTTTCTCATCACTGTACTGAAAATCACGATGATTCGTCGCTTCGTTACGGCGTGAAAGGGGAAAAACAGTGTAAGTAAATCCATCCAGTGGTTTGGGCTGTGCGATGATAGATCACTATATCAGTCACTCACCTTTGAGTTTTATATATTTAGATATGATATAAGTAGTTTTTAATTGGTGAATTATATGTTTTGTTTTGAATTAAGATAGAGGATCGTCAATTAATAATTAATTATTGTCCTGAAGTTATATAACTTCAGGACAATAATAAATTATTGTATATAATTATTATTATATTGTATATAAGTATTTCTTTGGTCTGAAATGAACTTCGATCATTGCATCACATAAAACAATAACCGAGATCTCGTTGCATTGCATCAATATGGATGTAACAAGATCTCATACGTTCCTAATACGGAACATGAGTGTGTGCCCACAATGGCAATGGCATTCAATATGGTGCATCAATTAACAGCTATAGGTAATGATAAACAAGGTTGTCTGAATAAGTGTAGGATAAATTCTTGTTCAACGTCCATCCTATATAATAAAATAAATAATAAATAAATATTCAGAGACATTACACACAGCGCCATCTAGCCCCACACTAAGCAAACGCTTGTGTCGTGGGTACTAGATAACGGATATAATACTTATATACTTTTATTTTGTAAATACATTCTTATTATACATACAAACGACCAGACTCAACACAAGTAATTTTTTTTTAAAGTACATAAATACTTGTGTCATGCGGGAATCGAACCCGCGACCTCTAGATTAGAAGGCAGAGCCACTACCAACTAAGCTAACAGGCCAGTCGAAACTACAATACTGCTCAGATAATGAACAGATTGATAATAAATAAATAAATATTATTTTTAATTATTTGTTATCTATCTGTCCATGATGCAGAATTAGGTGTAGTTTTTTATTGGTGTAGCATTTATACACGGCACCACTAAAATATCTTAAATCTCATTAATATAGTTGTCAAAAGTAAAACTACTTACTTACTTACTTGTTAAAATTTCAAACTTAACTAAATAACTTAGAATATTTCTAGCTAAGCGATCTACACTGTAGATAGTCACGAAAATTTCTTATTAATAACAATTTATTAAATTTTACATGTATAGAGCAAGATGTAGGTAGGTATTGTATTTATATATTTTTTGTAATAATATGAATACGTAAATACGTATATGTGGTGTATTGATCTAGTTCAGATTTCCAGAGAACGCTTCAATTTAATTGGCATTAAAAAGACACAAGTGGGCTCTCTATTCCTAGTATATTATACATATACTGTATGGTAACTTTGCTCATGCAACGATTTGTTATCAAGTCAATCTAAATATATAAAACTCAAAGGTTACTGATTGATATAGTGATCTATTAGCCCAAACCACTGGACAGATTGGCTGAAATTTGGAATGAAGGTAGATGTTATGACGTAGGCATCCGCTAAGGAAGGATTTTTTGAAATGCCACTTTTAAAGGGGTGAAATAGGGAATGCAAGTTTTACTCCTTAATGCGAGCGTAGCCGCGAGCACCCTCTAGTGAATAATAAGTTACCCAAATTAAGATGATCCTTGACTTCCTCCGCGACCTGTGCAGCGGACAGCCCCTGCTGCGGGAGCTGCCTCCTAGTGGTGACTCCTGCGAGCCTCTTCTCCACGTCCTTGCGGAAGTCTGCGTTGATCTCCGCCATTTTCTCGTCAATCTTGCGCCGCACGATCGGCACGCGACGGAGCCATCTGAAGAACTCCTTGCGGAGACGGGATGAGGCGGCTGGAACGAGGAAGGATTTTAAAATTTGGTGAACAAACTAACTATATCATCTAGTTCTGTTATAAACCACGTCTTCCGTTTTAATCCTGAATTGATTTCTCTCCGTCCAATGGTTGCCTGGAAGTGATCGCTCTTAACGATAAAGGCGCCACTTGTGGCACTAGTGTAATTATTTTTAATCTCTTTCTTTGTATTTTATTTCGTTTGAATGAAGAATTTTGCTAACTAGGTATCTGGTATTTTTTTTAAATCTTGCGCCTTATTTTAATATACATACATTATCAATATGTCAAACATGCAAAAAAATCGTGTTTCTGTCCACTCTCATGAAGTTATCAATTTTGAGATTAAAAGTCAATAAATAAATATTCCGGGAAATTTCACACTATGCCTCCTAACCCCATACTGGAGCGCCCATAGCTCAGCTAGCAGAGCCAATCGCATGCTATTACCAATGTTAAGCAATTGTCAACGCGGTCAGTTTTTGGATGGGTGACCAAAAAGTGGTATTCCATTCCGCGCGTTTCCGTAGGTTGGATGGCATTTTATATTGTAGGGCCCGGCAGTTTGTCATAGTATGGCATATGGCAGTCGTTAAGCCATGACATGAGATGCCCTAAGATGCCCTTAGGCGGCTTGATAAACTCTCGACATTGCACAAAAACATTGCACAATATTGAAATATTATCTATCTATACAATACAGTAGAATGGAATGTCTGAATCATATATGGATCATAATGGAGAGCAAGTTCAATTCAGTTCTCAGTTCCACAAGAGGCTGTCATAATATCATGTTGCCAACTAAAGTTCACGTTATCACAGGTAAATAAGGCTTATGAAGTCATTTGGAGATAATGGCATTAGCTATACATATCTCATATCACGTTAGATTAGGCATGTAATTAAAATTGTTATTAGTAAATGGTATTTTTTATCCTAAACCTCTATTAATAATGGTTATCTATGGCTTTATAAACAGGTAGAAATAGTTGCAAATGATTGACCAAGGTCTAGAATTCCAAAGTCAACAATCTATTATTGCAGAAACTAGCGGCGCCCTGCGATTTGACCCGCGTTAATCCCAGAAAAAAGTAGCCTAAGCTTAATCAAGGCTTCAAGGGTCTAATCTAACTTCTTACTAAATTTCATTCAAATCAGTCCAGCCGTTTGAGCGTCAAGAAGTAACAAACATACACTTATAAACACACTCACTCACACAAAAACTTTTGACCTGTAGAATAGAATAGAATATCACTTTAATGTACACCAAAAGACAGAAATTAGGGGCCTGTAGGTACTTGTATGTACATTGTTGATTTGATATGTATAAGTATATGGGTATTTACTTATTAGTCCAATCATAATTTCAGTAGGTTTAGATTAAAACTGTACTTTATATCCATGGATGGTCATATACAAAATGTATTATGTTATTAAACAACAACAAATACATAGTTCTAAAGCTTCCTGACAATGATTTTTAAGACAAAAAGATACACTTACTAGACAATAAACAAATATTTTTTAGCTTGGCCCACTTATTATGAACCAGTACCACAAATACTGAGTAAACAAATACTAATAGAATAGTGTGTTAATTGTTCACAACAGTAATAAACCTATACTTAGTTGTTATGTGTTGAAAGATAAATATGAGTATCCATTGGTACATAATAAACCATACTATAACAAGTGTTTGCTAAGTGTAGGGTTAGATGGTGCTGTATGCAATGTCCCAGAATATATATTTATTTAAAGAAACTATGCCATGGCTGACTAAATGGCTCTAGAAGGCAAGGGAATCAAGTTATTCTGCAGAGTAGGTGAGAAATATGTACTTTTAGACATGTTTTCTTAGTGAGCAATACAATGCCATTGTTTGGATGACTTTGTAAGACTCTTGAATAAATTACCATTAAATTAAATACCAGTCTGTAGAGATAAACCATATCACAATCAGTTTATAGCCAGCCTAAAACTCAGTCAATAGACATGTCTATGTGATAAGCTTTAGAATCAACTATTTTTAAAACAAAATGATCTAACATAAAGGGTTAGTATGCATCTATGTGTTCATCACACATTCTATTTAACTTTCAAATCTTACTGCCATCTTTGACTTCATCACTATATCTCATGATAGTCAATATACAGTACCAAAGAAATAGTTTAAGTTCTTAAATGTTTTATAATAAAGCAGATAAAAAACATGATCTGTATTCATACATTGAACACTACATGTAATTACTTTAAAAAGTACAATACTGTACATAGTTATGGTAAAAGGGGATTAGCTATGTATATGGGTTTAGTATATGTAGTACATAATTAGCTTAAATTTAAATATACAACTACCAAATGAGTTCTGTAACAACTAATTTTACTAGATGTGTGTGAAACAAAAGGCTAAAAGATAAGAAAATAACTACTTATTTTAGAAAATACTCACATTCTTGTGCATTGTAGAGACTGTGTGCCCAGACAACGGCGAGCACAGATGAAGCTGTGATGGACACTATCTGCCACGGCTCTCGGCCCTCAAACAGGCGGTTTATGGCCTTCAACGGCTGCGGACGCTCACTCATCTCTGGAATTATAGGAGAGATGGATTTAATAACTGTTAAAAGTCAATTTTATGAGGAATATTATTCATTACCTATGTTAAAAAATATGAATTTAAATTGGCAATGATGTTTGAGTTTGGTAAAATAGAAAAGTATATCAGTGAGTAAAATTTATGTTCACTCTATAATTTACTCAGCTTTATACCTACTGTACATGTATTATAACACAAAGGAAAGAACAATCAAGTGTAGATGTATATTCCACCTGAACTAACATATTTCATTGTTAGATAATTTACTATTATACTTACCCAAAGCCAAGTTAAATTTGAACATTCTGACAGACATGTGTGGAAGGAATATATTTAAATACTTATTAATTTTATTTAGTACATACTTACATCTTCTTTATTCTCAATGTAAGGAACAATAAAGTGATGTAAATTAGCAATCATTTATGCAAGACAATATAAATTATTAATCAAACCTAATGAATATAAAATAAGGCATTTCATACACACCAACAATAAATGAAAATTATAGGTGTCAGAGTAAGGAAGAACTAACGTTGAAATTTGTTTACTGTTCTCAACTCTTGTCTTTTATATGTTATCTCTTGAAAATTACTTACACACTAGTTTATATTAACACACTTAATATTATTGTTCTTAAGTAGGTTTTGCTTACCTGGATCAGTGTAGAAAGAATAGACTAAATTTCTAGTCTTTATCAAACCTCCTGTGCACAATCAAAGTTCACTACCTACACACTAAAAGTGATAATACTCGCAGGTAGGTATAGTCACAGCTGATAACGATAGGTAATTATGATAGTAGTCCGGCAACACAATATACTACAAGCTAACAAAATAAATTTACAAGATCTAAGTAGTCAAGTAATCACATACCTACCTACCTAAGTTATATGCGCGGTCTACAACAAATTGTAAGATACCTACAAATGTTTATTCACAGGGTTCATTTAAGTGCACCTGCACTGCACGGAGTGCACGGAGACGCAAGAGATTCAAAAAAGAAGAAGAAAAGCACAACAGACAGACAGCGAGTGTAGCGACTATTCTTTTCAGAAACAGTCTCTAGATGAGCAAATTCATTGTACGAACAAAGAATATAAAATAACATGTAGGTACAAAGATTATTTATTTTCACAAAAATAAAACCGTTCTCGACACGAAAATGGGGACAAGATATGTTTTATTTTTTAGGCTGAAACGTATACTAGGAATTTAGTTTAGCACCCCCATGTTTTCGTACTAAATATCTTTCCAAATGAATGGATTATAAGTCTCAAATTCCTCCAGAGGATTGGCCGTAAAAGACCGTACCCCATGAAGTTACTTTATCTTCATGCCGTACCCTCTCTCTAACTCATTTGTCACTATCACTGTTTGACACTAGAGATGCATGCGTGGGAACCTTAAATTTATCAATCGATTGCTTTAGAATGTTTTTGATTAAGTGTTCCATAAAATCGTTTATTTTTAAATAAAACTTTTGAGTTAAAAGTAAAAAAAAACTATTTAATTAAAATAATATTCAATAACCGATGTTAACTTGGTTGAAATTAATTTACATACTCAGATGGTATTGAATCGATGTTCGGTAGTCTCTCAACTCTAATCTAGGCGTGGAAAACAGCTGTTGATATGAGTCACCGACCTCCAGTTTCCTGTATTCCAAACACTGCCAAAATGTCGAAAGCTAAAAAAGTTGTAGAAGAAGCGAAGGAAATCGGTAATCCTGAAATAGATTTGGTGGATAAAGGGATCTCCAGCCTCGATGAAATACCTGGATTGTGTAAGTCGCTCTTAGAACTTGTTTTATTCCTTTTTTGGAACAAGTGTAACCTGTTGCGAGTTTTTTTTGTATCAACAGCACTTGTCAGATTTTATCAATAAGTTGATAATAACAACAAAGAAACGCTAACTTACATTGTTATTTAACTTATGCCTGAATAAACTTGTGGTTTTAAATATATTCTATTCATATAAACCACCTTACAAAATCTGTTTACAAACAACAAATAAGATTTTCTGTTAGTTATAATTAGCATAATTAATATTATCTTTGTTGCATTTTGAACTAATTAGGTACCTACATATCTATTTTATTAATAGATCAAATTAAAACCTTTACTTATATTCCTAAAAAATATTTCAAGGATACATGTCATAGTAAGTTGATGATTTTATCCATGACATCATCCAGTTCATTTTAGAAGGAAAATATACTGAAACGTTTGTAAACTAAGTAACAAATAATGTATAATACCTATCCTATGTAAAATATAAAAATACTTTTCCTCAATTGTGCCTTTGGTCTGCTTTTTATAATAGGTAGATAGGTTAGCACTTGGAACAACATTGTTCCAGATTTTAGAAACTATCACATTGTTGAGAAACTAACAGCAGTGTTTACAAATTTACTGAAATTAGTTAGGTACTTAAAGTACCTATTGTATGTACACTGCCGGTCAAAAGTTTGAGACCATTTATGATTTTTTTTGTTATCGGTAATTATTCTAGAAAATATTGGTGATAAAAAGTAATCTGCACTCCTGCATATTCTATTGTTCATAAAGATTGCTTAAAAGTTTATTCTTTTGTATAGAAGCCAAGCAAAGGGCAACTAACAAGCATTGTAAAGTTAGGTGAAAGAGGTAATCCAACAGATAAATTCTAAAAAAAATATTAAGTACCTCATTACCACAGCTGTCGTTTTTTTTATTTTACATGAACATGAAATTAGTTACTTAAAGTATTGTATGTACATATGTATGTATAGTATTAGCTTTATATCACACCATTATAGCTAGAGTGAGTTTGTTGGTCTATTTGTTCCTCTTTTGCACTAAAAAGCCACAGATCATCATGATTTTGATACCACAGGACACAGGCTACTTTTCATCTAGATTCAACATGAGTAAAGTCACAGGCATCTAGTAGTAAAGTATAATGAGGAGGTATAAGCTATCCTTTGGCCTGAAACAATATGAACAAAGTATGTATTACTAAAACAAATCAAATAACCATACAAATCATTAAAGAATAAATCCTTACAAACACTGTCTGAGGGTATTTTGTATTCATTGTGTACCTTTTTTTTACGTTTGACTACAGCCTGCCTGATGTTAAGCATTGCTGCAGCCTAGGGTGTAACACGTTTACCTAGAAGATACCTTTTAACTCTAGATTTGAAAACCCCTGGATTGTAGTTCGCAGGAAACACAGCTTCTGGTAAAGTGTTCCAGAGCTTTGCCGTCCGTACAATAAACGTAGAAGCAAAGCGCTGCGTTCGGCACTTCCACCATAAAACGATGTCTACCTGCGGACTTTCTGCTTGTTCGGTTATAAAAGGGAGCTGAGGGAATCAGTTTATGTAGCTCCTCTGCACACTCTCCGAAATGTATTCGATAAAAGACCGACAGACTGGCCACCTTGCGGCGATGTTCCAAACTTTTGAGTTTTGCCTTCTTAATGGTGGTTTTACCTACTAACCTCTTAGCTCGCGTTTCAATCGAATCCAACGCCTCTAGCTGGTATTTTGCTGATCCATCCCAAAGATGCGAGCAGTACTCCATGCACTACCGAACTTGTGCTTTATACCTATTTTATTGTGTTTGCTTAGTGTGGGGCTAGATGGCGCTGTGTGCAATGTCCCGGAATATTTATTATTTATTTATATATAAGATCTGCATTAAAACTTGCAATTGATAACACAATAAATGATTTGACTGTGACTTTGTATCTGTGTCCAGTCACCCTCATCAACATCACCCGTTTGTCGCTGAGCCACAACAAGATCAGTACGGTGCCGGCTGGTCTCGCCAACCTCACCAACTTGGAGATCCTAAACCTTGCCAACAACCACATACAGGTTGTTATTTACTGATATACTTAATTATTTTTCATCTCTGGTTCTTGTCAACCCTCTGATGGATTTAAGCATTCTTCCAATATGTACCAAGGATACTTATATGATAGATGCTAAACTTAGATATACATGTTAATTTATTCACATGTTTAAATGAAGTAGCACTTTTATTATACATGCACTAGTTAATATGACATCTGAATAATTGTATACATAGGTATATCAGAATGCAAGTGTTAGGGGTACAGTGAACTTTCGTTATTTGTTAGTATTTAATTACTTTAATTCTTAAGCTATTAATGAGATTAACCACTGAGCAAATATCTTGATGTGTATTAAAAGCGAGTGTGACTCAGTGGTACCAGTGTCTGATTTTCATCCAGACGCGCCCTGGTTCGAATCCGGCCCTACACCAATGACTTGTATTTTCAAGTTATGTGTGTATTTGCACTCGCTTAACGGTGAAGGAAAACATCGTGAAGAAACCGACATGTTTGAGAACCACAATATAATTACATACTATCATTTAACTAATTAAGTATGTACATATATATATATATATATATATATAAGTTAAGTACATATTTAGAAAGTATCTTTAATTTTATAATAATAATATATGACATGTAATTTGAATATTTTTTTAATAAAATGTTTATCTATCATATAAACACAAATTATAATATTCCAGGAGCTCCATGTCTCCCTCTCCTCCCTGCCCCGGCTGCGCATCCTCAATGTGTCTCTCAACCGCCTCAACAACCTGCCGCGGGGGTTCGGAGTGTTCCCCGTGCTTGAGATACTGGACCTGACTTACAACAACCTGAATGAGAAGACTCTGCCTGGAAACTTCTTTATTATGGGTAAGTTTCGTAATCATAGTATTATTGCTTTTTTTATCATATAATAGCATCCCATCATAATGTTTGCTGGCATTATCTTAGTACATTCTAAAAACATACTGAGTAAACATAAATAAATATCTACTTCCCAACATATAATACATAGATGATTAATTGATGTTTATTTTTCTGTTATATAAGTATGTAGCCACAGATAATTTTAAAAACTTTACTTCTGCTTATCGAATGAGAGTGGCCAACTCTAGTGTCGACAGTTTATCAAGCCTCTAAGGGCCTCTGACATGACTTATACGACTGCCATACTAGACAAACAACCGGGACATTCAATTTAATGTGTTGTCCGCCCCACGGAAGTAAAAACAAAAACTTTACTGTATAAGTACTTCACTGATCTCAAGTTCATCTTCAGATAACTTTTTCCTTATATACCGACTGCTTAAGTGAATGACATTTACATGTTAATTCCAGAAAGTCTCCGCGCCCTGTACTTGGGCGACAACGACTTTGAGTACCTTCCTCCTGAGATCGGCAACCTGAAGAACCTCCAGATCTTGTCGATGCGAGAGAACGACCTGGTGGAGGTGCCGCGCGAGCTGGCTGCGTTACCGCGCTTGCGGGAGCTGCATCTGCAGGGGAACCGGCTTGTTGTACTGCCGCCTGAGATTGGTGAGTGGACTTTAAATATTTATAGAAGCTGTGACTTGAAAAATCGTGCCCAACCTCTGCGATACTATCACTTCGAGATTGCTTGATTATCCTATGACATGACCTATTATATCAGCATGTATTAATTGTGACTGAACATATGCAATTAATTGTATTTGAACATATACAATTTATCATGTCATCTGACTCCCTGAAACATCCAGATGCAAGTTCCATTTTTGCCCACCCAAGGTAAAGTTTAAGTACTTATATACATACTTATTGCATTATATTTTTTGTGGTAGTAGAAATACAGGCGATGAAGTCGTGTGAATTCTGATTGTATTTGCCCTCGACTTACAAGACACATCAGCAAGTGTTTTTAATTGAAGAAAATAATAAATCTATAACAGCAATGTATTCTCTTCCAGGTACCCTAGACCTAGCAGGCAACAAGTCAGTGCTGCGGCTGGAGGGCAACTTCTGGGTCCCGCCCATTGAGGACCAACTCAAGTTGGGGCCCTCACATGTTCTCGACTATCTGCGATCTGAGACTTACAAAGTGTAAGTAATTATTTTTGTTATTATTAATCACATTTAGATCAAGCTGTGTACACATGTTTTGGAATTGGTTCTGGATCAAAACCTTATTATATTAATTTAAATATATAATTTAATTAATTAAATGTATATTTAGTTCATTTAAGAACACATCCTGTTTTGTGTGCCATAATAAATAAATAAATAGATACCTATGAAAGATTTTCTGACACTCTTAATAGACGCTTTCATACATTGTCCCCTAAGCGTATTTTATTTAGTAACATTTTAGAAGTAAGAAATTGGTTATCTAATTCTACAAAACCTCTATATTTACTATCCGATCTGAGACTTATAGAGTGTTGGAAAGTATTGATTTCCTAGAGACTCTTTCATACATTGTCTCCTAAGCCTATTTTTATTTAAATGTTGTATAGTAATACTTTAAAACTAAGAAATTCGTTACCTAATTACACAAAACCTCTTTGTATTGTTGTATATTGATAATTTGAGATATAATAACCTACTTTATTTTCCGAGTCTTAGTTTCATAGTGTTGTAAATTCTCGCGAGACATTTCAACATTAGGCTGATTTAGGAACTGCTATTTCTCATGTCTATTAACTTTATTCTAATAACCCTTTTTGAAAAATATAACATGCCAAATCTTAGCAAAAAAAATTGCCTGCTGTTAGTTAAGTAAAATCAATCGAGTAAATATCTACTTTATATTTCAGCTTGTACAGTCGTCACATGTCCCAGAAGCCGCCGCCGCCGCCTCAAACCCTGGACAAGTCCAAGAAAGCCAGCCGTGCGGCCTAGATGCCACTGTCTCCAAACGTGCCATAATTACTAAATGCTAATTTATGCTTTATTATAACAGCAGTAAGTGCTATATTGCACTGCGACGTGTCTACTAATGTGTGTTGATTTAAAATAATTAGGTTATTAGAGATGCCTAAATAATCTGCGGTGAGAGAAACATTTATAATTATTAACAGTATTTGATGTCATTCTTGGATTCTCGACTTAATTTCGGTTTCTTTTTATTAAAAATGATGTTCTAGGTTTATTAACCATAAAAAATATGACACGTACAAATAGGTATTATTTGTAACAAAATTATGTGTTTGTGGTCATATCTATCTATACTTATACGGAAAATGTTGAGGTTATTCCACAACCTGAGAATAAAACCAAATATGTGTACAAAAACATTTATTTATTAATCAATAGGTCACACAACAACTTTGTAGAAGTATTTTCTACAAAAGTATCTATTTTTAAATACATAAGTGCACTTACAGAGGTCGCGAATTTTATATACTAGGAAACTAGGAACTATATATAATATGGCTTTTACACTTTATATTACTCATGGTTTTAAAGAAACATATAATATTATACGACAAGTTTTACAATATACCTATGTTACCTTGTTAAATCATATTGTGTATTAATATAACAATAATTTGTGTATTTGTATTTTGTTGTTTACATATGGTTGTGCAATACTCGTAGAAAAAATATGCAGTACATTAATATATTGAGCAATCAGTAACATCAGGAGATCTTATATTGTTAAAACAGGATATCAGAAAAGATTGTTTATTTCGAAGACATTGTTTTCACCTTCTCAAGATAATCTTGTATTTTAAAGTACAGTAAAAAGGTGCTATTATGTGTTGTAATAATAATCAAATTACGGATCTATTTTGTATTTAAATAAACTAATTAAATTAATTGCTAACAACATTAGTCCTTTATTGAAAAATAACCTACTCAGTCCTAACTCGTATGTTAATTACTGTCGACCTAATATTTCTTCAAAAATAAAGACTTCATTTCAAATTACAATAAATACACGAAAATACGTAACAAAAATAATCAAGAGAACACCACTTAAGAGTCACAAAACTTACTAAAGTAAATTGAACTGCACAAACAATTAGTTTATTGAAAGTAACTAAACACATACCGTCTTATTACAAAACGCGGATTAAATATTAGTCCAGGACTTTGAAAATAAAAAATGTGTCCTGTTGTTCAAACATCACATAAAAGCAATCAAAATATCAACAAAAATTGGAACCTTGATTTAACATTGGAACATTTTGACAGTAGACAGACAATTTTCGAACAACTAACAGACTTGGTCTAGACTTATATTTAAACCACGTTTTGTAATAAGGCTTATAGTCGCCAGCACATACCTATTTAAATACAAAAATTAAATTTAAGTTCAGTAGCTTTTGAGTGTTACTAAATCAATGAAGTTAGGTAACATTTGTGCCATAATTATTATTTTGCCCTTGATGTTAATAACAACAATATGCAAAGAAAACGCGGGCCTGCCAACCTTAAAATTAAATAACGACTATGTACCTACCGATTAGCAAAATTAAAAAAAAAATTGTTAAGAGATCAAAAGTTATAAATTAAAGGATATCAATTTACAACCGAATTGGAATAAGTCCTTCCTCGTTTTCAACTTTTGGTTAGGTTAGTTAGTTGGTTTTGCAAAATGACCACCTGGTCATTCTGCAAACTTAACTATAACTTTACAATAGACAGTATGAAAATACGTACAGGTAATTACTTTAATAGTTGCCTTGCATACATAGTATATTATCAAATTCAATATGTTAACTAAACGGTTTTAACTCGCGCGTAATCTTCAGAACGTTCGTTCGTTCGTTTAGTTAACATATTGATAGAATGTCTCACGAAAGTTTCAATATTAGAATATATCAAATTCGTTAATATGTAATTGATTAATTTAAAAAAAAATATGTAGTGATGCAGTTTAAATGTCATACAAACAATACATCCAACTGTTCAATCATCATCATCAGTTTCCGTGGCATCGTCATCAGATATCTCCAGCATCCTAGTGGAGTTGGCGACTGGCTTACTTCGACTACGGTCCATTGAGAACGCGTACGATTCATAATCCAGCACTTCATCGTCGCTTAGGTGAGAGTTGCCTTCCACGAAGCTGGCAAACCTGGCGAGTGGAGCAGCTGTTATTTTGTACAATGCTAGGCATACATAACTTAAAGAAAATAGAAAGAATAAATTTGGAATGTGATTGCCCCTAATTTTATAAATTAAGGTTGTGAATGTGACTTGACATGTTGGCAATAAATGATTTCATATCATCTTCGAAATATATAAAACTCAAAGGTGACTTACTGACTGATATAGTGATCTATCAACGCACAGCCCTAACCACTGGACGGATCGGGCTGACATTAAGCATGCAGGTAAATGTTATGACGTAGGCATCCGCTAAGAAAAGATTTTTGGAAACGCCGCTTTTAAAGGGGTGAAATAGGGGATGCAAATTTTACTTCTTAATGCGAGCGAAGCCGCGATCATCCACTAGTATTTCGTATGCACACACAAATATGAGCATAAATGAGAGAGAGGTACTACTTTAATATTCAAGAACCATTGGGTGATGAATAATTTTATTAATACTTTTCGAATTGTCAATCTGTAGCTCCTTCGTTCTAGTTCTTATAGCTATACCTTCTTGCACGTATGCTTATTTTTTGCTCGTATCCTTATTCTTTTTCACGTATCCTTATTTTTATGCACGTATCCTTACCGTTTGGAGTCGTTCAGTTTGAGCATGATGCTCCACTGCGCGCAGTCGGGGCTGGCGCAGTACTTGCGGAGGCTCTCGAGCGCGTGCTTGGTCTCGCGGGCTCCTTGCTCGTAGTACTCCTCGCTGGACAGCAGCCGCTGCTTCGGGGGGAACTTGCGGCGCCTGAGGGGACGGATATACAAAATACAATACAATACAAAACGTTTATTGGATTTAAAAACTTACATCTAAGTTCACTATATTAATTAATACATACAAAATATGTTTGTAATTTCTTTATATATAATATACATAACAAGGGTAGGTACTTAGTAACTAACCCATAAACTTTTAAGAGCGGTTTAGGTACGTCTAAAGCAACAAATTTTGTTCTACGACATTTGGAAATTCGGGAAGAAATATTCAGTTCTTCATTCATTCTTGGAACCTTTTAAAACATTTGTTTTTTTTTTCGTGTAGGTTACTTACTTCTTGACATACTGATGGATTGACTGATCTATCAACGCACAGCCCGACCCACTAAGCCATAATATTTTAATTAATATATCGAGCGGTAATTTGGTAAATAAATGACCCTCAGTAAGGAGGAATAAGACTTAATCCACTGACCAGTATCCCTGCACCCTGCGTGTGAGTGACTGCGGAAAGTATCTCGCCAGCAGAGAGAGCACGAGGATGGCGGTGGCGGCCTCCTGGTACTCGCTGCTGAAGAATATCATCAGCACGCCTATACTCTGGAATGGTGTGAAAATATTGTATCAAATAATAAGGTAAGAAAGTACCTGAGTAAATTTATGTGAGAGCAGCCTATCCAATTTTTTTCGTGGAGGAAATGCATATTTACACATCCCCGCACTCTCCCCTGGGGAGTAGACCTATCCTGGTGTCACAGTATCACAAACCGCCCAAGGGGCCGTAGACAAGGGTTAACGGCGGCGGCCGTATACAACAGAGACTTACAATTTAATGTGGAAGGACTCATAGTGAAATGCCACCTTTTAGTCACACAACAAGCAAGAAGCTGACCACTACAGGGCCTTCGCGGAGGATAAAGAGACAACTGCCTCAAGACCTATGAGAAAAATAGAAGGTTGCGTCGCTGGACGCATCCTTGCAAGATTTTTACTTGAGAACTGGCACAATACAAAGCTATGGCAAAAGAACGACTGTCCTCTAACCAAGTATCACAGACAAATGGAGGATTTTAAAACCTGAACTGCAGATGCGATTGCGTATTTAAAAACACTAAGTTTATGAAGTAGAGATTAAAAAGAAAATGCCGTTCGATAAATAAATAAATCACTCAACAAAATAATAGAATAGGTTTGCACTGCACATTATGAAAAGCAATCATTATATTTATGTAAGGGTCAAGTATTTCAACTAACTTGTAACGTCCACATAACAAGGTCCTTGCTCCGCTGGTTCTTGGGTGGTCCGATCCTGTAGCACACAATGAAGCTGACCCCGCTCACAATGACGGTGTACCAGAATGCATACGTCTGGTACTGAGCCACTATGGAGCGGATGTTTTCCCACATCTGTTGGAATATGTACACGCCAACCGTCCAACCTCCTACCAGGATGCCGTATGTTAGGGTTTTCTGAAAAGGCATAGTTTATATTTGAGTGGTTAACTTTGGTTGGTGTTATTAATCACATGTGTTTCTGCTTCTGCTAGCCGAGCTATAGGCGCTTGCAAATGCATATAAAAATCGTCTAATGCACAAAAAGGATAATATGTATGGTAAAATTATGTGACTTGTTTAGTAAATTGCTGCAGTAGGAACAAAAATCATCAGTAATCGCAATATCAAAAGAAAAGATTCAGATATTTATTTTTCCTGATATGATATGGGTCACAGAAAGCTGAGTTAAATGCATTCCATTTAATAGAATTTTCTTCAGATGGGGCAGATCTTTTAGGCTCATTTCAAGTACTATTTATTGAACATAGTGTAATTTGAACTCTAAATACTGTCTATTACATACAGAAGTGTAAGAGAAATTACTGCATTTTCTTACCTAGTTATTTTATCTTTCATGGCATGTAAGAGTAAATATGTCTTACCTTAGGCAATAACTTGCTGAAATAGTACACAAGCACCATAAAAGATGCAAATACTCCAACTAAAATTCCACAGATATAGAAGAATACAGGATTGCTGCTGAGCGAGCGAGAGGAGAATATCACAGCTATGCCTGCCAACATTAGCATCACTCGCCAGAGGTCCACTCCTGGAACAATAACAGGTATTTCATTAAATTATATAAAGAAAGAAAGAAAGCAAACATTTATTATGGCAGATTTATCAGAGAAACAAACACAAGTAAGAACATAATAAACAAACAAACATAAAACTGCCACAACACAGCCCCAACTCAGCATAATGCTGGTTGTGTGGAAGCAACCAGCGCTGGTCATCCGTTGGGGCTGTGAAGATCAGAGTGTGTGTGTCAGATCAGATATCAACAGATACTAAACTTGAATAAGGTGCTAATTTACAATACAATAGGTACAATCATGTGCAGTATTTTCTACATTTTTCATAAAAGTAAATAATTAGAAAAAAACAAACTCATTTGGCTATATCTGTAACTAAACATTTAACATACAAAAAATTACAAATAATAATACAATAAAAAAATTACAAATAATTTACAAAAGAAAATAAAAAATAAAATAAATATTTCGGGACATTGCACACAGCGCCATCTAGAAAAGTATATAAGTATTATATCCGTTATCTAGTACCCACGACACAAGCGTTTGCTTAGTGTGGGGCTAGATGGCGCTTTGTGCAATGATGTCCCGGAATATTTATTTATTTACTTCAATAAAAAAAAATTTAGAAACTAGTAAACACTTTAAGTGAAGAATCATGCAATACAATACAATACATTTATTGATAATTCCATTATTACAAGTCATACAAGTCATACAATTAAATTACATGTCAGTCTATTATATATCTATCATATATATCACATTTCAGGTGCCTTGAAAAATGTGTCAAGGTCATAAAATTGCTGCTCGAGCAGCCAAGCTTTAAGCTTGGTTTTAAAGCGCGCGGTGGAGGGTGCATCACGCACGGTAGCGGGTAAACGGTTGTATACCGCGGGACCCATCACGTACACGGACCTCTCCGACTTCGCAAGACGATGCGACGGTGTTACTAATTGTTCTTTCTTACTGTCGCTGCGCAATCCGTACTTGCCATGAATTCCCCTGCGAGGGAACAAGTGCAGGTGAGTATGTGTGAAAAGGGCTACCTGGAAGATGAGTTCACAAGGCAGTGGCAATATGCCGAGCTCACGAAACAACTCTACGCAGGTCGCGTCGTCTCTGGCTCTACAAATAGCACGCACAGCGCGCTTTTGCATTGAGAAAACTCTGTTTATCTCAGCCGATCGGCCCCACAACTCCAGCCCATACGTAATCACGCTGTGGACGGTCACGAAATGGTTGTGTGTGTGCGTGTGAGCGTACAAGTACATAGAGCAATACTAGTTTTTATATTATATATAAACTAAAATAGACAATAATAAACATAACTGATATGACTTATGAGTGTACAAGCAATAAATAATAAATAAAAACATACATATTTCAGAACGTGTGACTTTATAGATACAATAGATTTATAAACTCTTTATTGTTGACACATTAAAAATGAACAGTACATAAAACAAATTATTATCTTAAATAGTGCCACAAGCGGCGGCCTTATCGATGAAAGTGTTTTTTTCCGGGTAACCTTTGGCTGGAGAGAAATAAGCATACAGGAAAAAGAAGAATGTGGTGTACATAAAAAAGGAAATAATCTTTCTTACATTCTTTCTTATTTGAAATACTTACTCTGTACTTGCAGTTCAATGCTATGCTTTTCCTTAGTATTGACCGCCATACATGTTGGTGTAAATAAATTGACTGACACACTTCTATATGACTTCTTTGCGAAAGGGTTAACAACAGACCAGCCATAGCTGTCTTCAGTGTACTCTTTGAAAACTTCCTCGGGATCTGTGCCAATGTACTGGCGGAATTCATCATTCTTGATTTTTATGTGGAACTGAAAATAAAAATAACAATGTTATAAAAGAGACAACTAGTTAAGTAGAAGTTCATTATTAGATAGATAGAAAATTATTTATTGACACAGAGATTAACACAGAGATTAACACAGAGTACATACTCAGCTACATTACAAATTACAAAGTAAGAAACTAAACATAATTTATACTAGTACCACAACATTGCTAAAAGCCAAAATAAAGCTCACCTTGACAGTCTGCCACAAAGCAAACAAGTTCTTAGAAGTCCCGGTGAAGCAGTAGATATCAACTGCTCTTTTAGATGATGGGATGTCTCTCTCAATAGTTGTAGGACCTCCCAACCAATGCACTAAAATTAACAATATAAAGCATTTGATAAGTGGTGTTTCAAATATTTTGCTAATAATACAAAGTAAATATACTAAAATGTTAAAAACATGTCTGAATATGACAATTTATATAGGTATGATCAGTTAGTTACCTAATTATTTAAGTTTTTTGAAATTTTTCGTTTGTACCGAAACTGGGCCAATACACAATCTTCATTTTATAGGTGCTCTTTTGGAATGCTTCATAAACGTGTAAGCAATGGTATAATGTTGAGATTGTGAAACTTACCATCATAAGCAACGCAGTGCACTTTAGTAATAGCTGAAAACAATACAAACAATAGCAACAACCAGAGCCGGTCGAGCTTCATATCGAAAATATTCCGCAACGTGGTCAAATATTAGCACATTAACGTGTGATATTCTCTACTTCCTTGAAATTTTTGGTAATGAATGCTCAGATGGTCATGATTCTTAGATATTTTTATGAAACTTCAATAGTTCAATAAACACCACTACACAATATACACCTATAATAGAGAAACGATAAATGAATAAACTAATTGTACTAACAACTTTTTGCAAGATTGATTACTTGGGTTGTACTTTTAAAGTTCTGTGGCCGAATGTCGAAAATAATAATTCGTCCAAGGAATTTGATGCCTATCTTTGCTTGGTACGGGCTAGACCATGAAGTTAAATGGGCTAGACTAGATGACATGGTATGTTGGAATAAAATATTGATTTTTATACATAAGTTTAAGAAGTCCATTTCGTCCAATCTGATAAAATAGGTTGTACATTACAGTTTCGCTAATTTTATTGTTTTATGCTCGGAGGAAATTTGGATGTGACCTTCAGTCAGCTGTTGTATTGGCGTTGATTAGTTTCAAAAGTACATATTCACTAGATGCTCAGATAAAGGAACCAATAGATATAACCCTGATGACGTAACGTAATGGTAAGAATGAGATAGCGCGCTACAGTTTTCACAAGTGTAATGAAATGCACGATATTATTTTTTTGTCCTTGTCACCGTGGCCGTTTTAGTTTGTTTGTCAAAAAGCAAGTTTGCCAAACATACCAACGTCTTAGTGGTGATTTAATAATTTTAATTTCTGGTAATTTTCCCAACATGGTCACACCGAAACAATATAGTGCTGTTTCATAGGCGGCCACGCTACGGTTATATCTATTGGTTCCTTTATCTGAGACTAGATGGCATTTTTTCACGTGTATGGAAATATCAAGGAAATTCATCCCTCACTGGAAATATACAATCAACCATAGCCATAGAGTAATTTATATAATGTAATATCAACTTTCTTGAAGACATTTACTACGCAAACGTTACCGGTTTTGAATATCTGTACCGGTGGCGAGGCCATGCACAGATTTATGCCCTATATTTTAGGAGCTGATAACATAAAATGATATAATTAACTTAAAAAGGGATTTTTAATCATTTTTATCTGTGCATTTGACCTCTAGTACACCAGCTACACTGGCTAAGGTGTAGTATAACGGTGCTGAACATTCAGAATGGCTTGAGTAGTCATCTTAAAATATCTTCTAAATGAGTACCTAGATAAGAAATTATGAAACATGAAAGGACTTATAGAAAATCCATAAATTAATGTGACTGTGTACAAACAGTACCAACACTCTGATTACCTACTTCTTGCTCTTCAAAACTATTTCCAACTGCTATTTCTACCTAAAAAACGTGGGATAACAAATAACCATCAAATTTCAATCAACTCACATTTATTTTAGTAAAGCATAAAAGTACCTAGTTACAATTTATTTATGTAAAAGTATTATGGTCTTGTACATGTACATTATTGTACATACTTCACGGCAAAAACATAAGGCACATGATAACTATTCTCTACTACATATTGTACTATGTATGAAATACATTTATATCTCAATTTCTTCCTTTATTTTTACGATTAAAAATACAGTAATGATAAAAAATACTGTTCAAATACTTATTTACATACTGATTGTTGAGTAAATAACAAAAACGGACAAAAGTCCAATACAATATGGAATGTGTTTTTAAAGTTCGTGTCTATTATATTTTCATATTATGCACATAAAATGATCACAGTGATGATATCATTATGTATAGAAATACAATCTAAATTACTTTGCTGCCACTTTCTTTACCAAACTTCGATGTACTTATAATTTAATTGTACAGAACAATGATTTTGCGATAAAATACTTCTAAATTTTTTGTAAGCACCTAAAGTAACACACCTTTTCGTACAAAAAATCGGAGAAGTGAATTCATTTGGATTAGCAATTTTTTTTATCAATTGATCAGGTCATCAATAAATTTCCAAGTCTTTTATTTCATACAATAATTATTTTTTACCATAAAATATGTTTATACAGTTTCCATTTGATTTACTGTTTCCAAACACATTTTTGGTTAACACTAATATAATTTTCTCTTTTTACCACAAAGGCATTGGTGCGAATGTCACATAGACTATCGAATAGTTCAAATATCTACCATTGCTATGCGTGCTATAAACGATTTATTTAACTAATTAAGAATACATATGTATACATATTATTTCAAGAGATAATTTATGAATAGGTGGTCGCAAATATATTTCAATGGATAAAACGTTATCTTTGATTTTACAGGTATAATTGATATGGTAGACTTTAGAAATTACAACCAGTAACAATTTTTTATATTGGTTTGGTAAATAAAAAACTTGCTTATTAAACTTGGCAGTAAAACTGATACATTTGAATATAAAATACAGCTGTCCCCTATATTGCACTATGTTATACCTAGGAACCTGTGAAGGCACGTCGTAAAGCACTTTAATTTCTATAATATACTCTATGTTCATATAAATAGAATTTAAAATATGTCGCTCGTCTGTGTGCGGTCTGGTGACGATATCTCGCTTGAAATGTCTGTGTGGAATCTGAAAATGTAATAAGTTACTTTATTTTAATATCATCTGCAGTAAGAATGTAAAAACCATGGAAAATAGGACAGCAATACTTCAGTCTTCTATGTTTAACAAAACCATTCAAATTGTTTCTTATGTATTAACAAATAAGTGGTTTGATAAAAAGCATAAACATGTGTAATAAACCAGTCATCTAGTAGCCATGACAAGCATTTGCTTAGTGTGGGGCTAGATGGCGCTGTGTGCAATGTCCTGGAATATTTATTTATACCTATCGTTTCCTGAGTTCGGGCGGCACGTAGGGCGCGCCGCCGTGGCGCTGCCACTCGCGCTCGAACTCGTGCTCCAGGATCTCGGCGCCGCGCTTGCGAGTCAGCCCCGTCTCCTCCAGGCTCAGCTCGCACATCTGCATGTCGTCCACGCCTGGAAATGATTGAAATGATGATGAATGATGATGATGACCAAATCATTAAATTGTGTAATTCTCTCTCTTCAAGTCATATTCATCATTACTAAGGGTCGAGACTCCCCCGCAGAATAAATCTATTGCAGAAGTTCTCTTGAGTACCTAAGTACCTACATCGTGGTGGGCGCACCCAGATCTCTCCACGGAACATACATGTATGTTCTAGGATTTTGTGGTACAACAAAGGTAACTGATGGACACAGCGAAACGCAGAGGTTTTTGACACAATCCACAAAAGCAGTTCAATGTGTCTGTAGTTGAAATCCGGCTAAAAGGACCAAATTATCTCGTAAACGTAAATCAGACCGTTCTAAAATATATCCAATCTCACGTGGAAAACAGTGTCCAGTATTATTATATTAGTCTATGAGTGTCCACCAAACTGCCAAGAGCTAAAAGAAGAATATATCTGACCAGCTTGCAGCAGCACGGGCGTCTTGTCGGGGTGCAGCTCCATCTGGCGCGCCACGTACTGTCCGTCGAAGTGTGCGTACCACCAGCCGCGCCGCTCGTCGCTCACGGCGGGACGCACAAACGGGATGCGGAAGTAGCGGTGGCGCGCGCCCAGGATCTCGCCCTTTTGGACCACGCGGGGACTTTTGGCTGCGAAAAGTAATATAATATTGTATGAATAAGTATTTACATAATATGTATAAAAATTTTGTGTATGATTGTCTAGCCATTTTAGTTGCCAGTACGCATTTTTTCGACAGCCAAAATATAGCATCAAGCCGTCACTCGCTTGCGTAAAAGAAAATGTGTTTTTTTCCTCGTTCACATTGTAATGAACACAGCAAAGGTTTACCTTGCGTTTTTTACATATATAAGTTTTTTGTTACCTACGTAAAAAAAGGGATGATATAGATTTTAAGGTTTTTTTTCACTTTCCAAGGAGGATCAGCGGAATAATTCATCCGCTTACACTCTCGATAAAGTTTTGTTGAATGCTCACCTGCGTCCATGATACTCTGCGGCGCGCGCTCCTGCTCGTTGAGGTTGGTGGTCTTGCGCGCGTTCTTTGCCTTCCACGCGTGATACACCTTCAGGCGCCGGTGGAACTCGTGCCGACACGCCTGCGACATGATATAGGTAACTTTACTATAAGCTGATTTAAATTTTTCATATAAATTACAATGATATTGAACTTATTTCCTGATCTTTTAGAAAAAGCCCTAAAATAATGTCTAATTATTTGCTATCTTGGAATATTCGTTTTACATAAAGCATTGACTCAGTTTTTATTCGCAGATTTGTTAACTACTCAATGGGATTTTAGCCTACTCCTGCTAATCTATACTAATATTATAAAGCTGAAGAGTTTGTTTGTTTGAACGCAGTAATCTCAGGAACTACTGGTGCGAATTGAAAAAAATCTTATTGTGTTGGATAGACCATTTATCGAGGAAGGCTTTAGGCTATATAACATAACGTTGCAACTAATAGGAGCGAAGAAACAATGGAAAATGTGGAAAAACGGGGAAAATTATTCATCTTTGAGGGCTTGCGTTGCGTGAGCTGCGAAAACGGTTCAAGTCGTGGGTAACAGCTATAATTTATAAAGCTGTGAGGTTGTTTGCAAAAATAAATACGAGGCCCAAAATAACTATTCCACGCGGACGAAGTCGCGCACACAGCTAGTACAATTATAAACATATATTACACACTTACTTCCTTTTTATACAATTTACTTATATTAACAACAAATTAATCACTATTCTTAGTAAACAAAAAGAGTCTTGAAATATGTTACAAAAACTACGTTCGTTAAAAAGAAACTATATACATACCTCAAGCAGTTCAATATCGCAGGACGTGTTGATGGTATCTCTCAGTTCTGAATACTTCCACTTAGAGAGGTCGTATTTCTGCTTGCCTTGCATCGCTTGCTGCATCCTCACGCGCTCCGACCTGTACATGCAGATATGACACTTATTTGTATAACAATAAGGGTTGTTTTTGTGAGTAGATGTTAATCACATATTTGCTAGCTTTTTGTATCGTTAATCGGGTTATTATTAATTACCACAGTCTTGTTTTTCGCTTGGATGGCTTTTGCCCACTGTTTATTTTTATGTTACATTATATTTTGTTATGACTATTCTACAACCATAATATATTGTTAAGGAATTATTGAATACTTAGTAAATAAAAAGATACTTAAATATAATATAAAGATTAATAATTATAGGCGAATAATAAGTACACACATCATGCGATTATTTACCTAACTACAAACACATAAATTAAATTGCAGTTTCAATAGAACTAAAGTAATACAACTTCATGCTTCTTTTGGATTAGCACACAATAATTTGTTGCGAAAATAAAACGAAACAATATTTTAATTGCATATTTTTTTTATGACCTCTCATGAAAAGAGTTCTAAAAGAGAAAAGTCAAAAGAGTTTTCAATCTTTATAGAGGGAACAAATTTGTTTTCACAACAAACATATCCTACAATATATTTTTATACATCGAAGTTAGACACGTCCGTGCAGTACAAATAAAAGAAGGAAAGCTTTAGAGCGTCTTCAACCGAGATTATGTTAGACATAGACCAAGTAACTTTGTGTATATGACAAGACGAAAAGGCGACGAGTTTGAAACCCTAAATAGTATTTTTTAATATTTTTATAGAAAAACTATGAAACTACAGTGTTACCTGAAAAAATATATTAATGATTTAAAAAAATAAACTGAGTGTGTTACTACACTGATTGAACCACAGCTTAGTTATATTTGAACCATGGGGCTTGATAAAACTTGATCCATGGATATCTTTGTGTGAAATAAAGTTCTTGGAAACCTTAAACCTTATTGTATTTTCATCGTCATCACAAATTTGAGTGCAACGCCTTTGTCTGTGGAGCAGGCATTGTATTTTATTATATTTGTGCCATAGTTTATTAATGAAATATAAAAAAAAAAAACAAGGGAAAAAAACTAAACATACTACTTCTAACTACTACAAAAAGGGGCACTTAGAAAATCTTTAGAAAAGCCTAAAGATAATCTAAGTGCTCCAGCCCACTACCAGAGGGCAGCGTGCCCAGCATACTGGACGCATTATCACGCTGGATGGCGATGCTGATACGTTGAGCCAGAAAAAGGCCAGGATTTTATTTATTAATACTTCAGCCATACTTGGTCATGTTCAGTTACGATCCATGCTTGAATAATACTTGATCTATGAGTTAGTTGAGAGTTAGTGCAAGCCAAGTGCGGAGGATAGTCCAAGTGTGTGAGGTACCTGTTCAACTTATTCTCTCCGTTCATCGACTCCGAGGGAAAACTGTGCGGACATACGATCACGTTATTCAAATACTCACTTTACTGTAATTTGTGGGTTTGATATTGGAGTTTGTCGGTTTAAAAGCTTGATAGATAGGCGTACTGGCAACTAAAGTAAAACTTTTATGAATCAAGAAAGAACATGTTTTACGACATCACATAAATTTTCATAAATTTCTTTATTAAAACTATCGTGAGACATTCTTATCAATATGTAACTATTACGGTTTCTACTCACGTATAATTTCGCGTATGTTGTTTACGCGTTTCGGGTGTAATGACACCCATCTTCAGAATGTACGTTCTAGGACCGCGGCTGCGCGTAATAGTTAGGTACATATAATAATGTTCATAAAATTTTAAATAATAAAATCCAAATGTTGATACTATTGTTCTTCTAAAGAAGGTCTAAAGTTTATTGTTAGTTGCCAGTAACCCTGAATTGTATACGTCACAAAGCTGATTATGATAACATCCGTTAAAAAAAATACATCATACAGATATACGTTTTTGGTCGCACTTTTCAATAACTAAACTATACACATTTTTTTTGAAAATACTGTAACCAAATTGTCGAAACTCAGTGCCAAGCTATTTACAGAAAGATATGACGCAGGCCCCGTAGTGCATTTAAACTTACTTCAATCAAAAATGCTTAAATCGACTGAAACAAATACAAGTTGATAGTCGAAAATCCTGTCTGGAAGTATAGAAAAGTTAAAAGACAACACTATTCATACTAAACAGATTAGAAAATTTACGCCACTAGTATTGACTAAAGAAAATGTAGGCTCGAGGCTTACATAATGATTTGTATAGGTTCCTTTTCTTTTTTACATTTACTTGCTGTATGTAAGGTTAAAAGATTATTTTTATTTTTATTTATATTTGATATTTTTTGTCGGTTTTTTGTATTTGTTATACATACTTAATATCAAGGTCAAAGTTTTTTTATTGAACTTAAATCTAACCTATATACAATATTTGTAGTACTTTGAATATAATATCTAGCGACATCTAGTGGTGGAAATTCTCACTAACATGAAGGAAGTAAAGAATGAATGAATGAACATATTATGTCAATAATTGTTGTAAAAGTCCTACCTGCGTAGTTGTGGCGGGGAGCCCTCCACGTGTCCGTTAGTTTCCTTCGCGAGTCTCACAGCCATCTCGTGGTCTCTCCTCTCTTGCTCTAACCTGGAATTATAATTAGTTTAAATAAGATACAATGGCAATAGAATACAGTCACGAGATGTCAATTTACATGAAAATATCTTTCGTCTTGTATTACTTCCATTAAAAATTAAAGATATTTTCATCTAAATGGAATAAAAGTATCAGATACTAGCTGTGCTCGCGACTTCGTCCGCGTGGAAAATTTATTTTTGCAAACAACATCTTCTGCTTAATAAATCATAGCTGTTACCCACGATTTGATCCGTTTTCGCAGCGCATGCAACGGAAGCCCTCAAAGATTCAAACAAACAAACTCTTCAGCTTTATAATATTAGTACATATAGGTATATAATTTTTTGACCTATTTATTATAAATGTTTATATGGATTGATAGATAATATCTCACTTGCCTTAAATAATAAAATTTACTATGTTGTAGTATATTTGAATGATTATTTTTTATTTATTTATTATTATATATATTATATTATAGGCGAATTACGGTCAAGTGCAAAACCATTCCTTATTGAAAAAAACCAGGGATGTAGATATCATATTAACGTAATCTTTATTATTACGAATCTGATGGTGTTTCGCACAACATAAGCTGTTATTATGCGAAAAGAATGGAATAATTTTGGCCTCATTCATAATAAATATACCTAATTAGTGGGTGCTCGCGGCTTCGCTCGCACTAAGAAGTAAAACTTGCATCCTCTATTTCAATCCTTTAAAAGTGGCATTTCTAAAAATCCTTTCTTAGCGGATGCCTACGTCATAACATCTACCTTCATTCCAAATTTCAGCCCAATCCGTTCAGTGGTTTGGACTGTGCGTTGATAGATCACTATATCAGTCAGTCAGTCACCTTTGAGTTTTATATATATAGATCAGATTCTAGTATACGTACCTCTCCCTGCTCTCCTTGTCAGCCCGGGCGGCCTCCTCCGCCTGCAAGCGCAGCTGGCTGGCTGCGAGCCTGCCCTGCTCCTCCAGGAGGAGTCGTTCCGCCTCCTCCGCCTTGCGACGGGCTTCCATCTCCGCTTTACTGAATAAAAAAAAGCATTTCAGCGCTTTTTCTTTACGTTTATTGTACGGACGGCAAAGTTTTGAAACACTTTACCAGAAGCCGTGTTTCCTGCGAACTACAATCCAGGGGTCTTCAAATCTAGAGCTAATAGATATGTTCTAGGTAAGCGTGGTACATCCTAGGCTGCAGCAATGCTTAACATCAGGCGGGATGTTGTCAAACGTAAACCTATTCCACGTAAAAAAAAAACAATTGTACTAGAGAAATTATATCATACTACAATAATAATTGTTTTTGTTGGTTTGTTTGTTCAGCTTGACGACGCAACAGTGCGATAGTTCTTAACTTTTGGTAAGGTGAAAATATAGAGGATTTGCCCGGAATCCTGAATGTATTCTATTGTTCTAATCAAAGCACTAACGTCGTTAACTAACACTGTCTCATACACAATATTTCATATAGACTGTTATACACAAACAGTAAGATACAAAGAGTACTCACAGTCGTCTATTTTCTTCCTCTTGTTGTATCCTCTCCTGTTCTTTCCTCTTGGCCTCCTCGGCGGCGCGCATCTCCGCTTCCATCTTACGCAGTCTTTCTTGCTCTTCCCTGTAATAAAATATTATAATATCTATAGTAACACACACGTCGTCCGTTGTTTTTAGTTTAAATCTATTTTTGTAAATTATTCAACTATTATGAACCAAAACTGTAGCTGCATATTAAAATCATACCGTTTAAAAGCACCTGTGGCTGCTGCGATACAGGGGTACCTAGTGCAGTAGCCACTGGTAACTCTACATTAAGGTCAAATGAAATAAAATTTAAAACTCTGTTAGTTAAGTTATCTTTAAGGTAAGAAATAAATAAATTCTAAAAAAAAAATAACTAATTATTCAAAGTCAAAGACTCGCTGCCCGCGGTGCCATAAATCATCGGTGCGCTATACCTAGCGCGTGCGGTGCATCACTTATCGATAACTGCTTACCGGTAAGCAGTTATCGATAGAATCGGTCGATTCTTAGGATATGAAGAATATGAATGACTCTGATTCGGATTAAATTATTGTAACAATAGTTATTTAATTTTTTTATTTGTAATAGATAGTATTTTATGTTTGTATTATGACCGATAAACATGTAATAAAAAGAAATAAAAAATAATATTTAATAGTATTCTCGTATATTTTATTTTTTACCTATTAGATTAGATAAGATTCATTTATTTTGTCAATAACATACAGTCAAGGATTTTTTATATCATCCCTCTCTTTCCCTCTGGATTGTTCTCTCTTTGGTTTTGTGAAATAAATTTTATATGAATAGAAACCTTATGCTCTTACACTTAAAGTTCATTTTCTATAAATGGTAAATCGGGGGTGAAATCGGTCAAAAATGAAAGGCATATAGAGAAGGCTGTTGTCTTAATTCAACAGCTTGCCAGTTTAAAAAATAATGTGTGATAAATGTCACTGTCAACTTAAGTTTTGAAATATTTAGCAATAAATAATTTAATTTTATTTATTATAAATCTTACTTGACACATAGAAATCTGAATAAATTTGTGAAATTAACACAAAATAAAATAAGTGACCAATTAATATTATATAATTTTTCACACAAGCAACATTAAATTATGATGACATTATTATGACAAAAGATGGCGGGAAAAAAATAATTACATAATGTAATTTGTAAAAATACTTTAGATGTATTTTATTGTAAAAATAACAAAATGGTAAGAACTTGTAGTGTTCCGGGATGCAGAAATGAATCTTAAAGTGGTTGCAATATATCTTTCTACAGGTATGCTAAAGTTTAGTAAGATTACATTATTGGGACTAAGGTGACCATATTTTCTCGTGCTTGAAATAATTTGTGCAATATGATATTTTTTCAGTTTTCCTAAAAATGAAAACATCAAAATAAATTGGCAAAAGAACTTAAATATTACACGACCTATTACAAAATTCTCCAAAGTTTGCAGTCTACACTTTGATCCAAAATCGTTTAATACTCCAAATTCTCTCAGTTTGTTAAAAAAAGACGCTATCCCAATTCCTGCCGTGGTGAGAAAAATTTAGTAATTGATTTGTAGCTATTAGTAGTAGTGCTGATAAAAAGTAGCCAAGTCTTATTTCTTATACCATGGTTACACATACGATTCCTTAGTATTGTATACAGTTTGCTTTATATTGGTGTACATAGTTTAAACCATCACTCGTTTCAGTTAGAATTTGAAACACAAGGAAAACGATAGTGTAAAAATATTGGATATAGGCAACTACCTACATGCAATTCAAATGTGAACTTGTAAATAAATATTGTAATTGCTGCAAAATGTTTATGATTTTGATCACATTGCCTCCCTGTCAATTAACCGAATCGATACTATTATAAGTTACAAACTAAAGTGCATTTTAATTTGTAAGTAACTTTGTTGGTAATATTTCCCTATATATTACTTCCATGCATACAGTAGTATAAATGTCAAAAAAAAAAACAATCGACAATAAACATCGACAAATCAAATCAAAGTTATTAAACCATTGCTTGGTTTGTATATGTAGTATGTATAACAATAAATTCATTCTTATGCCGCAATGGATGACTACGCATAACAAGCGCTCACTGACAACGCACGCTAACTCTTGACAGAAATGCAGCTGCTGCTAGCGGTCATTGCGGACACTAGGTTTCGATCAAAAAATTCTAGAAGTCCAATCTCCTTTTGTTTCTATTATCGGTGGTGGCGACGCTCAAACGGTCGGTTCACACTTAATTCAAATAAGAAAAGAAGCGTGTTAATACGACGCCCTTTTTCGAATTTGACTCAAGCCTAATAAATGTTATATATAAACCCAAAAGTAAATTAGTAAAATTATTATTATTAGTATAATTTACCTGTTCTTCTGATCGACCATGGATCTGTGCAGCGCAGACATCTGCGCCTCCACGTCCCGGGTCAGCTTCGAGCTCAGCTGGTCGAGCTCGGCGCGGGACAACTTGTCGTTACCCTGGAACACAGGCAAACATAGTTAAACACAGTTTTTATACATACATTTCATCAAACCATTTGCTTGATTGACAATAAAGAGATTTTGAAAATCTATTTAGTAGTCTAAACTCAATAACTTCGATAATAGTATCGATAACGTGCATTGGGTCAAATCTTGTTCTTGTTTATCTAGTTTATTTTTGTGGAAGTGGAATTAGCCATCATAGTGGTAAAGGCTCTTATTGTCTCCTACCTACCCAATGTCTAGAATTTTTTCTAGGGATGTGACAGATATTTCTAGTGCAAATTGTGCTGAGCAAAACTAACCAAATGAAAAGAAAATGCTACTTCTAGTTCATTTATTAACCTTACTTTAAAGTAGACTTTGATTAAAGTTTTTTGGACAAAAGACTCACCTTGATGGTAGCGACAGCATTCTTGATAGAGCTTCTCAAATTGTCGATATTCTTCTGTGCATTTGCCTTCTCCGACTTCAACTGTGCTATGACAGTTTCCATATCGCTGAGGTTGTTATTGAGTGCGTTGATCTTGGCGATGGCGCGGTATCTGGGGCGGTGGCGGCGACGGACCAGGTAGCCGCGGACTGACTTCTGAATCTTGATGAGACACTCGCGGCGGTACAGGATCTTGTTCTTTACTGGAAGTGTAATGATAATATGTTATGTTATTATTTTGTGGGACCAAGCATTATTGGAAGAACCAAACGAAGATCTAAATAAAAGTAAAAGTGTCTTTGTGTAGCGATAAGTTGAATACCGGTCTGATGATCCTAAAAGTTTTGGATCTTTTGGCTTTGCACATAATAAGCAAAATAATTTCTGTAGTTGTTAATTCAATATTTTGGCCACTTTTTATTAGATTCGGAGCTGAACGTTAATTCCAAACAGCCTAGTAAATACATGGCATTCTACCACCGACATTTGGACAAGTCAAAATAGAACTACGTCTGATAAATAAATAAAATAAAATAATTATTGTATTAATATGGACTTTTTGTATATCTGAGTCTTATTTCAATATGGTATCAACCTGTAAGTTTTCATAGTTTTTTTATGTACTTACATTTAATAATGGAGAGCACAGCGAATATGCTCTTCCTCCACCTGGACTTCACGAGCCAGGACAGCACTGCATCCACTATAGACTTCAAGTTCTCCGGGTCAGACTTCATCATGGTGTCAAACTCGGAGTACTTCCCGGGACGGAAGAACACTCGCGTCACACCGAATTTGTAGTCCTTGTCGGATAGACCGAAGCTGTGGACTATTGCCTGGAATTATAAGGATATTTTGATTGTAAATAGGTACATATGTGTGTAGCGAATTGTTTGATTAAATTTAAGCTACCCAATCCACCTATGCTTCATAAAATCTAGCTCGGTGATAGTTTTTGTGGTGTGGGTTCTTTTGACATGGCTGACTGACCCAGAAACGCCCAAAATAAAGATTTAAAGATAAAGATTTTTATTAGTAAACAGGTAAATGTGATACAATTTAGTGTTGCTCTGCCTTCTACTGTAGTGTTGACTGTGTTGTAGAAGGCAGGATCTTCCAGGGGATCAATTTGTTTACAATAAAAATATGTTATTCTAAATAATAATATGCTTTACAAAAACATGTGGCTATTCTTAAGCTAACTTAGCCTAAATATGCATTGTATCAAATAAGTTTCGAAAACAAATTAAATTACATTAAATTACGCCGTTATGTGTGTATATGTGTGTGTGTGTATGTGTGTATATGTGTGTGTGTGTGTGTGTGAATGTGTGTAAGTGTGCGTGTGTGTATGTGAGTGAGCATTATTGAATAGTCAATACCGTCGAAATAATTAATGCTGTACAGTAGAACCCATTAATAAGAACCAAAAATAACAACAATAAAAAAGTTAATTATAAGTATTAATCAGGAGGTTTTTCCAGCAGTATTTCTGTATCATCATAATTTAGTGTGTCTAGCCATTTGTAAATTACAATTTTCAGTTTATGTTGTGTCAATTGTCTATTTACCTGAATAGTGCCTAATTCATTATAGAACATTGGTGCAAGATGCAAATAGTGATTCCAGGCTACATCACAGTGATACATTGGAACTGGACATTTTACTATGCGTTTATTAGTCGTAGAAAGGTGAGGTACTACTTCTCGGTGGTATTTACGCAAACATTGAAAAATAAAAAGTTTACGTACGGAAAGTACATCACATAGTTTGTATAACTGATAAGTAGGGTACCGGAAAGGCAACAAAAATGTAACTTTGAGTAGTGCTCTTTGTGCTCTTTCTATCGTTTTCATATTAGTTTTACCAGCATCTTCCCAAGAACATATGCAATAACTAATTGCACACTCAGCCAGTGCTTTGTAAGTTTGTATGAGTAGTTTCTTATCGGCAACATGTATAAGTGTTTTAAAAACATGAATTAACTTCCTCGTACGCTGAGAAACTGTGTGTATATGTGCACCCCATTTTAGATGATGATCTATCATAACACCCAAGTATCTTACTGTGTCCACACTATCTAGTGTGCTACAGGCACAGGTGCGTGGAAGAGATGTGACATTACAAGGGTAGGAGTGGGCTTTAATGTTAAGAGTATGAGGCGGTCTGGATGCCTTAGTTTTACTAAAGGACAGATATTTCGTTTTCGAGATATTGAGTGAAAGTAAGTTGTTTTCTAGCCAGGCTATAACCTTTGAAAGACCAAACTCTGCCTTGTTGAAAGCCTTTTCCCAGCTTCGGTTATCATTGAACAAGAGAACTGTGTCATCAGCGAACATTAGTGTATCGGCCTCTATAGACTTGAGGGTACAAATGGATTGCTATTTTTAGGCCACCCATCTAAAAACTGACTGCGTCGACAGTTGCTTAATATTTGCAAAAAAGACGATAATTTCAGTAACAAAGGTTCACTTCAATCAGTCAATCAAAAATATTTATTTACCATGAAAACAATAAAAACATCACAGAACACTAACCCAAAATTTAAGTTTCAGAACATTCCAGTTATGTTAGCACGAGAGTACTCTTACTTCATTCAGACGATATTAGACCTTATCTACTTAACTATAGAGGCTAATATAGCAAGACACTGACCTCACAGAACACCCTCGCGCTGAGTTTGTGCAGTTTGGGCGGCAGATACACCTTGTACATGTCGTGCAGGTCGCTGAAGGGCGCGCGGGAGGGGTAGCCGTGCTCCATCAGCTCCAGCACGGAGATGGTTCCGGAACATTCCAGCTGAGTCAGTACTAGAGAGCCTTCCACCTCGCGCCCCACCATGCGGGAGTTGGGCTTGATGCAGCGGACGAAGTTTGTTCCCTGGCAATAGGAAAAGGTTTTTTTTTTAATTTCCTCCTCCACACATATTAATCCCCCTACGTTGCAGGGGACCTTTTTTAGGTTTTTTTCTTGTACTTAATAATTTAATGTAATAAAGAATAGGATAAGGTTACATTAGTATCATTAAGACATAATTATGTACCTACTTTTATGAAACTTATTCTCGATAAGTAGATTATTAGAGCTAATATTCATAGTACTTATTGATTATATATCGCTGGTCTGATACAGATGCAGCATCAGCGAGCTGCGAGACTCAAGGACTAAGAATTCCAGGGACGTGAAGAAAATTACTTCTATTTTGGGACCAGAACCTCCAAGGACGTCAAGAAGATGACGATATTTTTTGTCAGAGAGGGACTAACCAGCAAGCGTGTGACCAGATGGTAAACCACAGACTATAGATACCTTTACAATGTGTAAATGATTTTTTATGTATGTATAAACTCACATTTTCCTTTAACTTGTCCATGAGCAGCGACAGCTGGCTCTGGAACTTGGCCCCCACGGAGATGAAGTTGAGCTTCCCCTTGGCGGTGCTGCTGTCGCTGCTCTGGAACAGGCGCTGCACCAGCTCGCTGCGGGACTCCTGCACCAGGAACTCCAGAGACGCGTGCAGAGCGTCGTTGTTCTTCTCTATGAACTGGTTCTGCAATTAAACGAAGGGTGCCTTGAGAAAACTGTTAATCAGGGATACAGTTTATACTTTAACTTTTCAGACTTCACGTTACATTAGTAGTTTTTGTGAAATTTAGACAGGGCTACGGGTTTTTTTTTAATTTTTGCACACCCTACATTTAACTACTAGTTATAGTGGATTTTTTTCTATCAGATCAGATGCAGGCAATATCAAGCCCATATAAAGAAAAAATAAACGTGATATGGGTGGCATGACCACTCCTAACAATTTTATTTAAAAAAAACTTTGTCGAATTGATAACCTCCTCCTTTTAGTTAGAAACTAAGAATAAAAAAGGATAAAAATATAATTATGGCAAATAAATATTTCTGGACACATCACACAGCGCCATCTAGCCCGATACGTATAAATGTTAAGTAAAAGTGTATATTGTGTACTTACAGTATTATAGCAGACAGCGCCTGCGAAGTGTCTCAGCAGGAAGCCTTCGTCGTCTCGCAGCGTGCGGTGCGCCTTCAGACGGGACGAGCGCGGGACTTGCAGTCTAAGGGACATTACAAATATTTTAAACTATTGGCTGCGACATCGCTCGCATTATTTTAGAATAAAAAATCCTAAGCCTATGTCACTCCCAGGATCTCTTACTACCTGCATACCAAAAATATGATGATTCGTTCAACCGTGTTAGCGTGATGCGCGTTTAAATAAACAGAGGAAAATAAATTTGTTTTTTTGCCGATACACAGAATTGATAGCAGAACACTGCTATCAATTTTGTGTTCTGTGTAAAAATCAAATTTATTTTTGTTTCTCTTTCATACTGTCTAACAAACATGCTTTTGCTTTTACATTATACTATGATTAATTAAAAAAACTGACGGGCTGCGGCAAAGACCAGAGTCCTATAAATCAAACACTCACTTTTGATCACTGTGCCAATGGGATAAGTAAGTAGAAATAAGTAATTTCATCACATCACATTTTCAGACATTAAACTTATTCTTCAAATATCAAAGATACACCAATGTAATCACAATGCACAGATTATTGTTTAAACGTTAAAAAAATAGGGAATAGTAATATTGATCATTCATACTACACATTGGAGTACTAATTGAAGGATAAACAATGTTTCCGAAGCTCATCACTTAATCATCACATTACTGAGACAGATAAGGAAATGAAAACAACAGGACAACAATAATAGAGACAGCTCTAATAAAACCAAACAGAACAGGATAATGCTTTTGCGCATCTAGTATTGGATTATTTAATCATTATTATTTTTAAATTCTCAGTTCTTATTGAAATGTAGTAATTTTGGTCTCTTTTACAGCCTCTCAGACCTTTGCCCCAGTATTTTACGGCATAAGAAGGGGCCGTAGCCAACATTATGAGACCTTTTTCAGTCAGAATACTTTAAAATAGATAAAAGAATACTTACTGAAAGAGATTGAAATGGTGGAAAATAACTATTGCAGATTTTAGAATATTATTATAAATAAATATTATAAATTGTTGTTTGAAGTGAAACGATTTCTAATTACCTGTTATTATTAGTACCAAGCTCCTTATGCACCGAGTGTGTGAAGTGACCAAACTCTGGCTTCGGCAGTTTGGACTCCTCATCCAGCAAGTGGAATATACCGTGGTTCTTGCTCTCGATCAAATCTGAAATGCAAATAATGCATGATTATGAAAATTAGCAAATATATTGTATATTTATGAATCTGTTTTAATAATTCTTCCTGTTGAACGAGCGTGAGCAACCTCTCAGAGATTTTCAAGCCAAGAGTTTTAAAATTAATATAATACATGCTTAGAAACTAATCTGTCTAACGCATTTTATTTTATTTTGCGACTGTCGTCCGCACAAACATACCTACATAAAATTTTATAATGCATGAACAAAGTGACCACTGTGATTTTAAAATTTTAGCTTGATATATCTGATAAAAACATGAGTAGGAGAAAAAACGACAGTGGCGCCGCACTAACACACGAAATTACTTGGTTAATTTAACGCAACTTTTAAAATGGATCGCGAAAATCAAGCCATCCTTTCCCACTAATGGTTTTCACCGTTCTTTTTAAAAGTCACGTTTAAGGATCGAGTTCTACCTTCTTAACTTTTATCTATGTATTATACTGACCGATACAATCCTGGTTGTCCACGAATCTGATCTCCGGTACATTGAGTCCCTCCCTCTTGTACAACTCCTGTTCATTCTTCAGAATGCGCTCGTTGAAGAACTGCTGCAGCTTCTCGTTGCAGTAGTTGATGCAGAACTGCTCGAAACTGTTCATTTGGAAGTACTCTGCAAGGAGAAATGGTATAATGTAGTAGTACATATTAGTATTAGTTGACAGGAGTGTTGTGTGTATAAATTTGACTATTTTATGATGATTATTGTTATGTTATATTTGATTAAGTCTTGTGTTTGTAAAATAAGTATTGTTTTCTTGTAACTGTAATAATTAATGTAATTGGCTTCGGCCGTTTTGATTATTATGAAATAAATAAGTAAAAAAAAAAGAAGTAGATTATTTGCTATAAGTTGCATGGGAACAAAATATTCCCACATATATTTTGTAAAGAGAAACAGATGGGTTTTTAGAACAAACACGGTGATACAAACTAAACTGCTGTCTGTGTGCGTTCGTTTGCATAACATAGAGATATCTCAAGTAAAAATTTAATAATTGTGGAGAAACCGTTAGAATCTTATGAATGAATATCCATAAAAATATTATCCTCTCGTTTACACTCATAAAGACGTTTATAAACTTGCGGTTCTTGTTACTTTCTAGTGACATACAGACAAACATCACACAAATGAATATACAACAATACCTAAATATCCAGTAAAATTTTAATTCAAGGTATTTATTTTGACACACAGGACACAACAATATATACATAAAAAAGTTTACAACAGGTAGAATACAAAAGTGATATATGACATAAATTGATGTACCTATCCCGTGAGTAAAAAAACATACCAAAGCCAGCGATATCCAGCACTCCGATGTAGTACGCGGAGGCCTGGAAGGGTATGCTGGTGTTGATGCGGTGCACGATGTAGTCAAACAGCTTGCTGTACACCGCCTTGGCGAGCGCGTCGCGCGCGTTACTAGCCTCGTATGTCTTTAGGGGGACCCTGGAATGTAGGAGATAGGTTTGGTTAGCTATTATTCATATCTTTGAATATAAACAGAATGTAATTTAAGCCGGTATTTTTCTGTTTTAGAGTATCTTGTAATTTAAAATAAAACGATCACGACAATCCCTGATTGTTGATAACAAGGTAAACTCGATTAACAGGTCTCCCATAGCTTATAACACCATCACCTGACCCACTACAACCACTGAATTGGCCGTCTCGTCTTTTAACAGCGTAGTACTTATTTAATAGTGTACCTACGTAACTGAGGTTTTACTTATAAAAATACCTACTCATTAAATCGATAAAAATTACGAATCGTTAAAGAACTCCCATGATAGCAGTTCCCTTGATCCCTAAAAAATATTATATTTGCGTACCTTACGTAAGGTTTCGTGAAACTTTATATTAATTAAGATCTGTACCTATTTTACATGCTAATAAATGACATCTGAATTTGAATCCCTCCCCTGGAGCTCTGCATGAGTCTGGACACGAGTGACATCCTCAGCTCTCCAGGATCGACTCCCATGTGTTGTGCCGCCACAGAGTTTGGACTGACCCAACAGCCACCACAGCATATAATATACAATTTGACATGCGTAAGGATTGACTACTTACATGATAGCAGTTCCTTTAATCCCTCCCCTGGAGCTCTGCATGAGCCTCGACACGAGTGACATCCTCAGTTCTCCAGGGTCGACTCCCAGCAGCTGTGCCGCAGTAGCCAGCGCCGCCTCCGAGTCGGGGCTGACCCCGCAGCCGCCGCGCGCGCCGGCGTCCTCTTCAAACGTGATGTTACCGAGATGTAGTACTGCAGCCACTACGCTGAACACTGACTTGATCTCAGCCTCGGCTAGACCTACTCGAGCTAGCGCCTGGAAAAATAAGGTTGGATATAAATTTATTGGAGTTCTTATTGCATTTACTACCAGATCATCTAAGATGACATTTTGGTGTAAAGTGGACCTTGAACTACGTTTCAATTCATTGTGTGCTGAGAGTTTCTCAAAACGATTACTGAATGAAGTAAGTGTTCAGGCTATCCCATATTTTTAATATACGGATTCAATCACACCAAATCAATTTATGATGATTAGAGGTAATCTAGGTAGTGGAATTCCATTTGGGGCGCTTCCGTGGGTCGGATGACACGTTAAATTGTAGGTCTTGGCTGTTTGTCTAGTACGGCTATCATTAAGCCATGTCAGAAGCCCTTATAGCCGTTTGAAAAATCTCGTGCCAGAGTTGGCCACTCTCATTCAAGAAGAAGAAGAGGTAATCTCATAGGTAGATATGTCAAAAAAATAACTAAGCACAAAAATTCTAGCATTTTTTAAGGGTTTGCTTAATATAAACCTAGATGGCGCTATATGAAATGTCCCAGATTTTTTTCTCCGGTTTATAGTTAACTAGTAAAAAAGTTAAAGTTTTCATACCTGGTTTAACCTTTGGAAATCTTCCACATCATCCAGTATAGGGTCCCGTAGGCCTCCCTTAGCCGTCTGTTGCTTGCTCTTGCGGTTAGCGGGAATTTTCTTTTCAGATTCTGGGCTCGTGAAGTATTGCGAGCAACCATTTTTGAGGTACTGGAATTCAAAATCCAGATTAATTAATTGATTGATTGATTAACGCTTTAATTGATTCGGTCATGGCAAATATAATAGAAAATCTTTGACTTGAATGATCAACGAAATTAATATGGAGGCTGTAAAATGGTAAATTGCAAAATAAAAGGCCTAACAAAGCAAGTACATCTTGATTGAACTGATAAATATACTATCTGTTGACTTTTTGTGGATCATTAGATTTAAAATAAATAATACATTTACGGGGACAGCAAAACATCAGGGACATTTCGTGCGGACTATGATTCCGCAAGGAATGCCTCCTAAGTACATGACGTATTAAATAATGTAACTATATGTACTTGTTAATTATACTAACCCTAGCCTGTAAGAATAGTTATAAGTTACTAACAAAATATGGATCAATCAACCAATTGTAGTCCGAAATAAATCATTTTGAATTTGAATTTGAAAACATCATTTACATATATTTTAATTCTTTAAACTTACCAAATAATCATCAGGTTTGGTGATATTCAGCGCCGTCCTCAACTCTTGCGGTGCTCCGGCGCACAGCAAATAAAACACATGATAGTTCCTCTCTTCAGCACTCTGCGTGCAAATCCTACTCTTTTCCAGCAGATAGTGCGATATATGTCCACCAACCACTTGATATTTATTGCTGAAGTGAACTTCCATGAATTTGCCGAAACGCGAGCTGTTATTGTTTCTAGTTGTCTTTGCGTTGCCAAATGCTTCAAGGATTGGGTTAGCTGAGGAAATAAATGTTACAGATAAGTTATATTTCTATAAAAGAAAATAGATATACATCTTATAATTTGACACACATTGTGATTTGAACTTGTTTACCGCGTCTTTCACTCGTTGCTAAATTTAACTATGATCACCGTACCTTCATATGTAATTTTGAAAACCAAATAATTGTTCAATTTATTGATATATCCTTGTCTAATGATATACTGGGCTACTGGTAACTATTGTAACATAAAAAACGTGAGTTTCCAAAAGTCGTAGAACAAAAGTAGTTTTTTGACGCAATAACCTAACCAAATTTACCCTGGATAGAGTACCTAATGCATATGATATTTTCAGTTTCAGTAGAAGGTATGATCTCATCAGCCCTTATCAAAGAAAAAAAATAATTAAGTAAATACTTTTAACTGACCATCCAGAATCTTCTGCTCCACCGGGCCGGCGCCCTTGGCCCACAGGTCGCAGAGGTATTTGAGTATGTACTTGGTAGACTCCGTCTTGCCGGCGCCGGACTCGCCCGACACGATGATGGACTGCGACTGCTTCAGGGACTTCATGTCGCGGAAGGATTTGTCAGCTGGAATATAGATATAGGTACTTACGTAGTGTTAGACTTTAGTGTCTTTAATTTTTTAATAAAAATTTTAGAGGCTGTACGAGTACTACTTTAAAATCTATATCAACTGATGATATTTTATTGATTATTCTCGTTTTATAAAGTAACAATGTTCTATACATATAATAATGCTGAAGAGGTAAAAAAATTGAACATAATATAATATTATATTAGAAAAAAAAGGGTTTGGGTATAATTTAAATCGATAATAAAACACGTTTCAGCAGTTTTTATCATTTTTTGTCTGCTTAGATAAGCAGTCTTTTTATGTCTCTGATTATTAAAACGCTCATCACGCAAAAACAGCTGAACCGATCATCATGATTGTATGTAACTAGTATCTTGGTGTGTCATGGGCTACTTTTTGTCCTGAGCGATAAAGCGAGCGAAGCTGCGGGCATCCGCTAGTTCGAAATTAAAAGGTCAACTAATCATTTCATATTAGAGTTAATAATTAGGTAGGTAATAACTAATGAGACTACTAGTAGTGTCTCTTGGTTAAAATCTGTTGAAAATTTCTTCCATATTATTTTTTAGATATTGGAATAGGCACCTATAGCAAACACGTGCGGCGGCAGTTCTCCCAGCGACTTGCCCTGGTACTTCTTGATGGTGGTGGACGAATACATCTCTGGAATATCCTCGTAGGGGTTCACAGCTAACAGGATGTTTGCTACGTACGTCTGAAAATTAACAAACGTTGAAATATTAGAAATTATTATTAAAATGAAATTATCTAAATAAATAGTAAGTGGGTAGTTATAGTATAATGTGTTATGCCTGTGTTCCTTTTAGTCACACTCCTAAATCCTAATTTCTATAGTTGAACCTATTAGACCTCACTAATTAGGCAGAATACCGGTTTATAAAAGGGATAACAAAAATTGGTAATATCTTTCACATCCATATAAATAATCCATATAAAAAAGGCACATTATTAAAAGAGGTTTATATTGCAGCAGAGTTATTGTTTTAGTTTTATTTGCATTTAAAGAAATTTCGTGTCGGTAGTTTGGTTCATTCATTGCCCGTTGAATCTTTCAAAGGACTTTTTATTATTTTATGACAAATTTTAAAACACACGATAACATTTTACTTGATAATGACAAAAAGTCCACCTATTGTTGTTGAGGACAACGGAAGGCTCTAAAAGGTTGAAAACAATTAAAACATTGACATGATAAACCTACTATCATTTTCACTTTAATTTGTTATTTAGCTGTTCGAAACTAAAAGCGCCTCGCGGTGATACCCGCATCTATACGAGATAAAAATAGCCTGTGTATAATTTCTACATTATTTTACACAAATCTGCTCAGCGGACTAAGTCTAAAACAGGAAGAAACACAAGTACTACATGCTAACAAACTTAGGCCTTTATAAAATTAGTATGATTCTGTTTGCGGTAATCATCATCATCCACAGCTTTTCATATCCCACAGCTGGATATAGGCAATACGCAAGTAGAACAGTGAGTTAGAAGTAGCAATCAATAAAACCTTAGATATAGCAATAAATAGGCACTAGGTATATAACCCTGCAGTTCACAACGTCAGCAAACATGTGAAGTATACTTGAGTCAAGGTGACAACAATAATGTATGTATTTTACTGTAAATGTGACTCACTCGTGTACAGAACTAGAGATTATGATAAACTATGTTGTACAATCTATAAAGATAACTCACGTAAATCTTGCTCTTCTTATATCGGGTTAGAATGTTGTTGAGTAGTGTGGCTTCGTTTAGGAACATTAGTTCACCTGAAATTATGAGAAAAAGGTTATTATTTGAAACTTCAAGCTAGTTTCCTTACTTGAAAACCAGAATCATCTAGCGAGTAGTTTTAGCCATTCATTATTTGGTATATATTAGAAAACATATGGAAGAGGTTGACTTATCTGTCCTAATTTAATTAGAACAGTTTCCGGGAAACAATGTATTTTCCAACTTTTGAAGGCTTTGCATTTAACGAAGAATTATATCAAAATACAAATAACTATGTCAAGGCACAGAATAAGTACGGTCAAGGTTCTATACCATTAGCTTAATATACTCTTGTCAACGAGTTGGTTTAAAGCAAAACCACCCTTATTACTATGGCCATAGAGTTTTTCTTGCAGTTATCATCGACTCCCAGTCGGGTCTCCAGCGGGGAAGATATCCTCGAAGCTGCAGACTCGCCTCGGGTACTTGTTTTCCATGTGAAAGACTTCGATCTTTTCCTACGATTTGTTTTAAAAACATTCTTGATGCGATAGAGTTGACTTACAATTATCATCGACTCCCTTAGCCGGGTCTCCAGCGGGGAAGATGTCCTCGAAGCTGCAGACTCGCCTCGGGTACTTGTTGTCCAGGGGGAACACGTCTGCCTCCTCCCCCATGAGTTCGTGCAGGCGAGCCAGCACGAACCCCTCGTTTGGGTCTCGCACCCATACCAGCTGCTTGTCGATAGTCATGGTTCACTGCAACAAAGCATACGGGGACGTTATTGGCTAGGCATATGCTAGCTATATTTGTGACGAAACTTTTAAAATTGTGATGTAGCACAGAAATGAAGTTCGTATAGGTATAACCATACCAGGACAATTTGTGTGACTGCAGGGTTTCTTAACCTTCTGCCAAGTGTATTTGGTAGAATCGTTAGAGTATGGGGTTGGCAGTCATCAATATTGCATAAATGGCCTCTATATATCAGAAATAGGTCACGAAACAATTAAAGTGATTTAGCAGAGACTCGGACTCATTACCTAGAAAGATAATTACTTTTAACAACTTTCTGTTCATTGCAGCGTTACCATGAAATAATGTCTAATCGAATTTTCGACGGTAAGGTAACCCTAAAGTAAGTATCAACTGTCCAGCTGCGGTATACAAGCGAGGTGTCGGCCACTAATAACAAGAACCGCAAACAAACTAGATTAGCGTAGCGCCCGCAGCGTCACACGTATTACCATCCGTCTACTTCCTTTCATATTATGCGTAGTTATGAATAATACATAGCCATGAGAATAAACGCATTTGCATATTATGAAGAGCATGCAACCAAACGCTTCCTACTTAGTATTCATATAACAGCAAGCAACCTAGAGCGATTTAAAAATAATAAACACAACGTGTCTTTCATACAAAAATAACACAAACACGGAAGTAAACAAGTAGATCGGAACAAGACCGCTAGTTGTTAACACAGATATCATAATACGCATGGCAGAAATTAAAACCGTAATGAAGGAATCATAACAGTTTAGTAGAGTACGCAATTAACTCGCTTTCGTGGCAAGCAGGCATACTGTAACACTTTCATACGAGCTTACGTAATAGAATAAAAACATGTAACAATGGTAATGTCCGCTCGAGCACCGTTCCGCTCCGCGAGAAGCAGGAAACAAAAAAAACAACATGTAGAGATGAATAACAAGCGCATACATAACAAACTTGTCAACATTTAAATTTCAAAAAGATTACAGCATCGAAAAAAATCGCACGACGGCTTTTTAAAATGGCTTACGTTACGAATGATGAAAATGCAAATGCGAAGTTATTTATAATCACCACACGTAAATCTTCTTCTATTCTAGCATCATTTAATGACCGCATAAAAGTCAACCACAACAACACGAAAACATTTGTGCCGAGATAATTTATCAAAAAGAACCAACTAACACAATATATAAGTAGCTGGTGAAAGTATATCAGTTATGGAAGTTTGCGCAAGAGATAAATTGCCCAGCAAACTATTGTCACGTACCGTGAAGTAGTTTGAATGGGAAAACCACAAAAACTAGACTGTTTACGCAAAACTGGTCTTTAATTGTGGTAGGATTTGTAAATGTTTATTGCACAACGGTGATTTACCACTCCATGGAAGCTAGAGTAAAATAAAAACTAAACGCTTCAATCACAAAAAGTATACGCAGATTGTACTTAAGTAACGGGGCACCGAACAAAAAGGAAAACAGGATGAGAGAATCAACTGTTTGATAATATTCAAATAATACAAAGCATATTCAATAAGTTTCGATTGAAATGAAAACCACAAACAGCAAACCTGAAACTGGCACAGCGACATTATCCAAAACGCACAAAAGGAAAGCGCAAAACGTATGAACGAACAGAGAAGAGTAGCGTAAATAAACGGATGCAAATTATTCAGCCCAGCGAGAAGTAACAGCCAAGAGACAGCACGAAAGCGCGCCTAAATTACCTCCAGCACAAACCAAACCAAATAGAACAAAGCAAAATAAAATATACCTTGCGGAATCTGTTGAAACACTCTACCATCGCAGCCAAGCGAAACTGCAGCGAATAGGCTTTAAAACTTTATGATAAGACTAAATAATGCACATACACCAACAAACAGGAGACAACTTTACGTGTACTCGTATCACTTAACTTTACATCTAACTAACAAACTTCAATGCTAAAGCGTATCTTCAACAATAGAATGAACCGGACTGGACACACGAATAATTGATAACTCGGTACGTGTGATATCAGCCAGTTATTGATAAATTGAAATCTTTAATCTCCCAAGGCATTGAACTCATTGTCGTCTGTTCTTTAATCTTCACTTCTCATGACTTTATTAACACCAAGGTTAAGAGCGCTTTATAATTTGCCAGCAGCGATACGATCGAGCGAACCTACGGACTTGAAACAATAGCTGGTAATTGAATTGCGTTGCAGTATCATTCTTCACATTCTCCGCCATTGTTTAGATGTGGATTTTCAGTACCTAGTGCATTTTAAAGGTTATTTTCAGACGCTCTAAATACAATAAAAACTCAACAACAACTTCAAGAATGTCCGAGCCAGTCTGGACTCCTATGACGCATCAAAAACAGATAACAAATACAAACCATAAACTTTTCACTGAATTTGATACTCTTGTGTAAAATCACAACACATTTAACCACTTATACTCGCCTCAATCGGGTGTCTATTAATAACTGGCCGACAATTAAATCTTTCGCGATCAAAACAGTATCGATGCCGCATCGACGATTGTCGAAGCTTCTACTTCGCGGAATATTAATCTTATCGAAACTAGATATTTTATCACAGTAATAGTTTATCGTGAATTTATCGATGCAGACAAAAGTACGTTTATTTATTATATCTGATGCATTTCAATTTGGTGCTGATAATTAACTCTACCAAGAAATGAACTTAGATACAATAACTTAAGAGCACAAACAAGCGGTTTCTTTACAAATAAAATAAATAAATAAATAAATAAAATAAAATAAAAATAATCTTACACTTAACGAACACTTGCTTGGAACAAAGCATTCTCTTGAGTCACGGGCTTAATTTAATCGCCAGTTTCTACTGGACAGTCACTTCTTGGAACATTTATTAATTAATTTAATTTTATCAACATCTGCGCATGATTTCTCACCGCTGTTAATTAATCTCTTTAAATCTTGTTACAATCTCGTGTCCATTCTTTTCGTATGTATGTTAGTAAGACTGTTTATTCCTTTCCAGATTGTTAGCCATAAAGCTATGAGGACAGTTACCAATTGAAACAATATACATATGCATGTACATATGTACATACAAAACAATTCAGTGACTGAGAACATAGTTCACGTCCATTATTCATCTAACAATGACCCGAATGCATTGCGTAGTTGCAAACTGTGCATTATCAAATGTTGCGTGAGACTTGAAACAGGTTAGCGTTATTCGTTATATCGATTGTGGGGCCTTGGGTATGTTGCTGATTTTGCATTATTATCTAATAAGTTGTTTCTAATGCATAGCAGGCCTTGATTAGGGTTTCTAAAATGTGTCTAGGACACTTGATGGTTTGGTTTACCTAATCTTTCATCTAAGTCACATAACCTAAAAATTAGTAATATTAAAATCAAGTCAAGTAAAGAGTAAGTAAGCTTTTCTAAAGATTTTGTAAGTGCCCCTTTTTTGTAGTAGTTAGAAGTAGTATGTTTAGTTTTTCTTCCCTTGTTTTTATATTTTATTATTGTAAATAAAGTACGAATAAAATAGTCAAGTAAGCGTGTACAAGTTTTCTAAAAGAAATCTACTTGCTGACTGTACCTAGGCCACTCAATTGTGATAAATCCCTGCGAGATTTGCATGACTACAAAAAGATAGCATTAGTCATTTGGATGATGCTTGTGGTCAACCATTAGAAGGAGCTGGCCACAAAAATTGATTCACTTTTTATTTTTCTGAACTGAGCATTTTATTTCCCAAAGTAGGTACTTTTTCCTGTCTTCCACTTTATAGTTACAACGTTGCCGTATTGTCTCATTAACTTTAGAGCTTGTACTTTAAGAAGGTCGGCCAGGCATTGGGGTCAGGTCGAAGCACCGACACAAGGTAAGCTAATACCACGGTCTTTCTACAACATCAACATGGCAACATCAATCATGCCAATGACCCTAACATCTTTAGATCGCAACGGACAATGGTGTTGTGGCCATACAAACCAGACCTTTACAGACACCTTGCTGAAGAAATCGCGACCTTAAAGCTTTTGTAACTTGCCAAGTGATTGTTCCGTGATGTGAAAGCAGAGGTTTAGTGTTAGTGGCTTCGCAGCATTTGTGCTGACCTCGCCACATTCGTTTGTGCCGTTTTCGGGAAATTGACCGCACCTACCTACTTTCTATGTTACTTGTACTCTCGAAGCTCACGCGGAAAAGCTTGTGTTCCGGTAGTTACGTCGACTAACTATGATGCAGAAATGGTCGCTGTTGAAGTTTAACGTAACTGACAGCACAATATACTGTCACTTTCTATTTATGCTGTAGGTACATGGATTTGGATTTTAAATATAAAAGTAAGTTTATTTTTGTTATTATGTACTCAAATATGTATTATTTAAATCAGCTTTGATTTATCTAGGGATAGGTTGATTTTATTTTAAATCATCTAATTATTTCCGTGGGAGTATTTCTTATAGCAGACAATGCAATTAATCCAGGTACGATTTCCGGTACTTCGTATTATAATTTGACCTAAATGAAGAATTGATGATAGCAATTGGATTACACGAGCGCCGGGCACGCAAGTTAAAGGTATAAATTGAATAAACATCGTAGAATAATTTGTACATACAGAATACGGAAATAATATCGTGCAGTCACTTACACTATAAAAATTATTTTAAGCAAAAGCAAAAACCGACTTCAACTCTACTGTCACGTTACTGAACAAAAAAAAACAAAAAACACTGAAAACTGTATCAAAATCCAAAAAGTAGTTTTGGAAATATGGGTTTCATTGGGAACATTGGTTTGCATAAACTTTATCAATTTGTTGGTTTATTGGTTTTTTCTCAAAAAGTACTGAACCGAATGAAAAACAATTTTTATGGGACTATCTCGCAAACTATCCTCATCGATTAAAACGAAAAATTGAAATCGGTAGATAAACAACGGAGTAATCGCGTAACATCCCCACAAAAAAAAATCAGAAGACTGATTACCTCCTTTTTTTGGAAGTCGGTTAAAAAGATCTGCTGTTCATGCAATGGATCATAATACAAGTCATATTATCAGACATACTAATTTCTTGTACAACAAAGTCTAGGAAGTAGTAGTCTTACTTTCTAAAAATAAGTTGGATGACTAAGAGATATTAATTTACATAAGATATATAAATAGGGTCAATTAACACGTTCAATGACATTTATAAGACTACCAAGTCATTTTAATTGATGTCATTAAAGAATTTCCATGGCATAAAGCCACATTACCTTGTAAGTAGACATACACAGATGTTTCTTGTGCAAATATAGTGTGTATTATACTAGCCATGTAATCTAAAGTAAAACAAACATTAAGTGTCGAACGATCGTTTCGCTACCATATTTCCAATTTATAATCTATCTATACATATAAAACTCAAAGGTGACTGACTGATTGACTGACTGATATAGTGATCTATAAACGCACAGCCCAAACCACTGGACGGATTGGGCTGAAATTTGGAATGAAGGTAGATGTTATGACGTAGGCATCCGCTAAGAATGAATTTTTGGAAATGCCACTTTTAAAGGGGTGAAATAGGGGATGCAAGTTTTACTTCTTAATGCGAGCGAAGCCGCGAGCACCCACTAGTACATAATAAGCAAGCAGGGTTTAGGATGATTAAAAGTAAAATGGTGGTTGATATTAAATTAGAACATAATATGTAACCATGTAAAAACTATTAAAATCTTTGTCTAAATCTAAACCTAAGGAAGCGCCTACACTGCACAATACAAGTACATTATACTTCCTATCCTAGTGTGGAGTGTAGCGCACAAAATTGTAGTAACTAGAACCAAAACTTTTGCTAAACAAAGTTATCTTTAATTGTTTATTTGGGTGGTGCTTCCAAATACGGTATTATGCTAACTATTCATTGAGTATATAACTTGTTATATTAAGGATTCGTCTTCAATAGTATGTTTTAAATGTTGTTTGTAATGTTTGACTTGATTTGATTGCCGCAATGAGTCAGAGGGTCTCAGTGCAGAACCAAATTGTTATTTCATTACCAACCTCCGGGGTCATGTGCGTGCGAACATTCGTCACAATAATTGGTGTCTGGGTCACCACTTCAAAAACTTTTAGTATATTTTACACTTGGTAGTACTTATAAAAGCTTCTACCAAAATTCTAAATAATTTTTTTCTGTCTAACTAAGCAACTTGACGAAGTAAAGGACAAATTTAGCATATTATATGAATACAGCGTATGGATATTCCAATTGGAACCGTAAGCAAATTCAATTCAAGTGATAAAAGCAACACAATCAGCCAAAATTTTATCTTATCTCGCAGCCAAGGTAACTAACACAATGAAAATTCTATAACACACTAGTCCGAGTATTACTCATAGTTCGAGACAAAAGGCAATTTTATGAAGCAATCATATTGTTACAACTCAATTTGAAGTAACTAACAGACGATCAGCAAATAGATTTAATAGCGCGTGTTAGTCAAGTCTTTCCATTTGGTAGGAAATAAAATAGTTCATATCATTTAAGAAAAGTATATAAGTATTATATCCGTTATCTAGTACCCACGACACAAGCGTTTGCTTAGTGTGGGGCTAGATGGCGCTGTGTGCAATGTCCCGGAATATTTATTTATTTTTATTTATTTATTTAGAAGGCAATGTACGTATGGCTTGTAAACAGCCTGATTCCGCCTGATCGAGCTATAGTGTAGGTGGCGGTACACTTGAACACCTGTTTTCAAAGTACACAGCCTGCTTCACTACAGTACCGGTTCTCTCCTACACATTAAATCAGTTATCTGCAAATTACATCTATGTTATATACCATAATGATGATGAAGATACATATATTATAAGGAAATTCCGAGTAGGAGTCGTGATGAGAAATCGACAATAGCAAGCTCATATCAAAACGTGACTGGAAAAGCTATTACCTAGACTGGGGCTAGTCCGGCTTCGTGACAAAAACTTAGCAATGCTAGCACCATAAATGTACCAGATGTTAAATAACATGGGCGCAGAAAAATAAGCAGCCACGCAACTCTTCACAATTTTTTGTCAAAATCTTAAAATATATGGCAATAAACACGAGACCCAAAAGCGGCAACGCAACCATAACTATTATAAATCGCGTTATGAATCGTTTAACTATTCCTAGCACGCGACTGGTTCCATCATTCAACGTAATGAATTAGGAGTTTAGAAAAAAGTGCGTGAGTAAGTACGTGCACATTAGTCATCATAACCCCAATGCCAAGGTTGACCCATAACGCCTTCAGCTGCGTCTCACCAAACTGGTTTCGGACACAAAGTCGGTCATACTCGAATCGTGTTATCCGAACCGGTAAATGTAACGCTAGCGTAATGCTGATGGCAGGCTCACTGCATTTGCTAAGAAGCGGTTTTCGGACACCGTAAAATAATATCAGATAACGGAACGTTAATGCAGATCAATTTATACCTAACATCGGCGGGCCATCGCAACCAGAACGGCAGTTTTTATGCTAATTCAGTGCTTGTTGCAAGAGCTAAATCTAATTTTGGGGTGAATATTAATGGCTACCATTGAAGCCAATTTAAATACAAACCACCGTAACATGGGTCTCAATTTATGATTCACGGAAAGCGATATCATTGGTTGGGATATAATGGCAACAATCAAATTTAACATGACACTATACATGTAATAACAGGGATGACTGAACGCTAAATCGTACAACTCATCTAATACACACACTTTCACCTTTCATGATGAGTTTACTCAAATAGAAAGATGCGGAATAATACGATATGAGAGCGGGGAACATAATTACAAGAGATGATGTAAACGATACAAGATAAACTAAACTGATACATAAAATCCACGCTAATGCAGATCCGTGATATGGAACGGCTTCATGTTTCCGCATACTTTGCTGCGAAATAGGTACGGATACAGAAAAGTAGAGAAGAATCAAAAATATAGGCGACAAAGCCGGTGATATTTTTAAAATTGAGCATATTAAAACTGCAACAATATTAGTGCAATGTAGATTTTTAGTATGAGCGTCGTAACAACAAATACTTACAATGAACGCAAAACATGCTCTGGTGTCGCTAGGCAATACAATAGCCATTACCTATGTACATAACCACTTAAGTATACATAGCCATAGATGACATTTCAGATTTCTTAGCTCTCTAGTTCCCCACATTTGGCATATTTAACGTCAAGTTTAATTATGCATAAGAATTTCTTTTCAACAAGCCTACATGTATTTCTCTTTTATTGTCAATCCCGACTCATGCTCATCGCAAGAAAAATCATATAGGTACACAAACTGCCACAGTTAAACATGCCAGATCTTTCAATGCATGTCGATTGGCAATTTAAATCACTAATAAGGCAATGATTGGGGTCAATCTGAATCAATATGGTGCAGGTTAACGAATAAATCGCCACCGGCGCACCCGCAGGGCCATATCAATTGGCTCCCCTGCTGAAACTCTGACGCACGGATATGTGATGCTAGTGGGAATACTCTACTGCGCAGTTTTTATATTGCTGTCATGCAAATTATAAAATGCAGCCTAGCTTTGCAACATCATAATACACCTCAGTTGAATACAAGGAAATATTGTTGCAGTTTTGCAACGGTTGTGGATAGCGATGATTCAAAGGTCAATGATAATAGTTTTATTTTCCTCGAACCAATATTTTTTGACAACTATTTAGACGCAGCCCTATTTGCTATACCAATTCAACTAAAGCACAACAAAAGCAAGCAAAAGGCATTACGATTTTCGAACACCAAACAAAATCTAACAAGAAATGACTGCAGTATGCAGATATCGTGACCAAGTTTTTAGTTCAGCCGAAAGAGAAGCGTTCCGGCAGTCTGTGGATCTAGAACAGCTCTGCAGGCCATGACGCAACACGAAACGAATTACCTCCAGCACGCCAAATCACAACTCTTGACACGCTACAGCTACTATAAGAATAGGGAAGCGAATCGCGTTGTCGATAAACCAGTCAAAATAATGACACCAGTCGGTTCCTGTTAGCACCAAACTACATAAACAAGAAATTAAATGACTACGATTTCAACAGTAAATCTCTATGGATGCCACAAATAATAATTGATCTGTGATGATGTTACTCACGTTCAGAACTAATAAATTTCCAGGTATTATGAGGATCATTAGTTGTAATTTCGCAATTAGTTGCGATGCAACGGCACCGCACATGTACCCTGGCAGAGCTGGTAAGAAGGCGGACGTCATCCCGTTAGTGCCAGATAATCTCTTCGAACCGACGACGTAACGGGACCGGAGGCTTTGCCCAGAGCCGGTGGACACTCGAGCCACTGTAGCGTAACGCTCTGAAGCCTTGCAACAACGATCGATATCATATAACGTGGGAAGTGGAGAATATTCTTTCACAAGAATATGAATTTCTGAACAAGATTGTTTAATACTTTCCAAAGCGTAAGGTCATCGGCAGTTTCAGCTCGCACCTTATTGGCTAATGTTGCTAAATCATCGCGAAGAAGCCTGAGATACAGATAGAGAGTTAACGCTTTCACTGTGTTGTGTTATATCGGGCTATTGATCAAAAACCGTAATTCATGTAATGGGATGAGAGGGAAAGTATCGTTTAGCATTTCCAACTTAGCATACGCAAATGATTCTGGCAATACTGTTGTAGGATATGATTTCACCGTTATTTAATGAATCGCTCGGTATATAAATATATCGTGCACACGCGAGCAGATAAAATAAATGCCATTTCTCTATTTTCACTATATACTAAACAACATACTGGTTTATCGTGCTTAAATTTTGCCCGTATAGTGTCGTGTAGTTTATAAATCATCAATATAGCGAATGTTAACAAGGGTTAGGGTCACAAATTTATTTCACACGATAATGACCTCTAACAATAAGGGGCATTATCAAATTATAGGTACGTGACCTGGCTCAAGGTTACTAATAGGTACAATTAACACGCAATTATTTGGATTTTAAATAAACGTATTTAAATACACTATTATAAGAAAGTGTGTGTATTAATATGTTATTCGACTACATAAGATAGATTCGGTGGGATTCTTGGGATCGGGCGCTGAAATTTATCTAGTGCTAGAGTTATTGAATTGCAATTCTTAGTTTTTTAGTTGTGACACTATTTTATATTTTTATATAATATAATTTTATTGAATAGTTTAAGACATGTCTATGGGTTATGTGCCTGATAATAAAGAATTTTATTTATTTATTATTATTTTCTTTATTTCACTTCACAGATTCTCGGGTCTTACGCCCGGTATTTTTAAGGCATCAGTGGGGCCGTAGCCAACACTGAGAGGCCTTTTACAATGTTATACTTAAAATTAAGTAAAAAATACAGATAGAGGATGTTAGGTATATAAAGTAACTATTGCAGACATGGTATTAATGTTACAGGCTATTGTGTTGAGTTGTTCATTGACTTAATTAAACTGGTCTATTGTACGAGGAACGGCACCCGCCAGTTATGCCTCATTCATAAAAAATATAGCGGGTGATGACTTGCCACTCACTAAATGGGCCCTCCACAGAAGGCAGCCTAAGATGACGCCGGAAGGGCAACATTGGTGTGAGTGGCTTAGGGTGTCGAGAGGTGTGCTGCGCGTTCTCTGAGCGGTACTAGCGGCGTTATGCCCTTTAACACTTCCACCCTGGAGCTTAGGTACTTAGCTCTTGCGTCTTCCACTCCCGGACGGCCAATCAAGGCAAGCCGGGAGGCAGGGGTTCTCATTTAGCCCCCAGGGAATCGGGGTCCGCGGTGACGCCACTCACCGACGACTCGCCATAAAGTCGCCCCTGCGTTATTTATTATTATTATTATTAACAGATCGCAGAGATAAAATTTCGTTTTAAACCAACTTTAAAAAGGAGGTTATCAATTCTTCTACAAGATTTTTTTAGTAAGAGTTTAAAGCACCTAAGCTGTATGGGTTTTGAAATAAAGCAGGCTTTGCTAGGGGTCGGATATCCGCGTTTCCTGGAGCAGCGACGCGTGACCGCGCCATCCGTTTGGGGCTCCCGTGCCGGCGCACTGTGCCGACCGTGACGGAGCCTGTCTATACAATGAACCGAACACCTGCATTAATCATGGTGACGTCATGTCACGTGAAATAATGACAATGGAATTTATTAAGTAACTACTATAACTTTATGATTATTAAGTGAACGAATTGTTTTAAGTTATGACAATTGCATTTTATGTAGCTTCTAACTATGCATCTGATCAATATTACACCTGACTGGCCAAGAATAGGTTTGTAGGATAAAATTTGTTGACAAAATTAATAATAATTGATCGTAAACTTAACCACGACTACATCTGAGAACATATTTGCTTATAGTATGAAAACTGATTACAGATAGATGAACAGAAAAATAATTGAGTGGGGGTAATCACCTTAACTCCGTTTATATATACAATACAATATAAAACGACTAAACATAGCCGAGTTTCGAAGACATGATCGGGCAAATGTAGGCCGTTCAACTGGAGCCTTAGAAACCTCCGTAGTAGAGAATGTTAGATCGATATGCCGTAATGACGCATATTTCTAAAGGGAGCTACACAGGGGAGTGGGATTGGACCTGTGACATTTAACAAAGGTGAAGGCAAAAGGAAGGAAAAGCGAGATTGGATTTTCGTACGCCAGTCACGGAGGAAAACAGTTTTAGCGTTATTGTATGGACGTGTCATCGGCCGCAATCATGACATCACAGCAGGCTTCATAGGTGTATGACACGTCAGAAACACAACACACTCTTATATGGCTTGAACGTTTGTACAGCTGTCGGTGTAGCATAGAATAACATTTCTTCTTCATCCGAAGCCTTATTAGAGCAAAGTTTACGATTTTATAACACGACGTTACGTTATTTAAACGAGCTATGTACTAATTTGTATAATGACCTTCATATACTAGTTTTTTGGTTTTTGGAGAATGTCAAATTACCTATAGAGAATCTTGTTAGTTGGCAAACTTGGTGGGCTCTGGACTAACGGAATTTGAATAGTCAAGGACGACAGTATTGATTACGGCTTTAATTTATTAAACCGTGTCGGCTTCGCACTATAGATTAGCTACTTAGAATAGATCTTTCTAGAATCTGTTGCAAGTATGGAACATTTGCACTTGACGCGTTGCAACGTTGCAGGAGATTACCGTTATTGATACAGTACAGCCATAATTATAGTCATGATTGTAGGATTTATCAAATTACAGCATAAATAAGAATGATGCAGGTGAAATTATCGCATAATAATGTAATTTATTACTGGGATTAACAGTCATTGATAAAAATAATGCTGTAAAATATTGTAGATCATTAGGCATTTCCAAGAAAGTAGGTTAGTTATTTTCCATTCATTCATTCAACTTACATTAATGAACTCAAGACTAGTATCATATTTTACAACATAAGTACCTACCTATATTTTTTTCACTTAACTTATGAGTGTTTTTCAATAATAAGTCTTACAGAATTAAAATGCCTGCAATTCTACAATAAATTCAAAAAATTGGTGGCAAAAGTTGAAATTAACAGGAGACAGACCGGCTACCTTGATATTTGGTGTTCAACAGAACTATGAGATGTTCTTCACAACAAAAATGTTTGTATAAAAGATCTAACCATTTACCCTAGATTAGAAACAAACACCTTCTGATTGTAGGTTACATGCACATTCTTTACTAGTGCAGCTACCTAGTGCATGTAAGGACTTTCGTACGCCTTATCTTATCTTCAGGGTTGTTATGCGCATACTTCCATTAAAAAAATACGAGCCACACCTTGTGAATGCGGATAGTAAAAAAACGGTTGGTAGTATAAAATAATACAAAATATTTATTAAATAACAATGACCTAAGAATAAAGGTTACACGGGCTAGATCTGGCGCCTGTTGCCGAATGAGATGCCACTCTGCTGGCCCGCGTTGGTGCCGTACTGCAGTGAGATGACGTTCTGGCCTGCTTTCAGCTGCTCTTCAGTAAACTCGCGCACGTTCTTGTCGGCTTCTTTGGGCCCGATAGACGGCTTGCCGAAGTTGCCGGCCTTCCTTCCGAGGGACTGCAGGCACGTGACGACGGAGTACAGATTCTGCTTCTCCCAGAGGTCGATGGTCTGGAAGGTTTCCTGAGGAGGCACGCCCAGTTTCTTAGCGGCCTCGAGGAAGGCGTTGATGTTCTCCATGCACTTGAAGGCCATGGTGGACTGGTTGACCTTCTTGACGGAGCCCTCCTGGATGGAGTTGACCAGCTTGCAGAGAAGGGTGCCGTCCTTGAGCACCTCGTACAGGTTCTCGGCACTGCCGTCGGTGTTGGCGGGCTGGCCCGTCAGCGCGCGGATCCACTCTAGGGTCTCGCGTGCGATGTCATCGTTGTACTTGCTGTTGATGCGGGCCTGCGCCTCGGCGTTGATGCCGGCCTTCCCTGCGCGGTAATCTGCCATGTTGTGTGTTGACAAGAGTACGGACACGTAGCCACTGACTCCTTGCGATAAGCGTCCTTACGATATCGACTCGACGATACGCCGTGATAGCGATAATCGCTCGTTCGCAGAACGAATATTGGGAGTTTTATCGCACCGGCATTATTATCTTGCAGTATAACTTAATATACATACCTACTAACTATAATGACTTCCAGTGATATTGCAGGCGGCAATATTGATTTTAATAATATATTTCTTAAGACACACTTATCGCGTATTTACGACCACTTAACTGGAAACATTTTATATACTTCACAGAGATAAGAATGGAAATCTGATAAACTATAGAAATTATTATCATAAATGTCTATGTATGATAATAAAAAACTGTTGCAGGTAGGTATGATATCAGATAAACTAGCACAATACTTATGTGAGTCTATGATAACCTAGGTATAGGTATCATTGGCATTCTATGATGCTTATCCTGTTATATATATGGAAAGAACATATTGATAATACTTGTAAAAAAAATGGCAAAAGGGGTTTATGCATTAAAACAGTTGAAACCAATAACAAGCCCAGAGCACCTAATAGTATAGGAGCAAGCAACGTTTTCGAGAAAGCATTTCAGGTCAGTTGATCTTTTGATATGTTTTCCTCCTTCCTCTTTCAGGTAGAGCCTGGGCTGTCTGGCTGGCGGTAGCTGTTGCGTTTATTAGTGCGCAGCATACCTTTCTGGTAATAATCCAAGGTTTTGAAAGTATTTCAAGAAGCTAAATTTTCAATTCCTTGTCTTTAGATAGGCTTACGAAACACAAATTTCTTATTGCCAAACACTTTTATCATTGCTAATGATATGCCAGACGCAATTAATATTTTAATTTTTATAAAAATTTCAAGTCATTTTAGTATGTCTGTAATTTTAATATTACGTTACATGAGTATACAAGAACCTAAAATTAATTTGCCAAACGTTAATTCTTATTATCTTTTATATTTAGACAACTTTATTAAATGCTATAAAATAATAAGCAACAACCAAAAACTTCTGGAACAACCTTCTATCAGATATTGTTATTATCTGATAAAATTTGGTTGGTTACATCAGATTATTTAATTAGAGAGCTAAGCATTTAGATAGGTGTAGGGTTAGGTTATTAATGTTAAAATAGTATGATTCTAATTCTTATAGCATAATAAGAAATGAAGGGATAAACATGACTTTAAGCCCAGCCCAAGGACCACAATTTCCAATAATAGACAGGAACAATCAGTACCTATAGCCTAATTATTTTGCTAGGGTTTATAGGCTTATTATTATGCACTATCCGCTATTATTATTATAGGTACAGTGCATTAACTAGAATTTGGGCAGATTTATAAATAAGAAGATACAAATACCACAAAAGTAGAATTTAAAGGGTGGTAGCTAGGATACAATCAAATGTTCACAATTGAGAAATATGTACTTAAGTAGGTACCTAATTATTTTTAACCAACTTCATAATGAGATGTTCACAATTGAACTGTATTTGTTTTTTCATGTTAAATCAGTGAGTAACTACTATTAGTAATGAACAGGTAACAGAGTGATAACTAATTAATAATATCACATATTATGTAGATTATGCATAAATGGATAAATCAGACATCAAATGACTTCCAAGGATGTGTAACTGTTTACTTTGCATACTGAACATCAGCTAGATTAATAGAGCTAGATAATTAGAGATATAGTAAGAACTCTCTGTACGTACAAAAAAGAAACAGTAATAAGGTTTTAAAGCTAACATTTGTTATCTAAGTTACAGAGTGTATTAATTCATATTGGGCAATAATCTAAATACCAACTTGTTATATCATATTGTTAAGATATCTAAGCAAGTGTGGTTGTTGGTGGAAGCATCTGCTTTATAATTCTGAAGCATCCTGGTTTGAATCCGGCCCCAAACTAATGATTAGTTTTTTTATGTTATCTTTGGATTTGCACTCAGTTTATGAGGAAACCAAGATGTTTAAGATCCACAAAATCCAAAAGCATGTGGCTTTCGTGGAAGGATTTAGGTGTTCACTGCAATGTACTTGCCCAAATACTTCCCCAATGAATTAATTCTGCGGGGGAGTATTAAATCTCATTGGTGAGGAATATGGCATAAAATGAAGAGAGAAGACAGCTAAACAAATGAATGACCCAGCTTCAGTTTCAAGTTATTTCCAAACTAAGACTCAGAACAAACAAATGTACTTACTATTTTTTGCCCATTTTATTGTCTGACTAAACAATGGTCTGAGCTGTGGGTTGTTACAAACAAAAGAATAAGATTACAATCTGTAATTGATAATATCAGTGATCAGACACACACTTCTGATAAAACAGAACTTTTATTGAGAACTTACCTGTTTACTTGAGTGTAAGTTTCCGAAATTATTTTGTTTTGTACTAAGTCCTACCTACCTACATAAGATATACAAACGGAACTTAACATTCAAGAACTAGGTAAGTACTTATTATTTTTTATGATTCATCAATCATTTATAGGACGTAGGTGCATCCGAATTCAAAACACGTGGAAACTTATTTCCTTACAATATATTATAATGGGTAAAAGTAATAATGAATACTGCCAAGGCATTCTATAAACTTATCGCTGAAAACACCGAAAACTTTTAGATTTCTTTTCTAACTAGAATCACCTACAACTACGCCTGAAAACTTCGATGTAAACCAATAGGAATTTCAAGATAAGATTACAAACAGCACGATCAAACAATAGAAAACTTCACCCGAAGAATAGGTACCTATGCATAGAAATAAAAGTTTTAACACTTACCAAAACTTGAGATAAAGTTAGGACACTAAATCACAATGTAATTCCAGTCAGTAAGTGATATTCATTGTATTTCACCATGTACACCACATCACCAGCCTCAACTATGAACCGATTAAGCCGGCGCCCGCACTGCAATTTGCTAAAAAAATGCCGAAGTCGTCCAATCCTACAACGGACAACAAAACGATACCAACGAAACGAAACGACGTCGTCGCTCGATGGAGGAAAAATTGATTATAATTTCGTTCAAAAAAAAACACGACGCCATTCACTCCCTCCATGTGATAACTGTCACTGTCAAAATAAAAGCTCGCTGATTGGTCAGGTTATATTTCATAGTGTTGATAAGGCTAGCAGATGCACCTTGTCGACATCGATGATTTTTTAAGGAATGTATTAGACTCGTGTGTAACTTACACACGAGTCTTATGTTAAAGTAGCTTAAGCAAGCGGCACTCCTTGATGCAGGTGTTAAATCTTAAAAACTGAACAAAGAGACTCATAACAAACTTATCAATGTTTATTAGCGTTATAGATATAAAAAATAATTATCAACCACTAAATACATTAAGATGAGTACTTATTAGCACACAACTTTTTTATTATACATTTTTGTAAAATTACTCAAAATTAATGTATAATTAATATGAATATGACATGTGTGTATTGAATAAATTTTGCTTAGTAAAGTAAAGTAGTATAATTTGTTATAGTATTAGGCTAGATGCCACGTTCCAAAAATCTCATATTTAATTAGTTTTATTATCATATCATATAGTATTTTATATATATTTAATTAGTTTTATTATCATATCATATAGTATTTTATACCATATCATAGTTATATACATATATATATATATGTTACGGTAAATGTAAGTAATCGGTAATTATGTATAATTACTGGTAATTATACATAATTACCAACGCACATGGTAATTATATATAATTACCGGTACATTTACATTAACATTATTTACAAACAAATTTTATCGATATCGTCCATCTGTTCATCACTAGCCCAACACTATGATATTTCAAATAGAGTGAGATTCAAGTTTTCGTTCTAAAATATTTATCCCGCGCTTTATTTCTAATCACTGTAGAAAATATTTATGTAAAGAGGTTTTATTTATTCTGAAAAACGTGAATAAAATAAATAACCTTCAAATAGAGAGTAAATAGGTTTCTTCTAGGCAATCTTGCTACATCTTAGACATCAGTGGTACTTAACATCAGGCAGGCTGTAGTACCTAAATCGTAAGCCTATTTCGTTATAAAAAAAATGTTAAAACGTTGGGGGCCGACCTTGACCTAAATTAATATGTAATTTTGAAAAACAAAATCTAAACAATGCTTTCTTTGTTTGCGAACTGAACAAATATATGTAATAGAATATGAGAAACTGCTAAGTACCTCACCTACTATAAATAAGGTTCACAGGGTTTATATCAACTTCTCTGATTGGTTTATTTATAGGTACCTACATAATAACTAGACTCAGGTATGCATATAAATCTCAATAGAGGTGTGTTTGATTGCTTCATATTATTTTTAAGCACCGCTGAAGTGTAGGTAATGCCGATGTAGTATGCATGCCTTGAATAGCTAAAAATTTGCCTTGGCCTTGTAGATGTATGTATTAGGTTGTAGAATTAACGAGAAATTGATTATTTATAAAGAGAACAGGTCTTGTATCCATGGTATCTAGTACCTACCCATAATACAAGCATTGGCTTAGTATAAAGATAATGGCGCTGTGTGAGAAATCCCAGAATACTTTAGTATATTCTTTTTATTAAGGTTTTGAACTTATTTTTATGTACCTAACCTATCTAATTAATTCCTTCATCTACTTGGGCCCTTATTATGCGTAATTAATTCTGTATAATTTCTTATCTGCTACTAGTCAGCATATTATGTAGATACGTGTAGAGCATTGGATACGAGTATAACGAAAATTCGATATGAACATTGATTATTGTTAGTCATCGCGACATTAAACGTGGTTACATTGATTAGTATTCATGAAGATCAGTAAATATGAGAGCAGCTAAAGAAGCGTTGCGATGTAAACAGAAGCTGTGGGTCGCGGGGCGGGCGCGCATGCGCGGGCGGCCAGGCGGGGGCGGGCGGGTGCGCGCGCGCAGGGCGGGCGGCGGCGCGCGGCTCAGTCCGCGCGCGCCCTCGCCATGGCTCGGTGGCTGCAGGCTCTGGTGGCGCTGCTGGCGCTCGCCGCCGCGACCGCGCGCAAGTCCCCCGCCCCCGCCCCCGGCAAGCACGAGCCGCAGATCGAGGAGGTGACCGCCAAGCAGCTGGAGCGAGTGCTGGAGGACAAGGACTTCGTCGCGGTGTACTGGTGTAAGTGCACTCCACCGCCGCCCGGCGCGAGCGCCGCGCGTCTCCGCTAATATAGCGGCGGCTGGCGGCCGGCCAGCGCGGGGGCGGCCCGTGGCGAAACGTCTGCGACGGCGCCCGTCCAAATGGGTTATCCTCGAGTTAATGATCTTCCACCGCTGAGAACGCCGGCTCGCAAGAGCATTATATTTCGAGGCTCGCGGCTCGGTTGCATAACGGAGACAATAAAACTTGACCCGTCCGGTGCGACCGTCGACGCGGCCTAAAATGGTCCCGAGTCTCGTTTTCCACCGTTCCTCCGCAGCCGGCCCAAGGTCGCGCGGCGCCTACGCCCGCCGCCGCTCGGCTATAACCGTGTCCGCCGCATGTGCCGCCCAAATAGACTAACACTACGTGCTATCGGCATTCTTGCTATTTTCTTTTGTCGCCAACTGTCGATGCGATCTATCGACACGTCGCATTCTTCTCGACCGTCTTTCTGAGAAAGTGTTGGTTGCGAAGCTTGCGCGTGTGCATTGGACGCGACTCCAATGTCATGAGCTGGTCCGACGGGAGTGCATTAATTATGTTGATGTATCTGTAGTGCTGGCAGCTCTCTCAACCATCTCTCGACTCACCTTTCGCAGGGAGTTATGGAATGTCGCCTAGACGATTCTAATACATCACTGTCACGCAAAGCAAATTATCTATTTCTAATGTATTGGCCTAAATTTGATCAGGTAACCGCTCAAGGCTAGACAGATTTCCATGGTCATTTGTCGCATGCAGAAAGTTTACATGTCTGTCAACAAAAACATAAACAATGTGACTTTTAATCCCTTCGAAAACAGTAATGAGATAATATGGAGCATATGAGATCTCAAATATCGAATAGAGAAAATTTCTCAGCTCAGATTAAATCCATATTAATGTTTTAATTCATCCGAAATCATTCTGGTATGACATGGCAAAAGCGAGTCAAGAAAGAGACTTTGATCACGCGAAAAAAACTTCAATAAACCCTATTTGAAAAACTATACAATTATATTCAATGGAAAAGCACCAAGGATATAAAGAAACGCTTAATAGCACTTCCGTCCCATCATAAGCTACGAAAATAGAGCTCAGTTGCTAGTAGATAAAAGACAATAATTACGGAAAGTCTGTATAGCAAGTGTTTCTATTGGAATACATCCAAAAACACAAATGCTATAGTTAACAATTGGATTAATAGAAAATGCGACAAATTACACAGAATCCCACATAAATTTTGATGAAGGTCCTCTTATAGGTAAATTAAACTTGTTCTACCAAAGATGTAGGTAACCGACTTGAAAAATAAGGAGCTTATCAACCTGTTTACATATACATAGGTATGTGATTTAGGCAGCATGTGTTAGCTTTTATAAGCACATGTGCTAAATTTCTTTAGTTTGTTTGTCTACAGTTACTAGATGTGAAATTATTATGAGATTTTCTATTTCGATATTTCAACAGTACCTAATTTTTTTCTGAATCAGTTCATTAGTTTTTGGTATATAAGTTGGTTCTTTGTTACCTACTACATGTGCTCTACAACAAAATTATGCAAGGAAAATCGGGAACGTACATTAGTATGAGTAAATAAATAAAGCATGATACATTTGGAAACTAATATTCGCTCAATCCTTTCCTGACAATGAAACCGCGAAGGTTCGTGGTTCTATAATATTCAGTAGGGTGTTACACGCATTCGAAAAGCTGCATACAGAGTAGGTACGAAAACGGTTCAAATTTGTGAAAAACTCTAGAGTTCTTTATCCTCGATTCGGTTCGATATATGCTTTGCGATGTTATATGACTTTATCTTTCTAACTGTCGTTACCATAAGTACAACAAATTATATGGTTTTTTTTTACATTGTATGAATTTTTGCACCTTCGATAGGTATTAATAACATCATTAATTTCCTAATACAGCTTTTTTTTAACAAGGAATGGGTTTGCACTGTTCTATAATTTGCCTGATAGTAAGCAATTGTTACGGTCTATGATGGAGCGTGCTTACTCAGTAAGAACCAAATCACTCTCGCTTTGAGGATAGCAAGATTAAAAAGCTTTCCCAATAGAGGCACCTTTTTCAACAAGGTATAATAGAAATCAAAGAAAGATATTATTTGGCATATAAGTGAATATTGCATATAACTGAAACATTAGTGAACCTAAAAATGACACCACAATCTACATATATATCGATCTAATTATTTTCTACTACTGGACGCCCGCAGCTTCGCTCGCATTATTTCAGGATAAAAAGTAGCCTATGACACTCCTAAGATCTCGTACTACCTACACACCAAAAATCATGATGACCCGTGCAGCCGCCTTTGCATGATACGCGTTTAAATAAATAGACAGAGAAACAGATAAACAGACAAAATTTGTAGAAATTGTTGGAACATTCGGTTCGGCTATCAATTATAAGTATCTCCAATTTTTTTAATATCTTCAATGTTCAGGCTTTCGACCCTCTTCAGCTTTATTATACGAGTAGGCACATTTGTATTGATTTATCAAGTGTGTTTTATTACAGTTACTGTGACATTATATATCGGTTAAATAAATACTTAACAAAATAAAGCTCTCCGAGCCCACGTCTCCTAAGGTACCTACATAGGTGCAGTCTTAAGTCTGCGTGAAAACGAAACTGTATGGCAAAGTCACAACATTACATACCTTAATTCCTCATATCTTTACAACATTACATACCTCCTTCCTCATTATTCTTATCGAACGAGAGTGGCGAACTCTGGTGTCGTGAGTTTAGTTTTATATTCTTCATATAAAAGTTCCGCTATTTTAAAATAGACTATTCTAAAATCAGAAACCCTGGTACCGTTTATCTGAACATCAGATTCAAAACCGTCATTTGTAAACTCTGAATAGACACAGTCAATTTATTATGATGTCGTCACGAAGCTTGGCTGACGAATTATTTCTTTTCCTACAATAAATTTGTAGAAATATATAAAAAGAATTACAAGAGCGATGCCACCGGTCGTATAAGATATGAGTAAAGTTTTGTTTACTTGCAACTTAGGTTTACCTGGGTACTCCTAGAATTCCACATGGGCGCTGGTTATAGTCCGAATAATAGGTAAGTAATTCCGTGTGTCGGATGACACGTTAAATTGTAGGTCCCGGCTGTTTGTCAAATACGGCAGTCTTTAAGCCATGGCAAGCAGAGGCCCTTACGGCGGCTTGATAAACTCTCGACACGAGAGTTGGCCACTCTCATTCGATAAGAAAAAGAGTAATACGTAAGTATATTATATTACTCTATGGTAATACGATGAATTCGGACGTTACGCCCAATTTACTATAGTACCTAGATCTACCCAATTCAAGCTGGGTAAAGTTCTAAATCATGAATGTGGTTACCTATTACCTATACTTCGTTTAAGTGCATATTTTGTTTTTAATATTCTGGTTAAAAAGATAATTACTTAACTCCTCCCACTACGAACATTAATTTGTGTAATGAGGTCTGGGAAAAATTAATTAATCTAGTCAGGGTACACTGAGATACTAAATGGTATCGTCTATTACATAATAATATACAAGGGTTTCTTTCCAGTTGGATATTTGCTGTTAAAATATTTAGCAAACGCAATCATTCGCGTAATGTTATGTCTAAAAGTCTCATAACATGTGGAATTCATTAATGTTTATGTTTCTATTCCATCCAGTTAAAGGCCATCGTTTCTAACAGCTAATGCTTACGGTAGGAATTTTATTTAGCAAATTGTATGATCAACTGAATTCAACTGACTCCGAAAATGTATGTTCGTGATCTTTATGATCTTCATTCACTCCGCCGCGGTCGGAGAGTTTTAGAAACGGAGTCTTGTTTATTTTTGCCCGAAGTTTATCGCCAATAAAGTACAAATGCAGATGTAGGAAATAGCATAGAGCTATTTTCTATTGGCCATCTGCAGGTAGAGAGCTATCATTATTGTTTACGATACTCATGCTTTCGGGTATTTGGTGTTACTAGCAATGTGATTAATTGATGATTGATAAAGTTTTTGATATATATTTTGCTTGCTATTGTAATTTTTCTGTAAATTACCTTGTCAATACAATTGTAGCTTATTTTATTCTTGCAAAGCTGTTTATTCAGAAAGTTTGTATTCTTTGTAAAATCGATTCTACAAAGACAAATTAATGTCCATTAAACGGGTACTTGTAAATAAATCGTTCAAGAACACAAAATTTAATTATCTCATTCAAAAATAAAGTTCGCAAGATTCGCAAACAGTTTCATTATGTTGAGGCGTCATAAAAGTGCGTAAGCCGTAAAATTCAAAAGCTAAAATCTGAACTGGAGCGTATGTGGGATAGACCATGAGACTGTCATAAATATGTACATTTGTTCAGTAGGAATACATACGCCGAGCAGTGATTGCGTAGGCAGCCAAGTCACGACCTCATGCTTTTCAAGATTTACGATATTATTTTGTTGCTGACGTCTCAGAACTTTCAGATTTTACATTTACAACAACCACTGCTGCATAGTTTTTCAGATACGTCGTGTAAACAGTACAAAATGTTTTAAACTGTCGATCGCAAGTTGATCTGTATATAGATTGAATTGAAATGTAAATCATCTTAATAGCAACAATTTATTTCAATGCAGATTTAAATTTGAAAGTTTCGGTTTTGAAGTTTTAGATAGAGGTTTTTGGTAACATGCATTGATGATAAATATGTGTTTGAGCTTTTAGGTACTCTGGGATAAAAAAAAACCGGCATTACACATGTTATATTTTTTAATATGTTTAAACAACCTTGAAAATGGAAAAGTACCTATCGATAGGAACACAATCTTCAAAGTGTCGATAACCTTGTTTTGATCACTATTCTGTGTCATCGCTGACAGCCTTTGGTTTTCTTGGGCTCGTTTATTAGTTTTTCTCGGAATCTTTTATCGATTTATTTATACAGTGGCTGAGATACATGACTGCCAAGCGTTGATGTCACGTCCCTAGCGATTGTTTTGCTAGTTGTCATAGTTTCAATGTTAGCAGCATGTTCTGTTTAAACATCTCTAATGGCGTAGGCGATGGCATCTACCGAAATGTTTGGCGTTATGTGTACTGTTTTATTCTTGACGCAGAGATTAGCATTTTTGATCTTTTATTTTATATTTTTATGATTATTTGATGATACATTTACCAACTTTATTAGGTACCTGTACTGGATATTTATTTTAGTTTTAGACCTGGAAACTTAGTCGAACAAATTCAAAGAATGTTTTTATGTTAGTATTTGATTTCGTTTAAAATCAATGCCAGGATTTCCAATTTCAGACTTCATGAGTCAGATTATTTTAAAATTTTGGTATTTGTAATTGCCTCGTACAAAATTATGATATATCGCTTAAATCTGCTAAACCAATCCATTAGATAGGTATTCGAATGGATCCATCATGTCGTGGTCGTAATTATAAAGTAGAGAAGCTTTTATTATCAAAATCAGAATTAGTAGGTATCTAGGAACACCCCAGGTTTTTAGTGGGTATGCTTAGGGCTGGTTAGGAGATGCGACTCCTAAATAACCACCGTAAATCCTCCCCTTGATTGGGTGGTACTTGTAATAGGTTTTCATGGGATAAAAAAAGGTATCTATGAAAGCTGCAACTGAAAGCAACTATGCTCTTTCTTGTCTTAATTGCCTTCTCAGCCCTTATTATCTTCGAATCTTAGCAAATCAATGCGTAGAACTTGAATTTATTCCGACATTGTTCATAATCTAACATAAAAAGATTTGCAGCGACAAATATGTTTATATAGAAAATTTCGTCAATCAAAGCGTAGAACTTGAATTTATTCCGACATTGTTCATAATCTAACCTAAAAAGATTTGCAGCGACAATATGTTTAAATAAAATTCAAATTCAAAATTATTTATTGATGTAGATAAATGTACATACATGAAATGGCGGCTCTAGTTACCAAACTAGGCGTTAGCCTGTATCTTGGAACCTAGTCCTTCCCAGTAGAAACATTGTTTGTGTACATGTTACATAAAATTGATAATAAAAATTAATTTAGCACAGTCTACAAATTATAAAATTGAATTATTACATTGTTAATATGTGTATAATTGATGACATAATAGAAAAAAAAATAGTTATTTTATGACGACAAAAGATTTCGACAAAAAAATTTACTTATTATATATGTGGGGACAGCGGAGCATCTTCGTCATCCATAATAGTAATCCTACCGGCTGGGCATGGGTATTTGGGCATGGAGAAATAAAACGTAGCACTTCAACTTATTGATGGTATATTACAATTTGTTGGAGGTTAAACTATGAAATACAACTGTAGTAAGATTGTCTGATAACTAATTACACTAATTCGGTCGACACTCCAACCAACACGTAACGCCACAACGCGATGCGAACCGATTGCCGTCCCAAGTAAGAATCGCGGTCTCTCGCACGGCACTAGCGCTGGTTGTTGCGTCAGAGCAGGACCCCGAAGTTAGTCTCAAGTCAATGTCAGCCGTTATTGACAGTGACACAAACATTATAACACATTTCGAACATTGTGACAGCTGACAGTGACATTGAAACCAACTCGCCTACTCTCCGAATCAAACATTAAGATCAACTTAAACACTCTTCGAATCAAACGCGCCGACACGGCCAGACTGACATTCGCACGTCCTCGTGCGATCCGATTTCTCTCGCAGCAGATGACCTGGAATAAAAGAAAAGACACAGCTGGGATCACTAATGTCATTTCGCTCGTCTATCCTGACAATTTCGAAAGATATAATTCAGTACACGCACATATTATCAGTATCTACTATTTGGCTTCGAGAAATTGAGATCACGTCAAGATGTTGTTTCAACTAAGTTAATTATCACACAAAACTTCACTATTCGACCTCGTGCGAATATGACCGTACCGCTGCAGGGTGCCCCCACCACCAAGATCGCCACTCACCGGCAACGACAAGGAAGCACCGGACAGCCCTGCAGCTGCAGCTCCACCCCAAGACACTATTCGACATCGTGCGAATATTATCATAACGCTGCAGGGTGCCCCCACTACCAAGATCGCCACTCTCAGGTAACGACAAGGGAGCACCGGACAGCCCTGCAGTCGGAGCACCTCTCTACGACAATATTTGACATCATGCAAATATCGCCAAATCTCTAGCTTCTACCCGACGGCATCTCATACGACGTGACGTTATCTCATCTGACGTGAAACCAACTAACTCTTAAGCAATGGTGTTGAATGATACGTAACAAAGTCACATCTCAAAATTAAATCTCTAATTCACTTCCCAATGCTGAGAGGGTCGCCGAGGTGGCGCTCATTGTGTGCGAACTAGCAACCAAATCGTATCATCGTCTGATGAAACCTCCTCATTACTTTAACTCTGACCCGCCGTCTCGGCCTCCTCCTCCTCATCGTCAACATAATTAATCAAAAAGGTAACTACCTACTTCTATTAAGCCGTCAAGACCCCTAGGCACTATGCCCAGATTTTCGTGAACATCTTTATGAATCTGATTTTAACTATCTATCTTTTCAAAACGTGGGTACCTGTGCTGTATTACTATGCCTTCTATTCTAATCCTTTCGCAGTACCCAGAAATTGATTGACTGTTTTACTATTCACTAATGAGTAACCAAAAGGAAACGAGCTCACCGGGAGTATGGTCAAAGTGTCTCGGGCAGACTATGTACGCTCCAAACCACGCCGACAGCATCCCTGCTCTGGCGGTGCTGATCAGCAAGAAGGCGGCACCACTTGCTACTGGCTGGGTGCGAGGAGTGACAACAGCATCCTGAAAACAGAAACGGATACGCGCCAGTACTGAGGCATCTAATATGGGCCATTTAAACAGGGATGATTTCAGATTCAGTTTCATTTTATTTGCACAGTATATATCTTGAAATTCAATCTCTAACGGACACGACTCCCAGAAAAGCTGGACTGTTAACAGAAAAATCTCAACGAATCCTGTCAAGACTTGATTTCACTGAAATATCTTGCGTAAAATAGGACAAGACTACTAAGTTAAAACTATGACAATGTTAATTTTGATTGAATCTTGAATTTCAATTAAATATCACAGTGCACAGCTGACCTCTTATGTGGCATAAAATGAACTCACACTTATTTAGCACTGTACAATCATGAAATAGCTACGCATTAAAAGTTATCAGCAGATTGACAATAGATTTTCTACAAAAAAAACCATTACTTAATCGTTACGCAACATTTATAGTGCTGTATGCTCGTATTAACCGGTATGGTTCTTCTCAATAACGCCTTTTAATCATTTATAACAAATTGCAAGCAAATCTTACTTCGACAAAAGAGCATTCAACACCAGAAACGTAATGAATTTAAACAATATCACCTTTGATATCCGATGGAGTTGCACGCTGCACTTAGTCACCACTCGACCCTGGCTGCGCTCGCCCGGCCGCGTGCTACCACTGCTGCTTCATGTGCCGTGGCCGCCCGGCCGCGTGACACCACTGCTGCTCCATGTGTCGTGGCCGCCCGGCTGCATGCGACCACTGCTGCTCCATGGGCCGCGGCAGCTCGACCGCGTGCCACCACCGCTGCTCCATGTGCTGCCCGGAGCGCACGCCACTGCAGCGGCATCGCGCATCACTGCGACGTGGCATGAGTCTGCTGCAGGCGCTGCTCTTGTACTCCCTCACGATGCGGTCCATATCTTGTAATCTTCTTGCTTGTCAATATTTTTTGTCGTTTCTTTCGTAGTCTTTCTTGTACGACATTTCCAATTAGAAGATATAAAATTCCTACCAAATCCGAACAGCAAATCTTGTCTTTCAATTCACAGCACACGTATTCGTAAATTTCAACGCAATTATGAAATCGCTTTATGGTCTTCTCTGGTCCGAGGATTATCGTTGCCGCATTGATAAGTTTCAGTAAAACTCAAATCCCAACTGCTTTTTATCTTTCACACGTTTTTGTTCATTGACACGAAGAATTGATAATGTTCGTGGGTCTGATTTTCACGTAGGCAGAACATGCATGGCTCCCATTGTGTTTCTCGGCGATCAATTATTTCTCCATTTTGCCATCATCCCACTTCTGATGTGGGGACAGCGGAGCATCTTCGTCATCCATAATAGTAATCCTACCGGCTGGGCATGGGTATTTGGGCATGGAGAAATAAAACGTAGCACTTCAACTTATTGATGGTATATTACAATTTGTTGGAGGTTAAACTATGAAATACAACTGTAGTAAGATTGTCTGATAACTAATTACACTAATTCGGTCGACACTCCAACCAACACGTAACGCCACAACGCGATGCGAACCGATTGCCGTCCCAAGTAAGAATCGCGGTCTCTCGCACGGCACTAGCGCTGGTTGTTGCGTCAGAGCAGGACCCCGAAGTTAGTCTCAAGTCAATGTCAGCCGTTATTGACAGTGACACAAACATTATAACACATTTCGAACATTGTGACAGCTGACAGTGACATTGAAACCAACTCGCCTACTCTCCGAATCAAACATTAAGATCAACTTAAACACTCTTCGAATCAAACGCGCCGACATATAATTATTAGTATTTTGTCTAATGTATACAATAATATTATTAATTTAATTATAATTTAATTTTAATTATATGTATTTACAGGTCCAATAATGCATAAAAATATAATATATTCAACTCAACATCAAAAATAGAAAATTCCGTGGAATGATCTGGGCGCCCAAGACAATGTACCTACCTACCTACTTGCCCAAGGAAAATCCCCAATGAATTAAATCTGCGCGGGAGTCCGGACATTCAGTAATGTAGTATACGAGTCGACGAAAGAGATATCGAAAATAATTAAAATCAATTTCTTTACTAAACAACAATTTTACTTATTTGTACACAATGTGTAGGTACCCTGTTCATAAGGATATTAGTATTTATATCTTCAATGTGTTGTGACCGTTCCTTTTCCAATTCAACAGACGCGAGAAGCTGTGTGACGTGCGACAAAGTGCTCGAAGAACTTGAGAAGATCGACGACGACACGGACACATTTGGTGTCGACTTCGTGAAAATCAACGACAAGCGACTCGCGAAACAGTATGGCATCACGAAATTCCCCGCCCTCACGTATTTCCGTGAGAAGGAACCGATTATTTACGAAGGTAATGAACTATCAGCTCCCGGCAGTGTCACTCACGTTAATCCAGGATAAAAAGAAACCTATTTGTTAATGGAGAATGTAATCTACCTCCACACCAAATTTCAACAAAATAGCTTCACCTGTTTGAGTATTACGAAGTAACAAAACATACACACATGATAGTTGCAAAGTGGGATTCCTAGTAACGAATAACGCATCTTATTGTCATTTAAAACACTCAACAAAAAAAGAACATAGTATACTTAGGTAGGTACTAAGTATGAACTATTAAGCTAAGTGTTTCTTTACTAACAGAAACATACAGGTTATATACGAAACAAACTAACTACTATCTGTCGGGGCGTTTGAAACAGGCTTCGCGTGACCAAAATGCTGGCTTGTACTTTGCCCAAAAGATTAGTCTAGCTATTCAACGGGGAAATGCAGCCAGCATTTTGGGTACGCTACCTTTTGAAAATGTAGATTAGTTTTTTTTTTTTTTTTTTTTTTTAATATGTATATATAATGTTTATTTTTTTATTATTATTTGGAAGTGTTACTATTAATTTTTGTTGTTTTGAAATAAATATAATATTACTAATATTTACATATATTTCACAAGTATATACAAAAAAGACTTAAACATACAGATAACTCACAAAAAAAATACTAAAAATTCAGCACACCGTCCATGTTGTCTCTGTGCGGCAGGGATCCCAGGATGCTGGCAGTATTTCCTCTTTGAATGGAAAGACTCAATCGTTGAGAAAAATAGCTGCCAACCCTGAGATCTCCTGTGGCAACTTAAGTGTTTCTGAATAAGTATAAAATTGTTGAACATGGTGAATAAAACAAATGCAATATGGGAACTGCCACTGACTAAAATATATATTGATTTGCAAATTAGTAGGTACTTACCTAAGCAAATAAATCAACTACGAGTACAAATACTTGTAACGTAATAAGTATTATATCAATCTACTTACACACAGATATAAATCATATAGGTACTAAAAGTATATACATACAAAATTAATCACTGCACAATGAATTTATACTGTTGAATATCTTTTCATGTGAATAGGTATGTAATAGGTAATGCCTTCCCTTGATTCATTCGCAGTACAAACATTTCACTTTTATGTGTATTCATAATGGACGTTTTACTGTTATACATCTCGCCTTCACCTTGTCTTAAAATAATATCTTCATGTTCGCATTTTTATGTTTCAGGAGATCTCATGGACGAGGAGAGCGTCCTGGATTTCTTGACGAGTTTAGAAGCAATGGACCTTCCTGACCGGATAGAAGAAGTAAACCAAAAGATCCTCGGAAAAATCATAGAGGACACAGACTATGTAGCAGTTCTCTTCTGTAAGTATTGGCGTGACATCGCGAGTGTTTTGGTCTTCGTAAATTAGCTAATGTGGTAAATTGAAGGCATTTTCTTTTCAACTAACATCTGTTATAAACTGTGAATTCTGTCAATGTAGATCTGTGAACTGTAACCTTCATTATTTGTTTAGCGAGGCGTAGACCGGGATTTGTTACTTGTGCGTGTGATTTGATTGTGTTTTTGGCGTAGGTCCTGATCACAAAAGTTGCGGCCCGTCAAACAGTAAGTAAGATTCTAAGCCAGCGGCATGTTTATTTGTCCGTGTTGCTGTTAATTTTGGCTTCGTAGATTAGATTTTTTATGTTTCAGATATTATTTTGCTTCTCGCTTTTGTCGTGGATTTATAGATTGGCAACGAGGGAACGCGCGAGCGTTAAATCAGTGGTTCTGAAAATATGCGTACCACGTTCGCATTACTTAAATCAACAATGTATGATGAATAGTTCTAATTAAACTTTTGGCTCAGATACAACACTTCCAAGTATATGAGTCATATTTCGTTATTCTTCATTCTATTCAGTCTAATCTTTAACAGTTGCATTTACTATATCTACAATTTCATTTTCTCCTTCATCTTCACGTTACGTTCTGTTTCTGTCGCTCTGACTCTCTGGTTTAACTTCAATAAATTGCTTATATAATTCGGCATAAGTTAATCGGGCGAGTAAGGAAGGTTAGAATCAAAACTACGTTAGCAGTATCGTGCCGAGGCGAGCTATTTCTGCGGAGCTATTTGCGGCCCGCCAGCAAGCTCGGATTGACGGACCGCCATGTCACTGCGCCACGTCAACCGCACACTCGACCTTTTAACGACATTAAAACCATTCATAGTCACACCATTATCACCAAAACCTCCCAAAAATAGAGGACGATCGGGCACCTACACATTTTTTTGAAAAGTAAATGCACGATGACCTTGACCTAATTGTTGCAATACTGGACTCTGACAAAATAGTAAACATCGTTTACTATACTCTATTTATATCTGGAACAGTTAACATTAACAAACAATAATTAGTTTTGGAAACAACTTTTTAGCCGCTGTTATTGCACCGATATCACTAGAGCACTATAGACCATACTAAACGTTGGTCTAGATACTAAATCAATAGTGTTGTGTATTAGCACCTTTAGATCTTAAACATAGTCGAAGATGCTAGCGACCCGACTAGCAAAACGTTTTCTCTTTTTATTCCTGCGCTTTAGAAGTTCACTCGCACAATACACGTATTTATATTAAGACAACACATTGGTATCATGTTGCACGCACGACACGCGCTTACCGCACACATTAATTTTCCTTTAAAACTCATTTAGGTGCCCTTAACTGCATCGCTTCAGGTCCTATGAGGCATGTCGTAAGATCTCCGTGGCACCCGCGTGAGCCTGTCCAGGTGCTAACAGACGGGGTTGGTGTTTCAGACAAGCCGGAGTGCAAGAAGTGCGCTAAAGCTCTCCAGGAGCTGGAGAACATCGACGATGAGGCAGACCAGCTCGGCATCGGTTTCGTGAAGATCCACGACGAGGAATTAGCCGAGGAGTACAGTCTTGGAGACTTGCCAAGACTGGTGTACTACAGGCATCAGATACCTATTATCTACGAAGGTATATGACTCATTTTTATGGCCAGTGACGGTTTAATTGCGAAACCGGATAGCAATTTAGTGATAGATGCAGTATAAGCAGTAGATATGGTTTGGTATATTAGTACGCGTAGATTTTGCGTAATCAGGACGCTGTTGGCGAAGCATTGCAATGTATTTATTTATAAACAGTAGCCGCCCAAGCGTGGAAGTTCGGATGAATATAACTAATGTTTGTTTATGATCCTTCCTTTCTGATGCTTTGAGTTTCTGCGGATGTTTACTACATCCAAGATTCTTTACGTTGGTATCCATAAAAACATATCAATTCACAAGACAATTGTGGCAACTCCCACATGATTCTAAGTGTATCGATTACATTACAGGCAAGAATACTCAAATTCCGAGCTCAATGTGTTATTCATGCATTTTCCAGGAGAACTGAGCAGAGAAGAAGATGTGCTTGAATGGCTGATCGCGAATAAGTCCACCGGAGACGAAGAAGATGTCATCGAGGATGTCACCGCTAAGACCCTCAACACCCTCATCGGAAATGTCGACAATCTTGTTGTGTTGTTCTGTAAGTACCAGAAACTATACTTCTTCGTTCACTGACCCTAAAAGCGTTCAGTTGAGCGTTGTTTCATTACGGATATCTCTAATAAAAGTTAGCCACACTTTAAAAGTATTTACGTTTCACAACATGGCCACAGCTTTTTTTTATAGGGATTGTGATACAGTATAGCAATCAATGTAATAACAACACCAATTACTAATTGAGTCTCTCGAATAACAATCTGTTTAATTTTAACAAGCAAATATTAGTCCAAACCTCTTTCAAATCCGAATATCTATAATGTCCTTTGACTACTCTAATCAAACGTATGTCTCAATTCCAGATGACCACGGCGACGACGAATCAATGACAGTCCTAGCCGAGCTTGAGAAGATCGATGACGACTGTGACCGTCACGGCATTCAGTTTGTCAAGATCGATGACCAGAAAGCAGCCAAGGCATTCGGCATTGACGAGATTCCGTCCATTGTTTACTTTGAAAAGCAGATCCCTAATGTTTACGACGGTAAGGGTGGTCATGGTCATGTTTACTACAACTATTTCAATGTCTCCAAACGTATAAATCAATTTGATCAAATCTTCAATCTTTCATTGCAACACTTCAATGATTCTTTCATCTTTGACCACGTAAAGATATTTATATTATTTGTATGATGCATCAAATTTTCAAGAATATTCATTATTAGGTACATTTTTCTTAGAGTGTGCGAAGGCAGTCGCCAAATGGAGACAGTTACAGACGGTTGGTTTTAAAGTTTTTAATTTTTCAGGTGACCTTGAAAACGAGGAAGAGATCTTGGAATGGCTGGTCGACCAACTAGAGAAGGACGAGATTGAAGATGTCACCGATGAAATGCTGGACCGCCTTATTAAAGACGGAAAAACTGTCGCCGTGCTATTTTGTAAGTAATTTTATCTACACTAATGTTGTAACATTCTACTTATGTTTCCAATACTTGACTTATAATTACTACTGTTATAGCGCAGACAACAAATAACTCAATTTAAGCAATTTCACATGATGGTATAATATCCACATCGATATCGTAATATCTCATTATAACATCAATAAAACGCGACCAACCTGGTTGGTCGCGTTTTATTGATGCGCGCAGCTGCGCACTCATTGGTTAGATTTTAATGGCGGCAAAATCACTGTGACAATACACGTACGCGTGAATTTAATTTAATAAATTAAAAGTTAAAAATGGCTTGTTGTTTGATTAATTGCATTAGTGAAGATAAAGTAGTGTATGCAACTGCATATAACTTCATTATATGACAGTTGCATAAACTACTATTAAACCCTATGTCAATAATTGTTTAAATATCAATACGTAATACCTTGATGTTATTAAACTTTTAAATTAGACTATGTGCATCGTATTTAGTACGTTACAAAAGTGACTAAACAGCTTCTTGTATAAAAATTAACATAATTGTATTTTTTATGTTTACAGACGATAACAATGACCGCAAATCACAGAAAGTCCTCAACGAACTAGAAAATATTGACGATGAATGTGATCAACTTGGTATTGCCTTCGTTAAGATTGACAACGACGAAGAAGCCAAAGAATACGGAATTGAGAAAGTACCCACACTTTTATACTTTGAAAAGGGTATTCCTACATACTACGAAGGCAATCTAGAAGAAGAAGAAAAGGTTTTAGGCTGGCTGAGGCACCAGAATGAGAATGATGAGATTGAAGATATTACTGATGAAATGCTCGACCTAATCATTGAGAAGATGCCATACGTTGCTGTTTTGTTCTGTAAGTTACTTATACTTTGTTTTCATTTATTGAGATATTCCTTAATTCTTGTTCTGAAAATATCACTTTTGGCAAAAATTTGATATTATGGCGCACACTAGATGATAAAAAGTTTTTACTCTGTACTAAATATTACAAAATTATCAGAGCTAAAAATACTCAGCCTATAAATTTATTCTATACTTAAATGAAATATCAAATCATACTAATAATTCAACGATTATGATGTAACGGTAGCGACGTTGACGCAACCTTAACCTTACTTTGTATATTGAAACAACGCCAGAGTTTTTACTCCCACGGCTTAATGCTACAGATATACGCTGTTTCTATTTCACAAGCATAACCTGTAACGTCAAGAACTGACATATAAATGAAATACAGTTCTTCGAATTTATTTCAGACGACAAGGACCAAAAGAAAAGTCAAAAGATCTTGGCTGAACTTGAGAACATCGATGACGAGTGTGACCAGAATGATATTGCTTTCGTGAAGATAGACGATGACAAAGAAGCAAAGGAGTACGGTATCGAGACCATCCCAACCATGGTGTTCTTTGAGAAGGGAATACCTCACATCTACGAAGGCGATCTGATGAAGGAAGACGATCTCCTTGGCTGGCTGCTGCATCAGAAGAGGCACAGTGAAATTCCTGAAGTTACCGATGAAATGATGGACAAACTTATTGAGAGCACCCCATACTTAGCTGTCATCTTTTGTAAGTATCAATCATACAATTATGCTATATCTAAATTTTAAAGAACCTTCAACTTTTTGTAGAGCATTCTAGAACTAAAGCACTGGTTTTATATTTTCTTCAGACGACAAGGACGACAAACAAGACATCAGGATCCTTAACGAACTCGAGAATATTGATGACGAATTAGAAAAGGAAGGCATTGTCATCGTACGTATGGACAACGAGCAAGAAGCAAAAGAATATGGTATCGATCATCTGCCTACTCTCGTCTACTTTGAAGAGAACATCCCAGCTATCTATGAAGGCGACCTGATGAATGAAGATGAAGTCCTTGAATGGTTGATTGAACAAAAGAACAGTGCCACCATTGAAGAAGTCACCGACGAAATCTTAACCGATTTGATTGAAGAGCACGAGTACGTTGTAGTGTACTTCAGTAAGTATTGTTTTGATATTTTTTGTAAGAAATAATCAGCTCTTTATAAATGTTTAAATCTTAGAGTAAAGTACATAATGCAAGCTACACAAAACGTTTTAGTTCTTCATGAGATCACTTTTACTAATTATAATACTTCTTAATTATATTTCTAGAATACTTTTTCTTCTTTACTAACCATAATTTCAAGACAGTTTTGTGATGGTAGGCAAAAAAAAATACATAGGTTTCACGTTAATACAGAAATCCCAAACCAGAAACCCGGCTTGGTGTGGGATACACCACATATAAATGGAAGATTAACTTTTAAAATTTACCTATGATGTCTTAATAATTTCAGGCGGTAACTGCGAAGAGGGCGAGGAGTGTGACAACATTTTGGACGAGTTAGAAAACATCGACGATGAATTAGACGAAACTGGGATCATATTCGTTACTACTGAAGACATTTCGCTCGCCAAAAAGTACGGAATCAAGACCTTCCCTACACTCGTGTTTTTCAGGAACAGAGATCCTCTTATTTACAAGGGTAAGTTTTAGATTCTTAAAAACTTATTTTCTTTGCAACTTAAACCTAAGCTCTGAGACCTGAGCTCTGTTATTCTTCGAGATAACAATCAATTAGCTTTAATCTAGGCTCATAGCAAACAGAATAGTGTAGGTATCGAATTAAAAAATTTAGTTTTAACTTTTGAAGTTCAATTTCTGTTTAGAATTCACAATATACATAATATGAAGTCAAATTGAAAGCGGGTGATATAAATAAAAGTTTCTAGCTCATCTTTTTTCATTCGTCATTTTAAAAGAGTTATCGCCAAATACATTCCGAGCGTATATTCTCATCGTTAATCCATTCGCGCTTGCATTTAATTTGGCACTCGGCTAAAGTTGACTGATTTATGAGGTTATTTTAATGAAGTGCTGCAGCTACCGTGGCCTGGCGCTAGTTTAGTAAGGCTAATATTGAATTAGGAATTAGTTTATCAGGAAAGTTAGGAATTGTTTAGTCATAAAACCTGTGCCGAAGTAACAACTATTTCTATAATTCTATTATTTAGGTTAATCTGCAAATTTCACCCAACCAAATAATTTTCTTCTGGACATTAATTAGGTACTATATGCATGCCCCTGGTAGTTTTAGTAAGGATGTGGTGGGGTCGATAGTTATAAAATTGTTTGCTCAAAGTGGCCCTTAGTCTGAAATGATTAGTTAGTTACTCCCAAACCTGCTTCGTAACCATCACGGTCTAAAATTAACATCTCTATGAGGAATTGAGACTGAATTATTGAAACTTATTCTGTGCTGTTGATGACAGGTGATATTGAAGACGAAGACGAGGTTCTTTCGTGGCTGACTGATGAGAACACCCTGGAAATTCCCGGAAAGATCGAAGAAGTCAACTCTAGAATGCTGGAAAAGATCCTTGAGGAAAATGACCACGTAGTCGTCTTTTTCTGTAAGTTTTACAATACAATTGTCTTGTGTTACCTATTTTGACACTTGTCCTCGAGATAGTTATAATTTATAATTATTTTTTGCAGACAAAGAAGGTGACAAGAAGTCTCAGAAAATCTTAAGCGAGCTGGAGAACATTGACGACGAATGCGAAGAGAAAGACATTGACTTCGTAAAGACATCTGATGAAGGCATCGACAAGGAATATGATCTCTCCTCCTTACCAGCTTTGGCTTTCTACCGTCACAAATTCCGCACTATCTACGAAGGAGACTTAATGCACGAAGAAGCTATCCTCAAATGGGTACTGGAACTCCACGATTCTCAACCAGATGTGATTGAAAGCGTTGACAGGAAGACTTTAAAGGACCTTATTAATGATGTCGAGCATTTAGCCGTTTTCTTCTGTAAGTATAATTATAGTTGCAGTTTGTTTAGACATACAAAAACTTTGATATTTGTCAAAGCTTGATGGCTGAACAAAATATCTATATTTTTTGTTATAGATAGCGAAGACTGTGACACGTGCGATGAAATTCTTGAAGAATTGGAAACTATTGATGATGACACAGATAAGCACGGAATTCAGTTCGTGAAGTCTAAAGATTCCAAACTAGCATCTGACATTGGAATATTCAGTTTCCCCGCTTTGGTATACTATGAAACTGGAGTACCAATAATGTACGACGGTAAGTCAATTTTTATATTTTATTCCACAACTTTGTAGTTATGAATTTTAGCAAAATGTACAAGTGATTGTGAGTTAATTAACTATCTATCCTCTTTATAGGTGATTTAAAACACGAAAATAAGGTTCTGCAGTGGCTTGTAGACCAAAAAAGTAAGATTCCACATCCATATAAAAAAATATTAATTAATAGTGTCGTTTATAAGTCAAAATTTAAGAATTCAATTGTTATTACAAATTGTATGCATGACATCATTCTTGACTATTGATATTACTATGGCAAATTTGTTACTATTTTTATGCCTATAATTCTGGATGTTTGAGCTGTGTCATTTTGCATGACAGTTACTAATGCCTGCAGGTGAAGATAGCCACCGCAAAAATAAAGCTAATACTAAATCGAAGGCCAGTGCAGATGGTGATAAAAAATCCTCGGGGTTATCGCGACCCAACAAAGCAGAGACCGCGATACGAAATGCCCCTAAAGACTCAGGAACTTGGAAAACCATGGGAACCCTCAGAGTGAGATTCCCAGGAGATATAGATAAAAACAAACCACAAGACCGAAGAAAAAACTTAAAGAAGACAACAGACGACGACGATAATGACGAGGACGACGATGATGATGATGATAACGACGATGATGATGACGATGATGATGATGACGACGACGACGATGATGACGAGAATGACGATGATGACGACAATGATGACGATGACGATGATGACGACGATAATGATGACGATGACGACGATGGTGAGGAGGAGGACGATGAGGATGATGAAATATCTAAAATAAAAAACATAATTCGTTTAAAAAATCCTGGTAGCAGGTACAATAAAAATTTTGCTGGAAGTAAATTAAATAAACAGTTTACCGGCAGAAAGTTAACAAACACAAAAGGCAAAAATAAATATGACGATGACGACAACGATAATGATGACGACGATGATGATGATGATGACGACGACGATGATGACAATAACGACGACGATGATGATGACGAAGACGACGATGATGATGATGACGATGATGACAATGACGATGGTGATGATGACAACGACGACGACGATGATGATGATGATGATGATGACGACAATGATAATGATGATGACAATGAAGAAGATGAAAACGAGAAAGAAGACAAACTGAAACGAAGAAAAGGTCAGAAAGTAGGTACTAATGTTCGAAGTCGCAATCAAGATAACGCTGAAGATGATAGTTTTTTTGGTAGAATAAAGAGAATGTTTACAGGTAATTGATTAGAATGACCCCGAGAGAGACCCTGCACGGAGGCACGGACCCAATTAGTCACATCTGCATGGTCGCCACCGGCCCGCATGGGACCCTTTATAGCTGTCGCCTGCAGTCATTCGCGAGCGCTTACCGATTAAATGTTTTCGATTCTTAAACTTACTAACATTATTCATTTTAGAAATAATAGCGCTTAACAATAGGCGCTTAAAAACCTGCACAGTATTAACTCGCAGTTAACTTTTTTATATTTGCTGTTTATACGGGTTGTAAAAACAAATTTTTACTGACTGCAGGCGATCGCTGTTTCTACATTGGATTGGGGGCGAAACCGGCGGTCCCTAAAATGACTTACGAACCCTACCAGTGCTGTCCTACTAAAGTCCAAAGTCCGACCAAAGTAGCCAAGGCCACGCCGACCAAGGTGCCGTCGAGGAACATCGACAAGTCCAAACCAGCCGAGAAGCCGACCAAGGGCAAAAACAAGGCGCTAGCAAAATCGGACAAGCCGGGCAAGGGCAAAAAAGGTTTATTCGACTCTGAAAATATTTGGTGGTGGTAAACCGAACCGGGTATCGCTTGGGGCGGCACGCTAGATGCCGCCTCGGCCGTGCACGCGGGCATCAAGGGGACACGAATGTTATATTCCTTGCGATCAATTTCACCTTCGTAGTACCTTCTCTAATAGACTTAACTTTGCATCGGTTTGTCATGGCACATTAACATTGCTAGCTTTTCAATAACCTCGTGTCCCTTGATCCTTGCTAGCACTTAACAGGGTTGAGTGTTGTAACATTTTGTTCGTGGTCTGTATTTGCCCAAATTAATTTTTTATACCACCATATTGTGAAACCTGCGACAGCGCTCCAATGGCAAATATAGTCCACATATACTCATCTATTTCAAAGTATAGTGTTATATGGTTATTAAGATCGATTGGAGACTAAATATTGGGATGTCTAGTGACATTTTAGCAGGTGTACAAATCGTTATAATATGGATTGTAAATTTATTCCAATATTTAGAAATTAAAATGAAATGAGACGTATCAGCAACAACACGGAGGCATTTCTTATTGTATTTTGCCGTGCCATCTTGAAAGACTTATAAATTCATGTAAGGATTTCATGTTCATATAGTTTTCTAGTCATCATGGAATCTCATTATCTTGTGATGCCTCATTTGGTATGACTATTACTTTATTTTTATAGCATTAAACAATAGTTTTAATATTTTATACTGAAAATAACAAATATAAAATTATATAAGCTCAGTCAGTGCCAGAATATAGTCAATAAATTATATCATTATCATCTCACAATAAATTGATAGGAGACGGCGGGTGTTGGACGACTGAGGGTCGCAGTGGCCGGCGGAGTGTGGGTCACGTCTTTAGTCAGTATTTGTTGAATTCAAAAACAAGACCCTCTCGTCGTCCAATACGCCCCGTCCCAGCAGACAGTGCTGGCGTGTGTGACAAATCAAGTCGATATGTACGTTGTAATGTTTGGCCGGAAATTAGCATGGATGTTTAATTTATTTGTTACGATGTATCTTTGCGTCGGCGCTGGTAATTTTTGTTAAATAAATACATTTTCTATTAAATGAATGTTCATTAGTCATTTTTCCACGAATGATGTCAGCATGGTATTGCCGTAGTAGTATCCGCGCATGCCATTTATTGGATGTAAACTGGTGAGTTTCCGATATGTAATATGGATGTGGTTTCTTTTGAAAAATTGTGAATTTTAGGGTTTTCAGCATGTAGTAAAATGTCAAAATATTTTAGGAAATCTTTTGGATGAATCTGAAGTCTTGGATTGGATGGTTAAACAAAAGGAAGACGAAAGCATAGAAGAAATCAATCGAGATAAATTATTCAAATATATTGACACAAAGGAATTTTTAGCAGTTATATTTTGTAAGTATCTTAAATTAACCTAAGATATATTAAGATACAGGTTTGAATTTCAGATCTTTGAATTGAATTAAATGATGTTTACGTTTTCAGATAAAGATGACGATCCAGATAGTCCGAAAGTGTTGAGGCATGTTGAATTAATAGATGACGAAGCATCGGAATACGGAATCAAAATAGTAAAATGTAGTGACCGGTTAATGGCTAAAAAGTATGGATTCAGGAATCCCCCTGGAATTACATATTTCAGGAAAACAAAGCCAATAAATTATGACGGCGATATAGACGATGAAGAAGAGATCTTGGACTGGCTAACGAACCCAGAAAACATGGAATTGACGGATCATATTGAAAAAGTAAACAGGAAAATGTTCCAGAAAATTCGACAAACATCTGATTACGTAGCTGTATTCTTTTGTGAGTTCTTTAATGTTACTTTTTTATTACAAGCTATAACATGATATGTTATTTTTGTCGATAGAGATAGATTATAGTAATCAAAACCAACTGTATTGCACATCACAATGTTTTAGACAGTAATGACTGCAAACAGTGCCCCAGAGTACTGGCGGAGATTGAACACATAGACGACGACGCGGACGGAGCCGGCATCAACTTCGTCAAGATCGATGACAAGCAGATGGCCAAAGAATATGGAGTATTCGCTCTGCCCGCAGTGTTGTTCTTCAAGCTGGGATCTAAAGATCCTGTCATATATGCTGGTAATGTTAACATTGAAAGATCTCAAAAACAACACATAAATCTTTGAACACTATGTACAACATATAATTACAGGTGATTTGTACGATGAGCAACAGCTGCTGAGTTGGCTGCTGGTCCAGAAAAACCCAGCAGGTGATGTCATTGAAGCATTAGAGGGCCAAGATTTAAAGGATTTGATTGAAGAAGAGTCTTCACTTGCAGTGTACTTCTGTAAGTTGCTAAACAAGCTGTGGCTAACATTTTACACTATACATGCTAAGACTACTAACTAAATTATGTATGCAGCTATCTGTTCTACAGATTAAGTGATATGAGATAACTTAAGAGTTGTGTAAGGTAGAAATGTACGACGTGCTCTTAACATACTCGTAAATTCAACGAGAATAATAATAAGTAATGATTATTAATAAATAATTTATTGAAAGTTAAATTATTTATTGCTTAGCGACTGATTATCGTAAACTTTTAGAACTACAATTTTACTTATTACCTGAAGCATTAAAATACCCAGATGTAACTTTCACTCTTTGGTCACCCATCCAGACTGTAAACGAAGATACGGTACCTAACTTTCAGCCAAGTCAAGTCTACGGCCGCTTAATTAAAACTACAACAATTGCTGCCAATGATTAACCCAATTGCTTTTTTATTAGGGAACAAAACGTTATGCGAAATATGCAATGCAAAGTTGATGAAAAAGTCGGGCAAAAAGAAAATTGTGGAAGTGGAAATTGAAGAGGGACAGGAGCCAGAGGGTACATTATCCCCCTTAGTAGCAAGCCCGCACTATATGGCATACTGCATACTCCTGCACTTGAATGCCGCTCGTTATACCCCTGGATTGCAATTTGTAGCTCATATCTGCATGCGGCATGATTGTCCTAAATATGTATACTACATATACGTATATTTATATTGCACTCGCTCGATATACCGTAACTATTTTGTTAGCATCGATATCAACCAAAATGTTATTTATTTGTGTATTCAATATCCATACCGTTTTTATTTGCATTGCATCTTCCTAAGGTAGACAGACCCTTGACAGTTGATTATTTAGCAGCATTTGCGTTTCTTACCCAATACCACAGATTTCAGACTTTGACAGATGTAGTTCCAACCAGGTTTGCTCAAAAACTATAAATACACCATGATTGGTTATAGATTTGGATGTTTCAGACGGTCCTGACTGCGAGCAATGCGCTGGGATTTTAGAAGAACTTGAAAATATCGATGATGACTGCGACAGACATGGAATCAAATTCGTAAAAACTCAAGATTTTACCATCGCAGAATCTTACGGAGTAACAGATTTCCCAGTGCTAGTATACTTTGAGAGCAACGTACCCAATGTGTATGAAGGTTCTTTAGCAGAAGAGGAAGAAGTATTACAATGGTTGATAACACAGAAAACTGAAGACAGAATTGAACTGATCACCAGAGTCATGCTTGAAAACATGGTCGAAGACACACAATATTTGGCTGTTTATTTCTGTAAGTATTGAATACAAACTCTCTCAAATTGTAGAAAATCTGTTACTATTTTCTCAATACATTTCATTAATTTTTCAGATAAGTTGAACTGTCACATTTGTGATCATATTCTTGAAGAACTAGAGAATATAGATGATGAATGTGATGTATACGGTATACACATGGTAAAGATTCAAGATCCACAGCTTGCTAAACGATACTCTATAAAAACCTTCCCAGCTATGGTATACTTCAGGTAGGACAGCACAGAATTTCTAATCTAACTACTATGTCTATCTACCTACTTTTAAGTAGTTACATATTAATTCAAAAGTCAATGAAAAAAAACATGACTAATACAAATTTTCATTTGTAGAAATGGCAACCCTCTTCTCTTCGAAGGCGATTTACAGAATGAAGAATCAATTTTGGAATGGCTCATAGACGACGACAACCGTGAATTGGCTGATGAAATAGAATCAGTCAATGAAAGAATGTTAGAGCGTTTATTATACGAATCACACTTGCTCGTCGTATTTTTCTGTAAGTAATATTTTTGAATAATAGTGAAAATAAAATCAGCTAACGTTTATTGACAATTAATTATTTGCTTTGAAAATAATTTCAGATGATGAAGATGATTGCCCGGAATGCGAAGAAATTCTTGAATCTCTGGAACAGATTGACGGTGAAGTGGACCAATATGGCATAGACTTCGTCAAAATCGCAAGTACTGAAGCTGCAGCCGCGTATAGTATAGTGAACATACCATCTCTAGTATACTTCCGAAAACAAGTGCCTATGCTGTACGACGGAGACTTACATCAAGTCGACAAAGTACTGCAATGGCTGACTTCTCAAGATGTTTTTGAAATTAAAAATGAAATTGAGGAGGTGAATCGGAAGATGTTGGACAAGCTTTTGGAGGAGAACGAATTTCTGGCAGTTTACTTTTGTAAGTCTTGCCACGTCAATAAAATCAATATAGGACATATATTATCATTAAACCGCAGATTCTAATGAGCTTTGTTAATTTTACAGATGAAAAATCACCGGAGAGTAGAGCTGTCTTGGACAAACTTGAAAATATCGACAGCGAAACGGATAATTTGGACATAACATTCGTAAAAATGCAAGACCCTCGATACGCTCGCAAATGGGGAGTTACGAAACTCCCAGCAATCGTGTACTTTAGGAAGAGGTTCCCAAGTATTTATAGAGGTGAGATAGAAGTAGGACAAATAATTTTATCAAATGTGGAAGCAATGATATATGTGCTGTTTTTTTTCTTTACAGGTGATCTTATGTCCGAAGATGAGGTACTGGAATGGTTACGGAAGAACAGATTCAGGCAGCCCGAGCTCAATATATTCATGTACGCCTTGATAGCGCTTTCAATAGCGTTCGTCATGTACACGGCATTCTTACTGCAGTGCTTCAAGCTTGCGCCTCCCGCGCCGGCGCCGCATCCGAAACAGGCGTGAGAGTGAATCCCAAAAAACATTTAGACTTTTTCATTGCTGTGACTAAAAGCTAAAGCCCACTGCGGCAACACTCCACACAACACCCGCGACCACGTGCTAGTTTGTGAAGATCCATTGCACTCCGTTAGATAATGATGGATCAGTTTATTTCAGACGTAACACGTTTTTGGGATCAAACTATAATTTTGATAGGGACGTAGGAAGTAAAACGCCTAAATCTTATTAAGATTCACTGGATTGACAGCTTAGACATTTTTAGGATTAATCGATTAGCTAATTCGATTGGTTTCGCTCTCTATTTTGGTGCCAAATTCCGTGGCATTTTGAAAATTACTTTACTACTTTTGCTAAGACTGTAAAATGCTGATTTTTGGTTAAAATTTGAATTATTTTGAGCGAGACTATTTCCCGGTTCTACTATAGTAATGATTTATTTCTGTAACGATACCGACTATTACTTGTTACTCATTAAATGACGTCTATAGTGTTTTAGGTAACAGAGCCTTTGTTGTATGTTTGATTCATTGATTTTGTGAGCTCTTGAACAATTTCACTCGGGTATTTAAGCGTTTTATAGCATAACCTTCAATGTGCGGAGATATATATAAGTTTTCAGCCGTCTCCCGAAATAGAACTCCGCGTAGTCCGAGCATATTTTTGTTCTCGAAACGCGAGGTGATGCTATCAATTTCTTTAGTTGTTACGTTTTTGAGTTCATCGCTCAGAGTGCCTGTCTCGTTGAATTTGAGGGGGGTATGGGATGCTTCTACGAAGTATAATTTCGTTGTAGTGATTCTGTTCATGAGCTCATTCTGGGTGACTGTGGATGGGCGGGACCTGATCTGGCGCCCGCATGTTACTACGATGCTTCGTCTAGTCCTTTCTATATTTTATATTTAATAGCCAATTCTATCTTATTTATTACTTCTTTATAAACTAGCTATACTTGTATACGAAGGCAACGTACTAACATGCCCGAATACTCTGTATCATTCCCGCTCGTAATGTTTTATATAAAGTTTATAATTGTGTATATTTATTTAAATATTAAATACCTTCTTAAATATATGAATCGAGAGACGTGAAGTTTGGCTACTTTGTACTAGTGATAATATACAGTACCTACATACTGAAACTATAAAATTGTATGTATGTTTAATATTATCTTTAGTACAGTATGAACGTAGCAAACGAAAATGCTCAAAATGAGTGAAATGTGCGTTAACGCAAGCGCATCGTTAAATATTAACGTTGTATATAAAATGTAAATAAATTATAAAATAAATAAAAATAGTAAAATAGTGAGCATTTTTATTGTTGTCTCCTTTGAAATATGACTTCCTAGGCTAATCTTAAAATCCAAACTAGGTGAGATATAAAAATAGGTAAAAAAAATATTTAAGCAATATAAAATCTTTATTGTAATTCCTACAACAACTTACAGCCTAAAAAAACGATCAGTCTATAATTAATTAATCATATAAAAATACAACGTTCCCAAATGTTCCTGTATAATTTCAAATGCTCATGCAGAACCATGCAAGACTAAATCAAAATAATAATCATAATTTTATACACAATCTGTTTTGTACAGCAAAATAAAAAGTATGTTTGTTCTTCTACCTAGAATTAATCATCAAAAATTCATTCAATTTGAAATACACACATACCTACCTATTTACATTTTACAATTAACTTTTAAATTAAGTTAATTTTCCATAAGCCATGATAGTACAGAATAAATTGCATTTGTTTTCCCTAATCTCGTAATACATAAACGTATGGTACAATCTCAAATTGTTATATGTAATCTATATTTGAAAGCACTACATTTGTTGTTCTAGAATAACTATTAAATTCAACACTAACTACAAAAATGCTGAGTAAAATCATAACTTCATACTCACATCCAATTTCAAACTCTTCAAAAACTCAACTTTTGATCGATATAATTTATAAAATATCCAAATGCGTATCTTCTGCGTTTTTTAAGTATTTCTTCTTTTCACTCTCGAACAAGTCTACGAGTCTTTTGGTAAATTCTGCGTGAACTATGTCGATTTCTTCTTTTGTAGGGTCCAAGTTTTGCTTTACTTCTAGCGGGGCACCAACTGTAATGATGTATGAAAAAATATTAGATACCTATACGAGTTATTTTCTCAAGTGCTAAAATCAGAAATACGCAGGTTTGAATCCCGCCGGTCGTGATAATTTTCTCTCATTTTCGAATAAAAGTTATTTTAGACAGAGATATGATTTTTATTTCAAGAATATTGAATTGAGTAACGCCTGATAAAATTATATTCTCTTACTACAACTATGTAACTTCGCCTGCGTATTAAGATTCCATTAAATAATCCAGATTATGGTTTTTTTACATTGGTCTGTGAAAAAAAAGGTATACATTGATTCAAGATACCTTTATGGAACTGGAACGGAAATTACTCTCAAATAGGGCTGCCTCACTGACCTCCATCAGTACCTGCGTACTTGTACTGATGGAGATCAATGGGCTGCCTAAACACACCGACATTATATATATCATATTATATCTATGGCATATTGATACTCTATGAAAACCATCAAGACCTATTGTAATTTATGGCGTAGATGTAATTATCCTTTTGTTCGGAGAAACCATTCAAGGACTGACCACGATAACGAACATTGCAATATACGAAACCACACCAGGCAAGCTATCTGCATATTTGCCTAGCCTACTCTCTCTCTCTCTCTTTGAGTCTATTTCCTCATGACTGAGGGTCGTGACTCCTCCGCAGAATTAATTCGTTAGGGGAGTTTTCTTGCGCTGATACATGGTGGTGGGCGCCCAGGTCCTTCCACGGAAGACCTCAATATTGTGGTCCTCAAAACATGTCGGTTTCCTCAAGATGTTTTCCTTCGCCGCTAAGCGAGTGCAAATCCACACATAACTTGAAAATACAAGTCATTGGTGTTGGGCCGGATTCGAACCAGGGTGCGTCTGGATGAACCGGAACCGCTGAGCCACACTCGCTTCCTAGCCTACTACATCCTCATAAAAAAATAAAAATGTATGTTATTCAAAAATGAACCTACCGACGGTAGTAATAGGATTCCTAAGCGGCAGCAATCCAAACGAGTACTGGAACATGCCCCGTCCTATCGGGAACATGGGAGAGATCCCCGTGTACTTCTTCACGGTCTCTTGCACCTTCCTCAGTAGACTGTCTTCTGGGTTCTCCAGGGGACGGAACACGTCTGGCTCGCCGAACGAAAATACTGGGACGAGAGAGGCCCTGGAAACGAGAAACGAATATTTTTAGATTAAATATTTAATACTAGTGGACGACTGCGGCTTTGTTCAAATTATTTCAGGATAAAAAGTAAGTAAGCCCATGTCACTCCTAAGACCTCATACTACCTACATACCTACCAAAAACCATGAAGATCCGTTCAGCCGTTTTTGCGTGATCAGTGTTTTAATCAACAGAACAACAGACAAAGAGACTAAAACCCAAAAACTGGTGAAACGTGTTCTGTTATGGATTTATTGTAAGCCAAAAAAAAATTTTTTTTTATATTTTCTTTCAAGCTTTTTGACCCGCTTCAGCTTTATTTAATGTATACCTACCTAGATAGATAGATTATAGATGCTTAGGTATTATAGGTATAGGCATTTATTCACATGTCAAAGAACACAATAAGTATTTCGTGACGTATATACATATTATTAATGTCAACCCGAATTTAGGGCTTTGTAACATTATAATATTAGGTATATCATATAGTCATATCATCTTTTACAAAAAGTTGAAAAAATATATAACAGATGTCTGACTAACATAGCATATCTAATGGAAAAGGACTTCAAAAACATTATTAGAAAATCTTGTACCTTAAAGCTTTGACTCACCCGCTCTTCATGGCAACACGTACAAATCCTTTCCTTCGACTGAGTATGACCTTATACTGTCCGGAATGTGAGTCCAACGCCTCCGCCGCTCCACCAATCATCATGGCCACACAATTCCCCTTATATCTCTTCTTTTCCAACATATACAATAGACTATTTTCCTCACACGAACAAACCCCCAATCCGAGGATAAAATCCCTAAAGAACGGGACAAGAAAATGTCCTCCAAGCGTTATAAACATGATGTTCATTCCAGGGAATTTCTCGTAGAAGCCTAACGCGTTGGTTGCAAAAGACCCGATAGCTCCTTGAGATATTAGTCCGTGTGGATAGCAAGCGAAGAGGTAGTTTTTTGTTGGTTCCAAGTCAGTGGTTTTTATCAGCTTCATGGGGAAATAGTCGCAGTAGTATCGCCAGATGGGGAGATTTCGCACCCATTCTACCCTGGAAAGTGTAAAAAAAACTATATCAAATTTCATATAGGTATATAGATAAGCATGTATTTTTTTATCACGAAATAGGTTTACGTTTGCTATCGCCTATATTATACTATATTATTATATTACAGTATATATTATGTAGGTTGGTAATGTAGAACTCTATTACTAAGATAATTGCGTATATCAGGTTTGTATTGATGCCATATTAGTTTCTAGAATGCCTTGCCTGAGCAATGTCACGAGTTTAGTCATTGTTTGTGAATAAGATCAGATAGTTTGAAAATAATTTACTAGTCCAATTAGATTTTTGCTCAATTAACGATGTTTTTTTTACTATCTTCTCTATATACATAAAATATAATGTGAAAAATCTAAATAATTATTTTTGTTACGTACCGTTTTCAGTAACTATGCTATCGTAAATTATTAAATACTAAAACACACTTACTTCCTTCCACCTTTATGACATATATCCACATCAGTCAGCATCCAGTAACCATACAGCTGCAGTCCCAGCCACCAATAGCTCGAATACAGCAGCTTCACAAACAGATAGATGCAGAACGCTTCTCCAGATAACACGATGCCCATCCAGATGGCCGTGGCAAGAACTGAAGACTGGCTATAGAGGCTATAGTTTCTTCTTATAATTAAAACACACTTACTTCCTTCCACCTTTATGACATTTATCCACATCAGTCAGCATCCAGTAACCATACAGCAGTCCCAGCCACCAGTAGCTCGAATACAGCAGCTTCACAAACAGATAGATGCAGAACGCTTCTCCAGATATCACGATGCCCATCCAGATGGCCGTGGCGAGGGTCTGGAGACGACGCTGCAGAGGCACGTTGAGGGGAGCCCATTCTACGCCTAGGTAGCCGGATGCTTGGCTGAAAGATTGAGATAATAGGTGAAATAGACAATATAAGTAAATAGGTTTCTTCTAGGCAAGCGTGCTAGAAATCAATCTAAACCAATCTTAGACTATAGTGGTGCTTAACATCAGGTAGGCTATAGTCAAACGCAAGCCTATTTAGTGTTAAAAAAAGAGATATAGGTACGGTATTAGTATAATAAATATGGGGTAGTTTAATGAGTTTTATGTATGTTTGTGTGTATTGTATTAACGCCTACCGAGTGCCAGGATATTTATTATCTGCCCAAAAAAGAGCAAACTAGACAGTTTTACCAAAAAAGTAAAGTCTAAGAAGGGATAGAATGCTAGTGTATAAACTGTTGTTAGGTGTTTAATTAATAATAATGTTTAAGATCTTGAGCATTCGAACTATTAAAAAAAATCAACGAACGTAAAGTAAAATATTAAGTATAAAATATATTATGTATATGCGATTTACTACCTACTACCTAAATATTTGTCAAACTCTATATCGTGTTGGCACGACTCGACAGTTTGCTTTCTCTTGAGTCAATATTTATTCAGTTTTAATGATTTAAAAGGTCATTTACGCACAAGCTCATGGAAAATTAAAGTTTTTATGAAATTAAAAGGCGCTGTTTAGAAGATTATGTACATTATACTAGATACATATATGTAGGTAAGTTAATATACCTAGAGTTTATCAACCAGTAGCATTGATTGACGTCATAGATGAAGTCTTGGGGAAATAAATATCAATTTGAGCACGATAATTAAGTGCAATTATAGTCGTATTCATGACATTCAATCTGCATTTAACCGTTCTCATAGATTGACCTTGATAAGACATCTGCTATATTTTTATGTAGGTCTAGTAAGAATATCTTATTCTGAAAATAAGTAAAAAAAAAAAGATAAAGAATCTTTATTGATAATGTAAAGTTGCAACATAGGTATAAGTACCTATAAGTATACACATTTAAAGATATACCTACATAGATATCAAGTTTAAATATTTATATAAGTAGGAAGATAGGTCCCGGCTGTTAGTCTAGAACGGCAGTCGTTAAGCCATGTCAGGGCCCTTAGGGTGGTTTGAAAACTCCCAACATCAGAGTTGGCCACTCCCATTCGATAAGAAGAAGTAGGTAAGGCTCAAACAAGTGATTTTGACAGGGAAAATAATACATATATACATGTAAACGCCAGGAAAGATGATAATTAGCTAGGTAATGAAGAGCCAAATATGTATATATCACGTAGAGATTTCGGAATACTTTGATAAGCAGTCTTTATCTGGCGGATTTTTTACTTCCACTTTTACGAATATACATAAATACAACTAAAGATCAGCTTCTAACAATAAAGCAGATAATATTAACTATTTACTTACATATGTGAATAGGTACATATAACGTATCTACCTAAGATATACATTAGCTGTTGAAAGTTTTAATCCGCCGAGGATTTCCTTATCAGTCAATACCTCAGTCAACGAACATTATTATTATAATGTTCGTTGACTGAGGTATACTTCTCAGGTAAACGTGGTAACTAGGTACATCTTGTATGATATTAAAAACATTATCTTATCATTCTGAGTCCGTATAATTCGTTTCGAAATGGGTGTATTGCACATGGTGACATTTCTTTCTGGAGCATGGCTGTTATTTTCGTCACCAGACCAGCGTTTAGTTAATTATATCTGGCCCAGTTATTGTAGTAAGTTAGTGTGTAATTGTACAACAATGAGAAGACATTTCAAATACTTGGCATACTTGCAGCGCAACTTTATAGCTATTATCTATGTATATTATGTCTGTAGGTACATATAATAAAGTTGCAGAAGGTCGTAAGTCTGACCATAGAAGATATTAGAAACAAATTATTAGGGTATATATATATAACATTAAATCCATAACAGAACACATTTCAGCAGTTTTTAGAATTTTTGTCTGTTTATTTAAACGCTCATAATGCAAAAACGGCAGAATGGATCATTATGATTTTTGGTATGATGGTAGTATGAGGTCTTACAAGTGTCTTAGGCTACTTTTTCTCGCTTCACTCACAATTATTTAATTAAATAATTGTGAGTGAAGCGACAAGCAAATTAATAGCAAGTCATTCGCTTTTAGCGATAAGGTCGCCAATATAAACACTAGATCTAACTATTGTATATTTCTTAGGGTATTTATCCATGTATATTTATCACTCTTTCTATGGCAAACGAAAATTTTAAAGAGATTTTGAGACCAATTGTAAACGCACCGAACCAGCCAAATTAGCACTAATAGGTAGCAAGATAAATAAAGTGGTCTAATGAAATGCCCTTGAATGTGATCTCATCCACAGTCACGATAATACTACTTGTGCGCTCAGTTTCGTCAAACAAGAATTATACAAGTTGGGATTTCAACAAAAAATACTATGATATATATTTTACTTAAAAAAACGCTGTCTTCTTCCTAAGTTTAAGTACCTACACAACTTATATTTGCCGTACGTTAATGCATACGTTCCCTAAGTTGAATTGAAACATACCTAACCTGATAAGTGTTTGGAAATCTAAACGTAATTCAGAATTTATCCAATTCTGACAGAAAATACACTGTCTGTTTTGTATGTTGTCATAATTACGAACATAATATTTCAAGTCGGTATATATTCAGTATAGCCGTTTTGTAAACGGTCCATAGAATCTGTTTAATTTTTGGTTACATTTGACTCATTTGTACAAAAATAAATAAACGAGTTCTTGAAGATCACCAAATTATACAATATTTCATCTTTACACTCAGCCTGCCAACTAGTAGAAAAATACATTATACTGTGCAATAGGACAATGTATATTTAATTACAAGTAGCTTGATATATGGTTATAAATACATTAGAAACTATTGTTTTCCTGTTTGTAGCCGGTAAATGTAGTTTCTTTTCATGATTAAAATGTTAAAGATTGATTACTTAATAAAGAAATAATTAATCGTTACGACATTTGGCTTTGTTTTCAAATTAAGGTAAACAACGCTCTTTTAAAATTCTTAGTTTTTGGGGCTCTCTTACCTGTGCTAAAATTTTAATTAAAATTTATCACACTATCCAAGTTAAACCTTAACCACACATTAAGTTGTTATCAAAAAACCTAACATAGTCATTAGATTAAATTCATCGAACCATATTAACGACGCAATGACGCGATAAACATCGGTTTAGATTTACATATTCCTCAAGATTTATAACCAGACTTCAAGTTATGACACTCAATCACACTTTTTGTTTCACAAATTTTCTTCTATTGATAAAAAAGTCACTATAAAAACAATTGACTGATGTACTCACTTAAATATCTTTGTAATAGTATCGAACATTGTTGCCCGTTATCGTGCGTACGCGCAGCTTGTTTTAGAGGACACATGCGATCTACAGTGGGTGAGAATGACAACTAAACTACCTTCAATAAGTTAAATATATACGAGCGTTATCTCGCGCTGTTTACAATGGCCACAAAAACAGTAGTCCATCGTCCTTCTTAAGGTTATTTTGATCGCATCCTTTATATGCATGTGCATTTTTAAACGTGTTTTCTATACAGGTTTATCGGCATAACCATTTAGTGGTGACTTTAGTGCATACATCAAAATTGCAATGTTTTAAGACTATACGAAAGTTGCGAAAAAAATCATATCATAAAATCAAAGCCCATTGTCATAATGTATAAATTAGATAATTTTTTTCGCGAATTTACGAGTCGTACCTACCACAAAAGTGTTTGGTTTTGTGGCAAAGGCATAAAAAGTATCCCTATCAAAACATAGTAGAAAGCTTTATAAAGCCGGGAAAAATGGTGCATACTTCACATACAAAAGCAGCCACAAAAAATTATAAATAGGTACTATTTCCTTTGTTTAACTTGCTATTTTGCAATTGCTATCATCTTCGTTGGTTTGAACTTTAGCTACTGATTTCCAATCGGTGTGGCTGTCCCGGTGTTTAGCTTGATAAACCGATTAGACAATTAATCTAATAATAAATACGCGACGACTCCACATCTGTTTCCGTTTCACGATTTTATATAAAAAATCTACGTAACCCGTATCTAATACTTTTAGTTTTAAGTACTTACCTACATATAAGTGACAAGGGAACCGGTGAATTAAAAAATAATAATAATGTACATATATCGAAATTATTACTAAGTATAACGTATATCTTTATAAAATGTTTATAACGTACCTATATAATTTATATATATAACGTATATCTTTATAAAATTACATACTCAAGAATAAGCAACGTACTAGAACCAACTTGGTAGTTTAAATTTTATAAACAACATAGAGGTACGTAGTCATAATACAGTAAATATTGGTATCTCCTTTAACTTGTATCTGTGTGACGACAGAATACCGGAAGAATGTTGCTTTGCTCATGGATTTTGCTAAGTCACTCTTCTAAGACAAACATGCGATTTATAACAAAAAAACGCGATTAGAATCTGTGTATAACTTGTATAACCACGAAAAATAAGCATTCGTCAAAACATTTTTTTTTTCATTTTTTTTCATACTTTGATCATGACGGCAAAGTACTTAAATTTAACATCATAATTTATTCAAAACTTCTCACAAAGAACAATTTATAGTTTACCTACTGTATGCAAATTCGAGAAAACTCTTAAGTGTACCTATAGGTACTTACATATTCAAACTGAAGTCAATATACAAAAACTAATCAAAATAATGTAATCAATTTTATTATATTGCAGGTTTTATAATTATTTTATCATAAAAATATAATTTTATTCAAAATACTTCAAAACTTAGTTACATCTATATACATGCTCTTTCATTGTTTACATTATATTTATCACATCCTTCCTTGAATTACTCATGAGTAACATTAAAACGCCTGTTTTCATAATTGCAATTTTATCCGAACAAACATACTCTTGGACTTTGTATAGGACCTAGGTATGAGTATGTGGCTAATGTATGTTATATTATTTAAAACAACACTCTTTGTTTTTCTTTCATATTTATTACTACTAAGTAGGTGCTCGCGGCTTTGCTCGCATTAAGAAGTAAAACTTGCACCCCCTTTTTCACCCCTTTAAAAGTAGCATTTCTGAAAATCCATTCTTAGCGGATGCCTACGTCATAACATCTACCTTCATGCCAAATTTCAGCCCGATCCGTCCAGTGCTTTGGACTGTGCGTTGATAGATCACTATGTCAGTCAGTCACCTCAGTTTTATATATTAAGATATATCATATATCGTAGTATCCTTGATATCAAAAGGACAGATAGGATGCACAACGAGGTACTCCTTTCCATGACGTGTGATGTTGGCCCATAAGCAGCCAAGCTAAAATGGGATTGGGCGGGGCACGTGGTTCGCATGCTCCCCGAACGCTGGGCGAGGTTCGTGACACCGTGAGAACATCAGGGGCGACGTAGTCGAGGAAGGCCAGAACTCGTTGGTGTCGCGATCTCGACTAGTTTCAGAGTGACTAGCAGGGTTGGATTTTGTACTATAATTATAGTATTTGTACCATAATTTCGCCCTTTGTACCATATACTATCCACATCTAAGGATAGTACGCTAAAATACTATAATTTTAAGTTTTTCCCGAATGCTTTGTTTTACGTTATTAATTATTATAAATATTTCGATCGTGCGTGAATTCTGATCTTGCGATGTTTTCTGTGTCGATGGTCGGGGATTCCCCGATTATCCTCCGCAGTACACTTCTCTCTTTCCACTAATCTCGTTCCTTTCCTTCCATTCCATTCGAAATTCAATCAAAGTGACAACAATCGTTTGTGTTTATTTGTGTAGAATAATATGTTTTTAGTGTTTTAATTATGGATTTATGGACAGTGGCAGTGATGGTCATGATAATGACGATAGATCGGGAGTATGCACCCCAAAAAAATAAGTTATATTATTCAAGAACTGATAAACTTAGAAGAGGAGTAAATTTTGCCATACCTGGTGTTGATTTTAATGACTACAAAATAAGTTAAATTAAAAATAATGAAAGTGTACTATCATTTTTTGTAAAATACCTACTATCCTTTTCAGTTTTTTGTACTATCTTTTTCAACATACCTAAATCCAACCCGTGACTAGCGTGAGGCGACTATCGACCGAGATTCATGGAGAAACCTTTGCCCAGGAGTGGGACAGCAAAGAATTATAAAAAATAATTATATACAATGTATTAGGTACAAAAATAGACATTTAAATTGAAATGAAAATATGAAGAATCTCCCACCCATTAAAACTAATTGATCATGCAAAAATAAAAGGATTTTTATTTTGTGCATTTCTGCACATAAATGAATGTAATCAAATATGTATGTACATTCATAGTGATTATTTGCATAGACAAACATCTGAGTGAAGTCACAAAATAAGTAATAATTAAACACTTACCAGAATATGAGATGGCTATGAGATCTTCAATTATTTATATTTAATTATGAATAGAAGCACTGTGTAGGTAACTTATTTTGCCAAAAATCATGAGAATTCCCACACAATTTCATAGAAAAAATATTTAAATCAACAATAAACGCAATTTATTAAGGCAAACAAACCCCAAATGGGAAGAAACAAAATTATACTAAATTATTAGCTAAGAAATGGAATATGATCATTCAGAAGACAAGTGGTCTTAGAAATCACTCTCAATAATGTCATTATAGTGTTTGATATTTTGTTCGGTTTCTTTAATGGAGTCTTTCAGATCCTTGTGCACCTCATTGTATGCTTCAATTGACTTGTTTGTCTCTGTGAATATGTTCTGCAGGATTTGGAGATGTAGAATTCTGTGAAAAAATATATTTGATGATGATATTTTTATGTAACAAATTTATTAAGTAAATTGCACTCATATCACAATTTTTTAAGATAAAGCATGCTCACTTTGAAATTATCCTAGATTTGTGATAGATTGCAATACATAATAACTACTTTTTCTTAATGAATGAGGGTGGCCAACTTTAATGTTGAGAGTTTATCAGGCCCTTAGGGTTGTTGTTCTTTTTGTGTATTTTAGTACTAACTGTAGGTCCCAGCTGTTTTTCTAGTATGGCAGTCGTTAAGCCATGTAATAAGAATGTTATAATTAAGTAACTCTAAAAAACTTTAACTTGAAAAAATAATATTAACAAAACTTACTTAGACTTGAGTTCCAGAATCCTAGTCTTGAGAGTGATCATCTCGCTGGAACTACTACTGAACGTGTTGACTTCACTGAGCCTGTGGTTGAGCCACTCCATCATCAGCTCCACTTTCTCATTTTCCTGTTCCTTCAATGTATTCAACTTCTCATCCAAATTATCTTGTAATTCCTTCATTTGAGTTTGGCGAGTTGTCTTGTTAGAAGTTGAAGTTTTTTTGAGAGATTCAAGCTCTTGTGTGAGAGTAGGAAGTTTCATTTGGATCTTTTTAATGATAGCTTGGTTCAACTCTGCTTGTTCATCATAGGTCAGTTCAGTAGCAGTTTTCTGCATGAAACCTGGAAAGTAAAATAATAAATAAATATTCCGGGACATTGCACACAGCGCCATCTAGCCCCACACTAAGCAAACACTTGTTTTGTGGGTACAAGATAACAGATATAATACTTATATACTTTTTTTTGTAAATACATACTTATTATACATACAAACGACCAGACTCAACACAAGTAATTATACATTTTTTAAAATGCTTGGTAGCTTGGTAAGCACTTACACCTAGTTTAAAATAGTATAGTATTAATAAGTCGCCAAGTACCTATAGGTAAGTGGGGTATATATACAAGGATTTTCATCCCTCTCTTTCCCGGTATACCTAGTCAGGTCATAAATTCTGTCACATGTTTAATATAAAATAATTGAAACAACTTTATTCTTTATGTAACCATTTATATACCAAAATGAACTTAACATAACATAGATTCTTATGACAATAAAGTTTATTCAAAATGACCTCCGTGATTTTGAATACAGGCCTTCAGTCTGCGCGGCCAGTCGTCTATCGCTGCACGAACGAGGTCCATGTCAATATCGGCGGCTGCCTTAATCAAGGATGTCTTGAGTGACTCCAAATTGGGATGAGGCTTTGAGCACGCCTTTTCCTCCAAGTGTTGCCATATCTTGTAATCTAACGGATTCAAATCTGGACTGGAGGAGGGCCAGTCTTCGTGCCGGATGAAGTCGATTTCACGCGCCGCCAGCCAGTCTTGTGTGCTCTTCGCTCTATGAGCTGGTGTCGAATTTTGTTGGAATACCCAGTGCTTGTTATTGAACATGATATGAGAAACAGGTTCCACAAGGTTCGTCAGGACTGTATTTTGATACACAACTGCATTCGTTTTTACACCTTTCTCACAAAAATGTACCTCTGTTAAGCCCCAATAAGAAACTCCCAACCATCCCATGAGCGAGGATGGAAAATGACCTCGTTGGACACGCGGAATACGTTTGCTCGCTTCTTCTCTACTGTGTGCGTACACCGTATCATTTTGTTTGTTGTAGCTCTCTTCTACGGTAAAAATTTTTTCATCCGAAAAAAGAATTTCCCGATATTTTTTTCCCGCCTACCGCTTTAACAAAGTGCGGCATCTCATCAGTCTCAGGTCCATTAGACGAGCATTCAAACGATGTCCTGTTTTTCTTCGATATGCCCGAAGCCCTAAGTCTTCATTTAACACCCTTTTCACCGTGGTTCTGCTTAACCCCATCTGAAGGGCCAACAGTTTCTGCTTACGTTTGGGATTTTTTTGAATTCGCGCCTTCACAGCTTTTATCACTGCTGGAGTCCTAACAGACCGAGGGTGACCACTTCTTGACCTGTCATCTACACTAGAGTCTTCATTGTATCGTTTGATGGTACGATAAACGAATCTTTTGGTTATTTTCAAAATTTGAATTGGCGCGTAACCGCAACGATGCAATGCAATAACTGCAACACGGTCTTCTTTAAGAGTCCACTCCATATTTAAAAATGAGTAAAATTCTAAAATGTATACATTTTTATTTTCATGAACAATTCGAAATTCGAATTCAATAAACTTTTTTGTGGCCAGCATTCTAAAAGAAAAGTTTTTACTGTGTGACAATACTTATGACCTGACTAGGTACTTGTGTCACATGGGAATCGAACCCGTAACCCCTAGATCAGAAGGCAGATCCACTACCAACTAAGCTAACAGGTCAGTCCAAGTAATACTGGGTATAGAAATAAATTTACTTAAATTAGGTAGGTATTTAGAACAGGTGCCATTGCACATATGTAGGTATTATTCAGTGCAATGGCACTGATAAATAATAGGAAGGAAGCATCTGGATAAGAACAGTGTTAGATAATAATTATAGGTGTCAAAGGGAGATTTGATTCCTTGAAGCATCCAATATTATTTGATTATGATGATGCATCCAGGATGTCAGTACATTAAAGCTTTAAAATGATAAAACACACAGATTTGGTTTCTTGCTCTATTTTCTCTGGCTAAATGTAGCAGAAGTAAAACAACTAATTTTGTTTTGTACTTCTCGAAAGGAAATACATTTGTCCTAGGTTTAGCGAAGCGTACGGCGGAACAAGTACAAAATTAATAAACCTGCCTGTGGCTTCAATTAGGGGTTGGAATAATTAATGTTAAATAAAGGACATTGATTACCCAACAATGTAGAGGTGTTCTCATCAGCAGTGCTGATCTTGTGTAAGCTGGAATGATGAGTGAGGTCGCAATCAGCAATGATCCTGGACACTTTCCCACGAAGTTTCGAAGTCAACATGTTTTCACTACACAGCTCCTTGATCATTTTGAGCAACAGATTTTCTTGGCATGTTTTTATGTTTAAATCTGATAGTATATCGTCAGTACTTGTATTTCCATCCATTGCGAATCGTTCGATAATTAAAGTATAATATTATTTGTAAATAATAAACAAACGTTTCTGAAAACTTTTTAAAACAAACGTTTCTTTCTGTTGACAATTGACATTGACAGCTGATCATCATTTGTTTGGGATGCGGTTGAAAACAATGTACAAAATTATCTAAATATTTACGTTTAATGTACACAATTTACTGGCTTTAGTTATATAGAACACACATTACTTTGGCTGTACTTCGTTGGTTTCGGGTTATTTTTAAAACGATTTTGATTTGCTATGTTAATCGGCTAAATAGAAATACAAAGTTGTTAATACTTGTTTCTCTTTCTTTCATAAGAACTGAGTGCATCTCGTCTCGTTTTACCATTCAATTTTGCAATTTTTAATTTAGTCTTCCTATTCATTAGCAAAAAAATCCACTTGCTGTGCGTCGAATTCATTTCATTGAATACCTATATTCCGAAAATTCCGAGTTTTTAACTTACAATTTCATCTAAGATGAAACGGCGTCATGGTTATTACGCTGATGTATTAATTTAAAAGCAAATCATAATACGGACACAAAATGGCTTCGTCAAATGAATCTTTGCGAAAATCTGTGGATGCAGATGGTGCATCGAAATCGCAACATAATCAAGAATCTCAAAGCGCAGACAAAAAGAAATCTAGTGATTCTCAGTCTAGCTGTTACTGGTATGTAAAGCACATTTCTCTCTGATATGATCTACACTTAAAGACATATTGTTGACGAAAGGCCGAGTTTTGGCGGTAAACATTACACCGGTAGTCTTTCTCAGTTTGCATAATTTCTGCATACATTTTTAAGTTTCTAGAGTGTAATTGTCACCTCGATGTGCTTAGAAATAGTCTGTTAAGCTATATATACAATAGGGTTAACTTTTTAGTAATGATGTTTCCCAACAAATTTATTCTGTATTATTTGTATAGGTAGGTACTTAATAAATAATATTTTAATCAGTATTTTTATCTGTGTAGTTCTTTTACAATTCTATAGAATTTTAATATCTTGTGTTTCCAGTGGTAAAGACCGTAACCTCAACATAGCAGAGTTGCTATGTGCTTCATGCAACAGATGGTTCCACGAGTCATGCATTGGCTACCAGCTCGGGAAGTTGGTCCCTTTCATGACAAATTACCTGTTCATCTGCAAGAACTGCTCGCCCACTGGTCTGGAGACTTTCAAGAAGAATCAAGCTCGTAAGTGTTTGTTTACATTCTAGGTATTATGTAAACTTAAGTTTCCTTCATTATTATTTTTTCATAAAAAAAGTAGTTAAGCCTAAAAAGAATACAAAATTACTAACAATATTGTCCTAAACTTTTATACTTTATTACCAGATATACTATAAAACTGACGTTGGTTTTCAAAATTCAAGCTAGGTTATTTAACTTAGCTTATTTGCATGCTAACCTACTACATTAACTCTATTGTTTTATTCTTGAGTTGTAAACTAATGTAAACATTCTATATATTCCAGCATTCCCACAAATGTGTTTAACAGCAATTGCCAATCTAAGGCAAGAGAGCTGCAAAGATGGCTCCAACAAGAATCTCTTCAGCAAGGACCGTGAGATTATTCCATATATTGACCAGTATTGGGAAGCTATGACCACTATGCCAAGAAGGTACTATTAGTCGTAAGGTATTTATTTTGGTGGCTGGATAATTAATCTCATTTATCAAAACTCCATATTTACCTAAAAATAACACATAATATTTCGTCTGACCTAAATTTCTATATAAATTCATTACTTATATGAAACCTCTTTAGAGATTATTCTCAGGTTGCATACAAAAAGAAAAATAAAACAAAATGCTATCAACACAACATTGATTTCACTAGATTGTCAGATGTTTTACTTGTGGTGTTGCAAAGATATTGCTAAAATTTCTCTAAACCTTGATTTTTATAAGCAAATACTAATCTGCATCAGCTAAAAATTTTATTTACAATAATAAAATATAAAAACAAGTGAAGGAAAACTAAACATACTACTTCTAACTACTTCTTTCTACTATCTGCATCACATGAAAAGGAGTCTTCTATTTTGTGGTTAGCATATAATATACTAAGTAAGAGTTGTTTGAGATCATAGCCACAGAAAACTATATTATATTCCAGAATATAGCCTTCCCAACTTAGATCCCCCTTTTTTGTTTCTTCATCAACAAAAAAGCGATCTAGAAAGTGATTTATGCAAGGATGCTCATGTGAATATTTTCTAATTAATTGAATGTACATAATAACATCGGTACAAACTAATTGATAAGTCCAAATTATGAGTCCATAATTTCTTTTTTTGAATGATTGATTATATATCTTCGTTTCTTTTATTTGTTTGGCAGTAGTAAAACCAAGAGCTTCAATAGTTTATTGTTTTTACCTATGTCATCCCACATTATAGTCCACTCATATGAACTATGCACTGTCACAATGTGACAATTATTCAATTACTAGCTGGTTCCCGCGACTTCGTCCATGTGGAATAGTTATTACCATAAAAACTAAAACTAACGGGTCTATTGAGTTAACCTTAAAAGATAGACATATACTGTTGCAGACATTTTGTTAGATCATTTCAAGAGAAATAATTCTTTAATACATATTTTTTTGATATCTTGAACCGTTTTCACAGCGCACGCAACAGAAGCCCTCAAAGATGAATAATTTTCCCCGTTTTTTCCACATTTTCCATTATTTCTTCGCTTCTATTAGTTGCAGCGTTATGTTATATAGCCTAAAGCCTTCCTCGATAAATGGTCTACTAAACACAAAAATAATTTTCCAATTCACACCATTAGTTCCTGAGATTAGCGCGTTCAAACAGACAAACAAACAAACTCTTCAGCTTTATAATATTAGTATAGATTGAATTGACATGTAACTATATTTTGTTATAAATGAGTTTGAGTCATGTATTTTTATGTTGTTTTGTCATAAAGTCCTGTCTAATTGTTCTAGGGTGACTCAATCGTGGTACGCTACCGTCCAGCGAGCGCTGATAAAGGACATCCAAGTGTTGTTTACATATGAGGAGGACGCCACCCTGGGGCCAATGTTTGGGTTGTACAATATAGAACTCACTGCCATCAAGCCTAACTACGAGGCTATGATAAAGCAGGGACAGCTTAAAGTCACCGATATGGGGATTGCTACAAGTAAGTGTTAGCATTTATTTCTTGTTTTATTACATCACTTCATAGTAAGCAAAGTCACTTACCGCATCTGTCAATAGTGACACACAGCACAGACTACACAACAGATTTTGATGCAGTTTTTTCAATAGATAGTGATTCTAGAGAAATGTTTATATTTATAGTAACAAAAATGGAAATGAGCAAAAGCTAGTTTCTGTATAAAGAGCTGGGCGCCCGTCACATATTATCTGCCCCAGAGAACAAATAAATTAAATTTTCTTTTAATAATTAAAGAATAAGTATGTACATATCATATACATCAATTAACAACCAAATAATGTATGTTAAGAAATAATATAATGGTATATGGGCACCCAATTGGGCCCTTAAATATAACTAAAACAGGAGGAAATTCACTTTTCTGATGTTAAGCATTGCACAGTGTTGCTTTCCTTCAAGATATCTCTATATTCCTTGCTTTCCTTCAAGATATCTCAATATTTAAAGATCTTATGTGTTGGTACTCTCGAAACATGTCTTAAATAGTTAGGTACAGGTTTCAGTTGTAAGCTTCAGGAAATCTTCAGCTTGCTAAGGTATTTGAAGCTTTAGTTGGTTAAAGATGAGGTATATCTGTGGTATGCATACAAATGTACATCAAATTGTTTCAAATGTACATCATTTGTAAGTATGGAGTTGTTAGTAAATGATTTGTATTTGTATGAAATTGGCTCTCAAAGTTAACGGACCAAACACATGTCGGAATTTGTGCGACAGAATTTTTAAATTGATGGTAGATAGACTAGTAGTAGGTACAAGAAGGTTGCTATATATATTTCGGCAGGTAATTCAATACATATGTACTTCTATGGATGAGCAATTGCATTTGCAAGTTTATTTGGGCTGTATGATCACAAAATTTATGCTTATGGAACGACCTGCCACTTCATATTAGGCAGGCCAAATCCCTTCCTATTTTTCAGAGCTTGGTTCATAATTATTTTATGCATGACTAATTTGTGGACTCAGTTTTTTTTTTTTCCTTCTTTTTGAGTAGGTTTATTATGTGTTGTTTTCCTTTCTCTGTTTGTATAGATATAAATGTAGGCATTTTACATGTTTTTAGGTTTTTAGTTGTTTGTTATTTTTGTTAAATTATTATTAAGTTGTATTAGTTTTAGTAGGTACGCCAGCTTTACTTTCCAAACTAGGTTGCCTGGAAGAGATCACTCTAAGTGATAAGGCCGCCCTCTGTCCCAATATTATGTTTTTTTTTTCTTTATACTTATGTTCTCTTGCTATATTGGTGTACAATAAAGAATTTTTGATTTCATTTGAAAATTTTGAATCACAATATTCAGTTTTTTTTATGTTTGTTAAATAAACATGTTTTAATTAGTTTTAGTAGATATGTTACGGTAAATGTAGATAATCGGGAATTATGCATAATTCCCGGGAATTATACATAATTACCAACGCACACGGTAAATGTTGAGAATTATCCACATTTACCGGTAATTATATATAATTACCATAACCTTTTGGTTAATGTACAAAATAATAAAATCAAACATCAGAATCAATATGTTACGAGAATAAATACATGTACAAATAAAATAAATAAATCGCACGAGTAGAGGATCAAGAGCTCAAACCTTCTATTTGGTGTTTGGTGGCAAAACATAAAATAAAATAAAATAACATACAATAACATACAATAAATTAAAGTAGAGTAGAGAAGAGTAGAGTAGAGTAAAGTAAAGTTTTTATTTTATTTTTTACTAGAGTTTTTTTACATGAAATAGGCTCACGCTTGACTGCAACTTGCCTGGTGTTAAACAACGTTATAATCTACGATCCAGCGCACTTGCCTAGAAGAAACCAGTTTGCTTTCGCCTTGAAGACCGACAAATTATAATTCAGTGCGGTTTTTGGTTCAGTGCCTTGCCTGTTTTGTTTTTTGCCATGTTCGATTTCATTATTTTCTACATTTACCAAAGGGGTATGGTTATTATGTATAATTACCGGTAAATGTGATTAATTCGAATGTTTTACTCACTTTTACCAAGAGCACTGGTAATTATGCATAATTCCCGGGAATCATGCATAATTCCCGCATTATCCACATTTACCGTAACAGATACGCCAGTGTAACTGTCCATGTTGTCCATGCTAGGTTGCCTGGAAAAGATCACTCCATTATAAGGCCGTCCTCTGTCCCAAACTTATGTTCTAAATTTCCCTATACTTGTGTTTTTTTTGTAATTAGTGTACATTGTATTTTATAAGATTTGAAGGACAAACTTAACTTTATATGTTGGTGTTTTTTGTATTATTTGTGGATATGGACTTTTACTCAAGTAAAGCATCGTAAACGCAAATAACTTTGGTTATTTACAAATACTCGTAACTGAGAAATTATTCATCGAACACGTATCGCACGGTCGCGAACCCCAGAGGACTCGAAGCGAATCTGGAAACCTATTGACTAAGATTCTTGGTTTATTTTATCTTAAAAGGCTATAACTTTTACATTTTACCTGAATTTTTTTACTTTACTTTTAAAGCAAAGAATTTGATATTTTTGTCAGAGATTCATTTGAGCTCTGTATATTTTAAAATCTTACTTCTATTCACTTATCAGCAATGTCATGAATAATTAATGAAGTTCTTATTATGGTGTCATGTCATACATTCCATCTCACGCAACGATTTATTTAACCTTGATCCTTTCTTGATGAAATGTTTGACTACCAACAAATGTATTACATCTAGTAATCTGTACAATATCAATTTCACATAGGTATACATGGTTGTCATTTTGTGCGGACCTATACCTATTTGTTATTCTTTCACGCTCCACGGTCAATCTAATTTGTATGTAATTACAGCTTATAAGCTTATCTGCTCTTATTTAAAAAATAGGCTGCTTTTTATCCCAGATTTTCGCGAGTAACACCGCGGGCCCCACCAAGTAATATCCTTGTATTACCATACATATGACCGTATTTAGTACGTAGGTATTCATAGCTCCATATCCGGCCTTCTGCCGCTATTGGGTACAAACAAACTAGCACAATATTATATGCCCTTGTTGTACAATCATACACAGTTGGCCTCGCGCCAAACTGAAAAACTAACGCGTCCGTTAGTCTAGATCCGCAGTAAGTACATACATAACATTCTAGACACAAGACATGACTGAATAATGACATTGTTCTTGCAGTACATGTATTGTAAACAGTGGCACACACACAGGCGCAGCTCGCCGACACGGCCACACGGCCCACGCTAGTGTGAGTGATAACACCGATAAGTGTGTACTGTACACATAGCCAGCGTCGTATTCGTGCGATTTCTCTATCGATCTTATATTTAAATAGCACAAATATATCACCTTGAACTTCATGGCTGGTAAGCGAAACTTTTCTATTTTCCTTTATTGTAGTGATGCGTAAGGAATACGTTATTGTTCGTAGGTATAGATAACGGATCGCGATCGCCTTGAGCGGATGTTTATATGTGCGTTTGTGTTTGTATGTAAAACAGGGTTTCCACATTTTTATGGTAAAATTGGAATTGTTTCGGTCGCGATCGAGCCGTTATCCGCGGCGCAGTGTTGACACTGGGAGGTGCCACTTGATAGGACCGGCTTTATCTTATCACAATATAACTTGTACCAAATAAAACTAATAAGTACCTTGTACGGTTTGACTAAATCAACGTCTTCTGGGATCTTTATGATGGATCGTAAGTTTTTTGTAACTCAATTTAATTTCATTAAATATTATTTTCTAAATTTTAATAGCGCGTTCTTAAATTGTTTGTGATAATTGTTTTCCTGTTTCGTTAATTTATTTAAACAGCATGTTGCTCTATCGCATTACTATATTTTTTTTATTAAAATGTTTTTAATTATATTATTGAGGTCATTCGAAATAGAAACATACAATTATGGAAATTATCAAAACCTTAGCAGCATTGAAAAAGTTGAAGCCTAAAAACATAAGCATTATGTACATAGGTATTTATATAAACGTATATATCTACGTGACTAGCATACTTACGCAATCTATGGAGATAACGATACTGCTTGCCTGTTGTACACAATCCTACACTCAATCTGACCACCGCTGCTTTAATAATGACCACTTAAAATAAAGTATATCCTACTTTAAAACAAGTACCGGTATGATATAATTTATATTACATCTAAATAAATGTACGTGTCGAGAAAAAAAATCACGGAGGAGACAATATTAAGCTATTAAAAACAATATAGAATATCATTGATTAAAAATATCTGGTTGAGCAAGGCAATTCATCATTACGAACCATAGCTAGTTTAGAAGGGTATATCGAATCAAACTATGAAAGTACGTGCATGAAAAACTGACGTAAATCTATGCGTGTAAAATGTCCTTAAAAAGTTGGATAGATTAGTTATATTCTTGTAATTCTGTAGGTACCTATTATCGTGAAGCATCAAGATCGATATTACGCTTGCCTTGAAAGTAGGTTAGTTGGTAACTGGGTCTGGGATCTTTGCACTGGAAATGTTAACTCGATGAGTAATATAATACTTGTGGTTCATTCCTAATAACTATTTATTCAATTTTCTTTTATGTTGGTACTTGATAAATGAGGATTGAAAGTGAAAAGGATTAACGATATAGTGTTGAATAACGTACCGTTTATGTGAATTCTACTTACATTTGTTTATATTACCTTTGCAATAATATAATAGTCAAAACCATATGAGCTATTATTGATGAGTATGTGCTGATACGAAATTACGATCATTATTGCATCCTCTGCAAATTTATAAACACGTATTCGTTGTTTGAATCGAAAGTAAACATCCCATATAGAGAGGATTCACAAAACCTGTCTAAATCGCTTTTGTGTTTTACAATTTTACTTGCATTACATTCATATCTCAGTTACCAGCCAGGTAACAAGTACTTAGGACTTTACTTCTTTTCATATCAGTTGCAAGCTTTATTACAAGTCCTTAAAAATCTTGCGTTTATTTATTGTATATGTATTTCTGTATGGCTCTTGACATTTCTGAAACAGTAATTAAAAGATAACGTTTTTACCTTATGAATCGATCACATTTTGTGATTGTTGTGGATCACTACACTACGATCACTTCGTGAAAAAAGTAATCTCCTTAAACCTAAAGTAATCTAAACTCTTTCCAGTCCCCTTAGCCGGTAATGTGAAGGGGCGGCAAGGCAAGCGCCGGCCGGCGGTCGGCGGGGCGGCAGAGGCCGGCGCTCCGGTCGGCAAGAAGGGACGCACTGCCGACCTCGGCACGCTAAAGTTGCCGTCCCATGGATACCCCACGGAGCACCCCTTCAATAAAGACGGGTATAGGTACATCCTGGCTGAGCCTGACCCTCACGCGCCGTTCCGACAGGTTTGTAATATTTTAAGCAGGGTGTAAAAAAACTGAAAATATTAGATACTACCTACTTTATTAAACTGCAAGTGAAGTTTCTCAGTGTATGTAAATCTTGTTTACCTAATAATGTCGTTCATGTTCAAAGTTTTTGGTGTTGGACTGAGCGCACATTTAGTCGTTAGTAAATAATTTCACTCCTAGATCACATCCAGATATCCAACCATTATGCATTATGTATATCCATTTATGCTATATAAACTAATAGTACCCAGTTGGACAACTTCTAGATTCTGTAAATTAACTTAAGTTGTGTGAACTGTCTCAGAATATTTGTTTTTTGCTCAAAATAATTAAAGCCAAAGTCACTGAGTTTCCTATTTTTTTCATCAACATAAAGGCCCTTCGGGCTATACACTGTCGACATCAGAGACTCTCATTCGATAAGATAAATCAACATAATATATCTGTTAATAGGAGTTCGACGAGAGCAACGAGTGGAGCGGCAAGCCTATCCCTGGCTGGCTGTACCGCGCGCTGTGCCCGGGAGGCGTGCTGCTGGCGCTGCACGACCGCGCGCCGCAGCTGCGCGTGGCGGAGGACCGCCTCGCCGTCACCGGGGAGAAGGGGTACTGCATGCTGCGAGCCACGCACGGTCAGTGTCACACTCACTCTCTATCACTGATCCCGGGCTGGCTGTACCGCGCGCTGTGCCCGGGCGGCGTGCTGCTGGCGCTGCACGACCGCGCGCCGCAGCTGCGCGTGGCGGAGGACCGCCTCGCCGTCACCGGGGAGAAGGGGTACTGCATGCTGCGAGCCACGCACCGTCAGTGTCACACTCACTCTTTATCACTGATCTCGGGCTGGCTGTACCGCGCGCTGTGCCCGGGCGGCGTGCTGCTGGCGCTGCACGACCGCGCGCCGCAGCTGCGCGTGGCGGAGGACCGCCTCGCCGTCACCGGGGAGAAGGGGTACTGCATGCTGCGAGCCACGCATGGTCAGTGTCACACTCTATCACTGATCCCGGGCTGGCTGTACCGCGCGCTGTGCCCGGGCGGCGTGCTGCTCGCGCTGCACGACCGCGCGCCGCAGCTGCGCGTGGCGGAGGACCGCCTCGCCGTCACCGGGGAGAAGGGGTACTGCATGCTGCGAGCCACGCACGGTCAGTGTCACACTCACTCTGTCATTTTGAGTCGTATTATTTCATGGCTGAGGGTCGTGACTCCCAAGAATTAACTAGCCCGGCACTTCCCAAGGAAAACACATATTCTCGGTTTTTATGGACCTCGAACATCGCTCGCTCACGATGATACCATCACCCTTAAGCGCGTGTAAACACAACTTTAAAATAAGTCATTAGTCTAGGGACGGATTCGAGCACAAGTCAGAATGTCAAGCAGACGCCTTAACCACGGAGTCACATTCACATTTCGAGCACAGACAGCCAGGGAATCATTATATTGACTGGTTTGACATAATTCAATCGTTTGCTTAGTAGATTTTTTTTGCTAGTGACGCTGAGTGATATAAAAGAAAAATGTCTTGTAACAAGTCTTCCTTCCATATGGCAGGCGTGTCCCGCGGCTCGTGGTACTGGGAGGCGACGGTGGAGGAGGCGCCGGAGGGCGCGGCGTCGCGGCTGGGCTGGGGCCGGCGCTACGCCAACCTGCAGGCGCCGCTCGGGTACGACAAGTTCGCCTACTCCTGGCGCAGCAGGAAGGGGACCAAGTGAGTACATTTTTTATATAGCAAGCATCTTTATTACCTCCCCATAGCGTCATATTTCTCACTAGTGGGTGCTCGCGGCTTCGCTCGCATTAAGAAGTAAAACTTGCATCCCCTATGCGGATGCCTACGTAACATCTACCTGCATGCAGTTTGGGCTGTGCGTTGATAGATCACTATGTCAGTCAGTCAACTTTGAGTTTTATATATTTAGATTACTGACTGATTTTGTTTCTCATCGTGATTTCCGATCGTGACAGATCGTCATGACTGATTGTCACAGATTAGTATGGTAGCAGTATAGGATCCTAAAGCATAGGCTAGAATTTTTATCACGACAATACTGCAAGTAATCCACTTCTAGTCAACGACATTAATAATACCTACTTCTAGTGTATAAAAGTGGCTCATGAAACTTAGTAGAGCTGGTTTGTTCTATCAACATGATATTATCCGTTAACCCCTATGACCTTTTAACACAATTGCAAATACATTTATTATAAAAAGATGTTGGAAATCTTCACTCTAGTATAAATATTAAATACCTACTAGTGGGTGCTCGCGGCTTCACTCGCATTAAGAAGTAAATCCCTATTTCACCCCTTTATAACTGGCATTTCCAAAAATCCTTGATGCCTACGTCATAACATCTACCAGCATGCTAAATGTTAGCCCGACCCGTCCAGTGGTTTGGGCTGTGCGTTGATAGATCACTATATTAGTCAGTCAGTCACCTTTGAGTTTTATATATTTACATGTTTGCGTGCAGGTTCCACGAGTCTCGCGGCAAGCACTACAGCGCGGGGTACGGCGAGGGAGACACGCTGGGCTTCCTCATCGTCATGCCAGAGAGCGCTGCCACCAAGTACACGCCCAACACATACAAGGACCGGGTCAGTATACTTATTTCAATGATATTATTAAGAAAACATCACACGGAATTGACTGGATTTAGATAAAATTTGTTTAGGCAATAGATTACATTTATACATATTAGATATATGTATATAAATATTACATGTAGGTTACTTTTAATCCCGGATTAGCGCGGGCTAAACCGTGAGGTGCGCTACTAAAGACAAAAAATAATCTTACTCATGCCAAATATTTTGCATTGTGGTACCCACCTGCCAGGCCTGGGTAACCAACACCCGACACAAAGTATATATTTTCTATGTACTTAAATATCGTATCATATTGGTTAAATTTCCATAATCCATAACTATTATTAATCCAGACTAGACAGATAGATTTCTCCTAGGCAAGCGTGCTTTATTAAGCATGGTCAAACGTAAGTATTTCTGTGTTAAAAAACTTTTCTTGTTACTTTCCAGCCGCTCGTCAAATTCAAGAGCCACCTCTACTACGAAGACAAGGACAACGTGCAAGAATCTCTGAACAACTTGAAGCAACTGCCCGGAAGCAAGATATACTTCTTCAAGAATGGGGAGTGTCAAGGGGAGGCCTTTACTGACATCTACCAGGGATGTTACTACCCCACCGTGTCGCTGCATAAGAACATCACTGTGAGCGTCAACTTTGGACCCAATTTCAAGTGTCCGCCCACCACTGAACATAAGTTTAGACCGGTAAGTGAATTACTTATGCAACTGCAATTTTTGTGTCACAGTTTTAGTCAAATTTTTCACATGTGGAGTTAAGGTAAAACAAAACATTCCTGGCTTTCGCCATTTAGATTTACATATCATATGAGGAAAGGATAAATAATTAAAACCCCACATAAAACGAATTATGAAACTTTTGTCAGTAACAATGTCCATGTACATATTCAAATCATGCAGCAAAAAAATAAGATAAGATAAGATATGTCTTTAATGCACACCAAAGAAATTACAATATAAAAAAAAGAAATATAAAAACTAATTTAATGAACATTGGGCGGCCTTATCGCCTTAGGCGATTTCTTCCAGGCAACCTTTGGATGGACAGGATTTAGAATCTTAAATAGGCGGTGTACAAGAATACGTAAAATAAATATATAAGTGAAAGAACACAATACAAACTCAGATAATACACTAATAAATAATAATAAGCAATACAATACATAAATACTATATGGATGATAAATAATGATGATACACTAGTTTTTGGAAAATGCTTATGGACTTAGCTTGCCTAACAGGCAATGGCAACATGTTCCACAATTTGATGGCTTGGATGGTGAAGGAATGATTGTACATTAAGTTGGAGTATGATGAGGTAGAAGGGATCTCGAGGAGAAGGGACCGGGACGAACGCAGGGAGCTGGAGTGGGAGGCGGTCACAAATGCAAAACGTTCCTTTAAGTAACATGGAGTGGACGGGAAGAATAGGATTTTGTAAAGAAGGGTTAGGATATGAGAATTGCGGCGAAGACGGATGGGCAACCATTTGAGCTTCTGCTGATATTCAGAGACGTGATCGTACTTGCACAGTCCAAATATAAAACGTACGCAGAAATTTTGAAGTCGCTCGAGTTTGTCGAGCTGCTCCTCGGTTAAGTCGAGATAACAAGCGTAATCGGTAGAAAGTTAAAAGTTTGAAGATACTTTGAATTGATAACAGAACACGTTTCAATAATTTATAGAATTTTTGTCTTGTTTATCTGAAAATAAACAGACAAACAGGGACATGTTTGTCTGTTTATTTTAAACGCCCATAACGCAAATACGGAACGTATCATCATGATTTTTGGTATGTGTATAAGGTCTTAGGACTGTCATAGGCTACTTTTTATCTTGAAATGATACGAGCGAAGCCGCGAGCGTCCATTAGTATACAATAAAATATACATTTTCTTAACAATATTTTCCAGATGTCCGAGAAAGCGGAGGAAGCAATCTGCGAGCAAACAATGGCCGACCTGCTCTACCTGACTGAGAACGAAGGCAAGCTCCGGCTGGACAACTTCAACCTCTGATACAACTAGCACCGCGCGCCCAGCTCGCGGTGTGTGTGACCTTGAGGAGTGAGAATGTGCAACAGACAGTCAACCAGTGCTATATGACTCGAGTAATGCTGATACTGGCTTTAATTACCAAGCAATCTTTATTGCGAATAATAATACGGAATAACAAGGGAAGAAAGACTATACATACTACTTCTTTTTACAACTTTTCTTTTTTCAGTTTTTCTAATAAAGATTCTCTAAGACTGATTTTCTAAGAAGATCAGTCTATCAGCAGGCCCATCGAATTATTGAATTTGTGAGCCATCTGTTCTTTCAAGAATCCAGGGGATGTTCATCATAGTAATCACCAGCTTACTGATTTGTCAATATGTTAGTGATTGTATATAATCTGATTTACTATTATTGCAAAGTTGCCAAGCCATGCAGTATTGCTTGAGATGTATGGTGATATGCATTTAAATCCATATATAGTCTATAAAAGTATTTGCTAAAACAACTATGTTTTAGGTACAAAGAATAATCTATAAAAGTTGTATTAAAATTGTATTACTCATGATGAAATGAAATTATGATATCTCATACATACTGAATTGTATACCTATATCTCATTTTATATATTTGTGAATGAATCGAATAGTGTTTGTAACTCCTAGAAGATAAATATACAATAAGGAATATAGAAACTTACTTTATTTTTGCTTTTTTATTTATGTTAGAACTATACAAATACCAGTTCCATTTATTTCTGTGCCTGTTCCGATACTTATGATTGCTTCAGGGCACCCCTGGTTTTAAAGCAGTGTCTATAAATTAACAAGCTAACTAATAACATAAATTTGACTAAAAGTTTGTAAAAGTGGCCTGCTCTGGGGTCAAGTTTTCAATCTGCTTGAGAGGAAATGGTGTTAGTAGGTGTAGGTACTCTGACAAGCAACTGAGGCCTGTCATTACATGTCATTAAATCAACAGACAGTTGGCGATTGGAAATAGATAAAATATGTATAAACTTGCAGTTGGCAAACAAATAAATTTTATTCCTAATACAATTTATATAAGTAGCCTATCTATGATATTTAGACATGATGTAGTTTACTTTCCGAAGCCCCCTCTGCAGTTGGGACTGCTCTCTACAACCTTGTCACTTTCGTCCCATTGTTGTGGAGTCTTGGCCACTATGGACAGAGCATGGACACCGGTTTGTAGCTCTTCCTTTAGCACATCATTCACCAGCCGATGTCTCTGTAGTACAACGAAACAATAAAATTAAACTTTAATAACTAAACTGATAAATCCTGGAGACATATATATTGGACAACCTCAGTGTTATCCGCGATCAAAAGTAGCCTATTTAATTATTGTTAATGCTGGGTGTAATCTACCTCCATGCCAAATTTCATACAGTTTTGTTCTGCCGTTTTGAGCGTGAAACACATACACCCACACACAAAAATATGCCAGTGTTATGCTTTTATACAGTGTAGAGTAGACTTGGTTGGAGCTCGCCAGTCCTGGTCAAGTATAGAGACTTGCATTCAAAATTATAAGTAACCTCAGTTCTGCAATCAGATATTTGGACACCTCTAAACTTGTTTCTAAGTTAGGTATGTTAGTATTATAGAGACACTGTTAAAATTAGCATCCCGATGCTCGCTTAGATTGATAGAAAATTATTTATTGTAATACAAAATAAAAATATAATACAAAGAGATTAAAAAATAGCTTTTAATAGTGCCACAAGCCTTATTGCTGAAAGCGATCTCTTCCAGGCAACATAGGCAGTAGATGGAGAGGAAATAATACAGGAGTATAACACACTTTCTACATTTATTTACCTTGATTAGTGGCAAGCCTTCAAATTTATCCGATACCACCACAACTTTGAAATGAGTCTCAGCTCCTTTGGGCACATTGTGCATGTAAGATTCATTGATTATATCCAAGTGTTTAGCTTCTAGATTTGTTTGCAGTTTATTCCTTATCGTGGTTTCTATTACACCGCCAGTAGACATTGTTCTACGAAAAGTTGAGATGGCTAGGAACAAAACAATAATATGTTGAAATAAAAATATGTATTATATATAAATGATAAACGGTTCATTTATAGATAGCTGTGGCTTTGTAGTAATACATTTAACACAAAACCGGTGGCTTAAAGACGCATAACTTTTACCTAACCTCACGAAGAAATCGGTAGTAGCGCGTATACCGATAACATATAAATACAAATACATCACTTACATGGTCGCAATAGGATGCTCATTAATGTTTCTAGTAGGTATATAATTTACGTAAATATAATTTATCCTCTTTTTTTCGTATTGTTTTTCTATTCTTAAATGAAAACACAAAACAGCTGATTGCACTTCTCGCAAAGAAATTGACATTGACAGTTAAGAACTTGACGACGTTTAAACATAAGGCCCCACACACAAAGCGGGAAATTTAAAACTAGGTAGGTACATAAGTACATAAATTGATAGTTTTTCCTTAGTCAGAATACCATAAAACATAATTCTGTTCTGATTTGAAAATTAAAAAAATCATGATCAGTCTAACGATCGTAAAATTACTGCATAGCTTTATATTTTAAGAGCTTATTTAAAAAAAATCTATTAACTGTACTTTTATGCTGTATTCTGTGCTGCTCCTATCAAACTTACTTAATAATAATAACAATTTAAGCCAGCTTAATTAAGAGAAGGATAAAGAGTTTAAATTTGGAGATTTGGATTTTATAACAATATGACTGTATGCACTATGAGCATACACGAAATGTACCTAATTGTAAGATCAAATAACTCGAAGATTTTGAAATTCTATCTACTTATAGGTAAATAAATAAAATATTCCGGGACATTGCACACAACGCCATCTAGCCCCACACTAAGCAAACGCTTGTGTCGTGGGTACTAGATAACGGATATAATACTTATATATTTGTATAATAATATATATATGTAAGAAAACGCTGTATAGCAAGTCTTTCACCGCGCAGGCTGTTTGCCTCTGGAATGCTTTACCTCTTGCTATCAAAAAAGCTCCGTCCATAGAAAGCTTCAAGACTCAAGTAAAAATATGGTATTTGTCATCATTACAGTGAGATCTATGTAGTTCCTTTGCTATCTTCATCTATGTATGTGTATAGTGTATACTCAATCAGTATTTATTAACAATATGTATTAATTTATATTATTTTTGGTATATTGTTATTATATGTATTAGGGTGTATGATTTATATGTATAGTTTATTAAGTAGGTTTGTAGTATGTATTTTTAATCTAATCTTTTCTTCTTTGTTTATATTATTGTATACCACGTCCTCTGTTATCTCTTATTTATTCCTTTCCATCCAATGGTTGCCTGGAAGAGATTGCTTTTAGCAATAAGGCCGCCACTTGTGGCACTAGTATAAGTATTTTTTTTCTTCTTTCCTTTTAATTTTATCGTGTGTTACAATAAAGAATTTTCTATCTATCTATCTATCTATATATATTTTATTATACAAATACCTATGCAATATAACTTAATTCAATCAAGAAATAATAAATATCTACAGCAGAGATTGTTCAATAGTTACGAGTTTAAGCGTCTTTTTGTTACACACTTAGGTACGCAACTAACTGATGAAGTGACTTGAACTTTTTTAGCCAAATTATGGTAAGTATGACGCCACTTTCGTTACCGATGCCGCGATGTGTGCTGATAAACACAATTTGTGGTTTGTAAATTTCGGGTAGGTATTAAAAGTTTAATGTACCTTTTAAACTTGTATAAAGGTCAGTAAGGTAAAGGATAGCAACAAAATAACAATATAGATACCTTTTTACAAAGCTGGAGCAAATACAAAAGTTTCTGTAAAACTTACCCATGGAAATAACTTCAAAGTTTAAAAGAGGTAGGTACTCCAAACCACATAATGTAAAGCTTGCATGGAAAAGTCACTATGCAATAAGACCAATTTTAATTACACTGATACAAAACAATTGTAGATTATTTCGAAAACAAAGTTTTTAAAACAAAAAGGTCTCAGGTCAAGATTATACTCTTTTCAGTTAATCACATTTGTTATTTATACCATTTAAAAAAATAACAAAATTTCATCGATATGAGTTCGTTAAAGTGTTGGAAGTACCAGGCGATCAGAAACGCGTGAAGTTGTTCCGAGGCCGGGGTACAAACTGCCTGAAAATTGAGATTTGCCGGCGCCCCGGGCCGCGTTGTCATGGTGTTTATGTGAAGTACAAGATTATTTGGAAAAGGTCAGGAATAAAAGGTAGAGATAAAGTTAGATATCATAAATAGAGTCAGTAGTAAAATATAAGTACATTATGTATATCCGCTATGAGAAAATGAAAACTGCGAGTCCAGGAAAGAAATCCAAAATTTAACGTCAAACAAAACATAAACTAGTCAAGTATCACCGAACATTATGTATATTAATAGGTACTACGTACGTTATAATTAATAATAATACTCAAATATTTTTTTACCAAGCCCAGTTGCTGTATTAAACACTCTATTCAGCTATTTATTGCATTACCTGCAGCTTAGACCAATTACATAACCCTGTATGAATTATTATTCTATTATCTGTTAAAAGCAATGTTATGTTTTTCTGATGGCGAGAATAAAACGATAAAAACTAAAACTTTGTGTCCACCAATCATGGATATGTGACGTCATAATTAACTAATAGGTACGATATGACATGTAATTACAGAATCGCGAAAAGTAATTGAAAAGCCATAATATTTATTAATGATGGTTTTAAAATTGAAGCAAATTTTATTATCACATTTTGACAGATTTAGAAATTAGTACAGATAAGAAATAAAATAGGAAGTATTCATTACGTAATTCTTACGTGTTGGACATGTTTGTAGTCCTGCACACCTTCATAAATTTAGAATCGTAGACAATCCTTCATGCTCGTGTGGTGAACCGGTTGCTGATGTCAATCATCTACTACTCGAATGCCCTCTAACTGATGTAACCAATTTTTACGAAAGCTTAATAGAACTGGAGATTCCGTTTCCAATAAATGTATCCTCCCTTTTAACATACAAAACAAAAGCAGTATATGGCGCACTGTCAAAGTTAATCATAGATAACGACCTCAAATTGTAAATTTGTAATTCCTTCCTTTTAATGTAAATATAGTAGTTACGTGTTAAGTTAATTTGTTAGGTTGTATATATGTAAAGCTTTCTGATCACTTAATACTACTTATAGTTAATTTCGCGTGCTTTTTTGGGGGTTATGAAGTTTCCCCGTTTTTACTTGAGAACTGGCACAATACAAAGTTATGGCCAGTTAAAAAAAAAAAAAAAATTACGTAATTCAGGTATACTTACATTTATTTTACAAAACGAATACAATATCTTCAGAAAAGATCACTGACATGTGCTCAATTGCTCCTGAAACAATTTTTACAAATATTGGGATTTTCACAATGTCAGAATAACAAAGCGGGAACTAAAAAGGCCTACAGAAAAATAAAATCAAAAGGAAGAATTCGAACTCGATAATGACACCTTCTTTGATAACTGTGAAAACCTCCTTACAATAAACTACAAACTATGAGCGTACATACATAAAAAGTTAAGTAAATTCAAAAAAAGAATTATAGTCGCTAGGCTAGTTCTTAGCTAATAATCGAAGCGTCCCCGCGTCATAATTATCAATTTACTTTTGAAAATAATCAGTAATTTAGTTAAATTTCTAATCGAATTAGATATATCCGTGAGTGAACCTAAGTGACTGTGTTCCGACTTACCTGCATCCACAATGACAAAGGCAAGTAAATAGTAGTACTTATTTAAAAGATTTACTTTGTTTTTTGTGAAGAAAATCGCAACCTATGCACAACAAATACACTTAAATGAACATAGTATATGAACATAACTTTAAATTCTGAGCGGTAACTCATATTGTGGCTACGTGACATTTATTTCAATAAGTGAAATACAGAGCAACATTTGACTTTGTTGGCTTCAAGATTACTAACGATTTTTTTTCTTATGAAGCTTCTAGAATGTTAGGCTTGTATTCTTATCAATGTAGTACTAAAACCGCTACAAGTAATTCTTATGATATTTATTGAAGACATTAACAAATGAAATTTAAAATGCTTGAGTATAGAAACTCAAGCGATTTTAGAGTATAGGAACTCATAAAATTAGGAACGTAAAAATAAATATATGGGATGGTACTTGTAGTATAATAATGTTATTTGACATTATCCTTAAATGACGATTACAATTGTATTATTGCGAAAGTAAAAAGTATTCTCTATTGGCATAATAGGTATGTCCTCGATAAAATATTAAACAGATGTCATTTGTGGAAAACCTTGCATAAAGATTTTAGTTTTATTACATTTTATTAGGTACTTACAATTTAATTTTATTAATTAAACTACCAATAGTCTATGATTACACCTATTTACATAGCATTACATACGTATTAAAACGTTATAAAAAGATCGCAAAATAAAATTTAAAAATATGTTATCTTCTCAGGTAACATTGCAAACCTTTTTACTGTTAACTACATTCTTAGAGCGTGACTTTCACGAGAGTTTGAAAAAAGAATTATGGTGGCTAATAAAACCAAAACGCGATGCCAATCATATCGCGATTGGCGTTTGTTTTTCTCACCTAAACGAAACGTCCCCGCGTATTGAAATAAAAGGCTATAACTTTAATTAATATATTATATTCATTTTTAATAATTGTTATCAGTTTAAATGCTAGCAACGCGGAGGAATATGTTGCTCGGACGGTGAATTGATAACTTACGAATATTTTCACCAAATAATCATTCATATATAAACCGCTTCATGGTTTCAATCAAGGAATATGTTGTTTATTTTTTATTGGAAATACTAATACTCAAACAAACTAACTCACAAATGCACAACTATTCTAACATATTCAATTTAATTTAGAGCGTAATACAGATTAATTAAAATCATTTTTATTATAATAGAGTAGACAAGTAACACACCGTTGTTACGAGCATAGTATTGCCTTCATAATAATTTAGGCCAAAAGTATTCTAGATCTTATATATTTATTTCTGCTTTTCTAACTGATTACTAAGAACTACTGACTTGGCACAAAAATAGGACAAAAACAGTGTTATAGTTTACTTGGTGTTCCTATCAACACAAAAATGTTTATCTTGTGTAATACATTTTGTGAAGCGGCATATTATATGAATATGAAATTCAGAAAAAACCTTACATGTACCATCTAGATAACAAAAGCCACCTATGAACACAACACTAAAGATAACATATCTATTTTAATTTATTCACACACCGACATTCATAGTGTGCAAACGTATAACTTGAAAATGAATTTGAAAATTTTATATATATTTTTTCCTTGCATTTATGCTCTGCCAATGTCTGACACATTTGTTCAAGTCAACAAGTTCGATTTTTCAAACCATAAGGTCGAGCGGGGTTATTACGTCGGCGGGGTAATTAAATCAAATGGCAATAACTCCCGAACTTTAAGCTTTTGGTCTATAGTGACATCTTTTGCCGATAAAGGAAGAGCAGATGTGTTCCATAAAATATAGATGGCGCCAGTCGCACGTAAACTGTTTGACTGACAGCCAATTTTGACAAGTCGCCATTATCTTGAAGGACATGAATACAGACGCTCCGCAAAAATAATAAATTTTCAAGTGATTGTTGTGAGTTTTTGGTGTTTTAATCAAGGTAAGTAGTGAAATTAAAAACTGTAGATTCTTTTCTGCTAATTCGTTTGATCCTATACTTGGTTATTATTGCACTATTGAACTTGACGTTATAACCCGCCAAAATTTTAACGGGGGGCAATTAAGTCGAAAAACACTGACGGAATTGCCCCACCGTTTTTGTATGAATGAGCAAAATGCTAGTGATGTCCATAGTGTCGACATTATTGTCGATGACCATGTTAATTTTTTGTGAGTAGTGACGCAAGTCAACTACTGAAGCCATTCGCTTAAAATTTGGCATAGAAGTCGACTGTTGCTCGCTAGTATAAGCGCAATTTTTGTTACTAAACTAAATATAGACTAGCCTTGTGTTGTGTCCGAATAATTACAAACTTCCAAATAAACATTTTATTTATTATTCAAGCCCCGTATGAAACAGCTTTTTACAATCTTATTATATGTTCATTTTAGTAATTTTAAGAACTTTTTGCTTATAAATCAACTGGGTTTGGCTATGCGTTATAAAGTTTTAAGAATTTTTTAAACTATATCTTACATTCTTGTAGATGGTCCGGCATTATATTAGGAAAAAAGAAAAAGCATACACAGACTTAGATCTTCAGAAAGCTATTGATGATGTGAAAAATAACGGAATGAGCAGCAGCCAAGCGGCACTGGTTTATGGAATACCAAGAACTACAATCAACACTAGGCTTCAATGTGTGCATGATACAGTTGGCAGACCAACTGTGTTTTCTGCTGACTTCGAAAAACGAATGGCGGAGAATCTTCATATCATGGAAAAACATGGTTTTCCGTTAAGTAGAAAGGAAGCATCGGTTTTGATTTCGGAATACGTTCGCCGAAATGGAATGACAACACCCTTTAAAGATGATATTCCTGGCAAATAATAATTTCACGTCCTTTCTATGCTATGCGATCATTGGACTGAATTTTAACGCCTAAGTTATTTCTACAGGGTTAAAAAAAATAAGACTTAAATATTTTTTGAGACTGATTTTGCCTCATGATGCAGCTGTTAAGTCATACAGTGTTGTTAGTCATAATTAAACATTATTTTTTTGTAAAAATGAATAAAAATGGACATTCGTGGATAGCGGCCATTGCGTCCGCCACGCAAAAAAAATGCCCTGAAGAAGTAACACTTTCTCGAGATCGCATCGAGCACAGCCCAAGAAAAACCACTAAAAGACTTTATTATTACTATTAAATTCAAATGTTACCTACTATAATTCGTGTAAATTTATGTTATGAGGTACTTAAGTTCTTAATTGTTTTTTTTTACTGATAATTTTAGCAAAATAAAATACTATGAAAATTTATGGTTTCATTTATTTATACTTGTTATAGAGTTTAATCCCAACTATAAAATCACAAATAACGTAGTTGCCTTATTTGCGATGAATTATAGCTAGGTACCGTTTATCGACTTTCATGCATCCCAACACTAGTTTGACAGGATTTAGACGGAATTACCCCACAAAAAAATTAAAGCATGTTTTCTACAAATTGGTACTTCCTACCTGGTCATAAAACTCAATTTCGCATTCTTAGCAACGTAAAGATTTTCTAGCTTTGAATTTTAACGTCGTAACTTCATAGATGGCGGATATATTGCAAACTGATGTAATAGCCCCGCAGCGGCGTTATTAAGTCAATATGGTATCTTCATAAGATCTTTTCCTTTTTGAGAGTTAAGAAACGAGTTTTTCGCTACAAATGTATGATGAACAGAAAGAGGGATAATGACTTTATTATAAGGATAATTTTATTTTACTGTAACTTTGCAACGGACAATTTTATGGGTTTGTGAAATTTTGGCGTATTTTTTTCTGACGGAATAGCCCCGCTTGACCTTAATGCTTACAACAAACTCGAGTCTATCAAAAACATACTCATCGATGATTTGATGGTGGCCAGTGACAATCTCAGAATTATTCTGAACATGGAACGTTCACAAAATGATGGGCGTTTACATTTTGAAGAAGAAAATGATAGCGATGTATCGCTGAATATGAAAAAAGTAGTTCTGCCAAAAGAAAAAATGGGAATAAAATTGGATTTTCCGGCTACGGCTTACAAAAACGAAGACAGGGATGAACATCAACCACTTGCAGATCATAGAAGAGTATCCAAAAGACAAATAGGCGGCGGTGACAGTCAAGTAGTGATGGGAACATTCCAAGCTGTGATGCGTCCCATGACAGTCGGAGACCTGCCCGGCCTGGCCGGCGCACAGGCGGCCGAGATAGAGGAAACACACACTCACAACTAACCGATCAAAACTTATCGCTTGATGAAACTGTGATTATAAATCAGTTGTTTCAGATGAATGTGTCTTTTTTAATGTAGAACAATTCACAGTACCATAATGTTGTGTAAATTTAAGTTTGCTTTACTTTAACGTCATTAATATTATAAAATAAATACATATTTGATCATGCATGCATATACTGTATTGTATCTTCTATAGCTATCTTAATATATTTATATAATTACCAGTCTCAGACTCTTTTCAAAATGATTACATAATTCCATTTATATTATTTGCATCTTCTCCTAAACCATAAATTGTCTAAACATTGATCTGCAATCAATCCAGTTCATTAAAATAATCTTTCATGCGACTAACGAACATTGCTATTTTTCACTACTATCCTTATTCTGTTAAAAATTTGCTCTCCTGTCTCTTTTTCGTTTTCTCCAGAACCACTGCAGAGTTTAAAGTGTTCTGTGGTGGTTGTCTTTTGATAGCAGCCGCATTGGCGTATGCAAAATTTCCTATTGTCACTCTCTGGGCCCTGTTTCTCAGTTCCGATAACGATTGATAGTGAAAAGTTTTTCGATGATGACGTCATTTTGCGTTTCTCAGAGGCTCGGATGAAAAGTTATCATTCAAAATCTTACCAAATAACAGCGACGTTGCCTAGCAACCATTATTTTGCAGGAACATTTTTGATCAAAACTTTTCTTTCGAATTCTTTTCATGCGTTTCTCAGCCTGGGGTACGTAAAATTTTACGAATAGTTGCTAGGCAACGGTTGTTTTTTGACATCTAATAGTGATAAACTTTTCACCAGCTTCATAGCTGGCGGAAAGATTCCACTAGCACGTTTAAAGAAAAAGAACAGCATTATTAGTAACAATAACGATTGAATTGCAATAATATAAACTTCTTCATAAGTCATTTTGACAGTTTTACCCATGTGATTTGATCATATAGATACCAACACGATCTACACAACTGCTGTTGCTCAAGATGATGAAAAGTTGAACTATTTTACACCAAACTAAGTCCAAACGTCATGCTATTTGGGACTTAAGATAACAAATGTTTTTGACGAAAGTAGCACGGTCAGTAGAATTTTTTGTATTCGGATAAAAGGTTTCAATCTCAGCTAACATTCGTGTCATGGCTGGCGAGACTCCCGACTTGGTGTTCACTCCACTTCTTATAATGACTTTCTCATTCTAACTATTGTATTGGTTTCATCTGTATCATATTATTATCTTAAAAGTTGATTGAATCTGCAAAGATATTCTTCTGTTTAGTTACATAATAAATGTTTTTATACCTACTTATGTAAGTATATCCTATTAAGAGCACAAAGTTACGAGGCAGTTTAAGCTTGGTTTGGACCTTGCTTTTTACAGTTATTATTAACTCTTTGCTACTTTCAGAGTACCAACAAGCGCATGGCGCGCAATGCCTACTTACCTACTTTATATTATCCCTACCGCTATGTATCCCGGTTATTTCTTTTCAAATGTAGGTACTATTAAATAAAATGTATAAGCTGTTTCTAAGGCTTGCATAAAATTATTAGATGATGATTTTCTACATTCAATTCCATAAGTTAATTTTATTTGTTTACATTTAGATTGCCGAAAGTGTTTCATTACAGTTGGATACTCCAAAACAACTTGTAAGTATTAACTATGGCGTGCTCTGCTAGTTTTTTTTAGATGTACTCGTACACTAGCATATTAAACTAATTGTATTTTTTATAGTGAAATAAAGATGTTTAAAATCTGAACTGAGAGTACTAACAATCCTGTATCTTAAGCCGAGTATGTACATATTTATTATCAATTTAAATTACTCCTGAAATAAATTAATTACATTCCAATTTACTAATTATTCCGAAAAACAGGAAATATGTTAGGTAGTTACATTGTTTATTTACCGTAGACAGAACTTCTAGGTTCATGTTATTTTCATATTAGGCTAAGATTATTTACTTGTCTAGTCTAGATAGATAGTTCGAACGTCTAAACGCCAAAAAAAATATCAGCCAACTGTTTGCTCATAAGCTCATCCCACCCGCTCAGTGGCGACACTGTCGTTGTACGGTAAACACGCGTTCTGTCGTATAAAAAAACGTCAATTTGCACAATAAAAGTGTGCAGGAATTATTAAATGATGATTGAAAACAACTAAACATGTTTGCGGTTTTTTGCATCAACCTAACTTGCTAAGATTACCTAGTTGTGGAAAAAATTTAATCTTACGATATTACTATAAGATAAAGTTTGAAAATATTAAACGGCCTTCTGATGTATCAAACATAAATAAGATTTTTTAAGACTTGTGTAATAATAATTTAGAATTAGAATATTAAAAATAAATAACCTTCAATAATATCGTCAGTCTGTCGTCATTTTATTTGAATGTAATTAAATTTAATTTTGCACTATTCCGCGCGGGTTTGTTCAGAGACTAGTTAAGTTACTTGGTACATTTTTTGGTTTGTTATAAACTAATTCAATTTAATCAACCTCCTCCTCCTCTAGGCGATAGCTCAATGCTGAGCATCGTGATGACCCCGACCAAAATTATGGACCATTAGACGCCATTTGTCACGATCGGTAGCTTCGTGTATGGCAGCACTTGCTTTGGCGCCAATGTGTTCAGCCACCTGATCGGACCATCTTGTAGGGCTTCGACCTCTGGATCTCGTTCCTGCCATTTTTCCAGTCACTATGAGCTTCTCCAAATTGTCCGCTGGTTTCCGTGCGATATGCCCAAAGTACTGTAGTACTCGCTTCAGACATAAGGCGGACATGCGTTGCTTTATGTTAAGCTCTTTTAGGATGGAAGCATTTGTCCGAAACGCGGTCCATGGAATCCGTAGCATTCGCCGCCAGCACCACATCTCAAAAGCGTCTACGCGGCGTCGGTCAGTTTCTTTTAGAGCCCACGATTCTGCCCCATACAAAAAGATCGGAAAGACCAGTGTCTTAACCATGTATAATTTGGTCCTTTTCAGAATATTCCGATCCCTCCATACTTTGTCCAATTGGCTCATCGCCGATTTTGCCATGCCAATTCGTCGCCTGATTTCAAGTTCCGATCCTCCTTTGTTTGCTATAATTGAACCCAGGTAGGTAAAGTTCTGCACTATGTCGTACCCACTGAGTCCAGGACTTCCTCGGAGGACGTTGGCTCTGTCCACGATCATAATCTTCGTTTTAGCACGGTTAATCCTTAAGCCAAGCTCTAAACTTACTGCTTCTAACCGACGTAATAGTTCAGCCATCTCTTCTTCGGTGGCTGCCAGTAGCGTGGTATCATCCGCGTACCTCAAATTTGAAATCCTTGTACCACCCACGGCTACACCACCCTCCCAACCGTCTAGCGCTCTACGTATTATGTATTCGCCATATATGTTAAAGAGGATGGGTGAGATATTGCAGCCTTGTCGCACTCCTTTCTCAAATTTGAAAGTTTTTGAAGATATTGTGCCAATTTTCACTGAACCGCTGCCTGAGACAATTTAATCAACACTATTCATTAATTAAATACTTTTGAATTTCTTACATTAACTTTTCCTTACAGATATATTTTACCTAGTAATTCATATACACAGCATTAAAATATAAAAATAAATTATATAAATAAAAATAATAGATTCATAAAAATCAAAACACCTTGCAGCGCAACACTTTATCTAGACAAGTAAATCATCAACGGTTATATCTACATGGTAGGCAACGCCAAACCCTGACAGAATGATCTCTAATGAGGTGAGTCTTTATATGGAGGTTCTTTTTCAAAAAGTTATTATGCAAAAAAAAGAGACGGCACATCGCACTGTCTCTCTCAGATAAAATCGTGGCGTCATTATCGCGTGACAATTGATTTTAAAATGTTAGTTTCAAACTATTCCGTGGGGCTTATTGCATAATACGATTTTAGTCTGTAGTCTATAATTTTCTTTATGGTTTTCCGCGGAGACTCAGATACGCATTTCAGGGTGATATCGGGAAACGTTCTAGTTTTTTGACACAAAATTTTAAAATATAAGTTAACGTCTCTCTCTTTCATATGGACTAAACAAGGACGGACTGTTGTCAAACATCTAACAAATACTAAGAAGTTGCTAGTTTCATATTATTTGAACACAAAATCATTCCGCTAACGAACGGAAGCTAGTATTCGTCAGTGAAAACTTATCATTCGATAACTTTTCATGCTGAGAAACGGGGCCCTCTTGTATGATTGTGGTCAGTCTTTCTATTTTGTCATTGATTTCCTGTAAGAGTTTTGAATATTTTTCCATTCTTATCAGAACTTCTTGTCTGGGTGTACCCTCTCCTATTTCGTCTTTTTCACTACCTAAGTGCAAACCCGTTCAAGTTAAAAAAAAAAAATACCTCCTTATTTTAGTAAACCTGTAGCCGCGCTGTTCTTTGTGAAGGCGGGGTGGCGCCAGGCACAGCTACTTGTTGCCTCGCAATATCATATCATATGGCCGCCAGAGCCGCCAGCCCGCCTGACACCGCGCACGACTCCGCGCTCATCACTGGAGGCTCTACATAGTTGTCAGTCAGTACGTGTAGGTACATGTAAAACTTAGTTGAAGTGAGCAATCTGGATTTAATCATTATAATCTGAGAGACACCTAGTCAACTCTAGAACTCTGCTGGATGTGTGTGGAAAATACATAGTATTATTACTATTTATTTTGTGCATTGACTTTGTTGTAATTCCTAAAATTACAATGTTAAATTGACATGTAGATGTTAGATACATCAAATAGTTATGTTTTATTACCTTTGTTATCTAAAATAGACATGCTATCTACTGTTTTCATCTACCATAATAAACAACTTTATAAAAGATATTTCTGTTAGATTAAGTCATATCAAATCTTTATATCTCAATTCAAACATTTATTTAAATTTTCGTTTTATAAATAGTGATAATTTCAATAATTTCAGATTTGTATTCAATAGGTATTATGTAAGTTCAAAACATCTTATAATTACAAAAGGACTAAAATGTAAATATAAACACAAATCTAGAACTAATTGAAATTGCTAAATATTAATGTAAATACCTACTAAATAACTCTAATATTATTAAGACTTTTTAAAGACTGTAGAACTAAGACAAAATCGTGTTTAAAATATTTTAACAAATATCTTTTGACATTCAAAAATATAGTTTCAGTGAGTGGATGTAGGCCTATCGGGGATAATAAGATAAATGTACGTACTGTAGATACTAGTGCATAAGATTGTATTTGTTTTTGTAATATGTAATGTACGTACACGTAAGTTTTTGGTCAAATAAACAAATTATTATTAAATTATTATTATATTATTAAATAAACGCGCCAATATGATCAACTTTTTAGAGTGGTGTGGAAACGATAATACAAATCAATTGCAAGTGCAACGGGTTCAGCGCGAACGATTTTGATTAAACGCGCGGACCCGTCCAAAAATCAATAAAATCAATTCCAAGTGGTTTTTAGTTTCAATGAAATAATAAACTATTGGTCAGCAAATATTACACAAGAACAAATAATAATTGCTACTAATAATATTGTATTTATTTATTATTTTATTAAAATTTATAATCAATTTATTTAATCGTTGTTTTAAACAATAAACATCAATTTTAACAGCTCCGCCGTATCGCTCGTATCAGCCATTGCGGATCCAACTCGATGCGCTCGGCTATAGTCGGGCGCGATCGACGCCATTCGTGGCTCCACTCAAGCAAGTCTGTCGCGAGACTCAAGTTCATAAATATATCAAGGTTGGACAAGATTAAATTAGTGACGTGATACATAGAAGCATTAAACTTCAATCGATAGCAATAAATCGCAGACTTGTATTTAACATTAAATTATACCTACCTATTATGCACGAAGTTGGATAGCTTACAAGCGCTGCTGGCTTTTGAAACGTTACACTTGGAAAAATATTGTAGTAAAGCATTTTTCTAGTATTCGCATTGCAGAAACGTGCTTTAATGCTGCTTGATTTTTACACTTACATTTAATAATTTTAGTGTTAAAATTAAAACACAACTTTTTAATTAGGCTAGCCGGCTCGAGTACCTATATCATGCTGATTTTAGAAAGAAAAATGCCATACTGGTTAATCGACCATCATCGATTTATAACACTCTTTCCCATCACTATAGTTTTTTTTTTTCAATTTATTAGAGGCTTTGTCGCAGAGCGACCATATCGCCTTATAAACACTATAACTAGTACAATCACATTTTTTACTGTATGGAAGAATTAGGTCTATTAAGACCTAATTCTGCCAACTTGTACAATGTAACAGCCCTGTCAGAAGTCGGGCTTGCTAGGATACAGTTACAGAAACCAATTTGATACAATTCGTCTTGAAACCACCATTCCCTCTGAGTTTCGTTCCGCGTACATTCCACCAGTATATGGTATACATCTTCCCGAAGGCCGCAGTTATCACACGTTGGAGATTCCGACTTGTTCATCAAATACGCAAACACATTTGTTGGAATGTGCGCTGAGCGAAGTCTCAGGGCTGTCACCAATACATTGCGACTTAATGAGCTTAATAGCTCCAGGGATACTTGAGAATTTCTGGTTGAATAGTCCGATACCAAATACCTTTGTCGAGAGACCGTTTATCAAAGTATTCTTGCCACAATATTGTACATTGATCTTTGACCCGTTTTGTATAGTCTGAAAAAAAGCGGTGTCACCGTAAAGGGAATTCCATCTGTCGTCGCTTGCCTGGCTAAAAGATCTACAGCATCATTACCATGAAGTTCAATATGTGATGGAATCCACTGTAAAATGACCCGCCTATTCTCAGATTGCAATCTTAAAATTGATTCAAGTATGTGGTAGGCGATCGGGACGCCTCGCGCCGCGTGCGAGGTACACCGAGCCAAGTGTTACAGGGAATTTTTAGAATCCGTGAGGATAACAAACTTACTTAAGTTGATTGAGGAAATGTAAGCCAAAGCTTCTGCTATTGCGATTAATTCAATATGCATAATCGATATATTTGAATCAATTTTAAGTTTGGTGTGACAATTTTGTATTGGATCAAAGAACGCAGCGCCTCCATTCGGACCATCCTTGGATCCATCCGTAAAGATTTTGTAACAATCTGTATAATGTTCATTAATATATCTAGTACAAATCGCATGAATATTACGGACGTCATAACTTCGCTTCGCGCGGTCTATCGATGGGATTGAATCGAATACAACCTGATAAAGGTTTATATTGCTCATCCAGGTATTTAACGAAAACATCGCATGTTTGTCATTGGTATGAATGGGTATTGCTCCTAATTCTGAGTTCACGGTTACTAACAGAGGTGTTTTCTTATTACGCCAATAGTTTGCACGATTATGTTGATAAATATTTTGCAATAAACCAGTGATTTTATTGTATGAAAATGATTTTGTTTTAAGTAAAAACTTTGCGGCCAAATATTTCCTACGGATTTCGAGCGGTGGAATACATAAATCGCTTTCCATCACATGTATCGGGGTACTGCGAATGTATCCACCAATAACACGAAGCGCCTGATTCTGAATCCTATCCAATTTAGATATATTAGTTGTAGCGCTGTTGTCATATAAAAAGCTAGCATAATCTATTCTACTTCTTATAACTGCTATGTACAAACGCCTGAGATGCTTTTGATGAACACCCCAACCTGACCCAGACAAAGTCTTTAAAATGTTGATTAATTTTGATGTTTTATAAATAGTCTCTTCAATATGTTTGCGCCATCTTAAAGGACTATCCAACCACAAACCTAAATACTTATAACAATTTACCATTGATATAGACATATTATTAATTCTAAAATCTACATTTAGTCTACAACCGCCTTTCTTAAATATACATATTTTGCTTTTTGTCACGGAAATAACCAGACCAAGACAGTTTAACCATGAATCAAGTTCTTCACAAGCTGTTTCTAATTCCGTCAGCGCTGATTCTAAATTTCTTCTAGTTACATATAAAACAAAATCATCGGCATATTGAGAAATTTCTACGTTTTCTATACTACTGCATATGTTCAGTGTCGCCACATTAAAGAGAAGTGGCGATAGTGGGCAACCTTGTGCAAGGCCCCGCCCTCTAGATCTCACTAGGTCTCTGTCTAAAGTTGAAACTGTTAAGTGTCTATCGCTTAAGAATGACCACAAATACTTACATAATCTAGCACCGACCCCCAATCGGTCTAGAGTAGTCGTCACACATGATATGTCAATATTATTGTACGCACCCTCGATATCAATAAAACAAGCTGCCGTGAGTTGATCTTGCGAGAATCCTAACTGAATGTGTGATACTAGTCGTGAAAGATTGTCTAAACAAGATCTACTTTTTCGGAAACCTACCATTTGTGTAGGAAACAAATGTTGGCTTTCGAAAAACCATTCTATTCTTTTATTCAGTATAACGTGAAAAATTTTACACAAGCAAGATATAAGTGATATAGGTCTCAAGGAAGAAGATGATTCTAAATGTTTACTCGGTTTTGGAATAGGTACGACTCGTATTTCGCGCCATTGAGCTGGCACGAAACCAGAAGAAAATATTTGGTTGTGAAGTCTTAACAGTAAATAGAAACCACTAATTGGTAAATTTCTAATCATAGAAAAGGAGATTTCGTCACTTCCCGGTACAGTGTCTGTTTTCTTAATAGAGTTCTTTATTTCTTGGAAAGATATCTTCGCTTCCAATTGGCAATTAGTAGACTGAAATTGTGGTTGAGGAAAATTTACATAGTCAGGCGCCAACTCCTTCAACATATGTTCCACTTTATCTCGATCAACATCTCGATTATTGGCGGGCGAACTATGTCCTTTAAACCATCTCATTTTATGCCACATTACCGATGCCGATGTAGAATTATCAATTGAGGAACAGGAATTATGGTATGAGCGGCATCTAGCTGACCTAATCAGTCTCTGTGCATTTTGTATTTTATTCTTAAGAATATCGAAATTCTCGGCGGACGGGCAGCGTCTACAGTTTGTCAACGCTAGACGCCTCTCAGCCACCGCCTTCGATAATTCCGTATTCCAATAGGATTTTGGAGAGAAACTATTAGTAATATGCTGGGGAATATTTAAACGAGGTATACATTTATCCCCAGCCGACTGCATTGTTTGTTCAAATTTATTGTAAAATGTCTGTATGTCAGTCGGTATATCAAAGTTTAAATAACACGTTTCTAGATGTTGTTTGAAGGCTGGCCAATCGGCTTTCTTAAAATTTCGTTTACTATTAAATTGGCGCGGGATATTAAAAACAGCCTTTATCTTTATCACTAAATGATCGCTACCGAGTGACTCATTCGTAACTTCCCAGTTAAATACTGTTGCTAGGTCCGAAGATACAAACGAAACATCAGGAGACGACCTCTTTACTACACCTTCTACGAGTTTTATTCTCGTTGGCGCCCCGCTGTTAATACATATATAATTGTTATCTAGAACACTATCATATATGGATGTAGTTTTGTACGACCAGTCACGATGGTGCGCGTTAAAATCTCCTAATACTAATGTCTTTTGTCTACCAAGGCTAAATATAGCATCCCAGTCGTTTTGTGTTGTAAGTACTGGGGAAGTACAGTACACACCGATAATAATCGTTTATTTGCACACTATTGCTTACAACTATATTGCTTATATATTACTTAGGAATAAACATTAGCTCACAAATGATAAGTACTATATTTCCCCCACTAGGCTACCCTGTGTCGGGGGAAATTTGCTCGTCCATCAGTATTTACAGATAGATATTTTGTAATATACTTACTAAGACTAAAGTAAATACTAGAAATATCTGTTTCCAATACATGTGGTGAATTGGTGAAGATACTTGATTTCGTTGGATAGAAATACATACCTACGTGAAAGATAAAAGAGATAAATATGCCGGGACAGTTGTAGGAGTATTAACATTATTTACATATACATATGTATACAATACAATATAATATATATGATAATTGAGATATAATTAAGAATAAAGAGGTATTTAGGAGAAGGAGCGTGTGAGTGTATGTGTTAGTGTAGTGTGTGTGTGTATGTGTGTGTGTGTGTGTGTCTGTTTTGTAGTGCAAAGGTGTAAAAACACAACCATCGCGTCGAGTATGCTTGGATTGTTACAGGTATATACCTGTCACTCTCGCACAGATAATTAGAGCAGGAACTTGTTGGACGGAGCTATGCAAGATAGACTCACGCCAGTTTTAATGTCGTAAATATAGTTTTTTTTTTTTTTTTTTTTTTTTTTTTAAGGTTTGTGATTTATTGGTGGTATCCTGTTAATTGTGAATTTTTATACATATGTGTGTACATACATATGTACATAGGACTAGAAATCATTATTTCTTCCAGTTACCAAGATAGTATTTAGACTTCGGGAATATAATTTCTATTTTATTTGTAGATAAATTGGTATATTGAAATAGGGACCTGCATTAAGTGCCATTGACGGAAGAGAACGACCAAGTAAGGTAAGTAAGTAAGTAAGTATATAAGCAATATAGTTGTAAGCAATAGTGTGCAAATAAACGATTATTATTATTATTATTATTATTATAATGTTTTCAATATGCCGACAATTAAGGATTTTTACGTGAACTAGTTCAATATCCGGATTAGGGATCTGTGAGTTACATAATATAGATTTTACGGATTTATGTACAACTATAGCGACTCCACCATTCGCTTCTAACCTATCGCGTCTATATACATTGTAATCGGTTAATTTAAAGCGGCCCAAGTTTCAGATAAAACTGCTATGTGAATTTTTTCTTTAGCAAGAAAAGTATCGAGAGAAATGACCTTGTTGTTTACACTTTGGCAATTCCATTGTATAATATTAAAATTAACTAGGCAATGGCTACTATCCATGTTCGTTGATGACAACGTTCATAAACGTCGACATTAAAGAACTCGCTGAAACATTGGAGCTAATTTTAGATATAATCCACTCGATTGCAGTCGAACATATTTCACGTAACTTAACTTCTAGCGATTTTTTACTAAATATAATGTCCTTCAGCCGTATAAGTAGGTGTATCAAGTCTGTTTTTTTCTTACCTACACTGTCACTATCATCTGGGGGGAGGGGGGAATCACACTCTTGTGGTACAAACCAATCCTCGTCGTCGTCGCGCGCGCGGGAAGTGGCGGGTGCCGCTGCTCGCGTACGCTTCATTTGTTTCCTGTGACTCACCGGGGTACTCTCCGTTGGTACATACTTGCACTTCGTCAACAGGTTTAAACAGGTCCGACATCAACTTGCCATGATGTACTGGCGGGCGGGCTGGCTGTGTAGGAGCCGGGCGCTGTGTATTGAGTGGCGGGAAACCTGACGCAGGACTCGACGCTCGTACTGACACTGGCGACGGCGGGACGTACATAGTCAAGGCTTGTTTATATGTGCAGTTAAATTCCGACATTAGCTCTCGTATGCGTCGTTCTTTCTTGAACACCGGACAGGTTCTTTGTAGCGCCATATGATTTCTCGTACAGTTTACGCACTGGAACTTTGTGCTATCTATCTCACAATTGGCGTGACTTTTTGTACACTTTGGGCAGGTAACTTTTTTAGCCGGACAGCGTATGGTATTATGTCCAAACTTCCAACATCGGCTGCACTGGGTAACGGGGAATACGTATGGTTCTTTGGGACGCCTTGCGGTGTAGTAATGAAAGTCACAGGTAAAGTCACAACATTCTTTTATTCACTTGGTAGGTACACAACACAAAACGTCTCCATTATTATATAAGACTTAAAGACTTATATTAGCTTAGAAAGCTACGATAAACATTTCCGCGAGTGCGTTGGTGCTTGGCGCGGGAGCGGGCGAATCTCTGTGAAGGTCTCGGACCGACTCCTGTGCGTGTGCGCGACCGCAATGACCGCATGCCCTGCGTGATATTGAAGCGCGGTGTTCCCCGCGCCCCCTTCCCGCTCATGTGCGTGGTTCTATATGTTTTGAGGTGGCGCGACGATCGCCACAGTTCTATTTTTACTTTGATGCCTAGGATGGCTACATGCGTTGGTAGGCGCGAACCCTTAAATCCAACTCGCACAGATTCTGAGTTCACCCAGGCATCCTTCGACGTGTTATCCATGTTTCTCTTTTTCAGCCGCTTTACTGAGATAATCTCCTCTTCCGATAACAGGTTTTTCTTCACCTCATCCTCAGGCAAGTCAATATCGATGTCTTTAACTACACCGTAGGATAATCCGACTTCCGTGGTCTTCTGGGACCTCCAACCCATATCGGCGAAAGCCTGACAGTTTATGAAAACGTCAGCCGATACCTCCACATCAAATGATAAAAACATTTTGTAGGCGTGAACATATTTAACGCGGCTGACTGATCGTATATTGCTGTCTTTGAACAGCCGAGCGAGGGCAAATTGTTTTGGTAAAGGCTGGTCTGAAGTGACTGATACTTGAATTTTTTCTTCTATCTCCGCTGCAGTGGAGCTTCTAGTCACCTTCCGGCCTTTCCCTTGAATTATCCAACCATCGTCGGATGAGGTCTCCGTCTGTTCCCGATCTCTTTTTTCTCCTCTTCTCAATTCTTCTTATTGATTCTCCATCTCAGTCTCTGAACCGTTTATCGTCTCTGCTTCCATAGTTACAGTCGAACGCTCGAGAGCGCTCGCTGTAAGCTAGCGTTAAATACGCCGCGAGAAATGATAAGTTGCTCCCGGTAGGTACACACGTCTAGCACTGGTGGTGCACCGGGCGCGACTGATCAAAGAATACTATTACCCTTTTAAAAAAAGGGCGTCGTGGGTCGTCTGCCAGTCCCCAAGGGGGAGCTGGTAGGTCCTCAGCGAGCTTGCGCTCTTTAGAGGGGCTGGGCGCCGGGGTACGCTGACCCCGGGGAAGTTCACGCACACACACGACGAGTCGCTCTGTCCGGCGGCGCACCAGCGACGGTCGGCGTTGTTCGACGCGTCGACGCCGAGTCGCTCAGTCCGCGCGGCGTACCAGCAGCGGCGGCGTTGCTCCACGTGGACGACGTCGAGTCGCCAGTCCGCGGGGCGCACCAGCAGCGGCGGCGTTGCTCGAAGTGGTGTGGTGATGTGTGGCGATGTGCCGATGGCGAACATTCGCCACATTCGCCAAAAAAAGGGCGACTGATCACTAAATATTTTATAGTTAAATAACAAGCTCGCTCGCTCGGTATTCTCTACCTGTTGTGGTTATGTACGTCCCCGTATTGCACATTCTATATTGGACAGTACTGTACAAACAACAATAAGATGCTTATATATACCGTTACAGTATTAGGGGTGCAAATATACAATTTTAAGAATAAATAAAGTAAACTGACAGCAATAGGTATGTTTAGTTAACAAATTAATGTCTTAATCAGTAAGTAATAGTGAGAGGAAGTATAGACGGAACAACAAAAAAAGACGTGCGATATTCGCAGAACATGGTATCATACTATTTACTGCTATTAAGTGATAATAATGTGTACCTACAATTTAAAATTAAACCTAACGGAAAGACGTTTGTAACGGGAAACAGAAACATCTCGTCCGGGTGACAACGGTTGAAATAAATTACTCATGTTTTTGTATGTATCAATATAGTGAACCTGGATGTAAGTTTTCTTGAACCCAATAAACGTTTTTGTATTGTATTGTAGTATTTACTTCTTAGCGGGGCTTGATTCTAGCTTTATTTCAATCATGTAGTCGGCAAATTCACTGTATAAACCCCAAGCAACAGGGCAAGCACGGTACGACGACAGAAGCTTTACTATACCTACCATTAAAATTAAAACAATATGAAAGTACATGAATTACTGGTTGTATAATCATGGCTGAGCAATTTCATACCGATCAGTATTTTGACGTCCATTATTGACTCTTTAGAGTCTTTTCTTTAGTCTTTCTCACGAATTTATTTTATTATTATATCCCAAATCCCAGGCTTTGCGTAAATTCAACGTGAAAATGTGTGTTTAAACCGTCTAAATGTTAACAATTACGTGATAAAATGATAACATTCGGTGGTGCTGGTACATCAGCGGCATTGGAGGACTCAGGTAGTCGATAGTCACTCTGTTTTGGCGCTGTATCTTTCCAATTCGAATGTTTCAGTTTTGTGTTGATAATTTCAGCTGGAGATGTGAGAAGCATTTGCGAGAGCGTTTGTAGCGATGGATCCAGTGCCACTGTCCAGGCTGGGGGCTCCAACCAACGGCCTCGCATGGATATCGCATGTGTTTTGGACATCACACAAACATCGAACCTTGGACATAGAAAGAGGGCCCTGGAAGAAGTATGGCTAGCTTCTGAGCTCGTCAATGCTAATTTACATCACATTCATGTGAGTACCACTATTCAAAGGTTAGCTTGTATATTCTTAATATATATGAGTTGATCCCAGTTATTGTAAAAATAGGTACCTACCTACCTACCTTGATATTAAGATTTTGTGTTCTGTATGACACTCAAGACTCAATAACTTCTTGTGTTATAAACATAGTTTTATGACCCCAACTGGTATGTTTAGTTAGGTGTTAACAAAAAAAAAGCATGTTTCACTCACCACTAAATAGGTACCTAAGTAAGTACTTATTAACTTGTCAATTAAAAACATAAGATTCAGGGTGTAATGGGATAAAAGTGGGATAAGGTACAGGAATAGGTATAAACATGACTATCTCAAGTTGGGTGGGGTTTAGTCATATGAAGGTAAAATTCATTGTTGTGGTCAACAGCTGCATTGTTAAACAGATACCTACTTACATTTAGTTAAGTAAGGTAGAGTCTTGTAATTGCAACTATCAGGTTATTGCAACTAATTTAAATAACTCCATCTGTTATGACTTTTTCGATCAACGACAAGCGTAATATTTTGCTTCTATGCATGACCTATTAAATAAAATAGATGGCACTCATATATATTGGACTATGCGAGTGTCATTAGCTTTTTATCAAACCGCCATTTTTTTCGGAGTGACACGGAGTAGGTACACACAGAGCGCATTTAGTATCTCTTGGAGGAAGTGATTATCAAACACGGTAAGTTGTTTTTTACGTATTTGTTTCATTCCACGATAAATGTAGCCCAAGTTATGAGTTCAGTTACATTTACCAGACTAAAAAATTGGTTGCCTGTAAAGTCGGTATACGGGCGAAAGTTTTACGTGACAACGACTTTGAGTGGTAAAATAATTTTAATGTGAATATTCATTCGTATAGTAGGAAGAAGGATGAAATAATAGTAACAATTTAAAACATTTATTTATACAAAGAATTATATTTAAAACATTAATTTATACAAAGAATCTCGCACTGAATTTCATATTAACAAAATTTTATTTTTACCTTTACACATACATACGTAAACAATCGCCGCCGAGTGTACTCCGGAGTCAGAAATTCTTGCTTCCTGTCTCTCTCGCTCTTAGGCGGGCTAACCATGCCCGAGTGGAAGGGACGCGTGCCTCTCACTCGCTCTCATTGTGAGCGCATAACGTGAGCGGAGCGTAACGCAGTTTCTTGAAGTGTCACCCGGCAAACCAATTTATAAGACGATGTCACGTCAAAAATCAAAAGTTAGGTAATTGCAACTATTTTCACATTTTTAGGTTATAATTGGGCCGTTCAGAGAATGCGTTCCTGACACCTGTCAGTTAGTCACAACTAGTGATGGGCGTAACATAACACTGAGTTCGTTACCGTTCCTCCAAAATGAACCGCCGCGTTATTTTTAAGATTATTATCGGAAATAAATTGGCGGTATCATTTAAAATTTATATTTTAGTTATTTAAGTAACCAAACCACCACCAAAAAGTACCAAAAAAGGGTAATTTGAATATAATAACATTGTATTATTTATTCTTTGTTACAAAGTTACAATCTGTATTTCTATGCAATAAAGTACATTGAATTGAATGTGCATACAAAATATTAAAAAGACTCCGATTCGCTTGAGGAGGTGGTGTCTTCATCATCATCTTCGCCTACATGTAGGTATAACATTCTTAAAAAGAAAAACAAAACGTGTTATTTTATAAATTATAACTGTTTACGATACTATTATTGCCTGTTAGTGTTAGCACAGCACTACAAATATAAAGCGTTGACATAACCTTGTAATAGCGCAGTTTAGATTATTTGACACTCAGTTTCAAATATTGTTTACCAAGTTATTTGACACTCAGTTTGGCACAAAATTATAACAATAATTGATTATTGATATAATATTGTTGTTTTAATGCTAATCAATTGTTAAAACGGTAAACAACCAGCAATAATATTTTTATCGTAACTGCAACGCCATTACAAAGTTACGTCGTCAGTTCAATCGCGACGTGTCAGGAACGCATTCTCTGAACGGCCGAATTTTAGTTGCAATTATCTGACCGCTTTTGTATGAAGTATAATAATGCTAGTGATGCGACAGTGAAAACGACTACTACGATAAAAATATTTTATCGTAGTAGTATAATACAACAAAATCCATTTTTTTTACCCCCCTCCCCTCGATGACCCCTTGTAGTATATCTTTAAATTTTACCTAGTAATTTATAAATATTAACATTTTTAGTTTTTAGATGGCTAAGACGCAAAGTATTCTTCAGAAGATTTAACTAAAGCAGTCGAAAATGTGCGACAAAAAAAAATTAACAGCTACGAAGCCTCTGAAAAATATGGGATACCGCGGTCGACTATTATTCACCGTCTGTATGGAACACGCGGTGCCAAACAGTCAACGCCTGGCAGACCTACTGTTACTGCTGTTGTGCTTTAAGACTGTTTTTTGTAACACTTTAGAAGATAGTATTTTAAGTTTCTTTCATAAATTTAAATAATTGCTAATGAATGATGTTGTGCCATAAGACTGTTTTTTGTAACACTTTAGAAGAGAGTATTTCAAGTTTCTTTCATAAATTAAATAATTTCTAATGAATGATGTTGTGCCATAAGACTGTTTTTTGTAACACTTTAGAAGAGAGTATTTTAAGTTTCTTTCATGAATTAAATAATTGTTAATGAATGATGTTGTGCTATGATTACGCTCAATATAATAAACATCTAAAAAACTGCATTTCTAATTTTTAATTTTGGCACTAATAGTCGATAAAACCACAAGGTTCCCAACACTATTTGTAGGAAAATAGTTGCATTTACCCGTCCCATGACTAAAAAGTTAGTTTTGTGCAAAATTAAACATCATATATTCGCAAAAGCCATATCAAAAAAAAAAAAAAAAAAAACATAACTACCAAGGCATAGATATCAAAATCTTATAAAATATCAAGGCGTATTTTTTTTAATTAAAGTAAGCAGCACCCACTCTAAAAAGAATAAAAAGGAATTAGTTGCAATTACCCGCCAAGACGGGTAATTGCAACTAATTGTGTCTGTGTCGGAAATGTATTAAATAGTTTTTTATTCTTTACAGCTATCCTATATTTATGATAATAATATAAATCTACATGTAATTTACTTAATAACAAATCATTGAAAAAATACATTCTGCTTATGACTTTAGAATTATGAAGCGGTGAAGTAAGGACTCCAACTTTTTCAGTTGCAATTACAAGACTCTACCTTATATGATTCTTGTATTTGTTTGTCTTCTATTTATTACAATGTTGTTGTACTTTGTTATTACAATATTGTTGTACTTTATTAGATACCTAAATAAGTTATTACTGAAAAGAAAATGACAAAGTTTAGAAACAAATAATGTTAGTACCTACAGTCTTAACTTTTTTGTCATTTAGTTACATGCATATTTTAAATTATACACATCATATAAAGTTAACCACAAACACATTTTATTGCAGTACAGTCAAGCACTGTAAAATTATTAATTTTATAATATCATGTAGGTACATGTATGTACTTTTTATGCAAGGGTTGCTCATGCTTGACAACTCGCCTGATGTTAAGCATTGTTGTTGTCTATGATCTAGCATGCTTGCCTTAAGCAAACTTATTTATTTATAAAAGACAAGAACAAACTAAAACTTATAATAAAATACAAAATATTTATTGACTTAGGTAATAAAAACGGATAACAATAATTTCGGGAAACCTCTGGCCTTGTGCTAGTCGTGAGACTGTGTTACAAGGCCAATACCTCTCCCAATTGTGAGGCTTATATTATATTTACGTCTTGTATTAGGTACTAAATAAAATCGAAACATGATCTAATAAGATATGTGAAACAATTGTAAATTTATAAGTCTAACTATTGTGTACAACTTTCTTTACAATATAATGTAATATATGTAGGTCTCTTTGTCAAAGTGTGAGAATTAAAAAAACAACCATTACCCTTATGTACCTATGGCAAAAAATTAACACTTGTTACATATCCACGCTGCCTGCATTTTGTCGACGTATCTTCGGTTCCCACCGCTTGCACAACATCGCATGTCGCGGAATGTCAACGCTGCAGTTTCATGTTACCAGCGTCCGGCGATTTAGACATAGCATAGGACACACTTCATTCTAACATCGATGAAGACAGTCAATTTAGTTATAGTTAATTGTAACTTTAATTTTAAATAAATAATTTTTCAGGACACTTCACTCTTACATCGAAGAAGACAGTCAAATTAATTATAGTTCATTGTAACTTTAATTTTAAATAACTAATTTTTAAGTAATCTTTTGCATTTTTTTTGCAAACTCCGGCCGCAGCCTCCGTAATTCACTCCATCTTTCCTGTTTACAGTTTGAAAAGCTGGACTTTGGTGAGACAAATGTATTGGATGCATTTTACAATGCCGACGTGGCATTGGTGGATCTCAGTATAGTTGTACAGCAGAGCTCCTTGCTGTACCATCTCGGTGTGCGAGAGAGCTTCGATATGAAGGAGAATGTGCTGCTCTACAATGATGTGGATCCTGATTCTACTTTGAGATTAAAGGTAAGCCTGATCAGGAAACCTGAGAGCTAGATTTTTAGTCAGAACTTTTTTTACCCGACCTCATCAGTCAAACTGATTTTGTTACTGAAAAGTGGTTTTGACTAGATAAGATTTTTAACTACTTTCTATTCATAGCTGTAACTATGCTACTTTCATGGTGGTAATAACAATAATCTTTTGCTCCTTGATGTAAAAGAGTAACTAGGTTTTGGAGTTGCATTAAAGTATAAAATTCATGTACCTATCATTATCAAACACAAAATCTTTATTTTGTTACATTTCATTTTTCATTTCATTTTCAAGGATGGAAGCAAAGACAAGTTACAAGTACCTATAAATGTTTGGTTAAGAACATTGGACATTTTTTTTTTTACTTGGGATAGGTTTACCTTTGACTACAGCCTGCCTGATGTTAAGCATTGCTGCAGCCTAGCTTTATGGATGTGACATAAATATAATAGTCTTATATGTTTTAAAGCCAAATATGATATGGGTTTCTTGGTGTGTTTGGTCTACCTTCACTCCACTAAGCAAGAATACACTGGATCTTAACAGTGTGGCTCAGTGTGGTCAAAATATTAGTAATTAATGTAATTATGTATTATGCACAAAAGCAAGTGTGGCTCAGCTGTTCCAGTGTCTGCTTTTCATCCAGACACACCCTGGTTCGAATCCAGCCCTACACCAATGACTTGTATTTTCATGTTAAGTGTGGATATGCACTCTCTTAAAGGTGAAGGAAAACATCGTGAGGAAACCGACATGTTTGATAACCACAATATCCAAGAACATGTGTCCTCCGTGGAAGGACCTGGGCACCCACCATGATGTATCTGCCCAAGAGAACTCCTCTAACGAATTTATTCTGGACCCTCAGTCATGAGGAAATACGACTCAAGAGGGATGTGCACAAAATAACCATGTGCCTAAAGTTGATCTAGCAGCCTCCTTTGTGAGTCAGTTCCAATCCAAAGCATTACTTGTATCCCCCAGGGCAGATTTCAGGTGATCTAGATCTCCTAGATAGAGATAGATAGACTCTAATTTGAACACAACTTCCTTTTTTTAAGTCAGTTTAAATTGTCTTACAAACCCATATATGTACAAGTATTTTTTTTTTAATTAGATAGAGTCAAGCTCACACATTTGGTACAATCTCCTAAATACAGATACACAACTTTCTTTTTTAAGTCAGTCTAAATTATCTTACAAACCCATATATCTACATATATCCCTGCAAGTATTTTTTTAAACTAGCTGTTAAGCAACGTTATAAACCTAAAGCCAGTTACATAATTCAATTACAATGTAACACGGGCATTTCAACTGTCATGCTATGATTGCTTAGGCACGGTTGCAACAATTTGACAAATTGAGCATAATAGTTCATGACTGGCACCCTCAGGATATAGGTAGATGTGAGTGCATTGTAGTTACTTGATTGGTCAATTGGGTTCAACATTTAACTACAATAAGTGTGTAATGTAGTAAGAATTGGCCTCTACAATCAATATACTAAAAAAAAATTATTTCTTTTAAATCAATTTTTTGTAGGTTTTTATGACTAACAAAACAAGCAATCTATACTAATATTATAAGCTGATAAGTTTGTTTGTTTGTTTTTTTGAACGCGCTCTCAGGAACTACTGGTGCGAATTGAAAAATTATTTTTGTGTTGGATAGACCATTTATCGAGGAAGGCTTTAGGCTATATAACATCATGCTGCAACTAATATGAGCGAAGCAACAATGGAAAATGTGAAAAAAACGGGGAAAATTATTCATCTTTGAGGGCTTCCGTTGCGTGTGCTGCGAAAACGGTTCAAGATATCAAAAAAAATATGTATAAAAGAATTATTCCTCTTGAAACGATCTAACAAAATGTCTGCAACAGTATTTTTTTTTAGTTCACAAACAGTGACGTACAGTTATATATGTATTCACTTTTAAAAATAACAATAAATTACAGTGTGTACATCACATTAGACAGTGAACCTAACTTTCACATATAATCTATCACATATAACCTTCCTAACAATTAATACTTAAAAACTAAACATGCAATCTAAGGAAGAACAGAGGGGAAAAAGGCACATTAACTAAATAAACATTTACAATAGATATCATCAATCTACTAATTTAGACAGTTCAATTTTAACAGGTAGTGACTTATTGGAGAATATATCAAATTTTAATCTAATGTTGTCTTTATCATAAGTGTTACACATGCGAACTATGGGAGAGAAATGTAGCATATTTGTGCGTTGTCTATCAGGACAGAAACAATTTTTCCAATATAATCTAGCACACGGAAATTATATATCCAAATTTAACATCAGAGTGCCTTACTCTGATGTTAAATTTGGATAAAATTTACGGGCAGTCTATATGTCCGTTTAATATTTTATCTACACTAATGTTGTAACATTCTACTTATGTTTCCAATACTTGACTTATAATTACTACTGTTATAGCACAGACAACAAAACACTCAATTTAAGCAATTTCACATGATGTTATAATATCCACATCGATATCGTAATAGCTCATTATAACATAGAAAAAGCGCGCTGCACTCTCGTTGGTTAGATTTTAATGGCGGCAAAATCACTGTGACAATACACGTACGCGTAAATTTAATGTTTCGCAATGTGTTTTGTTTTTTAAATACAAATTAAAAGTTAAAAATGGATAGCGACGATGATATTTGTACGCCTCCGGATATTCTAGAATTGGCAACAAAAGTAACTCACAATCTTATATAACACGGGTATTAAAACACTCGTTACTATTATGAAACTCGCTGCGCTCGTTTCATAAACTCACACTCGTGTTTTAATACCCTTAATTGTATGACAGTTGCATAAACTACTATTATAAAGCATCAACAGATCTGCAATCTCGCGACGAGCATGAATGAGTATATGTCTATCTTTTAAGATTAACTCACTAGAACCGTTTTTATGGTAATAACTATTCCTGGCACAGCTAGTGTTTTCATATAACATGTCACAACATTAATATTTGAGTCCTATAGATTTCATATTTTAAACTTGAATCAACAGATCATTACACGGCTACCGAGGTGTCTTTTATAACTATCATTAATCACTTTGACAACATGAAAAAAATAACAGAACAATTTATGTTTACTGATTCAACTTTGCAAGCGAAATAATTACACATTACTTCATTACGGTTGTTGTTTGAAATAGGTGGTTAAAAAGCAATAACACCACAACTTTTGGCAAAGCTTAAATCATTCCAGACAAATGCAAATGTATTGATTACCAGGTAACACTAATTATATATCTAACTAGCTGTCCCGGCAGACTTCGTACTGTCTCAATTGATAAATAAAAGACCTAAACTTTTGTATAAATTAATTTCATTTTTTTTTTCCTTTTAAACCTTTCCTAGATCTCCACGAACATTTCAAGACTAAGATAAGATAAATCCGTTCAGCTGTTCTCGAGTTTTAGTGAGACTAACGAACAGCAATTCATTTTTTTTATATATATAGATAGATAGATATCTAGTTGTATATGATATGATTAATATCAATTATTCTAATTACTGCATTGAACATAGAGGAAGAATTGAATTTTAACTCCAATATGTGGGATGTGCAATTATTTAGAACAAGCATTCATTTACCCCTTTTTATAATGTCATGTTTCTAAATAGACAAATCTAATAAATGTTTGATTTACCTTCACCTAGTACCTAGTCAGGTCATAAATTCTGTCACATGTTTAATATAAAATAATTGAAACAACTTTATTCTTTATGTAACCATTTATATACCAAAATGAACTTAGCAAAACATAGATTCTTATGATAATAAAGTTTATTCAAAATGACCTCCGTGATTTTGAATACAGGCCTTCAATCTGCGCGGCCAGTCGTCTATCGCTGCACGAACGAGGTCCATGTCAATATCGGCGGCTGCCTTAATCAAGGATGTCTTGAGTGACTCCAAATTGGGATGAGGCTTTGAGCACGCCTTTTCCTCCAAGTGTTGCCATATCTTGTAATCTAACGGATTCAAATCTGGACTGGAGGAGGGCCAGTCTTCGTGCCGGATGAAGTCGATTTCACGCGCCGCCAGCCAGTCTTGTGTGCTCTTCGCTCTATGAGCTGGCGCCGAATCTTGTTGCAATACCCAGTGCTTGTTATTGAACATGATATGAGAAACAGGTTCCACAAGGTTCGTCAGGACTGTATTTTGATACACAACTGCATTCGTTTTTACACCTTTCTCACAAAAATGTACCTCTGTTAAGCCCCAATAAGAAACTCCCAACCATCCCATGAGCGAGGATGGAAAATGACCTCGTTGGACACGCGGAATACGTTTGCTCGCTTCTTCACTACTGTGTGCGTATGTCGTAGGATAATTCGATACTTCGAATATTCGCGGAAATCCTGGGGGTTTTGCGAAAACGCGGATAATTAGACATAGGCGAAAAATTTATCAAATCTTACTGGACAAAGTCAGGATTTTTGCCCCACCACTTGCACTACAACAAGACTTGGCTCCTCCTCGCTTCGCTCGTCGTCGCATGTGCGTGGTAGAAAGCAACCTAACGAACCTAATCTACCTTCTGTCACAGACAAGTGACTTCGAGTCCAACACCAGCACTACAACAGGACTGATAATTTTTCGCCTATGTCTAATTATCCGCGTTTTCGCAAAACCCCTAGGATTTCCGCGAAGATTCGAAGTATCGAATTATCCTACGACACGTACACCTTATCATTTTTTTTGTTGTAGCTCTCTTCTACGGTAAAAATTTTTTCATCCGAAAAAAGAATTTCCCGATATTTTTTTCCCGCGTACCGCTTCAACAAAGCGCGGCATCTCTTCAGTCTCAGGTCCATTAGACGAGCATTCAAACGATGTTCTGTTTTTCTTCGATATGCCCGAAGCTTAGGGCTTCATTTAACACCTTTTTCACCGTGGTTCTGCTTAACCCCACCTGAAGGGCCAACAGTTTCTGCTTACGTTTGGAATTTCTTTGAATTCGCGCCTTCACAGCTTTTATCACTGCTGGAGTCCTAACAGACCGAGGGAGACCACTTCTTGACCTGTCATCTACACTAGAGTCTTCATTGTATCGTTTGATGGTACGATAAACGAATCTTTTGGTTATATTAAAATTTTTCAGTATGTCAAAAATTTGAATTGGCGCGTAAATGCAACGATGCAATGCAATAACTGCAACACGGTCTTCTTTAAGCGTCCACTCCATATTTAAAAATGAGTAAAATTCTAAAAAGTATACATTTTTATTTTCATGAACAATTCGAATTCAATAAACTTTTTTGTGGCCAGCATTCTAAAAGAAAAGTTTTTACTGTGTGACAATACTTATGACCTGACTAGGTATATAGGCTACACATATTACAGTCATCATCATTATCATCAGTTTAATGAGACTCACTGCAGGGTATAGGCCTCCTCCCTCTTACGCCAATCCCTGTCTTGTGCTGTTCTTGCCCAGATGTTTCTTTCTAACTTTCTTATATCATCCAGCCACCGTTGCACAGGTCTTCCTACACTTCGCTTACCTAGCCGTGCGTACCATTCAGTTATTGCTTTGCTCCATCTGCCGTCAGTACAAAGAGCAATGGAACGGTCCATGTTAGGCATTACGTTACGCGACAGAGTTTGTAATACTTAAATTTTATTTATATCCTTGTTGGATCAATAAATTTTCAATTTATTTTATTTGAATTTCTATTGAAAACAATTTTGAATTTGAATGATTCAAGACCGACTTCAAGAAAATGAGGTTATCAATTATTCTGAAAGTTTTTTTTAAACGTGCAGGTGCTGAAGCTGCAGGAGGCGCCGGAGAGCATCCCGCAGGGCGAGATGCCGCGCCACCTGACGGTGTACTGCGAGCGCGTGCTGTGCGAGCGCGCGGCGCCCGGCTCGCGCGCCACCGTGCTCGGTATCTACTCCATCAAGAAGATTGCTAAGATCGGGGTACGTACTGGCTACAAATCTATACATTGAGTTGTAATAACCGGCTAGCACTTACGTCAATAATAATGTCGAAAGTTAGCTCGACATGTTTCGGAACACTGGGTTCCTTCATCAGGAGGAGGTTGTCCGCGTCGTCCAGACTGAATCGCCGACCCGCTACCGAACTAAATTTAATCGTGCCTTACGGGAACTATAATACAGTAATCTATACATATCAGGCAAACTATGCCTACCTAGTCAAATGTAAATCCGACGCAAAAGAAAAAGAACATATAATAAAGCTAAAGAGGGTCATAAAGTGAATATAAAAGATATTAGAAAAAAAAAGTTTGGGTATACTTTAAATCCATAACAGAACCCGTTTCAGTAGTACTTAAAACTTTTGTCTGTATATATGTTTATTTAATCGCTCATAGAGCAAAAATGGTTGAACGGATTATTACGGTTCTTGGTATGTAGGTAATATGAGTTTTTAGGATCAAAGGCCACTTTTTATCCTGAAATAAGGCGAGCGAAGCCGCGAGCGTCCACTAGTTAATATTATATATCTTTTATAAAATTGCAGCGCGAAAACCGCGACAAAGGCTCCTCAGTAGGTGTCCGCTCCTCGTACCTACGGGCTGTGGGGCTCACAGCGGAGGAGGGGGTGACCGGCGGGCTGAGCCCCTTCACCGCCGAGGAGGAGGAGCAGTTCCGCCGGCTGGCCGCCGCACCAGACATCTACGAGAGGATCGGCAAGTCCATAGCGCCCAGTGTGTTCGGAGCCGCTGATATGAAGAAGGCTATCGCTTGCTTGCTGTTTGGAGGTACATGTTATTTTAAATTTGATTATGCTTCCAACTCTTATAGTAATGTAGAGTCTAATAGTGAAGGCCAATACTGTTTTACCATTACTGGTATTACATTTTCTATAAGGTTATGACTTTTGCGGCTTTCAATTTAAATCAAAACATACTTTATTTATACTATTATATTACTCAAGAAATTACTTAGTTTACTTTATTAATGTAGTTTTTGGATACTACTACCATACCAAAGTAAAATCAGTCTGCTTTAGAGTTTTGATATCAAAAAGAATTACAATGAAACATCACAGGCGTTACTAATAATGAAACGAATCATTCAAAAACTCGTTAGTTTAAAGATAGCATTGTCTATATGACAATGAATACAAACTTATGTTAGGCTTCCTTTTAACCGTCTTCAAAAAAGGAGGTTCTCAAGTATTCTAAATTCTAAATGTTTTTTAGCCGACTTCAAAAAAATAAGGTTATCAAGTCTTCTGAAAGTTTTATTTGTATGTAAGTATGTATCTGTTACCACCGCCAGGGTCCCGCAAGCGTCTCCCGGACGGTCACACGCGGCGCGGCGACATCAACATCCTGCTGCTGGGCGACCCCGGCACCGCCAAGTCGCAGCTGCTCAAGTTCGTGGAGAAGGTGGCTCCCATCGGAGTGTACACCTCGGGCAAGGGCTCCAGCGCCGCCGGACTCACCGCCTCCGTTATACGCGACCCGGCGAGCGAGAGTGATCATCATCTTAGCACTTAGATTTGAAATTAAGTAGATTATGTATAAAAAAAGACATCGGAGGGTCCAACCTGGATGAGGTCTGCACAAGATCGACGCAGATGGTACATGCAAACGGAGGCCTATACCCAGCAGTGGGATCCCAAGGGCTGTGGATGATGATGATGTATTATTAGATTTCAGCACAGAGTAAATAGGTTTCTTCTAGGTGAGCATGCTTCATCTTAGACTACAGTGGTGTTTATCATCAAGCAAGCTGTAGTTAAACGTAGACCTAATCCGTGTAAAAAAATGACCACTGATCTTTGGGTAGTAGATAGCCCCACCTCAGTCATTTTTGAGACAGCTTTCAACGGACTTTAAAATAGTAATTACTCTAATTCAACTCGCACATCCAACATTCAAAAAGAAATCTTTTTATGGCTCATCATTTACTGTACAAGCTGTTACTTTATGGAATTCTCTGCCTATCAACATTCAAAAGGCTCAGACAATTGATTCCTTTAAAAAACAAGTAAAGGAATTTTATCTCGCTTCCCTTCAGTGAAAATTGCTGTTATTATTTCTACTACTATCACCTTTAAATATTTTGTTGTGTATTATATGTATTTGTATATAAACATTAATTTTATTATATTAAGTATGTGTATTTCGTATTTATATGTATATATATATATATATATATATATTAGTAAAATTTCTTTTTTCCTTTTTGTTGTACACCACATTCTTCTTTTTTTCTTTTGCTTATTTCTCTCCAGCTGAAGGTTGCCTGGAAGAGATCGCTTTCAGCGATAAGGCCGCCGCTTGTGGCACTAGTTAAGGTGCAATTTGTTCTATGTACTGTTTTTTTTTAATATGTGTCAACAATAAAGAGTTAATCTATCTATCTATCTAATTTGCTAAATAATAACATTGGCACATCAATATTGAAAATTTTAAATATGAAATAATTCGATGATAATTATGATTACTATATTTGAATCAAGTGACCGACAAATAGATAGAATTTACACTTGGACACTTACGTGGTTCCGATAACACGTTTAATAGTAGGTTCCGGCAGTTCATTGCCGTATAGTTTTTGGCCATCCTTTAGGCCTTACAGGTGGCTAGAAAACTTTTGACACCAGAGTTGGCCACACTCATACTTTTTATTTATTTGCAGCGCAACTTCGTGATGGAGGGCGGGGCCATGGTGCTGGCGGACGGCGGCGTGGTGTGCATCGACGAGTTCGACAAAATGCGGGAGGACGACCGCGTCGCCTTACACGAGGCCATGGAGCAGCAGACCATCTCCATCGCTAAGGTATTATATTACAGAGGCCCCTAGGGCGGTGTGATACCAGAATAGCATCGACGAGTTCGACAAGATGCGGGAGGACTACCGCGTCGCCATACACGCGGCCATAGAGCAGCAGACCATTTTCATCTCTAAGGTATTACAGAGGCCCCTAGGGCTGTTTGAAAAGTCTCTACAACTTACTTGTAGTTGTTCACACGAGGCCGTAAATGCTCTACTATCACCATACTTGTAAAAAACCGGCCAAGTGCGAGTCGGACTCGCGCACGAAGGGTTCATCTATAATAGAAAATTACGTTTGTATCTGGTATACTAAATTTCTGTGAGTTTTTATGTGTTATATAGGTATTTATTTTTATAGTTTGCACATATCTAAATATTTACTTACAAATATTCATAGTTTCTACCTGTTTATTAAGATCGAGTAAATTTGCTTAAAAATTACGTTTGTTGTGAGCCCCCTTTAATATTTACTTTATTGCTATTCAATTATTTATTTTGAAAGGTAATATACTAGTAAATATTATATGAAAATTTGAAGCGTCTACCTGTTACCGTGTTTAACATTGAGCTGAGGACCCCCTTAATATTTTTTTCTTTAATTTTTAGTATTTGTTGTTATAGCGGCAACGGATATACATCATTTGTGAAAACTTCAGTCGCTGGATGGCCTGGAGACAGACAGCTTAGGCTTAGTAATAGGGTCCCGTTTTACCCTTTTTGTACTGAACCCTAAAAACACTATACCTTTTATATAATACCTCTATATTCTCTCCCAGGCGGGTATAACCACCACGCTGAACTCGCGCTGCTCGGTGCTGGCGGCCGCCAACTCCGTGTTCGGGCGCTGAAACGACACAAAGGCGGACGACAACATCGACTTCATGCCCACCATCCTGTCGCGCTTCGACATGATCTTCATCGTCAAGGACCACCACAACCAGGCCAGGGACGTTGTAAGTTAATAAGGTGTTGTTGTGCTTAGTCTGAAGTGTTTGCAAATGAGTGTGGATTTTCGCGTCTGGCAGTTAGTAGACCGTAGCCTAGTTGGTTAAGGCGATCTGACGGTAGCAGAAATACGCAGGTTCGAATCCTACCGGTCGTGATTATTTTCGCTCATTTTCCAATAGAAGTTTAAGTTATAGATATCTCTGTTGCATCGAGTAAAAGTTATGACCTTCACGCTCACGTTGCACGTGACTGCAATATATTTCCACCATTGGGGGAAATATATGTCCACCAGTCGGACAGTATTAAGGGATGAGCACGACCATGATAGTGATATTGTAAGTATTTTAGGAATGACTTGTGTATGTATATGTATCTTTGTTGCATCAAGTAAAAGTTTTGCCGTCTCGCTTGCACTGGAAGTGTAGTTGATAGTTTCACTATTAGAGAGACCTTTGCCCAACTGTGGGTAAGTACAATTAATGGATGAGTAGATGCAGAACAGGTATATTGTAAATATTTAAGGAATGGTTTGTTAAAATTAAAATTACAAAAGACACTCCTTGATTTGTGTGTATATATACATAAATATCCCTCTCTGTAAGTACTGATTGGATACGAGCGTGAACTCAAGTGGGAATGAGATATGATAATTCAAATATTGAAATTTTGCTGATATTAATTTGTGACTGATAATTCAGATACATTTTCAACATTGTATAAAATGGATACTAATCCCTGTTGACAACACGTTAATTTCGTGTTGTTAGAACTAGAACTTAACCAATTTATATGGGTTAAGTTGAAGAAATATATAAATTACAATGTACCTATTTGAAAGACATATTTTATGATTCATATGCATCTTTCAGGAGTTTTGTGGGTGGTGTCGCGTGATTGTTTCATTAATTAAGCGACTACTTGATTGATGGAGCAGTTACTTGGCGCTGCTTGCAGGGCATTCAGGGATGTATATGAATGCAATCTTAAATCTTATTTTATACCGATTTATGTAGTAGTATATATACTGTAATTGTTATAACAAATATTATGTAGTATTTATTATCATTTAACAAAGCTGTGTATAGTCGTAATTGGACTCTTGGTTAAATATTATTCTTAAAAGTGTTTAGTATATATTTTTATAACTGATTGTCTGTGACTATACCAAAATAAATAAAATAAAATTTACCCATCAACATTTTCCAGACGCTAGCCAAGCACATAATCTCCGTGCACATGGGCGGTGACACCACCGAGCGAGAGAAGGAGGCGGGCGAGCTACCTCTGACACTTCTCAAGCGGTACTCTGCGTACTGCCGAGCTCGCTGCGGACCTAGACTGTCCGAGACAGCAGCAGAGAGGTTGAAGGCAAGACGACTGTCTATTCCCATCACTGTCAGGTATGAATAAATAAATATTTTTGTAGCGTTATTCTGCTCACTTAGTTCTGCCATAAACGCATTTTAAACAGGACTGTCACAGTCTTCGTTTATGAGAAATACGACTAAGAAGGATGTGTCCATTAATAGAACAGACTCAATTATATCTAGATATAAATGGAACCTAGAATAACTTGTTTGACGAAAACTTACTAACATACAAGTAGTTCAAACGTTTACCTTGCTTAAACAATACATAAACATTTCTGTGATGTCATAGCTCATTGTTTTTTACTGTAAATTAGGTTTATGTTATGAATAGCAATGTTAGACTAAAACTTGCTAAATTAGTATATATAGGTATTTTATGGAATGTTTTAATGTAGACTGAGCTTAATTTTGTACATAGTAAAAGTTATCTATAAAATTGGATATCAATAGTTTATAAATAAGCCTTAGCTTGTTAAACGAACGAATGTTTTATGATTATACATTACTAGGATAAAATGTACACTATATGTAGATAGACTGTATGTAGATATAATATTTATTGAATAAAGATATTTTGAAATTGATTGATGTCATAGCTCACAATTACAATTTTCATGGAACCTATCTCTATTATTTCACAGACAACTAGAGGCCATAGTCCGCATCTCGGAGTCACTGGCCAAGATGTCTCTGGCGGCGTTCGCGTCGGAGGCGCACGTGACGGAGGCGCTGAGGCTCTTCCAGGTGTCCGCACTCGATGCTGCCATGACTGGTACACTCGCTGGTGAGGACTATAATAATAATAAATAAATATTCCGGCCCCACAGATGCCTTAAAAATACCGTGAAAAGAAATAAATATTCCGGGACATAGCACACAGCGCCATCTAGCCCCACACTAAGCAAACGCTTGTGTCGCGGTTACTTGATAACGGATATAATACTTATATACTTTTTTTTGTAAATACATACTTAATCTACATAGAAGCGACCAGACTCAACACAAGTAATTATAATTTTTTTAAATTCATAAATACTTGTGTCAAGCGGGAATCGAGTCCGCAGCTTCTAAATCAGAAGGCAGAACCACTACCAACTAAGCTAACAGGCCAGCAACTATTACTACCAACTACTATTTATATTTTTACCAAAAAAATACATAGTGGTTGGTGGTACTATTTATTTTTTGCTTCCATTGCTTGGTTGGTTTCTACCCAGCCACACCCCACCTGTTACCGGTTAGAAGAGACTTGCAGAACAATCAGATAAAAAAATAGATATTTAATGCTTAGAAATTTTAAAACACGCAAGTCATTGTGGTGTTATTCATTTATTGAGCTAAACATGTCGCTCATTTTAAGCTAAAGCAAAAAATAGCAGTATTATTTTGAATTTAATTACATTTTACACGTTGCACTTACGACATAGGCAAGCCTAGTGTACACCTCCACCAAAATTGTATACCTTACATTTGACTCTTAATGGTGTAATACTTGAACAAAAAAAAAAATTAAAATACATACACACACACACACTCACACAATACACAAAATTAGGCTATGATTTTTCTTTTTAAATATTTATCTTTTTAATTTCAATTTATGATTAGCTTTGTTTCTGTAAGATGAGTTTTCCAACCTAAAAATTGAAAAAATGTTTCCCTGAAGGAATCAGCTGCTACAACACGAGAGACCACTTTCTCTCAGCGTAGCAGCTACTCGACATATCTTTTGTTTTCTAAAATGCCCTATTTTAAATTACATTATTAATAAGTGTTAGTATTATAAGAATTTGTGTGTCCAATAAACATTATTATTTTTATTTATTTACTATAATAAACAAATTATTCCGTATTCATTTATTTACAACTATTTTTATTTTTTTTACAATATATGTATGTAAAAAAACCAAATATCATAAAAACTTAAAACTAGTGATGCCGCCGGCAACGGGGCAGGACCCAAGCAACCGATGGTAGAGGCTACAAAGAAAGGAACCTCCGGACAATACGCGCCGCGCCGTATCAAGGATCACTGCCTTCTGTATCTGGCCCTCCAAGGATGCCCTCTATGTTATCATTAGTGTAAATCGTGAACGGTGCTAATTAGAATAAATAAATTTGAATTTGAAAAAAGGAGAGCCTCTTAAGGTGTAAAAAAACAAATAACAAACAAATTAACAAATTATTATTATTATAACTTCTAGTGCAAAGATATTATAATCAATCAACAAGAAGCCTACCTACCCCTTGCTGACTGAAAGAATCTTAAATTCTCGCAACAATCTCTAAAACTATGTATACATTTGTCATCCAGGTGCGGAAGGTTTCACCACAGAAGAAGATCACGAGATGCTGTCCCGCGTCGAGAAGCAGTTAAAGCGTCGTTTCGCCGTCGGCTCTCAAGTGTCGGAGCAGACCATCATCCAGGACTTCCTCAAACAGAAGTATCCAGAGCGAGCCATATTGAAGGTCATTCACACCATGATACGGCGGGGCGAGCTGCAGCACAGGCAGCAGAGGAAAATGCTCTACAGACTTTCCTTATATTTGATTTCCGTCCCCTTAGAAGTTTAAAAAACAAAATGATTTAGACTTTTGGCCATTATACTCTCGGTTACAAGTATACAACAATGGCAAATCTTTATAAGCACTTTATTTGAACAGCATTGTTAAAGAGCTATTCTGAAAATCATTTACAATAAGTCTAGAAAAGAAGATTATTCACATAATGACCTTCAGACTATCCTAATATTTACCTGACTTTATGTCACTATACCGCCTGTTCATATTACAATAAAAAGTGCCTTTTAGAAATAATGGTAGGATTGAAGCTATTATATATTTACGAAAACAAACTCTTACTTTGACGATAAAGTAAGAGTTTGTTTTCGTAAATATCTGAAGTGTTACTAAGTTTTGCGAATTACCTAAATCAAATAATAATTAGTTGATTAATGTTTTGTGTCGTCTTAACTATCTCTGCGAACACCAAAAAATATATAATAAATTACTTGTTAATTTAAGTTTATAAGCAAGTCAGTCTTGTGTTGTTCTCTTTGTACCTTTGATCAATAATGTTGCTATTTTTGATGACATAGATAGTTTTATGTTATTACTAGCTGTCCCGGCAGACTTCGTACTGCCTCAATCGATAAATAAAAGACCTAAACTTTTGTATAAATTAATTTCAATTTTTTTCCCTTTTAAACCTTCCCTAGACCTCCACGAACATTTCATGACTAAGATAAGATAAATCCGTTCAGCCGTTCTCGAGTTTTAGTGAGACTAACGAACTGCAATTCATTTTTATATATATATAGATTACTTAATTTATATGCGTCTATTTATTAAGTACTCATATATAACTTGATTAATATGCCTCTTTAATTTTACGTGAGAACTCTCGTAATAAAACAAATAATAATAATAAGTATTTGTTTAAGTGTCGAGTTCTATCAACAGTGCTCTTACTGTTTTATGATTATCTTTGAATAGATTTTAATTATTGTTTTCTGTTTGGTCTCTACCAATCAAGCCAAAGGATCTTTTGCCGTAACACGTGGCTCAAAAAAGAGAGCAACGCCTGATTACAAAATACTAAAAAACGAGGAATAATTATTAAAAAATTAACGCATGAAGTATTTTTTTATACAGAAATTATAAATGTAGAATCTACAGAAATAAAATTATCAACACTTTGTTTGTGGACTTCCTGTTAATAGTTTTAAAGAATCATAGCGTTGTAAGTCAATGAATTGAGCGTCTGATTTGAGCATGCGCCATCAAACCGCCACTTGTAGCTTCTCTTAAAAACTTACATTACCTAGTTTTAAAGAAACTTTTTATCACGCTCGGTAGTTTACTTTTCTATTTATTGCCGTAATAGTTCTGTTTCACTTTCGTATTAGTATATTAAATCAGATTGGATTTGAATTCACCTACAAGATTATTTCCGGTCTTATACCGTAAACGGAAATCTTCTCCTAAATTCAAATTCAATTATTGTTTTTGGTGTTTAATGCGATACCTGCAAACATTAATGATAAGAGAAACCAATTAAATTAATCTTTTATATATTATTTACATATTTGTTATGTTTTAAATAACTTTACAAGGTTATCTGACTAAATTCTGTAGTGGCGGCAAGTAGGCGTAGCGTATTCTAGCTCAGTGATTGGTCCGCCGCCATATTTTCTGCGACTGGATATTGGTGGAAGGGATGCGATGGCTTCCTGGCGCGCGATCGATTCGATACTCAGCTTAGTCGTTCGAGAGCCGCCGACGCGAATAGATTTAGTGCTGCTCCAACCTTTGTGCGGATACTACGTTATGCAAAAAACTATCTAAAATCTCGCGAGTGTAACGTTATCAGTGCTCCCGGACATATATACAGTGTTCCCGGTACTTGGACTTTACCTGGATGCCGGGAGGCGTCCAGGACTCGCCGGCGACCGCAGGCAGGAGGACTTACTGCAGGCCAGTTTTTTTAGATAAAAGGGGTACGTAAGTTTCGCGTGTAGTGTATTTAAAGTGTAGTTTGAAAGTCCTGATTACAGGGCTGTCCATTTTCGAGTCGGAATTCTCAGTTTACTAGCTTAAACTATAGAAAATTACGTATACTAAAACACTTTTAACATTTTTTCCATTAAAAAATGTCTATCTACCCCAAGAATTGCTAACGATATTATCTCATTGTTTGGACTTTGTCACATAGTCATAAGTTCTATTTTACTATATTTGTACAATGAATTGATTGCTTGAAATGTCGTACTATTAGGAGTTGTGTGATTTTGCAATTTCTTAAAATTAACCAAAACTACTCTCATTTTTGTGTTACCTACCTACTTTAAAATAAATTCGTAGTCGGGAACATTTTAATCAATCAAAATGACCGATAGAACTAAAAGAAAAATACAAAAAGAGGACGATATTATGGATCTCGATTTAATGCTGCAACCATTTCTTACGTCAAAAGAAATGTGTTTTTTACGTGTACAAAAGTTGTACGACTTGTCAACCAAGGTTCTTTTAGATCCCACGATTTTACCCAATTTCAAATCTCGCGCTGAAGACCTTGACGATTTACGCGTAGAATATAATCGCTGCATCAAAGAAATCAATTCTATAAACAAATTGTATGTACCTGGCTATATACCAACATATACCGAGGTCGACGCATTTCCTTCGACAGTTTGGAACTTCAGAAACTTTTCGCGGCATTGATGCCGCTACTACATCCTGATGTCTGAATGTCGTGAATATTGCTTGGAAATAATTATTTTTTTTGAAATTTAACGGTATTCACAATTTTTAAGATTAGTTACAAGTTGATTGCAAATTTGCTAACGTTTTTTTAATATTCATGCAATGTAGGCAGTCACTCACACACGCACAATCGTACAACTCGCTCGCACCATCGACTTCATAATCAACTGACGCATAGTGTGAACACTACTTTAAATTCATGTGTCAAAATAAATCTATGTATTATGTCAGCCAACAGTATCTTTATCAGTATCTTTCGATACATATATGAAGATGCAATTTTGTTTATTAGAAAATTGAGATTGCGATATTGCAGTGAGCGGATTTATTTAACTGCAATGAACATACAAAGTCTATACCGAGTATTTAGAGGATCTAGAGAGTTAGGCGTCTTTTGACTATGTTGTCCACGGTAGATAGCGAGTCGGCGCGCGAGCAGGTATCGTACGTGAATACAGACGGTGTGTGTGTGTGCGTGAGCTGCCAGCTACAGATCAGATATCAACAGATACTAATTGACGCATTACACATTAATAGTTAAAAGTTTAGGAACAAATTACATTAAAATATTTACATAAAAAAACAACAATATATAAAGTGAAAGAAAATACCTATATAGTTAATGAAATGCGTGTGTGTGTGTTTGAGTATGTATATCGGCTGACTGCAGTAATTCCTATGTGGGTAGAAATGTTAATGAATCAACTAAGAGTAGGTACATAAATATGTTCATTTAAATGTTCTTGTGTTCGTATATCATATCCTCAAGTTCCTCATAATCAATAGTATTGAGCCACTCACATATCAATTTTTTCAACTTGTTGAGTGACAAGGCTTTAATTTTATGTTCCTTATTCAGTTTATTGTAAAATAGGGGTGCAATATTATCGAAATGTTTTCGAGCAATATTACAGTGTATATAAGGTAGAGGACAGCGGTCTGTACACTAACAACATTATGTAGATAGAACAAGTTACAATTTACAATCAGTTCTATTTACTTCAATTTGAACCAAGTTTTAATATTATTTACCTACTTATTTTCTTTTCCATACAAGTGGTGTTTTGTTTTGAGTTTAGATTTAAATACATTTTATAAGTAGGAACACATTTTACTAGTAAGTGAAACATCGTTTCTCGCCATACCATAACAATTAATACAATAACCATGTTGATTAATAGGGTTCAACAATTTGGGTTGCTAAGATGCAACTAAACACATCATGTTATGACTGTCAATAAAACATTTTTATAAACTTTTACTAATATGATAGCAATTACATAAATCTATCTTTTTTACAGATCTAAATGTACTTGATACACTAACAAGATACAAGTTATTTGCAAACAATTTTTACTTATATTTGACCCAAGTTTCACTATATATTACATATTCTCATTTACAAGTTGCATATTGACATTCGTTTTAACTACTTTTTACCTTAGTTATACACATTTATAGTCTTCAAATGTTAACATAAATACATATTAATCTTTACATTTATTTTAACTTTAATTTCAGATAATAGTATATTTAATTTCTATTCAGTTTCTAGTCATAAAATTCTACATTACCAACAGTTTCTACTTTAACCTTTACATTGCTTTCTAATAATTTTTTAATTTGTTGAATCACATATACTACAACATATATTTGTTCATCTAAATTACTTTCTTTTCTACAAGCTTTTAAACTTAGAAGTCTATCTTCATTATTAAGCAGTGACAATTACAACAATATTTCAATAAACTTTTTACCAATTCATCATATGTATATATTATGTACTAACAAATACAACTTTCAACACTTGTCTGAATATTACTTTATCTATACCTAACTATTTAGCTCCTAGGTGCACATAATACATGTACCTAACATACAATGTTTATTGATACACTTTGCTCAGTTATTACCTATTACTTTATATACATCTAGATATGAGTCTTTACCTAAAGTATCCAATGATTAAGGCCAAATAAAACTCATAGCTATCCTAGCGTTGTTACTTTTACAATTGTCTTAATAACACTATAACAGATACTGGTTGTATTCGTACTGATACTTGAGTACCTACCTAGTTATAATATGCATCTGTAATGTGATCGTCCTAACATTTTGAAGCCGCTGCTTACATTACGAGTATAGTAGGTACATACCGTCACTATTTATTTATTTATATATGCTGAACACAATACAAAATTACATTTTAGAACTTATTCTAAAAAATGGATGGTGTGACCCTGTTGCTTGTTTAGTTTAGGGCATTGCATTTTACAATATTAACTTAAACACTATTTTACTCAATAGGTACTAATGTAGTTACTCACATGCCTAAGTACTTAATATCCTTTAAAAAAATTAAACCTTATGTACCTACATAGTTCTATGATAAATATAAATATGTATGAGATCTGTGACATATATTGCGATATTCTTACATACATTATAGGTACCTATATAATTTTGTTGCATAGTACTTACATTGTAATTATTCTCTATGAGATCAGTTACTTACATTATTAGGATCTTTAAATGGAATCGTCTTGTAGGAATTCATCTATCGAGTAGTAACTTTTTTTTATAAGGAGCTTTTTTAATTTGGCTTTGAATGTTCTTTCTGAGGGTTCATTACGGATTTCATGTGGGAGTTTATTGTGTATTAGCAGCGTTTTACCTGAAATAAAACGCATATTAAAATACTTACCTAACTGGAAGCTTTATATATTGAGAGAGCATTTCCGTTTCCGTCGAGTACATGCCAGTTTCAAGTCTATGTTAGTGTCGTATCCTGTGGTTTCTATAGAAAGTGGCGCCACCTGGCGGCCGCGCTTTGGTTTATGTTTCATAAATGTGGAGCGCCATTTTGAAGTCATTGGCTCAATAATTGTTACCAATGTTCACCAGGCAGGAATAAAAGTGAAAGCTTCCAGTTAGGTAAGTATTTTAATATGCGTTTTATTTCAGGTAAAACGCTGCTATTAAATAACTTGACCGTAACTGGAAGCTTTATATATTGAGACCTGTTTGTTATCGCCTGGTGACGCCACTTAGTTTATGTAAATACTAAAGGAATAACGCCAATGTGACACAAGTAAAACCATTTTTATGATGTAATTAATTTATTAAGTATATAAAATGTAATGTAAGTAAGTAATTACTGAATCATAAATCAAATTTCAATTTCTCCAAATAAAGATAAATTTTAAGGAACTGGTGCAAACAAACTTGTTAGGCTTTGGATATTACTTTGAATTATATCTCGTTTATAGAACTGATGAAATGTGTTAGCTGACCTCCAATTACCACGGGCCAGGATGGCATCGATGGAATCGTTACTTAGCCAACTTTTGGAAGCCACTGCAGAGCGGGTGCTTCCTGGAGTCGCCTCAATGCCGGCTTCTTTCAGCAGAGTTTTTATCCATCCTGCTATAACCGTGCGAGAAGCAGGCTTAGCGTTTCCTCCGACTGTAATGAAAAGATTAGATGATTTTGAAGCAGAACGTCTTTCATTTAAAAGAGTAATAGTTCTTTCTACCCAATATATCGGATTGAGGTTACATATAGCTTCGTTAGATTCTATTTTCCAACCCGATTGAGTATAGTTACTGTTATCAGTTTTCGAGCCAAATTCAGGCCAGAAAATGATAAAATTTTCAGCATTACAATTGACATAATGATCGGGATCTGTTCTCAGTAGGGTCAGATCATGTACTCGTCTGCCTGAGCAAAGTAAAAGTAATGCGGCAGTGTGTCGAGATGTTTGATATATATTGTTTACATCTACATTATATCGAGTTAAGTATGTAATTAGACTATTAGTATCCCAAACGGGTGCTTTAGGTACTTTCGGGGTTGCCAAGGCGATAGATTTTAAAATATGTTTTACGAGAACATGAGAGCTTAAATTGCCAGACTTATCGGGATTACAAAGAGTAGCAACAACTGATTTATGTAAAAGTATGGTATTGTATGACATTTTATTTTTTATGCATAAATCAGATAGAAATTGTGCTAACTCTGCACCAGTTGGATTGTTATGATTGATATTATGATCATTTGACCAGGAAACCCAACGTTTCCATGCTATCTCGTAAGTTTTTAATGTGGATGGCCGCCATGAGTTTTTAAGTAATGATTGCTGTTCAGAATTCCACGATTCTATCGCCTCAGACCACCCCCACATTTCCATACTTCGAGGGTTATTTGGTTGACCTTTGGCGGCGGAAGGCCCGTTGAAGTGTCGACTAGATGTTTGTGTAAATTTGTCAACGTTAGTGGTGCCATCAAAGCTCGTGCCCTGAGGTCTGCTCGCCAAAATACTTTCTCCCACCGAGGGACTACTAGCAGAAATATCCCCGAGGACTGGTTCAGATGTGACAGGACCTTCGGTACTAGAAACGGTGGTGGAAACACCCACGCTAGCGGGTAATGCCATGGGCTGCTGAAGGCATCGTGAAAAATGGCTTGTCGATCTGTTAGATCGCGAGACACATAATTGTAAACTACATGAGCCGTTTTCGAAGCGAAAAGGTCTATCATCGGAGTCCCTAGCTTGGTGAACACCATTTCTACACAGGCCGGTGTTAAATGCCATTCCGGAGGTCGTCGGAGGCGAGACAGATGATCGGCCTGATTGTTGTATCTGCCTGGTATGTGGTGAATACTGAAGTGTATGCGATGCTGGTCTAGTATTAATAAAATTTGATGTGTTATATTTATTAAGGGCATGGATTTTGTACCTCCTTCCTTTCGTAACTGAGCAACGGTCGTCTTGCTGTCGCTCTGTATTAAAAGAGAGCTCTCCTCCAGAGACTGGGCGTGGTGCTGAACAGCGTGCAGTACAGCTAACATCTCTTTTTGATTGCAGTGAAGATGTTTTTCCTCGTGTGTCCAGTTGCCCCACAGAGGTTGCTCGTCGAGTTGCGCACCCCAAGCTGTGTCCGAGGCATCTGTTACCAAGAAATGAACAGGAGGAGGATAATGTATTGCGCTTGACAACTGGCAGTTCTGGGACCACCATTCTAGTTCGTCGCACGAGGTTTGCGGTAATTGGAAGGTCTTCAATGAAGGGTTTGGCAGAGAGTTTAGAAACATTAACAGGTGCCGGTGATGGAGGCGACCTCTTGGAACCACGAAGCTGGCAAAGTTCAAAGTACCTATTATGCTCTGCATTCCTTTTACTGTCACTTTTTTGTGTGAAAGAAGCTGACTTGTTTTTTGTATTATTGTATCTACCTTTTCTTGTGGCAAGATTTTTATATTGTGCCAAGGTCTCCACAGTATCCCTAAGAAAATGATTTCTTGTTGAGGGAGGAGACTCGACTTTTCGAGATTGATTTGCCACCCTAACGTTTGTAGCATTTTTGTCGCTATATCGACATGATTACGTAAAATTTGTGGATTTTGATTTACAATTAAAAAATCGTCCAAGTAAACCAGTATTCTTACCTTCCATTTTTCTCGTAGCTGGTGAGCAATCCAATTTGTTAGTATTGCAAATGTTTTGGGAGCTGTGCTCAGACCAAATGGCAGGCATGTCATTTCTAGCAGCTCTGCCTTGTACACAACTCGTAAGAAACGTCGGTGTGACTTTGCTATTTTCAGATGAAAGTAAGCTTGTGAGAGATCTATCTTGCACATCCAGTCCTGCGGCTAAAGGAAGTCTGGAACCTTGTGCATGTTTGTCAAATGAAATGGCTTGGTTACCACATACTCGTTCAACGCCCTTAAGTTGAAAATTGGGCGGGCAGATCCGACTGGCTTGGGGACCAGGAACATAGGAGAAACAAAGCTCGCTGATAAATGCCGGTTGAAGAACCCCTTGCGTTTTCATTTCTGATATTATTCTTGACATCTCTACTGATGTTGGGGTTTTGAATGGGCATGTGGCGACATTTATTATTTTGGCCAGAGGTGGTTTTTCTATGAACGGTATTCGGTATCCTTGAATTAATTTTAATATTATTTTTGGCGCCCCCATTTCCTTCCAATTGTGATGATAGAGCGCCAACTGACCCGCCTGGAAGCAGCGTGAGTCATTGTTTCGGGTATCTTTTATTACCCCTCGAGGGTCGTGAGGTACTTGCGTGACCTCGTCCTCGATAATTCTGTCGTTCGGGCCGCGAGCCCCTGGTATGGGACGCTCCTCTCCTGTTCCCATGAAAGGAATGGTTGGCATTGTGCATAGGAGGGTAGCTGTCATTGTCAAAATATTCACCCCGCGAGGGTGGATTGTCACAGCATGTATGACGAGAAGGTGCTGTGAAACCTTCATTATGATAGCACTGAGTTCCACGCGATGGAACCGGTTTGCGTGTGCCTTGCCCCCGCGAGGGGCGACGGCTGTATTGGCTTTGCTTTTGCGAAGGTGCACTTGTTTTATTAGGCCAGAAAGCTTTCCGGACCCCACCGGCTTTGTCCAGTACTGAGGTAAGCTTCTCCGTGTCAAATAAATGCGTCACTGTGGGCGGTATTTTATTTATCGACGCTTTCAGAAGGGGGTCTTTCACCTGGCTGGCAATAGCCTCCCTGCGCATCTCTATAGTTTCGGCTCTGTGTCCGCACGCCATTTGCAACAAATCTGACGAAATCTTGCACAAATCGCCCTTTAAAAGCAGCTGTTCGAGCTGATCTTGTAAATTATTGGGCGTAATTTGAGTGTTTTGAGCCCACGAAATAAGTTTAGAAATTGCTTCTTGCAGTGCCTCTTTTTGTTTCAAAATACAAAAAGTTATAGCGGCATATGATTTATCCGCATGTACAAGGTGGTGTATGTTGTCATAATTTTTAACCTCTTCGTTTGTTTCCAGGTCTACGAAACCTGGGGTATGATTGTACGTTTTTTGTGTGTCAAAATATCTAATATCTGACCATGAGGCACTACCAAAACGCTGAATGTCTGTTAATTTTTGCAATAAGACATCGGGTGTCTTAGGAACAGATGGTTCCTTTAATTTTGTATCAATATCAAACGTAATTGGAATGTCTCGAGAAGAATTCCCATCGTAAGAGGGATCAGTCTGCTCATACATCTCTTCTGGAGCATATATCGAGATGCTATCATTATCATATGCACTGTTGGTATTATTAGATACTTGTTTGCGGAGCTCACCGATTTCCTTTAACAACTTATCGTACTTGTGGGTGTTCCGTCTGGAACCTTTTTTCCTTTTATTGCGGTGACGGCGACCTCGCTTTCGCTTGCCGTCTGAGGAAGAGCAGCTCGATGAGCTATCACTGCTGCTGCTACTCGTGCGGCTGGCGCTGGATTTACTGCGAGTCCTTTTCCTACCCGCATTACTTGGTCCAGCGACAGGCACAAAAGTATCATCTTTTTCGTCCATTTCTGCAAACAAAATTACGTTAGACTGTTCTTACGACACTATTTTTACACTGATAAAATCACTGGCAAACACAATTAAATTGTAAGCAATTCCGAACGGTACAACACCGTTAAAATATTTGAATCACTTACCCACAATTTCGATCGCACAAATTAAAACTTACGCAGAGCAAGAGCTGCTGGTGTTTCAGTATTAACGATAATTGAAATTTTATAGAATTATAAACTTATTTTAGAAAATAATTATGCACAGAGCGAGATCTGCTGCGCACGTGTTGGAACGTGTTCGCTCGACGGGAACAAGAACGCCAATGACTTCAAAATGGCGCTCCACATTTATGAAACATAAACCAAAGCGCGGCCGCCAGGTGGCGCCACTTTCTATAGAAACCACAGGATACGACACTAACATAGACTTGAAACTGGCATGTACTCGACGGAAACGGAAATGCTCTCTCAATATATAAAGCTTCCAGTTACGGTCAAGTTATTTAATATAATAGTCATGTATTCTGGGCCTTTTCTGAATAATTCTAACCTGGGTACGGGTAGCAGTAATTTGTCTGGTCTTCGGGGGTTGCTATCGGAAGTAAAAAGATTTCTATGTTTTCGGGTGAATAGCGCGGCTTCTAAAATGTAAATGGATGGAAGTGTGAGTATTTTCAGGCGGATGAAGTGAGGTCTGCAAGTTTCTCTGGGTCTGATGTTAACTATGTTTTATCCTTGATAAGGGATCTATGTTGTAGTCAAACGCCATTGTATTGAGACTGATTTATTTATATCGGGTAGATGATAACCAACACTTAGTAACTACTTATGAGGGTAGATACATAATACTTGACATCTGTCAATACGATATAAGTATAACATCCTCCCCGCTCTAAATGATGCGCTTCATTTTACATACACGAAACTACATAAGTACTATAACTAACATAATACTATTGTATAAACAATACATTAACCTACTTATACAATTATACTAGGAAGGATACAACTTATTTGTTTAATCTATTTCTATCTTGTTAAAACTACACAACAGTACAAAAAACCTCAGTAATGTAACTAATTCACAAACTAATTTTATACTTCACACACAAAAATACCATGCACGATTATACAATACAATCTTGGCTACTCGGCAATATCGTACTTAATTCTAAGATAACAGTATACAAATCAAATAACATAACGTAGCCTACTCGACAACAAATCGGTCGATTGGACGGCGAGTAGGTACGTTTCGGTACAAAATCCCTACTCGGCGAAGACGGTGGCGCCGATAATTATGATAATGATTATGATGTGGATGGTGTTATCTCGTGCGCAACTATGTTGTTATTGTTTTGATTGTTATCATTCATATGAGTATCATTGAAATCACATAATGATCAATTCTTTGCGCGTTTATCTTCCTTACTCTCCCTCTCTGTTCCGTTATTTTTTATAATTATGGTCAATGTGCTTTTTAAACGTTTTCTTAAACTTCCGGCTATGCAAAAGATATGTAATCGGTCCCTTTTGTTTGATAATTGTCCCCTTTTCCCATGTGAATTTGTTGTTTTTGAAGCACTTAAAGAACACATTGTCACCTACTTCGAAACTATGTGATTTACCTGGTCTAGACTCCTTTATTTTCTCTTGTTTACTACGTATTATGTCACTTAATTTCGGTTTGAGCATATCGTACCGCGTACGTATGTTGCGGCCCAATACAACTCCGCCGGAGTGTTGCCGGTAAGGCTGTGAGCTGTGCATCTATATGACATTAAAAACTTATCTAACGCTAAATCTAAATTATGTTTATCCAAGATGGCTTTCTTTAAACAGTTTTTAATTATTTTAACTGAACTTTCAGCTGCGCCGTTGCTGCTCGGTTTATACGGCGATAGTAGTATTTGTTTAGTTCCGCATGATCCCAAAAATGATTTGAAATCGCTACTTTGGAAAGGTGGCCCGTTATCCGACACACACTGATGCGAATTGACTGAACATTTTTCTCAATTTAGCGATAGTACTCTCAGCCGACGTGCTGTTCACTTTGTGAGCCTCGATCCATTTCGAGTGAGCATCGATCACGACTAAATATGTTAAACTGTTCAGTGAAAAAAAATCTACATGTATCCTGTACCAAGGAGTGTCAGGCCAGGCCCAGGGGTGCAGGGGCGCGGGCGGCGGCGCGGCGCGATTGGCGGCGCACGCCAGGCAGCACCGCTCGATGTCGGTGTCCAGGCCCGGCCAGTACACGTGCCTTCTAGCTATGCTCTTGCACTTGACGATGCCTTGGTGACACTCATGTAACATTTCTAATATACTTTTACGTAGCGATGTCGGTATAATAACACGGTGACCGAACATTATGCATCCTGCTTCTATATATAAGTATTGTTTTATATTAAAATACGGTTTTAACTCCTTATCTGTGCAATATTCCCAGTTTTTGCGTATATTAACGATCAATTTCCGCAGTAAATAGTCTTCAGACGTGTGTTTCGCTATCACTTTGAAATCAATCGGAGCTTGGTCGGCTATAAAATTTATATATGACTCTGCTCGATACTCCTTATCTTCGTCGATCGGTATGCGCGACAAACTGTCCGCCAAGCAGTTATGATTAGATCGAATGCATTTAACTTCGTAATCGTACGCGCTTAATATTATTGCCCATCTTTGCAGCCTGTTTCTAGCCATGGCTGGTACTTATCTCTCTATTTTTTCACTCCTGGTGCGCTACTGCGCACACTCCTGGCGCGCTGCTGCGCGCACTCCTGGTGCGCTGCTGCCCGCACTTAAATCTACTTCTGATCTCTAATATTATCTTTTCTTACTACAGGTTGCCGGTGGCCAAACTGAGGTTGGAGGGGGTGCTGCGAGACATCCAGGACTCGTACTCGTACTCCGCGCACTCCTGGTGCGCTACTGCATGCACTCCTGTTGCGCTGTTGCGCGCACTCCTGGTGCGCTACTGCGCGCACTCCTGGTGCGCTGCTGCCCGCACTTAAATCTACTTCTGATCTCTAATATTATCTTTTCTTACTACAGGTTGCCGGTGGCCAAACTGAGGTTGGAAGGGTTACTGCGAGACATCCAGGACTCGTACTCGTACTCCGCGCACTCCTGGTGCGCTACTGCGCGCACTCCTGGTGCGCTGCTGCGCGCACTCCTGGTGCGCTGCTGCTTGCACTTAAATCTACTTCTGACCTCTAATATTATCTTTTCTTACTACAGGTTGCCGGTGGCCAATCTGAGGTTGAAGGGGTTGCTGCGAGACATCCAGGACTCGTACTGGTACTCCGCGCACTCCTGGTGCGCTACTGCGCGCACTCCTGGTGCGCTACTGCCCGCAATTAAATCTACTTCTGATCTCTAATATTATCTTTTCTTACTACAGGTTGCCGGTGGCCAAACTGAGGTTGGAGGGGGTGCTGCGAGATATCCAGGACTCGTACTTGTACTCCGCGCACTCCTGGTGCGTTACTGCGCGCACTCCTGGTGCGCTGCTGCGCGCACTCCTGGTGCGCTGCTATGCGCACTCCTGGTGCGCTACTGCGCGCACTCCTGGTGCGCTGCTGCCCGTACTTAAATCTACTTCTGATCTCTAATATTATCTTTTCTTACTACAGGTTGCCGGTGGCCAAACTGAGGTTGGAGGGGGTGCTGCGAGACATCCAGGACTCGTACTCGTACTCCGCGCACTTCTGGTGCGCTACTGCGCGGATTCCTGGTGCGCTACTGCGAGCACTCCTGGTGCGCTGCTGCGCGCACTCCTGGTGCGCTGCTGCGCGCACTCCTGGTGCGCTGCTGCCCGCACTCCTGGTAACTGCTGCCCGCACTCAAATCTACTTCTGATCTCTTATATTATCTTTTCTTACTACAGGTTGCCGGTGGCCAAACTGAGGTTGGAGGGGTTGCTGCGAGACATCCAGGACTCGTACTGGTACTCCGCGCACTCCTGGTGCGCTACTGCGCGCACTCCTGGTGCGCTGCTGCGCGCACTCCTGGTGCGCTGCTGCCCGCACTCCTGGTGGCTGCTGCCCCCACTTAAATCTACTTCTGATCTCTAATATTATCTTTTCTTACTACAGGTTGCCGGTGGCCAAACTGAGGTTGGAGGGGGTGCTGCGAGACATCCAGGACTCGTACTCGTACTCCGCGCACTCCTGGTGCGCTACTGCGCGCACTCCTGGTGCGCTGCTGCGCGCACTCCTGGTGCGCTGCTGCCCGGCACTTAAATCTACTTCTGATCTCTAATATTATCTTTTCTTACTACAGGTTGCCGGTGGCCAAACTGAGGTTGGAGGGGTTGCTGCGAGACATCCAGGACTCGTACTCGTACTCCGCTCCTTCCTGGTGCGCTACTGCAAGCACTCCTGGTGCGCTACTGCGCGCACTCCTGGTGCGCTACTGCGCGCACTCCTGGTGCGCTGCTGCCCGCACTTAAATCTACTTCTGATCTCCAATATTATCTTTTCTTACTACAGGTTGCCGGTGGCCAAACTGAGGTTGGAGGGGTTGCTGCGAGACATCCAGGACTCGTACTCGTACTCCGCTCCTTCCTGGTGCGCTACTGCGCGCACTCCTGGTGCGCTACTGCGCGAACTCCTGGTGCGCTGCTGCGCGCACTCCTGGTGCGCTGCTGCCCGCACTCCTGGTGCGCTGCTGCCCGCACTTAAATCTACTTCTGATCTCTAATATTATCTTTTCTTACTACAGGTTGCCGGTGGCCAAACTGAGGTTGGAGGGGTTGCTGCGAGACATCCAGAACTCGTACTCGTACTCCGCGCACTCCTGGTGCGCTACTGCGCGCACTCCTGGTGCGCTGCTGCGCGCACTCCTGGTGCGCTGCTGCCCGCACTTAAATCTACTTCTGATCTCTAATATTATCTTTTCTTACTACAGGTTGCCGGTTGCCAATCTGAGGTTGGAGGGGGTGCTGCGAGACATCCAGGACTCGTACTCGTACTCCGCGCACTTCTGTTGCGCTTCTGCGCGGATTCCTGGTGCGCTACTGCGAGCACTCCTGGTGCGCTGCTGCCCGCACTCCTGGTGCGCTGCTGCCCGCACTTAAATCTACTTCTGATCTCTAATATTATCTTTTCTTACTACAGGTTGCCGGTGGCCAAACTGAGGTTGGAGGGGGTGCTGCGAGATATCCAGGACTCGTACTTGTACTCCGCGCACTCCTGGTGCGTTACTGCGCGCACTCCTGGTGCGCTACTGCGCGCACTCCTGGTGCGCTACTGCGCGCACTCCTGGTGCGCTACTGCGCGCACTCTTGTTGCGCTGCTGCGCGCACTCCTGGTGTGCTGCTGCGCGCACTCCTGGTGCGCTGCTGCCCGCACTTAAATCTACTTCTGATCTCTAATATTATCTTTTCTTACTACAGGTTGCCGGTGGCCAAACTGAGGTTGGAGGGGTTGCTGCGAGACATCCAGGACTCGTACTCGTACTCCGCGCACTCCTGGTGCGCTGCTGCGCGCACTCCTGGTGCGCTGCTGCGCGCACTTAAATCTACTTCTGATCTCTAATATTATCTTTTCTTACTACAGGTTTCCGGTGGCCAAACTGAGGTTGGAGGGGTTGCTGCGAGACATCCAGGATTCGCACTCGTACTCCGCGCACTCCTGGTGCGCTACTGCGCGGACTCCTGGTGCGCTAGTGCGCGCACTCCTGGTGCGCTGCTGCGCGCACTCCTGGTGCGCTGCTGCGCATACTTAAATCTACTTCTGATCTCTAATATTATCTTTTCTTACTACAGGTTGCCGGTGGCCAAACTGAGGTTGGAGGGGTTGCTGCGAGACATCCAGAACTCGTACTCGTACTCAGCGCACTCCTGGTGCGCTACTGCGCGCACTCCTGGTGCGCTGCTGCGCGCACTCCTGGTGCGCTGCTGCCCGTACTTAAATCTACTTCTGATCTCTAATATTATCTTTTCTTACTACAGGTTGCCGGTTGCCAATCTGAGGTTGGAGGGGGTGCTGCGAGACATCCAGGACTCGTACTCGTACTCCGCGCACTTCTGGTGCGCTACTGCGCGGATTCCTGGTGCGCTACTGCGAGCACTCCTGGTGCGCTGCTGCCCGCACTCCTGGTGCGCTGCTGCCCGCACTTAAATCTACTTCTGATCTCTAATATTATCTTTTCTTACTACAGGTTGCCGGTGGCCAAACTGAGGTTGGAGGGGGTGCTGCGAGATATCCAGGACTCGTACTTGTACTCCGCGCACTCCTGGTGCGTTACTGCGCGCACTCCTGGTGCGCTACTGCGCGCACTCTTGTTGCGCTGCTGCGCGCACTCCTGGTGTGCTGCTGCAAGCACTCCTGGTTCGCTGCTGCCCGCACTTAAATCTACTTCTGATCTCTAATATTATCTTTTCTTACTACAGGTTGCCGGTGGCCAAACTGAGGTTGGAGGGGTTGCTGCGAGACATCCTGGACTCGTACTCGTACTCCGCGCACTTCTGGTGCGCTACTGCGCGCACTCCTGGTGCGCTGCTGCGCGCACTCCTGGTGCGCTGCTGCCCGCACTTAAATCTACTTCTGATCTCTAATATTATCTTTTCTTACTACAGGTTGCCGGTGGCCAAACTGAGGTTGGAGGGGTTGCTGCGAGACATCCAGGACTCGTACTCGTACTCCGCGCACTTCTGGTGCGCTACTGCGCGGATTCCTGGTGCGCTACTGCGAGCACTCCTGGTGCGCTGCTGCCCGCACTCCTGGTGCGCTGCTGCCCGCACTTAAATCTACTTCTGATCTCTAATATTATCTTTTCTTACTACAGGTTGCCGGTGGCCAAACTGAGGTTGGAGGGGTTGCTGCGAGACATCCAGGACTCGTACTCGTACTCCGCTCCTTCCTGGTGCGCTACTGCAAGCACTCCTGGTGCGCTACTGCGCGCACTCCTGGTGCGCTACTGCGCGCACTCCTGGTGCGCTACTGCGCGCACTCCTGGTGCGCTGCTGCCCGCACTTAAATCTACTTCTGATCTCCAATATTATCTTTTCTTACTACAGGTTGCCGGTGGCCCAACTGAGGTTGGAGGGGTTGCTGCGAGACATCCAGGACTCGTACTCGTACTCCGCTCCTTCCTGGTGCGCTACTGCGCGCACTCCTGGTGCGCTACTGCGCGAACTCCTGGTGCGCTGCTGCGCGCACTCCTGGTGCGCTGCTGCCCGCACTCCTGGTGCGCTGCTGCCCGCACTCCTGGTGCGCTGCTGCCCGCACTTAAATCTACTTCTGATCTCTAATATTATCTTTTCTTACTACAGGTTGCCGGTGGCCAAACTGAGGTTGGAGGGGGTGCTGCGAGACATCCAGGACTCGTACTCGTACTCCGCGCACTTCTGGTGCGCTACTGCGCGGATTCCTGGTGCGCTACTGCGAGCACTCCTGGTGCGCTGCTGCCCGCACTCCTGGTGCGCTGCTGCCCGCACTTAAATCTACTTCTGATCTCTAATATTATCTTTTCTTACTACAGGTTGCCGGTGGCCAAACTGAGGTTGGAGGGGTTGCTGCGAGACATCCAGGACTCGTACTCGTACTCCGCGCACTCCTGGTGCGCTACTGCGCGGACTCCTGGTGCGCTACTGCGCGCACTCCTGGTGCGCTGCTGCGCGCACTCCTGGTGCGCTGCTGCGCGCACTCCTGGTGCGCTACTGCGCACACTCCTGGTGCGCTGCTGCCCGCACTTAAATCTACTTCTGATCTCTTATATTATCTTTTCTTACTACAGGTTGCCGGTGGCCAAACTGAGGTTGGAGGGGTTGCTGCGAGACATCCAGGACTCGTACTCGTACTCCGCGCACTCCTGGTGCGCTGCTGCCCGCACTTAAATCTACTTCTGATCTCTAATATTATCTTTTCTTACTACAGGTTGCCGGTGGCCAAACTGAGGTTTGAGGGGTTGCTGCGAGACATCCAGGACTCGTACTCGTACTCCGCGCACTCCTGGTGCGCTGCTGCGCGCACTCCTGGTGCGCTACTGCGCGCACTCCTGGTGCGCTGCTGCGCGCACTCCTGGTGCGCTGCTGCGCGCACTCCTGGTGCGCTGCTGCGCGCACTCCTGGTGCGCTACTGCGCGCACTCCTGGTGCGCTGCTGCGCGCACTCCTGGTTCGCTGCTGCGCGCACTCCTGGTGCGCTGCTGCCCGCACTTAAATCTACTTCTGATCTCTAATATTATCTTTTCTTACTACAGGTTGCCGGTGGCCAAACTGAGGTTGGAGGGGTTGCTGCGAGACATCCAGGACTCGTACTCGTACTCCGCGCACTCCTGGTGCGCTGCTGCGCGCACTCCTGGTGCGCTACTGCGCGCACTCCTGGTGCGCTGCTGCGCGCACTCCTGGTGCGCTGCTGTGCGCACTCCTGGTGCGCTGCTGCGCGCACTCCTGGTGCGCTACTGCGCGCACTCCTGGTGCGCTGCTGCGCGCACTCCTGGTGCGCTGCTGCCCGCACTTAAATCTACTTCTGATCTCTAATATTATCTTTTCTTACTACAGGTTGCCGGTGGCCAAACTGAGGTTGGAGGGGGTGCTGCGAGACATCCAGGACTCGTATTCATACTCCGCGCACTCCTGGTGCGCTACTGCGCGCACTCCTGGTGCGCTTATGCGCGCACTCCTGGTGCGCTTCTGCGCGCACTCCTGGTGCGCTACTGCGGGCACTCCTGGTGCGCTTCTGCGCGCACTCCTGGTGCGCTGCTGCCCGCACTTAAATCTACTTCTGATCTCTAATATTATCTTTTCTTACTACAGGTTGCCGGTGGCCAAACTGAGGTTGGAGGGGTTGCTGCGAGACATCCAGGACTCGTATTCATACTCCGCGCACTCCTGGTGCGCTACTGCGCGCACTCCTGGTGCGCTTATGCGCGCACTCCTGGTGCGCTTCTGCGCACACTCCTGGTGCGCTACTGCGGGCACTCCTGGTGCGCTTCTGCGCGCACTCCTGGTGCGCTGCTGCCCGCACTTAAATCTACTTCTGATCTCTAATATTCCCTTTTCTTACTACAGGTTGCCGGTGGCCAAACTGAGGTTGGAAGGGTTGCTGCGAGACATCCAGGACTCGTACTCGTACTCCGCGCACTCCTGGTGCGCTGCTGCCCGCACTTAAATCTACTTCTGATCTCTAATATTATCTTTTCTTACTACAGGTTGCCGGTGGCCAAACTGAGGTTTGAGGGGTTGCTGCGAGACATTCAGGACTCGTACTCGTACTCCGCGCACTCCTGGTGCGCTGCTGCGCGCACTCCTGGTGCGCTACTGCGCACACTCCTGGTGGGCTACTGCGCGCACTCCTGGTGCGCTGCTGCGCGCACTCCTGGTGAGCTGCTGCCCTGCTGCCCGCACTTAAATCTACATCTGATCTCTAATATTATCTTTTCTTACTACAGGTTGCCGGTGGCCAAACTGAGGTTGGAGGGGGTGCTGCGAGACATCCAGGACTCGTACTCGTACTCCGCGCACTCTTGGTGCGCTACTGCGCGCACTCCTGGTGCGCTGCTGCCCGCACTTAAATCTACTTCTGATCTCTAATATTATCTTTTCTTACTACAGGTTGCCGGTGGCAAAACTGAGGTTGGAGGGGTTGCTGCGAGACATCCAGGACTCGTACTCTTACTCCGCGCACTCCTGGTGCGCTTCTGCGCGCACTCCTGGTGCGCTACTGCGCGCACTCCTGGTGCGCTGCTGCGCGCACTCCTGGTTCGCTGCTGCGCGCACTCCTGGTGCGCTGCTGCGCGCACTCCTGGTGCGCTGCTGCCCGCACTTAAATCTACTTCTGATCTCTAATATTATCTTTTCTTACTACAGGTTGCCGGTGGCCAAACTGAGGTTGGAGGGGTTGCTGCGAGACATCCAGGACTCGTACTCGTACTCCGCGCACTCCTGGTGCGCTGCTGCGCGCACTCCTGGTGCGCTACTGCGCGCACTCCTGGTGCGCTGCTGCGCGCACTCCTGGTGCGCTGCTGTGCGCACTCCTGGTGCGCTGCTGCGTGCACTCCTGGTGCGCTACTGCGCGCACTCCTGGTGCGCTGCTGCGCGCACTCCTGGTGCGCTGCTGCCCGCACTTAAATCTACTTCTGATCTCTAATATTATCTTTTCTTACTACAGGTTGCCGGTGGCCAAACTGAGGTTGGAGGGTTGCTGCGAGACATCCAGGACTCGTATTCATACTCCGCGCACTCCTGGTGCGCTACTGCGCGCACTCCTGGTGCGCTTATGCGCGCACTCCTGGTGCGCTACTGCGGGCACTCCTGGTGCGCTTCTGCGCGCACTCCTGGTGCGCTGCTGCCCGCACTTAAATCTACTTCTGATCTCTAATATTATCTTTTCTTACTACAGGTTGCCGGTGGCCAAACTGAGGTTGGAGGGGTTGCTGCGAGACATCCAGGACTCGTATTCATACTCCGCGCACTCCTGGTGCGCTACTGCGCGCACTCCTGGTGCGCTTATGCGCGCACTCCTGGTGCCCGGTATACTGAGGTGGTCAGAAGTCGTGTCCCGATCTGTTGAAGAAATACCTCCTGTCGAAGTAAGTAGTCAAAAAGAAGATTGTATGTATAAATGAAATCCAATAAAAACAATACATGTTAAAAACAAGTTAGCGAGGCTGTTCTACCGTAAGTTATTCCGTTCAGTTCTTCTACCGTAAAACGCAGTGAGTATAAGATGAAAGCAATGTAAGCAATATAAGTATAAATATATGTAAAATAATACATCTTTATACAACCCTTTATTTAGAATGTTTCGCCAATACAATGGTCTCCTAGTGAACCACCATCAATCACTAGATATATTTAATTGTGTGTTAATCACTAATTGTTAGATAAAATTTAATCTGTAAATATGTTGTCTTTGTGTATCATTATTGTGTATGTCAAGCTAATACTGTATTCTCTCTAACTCATATTTTTGTAATTATTAATCACATTTAGATGAAGCTGTGTACACATATGATATTCAGTTATTAAAGAACACATTCTGTTTTGTGTGCCATTATAAAATAAATAAATAAGAAGAATGCTTAAAACCATTGTATGTCCAGTTCGCGTGCGAGACGATGTGCGCGGCGGAGCGCGAGCTGCGCAGGCTGGTGGCGCAGTACACGGCGGACCCGGCGCGCCACATCAACCCCTTCTCCATGCGCCTGCAGGGGACCATCGACGCCAACGTGCAGGGCGGGATCACTAAATACGAACAGGTATACATGTTTATATCATCTGTTTTTATTTAGTTGACAGGCATATCAATTAAGGTGCATTTGCACTCAAATCATTTATACGCAAGAACATGGGTAATAGTGGTACAAAGATGGTACATTGTTGTTGTTGGCGAATTTTATAGTGAAATTAATTAGACTTTGGTCGTAGGGTACTTCCTAAAATCCGTTATACTCGCCACCTTCAAAGCAACACCTATAAAGCGACGTGTGATAGCTAGTTCCATTTCAACACTTAAATGTAACACTTTTAACTACAGCGACTTCCATGCGTTTGTTTGGATATTCAAACTGCACGTCACTTAATTGTTAAATGTCAGTCGAGCGAAGAGTAGGTATATATGTTTGTACATATTGCTTTGTGTTACTGTTGTTTTTGTTCTAACGATATTGTTGATCTTGTAAGACTTGTAAGTGAACACTTATGAATAAAAATCATTTAACTTAAAAACTATAAATTGCATGCAAATAAAGGATATTTAGTTTATAATAGTCTATGAGTTAATTTATTAAGTGCTAAACCTGCACTATGGTTGATTAAATTAAACTTTTATTGGAAAATGAGCGAAAATAATCGACCGGCAGGATCCGAACCTGCGTATTTACGTCCGGAACGCCTTAACCATTAGGCTACGGTCTACTAACTGCCAGGCGCGAAAATCCACACTCATTTCCTGGCAGTTAGTAGACCGTAGCCTAATGGTTAAGGCGTTCCGTACGGTGATCGGAAATACGTAGGTTCGAATCCTGCCGGTCGTGATTATTTTCGCTCATTTTCCAATAAAAGTTAATATAATAGTCTAAAATTATTCTTTAATTTATCTTCCAGGCGTTCCTCACATCCGAGTTCGCCCGCACGGCCTCCCCGCGCGAGGCGGCGGCGGCTGCCAAGCTGCGGCGCCTGGTGGCGTCCCAGCTCGCTGTGGTGGACGCGGTCCTGGCGCTGCACGGACGACTCGCGCCTGAAGATGTCAAGCCATTACACAGGTAATGTACAATACTTAATTGTACTACATTTTACTGACTAAACTTTATATATATGAATAAAAGAAAAAAAAGTAGTAATAAAGTATAATATATATGTAGTTATAAAGAGTCAGAAAAACATCTAGTGTATAAATCTATGGCGTATAACATAATTAACTCTCAAAATATATATGTTGCAGACTATTGGTGGAGAGATTCAACCAGCTGCGACAGAATTTGGGCCCGGGGTTAGCACGAGCCAGGCGACAGAATTCTTAGAGCATTGTCAAGTAAGTTTGTTGAATATCAATATTAATATTTTTTTGTCAATAAAATAAATATACCGGGACATTTCACAGAACGTTATTATAGCCCTAAACCAGATTTATAGTTATTAATAGAACAGTACTCCACAGGAAATGTAAATTCCACACTATAATCATTTGGGGTTACTTGTTGAGGGAAAACATTCCGAATTCGTGAAACACCGCTGGGTCTTTAAACAGCAAAAAAATATGATTATTTTGTTAATAATAATAATTAAGTTTATTCACACAAAAATCCTTAGACTAGTATATATCATTTGTACTTAAATAAAATTGGATCATACATGGTATATAAAGATGGGTAAATGATGTTGACTGTGATCCCCACACTATGTTACCCTGTGTCGTAGAAATCATGCTCTTCGAAAAGGAAATCTAAACATAATTGATGGGAAACTATCATATACATAAAATATATATTCCCTATAAGTAATATGCACTAGTAATACATTTTTTGTTATCTAAAGGTACATAATTCAACAATTGATACAATAAATATTGTATTTGGAAAAAAATATAGCTGTACGTAAAAGTTACAAACAGATTAAAATGTAAGAAAAAAACGGCAATTTCATAGGTAAAGACCTATTATTATAATTATCGTTTGATTGACATATATTAACCACTCTTTGTATATTTCAGGGGTCTCCTATCATCCGTCCAACACTGCGCCGAGTGGGCACCGGGCACCGGGCGCTGAAGGCCAGGAACCAATCCGCAAATGTCTGCGTTCTCTGGGCGCTGTGTTCCGTCTCGCGGTTAGAAGTAGGAGACTGTTCTCTCGCGCGACCGGAGGACAGTACGAGGATGGCTTCAGGAGGGACGTGAGGTTGGCGCTGCATGCTTTGAAGGCGTTTGCTCAACATCCGCACAGAGAATATCTTGCGCCTGCGCAAGTAAGTTATATAATGTTACTATGATTGTACCTACACAGTAAATACTCGTAGCTCAAAGTTTAAAACACGGAACACAAAACAAGGTTCAAAGTTTATTTAAGAAAGCAGTTGACTAACCTAGTACACTTGAAAAGGCCAGTTAAAAAATGAGATGAATACGTAACGAATAGCACTAGTAAGTACATTACATCATCACTTTTTGAATGAGTTCGCATAAGAACTTTTAACATTCAGTATCACAATGTTTAGCTAAGTTCAATACCAAAAATAGTCAAAGAAAGGTGGCAAGTCCTTATAATATACATTTTCCAGGTAGCACTAATGACGTCCTGGGCCAGCGTAGCCAAGGAAGTGTCCTCAGCGCTGGGCCCGGTGGAGGCGGCGCGAGTCACAGCCGCCATGTTGGACGCACCCGCCGCCAATGCACCGCCGGCGCTGGCTAAGGCCAGACTTGCAGCCGCACAGGACCCGCTCAAAGGACCGCTGGGACAAGATCCGGGTAACATTTTGCTTTTTATAACCTATCCTTCACTCGTATTGAACGGGATACATGAAGGGAGTCGGGGAGACATTTACCCAGGAGTGGGACAATATAATTTGCTTTATATGTAGGCAATAAAAAAATTACAAATCAAATCAACTTTTAGCATTTCCAACGGCAGGAAAAGTTCAGCACCACATTGGTTCTGGTAACGTAAGCATACCAATACCTTAATCGAAAACTAAATAAAAATATTCACCAGTTTTATACTGAGTCGCAATTTATAAAACTTAAGGCATTGTTTTCATAAATTTGTTTTATGCAAATAAAATTATTGTGCTCAGGACATTCCGTCCAATCTCATCATCTTACTCACGACCAACGTTTCCACTCCACAGAAGCAAGAAACATAGTCCTGACAACCGCGTGCCACCATCTCAGAGTACACCTAGCTCGTCGGGACGAACTGGCACAATGCGCTGAAATGCTCGGAGAATTAGTCGCATTATTGTGGAAGAAAGAAGACCCGGACGAACTTGACCCGGATGTGGATGTGCTGTGTTTGAATACACTGGATGTACTGGTCGAGACTGTGCTTCATCTGATTGGAGGAAATTCACCGGTTTTGGTAAGTGACGGAGAATATGTTACATCAGTGTAAAAAAAGAAAGACCCGTACCAACTAGACTTGTGTCTAGTTGGTCGGGTAAACACTCTGATTGTGAAATGAAAAACAACTATGTGATGAATATTTTCGCAATAACTAGATACAGTTTGCTGTCACTTGAAAATAAGTTATGAATTGGTGAGGTCTACTGTTCAGTGAACCGCTAGATTAATTCGGAAGACCAGCGCTGACTGTTCGCAGTCAGCACATGCTGAGTGCGTGACACAAGTATTTATGCATTTTAAAATTTATGATTACTTGTGTTGAGTCTGGTCGTTTGTATGTATAATAAGTATGTATTTACAAAAAAAAAGTATATAAGTATTATATCCGTTATCTAGTACCCACGACACAAGCGTTAGCTTAGTGTGGGGCTAGATGGCGCTGTGTGCAATGTCCCGGAATATTTATTTATTTTTTATTTATGAGTTGAGGCCGGCTTGTGACAGGAAATTGTGTATGTGCAAAATGTGTTTGTCTTACTTTCTTGAATGTGTTCGTATGTTATTTCTTGTCACAAAATAAAATAAATAAATAAATAAAATTCAGTCAAGACGATAGTTTACACAACAACAACGAACAAACCTTCTATTCTTCTGCCTTCAATTTTAAATAATATTCAAACCTCTTCTCGCGTTTCCCCAGGGTTCCATGGTAGCCGGTCTCCTGGGCGCCATGGAGTTGTTAAAGCCCATCCACTACCAGCGGCTGTGGAGCCACCTCGCGCCGCACCCGCACGACAGGAAGCCACTCAAGGACTTCTTGATGAGAGCCTTCTTGGTGTTCAGGCATTTGATTGAACAGGATGTAAGCAAAACACACAAATAAAAAATATATATTATTATACTGAGTTATCCACGTTAAATTTAAAAAGTCAATATTTACTAGGTAATCTATCTATAAATACATACATAAACTAAAACGGTGCAAAATCTGTACATAAATGAAGTTCTAAAAAGAATTGAGGATGCTTCAAATTGATAACAGCGCACATACCTATAGTTTTTTTTATCTGTTATTGTTTATATGTGAGCGCGTTACGCGAATACGACTGAGCAAATCGTTATTATTTTTTAGTATGGAAATAGTATGAGTTACTATAAATAAACTACTTTTATAATCCGAAACAACGCGTTTATCATCATCATCATCAATTTACAAATTGACTCTTTTCCCTTTCCAGGTGTTCCCAGCAGACTGGATGGTGCTGCGAGTGCAAAGTTGTAAAGTGCTGCTCTCTGCGTTACAATACTTGTCAGCACCGTTGCTTGAACGATTCCTGGGAGACGAACCACCTCAGTTTGATTCTCAGGTACTATATAACTCGCTTCATTATAAATTAATTCAGTAATAAAGCGGAAAAAAATAATAATATCATAAATACCAATTTTAATAGCGAAAACATGTAAAAAAGTGACTTTGTATATCAGGAATCATGCATCATATTATTATACTTCATACTATTGCATAAAAGCGAAAGTATGTTTGTTTGTTTTGCATAAACACCATAACTGTGAGATGAATTATCATGATATTTGTTATGGTGATAGTATAGGGATCTGAGACATACTGAGGCTACTTTGTATCCATGAACAATCCCAGCGAAGCCGCGGTCATCCGCTAGTCCTGTAAAAATCTAGAATTTAATTTGTGAACACTTTTCATTTTCAAACAGTCTATATTTTGCCCCATGTAGTATTCTTTGTTTCAGTGAAAAACCGCTACATATATCTTATACATATGAATGTAATGTTCCAGCTGTGGTCGGGGTACATGGAGCTGGGCGTGGCGCTGGTGACGTCGGGCGCGCTGCAGCCGGAGCGCTGGGCGGGGCGCGGGCCAGGATGCGCGCCGCCGCCGGCCTGCAGGTGCTGGCCGCCTGGAACTTGCTGGGTAACATACCGACACAATGTTGTAGTATTAATATCCCTCCTCCTCATCATCATCAGCCTAATGAGACCCACTGCAGGGCTCAGGCCTCCTCCCTCTTACGCCAGCACTCCCTATCTTGCGCTGTTCTTGCCCAGACTAGTTTTACAGTTACAGCAAAGGTCCTATCAGTGCGTAAACTCTTTATTTATGAGTGTATACGAAGGGTTCATAGAAATACTAGACCTAATAATGTGTGTACAATAGAAAGAAGAAGGCCAAAGACACACTCTGCCCCTTTTGTACATATAGGTAGAAGATATGCACAAAAACAATTTAATGTAGTCTCTGTAATGCTGTACAGTGAGGTAAACAAATGTAAAGAAATAGATTTCCTTACAGATAGAGAAGTCCAAAAGAAAATAATTGAATGGTTAACTGATTTTAACTTTAATGAAGTAGAAAAAAAGTTAGAAAGCTTTTATTTTTGAATTACTCTTAATCATTATTTTATACTAGTCAATAGTAGTAATTTGTTGTACTAGCTTAGTCACACAACAAAACACTTTCTCTCTCACACACACACATGTGTGTGTGTATGCTTAACATATAGTTATTAACATCCATCCTGTAATAAAATATTGTTAAATACATATTCCTTAAATAAATTAAAAATACTATTAAGTTCTACAAATAATTTGAGAAAATTTAAAATTTTAAAAATCTTTATTGAATTTATAAACATAACGTTTTTTTTTTGTATTTCATAAAAATATGCAAGGTTAAGAAAACTTATTATGTTTGATAAATCTTAATGTTAGTTATGTTTTTATTTAAATGTTACCATTTCTTAATTATTTTTTTGGCATTCTGTTAATTTGTCTGTTAATTGTAAGCAGGGAGAAGCCATCGGATCCCGAGACACAGTGAAAACTAGTTCGGGAGGCTTTGGATTCCAATATCTTTTTGTAAAACGAAATTATGCAAAACAAACAAATTTTATTTTATAATTACTACCTACTAATAAATTGATTTGCTCAAGTGATGGTGCCAGTTTTGTGAAATCAAAGTAAATTGTAACCTTTCCTTACCATTATCCACAGGTGCAGCCCAACTCCACATGCTCCCCGGCGCAGTGGGCGCTCTACTAGAGATAACTCTAGTCAGTTCCCTTCGACGTCCAGCTCTAGCCGCGCTCGTAGCTCTAATGGCGGCTGAGAGAGCTGCCACGGGCTCTGCAAGACGTACTGAGGCAGCATTGGTTGGCTCTTTGGTCGCTGAGAATAAAGCTGATGAGCATTATAGAAGACTGTTTGATACTGTGTAAGTAAATTCTGATTCACCATTAATCTCATTCTTCATTTCCAGATTTTCAAACCATTTGACCGGTAACTAATTTGTATTGTTGTTTTCTGATTGTATTTATATGATTTATATTCATTATTGTCTACTTTGTAATACAACAGGATATTCATATAATATAAACTTATTTTATTCTGTACATGCAACTATTCAGGGAGCACTTGAGTTCAGTGTAAGTATACTTTAAATCCAATCCAGATATTAGTAACCTGAAGCGACGGATAAGCGTCAAGTCGTCGTAATTATATCAAATAATGCAACGATGGTACTTCCTACAGCTTTAAATAAATATTAACAGCAACATATAACAACTATTACATTAATTGTATTAACATCAACTTATTGGTAGTTTTGATAACGAGTAAGGAACCGAAGCATGTAAAAATTGCTAGTTTAATACATGTACGCGTTTATTTAGCTTTTTAACTATTTCCGTATAAATGTCCCAGGTTGATGGAGCGAGTGTCGACGGAAGGCTGGCGCGAGGCGGGCGCTGCGTTCGTGGGCTGCGTGACTCGACTGCTGGAGCGGCTCCTTGACTACCGAGCTGTCATGCAGGGCGCCGAGCACAGGGACAAGCGGATGGCAGCTACTGTCAACTTACTGGTAAACTAGTACACATATTTGCATGTACCTTCTCGTCCTGATAAGACTGTAAATCTCAGAAGCTTATTTATACACTAGATAGTCAAGTATTTGACTAGCAAAACACCTGAAGTGACACTCGTACAAGTCACACTGTGGTTTAAAAAACACACACATATGTATAAACGTATGGCATATTGGCTTTCAAAAGAGGCTGCTGGAAGTAATCGTGTTTGGTAATAGTTTTTTTTTTGCAGAGAGTGCCTTTCTACTATGCGTAACCTCTTGTTATTTTTAATCTTATTCTTCATTTCCAGATTTTCAAACCATTTGACCGGTAACTAATTTGTATTGTTGTTTTCTGATTGTATATATATGATTTATATTCATTATTGTCTACTTTGTAATACAACAGGATATTCATATAATATAAACTTATTTTATTCTGTACATGCAACTATTCAGGGAGCAGAGAACTATTCAGAGATGGAAAATGTACTAGGGATCCCGTACTACCTTTAAATTGCTAATGTCAAATAATAAATATTTAAGGTTTATAATGTTATCTGTAATCCAATTGGATTCGGGTTTCCGGTTAGGGACATATTTCAAAGGAAAATACGTATGAAAGTTATTTGAAATAACATAACGATCGTTTCCGCTAGCGTATTGATGTCCGTGCAAGAAAGTACCATATTTTGCCAATCGACATTATCAAGCGCGTTTTGAAATTCAAATTTGTTTGATTTTATTTTATTTTATTTTATTTATTTCGGCTTAACATTGATTGATTGGATTTCGTCACAACCCTACGTTGGATATGTTCAGGTGTGCGACGCTGCTGAAGTCCTGTTATACTCGCACGCACACCGAAGTGGTCGCTTATGTTAGAAGTGACAGGCATAGCGATAACACGATTACTCGGTTCTATGTTAGTAAAAATATGGTCAAGTAATGTGGCGGTGGTCCCTTCGACTCGGGTTGACGTTTGAACGTGTTGCGCAAACTTGTGCGTTTTTAAGATGTCGTTCAGCTTCCTTCGCTCAATAGAATCAGCGCTGTAGTTAATATTGGTATCGCCTGCAATAACAGCCGTGAGCTTGTCGTCATTTATTTTCGATAGTAATGAATCGAATAGCTCAAGGAAGTCATTCACGTCTGTCAAGTTAGAGCGATACAAGCCAACTATTAGCATGTTGAAATCGGAGATGAAAGAGGCGCAGACGTCGAAAACCTGCTCACGCGACAGTTCTCTGTAGTCGTCTCTCGGTTTAGATCTTAAGCTTGAGTGTATAAAAATACAGCTTCCGCCGTATTTAATTGTTGGTCTACAGTAATAAGATGATAAATTATAGCTATCAAAGTCGATAAATTTCAGTTCACTAGAAGTTCGCCAGTGTTCTGTCAGTACTAACGCGTTACATTTAAATTCGTCAGCTAAACTTTTTACTTTTAACATGCGTGAAACATTGCAAATTTTGGTGACAAACGATGAGTTCACTATTAGTTTTATTTTTACTCATTCTAGTCGACCTTTTATTGTTGGTGTTCGGTTTAGGGCTGATCACCGCGGGATGTATCGGGTCAGGCGCGGGAGTGGCGCGGCGCAGAATGGCGGCGGGCGCGCTGCCCGCTCGCTCGCCGCTCCTACGAAATCACGCGCTTACTTGCGTCTTCGTCGGCCAAATTGTCGGCGCACATAAAATTTTCAAACAAACTGTTCGGTACAGACAAGCAAAATGACGAGTAATGTGAGTGCGCTAGTCTTAACTTATCTACATGGTAGGTACCGGATGGTTGCTTCCTGGTCATAAAAGATCTGATTGTCTCCTCCGTAGTCTCAGGCGCAAAGAAGCACGCATGTAATTTACGCGCTCTCTCTACTGTCTTCAGCTCTTCGTCGTCAGCTCCACAGCCTTGCACCACGGTACGTCGGCGCTGGCTACTTCTCTTTGTACGGGACTCTACTTTCTCCCAACTTCCGTCATCATCGTACGAGTTTGTTGTAGCAACGGTTGAGTTTGAATAAGAGACACCATGAAGTTGGGCTGATTCGGACCGCTTCTCTGGGATCGTAGCTGGCCTGATATCGGAGGACGTTGGTTCGACCGTGCTGATGGCACAGTCGTCCTTGCTTTTTCTTGATTTCGTCATTTTCATTTTACGTTGGGTACGTTGGGCAGCTCTTCTAGATAAAGGTACCGTTACATTCACGGGCAGAGGCGACGCCAGCTCGTTGTGTTGGTTCTGTGTCGGTGGTGGAGGCGTGGTCTCGGTCGCGGGTGCGCCGTCGCACGCGCGGTGTGTTCAGCGAGGGCCACCAGGGTGGAAGCGGAGATAGCTTCATACCTTGTCAACGATCCTGTTAGTGTCTCCACAATCGCGGCGTATTTCCCTAGTGCAGTCTCGTGGCTAGTGATGGTCGCAACGGCTGCACACAACTTTTTATCATATCCTTCTATGATGAGCAACGCGCGGCTCAGCTTCACGTCTTGGCTCAGCATCTCGTCTGCGAACTGCTCCCTCATAGACATAACTTCTTGGCGTACCTTTGTAACTTCTTGCGTGAGCGCGGCGGTGTCGGTGGTGTCCTCACCACGGCGCAGCGCCAACGAAAGATTCTGCATAACTATCGGCCTCGAAGTTACGTACGGGTCACGGGATTTCTTTGTAGTGCCTACTGGGGTCAGGCTATTATCTCCTCCTTTTTTCAAGCTGCAGTGGCATTCTGGACAAATCCAACTTTTCCGTGCATCTAAAGATAGGCCTTTCGCGCCGATACATAACGTATGGTATTTTTTACCGCAATTATTAACGCTGCAACTTACGTACTCCTCCATGTGAACGATGTTGCTACAGCAAGCAGAGCAGTTTATCGCCATTGCTAACTGAGCGCGTGTAACGTAAAATCGCGTTGAGTTTCGCTAGCTACAAGCTCACACGTGCTAAGTGCTGCGGCGGTCAGGAGCTGCGGGGCGGAGAGGCGCGCGGAGGGCGGAAGCGCGCGGCAGGCAGGATGACTCGACGGTGCTCGCAGCGCAGCGGACAGGTGAGGGGCGGCGGTGGGACGCTCGGGGTGGTGCGGCAGCGAGGTCAATGAACTGGGCCGGTGTTTCATGCGTCACACAGCTGATCGCGATACATTTGCGATGTCAATTTAGCCGTTTGCAAAAAATTTTAAACTTATTTTGCTAATATCTCAGTAATCCGTTGATCTTTTTCGTAATAAATACCAACACTGGAAACGGCACTTCTTTCTCGTCACTGCAATCCAAATTCCACAACGGCAACGGCACTTTTAACCACTAATTTAATTTATATAATGCGGAGCGACACTGACATAGTGTTGCCTCTAAGACTGGTAACGGACGAACCTGTTACAGTTACAGTTACTGTTATGTTATAGTTACATTAACCTATGGTTTATTTTGTATTGTAATTGTATTTGTTTTGTATTTTTCCAGGGAGCAGCAGCGTCGCTGCACGTATGAATATACTCTCATTGAGAAGAAGATGCTGGAAGATATCATGAGGACACTTGCTGATGAAGATCAGAGGTGAATTCACTTATTATTTCTTATATTTTGTACAAAACTTCTTAATATGTTCAGTCTGATATGTCCGTTTTATTTATAAACATGTGTGTATATTACCAGACTTAAACATAACTTATGTCACTCTCAGAACTAAATACTTATATCATACCACAAAAGTACAATGATTAGTTACTCCGTTACTGGTAACTAATAAGCATAAGATGTTTAGGGTGATTTAAGTAAGTCAGAGGCCCTTAGGGCGGCTTGATAAACTTTCGACACCAGAGTTGGCCACTCTCATTCGATAAGAAGAAGTAAGTCAGAAGCTACAGCTTTTGTACTATTTATATATTTTTTGCGAAATATTTGTTATGGTACGTATTGTCTCTTAACTCGTAACACAGCCTAACAGCTACCACGAGGTCAGAGGATTCGGAACATTTTGTGACAAGTTTTTTGGCATTTTTTTTTAATATATGTATTGCAGAGAGTTAGCCCAGAAGCGCGAGATGACGGCGCGCCTCGAGAAGGAGATGGAGACGTTCTCGCAGGCGCGCGCCGCCTGGAGGGGCAAGCAGAAGGAGCTGGTGGTGCAGGAGGAGAGGGACATCGAGAAGCAGAAGGCAGCTGTGGCGGACCGATCTGCTGCCATATAGGTATTTTTAAGTATACAAGGATCTTGTTGGAGGCAAACATTCTCAGATTAAATACAAAAACCAGGGCAGGCAGGTGCAGGAATGAAGCTAAGAATGATAAGCGATTCATTACAAATCATATTACTAATATTACCGGGTGAAACAAACGAAATTACAGACTTATTTATTAATCTAAGCAATTTTCGTGACGACTAGTTTAATATCACTCAAGAGAGGATGAATTTACGTAGCAATTGTTATCATGACTATTATTACTACGGTTGGTTTGCCAGAGACTTTTATTTATTTTTTTCTGTTTATTTTAATTATTTTGCGGAAAAAGTAAAAAAATATTTTAGACTAATAAAATCAATATAATACATTCCAGATTAGCAGAGCGCGCGCGCAAATTAAAGCAAAAGAAGATGCAAATGAGAAGATAGCTGCTAAGATACTGGCTGACGAGGTTAATATACACAATATGTTAGGGTCCACAAGTAGCCTGTAGGTACGTTATCAAACCTAGAATCTGATCTATAACCATGTCAGATTTTATAAAAATCGGATCTACCATTAAGTGTGAAGTAGATTAAAATATTTACTCATTCAGTCTTATATAAAACTAGTGAATGCTCGCGGCTTCTCTTGCACTAAAAAGTAAAACTTGCATCCCCTATTTCACCCCCTTAAAAAGTGGCATTTCCAAAAATCCTTCCTTAGCGGATGCCTTCGTCATAACATCTATGTACCTGCATGCCAAATTTCAGCGCGATCCGTCCAGTGGCTGTGCGTTGATAGATCACTATATCAGTCAGTCAGTCACTTTTGAGTTTTATATATTTAGATTGATTTGGTCTCAAACACGTCTCAAACCTATTTCAATATTTATCATCATCATCAACATTTCATCCTGTATTCCACGGAGCGGCGCCACCGTCGTTTTTTAGTATGTTTTTACTATCTTTTTAATTAGATATCATGCTAAAATTCATGACGTCTCTAACTATCAGTTTGCTACTATTTTGATATAAGTGTAATCTAATTATTTCCTTCACTAATATTCCAGGCAGCAAACCGAGAGCGTGAGAATATAATCAAGTCCCTCCAAGAGCAGGAGTATCTGGAGAAGAATGTCAACGATGATATACTAGAGAGGCAGCGAGGAGAACAATGCAAGACTAGCACTAAGGTGAGGCATATGTCGTAAAAAAAGGTTAGTCATATGTCTGCTTATATGTATTTGACATATTTGTTGGATCGTCTCGGAATACCTATGCCTATGGCTGTTTTAAGATTATGTACCCACAGAAATCTATTAAAAAATCATGGTGAATTGGTCTGTTGTGATGTCATTAAAAATAATTAACAAAGCTAGTTTATTCCCATTTATTGTGATGTGATAAATTAACAAATAGATAAACTAATAAATACTGTACCTTTGCCTTTTGCAATATTATTCAATTATACTATTAGTATTTTTGGACTTTGTAGAGCAGAGCTTAGAAGCCGTAAATATTTTTTTTCACTGACAATCCGGACCACTCTATTTAATATTGAAGATATAGATCTGAAGATTCGGAAGCGACGCTTGTATTTATTTGTATTCATATGTTTTGTATAGTAACTCGTATATGTCTCGTACCCTGCAGGAGGCGCTCACGGAGCAGATGGAGACCAGGAAGAGGCTGGGGCGGGAACAGAGGGAGAGAGAGGCGCACTTTAGGAAAGAGGTAGACCAAAGTACTTTTCTACACTTGACAGTTAGGTAGGTATTTGGCGAATAAATCGTGTGATACGATATTCTTACAAGCTATATTGTGGTTGAATCTGCTCATTATCCCCCTATATATCCCCATATATAGTGTCAATTTTAGCCTATCTATCGTGGACCAATTGGTTTTCCTTATATATATATTATTCCTATAAAATATCAACGATGATGTCCCACGATAATATTTATACTATCGGTGTTATGCACAGTATCTTATTTATCGACTTATAATTTCCAGACAGAAGAGAAAATAGCCGAAGACCTCCGCAAGGAGCGTGAAAAGTTGGGTGAAAAGCGTCGTAAGGGGAAACAGTACTCGGATGAACTTCTACAACAGATACGAGACAACGCGGCCCGAGCCAAGAGGGACAAGGAGATGGAAGACGCGCGCGCTAAACATGTGTTCGACTGTCACGACAAGTGGGGAGGGAATATTATATATACTATTAGGGTTTATTGTGGTGTAAGTTTTGGTTGGCTGATGGGAAGAAGTAGGTTCGAATCTCACTATTCGTGTTAGGTTTTCTCTTCTATACATAACTCTATCTATAATAATGCTGAAGAAGGTTAAAAATCTGAACCTAAAAGATATTATGCTATGATATTATATATATGAAAACAAAATGCTTTGGGTATACTTACTTTAAATTCATAACAGAACATGTATCAGCAGTTTTTTGCGTGTTTATCTGTTTGTCTTTTATGTAATTGAACACTCATAACGCAAGAACGGCTAAAGGAACATCATGATTTTTAGTAGGTATGTAGGTCTTAGAAGTGACATAGGATACTTTTTATTTTACAATAATGCGAGCGAGCCGCTGGCGTTTAGTAGTTGTATTGGAACCGACAAATAGATTGTATTTAATAATTTTTCAGGAGCCTAAAACGGAGTTGCAGAGAAATGCCATTGCAAGGGCTCGTCGTAAAGAGTTGGAGATATTCCAGCGAGCGTTGGACATGCAATGGATGAACAGTCGCATGGAAGATGGTCGCATGGGGCGAAGTCTTGCGCTCATCAAGCGGGAGGCTGCTATGGAGAAAGACTTTCAGGAGGTACATTCTTGTTCGTAGATATCCAGACTAATTTGTTCTGCTGTTGAAACGACCGTACTATTTATTATGTACCCATATTTTTGTGAAAAAAGTAAGTTTTGTTAGAAGTTACTAACTCCGTTCCAATAATAGGCTACTGGGCTTTAGGTACCTTCAGTCTTATCGTTTAACTTAACTTTGGTCTCTTCCTTCACCTCACACAGAATTAAAAGTTTTTTTTTATTTATTTATTTATTGTTATAAGTTCACTAAACTAAAAATGTACTAATACTAACTTAAAATAATAACATAGCTCAACATACGGACGTACATTTCCTTCTAAAAGTGAACCTAACATACATATTAAATCTACCAAATAAAAATACCCTAATTTCTAAGCATGCAATACGAATTCAAATATACATATATTAAATTATCTAACATGAGGAACAAACATTATAAGTACAATTAAAAATAACAAATTAAGTAGTAATTTACCCTAAATCAATACAACACATAACTCAACAGTAAAAAACACATTATCAGCACATAATAAAAAATAAAAAAAACTACTAGGTACAATTTACAATAATTTACAAAGTTTTCGTTTTAAAAGGGTCAAGGACAAGTTACGAAAAATATCTAATTCATTCCTAATTTTATTATATGAATCACAGATCCGATACACAGGGGAATGCTTAAGCAAATTTGTTTTGGGATGAGGCAAAAAGACAGTATTCCTATTGATAAGGATACTATTTGGGCGGGGAACCCTAAGTGTCAACATGCTTACTAATTCAGGACAATAGACTTTACCATGAAGCACTTTAGACAACATCATAATATCATTAATCTTTCTTCGTTTCTCTAATGTAGTAACACCGTAATGGTCCAAGCGGGATTGATATGAGGTCAGCAATTTACACAAATTATCCATAAATGATACATGATATAGGAATCTTTTTTGAACACCTTCAAGCCTATTAGAATGGACCTTGTAACTTGGGCTCCAGACAACACTACACTACACTTTTTAAACAAGATAAACCAAGATAAACCATTTATTGGTAATACATTGTACATATTACAAGTCAAATTAGGTATATGTATATTAGTTATTGTATTGTATACAAAGTATGATAATTATTAATTATGTTACATAATTATTGCAATGAATGTTCAAATATGATTTTTTTTTGGGTCAAGGAAAACTCATCAATTGTATAATATGTTTTTTGAACGAGCCAGTGTTTCAGCTTCATTTTAAAAACATTATCACTTACGGTATTTCTAATATTTTCCGGGAGACAGTTATATGCATCCGGCCCTATTTAAGCTTGGTAAGATAAATAAAACAATATGGTAAGATAATTAAAACTCTTATCCCTTTTTAGCGTACAGACCATGCAGCCATTGTGAATGCCCGTGCAGCCAAAGAACCAGCTCTAGGTATAGAGGTAGCCAAAGTCCGAAGTGAGGAGGCTAATGAGTTACTCCGGAGACAGTACCTGAGGGAGAGGGACCCCTCTCTCCGAGAGCTGATCAAGAAGCTGCAGGCAGGGTATGTGTGCCACGACCTGCAGCTGCAGATGAAGAATAATGAGTATAAGAAACTGCAGGAGAAGGTTTGTAATACAATTTTTTTAGGATAGGTTTATAACCCACCTGATGTTAAGCATTGCTGCAGCCTAGGGTGTAACACACTTACCTAGAAGATACCTATTCAATCTAAATTTAAAGACCCCTGGATAGTAGTTCATAGGAAATACAGCTCCACATACTTCTCTACTTACTGAGTCCTGGACTGATAATCTGTTTAGCTTGTTTTTATAAATGTTAAAAACATACAAGTCATATTTAATGAGCTGGGTTCTACCTAATTTATGTCCTATACTTTAGTAACTAAGAACTATATCAATGACTTATCATATATCAATAATTTAACCTTAGTACTTAATTAAAGGGCGAGTTGGGTCGACAACATCGTCAAGGTCGAGGGTCCAATCTGGATGAGGTCTGCAAAAGATCGACACAGATGGCACATACAAAGGGAGGCCTATACAAATCAGTGGATGATGATGATGACTTAATAAAGTCTAATTCTCAAAAATTTTGTAATATTCAAATAAATAATAATTCAAAATAATTTACAGAACTATTAGGTACTTAACCTATGTACATACATTGGGTGGCCTTATCTAGAGAGCTGTTCCTTATATACCTTCTCTAAATGTGTACTTACTATTCACATTCACATTTCCAGGCTAAGGAGAACCACAACAACTCAGTCCTCATGAATGCTCTCCTCAACAACCAGGAAGCTCAGCCCAAGGAGGAAGAGGACAAGTTCAAACGCAACACAGAGTACCGGCGGGACTTGCAGCAACAACTGGTCAATAGGTGAGATAGATATAAAAACCATTATCAGTTAAATAGCTGCATTTTTATAGAACTTATTACTTATGTTAGTACGTACTATAAGATGAAAATTGACATAATTTAAAAGAAAATAATTAAATATAAGGCTGCAGATAGAATAATAGACTGACATGTAGCTGGGTTGGTAGAATGTCTGCCTCTATAGTACCAAGGGTGACTGATATGATTACTAATTTAAAAGAAAATTGCAATTATTTTAATATTGTTTGGAATAAGTATGTTTGCATGGAAAAAAACTCATCTGCAAGTGCTCTTAAGAAAAAAATTTTCAGAAGACTTGATAACCTCCTTTTTTCGAAGTCTGTGAAAAATAAACTATTTGGTGTGTACTAAATGGATATATTTCTAAAAAAATAGATGTCAATAATACTACATTAGCAAAGTTGGTCCATTAGTGCAATATTTAATGCGTAAAGTTAACATGTTATAGTTACATTAACCTATGGTTTATTTTGTTTTGTAATTGTATTTGTTTTGTATTTTTCCAGGGAGCAGCAGCGTCGCTGCACGTATGAATATACTCTCATTGAGAAGAAGATGCTGGAAGATATCATGAGGACACTTGCTGATGAAGATCAGAGGTGAATTCACTTATTATTTCTTATATTTTGTACAAAACTTCTTAATATGTTCAGTCTGATATGTCCGTTTTATTTATAAACATGTATGTATATTACCAGACTTAAACATAACTTATGTCACTCTCAGAACTAAATACTTATATCATACCACAAAAGTACAATGATTAGTTACTCCGTTACTGGTAACTAATAAGCATAAGATGTTTAGGGTGATTTAAGTAAGTCAGAGGCCCTTAGGGCGGATTGATAAACTTTCGACACCAGAGTTGGCCACTCTCATTCGATAAGGCGAATAATAATATAGGCGAACTACAGCTCCAGGATCATCACCACGTACCACAGCAGGTAGAACCCGATGTAGTTCATTACTACGTTCCCTGGAACATTACACATACGGCTATTTAATTTTCACAATGTCTTGTTCTCTCGTTACTATTATGAAACTCGCTGCGCTCGTTTCATAAACTCACACTCGTGTTTTAATACCCGTGTTATATGCAGTTGCATACACTACTTTATCTTCACTAATGCAATTAATCAAACAACAAAAGTAAAAGCTGACAATAGTTAATTTTTCATATAATTTTCTAGATTTTTCTTGCAAAAGATTGTGAGTTACTTTTGTTGCCAAGTCTAGAATATCCGGAGGCGTACAAATATCATCGTCGCTAACGAGAGTGCAGCGCTACCAACCTGATTGGCCCTGCAATCAGGTTGGTTACGCTTTTCCGATGTTATAATGAGCTATTACGATATCGATGTGGATATTATAACATCATGTGAAATTGCTTAAATTGAGTGTTTTGTTGTCTATGCTATAACAGTAGCAATTATAAGTCAAGTATTGGAAACATAAGTAGAATGTTACAACATTAGTGTAGATAAAAGCAATTTTATGTTTCTCTGATGGCGAGAATAAAACGTAATAAAAACTAAAACTTTGTGTCCACCAATCATGGATAAGTGACGTCATAATTATCTAATATGATATGACATGTAATTACAGAAACGCGAAAAGTAATTGAAAACCCATAATATTTATTAATGATGGTTTTAAAATTGAAGCAAATTTTATTATCACATTTTGACAGATTTAGAAATTAGTACAGATAAGAAATAAAATAGGAAGTATTCATTACGTAATTCAGGTATACTTACATTTATTTTACAAAACGAATACAATATCTTCAGAAAAGATCACTGACATGTGCTCAATTGCTCCTGAAACAATTTTTACAAATATTGGGATTTTCACAATGTCAGAATAACAAAGCGGGAACTAAAAAGGCCTACAGAAAAATAAAATCAAAAGAAAGAATTCGAACTCGATAATGACACCTTCTTTGATAACTGTGAAAACCTCCTTACAATAAACTACAAACTATGAGCGTACATACATAAAAAGTTAAGTAATTTAAAAAAAAGAATTATAGTCGCTAGGCGCATCGTATCGCGATTGGCATTTGTTTTTTCTTAGCTAATAATCGAAGCGTCCCCGCGTCATAATTATCAATTTACTTTTGAAAATAATCAGTAATTTAGTTAAATTTCTAATCGAATTAGATATATCCGTGAGTGAACCTAAGTGACTGTGTTCCGACTTACCTGCATCCACAATGACAAAGGCAAGTAAATAGTAGTACTTATTTAAAAGATTTACTTTGTTTTTTGTGAAGAAAATCGCAACCTATGCACAACAAATACACTTAAATGAACATAGTATATGAACATAACTTTAAATTCTGAGCGGTAACTCATATTGTGGCTACGTGACATTTATTTCAATAAGTGAAATACAGAGCAACATTTGACTTTGTTGGCTTCAAGATTGCTAACGATTTTTTTTCTTATGAAGCTTCTAGAATGTTAGGCTTGTATTCTTATCAATGTCACGGTAATAGAATCATACAGTATTCCAACTTCATATAAACGGACGACGCGCGAGCTATACCTACGCGCTCGGGTCGTGGCATGCGCGCGGCAGGTTAGGGCTGCCAGACGTACGAGAAATCTCGTACCATTACGAGATTTCGAGGGTCAGAACGAGATTCAAGATTAACAAAAATCTCCTACACTTTTTTTTTCGTTAACTTTTTTAATTGTACCCGACGATGATTTCGTGGAATATATAGAAAAAATGGAGAAAACTATTCCGAACTTCATTTAAATATATTCAAATATTTTTCGTTCGCAAATTTATAAGATTGATTTGCTATAGTCACATACATAATCATGGTTTTTTAATTATATCTATCAATCAAAAAAACAACTTGCATTTTTTATTGAACTCTTTTCTTTCAATTCGCAAAGTATTTTATGTAGGTAATATTAATATTTCATATTGCTACTAAGTATCTGTGCTAGTAAATAAATAAAAAGTAATAAATGTACAATCTCAAAACTAGATAGAACCTCAAAGTAGCCAGATGCAAGTAGGTGGGCGACAGCGACAGCCCTATCTCATGTTTACGTACCGCGCGTAGGCACTTATTTCAAGGACACGGCCGAGTTACAATACTGTATGATTCTATTACCGTGTCAATGTAGTACTAAAAACGCTACAAGTAATTCTTATGATATTTATTGAAGACATTAACAAATGAAATTAAAAATGCTTGAGTATAGAAACTCAAGCGATATTAGAGTAGGAACTCATAAAATTAGGAACGTAAAAATAAATATATGGGATGGTACTTGTAGTATAATAATGTTATTTGACATTATCCTTAAATGACGATTACAATTGTATTATTGCGAAAGTAAAAAGTATTCTTAATTGGCATAATAGGTATGTCCTCGATAAAATATTAAACAGATGTCATTTGTGGAAAACCTTGCATAAAGATTTTAGTTTTATTACATTTTATTAGGTACTTAAAATTTAATTTTATTAATTAAACTACCAATAGTCTATGATTACACCTATATACATATAATTACCACAATATAGAAAACAATACAGTAGGACGACGCCTTTGATCTCGCGCAAAATGCCGCCAACAACGTCTAGACTGCGTCAGGGTGCCAGCAAAATTTCCTATTGTCACTCGCTGGGCCCTGTTTCTCAGTTCCGATAACGATCGATAGTGAAAAGTTTTTCGATGATCACGTCATTTTGCGTTTCTCAGAAGCTCGGATGAAAAGTTATCATTCAAAATCAAAAGAAAATTTTCTTTTGTAAATACATACTTATTATATATAAAAACGGCCAAACTCGACACAAGTAATTACAAATTTTAGTATTCATAGTTGACTTGTCTCATGCGGGAATCGAACCCGTAACCCCTAGATTAGAAGGCAGAGTCACTACCAACTAAGCTAACTGAGCAGGTAAGTAGGTACATTAAAAATGACGTAGTGAGTGTCGTAAAAAGTGACGAGCAGTTAAACGCGTGAAGATCCCCAAAAAAAACTACTCTTGCGCACCAGGAGGCGCCTAGACGAGCTGACCGGCAAAGACGATTCCAAACTAGGTCCAAAAATTGTGGGTAGGCAGATACGTGGTTTTCGTATCAGTAATTTTAAGTTATGATTGAATAGTCCTGTTTACAAATATTACTCCTCTGTTTGTAGTCTTTTTACTATTAATAGTGCTCGTACACAAACTATTGCGCAAATAGCTCTTTGAATGGCTATCGACTTCAAACAACTGCAATAATATCGCCATAGATTTTTTTTACTGCCCGTGATGGATTGATTTTTCATTGGATATCGTTACAGCGAGTTTGTTTTCCCTCTGCCGCCATTTTCGTGATATATCGCGCGATCAAATAATATCCGTTTTTCTTTTTCACTTTACACCCCATTTTTGTGGGATCAGCCCGTTTGCTATGGGTGTTAGGTATGCTTTATGTTGGAATATAGATATCGAATTTCGATTTCGAACGGATTTCAGAGAATGTTGAATAATGGCTTTTTAGGTACGCCTATTTTAAGGGTTCCAGGGTAAGTATAATATGTTTTCAATAAGTTATATCAGATTACTTGGAGATAGGAAGAGCTAAAGATCATATTTGCTTATTCCATAATCGCGAATAAAATGACACAAGAACAAGATCCCAAAGTCATATCTTTGAACAGTGTGATTTGATAATGACATGCATGAATATTTTTTTGATTAGGTCGTTTTGTCTCCATTCTCCACCGAAATCTTACTTTCAAAACAGCATGATTAACACATTTTTTAACGATTTATGTACAAACTCTAGTTCACAAAATGTGTGCTCCAGGCTTTTCAATCTTGTTCTGGCATATTCCTAGTACATAGGTATTAGTTATATACCTAGTCAGGTCATAAGTATTGTCTCACAGTAAAAACTTTTCTTTTAGAATGCTGGCCACAAAAAAGTTTATTGAATTCGAATTTAGAATTGTTCATGAAAATAAAAATGTATACTTTTTAGAATTTTACTCATTTTTAAATATGGAGTGGACGCTTAAAGAAGACCGTGTTGCAGTTATTGCATTGCATCGTTGCGGTTACGCGCCAATTCAAATTTTTGACATACTGAAAAATTTAAATATAACCAAAAGATTCGTTTATCGTACCATCAAACGATACAATGAAGACTCTAGTGTAGATGGCAGGTCAAGAAGTGAAGAAGAAGAAGAAGAAGAAGAAGTCCAGCAGTGATAAAAGCTGTGAAGGCGCGAATTCAAAGAAATCCCAAACGTAAGCAGAAACTGTTGGCCCTTCAGATGGGGTTAAGCAGAACCACGGTGAAAAGGGTGTTAAATGAAGACTTAGGGCTTCGGGCATATCAAAGAAAAACAGGACATCGTTTGAATGCTCGTCTAATGGACCTGAGACTGAAGAGATGCCGCGCTTTGTTGAAGCGGTATACGCGGGAAAAAAATATCGGGAAATTATTTTTTCGGATGAAAAGATTTTTACCGTAGAAGAGAGCTACAACAAACAAAATGATAAGGTGTACGCACACAGTAGTGAAGAAGCGGACAAACGTATTCCGCGTGTCCAACGAGGTCATTTTCCATCCTCGCTCATGGTATGGTTGGGAGTTTCTTATTGGGGCTTAACAGAGGCGACTTATTAATACTAGGTATACTATTTTAAACTAGGTGTAAGTGCTTACCAAGCTGAGTGAATAAGAAGCTAAACAAGTAAGTTGTACGAGTAAACAGTAGAGATGGACAGGTGACGTCGCGTGCTGAACGAGCTTGAATATCCGGCATGCAACCTGTTCACGGGGCTTTGTACTGGAAAGTATTTAAAAGTGCTTGTTTCTTTATTATTATTGAAAGACGATATAACACAAATGGTGCCAACGGTCGCTTGTCCGAAAAACTTGAAAATGAGTGTGAATTTACGTAGTCGACCGTGGGCGAGTGGTTTAGGCGTTCTGAGAAGTAAACAGGATAACGCAGGTTCGAATCTTGCCGGTCGTGATTATTTTTGCTAATATCCAATTAGTATAGGAAGCAGATATATATTTAAAACTTTGTTGTTTAAACTATCCTCCTCCTCACGTCGTTTTTATCGCTGTTGATCATTGACAGGCCATAGAAGTATAGCTCGACCACAAATATGGTGCATACATAGGTACATTTTGATCATGCTAAGAAAGATCAAATGAAGAGAGGCCTGCTTAGCAAAGGGCGATAAAATGCTGCTGATGATGATGATGATCACAAGCGAGTAAGAAATGCACTACACAAAACATGAAATGTTTTCTTGACTGAATGCAGTGACCGTCACAAGTCAGCTTATAGAGAACTTGAGATTGCATAGAATCCTAACGCTAGAGGCTGCCCAAGACTTTCCACGCGCTAATAGTAGCAGCATCTGCACCTTTAAGATGAGATACAAGTCAAAACTTCTTAGTTCCGTTTTTACTCGAGCGTAGAGTAAGTTAGTTCCCTTATGCGTTACGTGTGCCTCAATATCCGGCTTCTCACTCCACCTATACCAGCTAGTTGGCTAGAAAGAGATCAGCACGACGTGTGGCCTGGTTTGTCTATGTATGGTATACCTACTTCACGTATGATAAAACTGGTGTGTATATTTATGCTAACCTACAGTTAAATTAAAAAAAAAACCTTTGTGACAAGCGTTTAGGTACAGTACATAAATACAATATAAAAAAACGAAAAAGAAATTAAATTTGAATGACAAAAGGTTATCTACTTATTAAAAAAAATTGGGCTGATTAGCGGTTTATACTAGATATAGGTACCTAAATATAACTTTTAGATATGTCTCTAGACAAATTCTCGGAAAATCCTTTCAAAGTGATAGGATGTGACATTTATTAAAGCGAGCGATGGCCACGCGTTCATATTGGAAGCCCAGCTGCAAAGCAAACTGCGCTGCGCTTAGGCAAACAACGTACAATTTTAATTGGATGACAGACAAACTAAACAAAAAGTTTTTATGTGGATGAAAAACGGAGGTTCGAGCTCCAGTAAGCTTGTTTTTCAACCCCCGCGGCGTAGCAACGGTTGTTAAAAGTTGCAGTCGTTATGTTGCCAGATCGGCTTTGAATGATAATTTTAATAAAATGAATATTCCAGGACATTGCATACATCGCCATCTAGCCCCACACTAAGCAAACGCTTGTGTTGTGGGTACTAGATAACGGATATAATACTTATACACTTTTGTTTTGTACACACTTATTATACAAACAAACGACCAGACTCAACACAAGTAATAATTAATTTTAAAATTCATAAATACATAATACATACATGTGTCATGCGGGAATTGAACCCGCAACCCCTAGATTAGAAGGCAGAGTTCAACTAAGCTAACAGGCCAGTCAGATTATATTTACTTGTAATTGTTTGATAATAATTAGATACCATTTGGTGTAATCATTATATTATGTATTTTCAAAGACATGATGATGATTGATATATTCGGCACAGAAATTATTTTGATAGGTCTTAAACATATTTTAGAAGGTTTCTGTCGATCAAATACAGCACCATATACTTACTAAAAAAATCAAGCAAAGTAAATAGATAGATAGAAAGATTAATGCTTTATTGGACACACAAAAAAATAAATCACAATATGAACAAGAGGAAATTTAAACCTAATGCCACAAATGGCGGCATTATCGCTGAAAGCGATCCTTCCAGGCAACCGTAGCATGGCGAGGAAAACCTAAAGAAGCGACAAGACAGGATGTACAATAAAGAAAATAAATAAATAAGGTATCACTCAGGTACCTCCAAGCTAGCGCCGATCTTCCACTCTCGTGTAGGTTCGTCGCTAGCTGTCGACATTTTAAACGATCCACTCTATCAAGAAAATTATTTTCACAAAAACAATTCAAGTGTTCGCGATAAATTACTCTCGCGCTCAGTAATAATGTAACCTGTACTCGCGCTGTATAAATAACGCCTCTAAGCCCGGGCTAAAGTGTTTATTTGCTCCTCTAAATGCAGCCACCGCTGGCATAATTCAAAATATGTTATTATTCTAAATCCAGAGGACGCCTACGGTCCGGTCCGCAGCGACAACAGCCACTGCAATGCAAATTGCTTGAATTATACTTAAAATTGAAATGTTTTAACATTCCCCGCGTCCTAAACTAAACTCTACTATCCCATACTAAAGTCTAGTTTACTTCCGATGTTTTGGAATGGAAACGTTCCCACGATATTATTTGATGAGCGCGGAATGAGTGTTCTGAATAAATTTGCAAGTGGTTTACACGATATAGAAAGGTATGCTTTAATGGCGGTTCCTTGTTTTAAATTAGCTCGGACGCGGAACCGTAACGGAGACTTGTTTAAGAATATTTTGTTTCAAAAGTGTTACGGTTTTAAAGCAAACCTTTTAATTTCCAAGTTTTCACTTTGATGTGATAAACAGAGCTTTCTGTTAGTCACTTAAAAATTCATACATTAGAATAAGCACTTCAAAAGTTAGTCGAAGCCGACTCTATCTGGTTATTACATTTTACCTAGAGTAAAGCAATTATGTAATTAAATTAAATCATTCAGTTTAAAAATTTGATACTTGTCATTTTTTCAGGAAAACCGACGAAAAGCTAATTATCTCGCGCATAACCTAAACAAACAAAAATTTAAATCCACGTCCAGTGTAGGACTCTAATACATTCGAGCTTATTTTTTATTCCCGCGGAAGTTGGTCGAAGCGCCCCGCAAACAGTTCGGGCAAAGTCTACCTCTCACGGGTGTTACCTCATAATCCCCTCTAATGGAAAGTTGTTCCATGAGGTCGCAACAAAATGATATCATACTCCCTTGCTCGGGGATTAACACTAATTACGTTTCGCTGTGAATTTTCCGCTCAACGACACGCCGTTGCAAAGCTTGGCTATAAATATTTCGCTTCTGGATGAAACCAGTCAAGACCTATTCGGAATTACAGTTTTGTTCATTGTACAAAGACAATTAGTGCTGTAATTTTGAAAATGGCTTAATTAAAAGGAACACAGAAAGCGAAAATACTATTCGAATTTGATAACTGAAATTTAAGTCGTTCCATTACTAACAATTATCGCTATAAAATACGTATTAAAATTATTTACATCAATATTACATTCCATAATGAATTTTTAGTAGGTTGTTAACCTATTATGTGACAACACCTAAGTTTAAAACCTAAAATAGCATTGTAAAGGCAACATACTCTCCCATACTTACAATATTGTGTGTTTCAAGTAGGTATAACATTGTGATATTTGGTTGAGTTCACACCCTTCCTTCCCAAATAGGATTTAGTATCATACTCTTTGTTTATTCGCTCGGCTGGACCTGAGGATGATCGCTTTTTTACGTTATTCAGACGCTTATTCAATGAAAAACTGCTTTGTTTTTCGTAAATCCGTTTTGGTTTCATATTTTCGTTTATGGGTTTTATGAATAATATGTTTGTAATTACATATTTATATGATACATAATTCAAACTGCTTCTCTGACCTCGCTTATGAACTAATAATTAGTTTTGTTTGTGTTGTATTTGTTACTTAGTCTTTTGTTTTTCTCTTAGAATTTGTCGTTGACTACGAGTAAACAACATTGCTAAACTAATCAAAAATTGGCTCTAGTTTAAAAGTAGGACTAATATACAAATTCATGTAAAATTTTACATAATTCAATTCTACATCTTGAAATATATCATGGTAGGTTGAGCCGGTATTAAATCACGAGTAAATTAACTAGCGCGCAAGGACCGTAGCATTAGAAGAGCTATCGAAGCTCTGCATAGTACCAATAATCCTCAGAAAATAGCACTAATTAAAATGAAGTCGATACGCTTCGATTTCAACCGCTAGGTGACTAGACATAAGGTACATAATATAGGCAACTAGAAAATGCTTAGTATTTTAAAGAAAAAAAATATCAAGATAATAATCTGTATTACATATTGTTCCTGTTTTCTAATTACTAGAGATTGTATTTAGGTTGCGTAGCATCCTCCTCCTGCTGCTACGGGCAATGCTCTCTTATTTCGTAGCATTTGCTACGAAAGAGAAAACACAGTTTCTAAAAATAAATCTCCAAATAAATAAATTTCTACGCGCCACCTATCTAAATATATAAAAATGTAAAAGTTGACTGACTGACATAGTGATCTATCAACGCACAGCCCAAACCACTGGACGGATCGGGCTGAAACTTGGCAAGCAAGTAGATGTTATAACGGAGGCATCCGCTAAGAAAGGATTTTAGGAAATTCCACTTTTAAAGGGGTGAAATAGGGGATGAAAGTTGTACTTCTTAATGTGAGTGAAGCAGCGAGAACCCACTAGTAATTTTATAATTTTATAGTAGATAGCTTTTTTTCAGCTATTGACCTTTTCTGGAACCCTGGGGATACTAACTCATATTTAGTTTTACTTACTACACTAGGTACATTTTTAGGTGCGCACATCAAAGCGTATAACGAAAGTTAAAGAGTATTTTACACTATATAACTAATCAAGGATTATTTTTATCATAAACAAACGTCGCTTGGCATATATTTTGTTCATTTTGGGCTAACCTAGCACTACCTATCTATCATTCTACCTACTTCTACATTTATAGCAGTTATAGCAGTCAATTGCAAACACTAACGAAGAGCATTTCAGAACGTATGAAAGGGTAACCAGATTACCTGGTTTGGGCCCGTATTGATTTTTATATTTCTATCTTTTCTCTCGTTGACCTTTTTACTTTTTTGTAACTTTACATAATTTTTTGGTGCTACTCAGAGGAATAGAGAGTTATATTAATATTATGATATCATATTAATAAAACCTTTTAGTATTTTTTTATTCTGGCAAGTCTACTTTTTGGACTTGCATCAGTTTTAAAAATCTGTTTGATAGGTTTTGGCGCAAATTAAAATTATAATGAGCGTTTTAAGTAATTAAACGTTGTTATAACTTTACAACAAAGAATTACTTTTTACAAACTTTTCAAAAGTGTCATAACTTATAGCGTCCTTAGCCGTAAGTAACAAAAAATCTCTAAATAGACAAGATAATTAGTGGACCGTAGTAAATACTAAAAGAGACTTAATATTCGGTAATAGTTAGTTATTCTTTACCCTCGTTTTAGAAATAAAAATGTGCTTGTTGCTTTGTTGCCAATATTGTTTGAAACTGAAAAAACGGTCGCTGATGCAAAAATTTCAACGTTTAACCATCAAAAAGTTTTTTGATTTTATAAGTAGTTATACTTAGTCATAAATAAAATTAAAAAAAAAATGTTGTAAGTGTATGAATAATTAGAAGTTTTAGTTTTATTTTTAATTTGGTAGATACGATTCACAAAAAAGCGAAACTGTAGAAACTATTACAGAAGTAACACCAATGCCACAGAATCTGTACAATCATCATCATCATCTTTAGCCCTTGTTGATCCACTGCTGGGTATAGGTCTCCTTTTCTAGTTGCCAGTGGTGTCGGTCTTGTGCTTTTCTAGTCTAGAGAGGACCCTCGATGGATCGGATGTCATTGATCTGTCTGGTCGTCTTCCAATAAAGTATTCTATTCCATGTTTTTTTTTTATGTGGGATAGGTTTTCGTTTGACTACAGCCTGCCTGATGTTAAGCATTGTTGCAGCCTAGGATGTAACACGCTTACCTAGAAGATACCTCTTAACTCTAGATTTGAAGACCCCTTGATTGTAGTTCCCAGGAAACACGGCTTCTGGTAAAGTGTTCCAAAGCTTTGTCTACATAAATGTACATAATGTTACAGTGACCAAGGTAAGCTAGCATCCACAGAAGGTTTGAGCATCTGCTCACTTGTTTTAGACTCATTAGTCACATAAGAAAGTTAGACTACACACGGCTAGTCGAGTCCACCCTTTATATTGCACGTGGATGATATTGGAACTAATAAGTGCCTACTAATGGCCTTGATCTATTACACATATGACGTTATACGCGTTGACCGGGGATATAAAGTAGTCTATATTTTAACCCGGGATCCAATCTACCGCCTCACCAAATTTCACCATACCTGTTGAAAGAAGTAACAAACGTAAACACAAATATTAGTGTGATGTCACGAGTCTAAAGTGTGCAGTTTTTGCATATTGCTTTATTATAATATAAATTAGTAATTGTCACACTTATCTATTTAAGTGATAAGTAAATAGAAAAAATAGAAATAGAAAAAACATTTATTGAGACATATTTACAAAATATACAATATAATATAAATAAATATTTTGCAAAAAAAAAAAACAAAAATACACACATACAATAAATAAATAAAGTGCTGCCATAGTTATTTCGTCCGGCCAGTAGCGCCAGTACCCAGAACTCCCGCGCGGTATTAGTTACGCTTAATTTGATTAAAACTAGCTATTTGTTGGAGAGCTTTGTTTTACGCTAGTTCCCGCATCCCGGCTATTTTGAAGCGTGTGGTTATAATAGTTTTTGCACTGTTATTAATAGCTAAACGTGCAAAAACATTGCGAGAGATGAAGTTTTAGTTAATTGGTGTTATTATTGCTGATAGATTATCTTGTTATGTATTTATTGTGCTCAAGATGATTACGCCCTTGTAGTGCTTAAATGTATTTAAATTATTTTCGTTTTCTTAATTATTTTAACATTATTTAATTGTTAAATTAAATACCTACCTACAGGGTGTGTTTCGGCGTAAATAATTGTAAAGTTTATAGGCAAAGTTTATTGGCATTAATATTTCTATATTTTTTTTATCAAGCAATAAGACAAACTGAGTTTCTCTGAATGATATCCGTATGTCACCCAAATGACGGTAGCGCCCGGGCTGACGCAGACAAGTGAAGGCTTGAAAAGTCGAGACAACACATCTGTAACTCGGCCTCTTCACTTCACACCTTCCAAGTGCAGAATATTACAGATGGCAGTTTGTTGAACCAAGAAATTTTGCATTATTTTGTGGCGGTGGTAGAAAGTTTTTGTGCAGAAATGCAACTATGATTTTCGTAAACACGTGTGTTTATTAATGATTAATTTCTGACGTTTTATTTTATGTTATTTTTAAGAGCAGACTTAATTTAATGCATTTTAAGGGCTTATTAAGATAGTGAAGTATTTAACTTTTTTTTTAGATATAAGGTCACTTGATGTGACAGACCCATTACAAGTTTTTTCTTATGTGAAGTGACAAGAGATTTTTTACTCTACTCAGTAAGATTTTCTTTTTATGTATGCATGTACAGCAAATTGTATTATTTATTTGAATAATGGGCGAGCAGCAAATTGCTGATGTGCCCATATTACACTGTGTCAAAATTGTTTGATGTAGTTCAGACAAAATTCAAAATTATACAGTCCATTGGTGCAACGATCACAAGTTAACAAGAGATTTTTTGGTTTTCTGTAACCAGTCATCAAGCCGGTTTACAGATGTTGCACTGACGACCTCTTTTGGCAACCTGTTTCAGTTATGTTCTGTTGCTGAGTATGTATTATAATATTTTTTATGTTGTTATTATAATACTTTCTAATATAGTAGTGAAGTTTATAACGTTTATATAGATAGCATTTATTGCAGGTATCTTATTCAAACCTCACATCGAATTTAGGAGTCTGTTCAAGTCCTAGTCTGTATTGCGCTTGACATTATTAACGGCAACATCTTGCTCATGTCCTTGTATATTTTCATAAAGTATCCTCACATATGCATGGAATGCTTTAGTGGAGGTGAAGTGTGATGAACTTTGCAAACTTCCACAACTTCGCGTCAACTTGACGAAATAAAACGTTTTCTCTCTGCCCAAGTTATTTTGAGGCGTTTTATTATCCGAGGACCTTATAAAAAGTTGCGTTTGTTTTCGTGTATTAGGTACACAATTTCATGTTTCTGTAGGTGTCCAAGTTTTAATAGGATACGTGCTTGGCTGTCGTAAAACTTTTACTGTTTACTTAGCTTTTGTGAGGCAAGTATTTTCACTTAAAAAATATTCTTGTTTCGTGTTTGCTGTAGTCGAATTATATACAAGTTCTTTTTTGTCCGTACTCTTGCAAGTATATATGTTCATATAATTGGTCAAAATTAAATAAAACATGTTTTCTCGAAAGAGCTTAATCTCAATGATAACTCCTGAGCCCTCACGCACGACACAGTGATATATTTTCCGGTAAAAGAAAACGATAAATATTAAAGCTTACCTCGGCCGGTTTATCGCTAGGGGGCGGCACCCGTGAAAAACGTATAAATGCGGAATCCTCGCAAATCCCCGCGCCTGAAAGTTTGAGCGCGATACAGCCGTGTGTGCTGCGGCTTATACCGCGACCGCCTTCAATGTACAGCCTTCACACCTTTACACCTGACGTCACCTGCGCTAGGCTGGACTACAACTATATTATACTAGTGGGTGCTCGCGGCTTCACTCGCATTAAGAAGTAAAACTTGCATCCCCTATTTTGCCCCTTTAAAAGTGGCATTTCCAAAAATCCTTTCTTAGTGGATGCCTATGTCATAACATCTACCTTCATTCTAAATTTCAGGCCAATCCGTCCAGTGGTTTGGGCTGTGCGTTGATAGATCACTATATCAGTCAGTCCTCTGTCCTTTGAGTTTTACAGAGGGAGATTTTGAGTTATTTTGTCAAGTGCTAAAAATCATTACATTTTCATTTCCCAATAAAAAAATTAAGTACCTAATGTTTGATTAGATAGCGATGTGTGATGTCCTGAAATATTAAATTATTTATATATTTGTACACATGGCACAGATTAGTTAAATTTTGAGTACCTTCCTAGAGTTACAGATTTGCTTAGGTTGTTTCCTTTAATATCTGCAGCAGTCCATAAATCAATGCGCCCTTACCTAGACACGAAATTTACAAAGTTGTTTAAAATTAACGCACTTAAAAGTTATTGAGTGAACTGGGTTAAAATAATGGACTCTAAAAACATAGTACGTATGGAGATTAATTGGTATCCATATATGTATATACATTTTACTGTTTCTTATCGAACTGTCTTTACTATATTATAGTACACCCGTGATCAGTAAATGTCATTTCCCAAATGTTTCAATTTCAATAAATGTATATCAGAAATATGTTTTTAAGATACTCGAGTATTTTATTTCTACACAAGAATGCATTCGTGATATTTTATTTACTGTCCAATTACAGCTCTGTACAAATTCTTGGTCCGTTTATAACTCTCATCAGTATAATAAGTAGGTACATTATCATCGCTTCCAAGGAAAAAATATGATAACCCAAAGAAAATTAACACGCGGTAAAAATAAAGGTAGAGCAATTAACCTTTTTACTCGAAAAGATAGGGAGCGTTTTAATGGGGAACCTAATCAGATTGAAGTTAATGCCTTTTATCTTAGGAAAGCAACTTTACAGACCACATTTTTTGCTGAAATTATTATCAAAAGGCTTCGGCACAAAAACATACTAATTTGTATGGTATACGTTAAAGAAATATTTGCTGTTCTAATTTTGTCTATCATATGAATATAAATTTGATATACATTTAGTTACTTATGTATTTACATAATGCGCTGTGGATTAGATAGCTCTGATGTGTGTTTTGTTATACATTAACATTGCATATTATCATAAAATGATAATTTTGATATTATACACACATATATAGTATACACAGTAATCATATCACTAATAGCACTATAAAGCAATCATTGGATAAAAGAGAATGAAGTAAGAAGTATGCAATATTTAACTTTTCATTTCTTAAAACAGATTGTATTATATTGTCATGTAATTGTTCAAATTTACTAATAGGTAAAAGGTTTGTTTTTCTGTGCTATCGAGGTTGCTCGATCTCTAAATAGACACCATAACAACGAGGATCGAAAAGCTACTAGAACAATCCCCAGCGTGCGTGGCAACTAAAATATGCATGGGTTTTGCCCATATTTACGTAATGGCTCAATTTATTTTGATGGTACAATGGGATTATTTATACCGACTCCATGGTAGATAACCGATGTAGATTGCACCCGTTTAAACATAAAGGATTTCTAAAAAACAACATACCTGTATGTATTTTGACGGTATAAATGTATGTATTGTATTGTTGGCAAGACACATTTTTTGTTTTGGTTGGCAAAATTGCGTTTAAAATAATGGGAGCGTCACAGAGTTTCAAAATACCTTAATAGCTTTGGTAAAATCTATAATAAGCTTTGGTGAAATTATATCTATTACTGATAGCCTTAAAAGTGAAGCAAGAGCAATATTTACCAAATGAATGCCAATTTATCTTCAAATCTGTCTCCTGCTCCCTCAATAGGTCCTGGCGATGAGTCGTTAACAACAGACTCGCGATAAACTTTCTACAGATAATTCTATAGAAGAAATCGAGGGTATAAATCAGTATTGATAATGTTGCCTGAGATTTTTACAAGTCAACGATCGTGTAGTTAGCGATATTGACTAGAGTTTTAATTAATATTGAATGTTGATTATGTTTATTTTGACCTAAAAGTTTTGTCTGTTGGACGAGAGATTTATAATGTAATGCATATTTGTGAATTGTATATTCATAACTATATTCTAAGCACGCGTTTCGTGAAGACACTCTGACAGCTTTATCAGCTCCTCGTAAGACACAAATCAAACTGGTATTTCTGAGACTCCTATTAATTCTAGGTAAACCAAGATGAAACGATGCTTTGATCGATAAATTTAATATTTCACGTTTTTCGTTTCAATAGATTTTCAGATATTAATCAACCGTGGGCAGACAGAACACAAGACCTTCCAGCTATTTCCAGATTAAAATGTCAGTCTGTGCTCAAGCAAAGTTCAGAGTCCTCAGTCGTAACAATGGGAATCGTTCACTGAGAACCAATCCAATTACATGGCAATAGAGCGCCCTCTGGCGGAGAGTTCTCGAGCTGACAACACACCGGCAAATGAAGATGGATCACTCGGCAAAAACAGCCCAAGTCCATGGAACGAGGAAAAAATTAAGCCGTGAAGTGTGAGGAAAGTGTATTAGAAAGGTATTGTGTTTACTATTGTCAGATGTCTGTCGAGTTTGATGGTCTAAGGAAGAGGGCTGGAAACGACGGCCTGATAATTATTACCTCGTGTTAAGACTACTTCAGTTTGAGAGTATTTGTCGGATGGATAAATATATGGCCGTGTTATCTTGGAAAGTTCCAAAATTCTAAAAATAATAGAATATAATATCAGTTTAATGTACACCAAATGACAGAAATTACACAATAAAAAATAAACTTACATATATTAAAGTGCTGCACATTGGGCGGCTTTAGCGCCTTAGGCGATTTAAGATTAATTTGATTTTTTATTATATTGATTTTTTTATATAAGATTATTAGTTTGGATACATTGTTAATTAATGATGATGACTGTCTTTAACCGTCTGAAAATAGTTAAATTTAGAGTTAGTGGAAAATTTAAGTACCATACATTTATACAGTTAAGTTTAAAGTAAACCTATAAAACAACAATAAACAGCTTCACACGTTGCCTTCCAGTGCAATGTTGCCACATCTAAAAATCATAGCAACATCAATGAAGCCGCCAGAACTCTGGTTAGCGATAGATAGAATTGTAAAGTATGTGGGCGCAGTCAGGACGAGTCTTTGTTTATACTTTGTTTCAAACTATTATACTCTTTCTCAAAATATCGCGAAAAAAATATAAGCCAATAAACTTAAACGATTTTTATTATTTGACTCTCAGCAAAAAATTGAGTTACAGTTTAGTTCTTCACAGTAATTTAATAGGGTTTACTTAGGAAGAGAACAATACTGTGTCAAGTCGATAATTTCACCGTTTATGAAACCATGATATGGCAATATCGATATGGCATTAAAATATATATTGGCGAAAACTATATATTTATTTTAGTCACCTTTTCAATAAAAAATGTATATTACAATTTATTTTATGATAAAAATAATATTTACCCTAATTCTACCAACTAAAATGATACTGTAAGATGCTGATACCATATTACAGTGATAAATTAATCATAGGTAAAAAAAAACCACCTATTTTGTACATAAATAGCTTTTGTTGTATTAGTTTTAGTAGGTACGCCAGCTTTATTGTTTTCTTATCGTTGTTTTCCAAACTGGGTTGCCTGGAAGAGATCACTCTAAGTGATAAGGCAGCCCTCTGTCCCAATACTATAGTTTACATATTTTCTTTATACTTGTGTTCTTTTGCTATTGGTGTATAAATAGCTGTTATTTAACTTATCTCCCCCACTCCTAAGTACCTCCCACAGTGGCAGCTTTCAGTGCAGTGTAAAGACAATGCTGACATGAATACAAGATCCGGTTTGCACTCAGTGCGGAAACATTCGTTTACAAACGCCTCACAAATGTATCTATTGTTGGATCGAATTACAGACATGTTTCTTTAACGTTTGCACGCTGTTCTTGTCTGTGAAAATAGTAGATTTTATTTGTAACTATTGTAATGCTCTCAAATTCTTAGTTTTGTAACAATCAAATATATCGCAGTGTCATTTGTACCTCTTGCTATGAGAGCTTGACTTTACAGTGTCATTTGTAACTTTCGGTATGAGTACTCGACCCTATCAATGTCAAATTGTAACTCTCGGTATGATAGCTTGACTATCGCAGTGTCGTTTGATACAATATCATTTACGTAAGAGTCTGTAATACACATAAATAAATGATACCTTTCAATGCTAGGTACGTCAAGTAAACAAATTGAATTACTTAATGGTATAAGCTTTTATCTCTTTATCCAAAGTGGTCTCGACTCTACTGTAATTTGTTAAAAGCCAAAGGTTATATTTCACAGAGGTCGATAAACAGCAATAAAGGTTTATATATAAAGGTTTACACATTATCTGTTAAAACGTTCGCGACGATGGAGAGAGCAATGCATTAACATGTAATGGTGAATATGCCTTAACGCTTTGAGAAATCCAAATATTGTTCGTCACTCTATAAGATAAAGTTTTAAATAAAAGACAAGAAAAATCTAAATTAAAACCCCTATTGTAAGACATGTTTTAAAATTAATTTTCTTAATAAAATTTAACAATTATGAACACGAGCTATTAAAATATTTAAATATGTAGATAACAATGAGGATGATCCTCATTAATTGCAGATACGAGTCTATTAGCCTTGCCGGGATGATCTCGTAAGGGTCCATTCTCTCAGACAAGCTCTAAGTCGCTGGAATATCATTAGACATGAATAGACTGAAAGCAGCGTGTTGTGTTCCATGTATGGGCCACTTTGCGAACCAGTTTCTTACCATTTTAAGGGTAATGTGTTTTGTTTTTTATTATCAGTTGTTCAGCTAGCCCGCTGCACTCAATTTTATATTAAAAATTGTATCAAGATTATAATTAACTTATATGCCTATTAAAACCAATAAAACGTTCATTCTTCATAAGTTAATACTTTTTTATTCAACATTTTTTTATAAATAAATATTAGTGAGATATACATATCACGAATAAACGTTGCACCATGATATAAGTACAAAAAAGCTACTAGTGCAGTTTTACTTTTTTATTATGATATATAAATAATGACAAAATATATGACATATGACAATTATAATGATAAAATAACATCATGTTTGAGTAAAAAACGGTGTCTTTATTAGAGTAACTTGAAAAAATAGTGTGTGTCATTCCAATAGGTATTTAATATTTATATGAAACACATTGAATGTAACTTCCTCTTAATATTATTTAAATCATTCTGTTACTATTTCTATGTACGTAGTAGTGTAGTTGTAGACATGCTACAAATTTTCGTAGAGAGTCTACGCATTACATGGAGAGTCTACGCATTTCGTAGATTGTAATTGAACAATACAACTTTGTAGAATTCAATATATTATGATGATTTATTTTATATAAATAAATGCTATCACAAAATATATTTTAATAATAGGACTACTATATGTTTTTACTTAAAAATAGATTATTTTTATACGACAACACTCTTATAGCTAAAGCACTACATACATACATATAAGTAGAAATCTCAACAATTTATTTGTTCTAGAATGTCAAGCCTTTCTCAGCTTTCTATAGCGTGCAAAATAAAACCAAACAACTAGAAAATTAAGCTTACCTACAGTCGCGACGGTCGTCGGACGAGGGCGTTAAGGCATAACGACAACGTTACGGGGCCGTAACGACACAGCAACGATCCGTTTACGTACAGTTAACGAACACACGACGCGGCGCCAGTAAAATGGAGCTAGTATAGATTTGACGGTGAACAAGCAACGAGAGTATGGATATCAAGTTGAAGTTTGTAATTTCTGCAACACTGGAATTAGAAACTGTAAGAAAATGAAACTAATTTCAATTTTATACTATAACGGGCTGTGACCTGCCGTCCTACTGACTGAACCTACTGGTGGGACTTTTTGACAACGCTATTTTGTTTCGATTTCTTGCATCATGCATGATAAACTGCTAGGCAAATTAGGAATTTAAAGTCATAGTAAAATTTAAAGTTGACATAATCATTTTAAATTGGTACCGGCAAAGCTGGTGCCAGTGAAGAATCAGATTTTTTGTAGCACTCATTTTAGCTGAAGATTATTACTTTGGTTAGACAAGATATCTAATTTATTTAATTCACTGTTGTTGGCATTAATTCTATTACTACTATTCTATTTTAATGCAAAGCTATGCATGATCACTAATTGTAAGATAAAATTTAGTCTGTAATTATGTTGTCCTTGTTTATCGTTGTTGTTTGTTAGACAGAGAATACAGTACCAGTTAGGTACTGTATTCTCTGTCTAACACAGGTTTTTGAAAATAATAATCAAATTCATATTGTTCAAGCTGTGTACACTCACCTGAGGAATTTGTTCTGGTTCAAAACCAATTTTGAATGTGTATTTGGCTTATATATGAACTCATTCTGTTATGTGTACCGTTATAAATAAATAAATAAATAAATAAATAAATTAATATAATTAGCAGATAGGTAATCTTGTGCATGACATAGTTTGAACTTATTTTTATTAGAAGTAAGAAATCGAAAGAAAAATAATTGTAAGCGACGATTTATGTTTTCTTCTTCTTATCGAAACAGAGGGGCCGAATCTGGTATCGAATTTTTATCAAGCCAAGGGCCCCCAAGGGCCTTATTAATTATAACTATTATGTATTATAAAGTGATTTATATTTTCTACATATCTCAGTAGTTTAGCAACTGACTTAAAGCGTACTGTTGTGTAGGTTTTGAAGTTTTTACGTCGTATTTACGGCGAGCGTGGCTCCCTGATCATTGACTCGCATTCTATGGGATACCATAAACATGTGATTGTAATATTATCAATGGGGAACGGGGGGCTACCATGAATTTTTTTATCTACTGTGAATAATAATATGCATGACAGTCACAAGTAACAACGTGAGGTTGTCATTCTTATAAACCAGCAAAAAAAATTTTGACTTCAGTTAAAATGTATTGAATTATACGCGACCCGAGTGCGACATTATATCAGACTCCAGTTTGGTCTGCAATTTAAAAATTTATAGATGTCGTAGGATTATTCGATACTTCGAATCTTCGCGGAAATCCTAGGGGTTTTGCGAAAACGCGGATAATTAGACAAAGGCGAAAAATTATCTGTCCTGTTGTAGTGCTAGTGTTGGACTCGAAGTCACTTGTCTGTGACAGAAGGTAGATTAGGTTCGTTAGGTTGCTTTCTACCACGCACATGCAACGACGAGCATAGCGAGGAGGAGCCAAGTCCTGTTGTAGTGCAAGTGGTGGGGCAAAAATCCTGACTTTGTCCAGTAAGATTTGATAATTTTTCGCCTATGTCTAATTATCCGCGTTTTCGCAAAACCCCTAGGATTTCCGCGAAGATTCGAAGTATCGAATTATCCTACGACATAGATATCGTTCAAGTTGAAAGTACCGGATGTGAAGTTAATACCTACAGACTACGTCTGAGTTTACTACATGGTATTTTAAGCAAAGGTTAGTTGATAATTCTCTAGTCCTCTCTCACATCAATTTTATTGCAATAATAAATTTGTTTTAAATAACCGCTCCATTATCGGCTACCATGACATTTATCATACCATTCTAACTTCTAACGTCAATGTACTTTGTGTAATTTTTAGCCATAATAATAAGTACATAGCTAAACATTGATTCGCAGCATATGTATATACAATGTTCAAAACTTTTTAAGTTAAATAAATGGAATTTCATCAAATCTAATTACTAGTTATTTTAACACAGAGTATATATTTGACTTATGTAAAAAGTATATTCAGGAAAGTAGTATTAAAACTACAATGATTTCAATTTCTCCTCGGCTAGCAGGTTTATAGTAATCACATAGGTATCTGTGCCCTCCTGATTGTGGAGGCAATCACAGGCTTGACGAGCGCAGTTTTACTTCATCACCACAGTTCAAGAGGGGGTATTAAAATTGTAAGGAAAAAGGGCATCTTTGATGGCTTCTCGTAAGTGTAGTGCATAAAAATAATAATAAAACATAATGAAAGTGGGATAACAGCAGTTTTATACAACTTGTTTATTGTTTAACTTGGTGATGATTACTACCTTTCTGGTAAAAAATCGATTAATGTATTGTCAATTCTTTAGCAAACATAACTAAAATAAAATTACCGATACTCTTACAAAACATGTATATAAACATACATTAAGAATTAACACCAAATAACTATATTTAAAATTTGTTTTAATTTCAGACATCCAGCTTATTGTTTAAATAAATTTAAAGTCCTCAGCTTCTTATTAAAACTTTAATAAATCCCCTTTTCCATATAAATCATCGTTTACGTCTAATAAACGTAACAACATTATTCCCAGTTAGTGAAGAATCTACGTGTTTTATTTCACATCCAATGCTTGGGGTGTTTTTATTTTCTATTACCGCGGTAATTTATTACCCTTAACTGGCAAAGACTGTTCATTCGCGGTTTTTCACCATTTTTTTTATTCTATTTTGTTACATTTTTACCCCGGTGTTGAGTTTACTTATTAGGGAAGTGAATAATTCATAATTTAACTGAGTTGAATGGACCAAAATGAAATTATATTTTTGTGGAAAGGATTTGCAGTGACAAATGGCTCAGGCGCAGATTAAGATAAACTGCGTTTCTTGACATTTTTTTTTCGGAGAGTTACTTTGAGACTTTCGGTACAGAACATTTTTTTATAATAAATGGGATTTGACCATAATTTGGTTGAAAGTGTGATCAGTCACTGACGAGCAAAATGGAGGAGAGAAACATGCGGTACGACCCCACATAATGATGTGGTAAAAAGAAAGAAGAGTATGATCGCTTACTTCAGGCGTATTATGTAAAAAGGGCAAAGTATAGGACTATTTCATTCACGGTGGTAATGTTTACTTAGGTATTTGTTTCTACAGAAATATCACTACGTCTTGAAAATAGAAATGTTTATTTTTGGAAAGATCTTATAAAGAAAGCAATAGATAATTCCTAGTAAAATCTTCGAGTGGAAAAATAAATTCTGGTTCGATAAAACGGATCTTAGCTAAGAAATCCCAAGTTGAACTTTCCTGAAAACTGCGTTTGCAAGGCAAATTCAATAATGTATCCGGTTCCGGGAGTCGTTCTATCATTTGTCGCAAATTTCATCCGGATTCTGGATCAATGCGACACTTCCGCGACAATTCCGACGATTCTGAATAACCTTATTACGTATTCTTAAGGTGCGGTGTCCACTGTACTACACTACATTGTAGCATTTTGTTTTGTACATAAGAGTATACTGCTGACCGTGATGAAATGTCAGACTCAGATTAGAGCGTAAAATATGTTCTATGTTTGTTTTTTCATGTTTGTTCATTTATTTCAACCAAATGCAAGTATAATATAATTTATTAAAAGAAAAAAAATAACTATATATATATATGTTGCGGCGAATGTGGATAATGCGGGAATTATGCATAATTACCAGTGCTCTTGGTAAAAGTGAGAAAAACATTCGAATTAATCACATTTACCGGTAATTATACATAATAACCATACCCCTTTGGTAAATGTAGTAAATAATGAAATCAAACATGGCAAAAAACCAAACAGGCAAGGAGGCACCGCACTGAATTATAATTTGTCGGTCTTCAAGGCGAAAGCAAACTGGTTTCTTCTTTACTCTACTCTACTCTACTCTACTCTACTCTACTCTACTCTACTCTACTCTACTCTACTCTACTCTACTCTACTCTACTCTACTCTACTCTACTCTACTCTACTCTACTCTACTCTACTCTACTCTACTCTACTCTACTCTACTCTACTCTACTCTACTCTACTCTACTCTACTCTACTCTACTCTACTCTACTCTACTCTACTCTACTCTACTCTACTCTACTCTACTCTACTCTACTCTACTCTACTCTACTCTACTCTACTCTACTCTACTCTACTCTACTCTACTCTACTCTACTCTACTCTACTCTACTCTACTCTACTCTACTCTACTCTACTCTACTCTACTCTACTCTACTCTACTCTACTCTACTCTACTCTACTCTACTCTACTCTACTCTACTCTACTCTACTCTACTCTACTCTACTCTACTCTACTCTACTCTACTCTACTCTACTCTACTCTACTCTACTCTACTCTACTCTACTCTACTCTACTCTACTCTACTCTACTCTACTCTACTCTACTCTACTCTACTCTACTCTACTCTACTCTTTTTATTTTATGTTTTGCCAACCAAACACCAAACAGAAGGTTTGAGTTCTTGATCCTCTACTCGTGCGATTTATTTATTTTATTTGTACATGTATTTATTCTAATAATATATTGATTCTGATGTTTGATTTCTTTATTTTCTACATTTACCAAAGGGGTATGGTAATTATATATAATTACCGGTAAATATGGATAATTCACTACATTTACCGTGTGCGTTGGGAATTATGCATAATTCCCGGGAATTATGCATAATTCCCGATTATCCACATTTACCGTAACATATACACTAAATTAAAAATGAGTATGTACATTAAACCCAAAATTTTATACATCCACATTTGGTATGGAGCTAAGAACGCTGGCTGCATTCCCACGCTGGATTGCTATAGAAATCCTTTGCGCAAGGAACCAGCAAGCGTTCTTGTTTCCAGTTGTTCTATATTATTTATATCTAAGTACATAGACATATCTATCTTACTAACTACGTTATTAAAATAATATTAACTTTTTATTCAGACAAGTAAAAGTAAAATTATAATTAACTAGCTTTTGCCTGCGGCTTCGCTCGCGTTACGAAGTATGCTTATTAATTAGGTATATTTAGTTAGTAAACAAAAGTCGGAAATACTTTTGTTTAGCGTGTGTCAAAAATTAGGGCCTACAAAACTTCTTTGTGCACAATATTTTTAACTAATCTGTCAGTAGGTGCTAAAAATTATCAAGCTATTGGATGAACTTACTCGTGTGCAAGCAACATAAAACTGTCCATGAGAGAAGCAATGTTCTCTCAAGATAATACCTGTAAATTTGAGAGTTTGCCCTTGAGACTTATTTATTGTCATGGCAAAGCAGACTTTTAGGGGAAACTGCAATCATTTAAATTCGAACGGGATATCATTAGGTATTAATGGGATTCGTGGTATATATACATTTTCCCCTTTCGCACACCCTCTTAATATAATGGCTTCCACTATATTGCGATGCGCATGCAAATAGTTCTGTTGTAAGAGCAATTTCCCTTCGGCTAAACAAAAATAGTAAAATCTAAGAAGATTTATACAAACTTTAATCCTTCATTATATCTCCTATAGGGGCGGAATTTATCAAAATCTTTTCATAGCGAGCGCCTACGTCATAGTAGCTTTATGCATGCAAAGTCTCAGCCCGATCGGTTTAAAACTGACAAAGTTTCATACAAACTTTCATCCCCTATTTACCCCCTTAGGGGTGGATATTATAAAATCTTTTCATAGCGAGCGCCTACGTCATTGTAGCTTTATGCATGCAAAGTCTCAGCCCGATCGGTTTAAAACTGACAAAGTTTCATACAAACTTTCATCCCCTATTTACCCCCTTAGGGGTGGAATTTATAAAATCTTTTCATAGCGAGCGCCTACGTCATAGTAGCTTTATGCATGCAAAGCCTCAGCCCGATAGGTTTAAAATTGACAAAAGTTTATACAAACTTTCATCCCCTATTTCATCCCCTAAGGGGTGGAATTTATCAAAATCCTTTCTTAGCGGATGCCTACGTCATAACATCTACCTTCATTCCAAATATCAGCCCAATCCGTCCAGTGGTTTGAGCTGTGCGTTGATAGATCACTATATCAGTCAGTCAATCAGTCACCTTTGAGTTTTATATATATAGATTGAGATTTTAAGTACCTACGTGCGTAATTATTACTACACAAAATATACCTACTCAAGTCACTTAAGTTAAAGTAAATGTACAATATGTATAATTACATACGAATAGGTAAATCGGACAATATATTTTACAGAGATATAATGTACAAAACCCTACATAATTGATTCAAAAACCCATCTTGGGAAGTTCAGAGGTCAGAACCATTTGAGATTGTCACCGAGAATGGATTTATATGCCGGTCCCAGATTTATTGAAATGATAATTTTGACATTTCAAAAATTTTATAAAAAGATATTTGGGGAACACACTTATTTATTTTGTAGGTTGCTTATTATTCGGGAAAAATAATGGTTAGAAGATATTTTTTCGACGTATTAACTCACTTTTGAGTAGCTAACAGATGATTTTAAACAATATAAATATTATGATTTAATTTATTAAGTGCTAACCTGCACTATGGTTGTTTTTAAATTAAACTTTTATTGGAAAATGAACGAAAATAATCACGACCGGCAGGATTCGAACCTGCGTATTTCTGCTACCGTCAGAACGCCTTAACCACTAGGCTACGGTCTACTAACTGCCAGGCGCGAAAATCCACACTCATTTCCATACACTTCAGACTGAGTGGCTGATGGCGCCACTTGTGCTGTCAGAATATGTCTAACAAGCACTCATATCGATGTACTATTGGACACCTGATATGACGAGAAATGGGCCTTTCGCGTTTTAATTATGAGTTAATTTATTAAGTGCTATCCTGCCGGTCGTGATTATTTTCGCTCATTTTCCAATAAAAGTTTAATTTAATATAAAATATGTAACATCCACGATCATGTAATTATTAGATTTTGCTGTACTTAGTCGTTTTACTGTTGAACTTAAACTAGGTTCTGAAAATTATAGATGTTGATGATTGCAGCTCAGAGAAACATACTTAAGCTGAATGTTACCGATATGTGAATAATATTTGAAACTTGTGCACGTGAAATGCTTAAGATAACCTACCCATATTAATAATTATTACTAGAGGTATATAGGTATATTATAAAAGGCCTCTCTGTGTTTGCTACGGCCCCACTTATGCCTTAAAAATACGGGGCCTAAGGTTCGAGAATCTTTAATTACTAGAGGTACATTATTATAAGGTGCAGGTACGTAACTGGCTTTAAAATACAGGCACTAATTTTAGGTCCCAATCATCTTAAAAGGCTAAAATAGAAACAAATTCGCCGTCCAATCGTGTGGTCTCGATCTAAGAGCTATTCATCAAACTAGCACGGACGTGCTAGCCGGTCAGTCTCCGCTCCGTGCCGTCGGAATATCCGGGATTTCTAGGACTTGGGACATCGTAAAACGTAGGTATACTACATACTACTGACTGAAAGAGGAATTTGACGGACTCTGAATCCTTAGAGGACCTATCTAAGTGGAATAAACGAGTTTATGATCCGGGATCGTGGACAGTTTAGTTTTGGTCAAAGTGGCTGTACATTTGCTCAATGAACTGCTGTTTCTGTTTATTACAACTTGTAATGTCTTATGAGCTAAGCTTTTGAATAGATTAGATACACGTAGAGAGTGAGAGAGAGAGAGAGTCTTGTTACTAATTGATTATCTAGACATGGATATAAATCTTAATATTGAATGAATAATTGTAACCTGTAACTCATTTGCAAATTTATACTCATTCATATGTATTATTTTATTTTATTAGGTTATTCTTTTCCTACATATGGCAATCAAAAGCTGGTAAATTGTAAAAGTTGGCAGCCTGACAATGTATTTTTCTTTTTAATTATGTTTGTTTTGATTTTGATCTTGCAATTATTGTTTTTCGTTGTTGTTTTAATGATTTATATGTAAATAGTGTAGGATTTCAGTGAGGAATGTAGCAGTAGCTTACGTAATACAGGCCCACTGAGGGACCTAGCGCGTGGCACGGTCACAAACTCAAGTACAAAACTGAAATAGCAAGTAAACATCTAGACACTAAGAAAAAAAAATTGTACGCACTATCTTTTGGCTTAATAAATTATTTTGATTTGATTTGATTTTGATAATGTTTTAAAATCTTATGACATTCAAAAAAATATTTTTAGCTTGTTCTTAACTCTATTACTGTAAGCAAGACTAGCTAACATAGCACGATGTGCCCTCAACCAGTATGTTGGGTAGTAATTAAGAAATATTGTTACATTTTTTCTGAATAAATCAATTTTGAATTTGCATTTTGAATAAGGATTATTGTGCTAAAATAAAGAATTCTTACGTCACCAAACCACTTATACCACATAAAAAAATTGACATCGTTCATATAAAGCTAACAATTTCAAAGGCAGACTGACACACGTACAAATTGGTCGTTATTTTATTTTCTTCAATATCAATTTTATCGCATTGTCATTTGTCTTCATAATTCATGTCTCACGCGGTTCAAAGAAATTGCGTATTCCATTAGAGCATTATTTCAGACATATTATACTCACTATATTGAGTTTCAAAACAATTTATTACGAAATGGAACGACTAATGTATGTATTCGAAGCCTTTCAAAACAGGAACGAATTCAGTGAAACGTAAAGGGGAAACGTTCCCAAACAGGATAATTGTCTAAAATTATCTAAATTTCTGGTGTATTTTGCAAACATGCTGTATATTTATTTTTTAAATCGTTGATTGCAGCTGGTACTGTTATTGTAGGCCATTTTAGAATACCTGGCATTGTATTGAAAATTTTAAAAGCTATAGGTATTATTTTTCTTATTAAAAAATTTTGGATTTGATTAACTTTCTCTTAAAAAGATAAACAATGGAGTAACCAATGTAATATTTTATGTTTTTTTTAAAGCATATCATTCATTTTCTTACGGAAACTTTAATTTACTCTATTTTAATTCTATATTACTTTTAATAAACAATTATCCACCGGAAACACACACAATATTTGATATGTTATTTTTTGAACCCTAAAAATAATTTGCATGAACATCTTACATCTGTACCGACAAAAATACAATACGTGTACATTTCGCGAGGAAAAAATGGGGACTCAATTTCTGCAATAATGATATCGAATGTAAAATGTGAGCACCGTATCGTGGTTCGACGAATAATTGACACTGGAAACGTTACTGAGCCAAAATACAGGTCAAAACATATGATAATGGTCAACAATTGAAGTAAGTGTGCCGCGGCGGGATACTGCAGCTCTGAATCACAAGATCCACTGGATACTTAACTCTTACTAGTACACTTTTGACGAACTAAACCATTGCATAGGATTGCAATTGAATTCTTATAATATGTAATGTATGTACACGTAAGTTTTTGGAGAAATAAATGGTGGTTTTTTTTTAATAAAATTATTATTTTAAAAAAACCACCGATGCGGTTGAGTTAGTGGGCGGGGCATAGCCCTATAACAACCAACTGCGATCAAACATTCGGCTATTCCCGGCATCGCAACCAATCTCGAGCAAGCTTTAAGTGCGTGTGGTGTGTGGGAGAGAGATGAAATGTGGAAGCATTTTCGATGCAACAGTTGTAAGGAATTACTATTCTATAGTGTCAATTATTAGCTGAGTGGGTTATTCAGTTAGCTGTCTCAGTCATTTCCGTCCGGGGAACGTTTTGTCGCTGGTTTTCGATTATATGGACTCCTTTGTAATTTTAAAACCGTTTCTGGTGTTGCTATGGTGCTTTTGTGTTGCTTATCCAAATGAGTTTGAAATAAGTTAGTAAGGTAAGAAATGAAATGAAATTTAAAAACGAATGTTATGAATGTTATATATTAACCAACTGATATTAGAAAAATTATCATTTGTAAACTGTGTTTGTCTCGTCTTTCTTTATGTTTAGCTTAATTTACAATTTTATATTTTGTAAGATCACATACATCCTTTATTTACACAAACATTTATCAAATAGTTATCAATTTTTATTACTGAATAATGCAAATAGTACAATATTCTTCGTAAAAATAAGATTTAATTTGCATTTCAATAAACACAGAGAGCTAAAAATGCTAATGGGTTAAGTAAAACCATGTTTTAGTCTAGACTCTAAAAGCCATCTGTTTGCTTTTGACTATTTTAAACTAAATGGATCGTTTAAAGGGTTGTTAAAAATTAAAATAAACAAGTATTAAACAAGTAATATTTTTGTGAGAAGCTAAGAGCGTAAAATGAGTTTAAAAAAGACTTTAGACACAGGTCGGCCATTTTTTCAGAGGCCACTTGACGTCTTGAATGCAGAGGGCTCTTTGCAGCCATACTTTATCGCGTTTCATGGCTAGAATATTCTTTAATATGAAAGTGACAGTACCTAGATTTATTTAAGTTGACATAATTGTATGATAACATACCTATTATTATGTTTGACATGATTTTAATAACAAAAATTTTCATTATATTATTAATAAAACTAGACATTGTAACTTCTAAAATTTTATAAAAACTAAATGTTATAAATTCAATTTGACGAGATATTGTAATTTGTGTAGCATATTCTGTGATATTAGTACTTATACCTATACCTATGTATGATACAACTTTACATTATCAATAAGGATTCTTTATCTTTAATAGGTAAGTGTAAACTGTAATGTTTAATTGTAAACTAATATTAGAAGCATTACGGACTTCATTTTTCTAACGGAATATTTATGGAAATATGAGCGTCTCGTGTATGTTTCTTTTCGTAGTACTATTAGCTCTAGGTATGTACTTAGTCTAGTTAGGTTATCAAGTTAGTTTTATGGTTGAAACTAACCATTTGAATAAGCGTTAGACACAGCCCATGAGGGCGAGTCGTAAGTAGCACACAAGTGTAATAAGCATCTTCTTCTTATCGAATGAGAGTGGCCAACTCTGGTGTCGGGAGTTTATCAAACCACTTTAAGGGCTTCGGACATGGTTTTACGACTGCCGTACTAGACAAACAGCCGGGACCTACAATTTAACAATAAGCATAATATTTAACATTTCACAAGTTATTTCTCCAGAAACTTTCCTTCGTATCTGACTCATCACAAAACTTATATTAAACGCCCAACTTCCAGTTGTCTCACGTGGCATCTTGACACATGCCGTGTTTTAACTTTAGAGTTTTCTTCGAATATATACGTATATATTTATACTCTCTTCAAGTACGACTGCTGTTTACGAATGTAAAGTTTTTCAATTTTGAATTGTGCATAGAAAAGTTATGTTGAGATAAAATAAACCTCTGAATTAAAAAAAGTACGTTTTGTTATCGAATCAGGAATTCTATTATAAATAATTAGAAAATATCAACTTAGATGTTTTCTTGTTCAACAACTCCATGCTACCAAGTGGCAGGAGATGGGACAGAACCGTGAGGAGTGGCGTCTCTTTGTGTCGGAGGCCAGGATCCACTTTGGCTCGCAGCGCCACATTAGTAAGTAAGTAAGATGTTTTCTTATCACTATTAAGGTATGCAAGTAGTCAGTGAAGACAATACACAGCGCCACCAATAAAGTATCAACCTACTGTTTGATACTTTCGTCTACTTACTCCTAACCATTCTTTAAATCATCTGGTCATTGATAGTTAATGAAAATTATGACAAGAAATCATAGTGTTACATGATGATAATAATTATTTATTTGTTTTTTATGATTTGAATACATTTTTTTGATGAGTAAAGACTACAATTTTAGTCATATAGGTACCATTGATTTTTATACATTTGTTTCACTTAGTAAAATCACGTATATTTCCATTTATTTCACACCTATTGTTATTACATTTGAGGCCACTAGGAGCCTAGTTAGGTCACAGCGCTAGCTCGCACAGGCATGTTTGCCCGCCCCGAGCTAAACCCTGTTTTGTTTAGTTGAGCCGGATCGGGCGGATATTACAAACTGGCGCCTGCAACGATTTTGTTACCAATATCGTTCCAATTCTGAAGAGTTTGGGACGAGGTAATATAACCGCTTGTTTTCCAAGATGTTTGCGCTTGGAAAAATATATTTTTAGGTGTTTTCGTCTGCAGTTTAATAGAAAAATACGATTTACAATTAATATTTTTTGTGTAACCATTCAAATTGTACTAACTACGATTTGCACTGTGGTTATTTTTTGTAACTAAAGGACACAGTTAATGTTTTCTATTTCCATTTTCAAAAAGTATGATAAACCAAATTCTCAACCCAATAGTTTTTAACGTTTAGAAAGAAGGAACCGATTTTCTTGATCCCCTCTAAGACGATAACAAGTTCCTAAATCCAAGGCCTATACCCGACCTAGCGTACACCAGAGCCGCTAAGAGATAAGTTGTCGTCTGCGCTGACAGACTTGGATTAATGTGTTCCATTTGGCCTAGTCTCCTATCACTTCTCGCCTCTGCTCAGCCCTTTGAGAATTGTACGAAAAATGTTACGTATATTAGCGGACGTAAGCGGCCTGTTTTCGGCTTTTAACGCAAAATATGTGAGGACAGAATGGTAACTTTTTAGATACTGATTTTAAGAGTTAATGGTATTGATATAATATAAAGAGTTAGGTAGATTTCCTTATTTTTAACCACCAAGAAATTTGAGATATTTGGTTACTGTTTTTCTTGTTTGAATGCTTTCGATTACTGCCCACTCTCAGACAATCTTTGTTAAAATTACTGTTATCCTACTATTCATTGTAATAGTCGACAAGTTAACACATCACACAATATCAATAAAACATCACACAATAATATTATTCTTGAACAAAACACTTTTTAAAATTTATCAGTTGTCATTTTGTCATATGCCAAATTATCAAAAGATATACATAACTATTTTTGTAGTCATTCCATACGCAAGAATATTTATTTATTTATTGTCTACTGTTAGTTATTTACTACAGCTTGTTCACATCTCTTAACACTCATCTTGCAATAACAATAACTACTCACTGGTAATATAAGATATTTGTTCCCGCGTCGTTTTTTTGACGAGCGGAAAATGTGAGCGGGGTGGACCCGCGGGGAATCAAGGACCAACTAATTTCGTGTGCGTCGCTTTGTGATTTCGTTTTTCATTTGGTTTACATTTAGCCTCTAGGGGTTAAATGAAACCGAAAGTATTGTTTATCCCAGAATTCTAAGGGTTCATTTGAAATATAATGTAGTTGCTTTGGTAGTTTTTTTTATGATGAAAACATCATTGTACTAAACATTTTGAAGTATTTTTGAGGGCTATTACTAAAATTATATTTTTTACTATATACAACTATGACTAGTATTGTTTTTATTCCAAAATTTTCGTTTAATATTAAATAAAACGTTGCTTTCGTACTTAACAATGTCTATGCCAGAATATTTTGTTAACATTATCAAAATTTATCGGTTTATAAACCCCTCATAGACATGCAAGAAACAACCGGTCTTACCTACTTCATGAAACGGCATAGTCACTTACCTGCTCGTAATTAAAATTGGCTTATTTTGCTGGTAACTAACTTATTATATTACTTATACAGGGTGTTTTAATTAAGCCAGTTGCTTGGCTAAGTTACCGCGGGTCTATTGTTAATGAAATTTCTTGTTTAATTAAATTAATGCTTAAAATAATACCTACGTAGGTGATTGTTATTGGGGCTCCAACCTAGCTCCATATGGTTTCTCTGGAAATTAACTTTCGTTGTTTATTGAAGCCAGGGTTGTAGTGGCGGGATAAGGTCGGCACAGATTTTTAATCAAACTGGTGCTGGAAGTATAATAAAATGCCGAGAATACAAATATTGAAATGGGATACTTTTTATATTTGGATTTACTTTTTTATTAATTCAAAGAGAAATTGTTATTGCTCATAATTAAAATATAACTTATATAACCGGTAAAATAAAACAAAGTTAATATTACTCGTATGCTAAATAAAAACCTACCTAAAATGTATAAAAATAAATGTGTGAAATGTAAGCTGGTTCCGATAGCGTCATTTATTTTTCTTTCTTATTTAAAAATATATAAACATGTACTTATGCCAGAGGTCTTTGTAAGCGACTTCTTCTTCAATAGTATCCAGCTATTGCTTGTTTTAACCTACTTTAATCTACTTTCAACAACAGTTTTTGTTTAAAATTTCACTATATTGACCTTAAAATCCCTCATGTCTCGTCCCTAAGGCCACCTGGATGGCTCCTTATAAAGTCGTATACTTAATAGATGCTTGAGCCCAAAAACGATAAAGAGGCTCATCTGCATGCGAACTCCGTTAGCTTTAATTACTGCCCCCTCGGGCGTGTGTGGTGAGAGCGCGTTGAACCTGCTACCGAATATATGTACACTAGTGGACGCCCGCGGCTTGGCTCGCATTATTTCAGGATAAAAAGTAGCTTATGACACTCCTAACACTTTATACTACCTACATACCAAAAATCATGATGATTCCTTCAGCCGTTTTTGCGTGATGGGCGTTTAAATAAACAGACAAAAATTCTATAAAACTGCTGAAACGTGTTTTGTTATGGATTTAAAGTATACCCGAACTTTTTTTTTAATATATTTTATTTTTGGATTTTTTTATCTTCTTCAGCTTTATAATATCTATAGAAGATATGTGCTTAAAGGATAAACAAATAAAACACGTAGTTTGTCTATCATTGAGTTTATTAAATAAATATAAGACACAGATCATTAAATAATTCATGTACCAAATATGAAATGTAAATACTGTTAACATTACACCTATTTTATTTGCTTTTTTTCAATTCTACCTTCAATTACTACAGAACGAGATGGAACTTTGGAGCTGAAAGTCTACTGGTAATATAAAAGTAATATCTCGAACTAAAGGTCAAAATAATATCAGTCATATGTACACGAACCCTTACTAACCGTAAAACTGTAAAGGAGCTCATTGGAAATGTTCTTACTTAATAAGGATATCCGGCTATTTTAAAGGGTTAAGAACCACTGGATTAAGAGCCAAATTTTATGTGTAGTGGAGATATCCAGTATATGTTTAGCATAAATGCTTTTATGTTAAGTGGTTAGAGATACATTTTACCATGCACACATTTTTATATGTAGTTATAATGTTTAAAATATTGTTGATGATTCCTTTATAAAGACAAGGGAAGAAAAACTAAACATACTACTTCTAACTACTGCAAAAAGGGGCACTTAGAAAATCTTTAGAAAAGCCTAAAGATAATTTAAGTGCTCCAGCCCACTACCTCTATAATATATTCTGTACTAAAATCGTTATAAGTACATAATGTATTGGTAATAAGTTCGTATAGTAGCTACCTATCTTCGTTCAATATAATATCCAAATTGGTCCAGATGTTTGAGCAATGAAAATGAAAAAAAAAAAGGAAAAAAAAATACACAACCGGAATGTGAATTGATATTATAATTATAGACGTCCTGATTTTTTTTATTTAGTTCACAAACAGTTACGTACCGTTGGTCGGGTAAATTCATACTTAAAATATGTACAAGATGTAAATGTAAGTTATAAATAAAAAGCCTCACGTAAAAAAAAACAAAAAGACCATGTAGCTCCGCGAGTGATATAATGTGAATATTTCTGAATATTCATCGAGACTTGTTTCGGAGTTTATTCCTTTGCCAAGTTCGAAATGCAGCGAAATAATGAAGGCACAGCAAGTTCGGTCCGGCTGCGAAGCGCACTAATTATTCTTCGAGGCTTTGTTATACTTGCGATGGAGACAGAACGGGGGGAGGAAGCTATAATTACTACTCAGTACTCAATGCAACTGAACTTTGTATTAAAGTAACAAGGCCTCTTTTAGTTTGTTGTTTGTTTTACCAGCGCTGTAATTAACGGTTTGGTGAAAAAATATGGCACTGTGTCAATAGTTCAAAGGAAGTAGTTTGTAAAACTTTGGTGAGGAAAAAACGGATACTTCAATCATGTGGCAAACGGCTTACTTACCCATATGCTTTACTTAGCTTTACTTTTGCTGAAAATACTTATTCAGCTGTAAGTTGTATTAAAAACCGCTGTTTTATACATTTTGATTCAATGTTAACCATAAATCCCTTTATAGCTTTAAGTTACTTCTAGATAATATTAAAATCAAGATACCATCCCATCTTCCTTATTACAAACAAGTTTTAAACAGTTTTCAAACTAAAGAAAAACTCCGTCGCAATTCGTTTTATTTGCATATGATTCATTTCTCAACTGTAACCGTAACTATTTATATTCAATTTACGGCGCCTATTAAAGACATTGCATCGGCGAGCAGTTAGTTTACAGTCGGGCCACGTCGGCGCCTCGTGTTGCTGCGACGTGGAATATTAACAATCCAACCAGTTGTACAACTACGCTAGTTTGCAGAAAACTGCCTTTTAGCAGACACTGAAAAATAAAATCTAGTTGAGTATGCGCGCGGCGGCCGGTGAGAAATGAAAAGAGTTTTGCCCTGTTCTTAGGGTTGTGATATTTTTGACTCTTATGCTTATGTAAGCATATGATTTTGGACTACATACATTGCATGACATCACTATCAATTAACTTCAGACAAGGTTCTGTTGCTCTATACACAAGTTAGTATCATGTAAAATTGCTCTTAAATATAACTGTCTAGTTTGGTTTATGGAAAATAATCAAAGCCTAAGTTATTTGAATGTATCTCTCAAATCCAAAGCCAATGTACACGCAGATAAATTCTAAAAAAAAAAAACAAAAAAGATAGAAAAAGTTAGATTAGGTATTTGACGTGGTTATTTTTTAAAACTATTTTTGCAAATTAATTCGCTATTTCACGTGGTTTATTATTTAATAACCATTGTACTTTATTACAATAATGCAACAGTAAGTTTTCGATTCATACACTAAAATAATTAATCAAAAACCAATGCAAACCCTACCAATAGTTCGTATGCTAAAGAGTTCGGCTGAAAAACTGTTTCGGATTTAGCTGGAATTCAGATTATCAAGGTTTGGGTATTCGTGTTCTGGTGAACAGTTTTTGTAACTGCCGCATTTTGCGTTTGTTGGGGACAAAGTTATACTTTATTTTTCTTAATTCATATTTGTGCTGGTCAACTGCAGAGGTAACTGTAGTTCTATCTCTGGATATATATGTATCTATATACATAGGTACATATGTATTTATATTTCACAGTAAAACATTTCTTTTTGTAACAATTACGTGATTGATGGTTGACGATTATAATATATTTGAAATTCTAAACGGATATTCCAAAATTATACACTATATAACGACTTTTTATGTATTAATGTTATCAAACATTTTGACTGCAACCAGTTAAAATAATAGACATAATTATGTATTCTTCTATAAAATCAAATATTTCCATGTAATATTGCTTGTACAGAACATGAAACGATATGATTTCACACTAAATTACTCATGTACGTTGCAATTTCTAACTTCCTTTACCTGTGCAATCGGTTGTGATGCCAATATTACCACCGACCGTTTACAATTTCAATATTTCTACTATTAGTTGTATATTCACAGAATAGCTAGTCTGTTGACTGATCATTATTGTTTTAGCTAGTTAATTTTGTTATATGTTTTTCAATTAATTATTTAAAGTGACACATAGTTGACATCAACTTTAATGCCCAATGATATGCCTAAAAATAAAGTAATTCTACGTTAAACTCAGCGTTAGCATATTAAGTGACTCAGTTCTTTTTTTAAAGAAATGCCTGAGGTTTTAAATGGTTGTGTGTGTGTCGGTTTTTTTAATACGCACACAAACTGATTGTTTTTTAACTATTTGATGTAGTTAGTGGTTTTCTTTATGTCCCATTTTAGAACAAAAGTTATCTCTACTGAGGGTCGTGACTCTCCCACAGAATTAATTCGTCAAGAGAGATCTCATGGTCACATACATCGCGGTGGGCGCCCAGGTCCTTCCAAGACACATATCCTTGCATATTGTAGTCCTCAAACATGTTGGCTTCCTCATGACGTTATCTTTCACACTTTCTTTAAGCCAGGACAAATATACACTTAACCTAAGATACAGATCATTAGTGTGGGGAGGATTCGAACCAGGGTACGTTTGGATGCAGACACTGGAACCGCTGTGCCACAATCGCTTTTTTATAGCTATCTATAACTTGTTTAATCTATAATATACAAAATTGCGCTATTTCAATGTGTACTGCTCCGTGTTTCAAATTTATTGCGTCGTCTATTTTGAAACAAGTATTTGATATAATTTACAATTCCACGGTAGGTACTCTTTATAGATTGTGAATGGGTATTTCAGTCGTGAAATGAGCTTCTACTCGGAAATAGACGAATCTATTTACAACCTCAATCCCAGGTACGTACCTGGCACTTTAGTTCTTGTAGAGTACCTAGAACAAATTATAAAGCTGTTTGTAGTCTTTTACTTAAATTTTTATTTGTATATCATGTTCTATTTTTTCTAAATCTATTAAAAGGTAGCTTTTTAGTTGTGTCAGAATTTTAGTAAGTTGATTTACTTTTTTTTTAACTAAAACAGGTTTGCGCTCGACCATAGTTTGTCTTATAGTTAGCCATAGTCTAAGATGGATCGTGCTCACCCAATAAGAACCGGTTTACTCTAGCTTAAAAGATCTTTGGATTATAGTACTGACCCCCTGGTCAATTTACACAGTTGTTTTTTTTTGTAATTTTAGTTGAATTTGATTTTGCAATGAATGATTATGAATATGAATTAAGAATTAATTAGACTTCTATTTTTGGCATATTTGAGAAAACTTTATGTTATCACACACAATGTGATAAAAGTATTATTAATTCGTTGCAGCTTCCAACACAAACTATGTTTAACTATGTACCATTTCCAGTATACGTCTGGGAGGACTCGAGTAGGTAATATAAGTACGAGGTACAAGCAGACCCGGCGCATGTCAGATCGTTTATTGAGGAGTGTACGGGCCAGTGGCGTGAGAACATGACGTAAGCTGGCCTGTGTCCCGACAAGGAAATGCTGTATTTTGAGTGACCAGTACCTTGCTTTTTACACTGGTAGGTATTTTACAGTTTAGCCTCAGTGACTTTTGCACAAGCTACACTATTGCCCAAAGGGGAACATGCACGAACGGAATTCAGATTAGTTTTTTTTATTACTCATAGCTGTACAACACTGTATTTTATGCACAATAAACAATTTATTATTATTATAATTATTTCAGCAGTAATTACAACACAGTCATATTTGGCATTTCATCATTACAAAAGAGAAATAGTTCTCAAACGAGGTTGTACGTACATATGTACACCCCGTTACAACAGCGTTGCTTAGTTTTGTAAGGTTATTGGAGAGTCACTATGCATTGATATAAATTATTTTTGTATGTAACTAAATAATAGTAACTAGCCAAAATCTGACGAATGTATATGTTGACGTCCTATATAAATCATATCTATGTAGTGGTTACGCGTGAAAACTGTTGCTTGCCGATTTTAGGATATATTATAATACCTAATAAAGTTCTTTGTTGTATAGAGAGCTTCATCTGATTCTTTCAGTATTAAACTGAGTGCAGTTTCGTAATGAAAAAATACTTTTTAAGCATCAATCTCGTAATCAAAAGCTCAAGTTCTGACTCCAACTATACTTCCTCTAGTTGGTAAGAAAAGAGAACTGTGGAAGCGATGAGCCAGAATTATGCTCCAGGAAACCGGGAACTATGGCCCAAATGGGTGGTATGCGGCCTACAACCTCCCCGCTGCCGGCTTAGCATGGGTACAATGTTTCACAAATTGATCGAAATAACATTTCAAATGAACTGAACTAAATTTAGAAAAGTACATTTGATTTTAATTCTTCATATTTAATAATATTCGTCGTATTTAATCGTATTCGTCGTATTCCTCATGTCTCAGGGTCGTGACCTCTATATACTATGATGTTTCTTCTTATAACATTATTCCACTTATACCTGTCCAATTTAAAGTCAATTTCCTAACGTTAATTAAACACATAAGATTTGAATGAACAAATGAGTGATGAACGGGTGTTATTCTAGCATTATTTTTACTCAATAAATGTTTTTATCCAATTCAAAACTTTCTTAACCTAAGATAAATACGCTTAACTACCATGATAAATAGGCTCTACACTTTCTAGTGATGAGTATCTATGTATATTTTTCACATCTATAAATAAACAATACGTTTACGATTGCAATTCACATATGTGTATTAAATTATATTGAAGCAATATTGCAACAAAGATCATACTAAGCCTCTTGGTAAGTTGGTTACGTCCCTGGTAAATCACATTGATGTGCTTATGAGTATCGCGGAGCTCATAAACAGGCTCGGCCTTTGTTCTAGTTTCTTGGATTGATTGCAATTGTGTTTACCGATGTTGTGCCCTGGGTTGAAATTCTTCTAAGAATTTAATGTGATAACGGTTTTGATTTTCTTGAGACTTCTCTGTGCTGATTTGGATTTATATCTTAGAGAACAATTATTTATTAAAACTTTACTATACTCATTTTTTGTTTACTCTGGCACCAGAATTTTGTTTTTGGTGTTTTTGTTACTTATGGTAATAATATACAACCGTAACTTGATGATTGAAGGTCGAGCATGTCTGTACGGAATTAGAACTGACAATCTAAATAACATGCTAGAACACACCGTTAGGCGTTCAGGCCAATTTACTATTTCAGAATAAGCAACTAAATATGTGAGTGGCCAACTCTGTTGTCGAGAATTTTCGAACCGCCCTGGGGGCCTCTGTCTAGCTTTATGACCGCCGATTATTTAAGAGCGGTCATTGGTAATTATAACTATTTTCCACTAAAACCATCCACAATACATTAATATAACATACATTTGTTGTATCAAGATTGTCAGATATGAAAATGAATACCTGTTTCTGGTCCTGAAATGTCCTGTACCACATTTTGATGAGGACGCGTAAACAATGTGTTTTATACAATGCAATTGTTTTCGAAATGTCCACAACTCTCTCACAGTCCACCATCGAAGCTATTTATTCTATTTCACATTAAGGTCTGTGTTACATATTACAATACCAAACGCTCGTTATATTAATTTCGTGACGCAAATGCACAGTTGAAATACAGATGTAACAATTTAATGGTGGAAACGTGGAATAGAATTATCACCTAGCCATGCTATTGTGTAACATTTGAATATAGCTTTAAATATTTCACGTCACTAGAAAGCTCAATACTGGCCATGATTCTAAATTAATTTGTTAGGACTACTATCAGACATACTATAATTTGTCGGTCTTTAAGTCGAGAGTAAACCGGTTTCTTCTAGGCAAGCGCGCTAGATCGTAGATTACAACGTTGCTTAACATCAGGCAAGTTGTAGTCAAGCGTGAGCCTATCTAATGTAAAAAAAAATACTCAAAATTCAAAATAAATCATACATAATTAATGCCTGCAATTTGTTATTTTGTAATGCTTTATATTGCTACATCTATTTTGATGATTATATTATGTTTTAATATGTACTTTTCTCCAAAGTGTATTATTTAACAAAATTAATACAATAATCAAAACTTTCTTTCAAATCCGACCATGAAAGAACTTGGTATAGTCCAGCACTAATAAGAGTTGCCTGTACTAATTTACTATACTTAGAAAGTTAAGTCAAAGTGCTTAACGACTGCCGTATTATGACAAACAGCGGAGACCTACAATTTAACGTGTCATCCGACGTACGGAAGCTCCCAAAATGGAATGCCACTTTTTGGACAACCATTCAAGGACTGACCGCATCTACAATTGCCTAACTTAATTCCCATTACATCACGTGTGGTGTAAATATGTAAAGTTTAACTTCTGTCATTATACGCTGCGTGGTTTTGCTGACGTGTTTGCGAAGTGGCCACAAAAGAGTCGTCGGCGTGAAACAATTGCCGGCCTGGCTTGTTACCAAAATACTGCAGTACTACTGCGTGAGATACATTTTGCATAATTTTAGAGTATAACCATAGCATAAATGATAAATAAATAAATAAATATTCCGGGACATTGCACACAGCGCCATCTAGCCCCACACTAAGCTAACGCTTGTGTCGTGGGTACTAGATAACGGATATAATACTTATATACTTTTCTTTTGTAAATACATACTTATTATACCTATACATACAAACGACCAAACTCAACACAAGTAATTATAATTTTTTAAAGTACATAAATACTTGTGTCATGCGGGAATCGAACCCGTGACCTCTAGATTAGAAGGCAGAGCCACAGATGATGGTATGTTACTGTGAAATATTGCTCACGAGACGGTTTATATTCAAGAACGTAGGTTATGAAACTAATAAAGCGTCCAGACAAGCCCGTAGTAAACTTTAAGTTATTATATACATCTTTAAAAAATATAAACTAGACAGTGTTAGTAAAGTCCACGAGTACAAGTTACACATTCAGATCTTATCGTTATTACGTTAGGCTTTGTACTAAAAAAAAAAACATGAAACAGATTCTGTGAACATTTAATAAAACTTACTTCGAAACCGCTAAGCCCGGCGTCCAGAGTTTCAAAATCCCACCTAAGTGTGACTTAAAAGCTCAGTTTAAGTAAGCTGTAAAATGGTACAAATAGAGAATTCTGGAAGAGACTGTCCTCTCACATAGCTGGGTACGGATTTATTACCTCTTACACAGACCCTGGTGCAGACTGGATTAGTATTCTTCGTACGTACCGCGGAAACCTCATTTATTTAAATAGCAAAAACTGGAGGAGGAAGTCATGTTTTGACTTAATATTTTCCGAGTTTATCCCCTTTGAAATAAGTTCAGAGGTAAAATGTAATCTTTTGTGACGCTGAATTGCTGCCAAGAGTTATTAGTTTGAGAGTTAGGAACTCTTGAGCAGAGGCAATCTTAAATTGAAACTCTAATGACAAAGTTGGCTTGTAGGTAAGTAGTGTAAATTACAATTTAGTTAAGGAGTACAGCAAGAGCTCTAGACAAGTGTTTGTAAACTTTTTGAATTAAAACTAGTTGGGAGAATAGATGATGGTTGTTTGTTACAAGATTGGCTTCAAATATTGCTAGGTTTAGTAATTTAAGTACCTATATTATAGTCGCGTTAAATTGTAGATCCTGGCTATTTGTCTAGTACGGCAGTCGTTAAGCCATGTCAGAAGCCCTTAGGGTAGCTTGATAAACTCTCAACACCAGAGTTGGCCACTCTCATTCGATAAAAAGAAGAAGAAGTAGCGTATGTGAGATAGCCAAGCGTGAGACTAACCCTCAGGCACGGTTCATGATTGCCTCGCATCCCATTATTTTTATATTTAAAATGCAGCATTATGCAGTAAACTGTTTTAGTCATAGATGATGTCAAGCTAGTCATATAAAAGCAAAAGTATGTTAATGATATGTTATTAATGTGTCTTTTTCATTCACGTTCGACAAGCTAATCCTACTTGTATGAAATTAGAATAGAAATCCTTTCTTTTCCTATCCCGGGTAGTCGCTGGTAGCACCTCACCATCACTGCTTATTCATATATTAATATATTTTCATTAAACCATTTTACATGTCAAATTAAAATAAAATACATATTGTAATAGTCTTATGTCCTATTGACATATTATATTGAGTATTCTTAGTCACAAATATATATTTAATATACATAGGTACATCAAGTAAAAACATACTTATATTTTCAATTGGTCATAGAACGAGTGCCTGATAAGCCAGCGCTGCAACCTAGACTTAAAACTACCTAGGCTAGGAGCATCGGTTATAGACACCGGTAATTTATTATATATATTTGGGCCCATGACATGTGTGAGCTTGGCTGATTTATCCAGAGTTCGATTTATTCCCACAATTTTGCGAGAATCACGCATTTCGTAAGGTACGCTTATATTATAAACAACATTGTGAGAGCGAATATCAGTTTAAATCATACAATACAGTTAATCCCGAGAACAAAGCATTCTTCCTGCATACTAATGGCAATTTTCAATTTGCGAGGTTCGCGCTAGAAGCCGGAGCAAGTGATTCTATGAAATAATCTGATTCTTTTGGTTTCCTCGCCTTCTCAACTTTAATTAGAACTGTGCTGTTTGCTTTATCAACGCTTCACGTTTTACATTTTGTTACTGCGCAGAATACTGTAAATATTACGCTGTTTGCAATAATGAGAGGGTTACAATTAGGTAGAAAACACTGTATGTTATGCAAAATAAAGATATGTTTCAAATGTTATTTTTCTATCTGTAGTCAATTTATAAGGCTACATTAAAATAGGACATTTTGAAACTTTATTTACAACTAGCTGTTGCGCGCGACTTCGTCCGCGTGGAATGGTTATTACCATATAAACGGTTCTAGTGAGTGAACCTTAAAATAAAGACATATACTGTTGCAAACATTTTGTTAGATCATATCAAGAGGAATAATTCATTCATACATATTTTTTTGATATCTTGAACCGTTATTGCAGCGCAAGTAACGGAAGCCCTCAAAGATGAATAATTTTCCCCGTTTTTTCCACATTTGCTTTTGTTTCTTCGCTCATATTCTCATTTGCAGCGTAATGTTATATAGCCGTAAACCTTCCTCGATAAATAGTCTCTTCAACACAAAAAGAATTTTTCAAATCGGACCAGTAGTTCCTGAGATTAGCACGTTCAAACAAACTCTTCAGCTTTATAATATTAGTATAGATAATAAAATAAAAACAAGGCAAGAAAAACTAAACATCTTATTTCTAACTACTACAAAAAAGGGGCACTTAGAAAATCTTTAGAAAAGCCAAAAGATAATCTAAGTGCTCCAGCCCACACATAGGTTTACACTTAAAATAGGTATACTTACACAGATATCACGTTTATATTTTTAACAAATAAATTAAAATATCAGACATGTGTTAACTTAGCTGTGTAGTAGGTAATTGTTATAGGGGCTACATCTATTGTTTTAGGAATAGGAATATTAGGAATACCTTCTCCCACACAGCTATAGATTACTCGGGTCAAACATTCCACTGCCTACGTAGTTATTAGGATCTGAACTGTATGAAGTTATTGTAATAGAAGGTCATTTTACATTAAGACAATATGTGTTTAAAAATAATATCTTTGTATATAATATGGACTCATAAATAAACTCAGAAGGGGTAACTTTTAGATGTAATGATGAAAACACTTAGTAACTTATAAGTCAAACTAATAGAACATATTTAATTTGGACTAATTGATCACAAGGATGGACATTTATTATCGGAGCCACACTCGTTATCCATATTTATAAGATGTTATTTATTAACAAATAATAAGTATTTATCGGTCTATTTACTTACCATAAATATTGTAGGTTCAGACAGATATATACGAGTACTCCTAATATTGAAATATAGAATAACATACAGACGGAACAATCGGTTATTCAGCAGTAATCATGCGTTATATTCCCCACACGCTTCTACCGATTCAAAGGAAAAATACATTTCAATTGTTTATTGAATCCGTACCTCGCTTGCCATAACTTCACTCTCAGGGGCTTAGGGACATAGTGTATACTAGTTTTTAGTTACAGTTCTTTCGAAAAAGTACGTGATTAGGTAGAAAAAACGACAGCAGTTTGTGAAAACTAACATAATACATTCAGTACGCGTCTACCTGCATTGGTAAATGTTAGTATAGATAAAATGTAGCAAGATTTTAGGTTGATGTCTGAAATCATTTCAAATATGCTTTTTTACGTTATACTGAGGTGCTTAGGCACTTCTCTCTGGTAAAAGGAAGAAACGTCAACAAACCATAAAACTTACTTTAGTTTTAATGTAATTATATGATAAATTGAATGTTTTATTTCTGCGAATAATATCTTGGATCACTCATTTGCCCTGAAAAACAATAATTTTGTGTATGATGGCTTCAAAGTATGTTTATTTTTTTTTCTCTCTCTTTCTCTCTAGGTAAGTAACGTATGATCTTAAGATCATGATTAAACGGTAGCAACCATTTAAATTCATTTAAAAATAATATTTTTTTTTACTTGGGATAGGTTATAGGTTTGCGTTTGACTACAGTCTGCCCGATGTTACACTGTTAAGCATTGCTGAAGCCTAGGATGTAACACGCTTACCTACCTACCTACCTATTAACTCTAGATTTAAAGACCCCTGGATTGCAAGTTTTCTTCCTCACCTTTTATTCTGTGTCGCTTTGTGTGATGAGTATGTACTGATACATTCTGCATGCAGATTGCCTACTGTTTTACCTCGACGGTTATGTACTGGCGTGGAAAACTGGCTTACCTCTGCAGCGATTATATGTATGTGAGGTAAAAGGAAATTACAATAGGCAAATATTATTAAAAATAAAAATAAAATTACTATATTTATGTTGCATCTTTTCAAGATATCTTCTTTTTTTTCTTTTATTTAGGTATGTATTTACTAAAGGACTAAACATATGATTTATAAAGTAGACAATAACAACAGCCTATCTTTAATTAGGAAAAATAGACATGTTCGCTACTCACTGGAAGCAGAAGCGCACATTTTATCTAGCTAGGGTTAATTTCCTATCCTACTTACCTTTAGTCCCTTCCTTACCTTCCCTGTAGCTACTAAAAAATATGTATTTTGTAGAACTATCATTATCTATGCGCATCTGCTTTTACAATGTGCTGATCATCGGAAATTTTCCTTTACATGCAAGGTGAAATGATACTTAAGCAGTTTTGTATAGAGTTGATATTGATTGAGAAGTTGAATACGATGTTCGATGCCCAATTGGGACAGACGTGGGCGGCAAACACGAGTTTCCACTGATTGCGAATGTTTGACCATCGCGATATGGTCAGCAAAACAAAATATCGGACAAGTTTTATCTGATACGCATTGACTTAACCAAGGTCATATCTTTACGGGTGAAAGTTTTGTAGTAAACCTTTGAGATATATTTATGATACATCAGCAAAAAAAAATGTAGCTCTCATTTATCACGTTCAACTACGGTACATAACTATTTAAATATGACAAATCAGGAATAATATTACCAGCCAATCATTTATTTGCTGTAGATTTATTATAATATCCATTAATACTGCATAAAGAGAACCAATGTTAAAATAATATGAACATTCTATTTGACAATCGAAAATGTTTTTCAAACAAATGAATAATAGTTAAGGTAATGTTTGGTGCTGGCTGCAACACACTAATAACATATTGTTATACCTTTAACAAAATAATCGTCATTTTCCAACGGTACATACTAACGAACCGATGTTCAAACGACAAAATGTGACAATTCATTAAACTGAAAAAGAGTTCTTTTAAAAACGTGTCGTATTAAAAAACAAATAAGGCAACGTAAGTCTGAAATTGATTCAACAGCATGTGTAAACTCTTTTGTAGGCACGGTGTTCTATTTTGCACTAGATTTTATAAATAGATAAACGTGAGTACTTAACGAATTTTAGGATTTAAATTTAGATTTAGGTACGAGTTTTAAACAAAAGAATTATACGTAGGTATGTAAGTTAAAATCATAGGCATTTTAAAACGCGTCTATATAGGGTGACTGTTTATTTATGAGTTCGAACAAAAATATTCTTTGTTTCTTTTGTTTTTTAAAAGGCAACGGTGAAAAGTCAGTGAAAGAGAATTTGGTCGAAATTTTCACTCTGCATTCTCTGCAAAAGGCTTTCGATGGATTTATGGGTCCAATCCTACACCGCAAAAATCCACCGCTTCCAGTCATTGTGTTAAGTGTCAATAAACTTTTTCATGGCGCACCCGTGGTGTTACTGGCTGGGGAATATTTTTAAACCCTTATTTGAGAATTTTGTTGATGTTTTTCTTAGCAATTTTCACAATTTTCGGGGGTAGGTTCTTAATGTACCTTATATGGCAGAATATCGATATATCACAGCCACTGCCATTAAGTTTTATGATACAATGAATCAGCTCAGTAAAAAACATCAAAATAAGTATCGATTTTCATAGGTTTTCTTTTAAATTTTCTCTTCTTCTTATTGCTAACATTACTACAAGAATCTATCTTAGATAAAAAAAACAATTGTAAAATCACAACTCTTATTCAAATACACTGAAATAAATCGCCAACACTGCTGAAACACAAGTCGAAACAAACATCAGCTAATGAACAAAGCTTGTTGAAAGTCGAAGTCGGTTGATCCCTCAGTACATGATAACGCCATTCCAAAGTTTGCTAAGCTGAACCGGGCTGGTACAAAGGACGGCTGTGGTGGCAACGTAAAGTAACGGTATGGGTGACATTTGACAAATTGTTTCTGAATACGATCGTAAAGATCAGAATCTACTCATGTGTCTTAAAGTAACAATATAAATAACAAATGAAATAAAATACATATTTGCCCGAATATTGTCATATATTGATGTTAAAATTATAATATTGAATCAAATATTCTGCCGATAGGCGTGCAAATATTATGGTTTGTCTAATGGTTATTAGGTACACAATTTTGTTAATAATTTATAATTTACAAATCGAGAAAGATAGCACATATACGTACTTAAAAATCTATTGAGCCGTTCATATAGATATTATTAAATTGGCAAAGAAAATGCTTGTTTAGTTTGTAGTCCTGTGTTAAGCTAAATTTTGATTTGTCAAGTAATTCCATTTTTATTTTTTAGTGATAACAATTTCGGTCGTTTGTTTATAATTCTCAATAAGACCTACAAAAACTAAGAACAGGAAAAGTTTTGTAAAACTCAGCCTCCCCCAACCTCCTTTTCCTGAGCAAACAAATTATAAAGTTAAAATCATCCTAACCAACTATTTATTCAGGACAATGTATATTTCATTTTTACCAAATTACACACACTTAAAAATTAATTCCGGGCCCGAGCATTCGTTGTCACCACAGGCGTAATTAGAATAATACATTTTCTTTGTACCAACAGCGTTTTGTTAAGGCTGAGACAGGGATGAAGTTAGGTTTAGATTATTTGGGTAAACAGTTTTTTTCAGGACATTGCACACAGCGCTATCTAGCCCCATACTAAGTTAACGCTTGTGTCGTGGGTACTAGATAACGGATATAATACTTACATACTTTTCTTTTGTAAATAAATACTTATTATTCATCACGTAGATTGGTATCTCTTTGTAGAGACGTATGCCCCAGTTTGGGACGCAATGTCACATCAGTTACTTTTTATCTTGAGCATTGAGATGTACAAAAATATACTATGTACAGGAGATCATTTTTTAATTAATCTTTCATAGCCATTATGAAATTCAAACCATCATATCTTCATAAAATCTTGGTTTATTTTATTCGATTCTATTATCTTTTTCTTGTGGTTCTTGGTTCACTTTACGTAACCCAGCTGTTCCTAGACTACGTCCCTGTTCTAGGAATGTTTATTAAATAACCGCAGCTCTTGTTTTCGTATGCGTGTACAGTAACAAAGAGTTAATTTGCTTCCTTATTTCCTTTTCTTCGCGTTGTAAATTATTTATATGTACGGCGACCATGTTTGACGAAGGGGTGTTACGTGACATGCCTGCAAATATAAAACGTGACAAACTCCATCAATGTAGGCCTCTCTATCTCATTGTTGTTATTGATTTTGATCGAAAAGTGCCTATGTAACAATGGGTGGATAAATTAAGAATAGAAAGAATGAATACGAGAGAGCAATCACAGCGTACCTTATTTTCTTATCTTGCATTCTTAATTTCATTATGAAAAACTAAAAACAAACGATGTGGTCGAGTATTTCATAAAAATAAATCATGTTTACTCTTGAGACTAACAAATTTAAGTCGTCGTAAAGTAACTGCGATTTGCTGATGATATCGTTATAATGGCGGAAACGCTGGAGGAGCTGCAACAAATGCTGAACGACCTAGCTGATTCATCTCAACGCATCGGTCTTCGGATGAATTTGGATAAAACCAAGGTCATGTGTAACGAGTACGTTGCTCCGGAACCGATAGCTGTAAATGGCTCCCCTCTGGAGATTGTCCAAAAGTATGTCTACCTAGGGCAAACGCTCCAACTAGGTAGGAACAACTTCGAGGGCGAAGCCAGTAGAAGAATACAGCTGGGTTGGGCGGCATTTGGAAAACTTCGTCAGGTTTTCTCGTCCTCCATACCGCAAAGCCTAAAGACGAAAGTCTTCAATCAGTGCGTCCTACCAGTAATGACTTACGCTGCTGAGACGGGGACACTTACAGCAGGATTGGTTCACCGTTTCAAAGTTGCTCAGCGTGCTATGGAAAGGGCTATGCTTGGAGTTTCTCTTAGGGATCGTATCCGAAACGAAGTAATTCGGCAGAGAACAAAAGTCACCGACATATCTCAACGCATAAGCACGCTGAAGTGGCAATGGGCCGGTCATATTTGACGCAGAACCGACAACCGATGGGGTAGGCGAGTTCTGGAGTGGAGACCGCGGCTCGGCAAGCGTAGTGTAGGGCGCCCTGCCACAAGGTGGAGCGAGGACATCATGAAGATAGCAGGGAACAGGTGGAGACGAGAAGCACAAAGTCGGGCTGAGTGGCGTGCCTTGGGAGAAGCCTATGTCCAGAAGTGGACGACCGTGGGCTGATAATGATGATGATGATGATGAAAGTAAAATAATTTGTACAGTATTTTAAAGGTACATTTATAGTGAAAATATGTAGCTTATTTTGCAAATAAACATTTTAGTATGAAATATAGCAATCATGCATCACCCGTATACAAAACAGAACTTCAGCAGATAAATAGCAATGCCAGCCAATGCGGCCTCTGTCCAGTGTTGACTAATACATGATCGTGCCACCATGTTGCAGCATTCATAACGACACAATTGTATTTGAGAGGACCTGATCCATGAAGGATATGAATATGAAACATATAATTTAGATATGTATTAGATACCTTTGTTAGTGATAGAATTAGAATTTTACATATACATACCGGTTGCGTGAGAATTTGATTGAGCATATACATATAAAGAATAAAGAATTAAATAAATTTATTGTCACATGAAACATTAAATAGACACACTGTAAAAAATAAGAGTTCAAATAAGAAGTTTCATGTCACAATCCGGCCCCAACTCAGCATGTGCTGGATGCAAAAAATCTAGCGCTGATCTTCCGTTGGGACCGTATATAGGTATAGCCAGCCTAGTTTTAAAAATAAATGTATATTTAAGATTCTAAAAATCGAGCTAAAATAACATTATTCAGCTGTTTACATAAAATATCATAGAATTTGTTACACATTTGAAAGCTACGATGTCACAAACCAATAATCGAGTTCGTAACTGTTCGTAGCACTATCGTAGCTTCGTAGATCGATCGTAGCATTTATTCAGATCTACATAATAAGGGCAATAATTCAGTATTGTTTAACTTCAAAATTAATAAAAAGGTCGAAACTCAGAACGTTGTAAAGCGGACTGTTCAAGCGCATACTTTTTTATTGGAATAAAAATTAAATGATTCTGTGGACAAAAGCCAGTGGAGAGATGTAATTAAATGGTTTCTCTTGGGAAATCGGTCGCGGTTCTACCGCCGTGGTCAAGACGGCGCCCGTGCCGTGCAATAATGTGATTTCCCTTAGCTCTTTCTAATACGCGGCCATTTTTATTGCGTGTGTGCTCGATTGATTCTTGTGAATAGGAATCGTTGTGGAGAAAGAAGGAAATTAATTGAAAGAAGTACGTGGTTTGCTTCAATGTGTGAGTAGCAATTTTCTTTTTAAAATCAGAGGCCAGACTTGATTTTTTTAAAACGTTCAATTTCAGTGATTATTTAACCAAATCGAGTAAATTAAATAGCATCATCACATAATTTAATAATAGATACATGACATGTCCCTTTTGTTAAACACCTATGTTATGATATAAAAAAAAGGTTTTTCATATTTCTAAAAGCTTTTTTCTTAAGTACGCGTGATATCAATACATTATGAATAAGTCAATTTATCACAATTAACTAAAAAAATCAAGCAATTAATATATTTAAGCACTATTTAATGCTAAGAGCTAAACGTTTATCGTAAACAGAATATCGTCCACATCATTGAAATATCTCCCTCACGAATGTGATTCAAATTTTTCTCGTTTCAAAAAGAACGTTAAGTTCCATTCCATGTCCAATGCAAACGAAGGACAGACACCTTTTTGTTCAGAGTTCGTTTCAAATTACTCTTTCAGAAAAACACAATTTCATACATAGTTTCGGACCTGTCTGGCTTGCATTTGAGATTATCCTCGCATAATATAGGAGTGTCCAACGAAGATATTGCTTTCATGTTTTCTTAGGACGAATGTGGAAAATATTCCATTTGATTGAAAACACCGATATGCTTTTGAAACAGAAGAAATAACCTACGAGTATGCATACATGTTTTATTAAAACTTGGTTTTTCGTATTGATATAAAGTAGATATAAGCAAAATATTTAAGATATTAGGTAACTTTAAATTAGACAGGTTTCAATACAAAAATTGTTATTAGAAATAAACTAAATAAGTAGATATTGTCTTTCCATTTTAAAAGCTTATGATAGCTCTAAAACAAAAAGTAGATTTTCTCGAGCAGCATTTCAAATTACAAGAGGATTAGGTATTCCTCTCTTATCTCGTACAAGTAGCATCCCGCGGGCCGGAGTCTGCAATGAACTCTTTAAACCGCTAGCAGATAGCACTGACACTTATACAATTAGAAGATTATACAGGACACCACTGGGATGGTATTGAAATACAGGTGGTTTAACACAGCAAATGGAATTGAAAATATGTCCTAAAACCACTACATATTTATTACTTTGGGGTTTTTTCAGAACTTTGACTATACGGTCAGACAACATTTTAATGGAGGGTGCAGCATGTATGTTATGTAAATTTTGGTTTGACGCAGAGCTACAGATATATTTTTTAAAGAACATAAGAGGTCAATTTATTGATTCAATGCTTATGTGTTTAGGGTGGGATATTTATTTATTTTTTTTTTTTTTTAACTTGAACGGGTTTGCACTTGACCATAGTTTACCTGATAGTAAGTAAGTATTAAGCAAATTCTCATTACATTTCATTCAACTTCAAATCATGTTACGTATACATATATTCCTTGTTAACCAATCAATCATAGCTACACTATATCCACGTCACTAATCTGGAGTTGCATAGTAACACACATCAATTGAGAAGTAATATTATCGGAAGGGTTTCTCGGAAAGCAAGGACACTGTTAAAGACGCCATTCAGGACGGTACAGATTATGTTAATCCTAGCAAGATAATTGGAATACCTGATGAAATGTTTAGCTTACAATAGCTTATAGCTTCATTCGATGAATAGGTGTATTTGTAGTAATGGTATCGAGAGTTGTGAATTAATCACATTTAAGTTAAATGGATTTAAAGTTTTATATTTTTTCAACAATATCTTTATATTGAACTATTTGTGGCAAAGCCTTCGTTGACTAAGCTAACTGTAAACTTAAAAAAATGGGGTGTCTCTGCAATGGTGTTCTCACGAAACTTACATAATATTTGATCCAGACTTTAAATAATGACTTTAAATTGAGGATAACTAATTTTCTTTTGTTTAAATGACGTTTACTACATGGCGTTTTCTAAAGTATTTATTAATTTAAAATTACATTACAACAATTACAAAAGACTTAAAAAATTATACTAGCTCATATGTCTTTTACCAAACTTTAGCATTAAAACATGTAGGTATTCAAAGCATTTAACTAATGCCCAGCATGTGATTTCCCACAGAATGGTTAATCCGAAATCACGCGCGTTCAAAGCAGTTAGCAGCCGATAGTGAGCTCAGACCGCTGGATTTGGGACCTGGAAGTTTGGTGAAACTGTGTATTGCGAAGACAAAATAGAGTACTAACAGATAGAGAACTAGGTCTTAGGTATAATTGTATTTTTTTAGTTTTCTGTATGGAGTGAGCTACAAGGAGCTTAAAGCCTAGTTAAAAATTGTGGAGAGAAACGGTTATTTATGTTGAGCAACGTTTAAATTATCATTTTTATATTACGTTGTTTCATTTAATTCATACAACTAATTTCCAAGCTCTTCTCCAGATGTTCTTAATATGCATAAATACCTCTTCGGTCTTTTGGTTTAAAATTCGTTAAATATTTTGCTGCTTTTCTAAACTCACGGATTTTTTAGCTAATAAGTTTGAGGAAGGTCCAAGACCCGCTGGCGTCAAGATCTGGACCAGTTTCAGGGTGCCTGGCGTGAAGAAGCCTTCGACCGGGATGTATGGAGGGAGTTGGAGTTGGGGGAGACCTTTGCCCAGGAGTGGGACAGCATAAGTTAGTAAAAAAAAGTTTAATATATAATATTGTTCAGTTCCGAGTTGTCTATTTGCATATGTTTTTGTCTGTACAATACAGTCACAAACTTTCGTATCGCTTCATTGTTAGCTTACAGATTACAGGATTTTAGTAGTTTCTAATGCATATTGCTTTTGCACCGTAACATATTTTCTGATTTATTTTCTGACAGTCTAACGCATACAAAAGTAAAACAATACTAAATTCGATGTATAATTGTAGTATTAAAGGGTAAAAATCTTAATAAAACAAAGTATAAAAACGTAAAACTTTTTAACGTTTTTATCTCAACTTAAGTGGTTACTTAAAAGAAAGGTAAGAATTCCCTCAGAAACTTTCCTTTCTTACTTTTTAAGCTTTCAATTGCCAATAAGTTAGCTGTATACGAACCTTAGCCCCGTTGATCATGAGCATCAACTAGTTTAAAAATTGAGTTAATCTTTCATAACGTTTTTTTAATTGGTAGACGTTAGTTTCTCCTACATTTTGCTTTAAACTTACTGATTAAACTACTAAAATATATAGGTAGTAACTAACCAGGGCAAGACCTTTACTCCAGAATTTGCGTTCAGGCATAATGGATCGCTCGAGGCCCCACTATGGCCTCTTTGCGTTATTTACCCGAAATTACCCTAAACTCCTTTGTCCAGCGTCTCAGTGTTGCCATAGCACGCTTCATATAACTCCAACGGGCTATTAATTCGAGCATATTCTGAGGAGTCGGTTAAACCAGATGCAAACCACGCTACGTTAGCTTCAATGGCAACTTCTAGCACAATACTGACCTCGACATTTTAGTTTAATGGCTGGACTGTCTTTTATATTTATGCAAAGTCATTGAGACTCTGAAAACTATCTGGGTTGCTTTTATTATTAATAGTGCGCATTTCTATTAGCTTATCCATCAATTTTGATTACAACCACAGTAATTGCTATCTTAACGTTCCGAGAAAGAGTTGTATTCGTGGACATAATAAATGCAATTCTTAGACGGTAACTATTTTAGAACCGTACGCGTTGCTACAATATCAACAATTTAATTACATCATTTACATTAATTTCTTGCATCCATTGTACCACAGCACTAACGTCCATAATAGGCGAATACACCACAACTCTTCACACGTACAACACGTAGCTACATACGTAATACTACGTACATTGAATGTACACACGACTGGTGACGTATGTATATGCACCTATGGCCCGGACATTCCTCCAGGCGGCTGTTGATATTCCCTGGACACTGATCTACGACGGTGTCGGACACAAATCACAGCTCTATCCGCAATTAATTTGTTGGCAAAGCTGTAGCATTATATAGGTATAGATAGGTATAAGCACAACATGTTGGGAGTATAATGTATATGGGGCTAGTTAGAGGCCTGTTGTGTTATGAGTGACTTTGACTTGCATTAGGATATACCTATGTACATGGAGGGATACATTTTAATGGGACATAGTAATAAGGGTTGTGAGGAAATTCTAATCAAAATTCATCAATGGTGGAAATTGTGCCAACTCTCTGAGACTATTATTTTTAAATTAAGAGATAGGTAATTAAATCTTTTATGTTAATGCATATGTGATACTTGTATTTTCTCTAAATAATGGATAACAAATCATACTAATTTTTAGCTTATGTGGATTTGGTTTGACCTCAGGCTACCTGATGTTAAGTGAAACTGTAGTTTAATGTGTAGCTTGTCGCTTAACGCTTGTCTAAACGAAATTTATTCACTCTAGGTATGAAGACTTCATATTCAGGACTAGATATAATTTTTGAACAGATTCTTTTATAATTGTAGAACCTTGTAATCTATGTTTTATAAATAGCCCACGCTTACAAAAACTACAATACACCCTGTACCGTTACAAAATTCATTGCAGAAGTGCTCAAGTCATTAACAGATTCACTGATTACGTATGCTGATTGGAACCACACCCCTCAAGAGCAGTAAACACACAAATCGTCCAAATTAAACTCCGAGTTCACGTCACACTAATCACGCGACAGAGGAAGGGACGACTGTCAAAACTTGAAGGAAACTATTAACTTTTGTTTAATGGTACTGTCCCGACTCAAGGACTCTGTTTATCATCTCCAGAGGGGCTACAAATCTACTCGCCCGCTATAAATCTGGTTAACATGCTTTACATGTGTTAGTTGTAGGTAGAAAGGTACCTTATTTGTTTCTATGAGCGTTTGATCACACTACCAATAAAAATATATATAAAAATAAATAAATAAATATTCCGGGACATTGCACACATCGCCATCTAGCCCCACACTAAGCAAACGCTTGTGTCGTGGGTACTAGGTAACGGATATAATACTTATATACTTTTTTTTGTAAATACATACTTATTATACATACAAACGACCAGACTCAACACATGTAATTATATTTATCTACACTAATGTTGTAACATTCTACTTATGTTTCCAATACTTGACTTATAATTACTACTGTTATAGCACAGACAACAAAACACTCAATTTAAGCAATTTCACATGATGTTATAATATCCACATCGATATCGTAATAGCTCATTATAACATCGAAAAAGCGTGACCAACCTGATTGCAGGGCCAATCAGGTTGGACGCGCTGCGCTCTCGTTGGTTAGATTTTAATGGCGGCAAAATCACTGTGACAATACACGTACGCGTGAATTTAATGTTTCGCAATGTGTTTTGTTTTTTAAATACAAATTAAAAGTTAAAAATGGATAGCAACGATGATATTTGTACGCCTCCGGATATTCTAGACTCTCGTTAACTCACACTCGTGTTTTAATACCCTTAATTATATGACAGTTGCATAAACTACTATTTTTTAAATGCATTTGTGTCACAATAAGATTGATAGTCAGTTCAATGATTTTAATCAAAAAAATTGAGATTGAAACGGCCTTTTTCAGAAACCACAATATCTGAAGGTATGTAACGTGTCATTCCGACTTTCGCCTCAAATTTTTTGCATTTAAAATCTAACTTGATCGATTTTTGGGTGTTTACGACTCAAAGCAATGAGGGAGGAATAAAACATTAATACGACTCAAAGGAATAAATTATCAATGACCGCATGTGTCTTACGTGCTACTTTTTTACTCACGCACACTTTTCAATTCTTATCTACCTCACATTTCATATTTATCAGTTAAAGTAGAGTCAGTGCGTGGAGCAATCTTCGAGACTTCGCAACAACTGAGTGAGTTATTTCTTATTGCGCGTGTGAATTTTTTTTGTGATTTTTAACCGGCTCTATTGGAAGTGAAAGGAGCTGAAATGATTTTTACAAGTTTTACTAACAAAATGTAGAAGTTATTTACCTATCTTAATATATAAAAGTCAAAGGTGACTGAGTGACATCGTGATCTATCAACGCACAGCCCAAATTACTGGATGGACTGAAATTCGGCAAGCAGGTAGATGTTATGACGTAGGCATCCGCTAAGAAAGGATTTTTGAAAATGCAACTTTCAAAGGGATGAAATCCGGGATGAAAGTTTTACTTTTTAACGCGAGGAAAGCCGCGAGCACCCACTAGTTCAAGAATTAAAAATCTGTTGTTGAAATATATAAAATTAAAAGGTCACAAAACTAGCATTTTGGGCACGACAAATATTTGCACTGCTTGTAATTTGTTTTACTATTAATATTATTTTTGTAGTGGGCTGGAGCACTTAGATTATCTTTAGGCTTTTCTAAAGATTTTCTAAGTGCCCCTTTTTGTAGTAGTTAGAAGTAGTATGTTTAGTGTTTTTTCCCTTGTTTTTATATTTTATTATTGTAAATAAAGAAAAAAAAAATATTTTAAATAGTCAAAAAGCCTTACTTTAATTTCCAAACTGTAATAAAATACATTTCACTTTAATTATGCTCCATTGAGTCCTAAAATGAAGCACTATAATTGTTCGAGAAAGTTATAACTACTTAATTAGATTTATTTCAATATAAATTTCTGTCGAAACCAAACTTACTTTAGTTAATTTTTCAGCACGCAAAAGTTAATTGGTGAAAATATGTACGTTTAAAGTCTTAATGACTTTGTACGACTTCTGTTTAGCACTAACAACTGAGCTAAAGGTTAATATTAATTGTATAATCGGAGTGAAAATCAGTAAAATTAGGAACTTTGTGTAAATGGCTTAATTTTTTTTACTTAAAAGTAGTTTTCGTGTAATAAAAATATTAAATTACACAAAATATAATGCCCGGAATAAATGAAGCTAGTTTTACAAGTCAACAAAGCAAGCCAACGAGCAAGCTAGTGTTTCTGGCTTCGTGTAGACAAAACTGGCTTAGTTACTATTATAACAAGACTAGAGTGTTCCGCCAAGCCTTATACTTCAGCTTACAATTTTCTTAAACTACAGTGGTGCTTAACATCAGGAAGGCTGTAGTGTAACGTAAGCCTCTTTCGTGATATTTTTTTTAATAAAATGTACTTGACGTCACGTAGATCTCACTACTTATTACGGTTAAAGATTTAAGTTACATAATTAGATTTGGTTTTTGTCAAGAATTGTTTTTGATACTTTTTCCAACAAAAAAACAAGTTTTTAATTTGATTATAATCTAACCATAAGTAAATTTAAGTTACATCAAACAATCGTTAATAAACATTCTACGGATATATGACCATTTCACAAACATAAAATAAGAGGAAAATAGATAAAAACTGTTTCAGCGAGGAAACCAAAACTCCTGATTATGAACCATTGTATTTCATTCTTTATTGTAATTGCGTAACAAAACTTATTAGATATTGGCCTATATGTCGTTGGAATGTGATGTTAGGGGGGTTTTATGATACCATAGATAATGCAGATTTGCAATTGCTTTTCGGAGCTTACCATCGTTGAATAAAAACGGTCATTTGATCTGATTACTAAGAATGCTATAAATAATATTAAATTCATTTTTTGTTTGATAAAATAAAAGTCAGATTTTTTTTAATTTACTTTTGGTTACTTATGTGGATTCAAAGATTTTGACAGAAACTGTCAAATTCTGAATAATCCTATACTTACACATGAGATTTATTTAGCGTTCCCATGTGCCTCAGATGACCACTATTTAATCACTTCCACTCCTAAAATATCGCATAAAACATTGCAAGACACCACTAGTTAAAATATAAACTGAATTTTGTGCTATATTTTTCCCGGAAAATATGTTCGCGTCCTGTGAGTAAACACAGTTTTTATTTTCATATAAAGTGAAATATCTTCTTTTACGAGTTTAATATAGTCAGTAAACGTTAATAATGCTCTTGGACTTAATAAAGTCATTCAATCACCTCTTCATGGTGGTTTCCGCCCACAAAGGTATAAAACCAAGACAAATAAAACATTAAGAGCGGAATTATTCATACTAACCCCTTTATTTCACCATGAGTATTATTTACAAGTTGGAATGGGCTATAAAAGGTGAAGATAAAACGTGCAGTAGAGAACGCGGCCAAGGCTTTTAGAAAAAATATAGCAGTGATAAAAATAAATATAGGATATGAAGACAAGTTACCTAGATTGTGACGCGCTTAAAGCTATACGGAAAATATAATTGCTCATGTTTGGAGCACGCTGTAAAGCTATTTCAATCGACTTTAAAAATAATAATTTCCAAGTTAAATAGGATAACTTAAATACCTCACACTATAGGCTCTTTCAAACAATTTTTACATGTGACACAGTTAAGAATTTTTGATGCAATGCAAACCCTGCATAATGGAACCTACCGTGTCCCAACATTATCTGAAATCGTAAAACCATTTTGTAGTTACAATATGACTACAAATTGTCACTTTACAAAGCTGAAATGCAAAAAATAAACGCCTGTATCAGTTGTCGATGACATAATTTACTTACTACGTCACAAGGGGCAATAGTTGTAAATCTCTGGAATGCCCATTGCGAAGTGAGCGCTTATTTTTAAAGCCCAAAAAAATGATGACGCAAGCATTTAACGGCTCTGCCAACTTTACGAGGGCAAATGTTAATCACGGAACCATTTTTAATTTGGCAACTTTACCGGCTATTTACCTTTTTATTTGTACTATTAACAAGCGCACGCTTTTACGGTTTCATTTTAATTAATTCACGGTATTTGGTTCTGCTGCGGTGTGTTTTAATTGTGCATGTGTCCAATTTACATTAGGAGATTGTATGTCTTCTTGAAGTATGATTTCAGTTTAGGTTAGAAATGTAAAATACTTTTGAATAATGTGATACTAAACTCAACATGTAATTTAACATTTTCAAGTAATTAAGTAAACATTGTATGGAATTGATATAAGATTTGTTTGAAATACTAAACTTTCGTAACTATTTATGTAGCCAGGTGTGTATGTATATTTGTTAAATTGTGTAAACTAAACAACAGCGTGACAGACAGTTTGCTTAATACATTATTTGTATATGTAAAAGCTATAGTTACAAATTTTCAAGTAAGGTATGTACTTACTAGACGCGGTAAGACGAACTGCAAGCCTACTATATAGGATCCAACTGGATACCTATATATAGTATAGGTTGTGCAAACCCTGAAACAGTACATACATATATTTAAACTAGTGGGTGCTCGCGGCTTCGCCCGCATTAAGAAATAAAACTTGCAACCCCTATTTCACCCCTTTAAAAGTGGCATTTCCAAAAATCCTTTCTTAGCGAGTGCCTACGTCATAACATCTACTTTCATTCCAAATTTCAGCCCAATCTGTTTCTGCGTTGATAGATCACTATATCAGTCAGTCAATCAGTCAGTCAGTCACCTTTGAGTTTTATATATATAGATATTTCATGAATAAAGATTGTTTTTATAGTATTCAAGTTTCAGATGTAGAGCTGAGCATTCTTAACTACGAAGCAGAGTAAGTAATAAGTTTAAATTATAAGTTCGACATAAGTAGAAGTTTTCCGAGTGTTTCTGCATACACTGTATCTGAGTTGCCAACAATATGGTGTAGTTGGCCTAACTTGGCGTTTACCTAGGGGTGAATTAAGTGAGCAACACATGGCAACACACTGCAAGGAACTTTTGGTTTGCCATAGTAATTAGGAAGACTTGCTGTAATTACTCTGTATAAACAGAAATGTTTTTATTCTGTTTTTAAATAGCATGTTATTTAATTTTTGTAAGTAACATAATCGTGACCAGGACAAAATGAAAAGATTGAAAGGTTTTTTGACGAAGAGTGAGTCATCATAAATTAATAAAAATCTATATACCAGGATAATGCACTAGCATATTTATTCATAAAATGTTATCACGCCCTATCCAGCCAACAGCCAAAGAAAACATAAAAGTCATTCACAAAAACCATCTCATCCACAAATAAATAAATACAAACCAAAAACTCCTCAAAAGCCTACTAAGCGAAGATATATTATTTGCCTGAGTAATTAAAAACAAGCTAGCTGCAACAATAAGTTCTGCTGATAACAAACTGCGAAGTTACAACCGGCATTGTAGCTCTGAAGAACACAAATTACAATTTAATATTTCAGGCGCCCTCTTAGTCCACTGTGTGAAATCTTTATGTAATTTCTTGTGCGAGTCATTTTTTGTGCACCTCTGAAATACATAAATCCATCTGTTTGAACTCAGTTACTAGCCGTGAAGGTGTGAGAGATTATGAATGTTAGACAAACGACTTGTTTATTTGCTTTGGTTTTAACATTGCTATATCTTATTTCTAAACTTTGAATAGAGAGTAATAATTTCAATGATAATGATTATTTTCATATGTGCATAACAGTGACTCGCGACGTTGATCCAAGATGTTTATCTTTCTTAAGATAATTATCTTGATTAAGGTTATCTTCATGGCAAGCGTATACACCCTAGGCCGCAGCAATGCTTTACATCAGGCAGGCTGTGGCCAAACATAAACCTTTCCCACGTAAAAAAATATGTTAATCAAGCGCTAAATCAATATCCATATCTAATTTCATTCAAAATCCTATTCTCTAGCGTCAAAACAATATAAATTCATAACAAACTACTAATCTATATATTGAAAACAAATTACAAAAAATCAGCAGTTGAAAGTAGTAATAACTCTACTAGTATCTCAGAATACATAGTCTATAAAGAATGATAAAAGCTGTAAATATCCGTTTCAACCTCATTTCAGGCTTCAGTTAATACTAATAAGCAATAATATCGAAGTCGTACGATAATTAAATAGTCTTCTAATTACTTTTAGGCACAAATGAAATATGAACTGTATACATCCAAGTGTGACGGACGAATGGAGGATTTTAAAACCTTAACTGCAGATGTGATTGCGTGTTTAAAAACAATAAATTTATGAAGTGAAGTTCACACTTGGCCATAGTTTACTTGATAGCAAGCAAAGCCTAAGATGGAAAATGCTTACCCGATAAGAACTGATTCACTCTCGCTTTGAAGATCGCTGGATTATAGTGTGTGGGGAACAGAGAGTCAGGCAGGACTTAGGAGTCGGTGGCGAAATGGCAACTGGCTATCCATTATTAAAAGTAATTTGTAAACAGTGAAACATTACAGTGTTAGTATTATTTTATGGAATATACACAAGATTTGCTACAAAAATCACCAAAAGAAAAAATACAGCTAAGCTCATAGCAGGAGAGATATTTTGTGACAAGAGTAGCTTAGTAGAGAGGTTGTTGCTTTAGACCTACAGAAGCCACCCTTACAAGATTGTGTTAGTTTCCAGTCCCTGTATATGTAGAATGCAATCTTTCACAATTCATGATTCTAATTGAGTTTATTATCTAGGTCCACTTTCACAACAACTCTTAAACATTTTCAATATAATATAGGTAAGAAAGTTACAATACACACACAAAAAAATGCCATACGATAAATAAATAATATACATCGATTTGTGTGAGAACCAGAGTTCTACCAAATCGGGAGAAACACGGGTAACAGGAACAACAACCACTATACTACACGTATCATATAATTATATTCTGGCAAATAATTAAATAACTACCCAAACAAACCAAAAAAATCTATTCAGTGTTTCGAAAAGCCTTACATTTCTCCAGCATAAAGGTACTTGTTCCTCACTAAATTCACACTCAAGTACAATTTGTTTCGTCGCGATACTTAAACCATTGTGCTACAAAGTGTTGGAAAGCGCTTGCAACGACACCTATCTCAGCTTAATTGTGCACATAAATCTAGCTTTCCTGAACTAAAACATAATTTAAATGCATAACAATGTCACAGCGACGCGGCTACGGTAAGGCACACTGCTTTATCTAGATATTTGACGTTTTTTATTGGATTGTTTTGTGTCATAAACTTTATTTAAAACCTATTTTTTATTCTTTATTTTCTATTTTGTATTTTGGAAGATGGAGTGTGTATTTATACATCTTCGCTACTTCTTCATGGTCAAAAAGCAGCACCGATTATGGTGAATTTTGGCATGGATGTAGATCAGACTTTGCTATAAAAAATAGCTGCTTGTTTTATAAACTATGAAAGTTTTTATTCAAATCAAATTTTTATAAGTGAGAATTTTATTTTCAATAATAAAATATAAAAACAAGTGAAGGAAAACTAAACATACTACTTCTAACTACTACAAAAAAGGGGCCCTTAGAAAATCTTTAAAAAAGCCTAAAGATAATCTAAGTGTGGAGCACTACCAGAGGGAAAATTATAAATTGGACTTTTTAATTACGACATTTGAAATATTTTCAATATAAAAATATATAAATATTTTTAATATAAATAGTATATTTGGTGTATCAAATATGTCAGTAATTAAATAACATTGTATTTACAAAGTATCCCCACTACACACACACACACACTACAACAATGTACACTATTTGTCGCGTCACGTCGTCACTATCGCCAGTCACGACACAACTTGGCGAAATAAATCTGCATACTTACTGATAACAGTATAAAACTTAGCTGACTCGAACTTCGCGTAACTTCGTTGACTGAGCTATATATGGTGTTCCAGACAAGACAATGTTTAAAAGTACAGAAAAAACGTCATTTACATCATCTGCCTTCTTGTACGTGCGTGACGTCACAGCCAGCTCCAACGGAAGAACAGCGCCACCAGTTTTATTTCTTTCTATCTTTCATTACTGATTTAATCTAAGGATTTATGTTGAATATTTTTTTTTATTTTTTAATTTAAGAAACTATTAAGTACTCTCGTTAACTTTAAAACAACATTGAGGTGAAAAACAGGAAAGCCTTTTAGTGCGTAAATCATCGATTAAATATATTCACAGTTTATATTAAAACAAATAACAGAATATTTTAAAATAGAACACAATTCAATTGACTATGTGTGTTTTTGATCTGACGTAATATATTTTAGGCTGCCTACAGTTTTGTGTACAATTGTGTATTGTTTAATTTAGATACAATACACAAAATTAGTATTGGTATTTTATTGAAAACCTATCATTTAAAATTAAGCGAACGTCAAAATCATTCACAGTGCACTTTGCTAATTTTAATTTATAAGAGCTTTTTGAAAATCAACACAAAATTAATTATGTCCGCTTCAGTCCTGAAATGTATTTAACATACTCAATATGATATTAACAGTGGTAAAAACTAATTAAGTTTTCATCATCCTGGAATTAATGCAATGTGAATGAAACTGTATAATTTGTTCAAACAACATTTTATTACGAAACCTCAGCAATAATACTCGCAACAGGAATGACAACATGATATCACCGGAAACCATATTTCAAAACGTATCAGCTTTCGATAGAAAATATAAAGATATCGAGTTACGTCGACAACGACAAATATCCGGTTTTATCAGAGGAAATTAATTTTGGCAACAGATCGCTTTTGTGTGAATAGCGTTTGGTGTGTATCATTCGATTGAAAGGATGCCCATTGTTCGAGATTACCCACAAAATATTACTCACAAGCTCGCTGATATCGCAGGTAAATAATATACAGAGACACCACTTGGAAAACTGTACCACTATTTTGGCTAGATGGCGCTGTGTGCAATGTCCCGGAATATTTATTTATTATTTATTTACACAAAAACTCTCCTTAGTCACAGAGTATAAGTGCTTTATGTTATGTTATAGTAACATCATCGTAGAATGGACATACTCGTATAACAATATTCAATACCATCATATCTTATTCCATAGTGCAGTGTGTAAGTGTGCTTGTTTGTTCTTCACTTAACCCTAAAACACTCTAAAATCGTTTGTGATGAAATTATGTACGAAGCTAGATTTAATATTTGTTTGTTTATCAGGGTTCATGTAACGGGCAACAAAAGTTCTTTAAAAAGTACATAGTTGATAAAAATCCTATATAACCTCGTTTGTTTGAAGTCGGTTTAAAACTGAGTAACTTTACGGTAAACGGACCATTGTATAGAAGCGAGGTGAAATATTATGCAGAGATGTCATGCGTTTATCGCTCTAATTTTTTAATTACCATTTAAATTTAAAAGTTCTCTAAACCAAAGCTACATTTTTTTACATTATATAGGCTTACAACTTGCCTGATGGTAAGCAATGTTATAGTCTACGATATAGCGCGTTTGCCTAGAAGAAACCGGTTTACTCTCGACTTGAACACCGACAAATTGTAGTTCAAGGGGAATAGAGAATCGGGCAAGGGGTTCCACAGTTGCGAACTTATTCACTTGGTTCAAAAAAACATTTACAAGATTCGTTATATAAAGCTTTTTCTCGGTTTGAGAACTGTCAGACACCAGAGTTGGCCACTCTCATGCGAAGAAGAAGAATTAGATAAAATATAAGCTTACAGAGTTAGGCATCTGTTTCAATGTGGTTAGTTAAATGATATAACGCATAGGTATTTACGTATCAAGGTATGTAAGCCGGGCGAGGTATGTATATGCTATGTGGGAGCGTATTGGATCGGAAAACATATTCTTGGGGTCGCACACGGGATATTTTTAATACATAGACATAATCAGTACTTCGTACAAAGCAACGTCACTTCCCGCGTGTCTGTATTTAATATGCATGATGCATGTATGTATAGATCTTTAAAACTACTCAACGGCTTCTGATGCAGTTTCATTTAATAAATAGAGTAATTACACAAGACACAAGATAATGTAATTTTGAGGATTTATTAGTATCAGTAACATAGATATTTCGAAATTATAGAAATTTTGATACTAAAAATTGCACTTTAGCAAAGTGATGAAATGTATTATTTATTATAATGTCTTTAAAGTCAAAGTCAAAGTTATTTATTGGTAAGTTATTTTACATGTCATTGATTAAATCTTAATACTTATATTTATAAAATTAGTTACAACTATCCATATACCTAAGTACATAGTTATACAATATAATTTCATGTAATTATTGCTTAATGTAATGTATACATTAATTAAATCAATATTATTATTACAATTAAGTATTTATTATTATTTAATTCTAATGCTGCCGTCGACTTTTAGAAAATCTTCGTAACTATAGAAAGTCTGCTCGATAAGCCAATGTTTAAGGCGAAATTTAAATATATTATTATTTGTTGCTGACCTGACTGCATCTGGTAACCTGTTATAAACATCTGGACCTGCAATATGGGTTAGCTTGCGAGATTTCGCTAACAAGGAAGAGATCGCTTTCAACCGGTGACCGTTCCGGAGATTGTGCGCTCCAGATGTATTGCGGGTTGTGTAGGCTCCGATATTGTCCCTTACGTACATCGCTATCTGCATCACCAGTAGAGATGGTTTTATTATGCTATTCTACGGAAACAAGTAAGGAAGTGCCTAAATACATCTTTAAATACTTCATGTTTATTTAAGTAGCTCTTTAAAATAATATGTTATGTTGAACATCTTAAAGTAGTTTGAATCTATAGTTGTATATATGTTCTTTATAGCGACGACCTGAGAAAGAAAGAAAGAAAGAAAGAAGGAAGAAATATTTATTAAAATCATAAACATTACAATACAAATAAATAATTATTATCATCATGTAACACTTTGATTTCTTGTCATAATTGTTTTAACATTCTTAGAAAAATATTTAGGTAATATTATATCATATTATACCTTTATAATAAAATAATAATCAAAAAGATGGCTGGGAAGCACTGGATGCGAAAGCAGGAGACCGTGCAGTGTGGCAATTATTGAGAGAGGCCTGTGTCCAACAGTGGACGAATATAAGATAGGCTGATGATGATGATAATTCTTGCTCTGTATCATCGCCGGTGACCGGACAACCTGCAGGTGGCAGGAGCGCTCTGGTCAAGAGCTGCTTCATCGAGACAAACATGGAGAAAAATGAAGGAGGCTTTTACCGCACTAGGCGGTCCCTATACTTAACGCAATAATAATAATGAAAAAACACTAACATAAGATAATATTACTAACATTTATTACATAAGTTCAAAAACTCTGTTAATTTTTTTTAAGTCAGGGAAAATAAAAGCTATTTTATTTTATTTTTATCATCGCCGGTGTGTGTCGTCCAGTAGGAATCTACAAGAGCTGTCGTATTGGAAAAGATATTGTTTGTTATTGGTGCAGGCGGCTGGCGTTTATCGAGATAGGTACTCGACTCTCATACTTGATTGATTTACCTTTGCCAGAACTTCGGAGTGCTGGAAAAATTTAACTGTTTAGTAAGTAGGTAAGTCTAGTTAAGTTTAGTATCCAGTATTCATTTATACAGCAAAATATTGGCTATAAAATTGTTTATAGACAAGACCCCGTACAGTGTATATAGGGTGTAGCTTATGAAATTTTATTAGCAAGCACACTATATTACTGGCTGAACTTATCACTTTATTTTAGGTTTTTTATTATTCTGGGTAATTCATTTGTAATCTGTGGATACATTATGTAGGTGGATGGTAAGGCCTGATATAAACTTCTTTAATTTATTCATTATATTTATAAAAATAAAATATATTATTGGCCGCATGAATACATTTATTAATAAATGATCCTAAATTTTATCCCATGCAATTATAAATTCACTTATTTCAGAAATACACATTTTGATCTTAATTTTAATACCAATGAAAATTAAAAATACTAGATTAAATCCAAAACTAAAACTTTTATTTATTCTAAGTCTCTTTGTAATAATTTCTGTGTCTATTCTGTGTATGTTAGTTTATCCATATTTTAAAAGAGCTAGAATAATAGATTTACTAATAAAAAAAACACATGGTGTTCTTGCAAGCTTCTATATCACAAGACTAACAATGTTATTCTATGAAAAAGAAAGATTTTTATATAAATACGTTGGCAGTTTTCAAAAAACATCGGATTAAGTTATACTCTGCAACAGTATTTCCGCTTGAAACGAAACGGGCGAATAAGTCAAATCTCCTTTTGCGATCGCTATCGTTAAAACAACGTAGCGTTATGCACGCGAGCTCAAATACTTGGTGCCTTGTGAAATTGTCTGAAATATTCTGTACTAGACCGGTCTATTTGAGGACAGAGTAACATTAACTTTGTAACTATTATTGTTATCTATACATATAATAAAGCTGAAGAGGGTCGCAAGTCTGAACATGGAAGATATAAAAAAAATGTTTTGAGATACTTAAGATAAAAGTAGCTCATGACATTCCTAAGACCTCATTCTACCTACATACATGCCGTTTTTGTGCGATGAGCGTTTAAGTAAACAGAGAAACAGAGACAACTATAAAAAGAGAAACAGATAAACAAACAAAATTTCTATAAATAGTTGGAACGAGTTCTGTTATCAATTCGAAGTATCTCTAAACTTTTTTTGAATATCTTCAATGTTCAGACTTTCGACCCTTTTAAGATTTATGATATGTATAAATAATAGCGAAAGCTATCCTGATTTTTGGCTTGAAGAGCTAACGTAGTCACCGTCAAAAAAACAGTAACTGTAAATATAGCTTTGCGATGGACACAATAAGTTCAAGTTTAATTTATTCGGTTTAATATTGCATCACAGGATCCCTGGATACCTAGCGCATAGCCCAGTTAAACCTACCTGGATTAGCCAGAAGAAACAAAAAACTCTTTATTTATGTAACTAGGTATGTACGTAGACATTAAGTTTTATATGAATAAACGATTATTTATTATTAATACCATCGTCATTATGATCTTTGCATGTGTAATACAATAAAATTATACAATTTAAATAAGTAAATCAATCATGACAAAAATATACATATTACACAAGAAATTTGAAAGTCTCTGGCTTCTGAACTAGAAAATTATCTGTGTCTCGGTAACCAGATCATTTCTTATATCCGTAATTTATGTTCCGACGTAGGAACTAGGTCGATAGTAACAAGTGCCCAACTTCACAGAGCACTATTTTAACACTGTTTGCAACAGCAATTTGCGTCGACTGCGATCTGTATTGATGCATGGGACAAACAAAGCAAACGTAAACTTTGGCATCTTGTTTTAACTTACTCGGCTCTTAGTTTGTTCTATGTTAATATGTTCAAAACTTCGTTGTGGATTCAACAACTTAAATCAAGTTAGTATGTGTGATGCCGCGCGGAAAATTGGCTTGATGCGACCTGAGATGTTAGAAAAAGTATTCTTAGAGTTGTTATTCAAGAAACTTCAACCAGAACGTAAAAAAATATTTTTTTAAACAAAAGCTGTTAAATATAATATTAATAATAAGCTTATTAAATAAACATGAATTAAAACGTTTTGATCCTAATATAAAAGAGTCGTATTTGTTCATGACTGAGGGTCGTGACTCCCCCGCGGAATTAATTCGTAATAGGGAAGTTCTCTTTGGCAGATACATCGTGGTGGACGCCCAGGTCCCTCGTGAAATACAAAGTATGTACATAGTAAACAATTCATGTGATAAATAAATTGGATGCATGAATGACACTCAATAAAGCAATATTTATTGAAGGATTATTACGAAATGCTACGAAAGTTCTACGAAAAGCGTAGAACTTAACACTTTTTTGTACATTTCATAAAATCGTGCATCAATGTAATTTCTCATACTAAGGCATTAGGAATAATCTCGACTGAACTCTCTGATATAATACTAAACGGTTCGTATTATCAGAAGCCCTAGATCAATCATTCGATCTGAGCAGTTATCCACGCAAAAGCCTATAATAGCTATTCAAACGAGCGATAGCTGCTATATATTGCTATATATTTTCATAGCGGTTAAATCATAGAACATACAACAAAGAGACACCTACATACTACCATCTCTCTTCTATACAAACCGTTTTCTTAGCTGCTAATTACGCGCCAATCAGCGTTCAGAAATGTCATGCATCTATGACGATAAATCAATCAACAATTACATATGGAATGAAAAATTTCATCAGTTACGTAGATTAATTAAAAACACTGGGAACTTTTATACAGAGTATTTTCTACTTATCTAAATCAGTTAGGCGATTTCAGCACGAAGAAATAATTTATATAGTAGTACATTACACTTACTATTACTACTTTTATGATATTTATAAAAGCTGTTGATCAAAAATACATAACAGAAATAGCACGTGGAAATCCTGAGGTATCTAAAGATATTGAAAATAAAACCCACTTTATTCCTTCGAATAAATAACCTCCTTCATTTTTGAAGTCTGTTGAAAACTATGTTTTTCAGTTGTTGGCGTTTAAATGCTTGATGTGCCGAGATGTATAAAAAAATAATTAATATTCCGGTTTATTTCACACAGCGCCATATTATTATATATCACATTCACAATCTCTCTCTCTGTGAGTCGTATTTCCTCATGACTGAGGTTCGTGACTCCCTCGTAGAATTAATTCGTTAGGGGAGTTCTCTTGGGCAGATACATCATGGTGGGCGCCCAGGTCCTTCCACGGAGACACACATATATCACAATTAATGATGTGTTTATTAGGTGTGTTGATGTTGGGTTAGCAATAATCTCCAGGACGTGCCTGTGCGGTCCCGGCACGCAAGTGTCGCGTGTCGCCGCACTAAATTATTATTGATTTAATATAATTACAGCGGAGCGCAAACAGCCCGCGGGGAAAAGCCTGTGGCCATCATGGTTCAGGTGAAAAAGGAATTATAATCTTGTTACAAGCTTATGCATAATTTTTGTGAAAAGACCTGGGTGCTACGGTGTATCAACCCAAGAGAACTCCCCTAACGAATTAATTCTGCGGGGAGTTACGCCCTTTGCTCATGAGGAAATACGGCTCAAAGATAAAGATGCACAATTTGCACAAACTCTTATGTGTATGTTCCTGTTAATGTTTGATGAGCATATAAACTTAAGTTAAGTAGGCTTATATTAACACTAGCCACAGGCTCGCGCCTAATGTTCGAATACGTCAGAAATGTTCTTGCATACTAATAAGTGCGTAAATATGGCTTAAAATATTAAATATATTTTGCAGGCAACAAACATATGAAATAAATTAGTAATACAATCGTGTAATGAACAAATAAATCTCAAAATTATTAGACTTACATACAATTTAACTTTTCAATGGTCGGGTAGCATTTTATTTATATCAGTAAAACTATTGCTAAGCCTAGGACTACTTTGTTGTGAAACTATAACTATTTATTAAAATGTTGGTTAGAAAACAGATAGAAACTAGCCAGACTCCCCGAGGCGTATTTTGTGAGACGGTTTTGACAAGAACAAAATACAAATAACCTGAAACTGCGAAAGCGCCACAAGAAACACAAAAAATGAGTTTCTTGCAAATCATAAAATACGAGAGATAAATAAAATAATCCTCAAAGTGAATAAAAAAGTGGGTACAGATGTACCGGAATGGCGTGACATCTCAGACTCGGCCGAAGACAAATGCCTATAATTTTTTCCGCTGTAAATAATGTATTACAAGCAAGATAAAGGCAAAATGGGAACTCCTACCTTGTTTTAAGCCAGCCAGCCCATAAATTGTCGGCCTGGTACGAGCAAACAGCTACCAAACAAATTGGCACGTCTGAAATTTTCTGAATCAAGTTTTTCAATGTCCGATTTCTTGAGTTGGATTAATTTTTTGCTGCTTTCGAATCGTCGGTGTTTCCAGTTGTGATGAACGAGCTTCTACCGTTCTAACTGTCGTGCAATTTTAAGTCCGGTGACTTTTGGATTTACGCTCGAGCTCGTGAAATGAATTTGTTCAAGACTATGGTAACCTTGTAAAATGAGCAACTTACTTGTGTATATTTGTTATGGGTTACGCAAACTTTAGTACATATATTAAATTTAGAAAAACCCTGCGGAATAAGTATTTGTTATTGTGTACATATTACATACGAATGTTTGATTGGTGCTCAAGAACCGTTCGTCACAAAAAATTAAAGGCAAATTTTTCGTGCTAAAATATTAATTAGCAAAATGTTTGTAGTATTTCAATAAATCATAAATTACATTTAGAAGTAAGTTACTTGTATTTATGGGCCAAGAGTCTTAAAAGTCACGCTGTAGTTGCTAGTACTAAACCCAGATAGAACAAACCTCAGCTTGCTGCGCTCTGTTTGCGATCGCCGTCATTACAACATGAAATATTGTCCGATCCCGTAAACATGAAATAACTAAGACACCTAATTCTTATAATTACAAAAAATAGATGGAAATAGTAAAAACATACTTGAAATGTTGGATTTCAAATGTGTCTATATAGTTTACCTGATGACGAAAATTTCAGCGTTCTAGATCTATCCAAAGGTTTTCAAATAGGGGCCTGAAAATGCGGCGAAATGGTTCCAGTAAAGGATGGTACGGCAGTGTTCGCTTCGCGCTCGACTTGGCGGGGGCACTGCCTTGCCCCCAGATTCACGTCAGGGATGATCATAGAACCATTTAGATTGAAATCTGACCTGTCAGGTGTCTTTTGATGACCAACCTATCAGAAACTATATTGAGAGAGACTGATGATTTCTAGGAAAACCCAAGGTAACAACTCTGATGCTACAACCTGAGATTTAGGCTGGGCCAAATTCACAGTAAGTTACTCGTAGTTAATAATGCACAGGTATAATATTAGTTGTCAAAACGAAGTAAAAATAAAATTACAATATTTCAGTTGGATAATGCTGGAAAGTTGTGGTTACGATCCTCAGACAAGAATTACACAATTCAAAGAAGATTTGTATGTAAAAGATGTGGATTAGTTACACATATGTGTGGATTAGTTATACATATGTATGTTGGAATGATTTCATCATAATGCGGTGTTTATTGGGTATGACGTCAAAGTCCAAACCGTAAACGTTGCAGCATAAAACTTTAATTTATAAGTTTCAAAAACAATAGCCAGTAATTTATTGTCGTGGTTAGATGGAGAGCGGAACTGGAGTAAATATACTCGGATGGTTTTCTATATGTAACTTGAGAGTATTTTAAAGTATACTTTAGTGTGAATATGTCTACATCCTATAATACAATGATTGCATTGGTTTAAAATTAATGATAGTTCAATTTAATTATCATCAATACTGTTGAAGTTGAGTAGAGATATTGTTTTCATCATCATCATCATCCACAGCTTTCTCTATCCCACTGCTGGGCATAGGTCTCTCTTTTCTTTCTTTGATCTTGGTCTTTCATTTATCATTGATTTTTTTATAACTTGTGTATTGTTAGTAGGCTATGCGTTTATTAAAATAATTGGTTTAGATAATTCCTAGTCAGATCACTTTATACAAGCGAAAGCGTATGTTGGTTTGTTGAACTGTTTGATCCGCCTTTAACCCACATCGTGTTTTTTTGTATGGTGATGTTACAGAGAGTAACATAGACTGCTTCTTGGCCTGGTAGATTACACGCAAACCTACAGCTGACTGGTTGAATTGATGGTCACAAACCATTTTAAACCCTGTAACACAGGATCCTTTGTGATACCTAGTACAGAGCTTAGTACACCTACCAACGTAGTGCATAAACTTTGTTATTGTCATTATACAATCATGTATGTACGTAACACGTAAGTTGAAACAATAAAGGATTTATTATTATTATTATATTATTATTTTTTTTGGTATAAAAACTTCGTAACCCGCTTCAAGAGACAAACTACAATTTTCACCCTGTAACTTTGTAAAGCCCAAATGGAATGATGACAAGCGATATTAATGTATTGCGCGAGCGGTCACGACAGATCCATTACCGGCTGACTGGAACTTTATATTGTTAGTTAATAATAGTGGAGGTGTGGAACTTTTGTGCGGGCGTGAAGTTTTCATGCCGGCATTACACTATCAGCTAGTTTTATTTAAACATGACTGACTAATAATATGTTTGACGATTTTTAATAAAAAAAGTACCAAGAACACACCTTGTGTCGCTAGCTAATATGCATGATCCATATTCTTCTGTAACATAAAACAATTATTTTCTCAAGTGGTGGCGTGGCGACTTATGAGTGTGCGCTTGGGAGGAGTGATGGCTTAGCAACTTAACAACATCAGTTACTTAAATCTACTTCGTCTTGCCCACAACTAAGTTGCAAATTTACTCTGTGGATAAAGACAAAGCATACATTATGATGAATCTCACTCAAGATTGCTAAATCAAACTAAAGCAGACCAATTAATAATGCATTAAAAAGTTACTGTAAACAAATGCAGCATTATTTCCTGGGAAAAGGCAAAATGTGATTTTTAAACACAGTTCGGTAAGAATGGCTTTAACAGCTCAGTGCAAAGGCCGTAGTGTCGTGACTGTGTAGAATGTAGTAATAGGTACAAGATAGGCCCAGCGAGGGCGGACTGGCACGCGACTGCGGACAGGTGACCAGGCTGTAGGCAATATGAGGATATATCAAAATAAAATTCTGTGTATTTATTGCCTGAAATATAGATTAACAGATTTTATACACCACTCAAAGATATGAAGTAGTTATACATGGGCAATACAGTACAGGCATGTCGATAAGCTAAAATCGAAAGACCGCCGAGTATTTTTTTCCTAATTCTTAAATATTCGAATGCAGTGTCTATCCAAAGTTAGAACTGCATAACATTACATTGTGTTTATATCACCAGAAGATGAAATGGTTTTAATTGCCTGTATTTACATGAAACGCATTGTCCTTAAATACAAACATAATATCGATTACACATCACAGCTTCCAGTACAATGTCTTTCAAAAGACGCTTCTCATGGCCACCATATTCCCCTGCTCCGCCTTGATTGATTGAGATGATTCAGCTCCTCAGAAGTGAAATAACAATTGCGTGTGTACATAAGCAATATAAGCATTAATAATCATATAATACCCAGTGACACCGCTGTATTTCACCTATCGAACAAAGCGAGATTATCACGCAGATTAAAATATGTATTTTCATTGAGGTGCTTATGGGGCATTATGGAGTAACGGATTAAGTAAGTTTGTTCAAGGTGTGAATAGGTAGTTTATGCGCTTTGGTAGTTGGAGCCCTTACTGTCGGTTTGTCGTATTTATTGAGAGTTTAAACCAGTCTCGTTTGTAGGAACATGATAGGGGTAAGTAATTTTGGTATGAGAGTGACCAAGTCTGGTGTCGAGAGTTTTCAGACTGTCTTTTTCGATGTTAAGCATATAAAACTCCAGGTGACTGATTGACTGACTGACTGACATAGTGATCTATCAACGCACAGCCCAAACCACTGAGCAGATCGGGCTGAAATTTGGCATGCAGGGAGATGCTATGACGTAGCCAACAGCTAGGAAAAGAATTTCAGAAATTTGGAAATGCAATTTATAAAAAGGTAAAAAAGCGGCAAGTAATATGAGCGAAACCGCGAGCTCCCACTAGTGTTTAGCAAGCTTTTTGAAATTAACATAATTATTGACTCAGTTAGTAAATAAATAAATAAGTGCCAGAGAGAGATAACTATAGTTAATGCTAGTCTTATATACCAAGAAAAACAGTAATTTAGTATCACACTGAAGCCTATTTTCACGACATCGTGTAAAGTGGTCAGTAGTTAATATGAGAGTAATAAACGGCCAGTTTTCGCTCATTTGATGTGCCGTGATGTGTGCCAATCACTACATACGGACAAGAAACATTTTCGTTTCTTTGCAGTTTATTGTTGTTATTAAGTATTTCATACACATGTATGTACATAAAGATACACTTTTTAACTAACTGGTAGCATTGTCAGTTTGGTCATTAATTTTAAACTTTTAATAGGTTGAATTGTATTAAAGTGGCTTAGAAAAATCTTAGAATCTGTGTTCCGTATCATTAATTTTGTCTATCTGAAACTTACCATTTTTAAGATTTTCTTAAGATTTTTTATTATCTTAATAAAAAAAAAAATACAACAAATATAATACAAATTGTTTTTTTTTTCATAAAACCCTTAACGTGTTGTAGTTTTTGGGACAAAGCCGTCGTTGAAAAAAAAAAAAAAAAATGTCGTTGAAGGTCTATTTTGCAATTACGATTTAGAATGAGTTATACTATACCCCCGTGTGTCCCAAAGCGTGATACAATAACAACGTAATGTGCCTTGATATTAAAGCTTTCCGTTTTTAATAGCCCAGACAGATGCTGCGCCATTTTTGATTAAATCCTTTACTAGTGGCCATTAACTGTACCTTTATTGTTTTCCGTTTTTACTTTGTGGCTCTACGTTACAAGGCAATTAGGTTTGCAAAGCTTTTGCCTACAAAATAGCAACACTGGAAGTTACATAAAGCAGATTTTATAGTGGGAGCCGTGATTGCTTTCTGGTTTTTAGTGCCTAAATTTCCATATTTTTTAGGCATAGATAGTATGGTCTCAGATATAAAAATATTTGGTAAAAAAGTTGGATAGGTTTAAAAAAAATAAGTCTATTGCCGTGTAAAAGAATGACTACAGATACATTTTGCCCCATCATTACATTGACAATATCAGCAAGATGCGTATATGTATTTCTCTTTAAGTTCACAAAATATTCGTGAACATAACTTGAAATGTTTCTATTGATTGTTTTTAAATCACTACGCTACATCTTAGTTCATAATGTGGTTCTTGAGACCAGTTTTGTTCAAATTTAAGCCTTAATATTCAATGAACGGTATATCCGTTCATTTAATTTAAGACAAAGGTATCTTTACAAATAGATAATATGAGACCTTTTTATACTGATTTTTCTCTGCGACAACAAAAACCTCATACCAGATTACACCGTGATTAATGATGGAAGCCATGTTGGACCCAGCACAAGGAGTAGAATCTGTTGGTTATGACTTATTGCTGTCGCGGAAGATAAAGAAAAAATCTTAGTCCACGAAAACTTTATTAGAGAAAGAAGAAATAAAACAATGCAGTCATTTACCAACCTCTTATATATTTTAGAATAAATGTCGTTGACAATTGTGATAGCGTTAACATTTTAGTTTTTTTATTGACATCAGCTAACACAGCCTCCACTAATAAGAATCCGTTATATCCGAATCCTAATAGGTGAAATTATACATATGTATGTATGTATACTTATATAGGATATCTTCGAAAACGTTACTTCTTCTTCTTATCGAATGAGAGTGGCCATCTCTGCTGTCGAGAGTTTATCAAGCCACCCTAAGGACCTCTGACATGGCTTAATGACTGCCGAACTATACAAACATCGTTTTTAGAGATATTATAGTATTAACCTACTATAGTTTTCAACCATACCATTGCAAAAGAGCATACCATGGAAAAAAAAACAGACAGATATACCTTCTACATATACATATCTGCGGATCGAATCGTAAGCGTAAATGCGCCGCCTCTTTTCCTCATTTCCCGTCCTATCTTCTCATTAGTACAAAACCCCTTAATAATCATCGCTTCAGCCAAAAACGTTCAGCTGGTATCACATAAAGCTCCTGAAGCCACTCTTCAGTGACACGTCATGTGTCATAGATGGTATTATCCAGATATTCCTAAATCTATAAAATAGTATTTATTATATAATATTACAAATAAGGGAAAAAACTAAACATACTACTTCCACAGCTACTGAATCCTGGAATAACACATACATATGTAGGTATTCTTTTTATGTCAGATAGTACAAATAGCGCGGGTTGAATGCACACCATAAGCCTACAGATGGCTTATGGTGTACAAGGTCAAGTTTATTACAAAAATTACGCCAAAGATTTCGTCAACTCCAACTGTTAAAATACGCGTCACAGATAACAAAGTCATTGGTTTCTCGTCAGTGACGGTCGACTGCTATGTAGCATCTCGATGTTTTGTCGACAAAAACATTAAAAAACTTATATCGTTTAGTGCATCATAAGCCTACTGGTGTAACTTCCATAGTTAGGTGTCTTTTTCTACCATACCTTGGTTGTTCAGAAGCCACTCTCGAGAGTCACGTGACGCGTCAGGCCGTATTACCCCGGAGGGATGACCCGCTGATAAATGAGGATCTCTGACGGAGACTTACTGGGCCTGACTTTATTGTGGAGGGTTAATTATTGTGTCTTGCGACATCTACTGCTACTTGCGGGAAGTAGGTCGGTTTGACTGACATACTGTCGTACATATCGCCCCCACCACTGGTATAAATATATATATATATAATATAGGTATATACAAGGTGTAACAGAAGGGTGTGACAATACTTATACTATACATACCTATGTATATATAGAATACAGCCCACTAGGTTTCGGAATTCTAAGTGTCATAGATTTCGAGTAATCATAAGTTGAACTTTCATTAAAACTTTAAGACTTGCAACCCTACATCTTATCATTTTGAGCGTTCATTTACGTTTGACGCTATCAAATGACACGGCGCGGCGGTGTCTCTCTGAGAGCGCGAGAGAGAGAGAGAATACGTTGCGTTAAAACTAATGCTGGAACGGGATGAAAGAATGTGTGCTTATTTCGGTTTCGTTCGGTCAGTGATCACTCGCTAGGGCTGCCACGAAATCAAGTGAAAAATATTATACAATTTTTGTATGGTAAAAAATATATGTGATTTAATTTTTCATATTTTGGTATATGATTCCTTACATGATATATTTGTATACTCTTTAATATTGTCACACCCTTCTGTTACACCTTGTATATGTAGGTGGCACACAGAAATATCTGGTTCGGGATACAACACACTGTTGTTATATGTAATGGCAAATAAATGTATATAGTTTACCTAGCGCTAAATTATGTAAACATGTTTTTATTTATATTTATAAATGCTCATACGTATTATTATATAACTACGTGTATCTACTAATTGTCTCATTTCTGATGTATATTGCGACATCACTGGCTCAATATTTGTTTATTTGTTATTTCGCACAAATTGTTTCAAAATTTCTTCATTGATAGTAAAGATTCCATTAATTTTTTTAACTAAGTAACTTATATTATCATTTAATACATTTGGTGATTAAAAATATAAACAGTACAACTTGAAGTTCCATAACTATGCGATGTAGTTTTTATAGGTCTATTATAGCATAGAAATAGAAATATCAATATCAATTTACTAAACATATTTCTTCAATAATACACCTTGAATAATAAGGTAAGGAATAAATAATGATTTATAGATAGTAATAATATAATAGTAATTAAGAATATATTTATTTCAAAACAACAAAAATTAATAGTCACACTTCCAAATAATAATAAAAAATAAACATTATATATACCTACATCATAAAAAAAAACTAATCTACATTTTCAAAAGGTAGCGTACCCAAAATGCTGGCTGCATTTCCCTGTTGAATAGCTAGACTAATCTTTTGGGCAAAGTACAAGCCAGCATTTTGGTCACGCGAAGCCTGTTTCAAACGCCCCGACAGATCTTGGTAGAGGTCAAGTGCGCTCTGACCCCACGTAATTTAGTTTGTTTTTTATAAAATTATCTGAGTTTTATAAGTTTATGTTGTTTTCCTATATATTTATGTAAATGTTGTTTATATGTATGCAAACAAAAACAAACTGTTTTCCTACCATATATAATTATAGCTTCTACAAAGGTATGGGTAAAGTACACACGCAACGGAAAGCCATTTCAGCAAATGTAATTATTCAAATGGAATACAGCAGTGACGGTAAACGTTTGTTGATGCAGTGCGTTAGCAGATGTGGGGAGTATAGCGTGATCAATACACGAGGTGGCGTGGAAATTATAATCGGGATTATATGCGTTTCTGTACAGGTTAGTCTATCTGTCATCATCATCTAATCATTAGAGGCGATTGCTGAGCATTACTAACTAAGCCTTTTAACTAAGAAAATTATCTTAGTCTCTTCTCTTTAAGTCGTATTTCCTCATGACCGAGTGTCATGACTCCCCCGCAAAATTAATAGTTAGGTAAACTCTCTTGGGCAGATACATATCCCAATCCCAATCTTGATATTTTTAATTATAACTAGCTGTTCCAGCGACTTCGTCCGCGTGGAATAGTTATTACCATAAAAACGGTTCTAGTGAGTTAATCTTAAAAGATAGACATACACTGTTTCAGACATTTTGTTCGATCATTTTAAGAGGAATAATTCTTTCATACATATTTTTTTGATATCTGGAACCGTTTTCGCAGCACACGCAATGGAAGCCCTCAAATATGAATATTTTCCCCCGTATTTTTCACATTTTCCATTGTTTCTTCGCTCCTAGTAGTTGCAGCGTGATGTTATATAGCCTAAAGCCTTCCTCAATAAATGGTCTATTCAACACAAAAAAAAAATTAATTCGTTCCAGTAGTTCTTGAGATTAGCGCATCCAAACAAACAAACTCTTCAGTTTTATAATATTATAGTATAGATAGAGGACTTTTAACAAATTATGTGCGTGCAACTAAATACAATAAGTTTTAACAAATAACATGTAATGTACCCAAATATTATTAACCTGTAAGTCGCCCAGTACTTACAGGTTCATAATATCTATCAGTATAACCATAATTTTGACAGTTGTCATCTCCATAACATTTTCCACCTAATATTCATAAAATTTATAGAGATAGCACCTGTAAAAATGGTTAATCTTTAAATAAACAATGGTTAAACTTAAGCTCAACTTGATTAGCGCAATCTATGAAAATAACCAGTCAAAATTATCATGCCTCAATATATGTATGAACAAAATATAAATGTAATTTTCATAGATTAAACTATCTATGAAGCAGTTGGTAAATAGTGTAGAATCAGTGCAGGTAGTATCGTAGCCACAGTTTCAGCTCATGTATCGTCGTATTAGTTTAGCTGCCTTGGTTTGCTGAGACTCGGTTTGGTTAGGTTTATGCACATTAATGTACAAGGCACACGTTGTCGATGTTGTATATTATATATTATAATAATGTAACTTAGCCTGCTTGCACATTACGATAGTTAATTGAAAGAATACAAACGTAAAATACGTATAGTAATTGTATTTTTTACAACGAAAGTTCGTCACTAAATGCATGTAAAAATTGTTGTAGCAGTAGGTAATTAATTAACGTAAAAATATAATCATTTCCTAACCTTTTTTCTGGTCAAGAATTGTATTGAGTTCATGTGTCATAATTATGTATTGTGGTGTTTTTAATGAAAACGAGTATTCTTGTATTATTCTTCGCCACTGAGGTGGAGACGAGAAGCACAAAGTCGGGCTGAGTGGCGTGCCTTGGGAGAGGCCTATGTCCAGAAGTGGACGACCGTGGGCTGATGATGATGATTCTTCGCCACTGCATTGATTGGTCAGATTTCAAGAATGGCAATCAGTTTAGTCATTACTTTTAATTAAATGATTAGCACTGTCCGCGTGGATAAGTTGATTAGGATGTGCGAATTAAACTTATTGTCGTTCTAGGAACTGGTTACAATGAGTATATTTTAATGATTTAATATAGGTACCTACATTTTGGTGTATTGGGGTGCTTAGCAATCATTTTATCTCCTTTATAATATCTGACAAGCCATGTGAACGACACATAAAAAAAGGTAATATTACAGGTACTTCAAATATTTTCAAAGTGTTTCTTTTATTACCCATTAATTAATTTTACTCCATCATCAATATTGCCCGTTCAAAGTTTTCGTACCATGATGAATCTATTTTAAATCCTTTAAGTTTTCTTGTGCTAATCTCCACTGAATGCTATCAGGGACCGCGAGTTGAAACTATTAGTGAATAAGCTTTCCTTTCTGTGGAGATGCATCTTTAATTAAACTTTAATCCGACAGATCCTGAAGAAATCTATTGGGAATGAAACTTGGATGCCTGATGGATGGAAGTGACTTACAGGAAATAAAACTAAAACAAATGGCTTTTTAAAGTGTTTTTGTTAACTATTTATCTATATGGTATTGTATTAAACATTTTTATTCATAAACGCAACATATAGCTCGTCATCTCGGGTATTTAAGATAGTTGATTATGAAAAGTTTTTGATAAAATAAAATATAATTATCGCATCTTATAACATCACCATTATCATCACCTACAGCAGGGATCCCACTACTGGATATACGCCATAAGTGTATGTGCCATACGCGTAACTTTCACAATGTCGTTGAAAATGAAACTCTGGAGAAATATATAGTGATTACCCATTTCGCAGCCAGACGACTCAATTCTCGTCTGACAATTCTCACTTAATCATAACTTATCATAGAAATTGTATTACATTGTTTTCATTTCAATGAAAATACTTCAGCGGAAAATCTTTCTCTGTGAGTCGTATTTCCTCATGACTGAGTGACGTGACTCCCCCGCAGAACTTATTCGTTAGGGGAGTTTTCTTGGGCAGATACATCGTGGTGGGCGCCCAGGTCCTTCCACGGAAGACACATGTCGTCGGATATTGTGGTCCTCAAACATGTCGGTTTCCTCATGATGTTTTCCTTCACCGTTAAGCGAGTGCAAATCCACACATAACTCGAAAATACTAGTCATTGGTGTAAAGCCGGAATCGAACCAGGGTGCGTCTGGCTGAAAAGCAGACTGGTACCGCTGAGCCACACTCGCTTAAAACAGCGGATAATAATTCCGCATAAACTTCTATCATAACTCAAATCATGCATATAAAATCTTACTCGTAATTCCAGGATTTCTTCAACTTGCAACACCATTCAGTAACTCGTTTGAAAGCCACTTCAGAAGTTCTTGACTTGGTGATATAGAGGCAGGCCAAAGCTCTAGATAAAGTCAGCTTTCTAGACTCATTTAACTTGATACTCGACTCGACAGAGCCATTCATTTTGTCTGCCTCCATTTTTTATTCCAGTTATTATAAGGCATTGATTGGATCTTTTAATTACGAACTCTGACGACTGAATGACGAAGTTAGTGTTGAATTTGGAATTAATTAATTGTTTGGGAGACAAAAACAACGCAACTAAAAAAACTGTTTTTGCTAGTTAAAATTCACTTTTCAGGACTGCTAAGCTACGCCAAAAGGGTACAAACACAGATATCTTTTATAGCCATATTCACTTTTATTGTTAAGATGTTTGGCGATTGCTGCATTTTTTGTGTCAACCACTATAAACAAAGAAGAATACTCAAGTCAATAAACAAAGATGCCAAAGAGTGTAAAACACGATTCAAAGACAAAGGCTAGTAAAGATGCACACGCATCGGAATATCTGAAATTCTATAACAATAAACTGTTTTAGTACGAAATCTCATTACTTTCATAACATACAGGGTGTTTCGCGGAGAAATTGCACATAAATTTCAGGTAGGTGCGTAATGAAAATGACGGGTTATAGTCACGTCTGAAAAAGGTTCTTTTTATTAGAATTGTATAACACTGGAGTAGGAGCAGAATAATTAAACGTGAAGTGTGAATTTATCACGTAATGTTGGTGAGCGAAATAATTAAATTTAAAAAAAAATGAGAAATTTAATCTACAACTAAGTGTTAATTTTCTTTAGCATGCAGGGGAAGTTAACATTTATACATTTTTATTAAAGTTAATTCTTTATTTACAACAATAAAATATAAAAACAAGGGAAGAAAAACTAAACATACTACTTCTAACTATAACATAAATAAGGGGCACTTAGAAAATCTTTAGAAAAGCCTAAAGAAATCTATAAAGTATATTAGGTTATAAGCGTCGAAGCGTTGATATTTCTTCAAACAATATGATTGCCTAAGAAAGTAGAAATAGGCGGTCTTAAGACCAGTTCTTAATATTAAGTTGTAACAAAAATATTGAAATGAAATGAAATGAAATGAAATCTTTATTGTCTGGTAAACTAGGTATATACAGATGTTCAAATTACAGAGCTTCGTCATGTTTGTGATATGAGTCCTCTAGTTACTGCCCATTTGGGCTTACAGACTGTCCTTAGAACTATTTGAATCGAATACATAATTATGAGAATACATTTTAATAATAATACAATTGATGACACACTACACAAAACAAATTCAATTAAAAAAGAAAAAAAAGTCATAAAGTGATGATATAAGATTTACATGATAATATATGTCAAAGGTAATATAATCTCTCTCTCTCTCATCTTTTGTGAAAATGAGTAACGCAAACATACCAAAATTAAGATTTTCTGAATAAACTGGTCAATCTTCAGTAATCTTTTTAAAAGTTAGTTAAGTTAAAAGTTAAGTTAGTTATTACAAAAAATATTTAAATTCATTTATTCATTGCAAAATATAGGTATTTACAATGGTGGTATTATGTACATATGAACTACGTATTATGTATTACGTAACCTAAAATTTCCCTGTTTCAAAAAGAATATGCTTATACGGTTGAAATTGTTCTGAATAAAACGTAACTGGATCTCCACCCGTACGAGTAATTAAATAAAACAAGGTGGTGACCGATTTATAGTTCTCAGCGGGGTAGTTATCTCCTGCATATGGTCTGCTTGCTTTTTCATTTTAGTTTCAGGACTTTGAACAGAAAACTTAATGAACTTTTTATTGCTAAGTGTTATTTGCTAAATAGTGTTAAAATGAGACTAAAACGAAGAGTTAAGAAAAAAACATATTATTTAAATGATATAAAATTAATTAGGTTGCATACAAGTTGCTACGACTTTTAAAAATATGCCCGGCATAAGTATATTTTACATTTAAACATCCATAGTAAATGCGTTTTTGTGCTCGATGGATTTTTAAACTTTGCAGTCAACGTATATTTTTACTGGCTGTGCAGCAACTTCGTCCGCGTGGGATAGTTATTACCATAAAAACAGTTCTAGTGAGTTAATCTTAAAAGATAGACATATACTGTTGCAGACATTTTGTTAGATCATTTTAAGAGGAATACTTCTTTTATACATATTTTTATGATATCTTGAACCGTTTTCGCAGCGCACGCAACATAAGCTCTCAAAGATGAATAATTTTCTCCGTTTTTTCCACATTTTCTATTGTTTCTTCGCTCCTATTAGTTGCAGCGTGATGTTATATAACCTAAAGCCTTCCTCGATAAATGGTCTATTCAACACAAAAATATTTTTTTAATTCGCACCAGTAGTTCCTTAGATTAGCACGTTCAAACAAATAAACAAACTCTTCAGCTTTATAATATTAGTATAGATTTTATCATATTTACATGCATTTTTATCACGTGAAAAAAAATGGTTGAAGAGACACTGTTGCAACGCTTTGATTGAAACTCCCGCAAAGTAACCAAACATAAAAATACTCTCGACAAAATCAATAATGACACTAGGAAGTAACCGAGGCAGTAAATTTCTCGAATAAAATATGATTTATGCAGAGAGCTAAGTTCGTACAATGTTTGTAAGGATCTACATTTTACTGCGTGGCACTTTTACGTCTCCATTGCAACGCGTTTGCTATAACTCTACATATTACTTGAGAATTTAGAACATTTCGATTTTCTAAGAAAGTTTATTGAACGCAAATTCATTTCGTAATACTAGTAGATGCGGTTATTTACGTTGGTTCGTTCTAAATTTTATTAGTATTGTTTAACGTTTTCATTAAAATATGTTTAACACTTTTAATTGAATCATTTAAATTGATATTGAAAACATTTGCTATGAAGAAAGATTAGTGTTTATTTTAACATAGCTATAAACGAGGGTAAATAGAAACACCGCGAGCGTCACTGTTTCTATCTAAAGCAAAAAGCGACAAAAATAATTAAAAATAAACACAACTTAAAAACAAGCAGCAAATGAAAACGTTTTTACCTGAACACCGGCGGGCGATGAAAAGTTGGTAACAAATTGTCCCTAATAACTAAGTACCCGAGCTGCAACCTTTGCATTTTTGCTCAGCGTTGTTTTGTTTGAATTTCACCTTCTCTACTAATAAAAGCATCGGTCTGTTATAAACTATTTATTAAATGGATAACGAAAGATGTAATCCATCTTATAAAGTATATGAGTAACTTGATATAGGTAAACACGAGTCAGCATAATATAGTGTAGCTTCGTTTTTAGCTTTATTTCCTGTACGCTAACTAGATGTATCACGTCAAATGACTGAATCACACATACGAGTACATAAAGTAATTGAATTAAGAGTCTTAATATTTTATGATAATATTTAATGATATTGTTACGAATCACTTATTTTGTTCTGCAGGGCTAGCACGGGCAGAAGACAATATATCCCGACGGAAAGAAAAGAATTTGTTTCCCCGCTGTCAATTTTGGCACGGAGTAGCCGGGGAAAGTCAAACCGGGATAGATATACGGCGGGAGTAGCATTATAATATTTTATTCCTATTTTGTTGCCATAATTACGAAATCAAATTAAAATTAATACAATGTTTGAATTATGCTTCAAACGTTGTATCAATTCATCTAACCTTCAGAAATTGTTCATTCTTTTTATTTTTATTTTATATTAAAACTGTCAATTGACAACTCGACCAATATTTTATTTAAGAACACAATCCATGCGGCCGCGAGTAGTATACGAGGCGAAGTAAAAGTTGTGTCCCAGGTGCGGGCGCAGGCTGCGGACGTAGGCGTTAACTTGTTATACAAGTCTCAGATTGTTGCTTTTAAACCTTTTTCCTAGAAACTGCAAGAAAATGTACTCTGCATATTTTCTGACGGAAAGTGTTTATTACTTTTTCTGCTAATAATATAAGCGCTGTCTAACTTGAGGCACTTTTTATATTAATTTTATGAGCGAGTTTTGTGTAAGCTGTGCGAAATTTGCTTTTAGTTTTTGATGGCAAAAAGCTGTAGCTTACGAAGTTTTTCATGATTGCGATTATTACCCATGCAATACAAAGTTCTTTTACAAACGATTCGTGAAGTTTATTGCAAATTGTAATTGATGGCAAAAAGCTTAATCGTATTTTTTTGGTTAAAGAATCAGTCGTAACCCATGACTGTAAGCTCTTGAGTTTTTTTAATAAGTCTAAATTGTGTGACAGATATAGCAGAGACCAAGCTGTTAAGTACGATTTTAAAATTTTTACTAATATGAAAACACAACGAAAATCGAAATGTCAATAATTATATTCCCAAAAACAGATGACTCCTAAGGGATAATTAAATATCGATAAAGTGCCTCTGCTGACTATTTAAGGGCGAATGTTGTGATTAAAACCATAATATTAATTCTAAAGATTATTTGAAGCACCCTTATACAATCATGTATTATAGCAGTAACAGTTTATACGATTTTTAAAAAATGTTGTTTTGTTAAAATTTATATAGAAGATCTAGCGGAGCGTTTCAGTACCTATTAATTGTGATTAATTTCCTTGTTGCTTGTATCTGCGATAAACTAGGACAAAATGGAGTTGGTTTCAATATTGCGAGGAAAGCTTTCATTTTGTTTATCTTGATCGATCAAATAACTTCCGGTCATGCTTGAGTTATTACAAAATATTGTGCAATTTACGCATTTACGATAACATAAGAAGAAAAAAGGTAGAAATATATTTATATTTACACAAATTTATAAGTAGGCGTATAAAACTATACCTACTATAATTCTACCTATCTCTTAGCAGAAGATTTTGTTGGGTAGGTATACCGACTTACATACATACTTAGTGATGTTTAACTTCGAGCTGTAACTTTTAATTTTAATCTTAGTGTGACTATCAGGTTTTTACTCATTTTATTAATGTGAAATGAACATGGGAAATCGTTCATACTGTTTGTATAAATCAGCCATAAGTCTGTGAATCCCAACAAACTTCAGCTGTTTCGCGATGGCGTTAAAAATTAATTAAATCGCGATGATATCAGTTTTCTGTCCCAAGAGCTTTCGTATTTCTTGACTTTTAATTGGCTATCTGCTTTTTATTGGAAAGTTTAAATCTCTGGGATAAACATTCCATTTATTTATGTAACGGCTGAATTATTCAACAGATTATGAGTTTTACCATTTGAGACTTTTATAATAGATACAATAAAATTCTACCTCACACATTTACTATAAATACTGCATTATTATTATTGTCACAAGACAGGAATAGACCTAGTGTGATATCCAGGGTTTGCCTATTAGTGTACGTACAGTAATCCCTAAAACCTTAGTTTATGTGATCCCTAATGCTTAATCAACCTTACTGTAAAACCCTTTTGAATGTTCAAATAAACGCTTTTTTATGTATATGTATTATTTTACAGTATTTCTACAGAAAGTAAAGTATGCAGCAAGGGGCTTGTTTTGCTCATTTCAATGAAAACTTAAAGTTGGTAAGACGAGATATTGATGTTTGTACGTTTAAGTTATCAAATAAATAAATATTCTGGGACATTGCACACATCGCCATCTAGCCCCATACTAAACAAACGCTTGTGTTGTGGATACTAGACTTACTTAGCTCAGTGCAAGCAAGAAAAGTTAACTGTAAAATGGTAATTTCGGACTGTTCCAACTTCTAGTGCACTTATTGCAATCGTAAAATAGGTTTTAACGCGCCAAGTTCAGTTGTAGCAGTAACTTGGGAAACTAACTTATTGGGGAAAATGGGACAAAGTTACACTCAGGAACTTTGGCAAGTAAAAGTCAAGAATTTGAGTCAAAACATTATAATGTCGACGGTAGATATTTGAGTTATATGTATTGTTTGAGTTTGAATTTATTTGCTGAATAAGGTGAGAAAAGAAGAAAAATATATTTGTATGTCAAATAGTACGATAGCAAATTTGTAGAAAATTAAATACCTTGTTTACATTCAAATGGAGATAGTTTTGATCTCAGATTAATGATAATTGTCATATTTATTACAATTATTGTCTGTCCTTTCTCGGGACGTGACATTTCAAGTTTTATAACACATTCTTCTTCTAAGTGTAAAAATGTTTCGCCCAACGATAGAAAGTAGTAGTAACTATACTAATCGTAGACGCTATTTGAATGTATTTGTGAGCAAAAACGAAACCACTGTAATATTAAGATATATTAATAAATCAATCCCTTAAAAAAAAACATAAAACATCAATAACGATTTCATTCAAGTGACTTTATTACTTAAAAATAGTTTCTTTAAAACACAAAGTATGTAATTTACTATTTATAATTATATTTTTTTTAAAAATTTTCATCAAAAACTGATTTCGCAGCAACTTGAAAAATATTAGCTGAACATATAAAATACACTACTTATCAGCATCTGCTTTCGTTAGATAAGTACATAAATCTACTTAACAGTTAGTGCCTAAGTAGAGCTTGCTATTGCTAAACTGGGTACTTTTATATACAGTGATAAAACTAAATGTCCCATTATCAGAGGTAGTTTACTAGAAATACTGAGGTCTCAAGAATTCTAGGTACAGACATAAGTTGGAGCTTTACTAAGCTTCTATCTTTTAACTAGCTTCTGTAAAACTACTAAATTTGCTCTAATTTATGTTGTATAATTTTAAATTCTATGTGGACTACTGTTTATGTTTTTTAAAGTAAAAAATCATTGACTAGAAATATGCGTATATTAGCTTATTGTCATATTCATTAGCGAGCTAGTGAGGCTGTACACTGTACATTACATTTCAAATCAATTATTGTTACTGCAATAGCTTGAAATATTACCTTATATACATAGCCACAATATATAACATTTACAAAAATATTATATAAGACAAAATTGGGGAAATGCACAGCAGACATCATGTTGCCGGGTCAACAAAATAAAAAGTACTTTTACTAAAGTCTCATTTCTTTTTTGTTTATGCGTAGTAAGTAGCATAGTAACTAATAATAAATGTTGAGCGTAACGGCATACACATACATATAATTACAAAAATTATGTAAAATTTTGTAATCATATTTATACTTTGATCACGATAATACAAAGTAACTGTGAAGTTTGGTTTCGATACAGAACTAATTTGAACGTTGTTTCGCCAAAAAAAAGAACAAGGTTTGTTAAAGTAGCAACATCATAGGTAAGCATTACATTTTCGTACAAAATTCTACAAGTTCCTTGACTTAAGTCCACATGCTGTCCACTCTCTTCATGGTGTCCTCGTTCTACATGATGTACCCCACGTTGTCGTAGGGCCCCGCGTGGACAGTGTCGGTGGTCACGATGGAGTCCGAGCGAGGCGCCTCTGAGGTCTTCACGGCTGACTTCCAAGTAGGGGTGGGCGAGAACAACTCCTTGCCACGCTGGAAAAAGCCAAATGATACTTACTACTAGATTCTTCTTACTTAGATTTATGAACTATAAGAGAACGAGTATTAATAAAATAAATTATAAACATTAATTATTACATGTCAGAGGCCTTCCGGGCGGCTTGATAAACTCTCGACACCAGAGTTAAACCACTCTCTTTCGGTAAGAAGAAGATTACATAAATAAGTAAAATAGAGTATTAATCAATTATACACATATTAACAATGTAATAATTCAATTTTATAATTTGTAGACTGTGCTAAATTAATTTTTAATTATCAATTTTATGTAACATGTACACAAACAATGTTTCTACTGGGAAGGACTAGGTACCAAGATACAGGCTAACGCCTAGTTTGGTATCTAGAGCCGCCATTTCATGTATGTACATTTATCTGCATCAATAAATAATTTTTGAATTTTGAATTAATAGATTTTTTTATATAACAAGGTATTAGATAATTTTTTGAGCATCTAACACTGCTACGTACAGTTATTAACATGTTACTGCTCTATGTTACAAACATTATGGACAAAGAATTTGAGTCAGTTTTACAGCATTCTGGTTTGACCATAGCATTGCTTCTGTGAGTCTCTTTCTTGGCAGCTTTTGTGACTTGAATGATCAAATATTACATCATGAAATTAGAGGTAAATTGTAGTATTTAGTTTTCCGGTTGTAACCGTTATATTTGGCTGTCGTCAACTTCATACAACTTGTGGTTTTGTATTTTTCTCTTCTTAGTCGTATGCCTGACTGCTGAGGATCGAGTCTCCTTTTGATTTTGTGGATGTTGTCGCCATTTTTCATTGAATAGTTCATATGATTATACTTGAACAGTATAAATATAATACTCACATAACCGTGATACAGAGCCCAGCAGACACCGACAGGGAACAATATAAGTGTTGACAATCCAACTGCCCAGCCAAGCAGGTCCGCGAACAGGGGGAACACATAGTCCTCGTAGGCAGGGGGAGTCCAGTCAGAGAAGATGAAGGCGAGGATACCCTGGAATCGAAGAGAAGACATATTGAATTAGACTAGGAGTATTAAATGAAAACATATCTTGTGAAAACTTTTGTTAAAGCTTGTAATTTTAGCTAACGGTTAGTAGTAATTTGTGTTAAAAAGTTGTAATTTTAACCATCGACAAAATAAAAGTAGTTAATAGGAATGGTAATTCTATATTTGCAACATACCTACATAATTTACGAAAAAAACTCGGAAGACTTGATTAACATCCTTTTTTTGAAAGTCGGGTAATAAAAATGGTATTATTGTTTAAAGAAAATAGTAGCCGAAGAATTTCGTAATTGTTAAATAGCTCAAATCTTAAAACAATCACGAAATTAAGTACCGAATGAAGGTAACGATTACACTGTTCCTTTTACCACAGAAAACTGAAGTACAATTTTTACTAGTACGCTTAATGAGTTAGTGGTATTGATGTTTTTGTGCTTTTCTAGCAATAATTTAGTGTTTGGTATGTTTGTTTAAGGTATCTGTTATGTTGTTGTTTGTACGCCACCGACTTTTACATGTTTCTTTCCTAGCGATCTTTACTAAGGTTGCCTGGAAGAGATAGCTCTACACGATAAGGCTGCCCAATGTTCCTAGGTTAAGTAATTTTACTGTAAATTGTTTTGTATTTTTGTTTTCTGGTGTACAATAAAGCTATTTTGATTGATTGATTGAAGTTCTATTAAAATTATACATACAATACTAGCTACAGGTACAACGACAGTCCACACAGCACTCCAGTAGAAGCGCAGGAACTTGTTCAGCTTCATGCCCATAGTTTCGAGATCTCCCATCGCTCGGCTGATGCCGTAACACCATGATACTGCCACACACTGGAATTTAATGAATTAAATTTATAAAGTATTATACACGATCTTTAGATAAACACATTTTGCCAGGACATAGCAATCCGCTCCGGAGCGAATGGTCATATTTTATCATATAATAGTCATGTAATTTGGTCATGTCAATTCCATATATTGCACTTTATTTGTTGTGCTATTACATGGCCAAAATGTCCCACTTTTCTAGTGTAGTAAAACTCAAGCTCGAAAGTTCAAGTTTAGAAATTCTGTATTTAAATAATAATAATGAGTGGCATCCTGAGGTTGAAAGTTAAATCAAACCCAAGAGTGTATTGTGCTTATGAGTTATTTTGATAAGTGCTAAACCCGCACTATGGTCGTTTAATTTAAACTTATTGGAAAATGAGCGAAAATAATTACGACCGACAGGATTTGAACCTGCGTATTTCTGCTATATTCAAAGCGTGTTAACCAACTAGCATTAATATAACTGCACTGTGCTTGTCGTCAGAAGAAAGTTATTCATATCCTTCAACCCAAGAGTTAAAGCAGTTACGCTGCTCCGTACAGCTACGTAATAAGTAAATAGTAAATAAGTGTTAAGCATAATTTATATCAACATAGTTTTAAGCTTTGTCTGTGATATAAAGTAAAGCCCTTCTTACCTCGGCCATTCCAATGAGAAGTATAGCCCAGGAGGCGGTGTTCCAGTCGAGCAGAGTGAACAAGTACACTCCGCCGCTGAAGCACATCGGGATGCCCAGGACGAAGCACGTGAAGCAAGTGAACGCTGTCACCTGCCAAAGAAAAAAAATAGAGCAAGGGTTTGTTTTATTTGGTACCGTGTTTTGTTTAAGGGTCATGACTACAAATTTAGTCTTAGATTAATGGAATTAGATTAATATAGCAAATGGGTTTATTTTATTTGTTACCGTGATTTTTTCAAGCGCCATGACCACAGCTTTTTATTTTAAAGTTAGTGGAATTAATGAAAAATTTGTTTGAGGTACTAAAATCTCATTACTTCTAGACATATCATTCTGGCTTAACGTCATAACATAAAACATTTTCGTCAAAATTAAACATTAAAATTCAAACGTCAATATTTTTCCTTTTATTGGGTGTATTATGGTTTTTTCAGATAAATATTTGTCAAATTATACTAGCTAAAAAATGTGCACATTGAATGAATGAATGTTTTACTACCAAAATTTGCTACTCAATGTCCAATTTAGTGTTTATACATATCTATAGTCATAGCAGCAATATCCCGAATCACACATGATATATTTTTATCACTTGACCATAATCATCTTTCTATTTATACATATAATGAAGCTGAAAAGGGTCAAAAGTCTGAACATTGAAGAAATTAAAAAAAAAAACAATGTTTGGAGGTACCTACTTCGAATTGATAGCAGAATACGTTACAAAAATATCTAGAAATGTTCTCTGTTTGTCTGTTTATTTAAACGCTGATCACGGTTGCACGGATCGTTATAATATTTGGTATGTGTAGGTAGTATGAGATCTTAGGAGAGTCGTAGGCTACTTTTATCCTTAAATAACACGAGTGAAGCCGCGGGCGTCCACTAGCTATAAATAAAAAAAATATAAACTCATGTCATTTTATTTACAACTAGCTGTGCCAGCGACTTCATCCGCGTGGAATAGTTATTTTGGGCATTAATTCTTTAAATTGTGAACCGTTTTCGCAGCGCACGCAACGGAAGCCCTCAAAGATGAATAATTTTACTCGTTTTTTCCACATTTTCCATTGTTTCTTCGCTCCTATTAGTTGCAGCGTGATGTTATATAACCTAAAGCCTTCCTCGATAAATGATTTATTAAACACAAAAATAATTTTTCAATTCGCACCAGTAGTTCCTGAGATTAGCGCGTTCAAACAAACAAACAAACTCTTCAGCTTTATAATATTAGTATAGATTTTAGTCTATTATGACGAGAACTTTTGCGCGTTAGTTTGAGCGAGTGTGTTTTTGCAGTCCCATATTTGGCACGGATATTTTAGATTTGACGGCTAGCAAGCCACGGGCGGTTTTGGCTACCAACCGCAATTTGTTGTGATTGTTATCGGTTTGCTCATAGAATTTGAAAGAAGAGGAATAGACAAGATTTTAAATAATATCTAATATTGCCAACATAATTTGAAAATCAGTTATAAACTCACTTGAATGAATTAATTAAGCTTAAAATAGCCTGGGCTTATTTAAATTGAAACACCAATCTATACATACTCGTATAATAAACCCGAAGAGGGTCAAAAATCTACATACATAGAAAATATTTGAGAAAAAAAATTTTGGGTATATCTTAAATCGATAATAAAATACGTTTCAGCAGTTTTTATATTTTTTTATTTTTTTATCTGTGTCTCTGTTTATCTGTTTATTTAAAACACTCAGAATAACGCATGTACGGCTGAACGGCTTTTCATGATTTTTGGTGTGTAGGTAAAATGAGATCTTATGTATCATAGGCTACTTTTTATCCAGAAATAATGCAAGCAAAAGCGCAGCCGTCCACTAGTATAATAATAATATAATGGAAACAGATACCAATAGTCAGTAAAATATAGAGGAAAACCCAATTGAAAAAGTAATGGCTAAAATTAAGCCAGGGGCTGAATGCTGTTAAACTAATCTATCCATGCATATTGAAAAAAAAATAGCTGATACATTAAGCAGTAGGTAGAAATATGTTTGAAAGCAGCTCACACATGTACCAAACAGTCATATTCTCTATAGACTATCTCTTAACAGTTATAGTTCTGCGAGTAGCCATGTTGGTACAGTGGAGGTTTGATGTGGTCAGTTTGAAAGAGCCCCGGGGCTTTACAGTTTTAGTTGGAATGCTTAAGTTTAATTTGCTTTTAGAAATATCTGTGTACATCATAGACGGTTTTTCGTGTGTTGCATTGTTGTGGGAGCATTGTTTGTGTATTTGCAGTATTTTTGTACGATTTTTTACTCCCAGTACTGTGTACTGTGTATTTGTTTGTTTGTGCAATTTGGGAAACCCAGTATTTTAATCAAGTAGTGTACCTAAAGTAGGTACATAATGTATGTAGAAACTTACCCTCCAATAATTCTTCCTTAAATGTGGCCACCTGTCCACAATAGCGGTGTTTATGGCCTCAATGCCAGCGAACTGACTTCCGAGACCAAGGATGAAGAGCATCAGGAAGAACAGGATAGACCAGAGCTGAGGAACTGGCATCTGGAGCAACGCTTCTGGATAAGCGACGAAAGCCAGTCCAGGGCCTTGCTCTGCTACATCTGCGGACAAGATAAAATCGTCAAACATCATCATCTACAGCCTGTTATTGCTCATTGCTAAGCAAAGGCTTCTCTACTTGTAAGTGACTTGAACTTACTATCCCGGTCCTGTGTATATCTAATCCATGTGTTTCGTCGCGATTAAACAAACTATTTGTTATTTTAACCATGTGTTAGTTTGCTTTCATTGAAAATTTATTTCCGGAAATATAATCAATGCGCCATACAACGAATTCCAAGAAGATGGGTTTTTTAGTGGATAAAATTGTTTTCTAACTTGGATTTTTTTGAACGCTGCAAAAATAATATATTAAATTACATCAGAGCGTTGATTTCAGTATTACATCATTGTGTAGGTATGTATTTTGTTCCGTTATAAGTTAAACGAATTCCAAAAAAGATATCATAATACTGCATTTATAAAAGATATCTTATCACATTGCAAAATAAGTCTTATGTTATCAAAAAATGCAAAGATATAACGCATGTTTTATGAAAATGAATGAATGCGGCCAGAATGTCTATTATAATCCGCCGTCATCACTAGGCAGCATCTCCTGATAGACAACGAACGCCGGGAAATAGTCCAGAAAAAGAGAAGAAAGGACAAGGTCATGGCGATTGAATCGACAAGAACAAACTTTGGTAGACTATGTGCTAGCAAATTAGGCCCAGACCTATACAATAAATTGTGCAAAGACATAGGCAATTTGGCAGCTCTGTCAACTCACGAATGCACAAGAAAACCGTAGAATACCTACTTACTCTGAACTACAACAAAATAGAAGAGCTACTGAATGTAATAAAATGAAATTACCCACTAACAAGTGATACCTAGATCAAATTAATGAAAAGTACGATTTTTTTATTTATTTATTTATTTCCTTTTTTGAAAATGTCTTATAATATATATACTGTAGTATGTTGTTTTCTTAACAAAGTTGAATATAAGTTTGCGTACCTAAATGGACGTAGATGGAGTATCCATCTACTTATGATGTTATTACGTACACTCAGCTTACATAGCTCAACTACAGGTACAAAGGAATCGGTTAATGAAACTAAATGCTCACACACACACACACTCACACACACAGACACACACAATATTAAAAATCACACAATCATCAAACACTCATCAAGGCAAACATATGAACTACACACAATACCTACTCACCCACAATCAGATCACAACTTTTAACACACACACACCACATAGTACCGTGTTCTCAGCCGCATTAAATATGCTAGTATCTAGCAATAGGCTGAAAATTTGCTTAGTTTTTAAAATTTACACTGACGGTCAGTAAATCAGATAATCCATGTACATTCTACGGATTTGTTACCTCAATGCTGGTATCACTGACCAAAAGTTTGTTTACAATTAGTTAATAATTAGCAATACATACATATTTTTGTAATCTTTTTATGTATATTTAGGACAGTATAATTATGTTATAAAATCGTAAAATCAGTGTAAATATAGTCAAAGAAGCCTGCTGCGGCGGGAGGTACTGCAGTCTTGCAATTCAGGACCCTTGAGGTACCTTGTACAAGACTCAGTTAACCATACCAACGTATGACACCGACGTAATTTATGTAAATTTTTATTACTCAAAGCTGTACCTACAACACTGTATTTTATGCACAATAAACAAATTATATTAAAAATTATATTATAAACAAAAATAGACGACTAGTACTCTACAAGTAGGTATGCTACATTTTATATTTATGCAATATGAAACGGTTGAAAAAATTGTAGTTTCAGAATTAGTTAAGTACTGTATTTATTATAAAAAGTCACTTTTTAAGCAATTCTTTGATAGTAATTTAGATGAAAATGCAATACCTAATATATTTTGATATGAGTGACTACTTTCACATGGAAGCCCTAGCCTAGTCCAGCTACTTATAAAACGTAAATAATTACACCACCACCGGCCGATATCAATTAATCACGTATTCGTCCAGCGATAACAACTTTATTGCCTCTGGACGCCATAACAGCCGCTTATCGCTCGATAAGGAAATATTGACAATGCTCTCGTACGGGCCAAATTAACACGTGTTTTTGGCAATCGGAGAGATTGTGCACTAAGTGGTGTTTTTACTTAATGTTGGTTTAGGGAAGCAATGTGGAGAGAAGAATGGGATTTCATTGATTTTGACCATATTTTATGTGATTTGCTAGTAGCGGAGGAACGTGTAACCCACGTTGGTACCAATAACAGAATTAGCCTATTTGCCTAAACCAATAACTTGTATTTCATGTTATGTGTGGATTTGCACTCGCTTAACGGTGAAGGAAAACAACATGAGGAAACCGACATGTTCGAGGACCACAATATCCGAGGACATGTGTCTTCCGTGGAAGGATCTAGGCGCCCACCACGATGTATCTGCCCACGAGAACTCCCCTAACGAATTAATTCTGCGGGGGAGTCACGACCTTCAATCATGAGGAAATACGACTCTTAGAGAGAGAGATAGTTGCTATTAAAAATAAAATAGTGAAGTCACTAAATTCGAAGAAAGTTTTTCTCCCAATATTTCACAAAACACACACAGTGCGGAACGGAAGTAGAATGTTTTCCCATACCGCACTATTCCAATGTAATATTTACACTTTAATCAATCCATTATCTTGCCGGCGCTGCTGCATTCGTAACGTGGAATCAACAGGGATCGAGGGTATCCAAACTAATCACTAACTAGAGTGTGTTTGTGGGTTGGTTCTTTGTATCTTGTATCGTTTACTATGTCAATCTGACTAGATAGATTGTTCTACGTTTACCACTAAAATGCTGTGAGGATGACTAACGTTTTGCTGTTTGTTTGTTGTTCAAGTGATTTTTCAAGACAGGTGATTTTAAAAAATAGTTTGAGTCTTCTTCTTCTTATAGTGCCTCTCCGTCAAGTGAAGGTTGGCAGTCAGTTTTGTATACTTTACATTGTTCATTGCCTGGACTTCTGATTCTGGTTCAATCCCGATGGTTTAAGTCAATCAGTGTACCTAATAATTTAAAATTCATTTAGGCTTACGTAAATAATATAAAAATGCTGATTGTTTTACCTACAATGGTTTGACATGCTACATTATTGTCAGCAACTAGTGTCACGCTAAATAAATTTATTATAATACCTCAAACTTCATGTCTAAACATACATACTTCATATCCAAACGCTCGAATAATACACGTGTGTGATTGAAAACAACAATCAATGTTACTCACAAAAACAGAGCAAACTTAAGAAGTCTTCTTAGCGTATATTTATGATAAAAAGTAGAAGGATGAACGTTTCCAGCTTACTTACTGATCAGTTAAACTATATTATAAGAATGTTTAAACAATTATGACGAGAAATCAAATTGTTGCATAATGCATAACATTATTATTTATTTTGTAAAATTTAAGATTTCAATAAATATTTCTGTCTTTTAATTATGATTTCCTGAAATACATACTTGATTACACAAAATCTATGTTGTTGTGGCATTGGTTGTTGTTGATATTTCTGATTGAATACCTTTAAATATTCAAGCAAAACTATCACTTAATCATTATTATATTTAAGTCTTACAATACAACATTTAGTATGTTTATACGTTTACATATGTCACTATAAATTCCGCGCTTCGCAATTGCAGTGAAACATACCGTTTCAGCGCGTGTTTACGCTACCCGCACTTGTTTGAAATACGCCTACTAGTAGTCCATTGAAGCTAATTGCAAACACACTAAACATACCAGCACTTTTTCATCGGAAAATATTGATTGAAAAATCAAAACTCTTTATTCCCGTGCGCATAAAATACCCGGAAATAGCTTAGACGGACAGCTCGTATTTCTGCATTGATATGTCGACGGATATTTCATAAAATATTTTTCAGAACATGATAACTGTTTTAAGTTTAGTTTGAGTTATGCATTTTTAGTTAATTCATTAAATTTTGAAGAGCAATATTTGTGGCGAAGTTATTTGACTCTCAACGGGTATAATTAGAAAGACAAATATTTGTGAGAGATGTAGCAAGTAAATACAGATTTTTAAATGTACCAGGCTAGGTACATACATCTTAAAAATATAACATTCTCTACATACTCACACTAAGAAAATCCTGTGACTAGTAATTAGAGTTTCCAGGGCAACAGAGATATAGTAATAAGGACAGTACCACTTTGTGTTCGTTCGTAATCGTTACGTTTAACACCAGCCGAGTTTAGCCAAACTATGAACAATATTCACTTGCAAGATACTTTTCCACTGCCGCGGATTTTTACAGAAAATTATGGAAAACCTATGTATAAAACAGACACATGATTATACATATGTATGTATGTACACAATGATTTGATTGCCTCCGTCCATAGTATTCCGGAATTGACATGACAATGTAAACATTAAATAAAGTATAATTAAATAAATATAAGTATGATAAAAAAAATAAGTGGTCCAATTTTAGTGAGGACCCAAGCAAGTCTTTGGAATGACTAAAATCGCTTTTGGGCTTAATAATGCTGATTGCTCACTCATTGTACATTTATGTTATTCATTTACGTTATCGCGTCGTGTTGGTAAACCATGTCATTAGACTGATTTCAGCGGTTCAATAAATCTCGAATTTGATAAATAATATAGTCAACTTACCAAAAATAAGTGAGCCTATATCATTTTAAAAAATCAACTTACCATCAACACTGACTCCCATCTGCTGCGCCTGGAAGCCAAGGACCGAGAAGATGGCGAACCCGGCGTAGATAGAAGTGCCGAAGTTGGCGAAACTGACGAAGCTCGCGTCGAAGTGGCAGTTGTTGTTGAAGTTGTTGTACGACGCCAGCGTGACCAGAGAGCCGCACGCTACTCCGAACGAGTAGAATATCTAGAAATATAACAATTAATTTTATATTTAATGTTAATTTTATACCTAAAGAAATAAATTCATATTCCGGGACATTGCACACAGCGACGACATAAGAATAACCGCAGGGAACACCTGGATTCAATCTGCGCTGCCCCCTTAGACAAGAGCCGTATTTTAGTTAGCGAATTGTCGCTCGCTCATAGAATAGAAAGACCAATGTATGGGATTGACATCCCGATGATTCACATGCTACGTCACTCCCATATACATGTATTGGTATTTCTATTCCTTAGGCGAGCGCCAGTACGCTCACTAAAATACGGCTCTTGTCTAAGGGGGCTGGACTGGGACGAGTGGCGTACAAGAAGAGAGGACTATGCTCAGCAGTGGGCAATAACAGGTGGTGGATGATGATGATGATGATTGCACACAGCGCCATCTAGGCTCCACTTAGCATCTCTGTTAAGAAATTCTTTTAAATTCTTTTTAAGGTATTTATATCACTTGAGCTGTGACTGTAAGTCTTACATCTTCTATCTTTCTATACATATAATAATTAAGCTGAAGAGAGTCAAAGTCGGACATATTAGAAAAAAAACTTTTGGGGTATACCTACTTAAAATCTATAACACGAAACGTTTGAGCTCTTCGAATTTTTGTCTGTTTATCTGTCTTTTTTTTTTACATGATATAGGCTTACGCTTGACTACAACTTGCCTGATGGTAAGCAATGTTATAGTCTACGATGTAGCGCGCTTGCCTAGAAGAAACCGGTTTACCGGCTTACTTAAAAGTGTCATACTTTTTATCTCAAAATAATGCGAGCGAAGCCGCGGGCGTACACTATGTATGTCCAGTATGTTTTAAAATAGTAGATTATGTACCAAAAATCACGACTACACATCGTTCGATTCGTTTTGGGTTAGATTTGAGTGGAAACCTTTACTACTACGGCAATAATATTCTAACTATCAGATTGCATTTGACCAACTACCCGCAAACTTCCTTTAACTTACTCTATTTAGCTCCCCAGGAATTCAACCTAATAAATTCCGCTAAGCAAATTGGAATTTAAAAGTATCCTCCTAGCTATCTCAGCAGGAAGTACCTACGGAGTCCAACTTTAACAACTATGTTACAGTAATCGGATTAGTTTAACTCTGGTCTGGTCCAGCAGTGAAGCCAATTCCAGAGTAGGTACAACACTGGCCAGTTATAATACTGTCCATTGTCACTGCGAGTATACGTCGCCAGATATGTTCGAGTAACGAAGTTGTGGATTTCTGTACAAAATAAGATTAACCGTAAGATTTTATTTTTTAAATCAATTTTGTATCAGTTTTAAAGTGATATTGTCATAATTTAGTTATTTAGTCATAATTTACGGAAGACCAGCGCTGGTTGGTTCAATACAACCAGCATTATGCTGAGTTGGGGCTGTGTTGAGGCAGATTTTATATTTGTTTATTATGTTTTTACTCCTGTGTGTTCTTCTGTTAAATCTGTCACAATAAATGTTTTCTTTCTTTATTTAAAGCTGAAGAGATCTAAAAGAGTCAAGACCCTTTTTTAGAACACTTCTTTCTTAACGATTGGAACGATCAAAGTGATTCATCGCTTACTTATAAAGTATTTTATCTACACTAATGTTGTAACATTCTACTTATGTTTCCAATACTTGACTTATAATTACTACTGTTATAGCACAGACAACAAAACACTCAATTTAAGCAATTTCACATGATGTTATAATATCCACATCGATATCGTAATAGCTCATTATAACATCGGAAAAGCGTGACCAACCCGATTCTGTTTATTAAAAAAATATGGCGGCAAAATCACTGTGACAATACACGTACGCGTGAATTTAATTTAATAAATTATCAATGCATTAGTGAAGATAAAGTAGTGTATGCAACTGCATATAACACGGGTATTAAAACACTCGTTACTATTATGAAACTCGCTGCGCTCGTTTCATAAACTCACACTCGTGTTTTAATACCCTTAAATATATGACAGTTGCATAAACTGCTATAAGTAGTTCGTGGCAACCATTCCTTATAATTTACTTTTCAAATCAAGTTTTCCTGTTTAAAGTTCGTACAACAGCTCATTACCGCTCCAGTCTAATAGATAAAAAAAGACCAATCTTGATTCGATTGATGGACTGCTTAGTAGTCGTTTGTCTCTCTGTTACACCGGTTCTTGCACCTTATAATAAATTACCTTATAAGGGAAATTACTTAACAATAAACATAATAAAAAATAGATACAGATTAAGTCAGTAATCCTTGACATGTATCGTATTGTCCGAAGGTTTCTGTCTTTGTAGCTTCTACCACCGGTATCTTGGGTCATGCCCCAATTGTCTCCTTGTCTTATGATATTATTTTTCGAACATACGATATAATATATTTATTGAAAAAAAACTTTTTATTTTTAATTAGTAAAATTTGTTTTGTAAGTTTTTTTTCGAACATACTACCTATATATATTATAAAAAAATAAAAAGAGATGTAAAAAAAATAAGACGAAAAAGTAAGTATTGATAAAATAATACAATCGATTTTATGATTACTATAAAATCAGTTGGCCTCAACGACGTAACATCAAAGTCAATGTCCCATCTACTATTAATCCAGTCATTTGGCTGTAAATATCAATAATATAACACCCTCACCCTTTGGGGTTAATTAACATAATTAACGCGTTAATGATTGCTATTATTAGCCAGCATTGTTTCGCCGGATCGATCAGTCAAAGTGATGGCTTCTGCAACAACTTGGAAAATTTTAATTGAACACTGAATAGGGTTATTAGGTTGATATTTTCAGCTAATTTAATTCGCTATTTATTAAACGTGCCTGGATTAAAACGGTTATTATTAGATGATTATATTTTATATATATTTTTTCCCTGATATGCATAGTACACCGAGTGAACCACAAATTAGGTCCTAATATAATGCAAATAAAGCAATGACGATTACGACCGAATAAGAAGAAGATTATTTTCAAGGGCTAAGATTCTTGAAATTGCATTGATAATAGACAATGTATAAATAACGGGTTGTTAGGCTGCATAATACTTATCCGCTGTTGATAAGATGCAAACGTCTCTATCTCGATTGCGGTCAAACGCAAACCAAATAATGTCTGTCTATTTAAAGTATCTTGTTTTAAGGATAATAAACCATAGTAAATTGTAATACATTAATTTGGTACAAATGCATCTATTTTTTTTTTTTTTTTTTAAGATCCCTTAATCGTGGCATTTTTTATTATCTTAATACTAGGTGTGCTCGCGACTTCGTCCGCGTAGAATAGTTATTTTGGGCGTCATAAGTATTTATTATTGCAAACAATCTTTTCAGCATTATGAAATATTATAGCTGTTACCCACGAATTGAACCGTTTTCGTAGCGCACGCAAGGAAGCCCTCAAAGATGAATAATTTTCCCCGTTGTTTCCACATTTTTCATTGTTTCTTCGCTCCTATAAGTTGCGGTGTGATGTTATATAGCCTAAAGCTTTTCTCAATAAATGGTCTATTCAACACAAATAGAATTTTTCAATTCGGACCAGTAGTTCCTGAGATTAGCGCGTTCAAACAAACAAATAAACTCTTCAGCTTTATAATATTAGTATAGATTTCAACAATCACCTGGGAAGCAGCATCTCCCCACACCCTGGGCTCCAGCAGAGTGTCCCAGTCCGGAGACAGGTAGAACAGGATCCCGTCTCCAGCACCCTCCAGGGTCACTCCTCGGATCAGGAGGGCAGTCAGCATCACGTAAGGAAACAGGGCCGTGAAGTACACCACTTTTCCCGCGGATTGGACGCCCTGGAATAGTGTGTTAGTTAGTAAAAATAAAGAGCACTAGGCATGAAAAAAACATGTAAAAATGAAATATACCAATGATCGCCGAAAGTTTCATGCTTTGCCAAAATAAAGTATCTTTGTCATAAATGAATATGGTTCAAAAACAGACGCCAGTTGCCAAGTGCACCACTCTAGCACGACTGGAGTTATACATCAATCTGTTTATGTATTGGAAGCGAAACCTATAATAACAACATAATTATAAAATGAGACATGAGATAATAATGAATTATAAGGGTCTTATCCTAATAACAAGATCAATTGACCATAATTGATTAGGTATATTTTTTACACATACATATATTGCACACATATTCACTTTATTTAACGATTAGAACAGCTTTACAAACATAATATTTAATATACCTTGATAACACAGAAGAACGCCACCAGCCATGATAAGAACAGGGTCCCGACTAGATGCCACTGGATTGTGCCCCAGTTCTCCCACGTGGCGTCGCCGCGACCCAACACTCTTTCACTGGAACAAAAAGAAATATGTGATAGGGATTTGCCTAGAATTAGATTAGATTTTTTATCTATATATACATCTATACTTATAATAAAGCTGAAGAGGCACGAAAGTCCTACATTGAAAATATTAAAAAAAAATGGATATAGGGACTTCGAATTGATAGCAGAACACGTTCTAACAATTTCTAAAAATTTTCATCTTTATCTTTATTATAAATGTACAGATGACACGTGACAAAACTGATAGTGGGGACACACCCATAATATTGTATTTTATCAACTGTTTATGACTACATTTTGTTTGGTATTAAAAAATATAGGAAATAAAGATAAATACAATAGTGTCGATGTAAATTTTGCAGCGTGATGGAAAAAATGTCTCTTGCATCTAACATTTTGTTTTTTTTTTAGAGAAAAGATGTTTCGTCGACATAAACATTCTTTATTTGAGTGATCCGTGGAAGGAAGTTAACCAGTTTTATACCTGCTCAAGGAATTTTCCCGATTGATTTTGCTGGGACCAGCTTAACCCTCAGTTATAGGGAATACATTTGAGGAGTTTCCTAAATTGGTTTTCAATAAGCAACGGGACTTGTGATTTCCATTCTTAGATAAAAAAAGTACATTTATCAATTACTGAACGTAATTTTACCTAAGCTTTATCTTTGGATTAGATATCAGTAGAACAGGTAACATATTTGGATATACTTAACTAAAACGTCACTTAATGAGTCTTCTTATCTGTTGTACGTACTTAGTATATGTACAACATGTACATTATTGGCTTTTTCACGTGTCTAAATTTTGATTTTGGTGCGTAAAATTCTGTAGGTACACGGGAAATTTTATAGATAAATAAAATTGCTTATTTAATTCAATTCAAGATATTATGACAGGTCCTCTAAACATTTTTATCTTAAATCGGAATTACTTAATTAGAGATAATATTCAATTTATATCAATTAATTATAAGTTAAAAAATGGATAATCCGCTTTGCATTCAAAGAATTACGTTATCTATTCGTCAGCTGCCTGGCTTTGCTTGAATAATTTATAACTTAAACGTAAAATAGCTCTTTTAAACCCCACGGTTGATGTCTGATTAGAATAAGGTCATTTAAAGATAATGCACAATGATATAGTAAGTTTAACAGTATGAAGTAATTTGATAACATATCAGTAGCGGCGCCACGCCGAGTTACTTGCATAAGTCGAGTAAAAGGGTAAATAAATGAAGAAAGAAAAAAAAAATTAAGTAGATGCGAATGTGGCTCAGCGGTTCCAGTGTGTGTTATTCATCCAGACACACCCTGGTTCGAATCCGGCCCTATACCAATGACTTGTATTTTGAAGTTAAGTGTGGATTTGCACTAGCTTCACGGTGCAATAAACATCGTGAGGGAACCGATATTTTTGACGACCACAATATCCGAGGACATGTGTCTTCCGTGGAAGGACCTGGGCGCCCACCACGATGTATCTGCCCAAGAAAACTGTATAGAAATAATTAGTTCTGCGGGGGAGTCACGACCTTCAGTCATGAGAGACTCAAGACGACTCACGAGAGAATCTATCTCCATACCGCCTTTAATAATAATCAGTTCAGTCGTGCAAGCAAAAAGGTGGAACAAACATATGCACCAACTTTCATTGCAGTGTGAAGTGTGATGTAGTAATATGCACTTATTACAAGTAGGTTTTTGAAAGTGAGTGCGACAATATGTACAAAATTAATAGTTGTTACAACACATTTTATGTCATAATCTAAAATTATAAACTCAAAGGTGACTGACTGACTGATATAGTGATCTATCAACGCACAGCCCAAAGCATTGGACGGATTGAGCTGATTTTGAAATGAAGGTAGATGTTATGACGTAGGCATCCGCGTAGAAAGGATTTTTGGAAATGCCACTTTTAAAGGGGTGAAGTGATGCAAGTTTTACTTCTTAATGCGAGTGAGGCCGCGAGCACCGACTTGTTTATTATATTATCTCTACTTGCAAATTGAAAAATTAAATCGACTTATTCTCTCAACGCTTATCAAGTCACGCGTGGTATGTAGAACAACTTTTTAAACATTTTATTGTCATTTTTTTAAGTAGTTGGTTAGAGAATAATATCTACTCACTTATAATACTCCTCAGCTGCCAAAGTCCTGGTCACGTTGGTGTACCAAGGTATCTGCTGAGTTCCATTCAGACAGTTCGTTCCATCGTAGGGTTCATATCCCGTCGCTACACAGATCTCTCCAATTGACATGCATTGCCTTAAATAAAAAGTCAGATCATTTGCTCCTCCTGTGTTGTTCTCTCGACATATTTTATCGTACTCTCCACTGTAGCAGACTGAAAGAAACACACCAATCGTCACTACTTTTAACCGACTTCAAAAATAGTAGTTTATCAGAACTTCTGTAAGTTTTTTTATGACGGATTTATTGATGTTTCTGGTCTTTCAAACTTTCAAATAAAAAAACTACGAAAGTTAGTGATTGAAGTGAAATTAGAATTTAACAAAATAGTGTGTAATTATGAGTTTTGTACTTAATAGGGGTTAGGAGTTTGACTTAATCACAGAAGTCAAACATTTTGTATTTGTACTAAAGGAAACCCTCTTATTTAAAATGCTTGTAATAATTTAGGTAGATAACCAAGTAAAAGTCACATGACATTACAATTTAAGACTTAACAGATATGAAAGATAAAGAAAGGCAAAATTTACAATACTCACAATCAGTATTATAATCGTTATCACACGACCCCCATCCGAGATTCCCGGTAATAGACACTATTGTATAGAACAGGGTCCATGCAACGATGATCATGTAGTATACCGATATAATAGAGATGACCACTAGAGTGCAGTATCCCAGCCCGGTGAAGAATGGAGCGATGGAACTGAACGCTTTCAACGGGCCCATTCCTGTGTACTGGCCGATGTACAGCTCCAAGTAGAAAATTGGCAGGCCGATAAAGAGCAACATCAGGAAGAATGGTATGAGAAATGCACCTGGAAGTAAAACAGATTTATTAGTCACTTTTTGGCTGTTTGTCTAGCACGGCAGTCGCTAAGCCATGTCAGAGGCCCTTCGGGCGGCTTGATGAACTCTCGACACCAGAGTTGGCTACTCTCATACGATAAGAAGAAGAAGAAGTCACTTGTAGCCACGCCACGTTCTGTTGTTTTTCAAATTTTATCTTTTACGGAACGGAGACAGTATAAAGCGTTTGAGGTGCGTTTGATTTTGCAACTAGTCATAGTGATATCTTGCACAGACTCCTGAAGTCATGTCATGTTTCCAAAACTACCGACGTTGCCTTTGTTTAATGTAGCACCACGAATTCCTTGCTTTCAGAATTGACCAGATCTATAGGCGAATTATGGAATGGACGTACTTGGATTACTTGATTTGGATAACCAAAAAGTATGCATAGACAATAGCTACATATTTAGGTAAATCTAGAACATAATATTTCAGTCTATGTATACATAGTAATCAAATTTACATCATGTTAGTAGACCCGCCCACTTTCCCTCCAACAACTAGACTACTCACTGATTAATCAACTATCATTAATATTAACTCGAGTGACCTTCAATTATCTGTTATCGGTGCTTCATAAATTATAGTTAAATGCCGCTTTCGGTCTTAAATTATCAAATTATTATTAGTCAATACAATGATGTTAAAAAAAATAATTAACCACATTAATTATCCATTGAATTAATTCACTTTGGCACATATATAATGACAATCAGTAGATACCTCCACGGATGTACAATATTGCGTATTGTTAGAGCAGTTTATTTGATTGAGATATAGATATATTAATGTTACATAATTATTATAAATACATAACTATAAATACCTTAGGTAAGCACAGTATGCATCATGTTATAAAATCTCTTTGGGAACATGCATCGCGTTTGCTAACCCTATGCTCTATTAAAACGTATGTAGGTATATAAATATTAAATGGTACTTACCTCCTCCATTCCTATAGCAGAGGTAGGGGAACCTCCACACGTTCCCGAGTCCCACAGCGTACCCCAGGCACGCCAGGATGAACTCCAGGGGACGTCCCCATGATGCCCGCTCGGGGGTCGATGACGACACCGATTCTGCGTCCGATTGCGGTTTCCCATTTGTTTGTGGCTGGAAAAATATGTAACACTGTTATTAAATGCCATTAAAACTTATGTATGTATCTTGCGAAATTTGAAAAATAAATAAATAAAATTCATTTATTTCGAGTTACTGGGACCATGCCAATTACTGACAAAATGCCATTCAAACATATAATAAATTACAACTGAATGGAGTAGTTTTTGGATAATGTGCGGAAATGCACAAAATGTTTTTTTTTTGCATATTTTCTTCTGTTTTTGTCTGTTTGACGGTTAATTTCAATACCATTTTTTCAATCATCGGTAGGACAACATATTGTTATCGTTCAAATGGCAGCAAATTTATTATTCCGTGATATTTATGTACTCAGTTATTGCAATTTTCATACATGCATTATTATTGCAGCTGCAATGGTTACTAATTAAATTAATCATCACATGAATTGATTCATTGGTTTATAGAAATGGTTTTACGAAGAGCTACAGTGTGAAATTAAATCTACCAATAAACACATTATACTTTGTAAAATAAAACAATGCATTACTTAAACACAAATTTTATCGCTAATCAAATTAACAAACTCAAAAACTTAAACAGCGGTAAATGGTGGCAAAAAGGTCTGTTAGCGATTCGAATAACTTTCTATTGATCGTGTAATCTAATCTACAAGCTGAACAGCGGGGACCGAACAGCTTTTCTTGTAAACTTGGACTAATCTATTCAGTTACCGGAGTCTTAGTTTAGTAATCGCCACAGATACTAAACAAATATCAATGTAGAATAGAAATGACTCTACTAGATAGAATTTTTGAAGCAAATGCGGGGCATCGTATATGGAACCATCTGAAATGAGCGAATTAGAATTTTTCTCTAGCGTTTTTGTTGTCTGATATAAAACAAAATATTTGGTCATTCATAAAACCGTTTCCATTTGAGCAGTTTTTATTATTTCGCTGTTTTATTTTACTTCATATTTTATTTTAGGTATATTATATATTTTAATATTATGTTTAGGACTTGTAAATATTAGTCAGTTACTTTATGTTTTATAAGTTATGGATAAATGTTTTGTTTCGCTATACTTTTACAATTTACTTAAGATTTTTATTTCAAATAATATAAGGCAACATAAAACCTCTGGAGTTAATACCACACAGAAGAGTTGTTTACGAGTACCTACTTATTAACGTTTGATTCCAAAAATTTTAATTTAGTTACCTCATATACATATTAAAGCTGATAGTAAGGAGTAATTAATTGATTATTTATTGATATCCAACGTCTTTGGTCTGATAACCATCTCAATAGTAACCAGTGAGTTGCTAAGTACTTAATTAATACTACTCAAACTCTAATTTAGATATGAAAAACAATTGATTACATTTTTGCCTTATTAGCCTAAAATCAGCTTATCAATTTCGGGATGACCAATAAATTAAATGCATACATTAACGGCCTTTTTTAGATTTATTGTTAGGCAACTTGGTGGTAAAGTTGGACGATTTGATGAATTTACGCCACAATTACTAAATTATTACAAAAAATTGTGTAGCACATATGAAAATGATAAAATAAAAACTAACTGTCTACGTGCCTGTGCAATGTATGTATGTATGCAATAACAAATTGAATAAATTGGGTATTTCATAGGAGGCAACACGAATGTTTACATACAATACATATGCCAGCAATATTGGACAAATTTATAACAATGTTCAGTTATTTGGCACTTTAAATACTAACATGGCTATACATATATTCACAGCGCTCATTTTTAAAAAAATTACTTTGTTACAATACACTCATTCCTATGACAATTCTATAGAAATTGTAATTTGTCAAATCTATGTGCTGTAGTAATCACCAATAAAGTAATTACCGGAACTTGGTGAAAATCGGGAAGTGGTTAAAACTTAATCCCTTCAAACAAGGGAATAATCGTTCTCGTTTAGATGTAAATTCTGGGATTGTTGGAGATGAATGGAGCCGCGCAGTTCGATCCACCATCCAAATAATGTTATGCAAGATTCGCGAGCACCACGCAGCGGCGGCGGAGTGAACTTCTTGTGCCCATGTCTTAACGCTTAAGTTTATTAAAGCGAAGTTGGGGAGGTGATGTTACAGTTTAATACATTTGATTTGACTTGACACACGTATGGATTATTTTAGTTCATCATCATCGGGTGCCATCTTCATATTGAAGTTCGGAGGTCAGTTGTCAAAACTTCTTGCGATCCCTTGCTGCTTCTTTTAGATGCGGGTAGCTTAGCTTTGTCCATTTCTTGATGTTTTTTTCTTTTTTCCTATATTTTAGTTTATGGTTGTCAAAATTAAGGCAGGTTTAGGTTAGGCCGCCTTGAATTGCAGATTTAATCTTGTGAAAGATGTAAGCTCGCTGTGGCAATATTTATTTACAAGTCACATTATATCCGATAGAATAATTACCATACATAAAACAATAAATATACGTTCGTACATTTACGAATGAATATTTTTGGTTATATATCAACTGTGTATGAAAAGCTAAACTTTAGCACATAAACAACTCAATATATAACACAAGTGTCACTTTAACTATCATTAAATTAAAATAGTCGTTCATTTCACTCACGGCCACTAAGCAAGCAAGCTATTGAGAGATATATTGATTACGCCACTAGAAAACCACAATTGCACTCTTTACTATCTTCATTCAAGTGGATACTCACAGATTGTGACATAGTAACTCGGGATACCTATTCTAAAATCTTAATCACTAAAAACTTGTTTCTCTTATTATGTATTTCCTGAGATATCTTATTCTTTCGCGGGCGGTAATATTAATAATATTAATGTGTACGTGAAAATTTTCCAACTCCCTATTGCTTTAAGATAACAAAGTGATTATCTAAGATTATAATGCGTATCGGCGAATGAGAACTGATTTTTTTATTAGGTACCAACGGATTGCTTTTATTATCTTGTTGCGTGGTATCGCATGATTGAAGCAGTAATACGAATAAATTGGAAATACTATGCTTACTACGTATTGTTTAATAAATATAAAATAACTTTTATATAATTATTTTGAAATGGTAGAACGTAACGTATCTAAAGCTTGTGTTAAAATAAATATATGGCAGTTTCAATAAATATACTGCACCTACAATAACGTTATACTTTGAAAGTAGTTATTTTAGATACACTTAATTCCTTGAAATTGATTACTAATGCGCATAAGATATTGATGCCATTTTAATGATGGATTTGTTAGTTGCATTTATCTGCTATAAATTTTATCATTCACAAAATATTTTATCATTTTTAGAGTTCCGTACCTCAAAAGGAAAAAACGGAACCCTTATAGGATCACTTTGTTGTCCGTCTGTCCGTCCGTCCGTCCGTCTGTCAAGACCCTTTTTCTCAGGAACGCGTAGAGGTATGAAGCTGAAATTTATATCAATTACTCAAGTCTACAGTCCCTTGAAGCTGTGAAAAAATCAAACTTCTAAGCCAACGCAATCAAAAGATACAGCCATTTATGCCGCAAATTTTCGACACTTGCAAGGGAATCAAAACCTACAGGTTTCTTCCCGTGAACTCAGAATCTTGAAATTTGGTACGAAGCAACGTCTTATAGCATAGACAAAGGAAAAATTACGAAAACCATAAATTTTTAGTTACATCACAAAATATTTAACCTTGCAGGTTTGTACGGAACCCTCGGTGCGCGAGTCCGACTCGCACTTGGCCGGTTTTTTTTTTACCTAAAGCAATGCACAGCCCATCTATGACTGTAATAATTATACCCTTAGTTTTTAAAATGTTTTAATGAAATTGACCAAAACCAAAGTTATTAATTTACATTTATAATAATAATAATAATAATAAACAGGGGCAGGGGCGACTTTATGGCGAGTCGTCGGTGAGTGGCGTCACCGCGGACCCCGATTCCCTGGGGGCTAAATGAGACCCCCTGCCTCCCGGCTTGCCTTGATTGGCCGTCCGGGAGTGGAAGACGCAAGAGCTAAGTACCTAAGCTCCAGGGTAGAAGTGTTAAAGGGCATAACGCCGCTAGTACCGCTCAGAGAACGCGCAGCACACCTCTCGACACCCTAAGCCACTCACACCAATGTTGCCCTTCCGGCGTCATCTTAGGCTGCCTTCTGCGGAGGGCCCATTTAGTGAGTGGCAGACTTGCCACTCACTAAATCACCCGCTATATTTTTTATGAATGAGGCATAACTCGCGGGTGCCGTTCCTCGTACAATAGACCAGTTTAATTAAGTCAATGAACAACTCAACACAATAGCCTGTAACATTAATACCATGTCTGCAATAGTTACTTTATATACCTAACATCCTCTATCTGTATTTTTTACTTAATTTTAAGTATAATATTGTAAAAGGCCTCTCAGTGTTGGCTACGGCCCCACTGATGCCTTAAAAATACCGGGCGTAAGGCCCGAGAATCTGTGAAGTGAAATAAAGAAAATAATAATAATAATTAGACCCGGCTAGACCATAGGACACAAATGACTTGCTTTAAGTTGAGTTTGCATGACACATAATATGCCATTGACGAGCAGGTGTTATATAAAATATATAAAATTGTTTTAAACGTAATAACTACTTATGATTCACTGTAATTTACTTTAAAGATACTCTAATGGTATTAGAGTACCATTAGAGATCTTTAAAGTAAGTTACAGTAATAAGGGTTGAATACATTTGAGTAAATAAATTAAGTTACTAATATTGTACTTACCTCGTTCATAGCGTTATGTTTACCAGCCATTCCCAGAAACTGTTTTCAGATTCGTCGTAGTTGATGCTAGTTGGTTTGACGAACATAGGCACGACTGAACTTAGCGGTTGTTTTGAAAAATGTGCGCGATTGTTTACACAGTTCACCCGATTAGTTGACTGAAGTAACTGGCCGGACTCGAATCGTTAAGTATATAACACTTATCGATCGCTATCGACGGAATGCCGACATACTGATAAGCAGTAGATCAATAAGAACAATCTATAGTGTTGTGAAACCAACCATATGTACCTAAAATTTGGCAATAAAGGTTGTCTCAACAATCGCGTCTGGAGATAGCTGCTATCAAATCGAAAGCACTATTATCAATGCGTTAAAGCTCATTTTGATTTAATTATTTGTGACGATTTTACATCATTGTTGCTTGGTGAAATCTGAATATAATCCGTAGGTATGTGTGAAGAGTTGAACTTGTGTTTTTTTAATATAAATGATTTAGTACATAATCACGCAGTTATTATACACTTGAACTTATTTAATGCAATTATTCTAATTTTCGAAAAGACGTTTACCTATTTACTGCATATGTTACAGTATATCAGTAGCATTTCATTTACTTGCAGTAAATTATATATTATTATGGAAGGTTTAAGTGTAACACTAATGTACTAAATAAAGGATAGCATCTCTAAAAATATATTAATTGATACCATTATTTCAAACATTATTTGTATCGAACAAATTACAAAACAAAAAGTTTAGGTCAAACCGCTTATAATTATTGCTATAGGTGTGTACATACATATATAGTAACGCTGTTGGTATATTTGCTACCCATTACTTCCAAAATATTTCATTACACATAGCTTTATCATAAAAAATAACTGTCTATAGGATATCGTTTACCAATATATAGATAAATCATTATTACTCCTACAGTATCTAATCAATATCTCCAAAATCCCTGGCAGATAAGCAAAATGTACACTATTGTAGTTATTTTTGTAATTACATAGGTACCTAAATTAGCTTTCGTTATCATTTCCAGTTTGATGTAGTAATTACATCAAAATAATTAAATATAAATGAATAAATATTCCGGATCATTGCACACATAAAATAAAACACTAGTTAAATAGTTTAACAGTTAATTATACATGAAATTATTTTATTGTTTATATCGTATAATCAAGATATAGACCTGATAATGTATTTGTTGATATTTTGCTGCTCACCTCATAGTCATAGTCATAGTAGTCATAGTAATTTATTTATATTAAATATTTGATACACGTCACAGAAAATAATAATCAAATTAAAATAATAGTACAATAAAATAAAATACAATAATTATTGCAAAACAAAAAATATTAAATTAAATTAAATTATTGTACAATTCAATTCTAAAAAAAAAATTCAAACTAAGTACATAAAAAGTAGAGGGTAAATTTACATAAAAATACATTTGTTATAGGTATTTTATACTACCTTCATTTTCATAAAGTCATCAAAATTATAAAATGCCTGCTCGATAAGCCAACACTTTAGTTTTCTATTATAAATAGATCTGGAGGGCGCGTCCCTTATCTCAAGCGGCAGTCGGTTGTAGACGTGCGGCGCGGTCGCATACATGAGTCGGGTCGTCTTCGCGAGCCTGCAGCGCGTGACACACAGGCGTCGCGCGTGGCGAACCTCACCCGGACGGTTATCGCCGATGTGAGAATAATCATCTATATGATCCCTCGCATACAGTGCTGCTTGGAGGCACACTAGGCTTGGAGTTGTTAATATACCCAAGGATTTAAAATAGGGCTGTGCTGTACTGTCCTGCGGCACTCTAACGATCGCACGTATGGTTCTTTTTTGCATTTTAAGTATGCGCTCCCAATCTGCGGCGCGTCCCCATAGCTCGATGCCATACTGTAACGTTGAGTGTACCGAAGCGAAGTAGCACTGCCTAACCATGTGGTGTGGCAATATTTCTGACACACGCCACAGTGCAAAGCATGCGCGCGCTATCTTGTCACACATTTTATCAATATGTTCTTGCCACATTAGCTCCCAATCTGCGGCGCGTCCCCATAGCTCGATGCCATACTGTAACGTTGAGTGTACCGAAGCGAAGTAGCACTGCCTAACCATGTGGTGTGGCAATATTTCTGACACACGCCACAGTGCAAAGCATGCGCGCGCTATCTTGTCACACATTTTATCAATATGTTCTTGCCACATTAGACTGCCTCACAAAGCTATTTAAAAAAAAATGTTACAATTTTCAATATGGTGGTAGTATAATATTCTAAACGACTACTTCTTGTCTCGACACTATACAAACAAAGCGGCGGGCATTCACTAGCATTTTATATTCTGCTAATTACTTAGAAACAAACAAACAAAAATAATAATAAAACTGCATTTAGTGAAACTTCCATTTTTCCATCGTCCCATTACAATGGTCGCCGCTATTTCCACAAAACAAGCTTACAATTTCTCAGGCAACCTCAGAACAACGGACGGAGTCTAATGCGAAAATATATCCAACCATTAGTAAAGGAGCCATGGCAGGGAGACATCGACAATATTATAGACACACATCTACTATATCTACATCTATAATACTGTAGCTCTAGATGAGCAGAATAATAACGAACTTAATGGCAATACTTACAATATTAGTACAGCAACTGAAACGGAAAATATTACAAGCACATGTATAGTTCTTCATACTTAGCGCATAGACTTCAATTCTCAATATATGTTTACCGTACCGTCAACAATATTATTCATTGAACTAATCAGAATTCAGTTTTAACAAGCGCAATAATGCGTCCATTGCAATTAAACTTCCAGTGCACAATTAAATGATAAGTAATTTGATATATTATAAACATGTAAGTTTGTCACAAATCACCAGATGGTTTACTGCCGCAGCCTGATTTGGAAGCCAGTTCTATTCAGCACAAACATTTTGCACCTTTGACTACAGTATCATCGCTTGTGTACATAGGTATGTTGGTATTGTTACCGCCAAAGTACTGGTTAAATGCAAAACCATCAATTTCAATAACTGATCTGTTTGACGTTTGCCTTGTATTTGTTTAATAACTAGGCGTTTATTAAGAATTTCGTCTATGTTAAGAGAAGACCAGACTCCAGACAAATTGGAAAAAATCTCGTTCGCAAATTACAAATATTACTTTGTACAAAACAGCTAATGGCAATGGATAAAAGATGTTTTCATTTGCATAATGAGAAGCACTTTCGTCGGTCTTCATTTTTACAATGACTTTCTTACGGTCCAAGCGGAGGGGATGCTGCTTGATTCTGTCCAAGGATACAATAATGTTTCTAGAATGAAAATACCTCTGCATCTTATATTGTAGGCATTGGTACATAAATACCTTTTTTACATTAGATAGGCTCACGCTTGACTACAACTCGCCTGATGTTAAGCAACGTTGTAATTTACAATCTAGCGCGCTTGCCTTGAAGAAACCGGTTTACTCTCGACTTGAAGACCGACAAATTATAGTTCAAGGGGAATAGAGATTCGGGCAAGGAGTTCCACATATCCTATAGTATTATTTTATGTTTAAGCGTTGCAAACTACATCCTAGGTGTGTTGCATTAAAGAAAAAAAAACTTTATTTGTTGGCTTACACTATAACTGTTTGCTTAAAGATTTAATAACTACTATTGTAATATTTTTATAACATATCACTGTGGCAGTAATTGTAAAATGTTTATTAAAATCAATGCTGCTGATTTATCTATAATTATGAAGTCTTCAAATGTTTGTTGCGAGACACACAGTGTCAGAACAATTCGATATTTTTTAAATCGAGTAATATTATCTTATTACATGGCGTAAACACCTAGAAAGTGTCTAGAAAGGTCTGATTTCCCGTCTCAAACATTCAATGAGGCTTAGAGAACTCTCGGATAATCGTAAAATTGCTCCGTTATTCCGCTCACAATAGCGGTTCTTGACATCCATTAAGTGATATTGTTTTTTGTGTTGTTATTGTAATCGCGAGGTTTGTGAATACTTTTTTGTATCTTGTGGGCGTAAGTAAAGACGACCCCGGAAAATGGAGCTCTAAGGGGTTCCGTATCAGATCGTTTTTAATATTTTTAGTAAACAAATGATACTGCCGCCTTTGTTGCTACCTACCTACTTTAAGTTTTAAATTTTGTAAGCTAGAGGTACTTGTGCACAGAATTAAATTAAGTCTTTATTTTATTATTTCAGGGTAAATTTAGTTTCATCGAAGTCTGTAGGTAAGGGACCTAGTACCAACTTGTATTATTATTTTATAACTGTTTGTCGAGTGCATTATAAATTAGTTTTATTTTTAAATAGCATAACTTATAACTTGATGTGGAATTAAGTGATAATAAATGGATAATAGTGATACATATTGATAACTAAGTGATAGTTTATTATAAATTAGCTATTTTTATATTTATATATTAGGTACTATTTACCATCGAGCTACTATGAGCTACGTTGCCAAAGATATCAACACAGAGATATAGATAAAAATATACACATACACTCAAAAATAAAATAAATTTTTGTCTTGTCCTATAAACCTAGAGGTATCAGGAAGTCAAATGTAAACTAACTAAACTGATCGAAACATCAGACTTCGAATGTTTGACTATCAATGTTTGCTACAAAACGAAAAAATAACAAAATCAGATTCAAATGCAGGCTGTAAATTTGACTCGACTCCCAACACAATACACAGGAAACTGGGAGAATAGACGAAAACCAAAAGCTCGCGAGCTCACTCGAAAGCTCTGTCGAAAGCTAAGTCAAAAAGCAAAACATCTACGGCAGACAAACAATCCGAATAAGAGTTACGATTGGCCATCTCGGGTATCGTTAAAATGGTTGCATAGGGCTTAACAAGCTGAGAACAAAAGCCTACTGTATTTTTATGCTTGTATGAATGAAAGAAATCTTTATTGATCTTTATATACATGGTACAAATAAATAAATAAATTTATGCATTATGCAACAGTATAAACAATTGTTGTTAGTTTTTATAATTTTTTGAACCGTAAAGTCAGGCATCTGAGCTCACTGTCACCAGAAACAATACCAGCACACGCGACACTGTGACCAAGACGTAACTAGCCTGTACTGGTAGGTATATAAATTTAAGTTCTAAAGCCGCCCTTAAAAGGTAATATGTTAAAGATTATAGAGTCTGTATAGAAAATTGCTTATTTAATTTATTTTTATTTTAAATTCACTAATTGTTTAGAACCTTGTGGCTCTAAACGAGGTATGTAAGAACTGGGAATTACGAAAATCGAGAGGAAAAAAGAGACCTTGTTTACTACCTACTCTGTGAAAACATCACACTGGTTTGTTTTTGTTTTAATCTTCTCAATCAATTGTACTTACTTCTCTTTAATTCTATTATATTTTTAGCGTTTTCATATATAGTAAATATTTTAAATTAATGTAGAGTTGTGGTTTAATAATTAATGGACACATTGTTTTCCTTCTAAAATTTTATTAAAATAAATATAAATCAAAGCTAAGTTACACGATCCAAATCTTATTTTAACGACAAGATTTTCATATGGAATAAAATATATTGGTAAATAATTGAATAAATATACACATTACACGCTGTATGTGTAGGCATAAATAGCTAATACTTGATGCTTGTGTATGTTACTCCTGTATAAGGAAATATACAATATACAACTAAATTCTTTCTCGTCTTCGTCCGGACAATGGCAGAATGAATGTTTTCTCAAGTAATGATCCGAGGTAAGGGGGTTATTAAAGATGGTGACGGAGTACTAGATGGTTGTTGTAATGCAGATTTCCATTGACTAGTTGGTCTGAACAGCGTCTTTCCTCTCTGAAAATAAAACGTAAATAAATATTTACATCAGGTCCAGAGCCTCTTGTACAAGAAATGGCTGTTTTGTCTTGTCTCTGTGTGTAATAAAAATATCTTATTAGACAATATAGTATTAAGAGAGAGAGAGAGAGAGAGAGTGAGAGAGAGAGAGAGAGAGAGAGAAAGAGAGAGATCCTCTAATCAATAAAATATTACTGAATAAGATAGCTGATAGTAATAAATGGGTGAATCTCAAAAGCAAAAAAAAACGACGGGAATGCTGAGAACGGTAGTGCACTTTGCTCATTTATGTTTTTTTATACTTTGTTTATGTAGTGTAAGTACTTCTCTATATTGACAAAAAAATGGATAGTAATATATATTTACAAAAGTAATAAAAAAAATATATCAAAGTGTCATTTTATCATCACGGTGGCTTTTCCCAGACCCTAATCCATTTATAAAATATGTACACCTGCAAATATTTTAATAATTAGGACTTAATTTTTTTTTTATTATCATATACACAATATTGTCTATCAAAAAAATCTATTTCTGTTTATTTATCTCTTTTCCCAAACATTTGACAAGCAGTTAACTTTTGTCCCAATAAAAAGTATCTTTTCGGAGGACAGTAAGTTTTAGTCGATTATCTCCGTCAACATTGCGTTGTTACGCCCCGCACCTATTCCCTACCTCGAATCAGTCCAGCTCAAGCTCCCAGTGCATGTGCACCTGTCACAACTCGTTCTGGATTCCCACCAAAAAATAAAGTTTATCATTTCAGTGATGTGGGGACAATTTTTTTCTAATTTCGGTGGCCATTATAACACTTGTTAGATTATTATTTAAGTTTTTTCATATTTTTATTTTAAATTCGCTATAAGAACTGTTTTGTTTCAGTAGTGTACTTATTTCATAATGGTTTTATTTTCTTGATAAATTGAAATTAACCTAAATTTTATCATCTCGGTGTTATCATTTCAGTGGATTCGGTGGACTGAAATACTGGTCAGAGATCCTTGTGTCAAATATGAACCATAATTTTGTGATGTACATTTAACCTACAGTGGGGGTTAGATTAACAAACGAAGCTATCTGCAGTCTGCACCTATCAGTATATCATGTAGGTACATATTATATACAGCAACGGACTTTGATAGGGGTTTGTTGCCTCCGTGGTTATAGAAAAATTATATTGACAGCGCAGAAGATATCAAGTTCAAATTTGTGAACAGAATAGCAAGAAGATCTTCGTCTTCACCGTCAAATTATGTAATTTTTGATTGAATTGTTAATTTTTTTAATAATATTTTTTGTTAGGTTTTTTTTGTACGAAAAAGTCTCAGTCATTTGATGTAGTTATCAGAAATGATTGCTTTATATTTTTTATGTTCCTAGTAGGTAACTGTAACATGTGCTGCGATGCAGAAATATAATGACAAAAACAGTCTGATTAGTGAAATAAAAAAAAACTGAATTATAAATTAATAAGAAAATAATACCTTTCAGTTAGCTATTTGTACTCTTAAGTAAATTAAATATAATGAGAGTCGATTTCATAAAAGTTGGTAGAAAAATATTACAGTTCATTTGGAATTTTGATGTTTTACTTTTCTAAATATATAAAACTCAAAGGTGACTGACTGATTGACTGACTGATATAGTGATCTATCAACGCACAGCCCAAAACAATGGACGGATCGGGCTAAAATTTGGAATGAAGGTAAATATTATGACGTAGGCATCCGCTAAGAAATGATTTTTGGAAATGCCACTTTTAAAGGGGTGAAATAGGGGATGCAAGTTTTACTTCTTAATGCGAGCGAAGCTGCGAGCACCCACGAGCTGTATATATGTTCAGAGGGTTGAATTAATTACAATTCAAAATTATCCTGGTATTGTTACTAATTTAATTTAGTTATCAATTTAGGTATTAATGATAGCATGTCTATCAAATAAATTAGTTATAATCGAACTTAACAAAGTACGGAACCCTAAACATTTATTCTTACTTCTATCATTTCGGTGGACTTATTTCATTTTGTTGTACACTTTATAATTTCGGTGGGCATTTTTATCATTTCAGTGGTCATTTTTATCAATTCGGTGCACACTTATCATAACGGTGGGCTCACAAAAATTCAACCTTAAATATTTCAGTATATTTTTATTTAATTTGACGTCCACTCACGTATATGTTACATAAATGGGTTATGTTTTAAATAGCACTAAGTATATGGCTATATCGTTGAAAATAAAAAATCACACCGAAATGATAAAAATAAATCACTTGTTGAGAACGACCCAAATACGGCAACTCTGAAACTGACAATATTGATTGAATTCATAAAGGTATACAGACATACTCACATAACCTCGATAAAATATGGCCCAGACCACGCCCACTGGAAAGAGAACCAGAGTGGACAGTCCCACGAGCCAGCCTAACATTGCGGCGAATACAGGGAACACGTAACCGGAGAACTCTGGGGGCGACCAGTCATAGAAGATGAATGCTAGGATTCCCTGAAAAGGAAAACAGTAGTTTAAATTCTAATTTGCTGTCCAACCAAAAGGTAATCTTGTAGAGAAGATATCTATTTAATGTTTTTACCATCTGTCTGTACCATAAGTATCTACCATAATAAATAATTCTGAATTTCCAGATTATGTGGAATGAAATAAACAAATGGTTCATAAACATTTTTTTAATGTAGTAGAATACTGATGTAAATATTTTAGCCTTTATCTCAGAGACCTTGTGATACAATTTATTTAATGATATTTATAAATTTTATGTAAAAAATTTATAATTACGTTATGGCACCGGTACAGATTTCTTATACCGGGAACCAAAACTCTCAGATAGCTGCTATACCAGCGCAGGTATTTATTGTAGTAATACAAAGTACTCACAATACTTCCAAAAGGCACAATGACTGTCCACACCGCCATCCAATACGTGTGTAGAAACTTGTTAAACCTCATCTCCATGGTGGCCAGGTCAGCCATAGCTTGTTTGATGCCGTAACACCAAGATACTGCTATACACTGCAAAACATAATTTATTTACATAATAAAATGTTAAAAGCTACGTCCAACTGGCTTTTGACTAATAAGATGCTGTTATAATTATGTGAATTAATAATAATAATAAATAATAATAATAATATGTCTTTATTGCACACCAACATGAAAGAAATACATGAAAGGATAAATTTATGATGACGTACATATGGGCGGCCTTATCGCCTTAAGCGATTTCTTCCAGGCAACCTTTGGATGGACACGATTAGCTGAGAAGAAAAGGGTCAGAGGTGTACTAAAACAAATATAAGGAATTTATAAATACATACAAAAAAAAACCTAACTACAACAACAAATACCTACACAATCAAGTAATTATAACACATACACTACTTACATACAGAATTATAAATTACAGATTTGTCAAAGTTAAAAAATGGTGGAAAATTTGATTTTGAAAAATTAATAAGGATTTAGACTTACGTATAGAAAGAGGCAAAGCATTCCATAAGGCTACAGCATGTACTGCAAACGACTTATGAAAGTACATATTAGCCTGAGTAGAGGAAGATGATGGAAATGACAGAAGGAGAGATCGACTAGGACGTAAGGAGACAGAATGTGTGGGAGTCACAAAACTGAAATATTCTTTCAAGTAATGAGGGGTGACAGGATGGAAGAGAATTTTGTAGAGAAAGGAAAGAACATGAGTATTGCGGCGAAAGCGAATCGGTAACCATTTGAGCTCCTTGCGTGACTCTGAAATACGATCATATTTCCGCAAACCAAATATGAAACGTATGCAAAAATTTTGGAGACGCTCAAGTTTGTTTAGCTGCTCTTCGGTTAAATCGAAATAACAAACGTCAGCGTAATCAAGAAGTGGTAAGAGAAGTGACTTAACAAGCGCAGTTTTAGTAGATATGGGAAGAAAATTTCGCAATCTGCGGAGAGAGGCTGATGATGCAAAAATTCTACGACTTACTTCAGTTAGCTGTGGACCCCAAGAAAAAGTTTTTAACTACTTCACTGAATGGTATCACCACCCCATCAAATATGACATGGGGCAGTCGGAACCAGTCAATTTTGGACACCATACGAGAACTACCGATAATAATCGTCTGAGTCTTATTAGCATTGATAGCAAGACCATACGACCTACCCCAGTCTCGTATGTGTTCCAAGTCAGAGTTCGTGGTGTCAATCGCCTCATGAAGCAGAGATAAAGGAGCCTGTGTATATATCTGTAAATCATCCGCATATAGGTGGTAGGAAGAAGAAATTGAATTATATTTTAGCAGACTGATGACCTTTCTGATTATACATTAAAAACTGTTTGATACAAAACTAACAATAGAAAGTAGCTTTCTCTTGAAATCTACACCAAGACAAGACAGGACTCAAAACGCTGGAGTCACTGCGCCAAAGGATTATGCATAGAGCTACAGATATACAATTATGAGATTCCATCGCACCGTTCCAGTATGAATAAAGAATCACCGAACTCATTGTTACTGTGGTATCTTCTCAAAGAACTTATTATTAACAGCGACTAACCATTAACCGGCAAAATTATGTTTCACAAATAAAAAACTTCTCAAACATTCAAAAATCTTACTTCAGCCATTCCAATGAGCAGTATAGCCCAGGAGGCGGTGTTCCAGTCGAGCAGCGTGAACAGGTACACTCCGCCGCTGAAGCACATCGGGATGCCCAGGACGAAGCACGTGAAGCAAGTGAACGCTGTCACCTGCCAGAGAAAAAGGAACATTTACTGGAAAAACCTTTTATTTTAAGATATTGAATCAGGCGTAACTTTGCGGAAATCCATTGTTACTGAAACTCTGGAGAAATATGTTGTGTTTTTCCGCTGCGACTGCTCCTTAACCGACTTCAAACAACAAACTGATGGTTTTTAACTGTTTTTTTTTTTTTTCAAAATATGCTTACTTTCTTTACAGTCTTCCCCATATACAGAATCGCTGAGTCTAAAACACTTGATTGTCTTCTCAAAAGTTACTCATTTACGATGGATACAACAAAACACACAACACACAGTGGGAAACACTAATCTTATATGTAGTTTGCAAAACTATTATATTTATTTACATTGTAAAAAAAACAAGCTCATTCTGTTATGTGCGTTACATAAAAAGAAAAGGATATTAAATTGTTTCTCTGTCAGTTTCTTCTTATAAAATTCTGCATGCAGCGGAGTCACAGACGTATTTTATATGAGAGCATGCTACAATTTTTTTATACCAAAAAGTTGGAACGCAGTCACAGGAACCCATTACTTTATTGCACTTACTCTCCAGTTATATTTCCTGAACTGAGGCCAGCGATCCATTATAGCAGTATTGATGGCTTCAATGCCAGCAAACTGACTTCCAAGCCCCAGGATGAAGAGCATCAGGAAGAACAGGATAGACCAGAGTTCAGGAACTGGCATCTGAAGCAAGGCTTCAGGGTACGCGACGAAAGCCAGGCCAGGACCTTGCTCTGCCACATCTGTGGGAAGAATGAAATTTATAGTGACAGACAAAACTCTTACACGCTATTATATTTATGGTAATGGGATAAAAGCCGTGAAATATCGGAGCTACATAGACGACTTACCTATATAAACAACTGAACTAATTTAGGTAAATAAGACAAACAAAGAAATGAAATTAAAACCGATTAACTCACTGATTTTTATAAACAAATTATGTGAGCAACTACTAGTAGGTACAAGATAAGCTAATATATTATTTTAAGAATGATCATTTGACTACTCCAAAAGGGCAAATTTCATATCATACCGTCAACGTTTACTTTCATCAACTTGGCTTGGAAACCGAGAACTGAGAAAATAGCGAATCCAGCATATATTGACGTCCCAAAGTTGGCAAAACTCACGAAACATGCGTCAAAGTGACAGTTATTGTAAAAATCGTTGTAAGACGCCAGAGTTATCAGAGAACCGCACGCCACACCAAAGGAATAAAATATCTGTAAGATGTCACAAAAATACAACTACATACCTATATTTTATTTAAACTATTTAACATCCACGCTTTCATAATTATAGCATAACTATATACATAAAACAATCAGAAAAAAAATAAACTTTCTCAAATAAGATGAGTGACAGCCCAGTGTTTCTTTTGTGAAAGCAATTCTTTAATTAATTAACTTTTTAAACCTCACAATGATTAGAGATACTAGAATACTTATTACACAATAATGAAACATAATAAATCTTAAGAAGCAATTTTTTCACTTCGAATAATAAATTTAACATACCTGAGAAGCAGCATCCCCCCAAACTCTGGCTTGCAACAAGATATCCCATTTGGGTGACAGATAGTAGATGATTCCCTCCCTGGCGCCATCTAGCGTAACTCCCCTTATTAGCAGCGCTGTCAACATTATGTACGGAAACAGGGCTGTGAAGTACACCACTTTGCCTTCTGATTGGACACCCTGGAAGATGGCAAGACTAGTTTAAAATAGAAAAATATATTTTTTAACAGGTCTTCAATGAAGCCACGTTATGATATTATTTAATACAACAGGATTTTGTATGGTGTTACTAATTTTTGTTACAAGAGTCTGAATAGCAGTAAATCGGTATTTTATTAAATTTGATATTTGATTGCTGATGAAAAATAAATAGATCATTGACTTATTTCAATGGACAACCACAGAAGTAAATTCGTTTGCGCCATGAAAAGTATTTGAAAATTATATTTTTTTTAAATTCAAAGAGAGTACAAAATATAAGAAAACGAAAAATGATTAAAACCTTTATAGCACAAAAGAAAGCAATGAGCCAGGATAGAAACAGTGTCCCCACGAGATGCCACTGCAGCTCGCCCCAGTCCTCCCAGGTTGCATCGCCGCGACCCAATACTCGCTCACTAAATCAAATAAACAAAATATGTTTTAAATTTATTTATTTTAAATTTTATCGTTGTCCTTTTAAGGTAGTATATAATATGAATATTGTAGCTTTGTAGATGCGTTTTCGTAATGACATTGTTATTTTTGTACAATACCAAGAAACCCACGAGAAAGCGTCTATATTCAAAGTAGCACGAATTAATACATTTTATTTTGTGTTTGTTTTATAATCTATTGAAAAAAGATAGTATTGATTGATCAAACTGTAGGTATCAAAACAAAGCGTTTGCTTCAAGGAAACCTAGTTTGTTCAAACTTGTTAAGTTTTAACTTACTTATAATACTCTTCGGAAGCCAGTTTTCTTGTCACGTTAGTGTACCAAGGAATACGTTCAGAACCTTTAAGGCAGTGCAGGCCATCGTAGGGCTCGTATCCGTTAGATTTGCAGATATCTCCTATGGTCATACATTTTCTCATATAATACGTCAAATCGTTTTTTGTCCCTGTATTATTGAGACTGCACGCATTGTCATATTTTCCACTGTAGCACACTAAAAAAAATGACATGAAATACATAACTAATAATAATAATAGTTTAGTTTTTTTCCGTATTTTTCTTAAAAAATGAATTTATTAAATGCAATTATAAAATAGATTAAATTTCCCAGTATTGAGTATTATTTTATACTTTTATTGGAAACTATAACCATTTTTGACATAAGATTCGTTCTCCGAACTTAAAATTAATTAAGTTTCCTGCAAGAGCCATAATTGTCCTTTATGCTTTTGAAGCCTGACCTATAAGGTATTCACTGTATTATAAATGTAAGGTATTGATTGATATTTCCTGTAAAATTATATTTTTAATTAATTCACGAGTTAATCGTATTTTATGAATATCGAAAATAAAGGTTAATTCGTGCACAATAGTTTAGTTCTTATAGATTATTCAGCTGGTTCGGACTGACAATTAGTTTGGGGGTACTCAGGGGATATGAAAGGCACAACTGACAGTCACTTAAAATGACACAACGAGAACAATAACACACTTAATATATATTTTGTCAGATTGAACAATATCAAAATTTTCTAAAAATAAAATCATTTGTACGTACAATCAGTATTATATTCGTTATGACAAGATCCCCAATCCGTGTGTCCCGTTATGGACACTAACGTATAGTACAGAGTCCAAGCCACGATTATCATGTAGTAAATCTGTATTATAGTGATTACTACAAGAGTGCAGTATCCAAGACCAGTGAAAAACGGAGCTATAGCTGAGAATGCTTTAAGCGGTCCCATTCTTGTGTACTGGCCGATATAGAGCTCCAGATAGAATATTGGCAGCCCGATTAAAATCAGCATTAGGCAGAATGGTATTAGAAATGCACCTGAAATAGAAGCAAACATGAAATGGTTATTTCACACTGTGAAACTCAAGTATTATTTTAGTTCTAGTATTGATTCATAATAATGAACCACGTGGACATTTGAAAGGTTTTAAATAGCTTAAAATATCACCGGCAAGGGTTGCTTCGCATCTGTTATTGGAAACTGGCAGCTTAGCTTGCAAATCTAACAATGTGTCTTGACAGCCTAGTTTTACAGCCAGTACAATTTCCGTTCAGACATGTTCCATCTACGACTGTCGTTTCAAACTACATGATGTTCAAATGTAACCCTACTTATTCTTGTAGAATGAGAGTGGCCAACTCTGGTGTCGAGAGTTCCTTTGGCATGGCTTAAAGACTGCTGTAACAACACAATCGGGGAATTTAACGTATCATCTGACCAAAGAAAGCGCCCAAAACAGAAAACCACCTTTCGGTCACCCATCCATGTACTGTCCGCATCAATAACTGCTTCGGTAATCGCATACAATTACCGCCGCTGAGCTACGGACGCTTCAATTGTCAAATGTAGAAGCAGTAAGTAGTAAAACATTACCTCCTCCATTCCTATAGCAGAGGTAGGGGAACCTCCACACGTTCCCGAGTCCCACAGCGTACCCCAGGCACGCCAGGATGAACTCCAGGGGACGTCCCCAGGACCCCCTCATCAGTACTGAGGATCTGATGCGGAGTCTTCCACTGGATGGTGTAGGAGACTTGTCCACTTTTTTTACGTCTGGTTCTGTTACATCATCCTGTGAGAGAAGAAAAAGTTGGTTGGAGTAATATAAGGAACTAATATTTCATCAGGGTCACCATCAACCCCAACGGAAAACAGCGCTGGGTTGGGGTTGAATTGTGGCAAATATGTATTTTATTTACGTAGTTTTAAGTTCATTGTTTTTCGTTAAATCTTTACTCCGATAAATGATTTATTTTCTTAACAAAACACTGTCGAGATATCATGACGCAAAACCAAATGTTAAATATAATGATGAGAAATTATTTATAACACAAGCTTTATCATATATTTTTCGTCAAAGTGGAATTAATTTCACCATAATTGAATCAATCTGTTACATGACGTGGATTACTGGCCAACGGCTGACTCTAGAATTCGTTACAATGTAAAATCTTTCAGATACACACAACAATTTTTTATTTATTCCACTCCATCCAATGGTTGCCTGGAAGAGATTGCTTTTAGCCGCCACTTGTGGCACTACAGTAGTTTATGTATGTAAGTAATGTTTTTAATTTTGTGTTATACGTGTGTGACAATAAAGAATTATCCGTCTAATTTAAATATAATATGAAGCCCACAATGTAAGCAACAAAACGACACAAAGAAATAGCGTGGTTTCGTTTGCACCCCTGTATTTGCTATTTTGTACCGCGCCCGTGTCTAGATACGAAGCTGGGCGGTAGGCAGGCGGCGCAAGGTATAAATCTTGCCGCAGCCCCTACCTTCCGGCCTCTCCGCCTCTACCTACAATAATTAATTCAATATTTTCCCCTTTAATTAATATATTATTTTAATGCCCGCCATTTAGCTGGATCCCGGTTTTAGATTTCGTTTAGGGAGCGTTACTTTCATTGATTATCTGTGCTCGTTGCTTACAGAGCCAGTTTATGAAATCTTTATGTACGGTGAGTTTGGATATTGCTTGCATTGTTTGTAATGGGCAATGATGTGATGAATATGATTCATAATATACAAGTATCAAGTAGTCATAGTTTAATATTACTATGACTAAGTGATTTAAGTAGTAATGACTTATGTAATATGTGAAAGAGAGAATAATATCTGTAATAGTTTAAGACCATTTTAACTAACCTATATTGAGCTTATGAATAAATGAATTGAATTGAATCTTATCTAGAGAAGTAGCAGATTTATTCGTATTTTTCAAAAACCTTTGTGGTTTTTAACCGATAATATTATCATTAATAGTTTCTGTCTAGGTCAAACTGTTGTAGTTAATCAATAACAGCATTAGTAGATGTCGTTGATTAGTAGGGACATATTGTTTAAAATATCAAAAATACTTGATGATTTGTATCTTAACGGCCTCTCTCTTAATAGGCAATGGCATATTAAAAGAGAAGCCTATACCCAGCAGTGAGACGAAACCGGCTGTAGATGATGATGATGATGAAGTGCAATAAACTAAATACTTACATCTTTAATGATAACAGCTATCGTGTATTTCACTGGGGTGTATATCTGTGCGTCAGGGCCTGCAGTTTTAGGTCTTGTTTGTCTTAAACTTGAGCATTTGGAGATATCATCGCGTTTGTGTTGCGAAATACTTTTGTAAGTCTTTGAGATAAATTCACTTGATGTTCTTTTATTGGTAGGTAAAGATTTACCGTTGTATTTATTTACAGGCTCACTGTTTTTACCATCGTCGACTGTTGTATTCACTGCTGAAACATTTTTTATTTCAGTAAGCGCTTTTTTAACAAAAATTGTATCCGAATCTTCTTGTTTATCCAAAACTTCACAATAAAGTTGGTTTTCGAGATATATTGTATGACATAAAGAATTTTGTATTGTAACTGTGCTAGAATTATTTTGATGTGATTTAATATTAGCTGATTCAGTAAACATTCTAGAAAGAATTTGTAAGTTCCTGAAATGTAAAATAAGTGAGAAATATTTTTGAAAACATTAACAAATTTGTAAACAATAAAGACTGACGTATAGCTGAGATATTTCAATTCTCTGGTTTTGTCAAGTTCCAACTCTCAAAGAAGCTTATTATTTAAGTGTTTTTCGCATAAGTTTGCATATGATTTTAAGCTTGGGTACAAGTTGGTAAAAATGTACAGTGATCCAAAATTTTTTTGGAATACTTCAAATTTCCGACTAAAAACCGCATGAGAAGCCAATTCTTAAAACTAAATCACTCTTCTTATGTTTCAGTCGTATGCAGTAAATGTAATTGAACCCTACCTAGTAGGTACTTACTACGTAGGTATACTGCTCTCAAATCGGTACCTAACACTGTAGTAAATTTTACAAAGTAACTATATCACATGTCTTATATTGATTGAAATATTTACGTTACAACTCTTGCTTATTTGATCTATTAAACATCGTACTTGGTTTCTCTACTTAGAGAGCACAAAACAATTCGCTTTTGTAGCAACGTTCGAGCTTCAATCGCTCTCCATTCCCGAAGCCAGTGAAGTATCGTCATTGTGAAACGTCATTATTTTCTCTTATCATAGTCTGAGCTCGCGGCATCGACAGAAACTTGGGGACTTTGTGATAGGGCTGTACCTGTAGAGAAATCAATAGTGAAATATCGAGTATCGATAACCAACCATTGACAATTGTTTATAATTATTTATACTATATATAATATATAATATGTATAATAATATTATAAAGCTGAGAAGATTGTTTGTTTGTTTGTTTGAACGCGCTAACCTCAGGAACTACTGGTCCGATTTGAAAAATTGTTTTTGTGTTGAAGAGACTATTTATCGAGGAAGGCTTTAAGCTATATAACATCACGCTGCAACTAATAGGAGCGAAGAAACAGTAGAAAATGTAGAAGAAACGGGGAAAATTATTCTCTGAGGGCTTCCGTTGCGAAAACGGTTCAAGATATCAAAAAAATGTGTGTGTAAGAATTATTCATCTTGAAATGATCTAACAAAATGTCCGCAACAATATATGTCTATCTTTTAAGGTTAACACACTAAAACCGTTTTTATGGTAATAACTATTCCACGCGGACGAAGTCGCGCGCACCAGCTAGTGTAATATAAAAGTGTACCTACTTATTAATTTTTAATGTCCCTTGCAGTGACATAAAACTATGTCAATATGTAATTGCATGTAATTTACGTTGGCGTAATTAGTCATAAAAGGGCATATAACGGTGCTAGTGGACCCGCGGCTTCTCTCGCATTATTTTGGGATAAAAAGTAGCCGATAACACTTCTAAGACCTCATACTGCCTACATACCAATAAGCGTGATGCTCCGTTCAGCCCCGTTTTTGTGTTATATGCGTTTAAATTAACAGATAACCAGACGAAAATTCAAACAATTTCTGAATCGTGTACTGTTATGAATTTAATGATTTCTGATGATAACAAATAAGTATATCATTGCCATCAATTACTACCGATAAATAGTTGACGTATATCAGCAGTCACCTGCAATTTAACTAATATATTATTAAGCTTAAAAACATTTACAAAATGTTAAATAAAAACCGCATAAAACCAATCTAATATAATAATTACCACGTCGCTACACCAAGTTTTTCCCATCACTAAACCTCGAGACAGAAAATGTAATTCACGAGGACAATAAAAGATAGTAGACCAACGATTCGTCTTTCAAGTTCATTAGTAGATAAGTACACCAAGAGTTCTCTTTTAAACTTAACGAGCCAATTGTTCTTTAATTTCAATGTGCTTTATATTAGGTGCTTACTTTGTTCGTTACATCATATTTCATTCGCTAATCTCAAGCCGTCTTATTACAAAACAAAGTTTAAATATTAGTCTATAACTTTGGAAATAAAAAGTCGGTTCTTGTTGTTCAAACATGACATACAAACAATCAAAATGTCAACTTCGAATTGGAACGTTGATTATCATTGGTATCATTTTGACAGTTTGATTATTATGACAGTAGCCAGTCAAATTTCAAACAACAAAAACGGACTCAGTATTGTCAAAGAACTAATATTTAAACCACGTTTTGTATTTAAACGTCAAAGTATCAAGAACTACAAAGTAATTAAAGTTTTGTAAGATAATCTATTTTCAAATTTGTAATTTTAAACCTGTTGTTGTGTAGTGTACCTGACGAGAAATTCAGCAAAATTTATTCATACTCATGAATAAAAAATATTGTATTTACTTACAACACAGCGTAGTATAGTATACTGTATGTATGTACACGATATTATATTGATATTTGCACCAGGAGCTGGCCAAGCAATTGGTGGATGTGACAGGTCTCCAGAATGCTGGGTGCCACTTTGTTCAAAAGGTAATCGTTGCTATATAACACGGTAATGCCGCCAGCATTTAGGGTACCTTTCCTGCTACTACGCATTTTAGTTTAAGTTTTTAGTTTTTAATATTGTGTAACATATGTACGTACATATACGAGAACAAACCTAAATTGAGTGAAATACCTAACCTCACAGGACGACAACGTTAGTAATTTCATATCAAAACTTTAAGTTAGTACCTAGGGAATAAATAGTAACATTTACCTGAAACCTAAGCTAATTAAGTTATTTGCAAGCTCACTTCCCCTATAGGTGGTGGGTAAAGTTAGCCGAAAACGTTTTAACTAACTTTTAATTGCGGAAATTGCTGAGCGGCTAAAACCATGCCATCGGTAAAAAGTTGATAAACATATTTTTTTTTGTACAGAACACTCAAAACTCTTAAATAGTTTTTTTTTCAACAAATTTACAACATATTATATATGTAGAGGAATGACAGTTATAACCATAAATAAGTTCTCTTAGCCCGGTTCCCGATTTACAGGGTCTGTCACCGAACGCCATATGATCAGTCATGTGGTAGCCTTATAAAGATAATGATAAAGAATCTTCATTGATATTGTAAAGTTGCAACATACATATAAGTGCTTATATCGTCGAATATGCTACACAAATTACAATATCTCGTTAAATTCAATTTACTTAATACATTTAGGTAGTTATAATAAAATTGTACAAGGTTACAATGTCAACTTTTATTGTCAAAATAAAGTCGATTTTAGTTATTAAAATTATGTCTAACATAATGACGACCATATATGTATTATGAGGGCCAGTTCCAATCCAGTACAAGCATACTTTACCTTGGGCTAGTGTTCGCTTGTTAATGTGCTTGTCGTGATCTAGTGGTTAAATATCAGACTGGACAGTGCAAATAAATCAGACATAAAAATACAAACACTTTTTCAAGTATTTTAAACCAAAGTTTATCCCTTTATATCCGTATATCCCAGCAAGGTGTCACGGTTATCTCCCGTCAGAATCACGCGTCTGTCAGGAGGCGAGGAAATGATAAATTTTTGCCGGCTGACTTACGCTTGACGCGCTGCCTACGTGGTCGGATTTAATGGCGGTAGTACAAGATGTAATTATGAGAATATCACTGGAGATGCGAGGGTGACAGGTTCTGGTGAGACAAAGGATTTATATCTAGGGTGGCAACTAGACAATATGGATTTCTGTAAGTCCAATTTAAGACAAGGTTGAAGTCCCAGGATATTTATAAAGTAGTGTTTAAAATTGATTATCAAAAATATTAATTTAAAATGTTTCTTTAAGCCATTCAATACCTACTTATCTAAAAAATAGTTGAAATTCGAGGGTTTCAGTGGCTGATTTATCAAGACTTAAAAAGGTACATAATAATACAGATACATTAGACTAGGCAATCATCTTTAAACTAATGATATTATTTTCCTGTGTTCTGGCTCGCCCGCTGTCATAGGCTGTGTGTGCAGAGTGATTAAAGTATGTATAAAGTTGATTAGTTATTCATATGGTCCAATAAAAGCTATAGAGTAAATGCAAAACTCAAATAGACTGTAATTAATATACATTCTTAACACATTCCAACTGGTGTGAAGCGTCGCTGCAGTCACTTGTAGCAGTGTAAATAAAATGATATCCACTCGTAAAAGAACTTCATCATAATTAAGACAACTATAATAATCACACATCAGTCATAATTCAGATATATATATCGCAGTTTCCAGCTTCCTTCCTTCTTAGCGGTACTGAGTACAAATGTTTTCTCAGTAACACTAATGTTATTTTAGGCAGAGGGCACATTTTGGGAAGCCAGCGTTACCGCACTAACCGCGGTCACGGCTTGATAGTTAGCGGATAGCGAATAAATAACTATAGATTATTTTTCTGAACTATTGTATTAGATGTTTATGCATACAGCACGTTCGCGTTTAGTAATCATTATCAATCAGTTCTGTAGTAAGTAAGATTTACCTACTTATGTCAGTGAGAAAAAGCCGCAATATACCTATAGAAAACGAGAAACTTTGAATAAACAGCTGGTATAACGGTTTGAATTACAACGTCTAAGCACCAAGAACTCACAATTACATTTAACAAAATAAATACGTTGTGGTTATGAACCAATGTACGCTATAAACGTGAAACGCGTAGGTTGCTTCAGTTTTGTGTTTCATTTCAGCCTCCCACTAGCACACTAAGACTCACGCCTAATCGCTCACGATTGTCACTCCCTCAACTTGCGGTCATCAGTAAACCTTAAACTCGCGACTCCGACACACAAAAAAGTTTCGTATAGTAGTTCTTTCTCTGTGCACGCCGTGAAACTATGGAACGCTTTGCCGCTAGATATTAGGAAAGCACCATCACTAGATGTCTTCAAACACAATGTAAAGAAATTGTATTTATCTTCTTTGGTTCTGACATAAGTTGCTATATTTGTTATTATTTTTTTGTCTCTTGTATTATGCTATTATGTATGTATGTATATATGTATATATTATTGTTATATTTGTTTATGTTTATTCATATAAGAAGTATAAACATTTGCTCTATTTTTCATTATTTTATTTAATATCTAAAACACCTCGTCCTACTCGTTTCGTTTGAAAAATATATCCCTGCCAGATTGGTTGCCTGGAAGAGATCGCTCTTAGCGATAAGGCCGCCAATTAAGACGCTGATTTTAATTTGTATGTTTTTTTTGTGTTGTTTCGTTTGTGGTGTTTTAATAAAGTATTTATCTATCTATCTATCTATCTAATCGCCAGCAATACGCCTTACGCCTTAATTAGTGCCCGTGTTCCTTTGACCGCAATCCTGTACATTAGCAACAGACCTTAGGAGACCGTCGTTAATTGCGCACGCCCGTGTTAGTTTTTGGAATGGTTCTTTTGTTTTGGATGTGTTCTAGCATTGCCCTTCTGTGGCATATAGTTCAGCAGTTGACCAAGAAAGTTAATGTTGTGTCCCTTGTCGCAATAACGCACCGAGCGATGTTTATTGTCTATCCAATACTTTCTCTCTGGGAATCTTGTGTGTACGTCTAAGTTAGATTAAGATGGTTTGCCCTTTTTCTAAGCTAGAATGTAAAGTCAGAAGTTGGTTTCAACCTGGTTTTATTTCCTTTACGTATACTTCTCTGATTTGATAGAACTGGTTACTTATCTACCTACATGTGCTTTTATACATAGTGTAAAATTTAAGACTGTAACGGAAATTAAATTCTTGACTAGAATTTATATTGTTTACTTACCGATTTATCAATATTTAATTAACTGTACGCACATGAATTAGCCAACTGTTTAAAAAACTATCACGGTCGCGTGCCATTCGAATCAAGGATAAGTTTGCATACTTACATTATTTTTACCCATAAGACATGTGCTGTGCTTAGTGACTCAATCATAATGCAGGCTTTTTTTTTCTCAGGATTCCAAAAAAAAAGATTACTTTTGTGTGTTTTTATCACTTTCTTCCAGCACTATAAAGCAAGCTCAAAACAAAATTAGCAACAATACCTCAAAAGGTCCTATTTAAATAATGAATGTGGCCAATGTTTGGGTCGTGGCTGACCCTAGCGGTCAACGGGTAATAGCCATTTTGGGAGCAGCCAACTTAGTTTATTGGTCCTATTTCGAACCATTTGTTTGGTCGACGGCAACAAATCGGAAAGTCAATGCGGTTTTTAGTAGTCATTCGGATAGCTAGACAATATTGTGACACTGCAGCGCCCCGCAGTAGAACCCGCTACAACCGCAGGTAAATATTAGTATATGTGTTATTTCAGGGTTTAATTTATTTCCTTACCAAATGTCATCCTTATCGGTTCTTTTCTCACATGTACAAACAAAGTTATAATAATAGTCGAAATGGGATGGGAATTAGGGTATTTTTTACACCCCGCATCTATCTGAAATCACTTCACCTGAAAAGTGAAAACTCACGACAGTAAAGGTTATAGATAGAAGTTCTGATTGTAGCAAGAAAAGAAATTGTACAATACCACAATACAATACAATAAATACAATACAAAAACGTTTATTGGGTTCCAAAATACTAACATATTATAATACATACAAAAACATGAGTAATTTCTTAAAACAGTGTGTTGTCACCCGGACGAGATGTTTCTGTTCCCCGGGTGACAACATCTTCCCGTCAGGCTTAAGTTTAAATTGTACACATTATTATCCCTTACAAGGCAGTCCATGGATGTAATATTTTTGGGATATACAGGATATTTTATTTGATTTATTTAGGAATACCATATATGAATCAATACTAATTTAAGAGAAGGAATAATTCTGTGCGTAATGATGATGAGTAGCTATAGTGCACGCTCGGGTTTTTCTCGCGTTGTTTTACTCTCGTGACCCTATTCTACCACCTACACATACCGAATCTCGATGTTCCGTCATTCCGTTGAAAGAAAACAAACAAACCGTCGAAGTGAAACTTACAGTTTTGTAATAATAGTATAATAAGATTGGTGTAAGAACAACAGACATGAGCATAATAATGTTGTAAACTATTTTTATCTACACTAATGTTGTAACATTCTACTTATGTTTCCAATACTTGACTTATAATTACTACTGTTATAGCACAGACAACAAAACACTCAATTTAAGCAATTTCACATTATGTTATAATATTCACATCGATATCGTAATAGCTCATTATAACATCGAAAAAGCGTGACCAACCTGATTGCAGGGCCAATCAGGTTGGTAGCGCTGCGCTCTCGTTAATTAGATTTTAATGGCAGCAAAATCACTGTGACAATACACGTACGCGTGAATGTAATGTTTCGCGATGTGTTTTGTTTTTTAAATACAAATCAAAGTTAAAAATGGATAGCGACGATGATATTTGTACGCCTCCGGATATTCTAGAATTGGAAACAAAAGTAACTCACAATCTTTTGCCAGAAAAATCTAGAAAATTATATGAAAAATTAACTATTGTCAGCTTTTACTCTTGTTGTTTGATTAATTGCATTAGTGAAGATAAAGTAGTGTATGCAACTGCATATAACACGGGTTATAAAACACTCGTTACTATTATAAAACTCGCTGCGCTCGTTTCATAAACTCACACTCGTGTTTTAATACCCTTCATTATATGACAGTTGCATAAACTACTATTATAAAACTGCAAAACATTTCTGCATATATTTTTTATAAAATTAAAAACACCGTTTATTGTTATGGTCAATTGTATATGTATGAGAATATTCTGTCATCATCATCATCATCGTCATTAGATTAATGAGACCAACTGCAGGGTATATAGGCCTCCTCCCTTTTACGCCAATACTCCCTGTCTTGCGCTGTTCTTGCCCAGATTTTTCCATTTAATTTTCTAATATCATCCAGCCACCGTTGCACAGGTCATTCTACGCTTCGCTTACCTAGCCGTTGGTACCATTCAGTTATTGCTTTACTCCATTTGTCGTCAGTACGCCCAGTACGTACAACTATGCTGTACCTAACATTATTTGAAGACATTTAATATAATTATAATTAGTGTTTATCTGATAATCAAAATTGACAGTGGGAATACCTATCAGTTTATCATTATCAATCTGACGAATGTGAACCGGATTAACATTCATATGCAAGTGGACATGGAAACAGAATTCTATAATTTTATCAGATGCAGACATTGATAGGTATTTTTAACGTTACACGCGCTTGTTTACTTATAATAAATAATATTTAATTACCTTAATTAAGTCTAGACGCTGATAGGAAACTGTGATTGATTGTATTATTATTTGGTCCGAATTGAAAAGTAGTAGAAAATTAAATGTCAAGTTGAGACTTGCAATGAAAATAATTAATCCTATGTAAATACAAATACAAAATTATTTATTTGCCCAAAAAAAAAACTTGGTTACAGAATCTTTCGAATTCTCTAACCTTGTGGCAGCCGTTAGGTTGTGTTACGAGGCCAGAACTACATATATATCATATACCTCTTAGGGGTGTATGATATATCATGCATATTGTAATAGATCGTTTCAAAATTGAGATCGCTTCTCTACGGATGCGTAGATACAAAAATACATACAGGAAACTCTCTCTTTGAGTAGTATTTCCTCATGATTTAGGGTCGTGCCTCTTATGTAGAACTAATTCCTTAGGTTTTCTTGACCAGATACATCGTGGTAGGCGCCCAGGTCCTTCCACGGAAGACACATGTCCTTGCATATTGTGGTCCTCAAACATGTCGGTTTCCTCACGTTGTTTTCCTTCAGCGTTATGCGAATGCAAATCCGCACTTGTCTTGAAAATACAAGTCATTGGTGTAGGGCCGGATTCGAACCAGGATGCGTCTGGATGAAAAGCAGACACTGGAACCGCAGAGCCACACTCACTTACATACAGTAAACACAAATACACAATTATGCAGGCAGCAGGCCGATGCAGAGATACAAATGACAGTGTCAACAGAACAACTCTTGTTCATTTTGTATTGTGTACCTTTTATTTTTCACTGCAACTCACTGTTGGGAAGCGGATGGCACAATTTGGGGCTACAGCACGAGCGATCTTTATTCAATTTTTGACAGTTAACAGTCTTTACTCGCACAAAAAATCAAAAATACGTGTTTTAGGAACATGTTGATTCTTTTGGATAAAAATACTATATCTGGGTAACTAGAACAGGTATCGTTTATTTTTTCGTTCTTCTTAGTATAACTTATTTGTTTTCTTAGTACTAATTGATAAAACCTCAACCGAATATAATTGTTGCTGATTGCATTTGCTATTGCAGAATTTTTACATCTAGGATGCCAAAAAAGACGCTCGGACATAAGCTACTCTTTCTGCTATGCCTGTCCAAACGAACATCTTTGATTTGAATAGACATAATTCGGCCAAGCATTAACCTTATCGTTGTATTTCATTTCCATCAAATTGTAGGTCCCAGCTGTTAGTCTACTACGGCAGTCGTAAAGCTATGTCAGAGGCCCTTAGGGTGGCTTAGTAAAACTCACGACAACAGGATTGGCCACTGTCATTCGTTAAGAAGATATCCATTACAACGATTCAATTTTAATTATTTTTTTATGTGGTATATATAGGTTTGCGTTTGACTATAACCTGCCTGGTGTTAAGCATTGTCTTAGTTAATTCTTCTTTCACCCATACAAGCTATATTCATAGCCCCACCCAAAGAAGTGTCCGTCGTGTTGACGATCCCGCTTCCGCAGAAATGATAAGCGAAAATGAGATATGCCGTCCACGGCAACGATCCTCCGACCAATTGTGTCACAAAATGGAATTATTTCATTCCACTTTGTTTCAGATGTTTTGTCGTTATGAAATCTTTGTGTTTATAAATAATTTTAACACGTTTAACGATTTTCAATGCTATTTTATTCTTAAAAAAATACACATCGAAATCTGGTTGTAAATTATATATAATATCATTGAAATTTCGACCCTATGTTCAATTAATGCACCCATGATCTTTTTTTTTAAACGAAACTATCAAAGTGTAAAACTATTGTTAAAAGGCGTATTTGTGCTTTCGTAGATTAAATGACACGTTAAATTGTAGGCCCTAGATGTTCTTTTAACAGCAGGCGTTATCATCAATAGGCTTTTTATGCAGTAAAAAACTCTCAAGACTAGAAATTGTTTTTCTTATCTTATTCTTGTAATCATTTGATTACGCTACAGATTGAATTGAACGCTAAATTTAATTTTATGCAATATTGATTAATATATTGTTAAAGTATAAATTTGATTGACGGCTTGTGAATCGCCAAGCGCCATTATTCAGGCTCAGTCGTTGTAAGCACCTGAAAAATATATTAATTCAGTGGATTTCAGACGAACTCTAGTAATTTACATTCCATTAGGTCTGAAACCCGCAATAATGCAATTCCTGAATGGTAATTCGTTTATAAGTTAATTAATGAAAGGGTAGAAGTTTTATGTATTTTGACAAGTAGGTGATGCACTTTTCATTTACATTTGGAAGTAAATGTAAATATAAGTAATGTGTTTATAGATTTTTATTTAACTACTTTTTTTAGACTTGTTATGATAAAAAGTCCGTGGAAGGATCTGGGCACACCCCATGATATATCTGCCCAAGAGAACTCCCTTAACGAATTAATCCTGCGGGGGAGTCACGACCCTCAGTAAATGGGAAATACGACTCAAATAGAAAGAGAGATGATAAAAATATTTAAAAGTTTTATGTTTTTTATACTTTTAGTAAAGTTAAGGGGCGATTTTGATCACTTTAAAATCTAAAAGGACTTTAATTGCTAACTGCGTAGTGATAAGACAAAATGGAATCACATTCAGCGCTTAAACTTTATTTGGGAATATTAATTATTATCTCAATAATTTTTATTGGAATTCTAGGCACACTTTGTTAATTCAATTAAATGAATACTCATGGACAAAACATATATTTCAAAAATATGTGTCTTCTTCTTATCGAATGAGAGTAGCCAACTCTGGTGTCGAGAGTTTATCAAGCCGTCTCAAGGGCCTCTGACATGGTTTAACGACTGCTATACTATGACAAACAGTTGGAACCTACAATTTAACGTGTCATCCGACCCACGGAAGCGCCCAAAATGGAATGCAACTTATAGTCACCCTTCCAAAGACAGACCGTGTCGACCTTTGCTTAACATTGGTGATCGCATTCGATTGCCTCTGCTAGCTGTGCTACGTGCGCTTCAACAAAGAGTATTTGAGTGTGGTGTTGCGTGTTGTTTTTGAAGCAATAAAAAAAACATATACGAGCTTTCTGTTAATTTATTAAAGTTACAAATTATAGCTCAATCTTTCAAACTTTTTGAGGCCTAATTAAATACAACAGTTTACATGAAGGATATTGTATTTTAAAGAAACATTCCTCATATATTACACAAACATGTAAGACGGGTACACATACAAACCAAACATTCTTAGAACCCTCATAAAACTGCAACCTTGACCAAACGCTAGTACTGCTACCCCTATACCAGCGATAAGGGACGTCTCTAGAACAAGTCAAAAGTTTGCCAACTTAATTTCCCTTTAGCTAACTTTCGGGAATCTCAACTGTAAATCTCATCAATTTGTTGGGTATGAGTCGCGGGTATCGCCCGGGGGTGCGGCGAGCCCTTTTTATTGAATTACGGCAACTCGGACTGGAACGTTCTTTTTTACTAACATTCACGCCAGATAGACGACACATCATAGTAAATAACGAACAAAGATTTTATCCCCTGCCATCAATGTGTATAATATTTTAAAAGAAGAAAGTTGGTGAGTGACTAAATAATAATGTCTTTTTCTACGTTGGCCTAGATTTTAAACCGAATGCTTGATGTGGATATTTATAATCTATGGTATGGTACTTTATATTATGGTATGGTATTTTGAAAAAACCTTATTTAAATTTTGGATCAATACATAGAGGTAATTTTTATTCAAATTTAACCATCCGGTGCTCACTTGAATGTGGAGTGAATCTGTGCCAGACAACAAATATTCATCAATAAGCATGATAAAACGGTCGCCATCGAGAAATGACAGATAATTAGGTGTGTCTAAATAACATTTTCAACGTTAACTTGGACAGAAACGTTCTTTTTACGCGTGACGTTCAATCTCTGGGGATGGTAAAGTATTTATGACCCTTTATTTAGGTGGGCTGACGCCTGGCGGCTTGGATCGTGGTCGGAGTTCGGATTTCTTTTGACGATTCTTTTATTTGAAACAGAAATCAGCCTATGTTGGCTTTAAAAACGCAGGTAATTACTAAATCTTATCATGTTTAAATGTCGTGAAACACCCAGGATAAATAAGAGCATTTTATAAGAATTTGTTAATTGCAAGATGCTACACAATTCAAGAAATGAATATAATTTAAAGATATAATGTTTGAGGTGTAATCATTGGTTTATAATCAACTAGTGGATTCACGCGGCTTCGCTCGCATTAAGAAGTAAAACTTGCATCCCCTTTTTCTTCCCTTTAAAGTGGCATTTCCAAAATTCCTTTCTGAGCGGATGCCTACGTCATAACATCTACCCTCATTCCAAATTTCAGCCCAGTCCGTCCAGTGGTTTAGGCTGTGCGTTGATAGATCACTATAACAGTCAGTCAGTCACTTTTGAGTTATATATATTTAGATTGAGTATATTTGTCAACGGTTTAGCGAGAAACACGTTTTCATTGAATTTGTTTCTACTCAAACTGACATGATTCTATTTAAAGACGACTGTGACGTCGCTTATCAGTGTCTCTTTGTACCTAAATTAGTCGAGTCTGTGCTCTATTTTACGCCTCGTGCTAGCCATTGATTGGTTGAATATTGCAAACCCTGGGCTGGACGCACGATCTCAAATAGGCGCATTGGTCTGTATCTTTAGAAACAAACTACCATTTACGTAATAGTTAGGTATACTACTTTGCTTTTAACTATTATTGATTAGGTATGAATTAAATTTAAACTGTGCTTTGTTTTCTCTACTGATACTTGTCGAATTTATGTCCATATGACAATAGTAGTTTATGTGGTTAAGTTGCATACACTACTTTATCTTCACTAATGCATTGATAATTTATTAAATTAAATTCACGCGTACGTGTATTGTCACAGTGATTTTGCCGCCATTAAAATCTAACTAACGAGAGTGCAGCGCGACCAACCTGATTGGCCCTGCAATCAGGTTGGTCACGCTTTTTCGATGTCATAATGAGCTATTACGATATCGATGTGGATATTATAACATCATGTGAAATTGCTTAAATTGAGTGTTTTGTTGTCTGTGCTATAACAGTAGTAATTATAAGTCAAGTATTGGAAACATAAGTAGAATGTTACAACATTAGTGTAGATAAAGGTATTTTACTAGCTAAATACGAGTACATATGTACAACAAATAAAAGTAACATAAAAGTACCAATTTCGTATTTGGAACAGACGTTTGAATACCTTGATATTAAAATAGGGCTCATTGTTTTTGCAGAAGAGCCTTTACAAATATTTCTATGCCCCATTTAGAAGGTTGGTATAGAAACGATGTTTTGAAACCAAATCAAACTCTCCAAAGTTATTTCCGTTTTAGCTAAACTTTTTGAAATATTACAAAAGATGAAGTTGGCAAATAGAGTTTGAAGTGGGCTTTGTTTATAGATAATTGCGAACGATAAAACGACATGAAAGGCGAAAATTTAAATTAATTAGACAAATTTGCTTGAGTGGACATTTAAAGCGACTCGACTCCGATGGATTAAATTAAAAACTGAAAATAATTTACGTTTATAGTATTAAATTTATATCATAAAAAGATGTTGATTTTGTTTAAAGTAATAATTACTTGAAAACTCACTAAGAATGTAATTATTTTCTGAAAAAATAAACTTCACTTTGGATTTTCTGAGTTTCATATTTGGTTTGGTTTAAAAGTGGTTGTTCTTTGTATTTATACTCAATCCACTTGACATATTAAGTAGTTCCGCTCTATGATTTTTATAATAGCCAAGAAACACTAACATAAAATTTAAATTGTAACGTAACTGTTGTTCAAAAAGTATTTTTAATAAAATTAAACAAAATTGAACTATTGTTTTCCTTTCAAGTTTAAGTTTATATTTATGTCATTAATGTAAATAGTTTAATCAAGTAAATTATATATTTATTTTGTTGTTAAATTATTTTTTACTTAACCATAAATATTTTAAAATCCTTCATAAGTTCCGGGACTTGCGTTGTGTTTCAATTAAAGAGGCATACAATTCTGTTTACTCAACAAAATTAATTAAAATTACGGGGTTGTTTACTAAAATTATGGTTTTAATTTTGTACATCATGATTCATAATAGTTTCGGAGTGGTTGATGTGAGGCGACTATCGACCGAGAGTCATGCAGGGAGTTGGGACTTTTGTCCAGGAAAGAGACAGCATAGGTCGATAATAAAGAGAAATGAAATTTTAAAAAATAATACCTACATAGCTGTACACAATGACAGATACAAAAATCACGATCTCGTTCACTGAAAGTTTATGTATTGTTTGTGATTTTCACAGCCTAACCTAAAACTGACAATACCAGATACACAACAACACTACTGCAATAATTTTGTATAAGTACTATACACGAAGTCCAAGTTTACTCTAAGTCGCCTGGACAGCTCCCAGGTGCAATCTTGTAACTATTGTAAGGAGCAGAAATTTATAGACCAGCAACTGTAACTCAGGGTAACTATCACACTGTAGTGTAAGTTTTATGTATTAAACACTAGTGGACAACCGCGGTTTCACTTGCATTATTTTAAGATAAATGTAGCCTATGACACTCCTAAGACCTTATACTACCTACATACCAAAAATCATGATGATCCGTTCAGTCGTTTTTGCGTGATGGGCGTTTCCCTAAAAAGTAAATAATTCATTTGTTTAAATTTTTGCGCCACCCTTCTTCTTTTTTTTTTAAAAACTCTGAATTTGGAATAAAGAATCTCTCAAATAATTGAAAGATTTTTTTAAATCGGTTCATAAATAACTATAATCCAGCGATCTTCAAAGCGAGAGTGAATCGGTTCTTATCGGGTAAGCACGCTCCATCTTAGGCCATAGCCTTACTTGCTATCAGGTAAACTATGGTCAAGTGCAAAGCCGTTCAAGTTAAAAAAAATAAAAAAATAACGGAGTAATTGTGGAACATAACCACAAAAAAAAACCTTTCAGAACTCAACGATTTAATAAGCTCCTTTTTTCGAAGTTGGTTAAAAATAGCTCACTCTATAGATTACAGCTAGAGCATAGTAAATGGTTGTATTGCATCAGTTTCTCCACCAAAAGGTACAATACAAGTAGGTATATAAGTGTGAGAGTTGGTTAGATCGGCATAGCATTCTGTCAATTGGCGAATTTGCATTCCAAATTCGAGACTTGACGTCTGTCCGCCGACCGGACCGTATTCAGCACAAGCTTGCAGAGTTCTCCACGGCGGCTATATTTCTCAGCTGAGTTGTAGCTCTTTCACTCCAGGTGGAGCTAGTTGTAGTGATAAATGTAACCAGATCCATATACGAGTTTTTATAATATCTACCTACTTAATGTAACTTCATGTCATACAACCTAGATTTTATATATCAGGTATATAGCATGATTTACATGATCCAGGGTTGCTTAGTGTGGGAATCGAATCAACTTTATATGCTGTAGTGTATGTAACAAATGACTTTGAAATGAATAGATTTTTGATATTATGTTCACAAACGATAACAATATCAATATTAAATATAATGACAGAGCAAAGTTGTCAAGTGGTCAGTACTAACCCTTTATATTATTAAATTTTAACAATGATATAAGAAACATTATATTTAATTAAAATGTTGGTTGTAAAAGTAAATTATTTTATTATTATTATTATATTCATGTTAACATTTGTATGTACTCTTGGAAGAATAACGTAAGAATAAGTCTTGTATAAAAAACACATGTCATATAAAATAATAAAATTAATTCACATACATTTACCTCATATATGAGACGACAATGTGTGGGGGAATAATTTCTTAAAATATATAAAGAATATGTATTCAATATACAAATTCTCGTTAATTTATTTGTATTTGAATATGAATTGTAGTGAACGCATTCTATTCCAAACTAGCATTGGTTTCACAGCAAATTTACAACCAAACACATAGTTCAGTGGGTCAATATTGATTAATTTTCCAATAAGGCATGTACAGTAAGTCAGATCAGCGGAACAAATGTTTGTACAGGTATATTGGTATATACACATACCTACTGAGTGCATTAGTCAATCCATATTAGCATACGACTTAACACAAATGGAATACAGATTGCAACAGAATCATGACATATTGAATACAACAGTGAATCAAAGCAAAGGTATTTCCTGACCAATATTGGATAGAATAGTCTAAAAATTAACATTAGAATAGAATAGAAATAATTTATTTCAGAATTACATCCTTTTACAATTAAGGAATACAGAATTTTCATAATAACACGGCCTTTAATGACGAAAGTAAGAAAAAAGTCATACAACTTCAAATTAGTACAAAACAGCAAATGTTTTGAAAAGCCTATATAATTCACGAGTGGCAGTTAACTGATTACATTACATATATGAAATTATAAAATCTTCGAAATTTCCGTTTTTTACTATTCATCACAACTTCACTATGTTAAAGGTTAAAAATTTATTCAAATTTATCTCTATTTGTCCTAAAACTGGTCACAAAACAAAAAAAAGAAACCATATTAAGTTTAAGTTTAAGTCGAGAGTAAACCGGTTTCTTCTAGGCAAGCGCGCTACACCGTAGACTATAACATTGCTTACCATCAGGCAAGTTGTAGTCAAGCGTAAGCCTAAATCATGTTAAAAAAAATATTATTTAGCGCCAAAAACATAAGCTTTATTATTGCCACTTAAGCGTTTCGTTACATCGTAGTTAGGTAATGCTCTCATTACGCCTAATGAATAGATAAAGCTAAGCCAGTTCTAATTTGCGTCAGTCATATAAATAAAGCCTTTCGCCTAAAAGCGTAGTGAAGCCGCACGTATTATGACTACTTTATATCATGTGGTTTTTAGGGGTTTACAGAAGGTACACTTTATTGTACACCGTAAAATGTTTAACATTAATTATTCTGTGACTGAATTCATTAAGGAAAGAAAGATATTTGCCCGAGTGTTGCCAGCGTAAAATAAATTGGCCAACATAACAGACAAAATTTTACCATACCGCGAGTAAAAAGTTTTAGTGGAAAACTTATGAGTTCATTTGTTTGCATTAAAATATTAGCTACGCTTTTGCGTTGCAAGGAAGTTACAGTTTAATTCGGTCGAAATTTTAACAATCATTATATCTTTTTGTTTGCACTTTGGAGATTTTATTTGCTTGAAAATGAATGATTAAGAAAACCTTCGAAACTTCCTAACAAGATCCTACTTTACAAGATCCTACTTTACAAGATCCTACTTTACAAGATCCTACTTTTGAGATCCTAGTAGTGATTGTGACGCTAATCGAAATGTAGCGTAGTATGTAATGTGTAGTAAGTACTATTAATATATACCAAAGTACCTACTCATAATAATATCCTTAAACGCATTTCCAGTAAAGTGCCCATATCCTTATACGCTTAGTTTAAACAATAGATAAAAATTACTTTGTTGTTCAACTCCAACAAACGAGTCGCGTCACCTTTACTCTGCTTGGACCCTGCCCAAATGTGATGTAAAATTTTTAGTATAACTTTTATATTTAGTTTGTTTGAAAACCTAGTTGCTATAAATTTAACTATTTTTTTATTTAACTAATTTAGCAGTCCTCCTTCCGACACCGCGCGCGACGCACGCTCGCGTTCGTCGTAGGTATGGCCACGTTACATTCGCCGCCCGCTGCGCCACCCTCGACCGCAAGGTCACGCGCAGTGAATAATGACGTGCAGTTGGTGCAGTCTACATCCCGGTGTGGACAGTGTAAAGTTGTTCTGAACGAGATGCTTACCTTCATCAGTCACAAGGTCGACACGCTTCCCGAGACGGGAATCATTCAAATCTGCATGAGTACGTACAAATATGACGAGATCGAAACTGCTCGAGCAATTACTTACGAGCTTTTAGCGCCGTCGAAAAAGTTCATGAGACGGAAGGAAGGCACTGAACAAAAGAGTATTCAGGACGTCATCAAACTTATTAAAGAATGTGAGCCTAACAATTTACCCATTTTCGCCGCAAAAAACTTGAATAAGCTCCCGCCGGTCACGTTCGACTATATTGACGTTACTACATTCCTCAAAGAAATGTCTGTGCTGAAGAATGACGTAGCTATTTTAAAGGCTCGTGCTACTGAAAAATGTCAAACGCAAGACCCATCTCTCAGGCCTTATCTTGACGATAAGGATACGAGAAATGACGCACAAATACTTTCACGCAGCTTAACATTAGGTACAACTGAGTCACAGAAAATAGCAGCAGAAGTGAGCACAGATGGAAGAAACATCTCGAACGTGAGCAAGCGACTTAGCGAGGCGAAACCGGATGTCGCGCGAGCCAATGCGCGCCAGCGGCCGCCTGCTCCCAGCGCTAGCTCGGAGCGGACTGGCCGCGGTCCTGCACCTGCGCCTGCGCGCCTGGCTTCCAGCCCCGCACTGCAGCGCCACCGGACCGATGATACCTACACGCCGTCATACAGAGATATAGCGAGCGCACCGCGTCTTGAGTCGCACGATAATGACGATGGCTTTATTACAGTAACGCGAAAAAGACCACTGCCTTATAGATACAAGAACGCGCGTGGTACATTACAAAATGTTACCAAACTACAAGCCGCGGAATCTTACGCATTCATATACTTATCGCGCACTAGTAAAAGTACTTCGGAAAACGATATAAAAGAGCATATTAATGAGATGAATCAACAATGTGTGCTTGTTGAAAAATTACAACAGAACCGAGATACCAACTTTAACTCATTTAAAATTCAAATTTTGGCATCAAAGGTAAATACATTTTTACAAAAAGACTTCTGGCCTGAAGGTTTGGTGTTTCGACGTTACCGACAACAGCGCTCGTCTGTGAGTGATACCGCCGCATTAAGAAATCCGTAATGGATGTACACCCACAAAATACTTTTTCTTTCGTGTCCTTTAATTGCTTCGGCATAAAGGACTGTGTGGACGATATAAGGAATCTATGCAAGAGCGCTGCGGTGGTCTGCTTGCAGGAACATTGGCTGATGCCGCATGACCTTGGGCTTATCAGCACAATAGATAAGAATTTTAGCTGCAGCTCTAAATCTGCGATGGATGCGACGCAACTACTGCGAGGTCGTCCTTACGGAGGTACAGCACTAATGTGGCGAACTTGTCTATTTACAAACGCGGAAGTTATACCTATCGACAGTGATCGTCTCATAGCTGTTAAGTTGACTCAGAATAATCGTGGCGTTCTTGTGTTTTGTGTATATATGCCAGTCAATGATCCGGATAATTTAGTAGAATTTACACAGTGCCTCTCGTTAATCACCACCGTAATCGAGAACGCAGATACAGAGTGCGCCGTCATTCTCGGTGACTTCAATGCGCATCCTAATACTTTGTTTGGTAGCGAGCTTGTGAGTTTTTGTGGCGAGCAGTCATTACAGTGCATAGATATTAATAAGGCTAGTGCGGATACGTTTACTTATGTGAGTCGTGCGAACGGCGCGTATCGCTGGCTCGACCACTGCCTCGTCACTGAGGCGGCGGCCGGGCTAGTGACGAGCGTACATGTCGAGTATGTGACAACTACGTCCGATCACTTCCCGCTCATTGTTAGCTGTAACTTAGACGATATTATACCAAAGATTATGTGTGATAGTAGTGACGGATTTCAGCAAAATAGACGTAAACATTTATGGGGTAGTAGGGAACGGGGACAAATATTAGATTATAGTAAACTCTGTGATATTAGACTTAACGATATTTTTACGAAATATGATAATTTATTTAATAATATGACATGTTTTGATGATTTTAATGTATGTAAATGTACTCAACACCTTGAATGTATAGATAATTTTTATTCAGACATTATAAATGCATTGCAGTCAGCAGCTGCCGATACTTGCCAAGTATTATGTAATAGAAAGCGTAAAAATGTAGTTGGGTGGAACTTTCATGTTAGGGATGCGCACGCTCGGGCTAGGCTGATGTTTTCTATGTGGGTTCTGTATGGTAAGCCGCGCTCGGGGTGTCACTACGAGAATATGACTGCCTCACGCAGGGAGTATAAAGCTGCACTGAAATACGTTTTAAAAAATCAAGAAAAAATAAGACTAGACATGTTGGCCCGTTCCCGTGGAGACGGAAATTTTATTGAATTTTGGCGAGAGACGAAGAAATTAGATTTTAAACCTAGTTTACCTGTTAGTGTAGGGGGCGAACAAAACAAAAAGAACATAGCTAACTTGTTTCGCAACCATTTTATTGTAGATAACGGACAGACAGATACTGGTAGGCCTCACCGTGACTCGGAGCCTCACCACGTTACAGTAACATCTAAACAGATTGAAGATATTTTAAGAAACATGAAGCGTGGTAAGTCTCCTGGTCACGACGGCCTTAGTATAGAACATATATTGTACGCGGGGCAACATGTCTGTCATGTGCTGGAGCAGCTGTTTAATCTCTGCGTGAGGCACTGTTACTTACCTGATGCTCTCATCCGAACCGTTGTTGCTCCAATAACTAAAAGCAAGACTGGTGACATCTCGAGTGTGGCAAACTATAGGCCGATCTCCCTTGCCACAATTGTGGCCAAGATACTTGAAAAAGTAATTCACTCGCATTTACGCACGTTACGCTTGGACGATGGACAATATGGCTTCAGGCCGGAGGTATCCACTGACATGGCTATTTTTTCTTTGAAAGAAGTAGTGAAATATTATGTTAAGAATGACACGACGGTCTATGCTTGTTACCTAGATTTAAGCCGGGCCTTTGACAGTCTAAATACAAATTTGTTGTGGACAAAAATGCAGGACACCGATGTCCCATCTGAGGTTGTTGGTCTGATGGCATATTGGTATGACCATCAGATCAACAACGTCAGATGGGATACTGATTTTTCTGACGACTACAAACTTACCTGTGGGGTCAGGCAGGGGGGGCTTACCTCTCCCGACCTATTTAATTTTTATATGAACGATTTGATTGAGGAGCTGAGCAGCACCGCTGTGGGGCTCAGGTTGGATGGCCGATATGTCAACAACCTAAGTTATGCAGACGATATGGTGCTGCTCAGCCCCTCAATTAAGGGCCTGCGTAAGCTGATTGGAATTTGCGAAAAATACGCGCTTAATCATAACCTAAAATATAACGCAAAGAAAACGGAAATGATGATTTTTAGGTCGGGAAAGGGGCCGCTCAACGTGCCTGAGGTCCGCATCGGTGGACAGATTGTGAAGACCGTAAGCAGTTTCAAGTATCTTGGCCATATCATCACGTCCAATCTTTCTGACAATGAAGACATTGAGCGTCAGCGCAGGTCTCTTTGTGTGGTTGGTAACATGATTGCACGGAAGTTCTACAGAGCTGCTAAGGACGTTAAAATAACTCTGTTTAAATCATATTGTCAATCATTTTACACGTGCCAACTTTGGACCAATTACACCATGAGGTCGCACAACGCAATTAGAGTAGCATACAATAACATCTTCAGGCACCTGATGGGCCTGAAGTGGTATTGTAGTGCATCCGAAATGTACGCAGAATCGCGAGTAGACTCATTCAATGCTATTCAGCGAAAACGTATTGCATCATTCATGTCCAGAGTTGACACGTGTAAAAACCAGATCATTAGAAGCTTAGCGGACCGGCAGCTGCTGTCTGCAACATATAAACGATGGGTAGCTATTGCTACCTGAATTCTTATATTGTATTTTATTTTATTTATTTTATTTTATTTTATATTTTATTTTATTTTACTTTTGTGTGCTATGGATCATTGTGTCTGAAATAAAGATATATTATTATTATTATTATTATTAACGGCCATTCTTTAATAAGTATAAAGTAAAGCTAGTATTGTATTAACATGAAAATAGCGCGTAGTTAGAAATCAAATGCAAGTAAAGTCCCCAATATAACGATTATTAGTATTGTGTAGGTATACTTGCAGTTAATTCTTACGACTATAGTTAATATTGTGTGATAATTTCAAAAAAACTAAGCAACAAATTTTTATATATTTTCTTTTTTAGTGACCGTGTAAACATTATTCGAAATTCGGAGTCCTTTTCCTCACCCGTTCGTCCACACTTTGAATAATAGTCGTATCGGAAGAGCCAACGTGTCCTGAGGGTAACGTTTACCTATTGGAACGGTTACAATTGTAAATCTTGCAGGCTTTTTGGACACGAAGAGTATTATACTGGTTCTGTTTTCATACATTTAATATTGTTTGTTGGTATTTCCGTGTAACATACGAGTAACATGTAGCTCCTCCGTTAACAATTCAGATAAAAAATACCAGTATTAATCAACATTTACAAATATAGATGCTACGAGGTTCAAATTTATACATTAGCCGTAGTATGGTCACCCTACTATAAAACTCACACAAGTAACGTGGAGCGTATCCAGCGGCGCTGCCTGACCGCGCTGTGCCGCCGCCACGGCCTGCAGCGCAGGTACCCGGAGTACGAGGACCGCGTCACACACTTCAAACTGAGTCCGCTGTCCGTCCGGAGACAGGTCGCTGAGCTATTATATCTACATAGGATTATACACTCCACTGTAGATTGCCCTATCTTGCTTGCATCTGTTAAAATAAACTCAAAATATAATCTCAGACGCAGCTCATGTAATGTATTTTACACTAATGACATTTATAGAAATAATGTATCTAAAAATAGCCCTATGGTGCGTATGTGTCGGTCCTATAACGAACTTGAGAGTTGTAACGCCTCAGATAACAATGATGAAGATCTAGACATATTCGGAATTAGTCTCAGTTCTTTTAGAAATAATTTATTTAAGGTGTTTTAATATAATAATAATAATAATAATGTTGTATTTCACATTGTTTTGTTTTGATTGCTACACAAATTCCTGTTGTACCTTAGCCGTGTTTTTATATATATATATATTTTTTTATAATTTTGTTTAATATTATCAATTAACTGTAACTTCCATAAGTATTGTTATATATGAATTATTTTAATTGTTTTAGTTTAGTTTAGTTAACCCACTGAACTTTGTCACTGTTTATAATCATGTTGTGCACACATGTGTTTGATGCACAGAATAGATCATTACCTTTTATGTGTTTTGTTGTTAATCATGTATTTTCTGTGTATTGTGTTGTGTGCCTAATAAATAAATAAATAAATAAATTCGCGACCGTAATTATTTTCACTCATATCGAAATACGCTAAATATATATCACACCTAGAACTTAACGGTCCTGGTAACTATGCAGGTATTTCTTCTGTTACATACACATGAACAGTTCCATATTTTAATATGGCTACTTTCAATAGCTTCGTCTGATATTTCAGTTCAGGGAATTTCCTTGCTTTATAGCAAATCCTGCAATGCAGAGAACAATATTTTTATCAGCAAAAGATGCACAATGAACAATTTCTCAGTCTGGTAGACATTATGTTATAAAGTTTTGAAGAAATTGATTTTGGTACACTTGCAAATCATCAAGCGCAAGAATATTTCACAAACAGTCAATTGGGTTGATTAAAATAGAATAAATATAATTTTAAAGATAAGATAAGATAAAAAGATAAAAATCATTTATTTGCTCTAAAACCATGATGTCATTTTCACATTATATAAAAGTGTCTAAATTATTCAAATTCAAATTTCAAATTGGGGTCCTGTCTACTGCTCTAGGATTCCCTGTGTAGCAGTATCCAGGTATCATCCAGTATTTTCATTATTAAAATTTAAATTTAGTTACAGATTAAAATTTGCATTTATAACGATTAGAATTCACGTAAAAATTACCATTGAAACTAAAACTTAAATTAGAGCAAACATTTATTATAATAACCTTAAGCACAGCGGTACAGAACTCATCTAGATCAAGAAGTGTGCCAAGAGCATTATTATCTCGATAAATAATACAACAGCTGCTTAGATTAGAACCATAACCAACACTTTAATAAGACAACTAACAAACAATTAATGTAAAGTCTCCATATTGATTTATTCTATTCAGTAAACAACCAGTTTCAAGCGTTGCTATATCTCTCCGAGGACCAAATCAAGAATTCAGACTATTTATAATAATAAAAAATACATTCATTTCAGATTTTTTTAACTTGAACGGGTTTGCACTTGACCATAGTTTACCTGATAGCAAGTAAGGCTGTGGCCTAAGATGGACATTGGATGGAGACATATTCAAATTATGCGACCATCGTGGCCATTACTATAGCATTTCTAGTATCGTCAGGTATTTGTATCAAGAATGCGTTATATTGTCCGGATATACTGGGAAAACCTTTTTTTTTTGGGATTTTTATTACTTTGTTATGACTTTGAGAACAATAGAAGGTGGTGGTCATAAACCTCAGATACAGGTAGTGGTTGCATTAAATAATTTTGTGTAATTTTTTCCACTAAAGTTTTGAGCGCTTCCGTTGGTCAGATGACACGTTAAATGGTAGGTTCTAGGTAGTTTGTCATAGTATGACAGTCGTTGAGCCATGACAGGTCTTTAAGCCGGTTCGAAAACTCTAACATCAGAGTTGGCTCATGCGAACTTACTTACATCAGTGCGATGTCCAGTGCGAGGGATGTCGTTGATTAAAACCCACAGTATTGGGTATAGGCCAAGAGCCAAAACCAGATTTAATGCGACAAACAGCAGCATCAAAGAATGGTTTTAAGTTGAGCTTAATAAGGTCTTGGCTCTCGAACTTAGCAATTAGCTGGTACTGCCAAAACTTACCCAATTTCACTTTGGCTACATTTTTGTAAAACGATTTCTTCGGAATTTTCGAAATAATGTTTCGGTCATTGCGTTCAACTTAATATAACGAATTTTAATCAATCTGTTGAATTTAGTTGTAATAGTAGTGTAGTAGATACAGAGTAAAATAATTGTATTTAATTTTAATTATAATTTTATTAATGTTTATTTTGTTTTTTGATGATAATTAATAAAATTAATTTTATGAACATGTAATATGACTATGTAAAATAATGACATGTTCAGAAAGTATGAATAAATGAATATGAATATGAATAGCCGGCTAGCACTTACGTCAATAATTATGTCGAGAAGTCGGTTGGACGAGATGGCCAACTGGGACGCGCGTGCTGACTCGTCCTCTTGATGATGGAACCCGCAGTTTTCCGAAACTTGTCGAGCTAATTTTCTACATAACTATTGACGTACCTAAGCGCTAGCCGGTTATTACAACTAAATTTAATAATGCCTTACGAGAACTATAATACAGTAATCTATTGAATAGTGATACGTAAGACTAAGAAAATTTGAACGATTCTTTTTCTTGATGAGTACGTATCCATCCGAGGGCTCACTATTTGTAATTTGCAGCAGTTTTATCATTTTCATACTTTTGTACTATTAATATACTAGTAAAGTATTTTGTGACATTATATAAGTATCTAAGAGTATGTATGGTGACAATGAATTCTGCTGGGGAGTCTCGCCCCTCAGTAACGCGGAATACAACTTAAAGAGACAATACTTAAAGAGATATCAACGTCTTATTTTTTCCAAATATTTATATACCTACTCTCTGGGAGTGTACGTTTTTTAACTCTGTGAAGTATTTCTCTTTTATCACCATCCACACGTCAGTAGTTTTCGGCGAATGTTGCTTAAAGTCGTGCATTTGCAGCATGAAGGGTGATAAAATGCCGGCGAGAAGTAATGTTGGAGATACTGCACTGTAATATTCTTAAACAATGTTGTTGGACTGGGTTTCTAAGTTTATTCGAGGTTAGGTGATTATAGAAAGAGCGAGTTTCTATGTACTAAAGCCATTGTTGTCTTTGATTAAAATTAATACTTAAAATATTCTGAAAAATAGGATTCATTTTTTTATCGTGAAGAATCGTGCAACGTGACCTAATATCAGGAGAAGAGTGATAATACTTTATACACGCAAAAAAATGGCATAATAATAAACAGCTAGACAATGCGTTTTATCAATAACGTAACTTATTTGATAAACATAAAAACACTAACATGTTCAATTACTCTAGTACCAAATTTTAGCTTAATGATTTACTTATAATTTTACTTCGCATATGCAGTCCAGATATTGTAAATAGTGCTTAACTATCTATACATATAATAAAGCTGAAGAGGGTCAAAAGTTTGAATATTGAAGATAATATATAAAAATGATGTTTGTCTCAAGAAAATTGGTTCAAATTGATAGAAGAACACGTTCCGACAATTTCTAAAAAATTTGTATGTTTATCTGTGTCTCTGTTTATTTAAACGCTTATCACGCAAAAACGGCTGAACGGATCACCATTTTTGGTATGTAGGTAGCATGAGGTCTAGGAGTGTTATAATTTACTTTTATCTTGAAACAATGCGAGCGAAGCCCCGGGCGGCCACAAGTATATAAATAAACCATCACCAAACTAGTTGCAGTTTACTTTTTTAAATGAATGCAGAGTATTTCCGCGAAGGATACAGTTGTAATTTCAATACAATTTGCAAGTTGTTTAAGTGAAGCTAGTACTGAGTAGGTAACATAATCCAGGAGTAGCCATGTTTGTTTGGAGAAACGACAGCTACTTTGTACGAGAGGATTGTGTTACTAGAGTAAGTTTGCTAGTTCACAGACGCAAAATTTAAATAAATTGGAATATAATATGAATTTATAAAAAAATACTGTAAAGTAATGCATGTATAGGATAAAAAATTTGCAAATTCAGCCCTAACAGATACGAAAGAGACGTTTTCATCCCACCTATTCGAAAAAGACGACTTGGTTCGCCTTTAAGTGCACCCAAAGGTGGTGTTTTCTATAAGAAACTTTTAGCGGGCAGTAATGAGTTTTTAATCCTCTTTATAAGTGCGCCGCAATTATCTTTGCCGCGCACTTTTTGAATTTGGAACATCTTGTGTTCAGGGCCCAAGAAATCGAACGCAAATATTGTTTGAATAAAGACTGGCTGGTGCGACGGCCCATAGTATATAGCGCCGCGCGCCGGCTGAATACAAAAAAAAAAAGAAATAAAATTAAAAACGCGGGAACTATAGCCCGCGTTTTCGTCAATTTTCACGGATTGATAGAAATTCATGATTTTGTTTTGAAAAATGAGTTCTTCAAGTGACAGTGAAAGTATAGAATTAACTCCTGATAGTATTAGAACTGACGCAAGAAATGTGATGGATAATCTACTACCTGCAAAATCCCGGGAGAAATATATGAAAGCTTATGGTAATTAAATTTAAGTTTTTAGTTGTTTTATTATTAGATACTACTTAATTTCAATTTAGTTGTTACTCTGTTTCATTAAATATCAATATTACAATAAAATATGAGGCGCCTTTTATTTTCTCATAGTGGGTGATGAAAAGTAGAGTGAATCACTCGGGCGTAAAATATATTTTTGGCTCGGGCGACGTACTTTGAATCCCTCGCTACGTTCAGGATTCTACTAAAGAATCCCTCGCTACGCTCGGGATTCTACTCTAGAATCCCTCACTTCGCTCTGGATTCAAAAAAGCGCCCTCGCCGTAAAAATATTATTTTGCTCCCTTATGATACAATCTACTATTGTAAGTGCCCTATAAGTTATATTTTAAAAAGTTACGCATAGCTTGTAAATGATAACAATAATGATAATTAATTATATCAACAGAATAATATTTTTTTTTATCAATGATGCCAAGAAAAACCATACATCAGCCGAATTAGGAACCTCTTCTTTTGTATGAAGTCAGTAAAAGTGGAACTGACTTAGTAATAAAGTGTGATTTGCGTCTCACTTATTGGTGGTAACAAAAACAAAAAGAAAGGAAAAATAAACTTCATTACGAGTACATTCCTAACCAAATATTGAACACTAGTTCCCGCCGCCGGCTCCACTCTAATCCCCTCGGGAAATTATAACAGCCTTCCAGCGTGTTCTATTTTCTATACTTACCTCACTTTATTCTGTTTCCGCTGTTTTCGATTTCGTAGAATTCCTTACTTTTTTATGGCTAAAAACAATATTGTTCGGAATGATTCTCACTTTGGCTTCAAAGCTGTGTTGTTTTTCTAACTAAATAAGTAATATATATAAATTTTGTGTCTTAAATAAATAAATAAATAAATAATATGTTTTTCATTATGTAAATAAGCAAAAGTATAATCAAAATAGAAGTTATGGAGTCATGACCATTTTACAAATAGGAGGTTCTTATAAATTAGATAATAACGTTTAAGAGCGAGTTAAATTATAAAAACTAGACAGTAGGTTATAACAAATTAAACACATTGTAACACAGAAAAAAACATAAGTATTTTTATCGGTAATTTACAAAGATCTACTTTAATGCGCATGTCTTCTTTATATAAAGAAGACATGCGCATTCTCTCATTCGATATCGAATGAGAGTGGCCAACCCCCGCCTTAAGGCCTTTGACATGGCTTTACGGCTGCCGTACTAGACAAACAGTCAGGACTTACAATTTAATGTTTCATCCGACCCACGGAAGCACCCAAAATGTAATGCCACTTTTCGGTCACCCATCCATGGACTGACTGCGTTAACCTTTGCTTAACATTGGTAATCGCATGCGATTTCCTTAGGTGCGTGAGTTACAGGCGCTTGTAAAAAAAATGCTGCATTTATTGTCTCATTTATTTTCCTAAGATATTACAAACTTTTAAAGCAAAAGAAGGAGTAATAGACAGCCGATTAAACCCCAAGCTAATTACTTTTTCTTTCCGCCGCAAAGTTTCATAAAAATCACCACCATTATTGTTTCCCAAATTGCAAATTTTATTATTCGCCGTCCAAACAAGTTTTATAGGGAGCTATTTGAAACAAAGTAGGAAGTGAGGCGCCATTTTATTCCTTCTAAGAAGTCATCTTCACGAGTGATATTGAAGCTGCACCGTACAGGTTATTTCGAACCAAACCTACATGCAAAGGTTAAGCTATGAAAGTAGGCTAGAGTTTTAACAATTGAAGCCCTCCTGTAAACCTACACAATGTTTAGTACAACAATTTTTTTATGTTAAACTACAGTTTTAACTATTTCTATGATATTTAAGAGCCTAGGATATAATAAATCTGGTCAGCGGATTATTTCAAACGTCATTTTTAATGAATTTCAGCTTCAATCAATAAAAAATACACTATAGACTATTGAACTACTGGACAGAGAAACACAATACAAAACAAAGTTTCTCACATTTAAAATCTAGTGCTACAAATGCAAGTAACAATTGAGTGAGTACCTCAGTAAGTACTCACAAATTAACTTATTCGTAGATTGTTGAAAAGTGAAATCTAAGTATATTAAACTTATAGGTGACTGACTGACTGACTGCCTAACACAGTCTACACTATTGGACGCATCGAGCTGAAATTTAGCATGATTTTTTGGAAATGCCACTTTAAAGTGGTGAAATAGGATATGCAAGTCTTCCTTCCTAATGCGAGCGAAGCCACGAGTATTCACTAGTCTTGTATAATAATGTCCGTTGAAACATTTCGTTATTGGATTCCATCGGGTCATTGACAGGGAAATAAGAACATTAATGAGTTTCCAGAACGTAAAGTCAAAATAGCTTATTTGCATGTCGGTGATTGCTTGAACGATTTCAGAAAACGTTGTTAATTGATGAATACAGTGTTGAAAGGGGAAATGGAAGTGATTCTTATGGGTTGTTAATTGTTGATGGAACGTAGAAATGTCTAGGAGGCAAACTTTTATGCTTTTATTCAGGGTTATTGAATGAAAAACAGCAACCTCACAGAACTCCACCCTAGAAAAATACTAAAGTTGTTGAAAATGGTGTAAGTTACATGGTGCTGGGTGTTTTTTGGTATTTATAAATTAACTCTGTATAAATTTGCTAAGGTTATTCTTTTAATGGATGTTTTGATAGACTTAATTTGTGTTGTTATAGTGTTTTTATGAAACACAGGCGTATTTAGCTAGTGAAAATAATATCAGCGATTAATTTTGTAGATCACAGAATTAGTTTTTTTTATGTATGTGTACAAAGGTTTGGCTGCCAGAACTAACTAATACATGTATTAGTTAATTATGTTATCCAAAACTTTGTCAGAGAAAAGATTACTGTTTTAAAAATGTTTATATGTTTCAAAACAAAATTTTTTTACAGCAAAAAAGCCACAGCGTAAAACATTGGGTAAGTGTATTGTTACAAACGTTTCGGCAACCTTCCAAAAATAAGGGGGTGTATGGTTACACAAAGAAGGAGATACCTTTTTAGCTTAATGTTTCGGAACACGATACCTATTAAACTTTATAATACAAAGTAAGAGGTTGCTAGAGTATTCCTTTGATTTAAAAATATGTTTTCTTTTTAAATTACGGAAGGTAACTGGAGAAGAGGCAAAATCTGTAAAAAAACGTATTTCGTAATATTTTGAAGTCGTAACTTGAGGTTATTGAATCTTAGTTTACTTCAAAAGTTATAAATATTTATTTTTAATAGATACATATATTTTTACTTTATATGCGTAAATTATTTTTATTTTTTACAATTTTTTTTTTAGACTATAACATTGCTTACCATCAGGCAAGTTGTAGTCAAGCGTAAGCCTATATCATGTAAAAAAAAAAAAAAAATTATATTTTTTACAATGCCTGGACTTACACTATCCGAATCTTATGCTTGTGAGTAATTTTCAACAAGTCTATTTAATCAAACTTGCTCAAATTATCCACTTCATATAAGGGGGTAACCTATAAAACTTGTATCTGGACCGCAACAAACCAATTTATCTCAAAGACATGGCGTTCTACGCAGTCTACACTGCTACGAACGTGCTACGACATGTCGTAGCCCAGCGTTATGGCGTAGCAGCTCTACGCTAATATTATATTGCTATCCATGTTTTTGAATGGTTTTAGTCATACCAAAAAAACCCGTTTAATCGTTTAAAACACTTTCTATCAAACACTTTATTTTTTTAATAACTGTAATATAAGATAACACAGTAAGATATTTGTTGAATATTAATTATTACCTAATTAATTGGAACAGTGTGTATAATTTTATGGGTAAACAACGAACAAAATACTTCAAGTTATCTATAATTTTTTACATCATATTTTAATAACATCATATTTTTTTACCAATATTTTCTCGCTGCTGAGTATAGGCCTCTAATGCAGCGCACCAAAGTAATTAATATACTTAACCAAATCACCTCAATAGATTGAGGCACAAATTACTTGTCTTAAGGGCTACTCCCTTTAGACCTCAGGGTTCGAGAAGCAGCTAAGTTGTACGAAGCTAAAAGAGGCATACCGTCGATACTAGCAGATGGCAAACAGATAGAAAAGAGGATTTGTCACACAGAAGCACCACACCCTGCTCAAGTCAACGAAATCGAGTTTGCTAGACTATCCGAAGCTCAAACTGACTCTTCAGAACAACAGCAGCTCCCTGAAGTACAGATATACACAGACGGGAGCAATCTGGAGGGGAACGTTGGAGCGGCATACACCTGCTGGAAGAACGGCCGCGAAATCAAAACAAAAAAGATGCGCCTCGAGTCGTTTTGCACAGTCTTCCAAGCTGAGCTGTACGCGTTATATCAAGCTACTGAGCTTCTGCTCGAAGAACAGTGGGAAGATGCGGCTGTGCTGAGTGACTCGAGATCGTCTCTTGAAATGGTCCAAAACCCAGATATATTTCATCCCCTGGGCTTCGAAATAAGAAGGAACATAGACACCATTAAGTCGAGAGGATGCAATTTGCAACTGTACTGGGTGAAGGCTCACGTGGGCATACCCGGAAACGAGCGCGCGGATATACTGGCTAAAGAAGCGGCACTTGACATAGAACGGTCGTTCGAATACGATAAATGCCCCGTATCATACGCCAAGACCGAAATAAGGAGAAACACCATCGACACCTGGAACCAGAGATACACGAGTGGTACAACAGCGGGAACCACAAAACATTTTTTCCCAGATGCTGTAAAAGCTTACTCCGTAATCAAAAAAATAAAGACTAAGCCACTTCTGACTGCGGCGCTCACAGGGCACGGGGGGTTCTCGGAATACCTACATCGTTTTAAACTGAAAGAGAGCCCTCGATGCATCTGTGAAGAAGGTACAGTGGAAACGATACTCCACCTGTTGTTAAGGTGCCCAAAATACGAAGCGGATAGATGCGATCTGGAAATCGCAACGCAATCCCAGTTGACGGCTGAATCAATCTGTGAATTGATGGCTAGTAAGGATTCCAGACCGCATCTCATCGCCTTCTGCATCAAAGTCACAGGTGAAGCTTTGAACAGAAATAAAACGCGGTGACTCTGAGAGTCACAACATTTTATTTCATAAACACTTACAACCTGTAAAAAATGTGTACACTCCGTAGTTTAAGCATTACGGGTATGTACACATGCTATTTAAAACGTTGCCAATAAATCAAACTTCGGCAATAGTATCAGATAGATACCTTTAGTTATACATAAATTAACAATCAAGTTCGTAACATAAACTTATACCATAATATTATATATTTAACCAACATGTACACTACACTATATATAAATATTCCATACATATTTCCTAATAATATAAATATACTTAAACTTAAGTAAGAATTTGAGACCCTTAAGGTCACATATATTATATATAAATACTTTAATAAAACCAAAAACCTAAACAAAGGCATCCGCCACGCGGAGGGAACTAGACTATTGTAAAAAAATAAAAATAAAAAAAAAACCAAATCACCTGATTTATCAATAAATTTTGCAGAACGCGTTTAGTTTTAAGTATTTTTTTTACATAATAACCAGTGTTAAGAATCATGCGAAAATATGAAGCTACTGACATTGATAAATTTTATTTAAATATACTGAGCAAGAACCACAAAAAGCATAACCGGTTAGTTCTCATGCAACTCGCTGTGTGCAGATAAATGCTTAATGGATGTATCGTGTTTGTGGTTTAACGTATTTAAGTTGGGATTACATTTTGATGTAGTTCTGTAGAAAATCTAATAGTAAATATTAAGATTGGTAATTGCCCTATTTTAAATTACATTATTAATAAGTGTTAGTATTATAAGAATTTGTGTCCAATATTTTTTTTAATTTATTTATTTAATTATGAAATCAACAATGTCAAACACTCTATATTTATAACTTGCCAACACAAATTAGGATGAAATTTGTATTTGTTATTTAATTTCAGCATGAGCATTGGTTTCAATACTCACATCAAGGTTTTTATTTAATTTTTAGTATGCATATTAAGATTATCTTTAAATTCTCCAAATTTCACCCAACTGTTAACATGTTTTGACCAATTCACCTGCAATATGTAAAACCGAGCTCGTTAAGCATAATTTCCCTGACGTCAATGACCTTATAACCTTATTAATTTAGGCTTAGTACGTGTCGAGTGAAGATAGCATCAGATTACCTTGTTTCTTTGACTTTTCACTCCATTATTCAGCACCGAAAACTAATCAACTTAACATTCAAGTTACAGCTTATTCCATTTACATAATAAGTCACGTCTGACAAATTAATGCCCAACTTTTGTTATGAAGTTGTTGTTGTTGTTCCTTGGTAAGGGTCATATATTTTGACATTTCCCAAATATATGTAGATTGATAGATACTCTATTAAAACACGACATATAAAACAATATATAAAAAAAACATACAAATTAAAAATTTCGTGGTTAAATCTTATAATGTACAGAAATTATTTAAATTATTGTTTTCTATACCTGTGTATTTACAAGTTTTACTAAGAACATCATGATATCTTTTATAAAAGACATAAAATAAAAATATTCATGTGTGAGCTATAACAAACTATTCCTGTATATTTCTAAGCTCACGAAATGTGTTGCCTTGACATGATACCTAAAATCACAGTACCAAGGTAACTAAATGGCATTAGTGGTGCAATGGCACAGCTTTGCTACGTAATCGTATTGTCTAGCTAGACATATAATGTAGGTACATAAGATGATTATGCTGAGAGAGTACACAATGTAAGTATATTATCTATCTATACATATAACAAAGCTGAAGAGGGTTAAACATGTGAACCTAGAAGTTATAAGAAAAAAAATGGTTGGGTACTATTTAAATCGATAATAAAACGATAATATAAGATAATAAGTGTTTCTGTTTGTCTGTTTATTTTAACGCAAAAACGGCTAAAGAGATGATTAACGGCATAATGATTTTTGGTATGAAGTATGAGGTCTTAAGAGTGTCATAGGCTACTTTTACCCTGAAATAATGCTAGCGAAGCCACGGGCGTCTAATAGCAACTGTTTCGCACTTTCAACACATTTCATTAAAAACAATATAGGTATTTCTTTAAAAAAAATATAAATAAATAAATATTCCGGGACATTGCACACAGCGCCATCTAGCCCACACTAAGCAAACGCTTGTGTCGTGGGTACCAGATAACGGATATAAATACTTATTATACTTTTCTTTTAATATGTGTGGTACAAAATAGTAGCAGCACAAATTTATATGAAAGGAGAGATAATAATTTTGTTAGAGTTGAATGTCACTATCATACGAAAGTGAAATCGTAATAATTCCAAATGTTACCACAGAGTTGGCAGAGAAAGATGTTTCAATAAATAACCATGTTTCTCCCAAAATGTGGGTGCTTCTTATGAATTTCAAATTCCGTATTTGAATACATAATTTTAGCAAGTTAAAAAAGTTATTTTTCCCTAAATCTACGTTCGCTTTTGGCGGAATGTTATTCGTTATGTTTTATTTATAAACGGAAAAAGTGTGAACTCGTAAGCACTTTGTATTGGAACTTAATGCTTTCTGTCTTTAAGGAATGTTCTGTTTACATAAATAAGAAATACTCTGGAATTAAGAGTAAGGAATGGAGGGAAATAGCTCTAATAATCGGAAATGTTGAAATAACTACATGCGGTGATCATAATAAAAAAAAAAATTATATTCCAACAACAATAACCATATAAAAGATTACAAAACAAAACTTTTCAAATTCATTAAAATAAAATTCATGCAAAACAACATCGTAAACATATTATTGCTCATAACTTTAAAATAAACTTATAACACCTAAAAAGTCAGGCTACGTTCCCATGCTGGTAGCATTGCCATGTTAGATTTGTTTGCTAATTCAATTTAGATAATCTTCATATCAGTCAAACCAAAAATTTCTCATTTTGCACGGATACAAAATTTTATGCGAATATCATTTACTTGTTATTTCACCAAAAACATGTTTTTACGCAAGCAAATCCATAGAGCCCATGTTATCAGTTAGATAAAGGCCCACCTGCTATTTTCTCACCTTTCCACGTTTCGGCGTGGTTTTCCCGATCCGTAAGCTTTTTACGAAGATATCACGAGTAAAAGACGCATCATTAAGGTAATAAAACAAATTACATAAATCCACGCGACAGATTACTTCAAATGTATATAAAGTGACACATGTAAATTTAATTCTAATTATATGATATGATAATGAAATACGGTCATCTGCGCAGAACCTTTTATAGTGCGTAAGTGTTCGCGCTTACACGGGCACAATATCTTCTCCAACCTCTCCTGTAATTATTTATTCTAATTAATATTGTACAGAAGGCACTTTTTTACTGTTTTTGCTAGATAGGTTTGTGCTTGATTAGGTACAGTCTAGATTGTAGATTGCTTTACATCAGGTTAGTTGTAATGTTGAGAGCTGTCAACACTAAATCCAATAAATTAATAGTTTAAGGGTAACAAAGAATTCGGCAGTGAGTTCCAACGTTAGTTTTATACAATCCACTGCTAAAATAAGAATAAATATGCTGTAGGCACATATGTATATGTAAATAATAGGTGTCTCGAAGTAACATTATCTTAGAAGCCTCATTAGTATTACAGGCGCGGCCAAGTTACGGCTCGGGCGAATATTACTTTGATTACTGTTCTACCTGATAACACTTCATTTGATTAGTTGCTGAAATACTGGCGGAAACGACTGCATTTAGTTTCTTGTACTTTCTTTGCAAAAGTGAGAATCCCGGTACTTTTTTCTGGAAAGTCAGATTTTGATTGCAATATATATTGTTCTTATATCTGACAAGAAAAGAGGTAAGCTGCCTACCAGGTTATACATTTGATTGTATGCATGTTCTTCTTATGCCTGTGGTTTTACGCTTAATGACAATGGTTTAAAAAATCCTTATAATAAATTACACCACCAGCATATACACAAAAAATTTCGTAAATCCAGCATTTACTTGAGGCGTGAAATTGAAACAAACATACCAACAAATGAAGCAAAGATTTCACGTATTTTTTGTATAAAATAATTATAAAATAATATTGTATTTTTTGTAACAAATTCTTTAATTGAACGCCCGTAAACCAAATAGAAAGTGTTTTCCTCAAAATATATTCAATATCCCATAAAATTATTCATACGTCTCCTATCCAGATTAGGAAAATCTCTTGACCGTTACGAGCAAACTTTTAAATTTATAACCAGAAGAAACTTGATCGGCTCAGCCTCAGTTAAGGCTCGAGTTTTTACGGACTTTTTCTTCGCCTACAACTAGAAAATTTTATGTAGATGTGGGGCTGCCAGTTTTGTTGATGTAACGTATTTTTTATTACCGCTTTTATTTATTATTTTTCTTTCGGTACTCTGTTAAATATTTCAAGCTTCGACGTTTTCAGCATGGTGTAATTTAACAGTCAAATAGAGTACATATGTTCAGAATATTTCACTTTAATAATGAAATGAAGCAGTGAGCAAGACTTGAATGCAAAAATATAAAAAAAAAAACAGTACAATATATAGGTAGAAGTTCGGTATGTATAAAATTATCCTTTTACCCGTCTTTTATAATATCCCCGCCTTATTAGATTTTGTAGCGCGCATATCAAATGTTGGCCCTCGCCCCGCCCCCGCTAAGGAAGGCACGCGGCGCTCCGAAAGAATAAAGAATCAGAAACATTAAGAGTTGCACGGAAACTCCTGAGCGCGCCGCCTGCGCTCTCCGCGGCTCAAAAATAATGTATCGTGACGCTTCCGAAAATAAATAATTTGTAGTGGGACCCAGTGACTTTTCTTTTATCATGGACATCCCCGCTATAATGGCGCCTAACGTGAAGCAGAACTCTAAATATCAGTGTTAAAATTATTCGCGAAAGTGAGCGCGTGTAGGTATGTTGCGTATTTTACCGCAGTGAACTGTGATGTGTACTTACTATGTGTGTGTGAGTATATGGGCAAACGCACGTGGCGCAATACAAAACTTCGGGAAGTATATTTGTTAATAGACCCGTGTATCGGAAGGCGCCACGCTAGTACCTATACCGCTCCTTCGTTAGTCGTTCGTTCGTTCATACATTCACTCAAAATTCTCGGAAATCAAGATAGTGTTGTGTGAACTGTGAACTCAGTCGAATGTTGTCCGTGCAGTTTTAGAGTAAACGATAATATTCTCTCGCTGCGTAATTACGTTGAAGTACCTGTGTATATTGGTGTTGAACTCTCAGCGTAATAATATCGGTAGTAAACACGTAGGTATTGGGGACCTATTGTTTCGTGTTTATATGAGAATAAAGTCGGTTGTCTTGTGTCTAGTTGGACAGTGTTAGTGCGTACCAAGTGAACCTGGATGAACACGTAGGTATCCTAGACTTTGATTGGGACCTATTGTTTCGTGTTTTATGTGACTATACAGTGTTTTATTTTGGTTTTCTATGCACATTGGTACCTATGTCGTTAGGTTACCTAGACTTTTTATGAACCCAGTTTACGCGTGTGTGTGTAGAAAGTAAACGAACGTTTCGTTTTCGTTATACCTATGATGGACTGTGATTGCTATTTATTAGACGTTTATACCTATTATGAACGGTGAATGTTGGTTAAACTCCCGTGTACGAGTTAACCAACGTTTAGGTATATCGTGTACTGTGTTTGTGGACTTTTGCGGACAATGGTGTTAACGCGTGCCGGTGCCTCGTCCGAGGACTCGCCGCCGCCGCCCGCGCCGGTTGTTCTGGACGGCCTGGAGGCCGAACCGCCGCGCGAGTATCGTGTGCACCAGGTGACGCTGGGACTGGGTCCGAGCGTTGGCTGTGATGATGTCACGGCTGTGCCTGTGGCCGCGCCGGCCCTAGCGGCCGAGGCGTGCGCTGCGCCGCCGCCGCCTCCTGCACCTGCGTTGGCTGGCGCCCCGTTCCCGGCGGGCGCGGCCGCCGCTCCTAACATCGTGTTAAGCGCCGAACAACTTATGCTTCTACTAAATCAGCTAAGTCACGGACCACAAGGTACGAACATGCCTTCTAATAACTTATTGAAATGCACCGCTCGATTTAGTGGTGACAAATCGTCCGATGTAATGGCATTTTTGGACGCCGTACAAACCTATAAGGAATGCGCTGCCGTCAGTGATGACGTTGCCCTCCGGGGGCTCTCCATGCTGCTTACGGATATGGCAGCAACGTGGTGGCAAGGAGTTAAAGCTACCACGGCCACCTGGAAGGACGCAGTCGAAGCGTTGAAGAACACTTTTGGACCCCGACTGCCACCGCATCTCATCTATAGGAAAATATTTGAACGTGAGCAGGGTCAGCACGAGGCCACTGACCTTTTCATATGCCACGTGCGTGCCCTGTATGCCCAGCTTCCTCCGTCGTCGTTGTCACAAGTGACCCAGCTGGATATGCTGTACGGATTGCTGCATCTTCGAATTAGAGCGAAAATTCCGCGCTCGTCTTTCGATACTTTTGACGAACTGATACGGAGCGCCCGGCGAGTTGAGGATCTTCTGAGCGAAAGTGGTCAACCAGTTACCTCGCCGTCGTCTTTGTCGTCTAATGATGCTGCCAGATCCAGCGTGACACGCGCTCCTAAGTCACGATCTCAATGCAGTTATTGTAAACAGTTTGGTCATTTGAAGGACGCCTGTAGACGGCTGAAGGAAAAGAAACCTGCAGAAAACAATGATGTTACCCAGTCGGAGAATCGTCCTAGTATCACGTGCTTTGGATGCGGAGCACCAGGTGTTATACGGTCTAAATGTGAAACGTGTAAAAAAGCGAAAAGTGACGCGGTAAAAGTGGCCTTTCAGGCAGTTTCCGTAACGTCTATGATCAGTGATAATCTCGACTCGCGACCTAGGCCGATTATTGAAGTGCGTATCTGTGATTCTGTAGGCGATTTATTGCTAGATTGTGGCGCTAAGCATTGTGTAGGTAGTAAAAGCCTTCGTGAACACTTAGTTAATAATGGTCATGTCTTCTCACAAAAGTTTGTAAAATTGAAATATGCTGATGGGCGAGTGTGCTTCCAAAATGTTGACGTAGCACGGGTCAAAATTGTCGTGCGAGGGTTAACGTTTGTCGTTAAATTCATAATGCTCCCGGATGCAACCGAGAGTCTGTTAGGTATGAATTTCATTCGTGCAGCTGGTGTGGTACTTGACTTTGATGTTGGGGTATGGTACATGCGACATGATAGGACACCTCAACCTATGCGTTATGAAGCTATGGACGTTCAAGCTCTGACCTGCGCTTCGGTGGAGCTTAGGGAAGATGAAGGTACTCATCTTAATGTCGAGGATCGTGAGCGATTATCCCAAGTCCTGAATGTCAACGAGGACATTTTTGCTGCAGGAGGGGAACCGACAGAATTTGCAGTGCATCGTATTGACACCGGAGACGCTACACCTATAGCTAGTCCACCATATCGCTGTTCTCCTGCGAAGAAGGAAATTATTCGAAAGGAGTTAGATAAGATGCTCGAAGAAGGAGTTATTGAAGAAGCTGAATCTGAGTGGGCAGCTCCAGTAGTACTAGTACCTAAGAGGAACGGAGAGGTTCGTTTCTGTGTGGATTACAGAAAATTAAATAAAGTGACTAAAACTGATCGTTATCCGATTCCTGTCATTGATGAGCTGTTGAAGAGTACACGGCCGAATGCTGTAATGTCTACGATTGACTTAAAATCGGGGTACTGGCAGACGATGGTAGTGCCAGAGGACCGACACAAGACAGCGTTCACTACGCCGTTCGGAAACTTCCAATTTTGCCGTATGCCGTTCGGTTTGAAGAATGCGCCGGCTACGTTCCAACGGTTAATGGATAGGATGAGATCAGGACTCAAGGACATCTGTGTTCTTACTTATCTGGATGATATTTTGGTGATCTCGGAAGACCTGGATCACCACCTGGAAGACCTAAAACAGGTCTTTGATCGTCTTCGCTTGTTTAAGTTGTATGCTAACAGGGAAAAATGTGTGTTTGCAAGAGAGAAGGTAACTTATCTGGGACACGTCATTTCAGCCCAAGGAATTGAACCGGACCCTTCAAAGGTAGAAGCTGTGATGAGTATGAAGCCACCTACCAATTTGAAGGAGCTGAAAACTTTTCTCCAGACTTTTTTTTTTTTTTTTTTTTTTTTTTATTAAATTTCTGTAGGTATCTTAGACAGAATCCAAGGCTTTCCACATGGTGTTTTTATTGACATAGCTAGATCCATACACGCAACTCGGCGATACGTTCTGTATTGCTCGAGTGTGCAGAAAGTACATGTATATCTTCTTTGTAGACTTGTTTAATTTTGTTGATATACATATATATTGTATATATGTACTTAACGTTTTCTTATCTATCTATTTATTCCGTTTTATAACTTTTTTACATATTTTTAAACAGTATTGCAGAAATTGGTTTCTGATATTTTCATTTGACATAATGTTTGCTAAATTTTCTTTCTTTATTTCATAGTCTATTTCTTGTTCTAATTGATACCTCTCCCAACCATACACGGGACAATCTGTAATGATATGAATTACTGATTCTTCCTTTCCAGGTTCGCAGATGCACGATGGATTCTCCTTACACTTGAACCGGTGCAAGTATTCGGAGAATCCACCGTGCCCCGTTAATATTTGAGTGAGTGGACCCGTAGGTTTCAGTTTCTTCATAATTTTAAACGCCATCTCGACGTTGGGAAGGAATATCTTGGTGACAGTGGCAGTGGTCCCTGTTTTATACCTGTTATTCCATTCTTCCAGCGAGTTGGTGCGTATCTGTCTCTTTACAAATGAGACTGGGCAAAGGTCGTAGGCGGGTTTTGTCCTTGTCTTCAGTGCCGCATCTTTGGCTAGCTGATCTGCTCTCTCGTTTCCCTCTAGACCCGCATGAGCCTTAATCCAAAATAATTGCACTGTTTTCTTTTGGACTTCGCAATCTTCAAGATATGCACGGATTCGTACGGCGAGGGGATGGAGAGAGCAATTTTTCACTATCACCTCAAGTGCAGATCTCGAGTCACTGTAGATACCGAATGATTTTTCGGGACGCTTAGATATTTCACATACGGCCTTACATATTGCCAGCAATTCTGCCTGAAAGACGGTGCAGTACGGAGACAGTTTCCATTTCCGGGAATAGGTTTCGGCACCATTGGTCCAAAAAGACAATGATGCTCCAACCTTCCCTTCAATTTTGCTGCCGTCTGTAAAAATACGGACCTCCTGAGTATCGTACGTGGACAAATCGGTTTCATCTTCCAGGCATATGAATTGGCGACTTATATGTTTAGCCGGGTGTGACAGCTCAGTATAAGAGGCTCTATGTTCAATCTCTCTGTCCTCAAGCAGCAACTGTGACGTTCCCCGTTTTGCTTCGTATAGAGCAGCTGCCTCTCGAATTCGTATATCAAGAGGAAGCAGTCCAACTAACACCAGCGCTGAGTTAAGTGACACAGTCCGATATGATTTGCAGAGTTTTTGCATGAAGCCTCTTTGCACAGAATTCAGCTGCTTTTGTATGGTAAGTTTTTTAGTTTCTTTTGCCCAGACACAAGACGCGTACATTACAACGGGCTCCACAACTGCTGTGTATATCGTTCTAATCACTTCTGGGTGAAGGCCCCAGCTGATCTTTGCGGCTCTGGATAGTTGTTTGTAGATATTTAATGCTTTTCTGCACACGTGGCTAGCGTGGCTATTAAAAGTTAGCTTATTATCGATCCAAAGCCCCAAAATTTTTATTTCTGGTGATATTTTGATAGTGACACCATCCATGCTTAGACGCGGGGCGTCATACTGGAGTTTTCGGGTAATCACTAGCGAATTTGTTTTGTGTGGTGCAAATCTGAGTTTGTTCCTTGCGCCCCACTCCTGGACGTGGGCCAGGGCGGCGTTAGCCCGTGTTTCAACCTCAAGTCCTGTGTCTCCTTCGGCCACGAGAATAACGTCATCGGCGAATGCCTGAACGTAATCGCCTCGCTTTTCCAGTCCCTTGAGTAAGGGGTCCAAGAGGAGGTTCCAGAGTATTGGTCCACCAATGGAGCCCTGGACGCATCCCTTTGAGGTTTCCTTTGTTATCTCCTCTCCAAGGTACCTGACTTTTACCTTACGATTTTGTAGGTAGCTGTCCATGATCCGTCTTATTTTTACGGGGCACTCCTCCTCCGCTAGGCGAACTCTTATTGCAGGCCACCAAGCGCCATTGAAGGCGCCCTCTATATCTAGTGAAATGACAGTTATGATTTTCTTCTCCTTTAGCTTATTACGGATATGTTTGACCAAATCATAGAGGGCGCCCTCCGTGCCTCTCTGTGGCATGAAGCCATACTGGTTAGTGCTTATACGAGGAACTAAGTGCCATTTAATGCGGGCTATAATCATTTTCTCAAATATCTTGCCCATCACTGGTAACAGTCCAATGGGCCTGTATGAATTTGGGTTTAGGTAGTTCTCCTTTCCTGGTTTACGGAGTATTATTACCGTAGCTTCTTTCCATATTACAGGAAAGTGACCCAATTCCAGGCATTTGTTGAGCAGTGATAGACAAGACATTTGGTCGTGGAGAATAGCTTGCAGACAGATATCTGGTGTTAGACCGTCCGCTCCCGGGGCTTTTTTGGGGTTGAAGCTTTTCACTGCGTCCATGAGCTCCTCAGAGGTAAAAGGTGGTTCATGGTTTTCATCATGTTGCCAACCGTTTACTTGTTCAGCCGTTTCTCGGATATTCGTGTGAATAGCTTCATCCCCATCTGTGCTATCTTCAGGATAGAATGTGTCTGCTAGCAATTGTGCGGATTCCCTATGGCCTAGTGTGACAGTTCCTTTAACCAGTGGGAGGTCTTCATGTCTCTTGCTCGTTCTACCGATCACTCTGTATATTCCCTCCCATACAGTTTCTCTAGTCTGCTTTCCACAGAACTCTTTCCAGCTACGTATTTGCGCTTCTTGGGCCTTATTTTCATATTTTTCTTTCGCTTCCAAGTACTCTCGGACGACTTTGTTTCGGCGGACAGGTGCAGCACAGCGGACTCTACGTTTTTTGGTAGTAGCATCTCTCTTCAATGTGGCGAGTTCTTCTGACCACCACGGTAAGTAAAATTCTTGAGTATTTGTGATTTTAGGTATAGTTTCGTTTGCTGTGTCTTGTATTGTTTTAATGTATATATTTAGTTTATTTTCTAGTTCATGTACGTTATTAATATTTTTTATTTGTTCACAGTTAACGGCGTTTTCTTGCATTAGTTGGGCCATCTTCAGTTGAAATTGGTTCCAGTCCGCTTTTTTAGTATTATAAGTTCTTGTTGTTCTGGCTATACTGGTTCCTTTGGCTCTGGTTTTTCTAATTTTAAAGATTATCGCGTTGTGGTCAGAACTCGTCATACCTTCATCGAGGCTCCAATCTTCCACCAAATTGAGCAGGTCCGCTGTGCATGCCGTCATATCCACATAGCTCGAGAATACTTTTCCACCACGAATATCAAAGTACGATGGAGTAGTGTTATCATTTAAGATGTGCATCTGCATCTCCTCAAAAGCGCCTGCTACGTCTTCTCCTCGAGTATCTATGACGTCGCTTCCCCACCATGGATTTTTGGCATTCACATCGCCACCTATGATAGTAGATATGTGGTGTTCGTGTCTGATCTTGCTTAGGAGCTCCAGGTGTGTCTCTATTGGTGCAGGGTAGGGTTCTATATAAATAGAGATAATTAGTATTTCCCAGGCTTTTGTTCTCACCTTCACTACAGTGACATTTGGTGTGGTAAGATCAGGGTATTGAAGTATATCAAGATCCTTATCGAAGACGACTATAGCGGATTTGACAGGTCCGTCTTGCGGTCTCACGCATTGAAAAATTCTTACTCCACTATAATCTTTTACTCTACCTATGTTGCCAATGTAAGGTTCCTGGAGCATTGCGATCGCCATTTTTCTCTTACGTGCCTCTAACATGAGTTCATCTGTAGCCAGTCGTTTTCTTCGTAGATTGGCTTGGGCAATGAGGTATGGCCTTGTTTTGTCTGAGTCAGGATTTGCAATTGAAACAATCTTAGCAGTATGCTATACTAGCCCGCGCCAGTGCGTCCCATTTGCGCCTAATTGTGCATTCAGTACTGAACGCGTTGTGGTCTGTCCTACTCAGCTTAGCGTGTACACAGTTGCAACAGGATGGTGTTTCTCCAGCAATCCAATCCACGCATTTTTCTTTCATGTGGGGGCCACCGCAATGGCTGCATTTTTCCACATTTTCCTTGCAAAAGCGTCGGCCGTGTCCATAACCAAGGCAAAGAGAGCATTGTACGAGTGGCGATTGATCCGCCACTCGCACTCTTTGTAGGTCTATATGAACTGCCTCGGCTTGGACCATGCGTTGCCACAGTTTTGGTGACACCCTCATTACGACGTGATTTGTATGTGGGTTTCTGGAGCGTTTTTTGTATGCTATCTCGGCCTTGGTGTCGTCGATTGTCAAATCTTTGAAAAGGTTCTTGTTTTGTGCTCGTAACGCTTTGAGTAGTTCTTCGTCACTAAGATGCTGTAGGACATCTTTAAGAATAATCAGTGGATTTTTATTTTTCACGTCTTCGATATTAAGCTCTTCTGCCTTGCTTAGCTTTTCTTTTATCTTTCTTCTATCTTCCTCTGTCCTGCATCCCACAATTACTTTTCTGTCTTTAGCCTTTCTTATCTTTTCAACTTGAATATCGTCATCTATAGCGTTTACAGCTCTTCTTATTCTTCCTAGTACTTCTTCTCCACTTTCCGTCTCATCTTTTGCCGTGACAACTACTGAGTGTAGTGTGGCTTGTTTTATAGAAGTCCTAGGAGTTTTCGCTGCTACACTAGCGTAACTTTTTTGTTCAATGTTAGTTTTAAGGTGTTCTATTTGGTTGTTGTTTTCTTGTACAAGTCGGTTGTTTTCCCTAATTAATTCAGATTGTTTTTCTATTAGGCTGCTCAAAAATTTTATCTCAGACGCTTTGGGTGCTCCATTTAATTCCTGCGGATTACGAGAAATAGTTTGAGTGCTTTTACCTTTTCTTAACTCGGTTTCTTTAGTTAGTTGAAAAAGGCGTTCAGCGGCGCTTAAAACCTCTGCCTTGATTTCTTTTTTCATGTTGGTAGATCGATTGAGATTGAGTTTCAGTTTGGTTAGACAAGCATTTGCCTCCGTGGCTCGGTCCATGTATTTTTGGCTCGCCTGTATTGGACTTTCAGTCTCAGGAGCTTTATTTGCTTGCCCTGGTTTTTGCTTCATTTGGACTGTCGCAGCGCTCGTATTAGGTGGAGAAACTACGCTCTTCTGCTTATCCAGGTTCCCTGTTTTCCAATCACCAATACTTCTACGCACTATAGACGATGCTTTGGATGGTCCAGCTTCCTCTAGGTCTAGTCCAACTGGAGTAGATTTGTTTTCTTTAGGTGTTCGTATCAGGGCCATATCTGTGCGATAATGGATCTAGCAATGTCAATTAGATACAAATTATAATAAAGAGGTAGAATACTGGTTTACCTCCCGAGGTCAATAAACCTTCAGGTAATGTACATATATATATATTTAAACTTATACAATAACCGTTGTAATAAATCAACACTTAGAAAGTATAGGTCAATAAACCTGTAGTCATTCGGTAAAGTTTGCCTAAATATCTAATTCAATTAAATGACGTAATATTAAGTACAAGTATACAGAAACTATGTTAATTAAATGTACCTACATGTACACTGGTTTTGTTACAGTCATAAGTTATACATCATTAATAACAATACAACACGAGACAACAATCAATTAAATTAAATTAGTTGGTATTATTACAGTAAGTCATAGGTAATACTTAGTAAATGTAAGAACTGTCTTACATATAAGATTTCAATTCTATCTTTTTAACATTATTAGATATAGCTTGATGTGTCGTAGGGTTAAGATTGTAATGTACATATATTATTTAGATATAGTTTTATCTGCTTATTATGTAAACTGGATAACCTTTATCACATAAGTATACTCTTACACAATAATTCAAGTAAGTACCTATATAATACATGTAAGTTGTAATATAAGTTCTAATATTTTTAGTATTGTAGATGGGTAGGTCAATTTATACTAATTATTATTGTAATATTGCTAGGCCAAAAAGCCGTTGTACAATTTGATATGAAATTTACTCTAAATGATGTAAATATCGCAATATTGCTGTCATGAGTTTCGGAACTATGTCTAAATTTACTTATCTATACATACAATTAATGCTGAGAACTTGCTCTTCGTTTCGTTGGCTACTTTATCTATCGTATCGTATCGTATCTAGGCACCTCCGGTCTTCTGTCTCCAATCTTCTACAAGGTGTTAGTCTTGTTCGATGCAATTTGATGATGTTTCTATAATATCCAACGTGTTTCTTTCCAATGTAAATACCCAGTATTAAATGGTCTTGTTCGTTTCGGTAATCCAGCCGCACGGTGGGTCTTGTACGTTGGTCGGTTCGATAGCTCAGCGGCGCTAAGCTGTGAGGCGGTCGTACTCGCAAAAAAGGTTGTAAGCGCCGTGAAATTACGCGGCGCTTACGCGTTCGAGTCGGAGAGTTTGGTTTTTTGATATTTTGGGTACTAATCGCACCTCGCACCACCACAATTTTTGTATCTTTATGTGTAGAGCACTTTCAGATAGTGATTTTAAAAAATTTTGGTAGACAACTCGTATTTAAATCACTGAATTAAATAAAAATGTATTGGGTCGAAATGACACGTGTACTTGTTGGCGGCTCCGCGGAGCAATCCTGTTTCTCCAGACTTGCTCATGGTTTCGCAAGTTCATCATGCAATTTTCAGAGATCGCACGGCCCTTGACTGATTTAACGAAGAAGGACAGACGCTGGCAGTGGGGGGAGGAGCAGAACATCGCGTTTGAAGAACTCAAGAAGCGACTCTCCTCCAGCTCGATTCTGCGCCAGCCAGATTTCGACGAACCTTTTATATTGCGGACTGATGCCAGTTCGTACGCACTAGGAGCCGTACTTCTACAAGGTTCGTGTCCGACAGAGGAGAGACCAATTGTGTACGCTAGCCGACTGCTTAACTCGGCTGAGCGCAATTATCATACTACCGAGCGAGAAGCTCTAGCGGTTGTTTGGGCTTTAGATAAGTTTCGTGACTATGTAGAAGGAGCCCAAGTCTTAGTGGCAACCGACCATCAGCCTTTGAAGTGGCTGCTGACTCTAAAGACGCCGAGTGGAAGATTAGCACGTTGGGCTATGAAGCTACAAGCGCATAATTTGAATGTCGAGTATACTCCGGGACGAGTTAATCTGGTTGCTGATACGCTGAGCCGTCCCGTCCCTGAAGAAGTAGAGGAGCCGGCTACTGAACTTTGTCCGGTTGTAGTAGACTTACCACATCGTAGCCCATTGGATATCCGTAGTGCTCAGCTTGCTGATCCGGAAGTCAGCAAGATCATCTCCGACTTTGAAGACCAGACCAGTACAGCAGACCGATGGTCTGATAGAGGTTATTACATGTCCCAAGGAGTCTTATATAGATGTGACCAAGATAATGAATCTGAGGAACCTCAACTAGTTGTACCAGAATCTCTTCGCGAAGATCTCATGAAGCAAATTCATGATGCGCCGACTGCTGGTCATCTAGGCTTGGAGAGGACACTATAGAAGATAAAAGAACGTTACTTCTTTAAAAATATGAGGACTTATGTAGCCCAGTATTTAAAAGCATGTGATGCATGTCAGAAATACAAACCAACTAACATGAAACCGGCAGGACTACTCCAGACACCGATAATGAATCAGCGATTTGAAGTGTTGGCCATGGACCTTTTTGGCCCATTACCTGAAGGCGACAACGCAGAGAAGTGGATTCTTCTTGTTGAAGACACTGCCAGTCGTTGGGTAGAGCTGTTTGCGCTTCAGGATACCACAGCGGAGACCTGTGCCAAGGTTCTTGTCGAAGAGGTTTTCTTGCGTTACGGCTTGCCTCGTCGTATCATTTCGGATAATGGTACGCAGTTTGTTTCGGCAGTAATGCAAAAAGTAATGTATGTCATGGGGGTGGAACAAGCCCTTACTCCAGTTTACCACCCGGAAGCTAATCCCGCTGAGCGGAAGAATCGCGAATTAAAACAACTTCTGGCGATATTGGTAGGTTCTGAGCATCGTAATTGGCCGAAGGTTCTACCTACAGTAAGATTTTCATTGAATAATGCAATCAACATGACCACGGGTCATTCTGCGTCGTATTTGACGTTTGCCCGCGAAATGCGTACTCCTCTAGATGTCAACAATGACATTCGGGCAATAGTTTCACAAGAAAATTTTGTGCCACAAATTACGCCGTATCTGAACGAGTTTGGGCGTATTCTCGTTGATGTCAAACGCCATATCGAAGACCACCAAGATAGAAGGAAGGCGGATGGAGATCAGCGGCGTAGAGACTTTGTACCATACAACGTTGGGGATTTGGTACTGGTGGATACACACTTGCACAGTAATGCAGCCAAAGGATTCACCAAGAAGTTCGCGCCAAAGCGAGAGGGGCCCTATCAAGTTGCTAGGGTCATTTCTCCCACGTCTTTTGAGGTTGTCGATTCAACTGGGGACATCCGAGGGAAGTACCATGCCAGCGCCCTAACTCCTTACATTGGAGATGTTGTTACTATCAGACATCCTCGCCGTCGTGGACGTCCAGCCAAGTCACAGTCGGGTCGATCATGTGACTTGGAGGGGGAGGTTGTAGCGCGCATATCAAATGTTGGCCCTCGCCCCGCCCCCGCTAAGGAAGGCACGCGGCGCTCCGAAAGAATAAAGAATCAGAAACATTAAGAGTTGCACGGAAACTCCTGAGCGCGCCGCCTGCGCTCTCCGCGGCTCAAAAATAATGTATCGTGACGCTTCCGAAAATAAATAATTTGTAGTGGGACCCAGTGACTTTTCTTTTATCATGGACATCCCCGCTATAATTTACAAAAGTGAGTAAGGAAAACTCGTTTCTAGACATTTGCTCTAAATTTTTGTTTGAAAATAATACGCAGCGGAATTTCAAAGCATTTCCAGTGACACCGCTAACTTGTCCTTTATTTATAGTCGCCGACCGAGCTGGAGGAATTAATGTTTTCTACCCTGAATAATTACTCTTTTTATACTTTGAAAGGAAACCTACAACTGCGATGGGAGCTAAGATTTATAATGCACTGATTAAATTAATGTTGAATACAAGTTATTATGAGTAAGATTACATTGCTTAGAACTGAACAATTATGTAAAAGTAGTGTAACTGAAAAGTTCTGTTTTATTAAGATTGAGTCCTGAATAGTGGACTACATTTTTATTTAAATTATGTAAAGTTACTTAAATGTTTCTATTTACAAAAAAATATATTTAATCTCACAACGTTAAATGGTTCTTCAAAAAAAATAACAATGAATGGGAAGGCAACTTCTGATTATGCAAAAGTAGAAGCTTCAACTATTAATGAAAAGTGCTTCTTTGCAATACTCCAAAGCAGCTTTATTGAAAAAGAAGTCCGTTTTACAATAGAAATAATGAGTACTCTTGTACTGTTCTTGCATAAATAGAGCTTTTAGAAATGGAATTATAAAATGCAAGCTTTTATTAATATTAAACATTTAAATATTAAGCCAAATCATATTAAACAAATAACTGATAACGATCTGAATAACATATAATAATTATGCAAACATGAAAATAAAACACATTATAGAAACTTTCTAAACATACGAGAATCAAGGAAGAGTTATATCTGTGATGTTATCAGTTTAAGTCTTAAGTTTGAGAGAAAATAAATGTGTTGCGGATTGAATATTTTTTTCATGCATTCATGTGCATGATAAAAATTCAAGTAAGTTTTTAGGTCAGTTGACCCTGTTACATTTCATAATGTAACAGGGTCATCTGACCTAAAAACTTAAAAGAAACAAATTGTATCCGTAACTTGGTGGTGTAAAAAATATAAAGCAGTTTAATAACGGTTTAATTACAAAAGCAACCTGCTCATTTAAGGGTAAGTTTTAAGCGATATGGACGGCCATGTCGGTAAAATAACAGGCTTTTTACTGAGGCGCAACACGCAATATTTGCTAAATGCACTGCAAACTGTAATAACTAGGTTTAACTAGTACGTATTTGCGTGCTTACAACGGTCAGCTTTTAAATCTGATTTTAACACAGTTGCTTTTTCTTATTTATTTGAATATATGCGCTGGGAAAATGTCTCAGTTTTATGATACCACATACCACAGGTTAAATAAGTTGTGCAACGAAGGAAAGTCGGAATATACTCGTATACACACTTCTTCTTATCGAATGTGAGTGTCGAGAGTTAATCAAGCTTAAGGGCCTCTGACATGGCTAACCGACTGATGTATACACTAACAATTCTTTAACATGTTTTTTTTAATCAAGTTCACTTTCGTTTTGATACTAATAATCTAATCATAAGAAATAAGTAACTGTAATTCGTAGCTAGATAATAATTTATTTTTCAATCATTAATTTGTCAACGTTGAAATATCAACAAAGTTGTACCTGAGCTTTACCTGTTTTGTCACCTGAGTGTTTTGCAAACAACTTAAACACTTTTATTCGAAATAAACAAGGTGATTCTCGGAAATTACTTATTTTCATGAAAATTAATCTGCTTTAGGTATTTCATTTGAACCTGTCACTAGAGGCAATCCACGTTTACTTTGTAATAAATATAAATAGTTGAAACTTTGCCGCAAAGCCTTGATTATTTTTTTGAAAATTATTAATACGTGTCCTAAAAACAGGGCTCAAATAGCTATCCTTCATTTTTAAATCATGCAGGAAAATATGAATCTAATTTCCTTACAAATACGTATAAAAATCGAATATGCAAGTTACAGAAGTCTCGTAGTAAACATGTTTACGGCCTAGACTTCCAGTGGAAACGAGTTTCTTTTTATTTTATTATCCTCTTGTAAAGGTTGGAGATAATTGCTCTATGAGATGAAAAAGTTATCGAGTAGTTTGAGAGAGGGGCTTTTTGTTCGGTTTTTATTGTCGATAAAATACAGGGCATGATACAATCATATTGTTTGGCTGACTGGGCTTCTTGCGTGATTTAGGATTTTATACATCTGCTTTTACTTTAGTAACAAGATGTCTTTTTCTTGCTTTACTTTATTTCTCGTTTATATCGCAGATTGTGATTATAGTCGATGTGAAAGTTTGTGTGTATCTATGACTAGCTGGTGCGCGCGACTTCGTCCGCGTGGAATAGTTATTACCATAAAAACGGCTCTAGTGAGGTAACCTTTAAAGATAGACATATTACTGTTGGGGACATTTTGTTAGATTATTTCAAGAGGAATTATTCTTTATTATACATTTTTGATACCCCGAACCGTTTTCGCAGCGCACGCACGGAAGCCCACAAAGATGAATATTTTTCCCCGTTTTTTTCCACATTTTCTATTATTTCTTCGCTCATATTAGTTGCAGAGTCATATTATATAACCTAAAACCTTCCTCGATAAATGGTCTATTCAACACAAAAATATTTTTTAAATTCGCACCAGTAGTTCCTGAGATTAGCGCGTTCAAACAAACAAACAAACTCTTCAGCTTTATAATATTAGTATAGATATCTGTGGAATTATTAATTATTATTGTCAAATGTTCGTCTTTCATGTTCATACAGTCAACTGAATACTTTTATTTATTAGCTTAGACACTACTTTCACTAAATACACTTACTGAAGCATAGAAAAACCTTTTTTTATCCAATTGCATCATTCAACCGTAAAGACCCCACAAATAAGCAACAAAAACATATAAGAACAAAGAAAACCTTATAAAGCTAGACATTCACGTCATATTTATTGCGTGCAAACGTGACGTTCTATTCACGCAAGCTTATGTTCATAACGCAAGTTTATCTCAGCCAGCCAACGACATCACTCCAAATAAACATCTCTGTATAAAAAAAAACGATACACATATGCCAAAACACCCTGTTATCTGTGCATAGATTATCATGTCCATGGAGTAAAATACATTTAAAGTAACTAACAAAGCATAAAGTAACTTACTTATATACTAACTTAACAAGTTAAGATACCTTTAAAAAAATTCGTCTGTAGACAATTTTCCCAGCATGCGGCATTGTCACATTGGATGGCAAATGCTAATTCTTTGCGCCACGAATGCGCTAACATGCGCTAACTGAACGAACTTATTATGAATAAATATAATTATGTATATTTCATTGCTAACTATATGCTAAAAACCCCCCGTTATATGGATTATCATGCATACATAATCTGCCCGCGTCGTCAACGCGTTCTAGTATTGGATAATGGTTGGTCAATGCTTCAAAACTTGTTGAAAAGTTTAAGTGGTTGCATGCAGCTTAGCCATGGTTGTATCGGCTATCATTACGAAATGTAAAATACTAACATTACAAAAAATATCATAATGATCCATAATTTAATTACGGTCCAGGGTTGTAACGGCTGCTCGCTTGCCTGCGATACCCGTCCTTACCGAGGTGAAGGGACATCGTGGTAGGTTTTAGTCGGTAGTGGAGTAGCTCCGAGCCCGAGATACCCCGCTGCTTCCCCCCCGGGGAGAGTGCGGGGATGCGTAAATGCATTTCCTCCACGGAAAAAAAGGGTTGTAACGGCTATCAGTTGTGAAATATACCTATATTATACTTACTTACATAAAATGTCATAGCGATCCGTAGTATAATTATGTACGATTTGAAGGAGGTTAAAAAATCGATAGATATGTAAAATCTTTTCATCATTTTTTTTTCTTAGATCCTCTAGTGAGAAGTCTGTGCGTTATTTTATCGATGTTGCTAACCGTCAGCACCGAGATCAGGAGCATTCCGGATGAAAAATAAGGATTTGAACGTAGTTTTCCTCATATTATGATAGTGAAACCAGGAAGAGTAACCGATGCTTGCCAGTTTATATATGGTTTGACTTACCCGTAGTGTTATTTTAAGGTAGTAAAACGAGTGTGAAACATTAACTACAAGTGCAAGTATTTTTTTTATTTGGAACTCTTTAAGATATATAATTAATCTATCCACGAAATAAGTTGAAGGTATCTTATGTATCTAGTTAAATTCCTGATAGAAATTACAAACTGGCTTAAAATAAATGTTATTTGTTTTTATTTACTGACCATGAAACAGACATACATATTTATATTTATTCTTTGACAAAATGAAGCGCTAAAAACTCCCCTGCAATTTATTTTCAGATAAATTGAGAGCTTGCGCTACATGCATTAGTACATTTTGCTTTAACTCCCGAGTGCTTAAACCATTTATTTTTCTTAAACACGGCACTGGTCTGAAGATTGATTACCATCGAGCGTGACGCAGCAACTGATTGACGTTGCAATTTACCCTATTGGCGTTTTTAATTTATCCATCCCCTTCTTATCTGAGAGTTGAATTGATTTGAGACGTTTTGTCTCGCCCGTTTTTTGTTTTGAATTTACTCCGTGCTTTTTTCAGCCAGCTTCTGTAATTGGCTTGGTTTTGTGCAGAAAAATCGTATGCTGTAGAAAAGAGTCAAAAGATGTTATGAGAAAATTCCATATGAATTTCAACTAAACTTGAATCAATGGCTTAAATACACGTCAAACACAAATGTTTTACTAACTGAAATACCGTACAATAATTACCTTAATGAGAAAAAAATTAACTATGAGTTGAAATTCATATGCCATAAATACAACAACGCAACTTATTTAGATATGTACTATGGTCATCAAAGACCAAATAGTCGAAATGCCTCCCGTCATATATGTCAATTAGTTTTAAGAGAATTGTTACGTCACAAATATGCAGTACAGTATCAACAACACATTAATAATATAGACAAGACAGCTCAAATGACAAGACTAATGGTAAATAAGGACACACAAACAGATAATGACTTAGGCTACTTTTCCAATCCTTTGACATGCAATGATAAATTTATTACAAGTGAACACAACGACGGTAAAAATGACGCTATTGAAGTTAATGACAATGAAGATCTCACCAATGACATTCCAAAAGTTAACAACAACATAAATTTATTTCGTGTATAAAAGTATTCAAACATTGCACCAAAATATCGATGGACTTATTAATAAATCAAATGATGTCACAGTGAATATATCAAATTTAGAGGCAGATGGTAAATTTATAGATATTTTATGTTTCACTGAACATAATATGAAGCAATCTGATACATCTATTCTAAAAATCCCAGGATATACTTTAGCATCATATTATTGTAGAGAGAATAGGTCTGGCGGATCCTGCATTCTAATTAAAAATGATTTGGAATTCCAAAATCTTGATGATTTAAGCACTGATCTATCGTTACTAGGAATTCTTGAATGTTCAGGGATTGAGCTAAAGAATAGCAGGTTATTTATTATGTTTTGTGTATTTATAGACCTCCTAGGAAAAAGAAAGCATTCATTACAGCATTCTTCAATCAACTAAAAATTATAATTGATAAATATTCTATTTCTCACGATTACAAGTTTATTATATGCGGGGATTTCAACATCAATATCCTACAAAATGATACTAACAAAAAAGAGTTTGCTCAAATTATCACAAAGCGTAATTTAAAATTTCAATTCAATGAACCAACGAGACCACAAAGTCAAACCTGTTTAGACAATGTAATTCATAACGTTCGTGGTGCATCTGGTGAAATTTTAGAACTAGCGCTATCTGATCATACGGCACAATATTTCAAATGCCCAGTTAAAAAAAGTTCACGAATTAAGACTTGGTACATAACTAAACGAGACTTGAATAGTGATAACAGGCGTAAATTTAGAGATTATATCTGTAATATAAGCTTTGGTGATGTATACAGCTGCAATGATGCCAATGAGGCATTTAATATATTTTACGAGACCTTTACTCTAATTTATAACATGTGCTTCCCAATGATAAAGGTTAAACGAACACACATTAGAACTCCAAAGTGGGTATCACGAGGCATAAAAACCTGTGCTCGGAAAAAAATCAACCTTCTCTGGAAATGTAGAACCGCAAAAACATCTCAGGCCAAAGATTTGTATAAGACATACGCAAAAAAAATTAAAAAAATTATAAGACTAACACAGAGATCACAAAACAATTATCAAATAACGAAGTCAAATAATAAATCAAAGACCACATGGGACATTATTAACAAACAAAAATCATATTATCCAAATGAAACAGTGGCGGTTATAAAAAATGAAGACGGGAAAGCTATAGTAGATCCAGTTGAAATAGCAAACTGCTTTAATGATTATTTTGTAAATGTAGCTCATTCCAATACTAATTCAAAGAAAAACTTCACAGACACTCTTAATGAATAACAAACTAAATCACTTTTCTTACAACCAGCTATACCATTTGATGTATTGAAAGTAATATGTGATCTAAAAAACACCAACAGTGTTGGATTAGACGGTATATCTACCGCTGTAGTAAAAGAGGTATCAGTTGGTATATCGCCAATTTTGACCCACATAATTAATTTGTGTATATCTCAAGGTGTGTTTCCTACAGCATTAAAAGTATCCCTAGTTAAACCACTATTTAAGAAGGGTGACAAAGATCAATTAGGTAATTACCGACCAGTTGCAATCCTTTCTGTATTTTCAAAAATTTTTGTGAAACTTATTTATAATAGGATATATCGTTACCTGGAAAAAAATCAGATATTTACCAATGACCAGTATGGTTTCAGGAAGAATAAGAGCATAAATATGGCCATATATGACTTTCTGCATAAAGTAATGACTAATGTTGACAAAAGAAAAAAAGTGATAGCAATATATGGATATGTCAAAAGCATTTGACAATCTTCGGCATGATATATTGCTAAATAAGTTATATAAATATGGTATCAGAGGTAATGCACATGAACTTATAAAATCATATTTAAGCGGAAGAACTCAACTCACGTCTGTCAGTAGATTATGTCCAACAACAATTACCTTAAAGGCATATGAATCAGACAAAAAAGATATGCGATATGGAGTCCCACAAGGTAGTGTGCTGGGGCCATTGCTATTTCTACTATATATCAATGATTTTGTAAAAGCTACCAGACATCCTATGACATTATTTGCAGATGACAGCACAATATTATTCATTCATGACACATTATTTAATTTAGAATCTGACATTAGCTATACTTTGACATCTCTTATCAATTGGTTGAATAATAATAATTTAAAAATTAATATTGAAAAGACTAACTTAATGTATTTTAGAAATAGACATAATGACAAATTAAATTTATATATTCTACATAACAGTAAAAAAGTAAATGAGGTAGACACCACACGTTTTCTAGGACTGACAGTAGATAACAAGTTGACATGGGAATCCCATATAAATACTTTATGTAAAAGACTGCATCAATTTGCTTATGCACTGTATCAACTACGGAAGGTTGCCAGTGAGAACACATTGTTAACAGCTTATCATGGTCATGCAGCTTCAATATTAAGATATGGAGTAATGTTTTGGGGTGATGCCACCAATAGTATACAAGCATTCCGAGCGCAAAAACGATGTGTAAGAGCTATCTGCGGACTAAGCCGAAGGGCCTCGTGTGAGAAACATTTTAAGCGGCTAAAGATATTAACTTTACCATGTATTCAAATATATGAAATTTCAACTTTTATTAAAATGAATCCTGAACATTTTACAATGTGGCCAGCTGACAGTAGGCATGCAGGGAAAATACGAAACATACCTACCAATACTGCATACCTCAATAAAAGTGTATTTGGGATGGCTCCGAGGATATACAACCACATTCCCAGTTTAAATAAGAATGTATTCTAAATCAAATTATGTAACTTTATATTATTAGTTGTAAAGTCTGTAAGCCTTTCAGGTGGAAACTAGTGACACAATACGCTATAAATGTTTGTCTAGTTAAGCAACATATTATATACTGTAACACCTTAGCACCTAGTTTCACAGACCAATAAATCATTCATTCATACTCTAAATCATTCATTCATTCATTCAAGATATTTAGTATGGCTGTTAGAAAGTCATTGGAGTAAAACACGAATACTTAATTCTAAAATAATGTATTTGTTTGTATTTTGGATAAGAATTAAGGAAAACAAATTATAATGAGTAACCAATTCTGACGCCACGCAGCATAAAGCAGTATGAAACTAGTATTACTAATTTTGTTTATCTTTAGATACTCCTATAAAAGGGTTCAGTCAAAACTGAGCATCCGATCCGAAGTAACTTCGCTTACGCTCCTTTATTTTAAAATCGAGATAAAGAAAACCCAAGTCGAGATAGCTGGAACATTGTACAGCTGTCTGATCCTCTCATTTGTTTTAGAACCAGGACCTACCTATAGAACCTATTTCCAGTCGAATAAGTCAAATTGTTCGGTGGTTGAACCGTCTTAAGTTCTTTAACTTGCTAACTGAACTTTCTTGCACTCGTTTCAACTCTGAATGGTGATAAATTCACTTACGACTAGCCTTTCTTGGGAAAGTAAACTCAGCTGGTTTTTATGAGTGCAATCTTTGTGAATATTCCTTGTAGCTTATATAACTTATCCATGGTGGGTATATGTAGAAGTATTATAATATTGTGCTTCTTATTGTTTAGGCAGTATAGTTTATAGATATCGGTCAAACGGCATATTTGAATTCAATTAAATTTAGTATGGTGATATAATATATCCTGGATGAACACACAAGCTACTTTTGTATTGGATAAATGCGAAAAACAGCAGGCGCTGTTGTTATGAAATACTTTTCTGCTTTATATACCTATAAATTGTTTATTTTTAGGGCTATGTGTGTAAGTATGAATAAAAAAATTAATAAAATAAAAATAAGCGGATTTTTTATATAAAACATTTTATATAAAAGTTCCGCTTATAGTAGAGTTTTTTATTCGCAACCGCGGTAGAGTTGCTGATATCGTAGATTCGGTTTAGCGGATCCGTTGGCCTTCTTCCAAAGTTAGAGCAGTAAATATATTATGACGTTAAATTTTGAGCGAACCTATCTATTTTGACTAGCTGTTGTTCAGGGATAGGTGGATGGATTGCGCTCTGAAGAAGGGTAGCCTATATTCAGTTTACTATGTCACTGGTCTTTTGACTGATATTTTGGCACAAAAAGATCTAAATATATTAGGATTTTTCCTAATATATTAAGATCTTTTTGTGTTACCTTTTGGAAACTCGCGTGTGAGACACAAAATCTAGTGTGACGCGTTATTAAACCACTTACAAGCACTTGACATTGATGATTTGATGACCTGTCTGCAGAACTATTACGGAAAAGCGGCATCTAAAAACCAAACTTTGACTAATTGAGATTATGTGTTCATTTTACGAGTAAGATTCATCTTAATTTGCAAATAGATGGAAATATATTTTTGACGATTATATTTTATCTCTTACATATACAAATTTCAATTTCAGGCGTTTATTTAATTAATCAATCTTTCCCGTTTTGGAGCTTAGTTACAATTTTCTAGTCAGATTGAACGTAGTTGCCTTGCCTGGAACAATTTTCCTAAAATAACAAATTAGATCCTATATTTACACAAAATTCGGTATCGACTAGCAGATCCTTCATTATTAAATAGATTTTGTTTGTTTTGTTTTGGTAAAGGCGCTTATTTCCATTTCTGTTAGCCTTCGATAAAATTTTTAGTTCATATTTTATTGTTATATAAAGTCTCTCTTCAAGTCGAGAGTAAACCGGTTTCTTCTAGGCAAGCGCGCTAGATCGTAGAATATAACGTTGCTTATCATCAGGCAAGTTGTAGTCAAGCGTAAGCCTAAATCATGTTAAAAAAAACATTGTTTTAAAGTGAATTTGTTTTCTTTGTTTTAATCTTTGGTTAATAAAAGATTAACTATAGTAGTAGTAGTAAGAAGTAGTATGTTTAGTTTTCCTTCACTTGTTTTTATATTTTATTATTGTAAATAAAGTCTAGCGCTAGTCTTGTTTTATATAAGAGATATTGTTTTTCGTAGTACCGCTTTTTACGGTATATGAATTATTTAATCGTTTTATTCCAACTGAAATTCAAATCAAATTAATCCATTTTCACCTTCCGTTATGGCCATACGCTTTAGTGGTATTTAGATAAAAAAGCATAAGGCGTTTTTTGGAACATATTTGCAACTATAAGTTGTTCTATAAATTGCGATGTTCCATGAATGAATGTTGGGGCATGAAGAAGGAAAAATAACTTTCGTTATTTTTTTATGGATGACAAGCAAACATTTTCTACCACAAAACCTAAACGTCCTAAAATACTCTGATTACTACGCCAGCAGTCCCACGAACGCACTGAAACGAAAACCTACGTCGTTAGTACTTAATAACATTTTACCTCTTTCCGCCGATTATTTTTTACCGCAGAGCTTTTTTCGTAAAATCGACAAATACCCTAGAAGCCATCTGGTAGAATGTAATCACTTTCGTAATGAGTTTTTAAGTCTGTCTGATTTGCAAAAATAATTTAACAAAATTTTGTGTATTACTATTATAGGCGAGATAAGTGCACAGAGACTTCGCTGGCTCGGCCATGTAGAGAGAATGGGGCAGGATCGGGCAGTAAGGCGCGCGTACTTGGGCCGACCGTGTGGCAAGAGGCCGGTGGGGCGTCCTAATGTATCGCTGGAAGGATCAGGTGGAGGCGGACCTCCGCAAGCTGCAAGTGACCCAGTGGGAGGGTCTTGCTCAAGATCGCGGACAGTGGCGCCATTTAGTATCGGAGGCCAGGATCCAGTTGGGTCGCAGCGCCAGCTAAAGTAAGTAAGTAGTTGTGTATTACAGCAATATTATGAAGGTGATAAAAGTTTTGAGTATCTATGTTTCTTCGATATTCGCATTTGAAAGACCGCTTTGACTTAGATCAGATTTGTATCATAATAATTCTGAAATTTCGTGCATTTTTTCAGGTTTCGTAGACTTTTATCAAGTTATGTAATATAAACTTTAATTGAAAAATGAGCGAAAATAACGACGAAAATAATCATGACCGGCAGGATTCGAACCTGCGTATTTCCGATCACCGTCCGTCCGTCAAGTTTAAGTTAAACAACCATAGTGCAGGTTTAGCACTTAATAAATTAACTCATAGGATTTTAATGTTAAGTGCCTACTCGTAGGTTGATTTACTGATAAATGTTTTAAACTTATTCAAGCACAATATTCTCCGTAGAAGTTAAAGTTGCATGTAACAGCTTTCGAAACATCACTTCAGATTATCTAAATTTACAAAATTGATATATTTAGAAACTACGCCATAGCACATATGGTATTTTTTTCTAGGTTTGTTGTACACAATCAACTGCACATGACACCGCTAGTTATTTTATAACCATCATAACAGTCAATCAATTCTACATCTAGAAACCCAGATTCAAACATAAACCCGTTCTTGAGAACGACCGACAATCAAATCTTATCCGCACAGCTGCTTTGCGACTTACATAAACATTCCACAAACGCCTAACCACAATAAATCTCTAACTTGACATCGTAAAGGCGATCATAAAATGAAAGGAGTTCTCACATTGTGTTTGGTGATATAAAAGTGTTGGGTGATTTTATCCGGAATAACCTTAACCAGTATAACAAAGCCTCATATTAACTAAGAAAGTTTATATGAGCGAATTTAACTCTGGTTTCGAAATGTTTCGAATACGGTGATCAGTTAGGTTATCTGGTGGCCAAATTCTCACTTTCCAGTTTAAAAAAACACCTCAGTTTTGTTTGACACGGTTCAAAAGTCTGCCTGTAGGTGTATGATGGTCGAATGTTTGTGTTCTATACAGGGAAACACCCAGATGTAAAGGGCTCTTTTGCATACTTATTATAAACATTCACTTTCAGAGTTAATTAAAAGTTTTAATTGTTTTATTTCTCTTCATAAAACGGTTGTCTAAAGGATATTGCTTGTAGCGAAAAAGCCAACACTTCTGATACAAGAAAAAGTTGAATTTAATAATTATCTACATATTATCATATGAAATAAGATTTAATTAATGTTTGTGTAACACCCATGCAGCAGCAGTAGGCAATTTACTTTCAAAACCATAACCATCAATTTGTTTAGAAAACTGAGTCATTTCTCATTATTTTGTTCGCACAGCTTTCAAAGATAACAAACATAAATTCTACAGAGTCATTAGCTTCAAGTAACTTTACCTTAAGCACCAATTTACTTTGAAGCAAAGTCAAATTAAACCAATCGCATACCTGAGGCCTCGTCTACACTCGATCTAGTCTTAGACAAGATTTTAGGCTAAAATGTTATACAAATATTATAGGTACAGGATTACTTATAACTAACGCTTAACTAACGATTTTTGTGACAATAATAAACAGCAGGGACCTAAAGTCATTTAATCTTACCTAATAAGTAAGGATTACCTTACATTAACTTTTTTATTGGAAAATGAGCGAAAATAATCACGACCGGCAGATTTCAAAACTACGTTTATCTGATTACCAGTCAGATCGCCTGAAACCTCTCGGCTACAGTCTACTGTTTATTAACAGCCAGGCGCAAAAATCCATAGTCATTTCCAAACATTTCAGACTAAGCAGCCGATTGACCAACGATATGCTTGTTTGCTTCGCATTAATACAAAATAAGTAATCTAAATATATATAAAACACAAATGTTACTGACTGACTGATATAGTGATCTATCAACGCACAGCCCAAACCAATGGACGGATCGGGCTTAAATTTGGCATGCAGGTAGATTTTAAGACGTAGGCATCCGCTAAAAAAGGATTTTTGGAAACGCCGCTTTTAAAGGGGTGAAATAGGGGATGCAAGTTTTACTTCTTAATTCGAGCGAAGCCGCGAGCACCCACTAGTTAGTGATATTTTACACCGCCATATACCACCGAACATTACAAATACTATCTACTCATAAATAGCAAACGCTTAGTACAGCGCACTGCATAAGAATGCTTCCAGTTCTAACTACACAGAAGTAGATTTTCCATTAAGACCGTAGAAGCTAGCCTTTACATAAAAAGTCATTCAATTCATCAAAGTAATTAATAAATAAATAAATAAATATAAATAAATATCCTGGGACATTGAACACAGCGCCATCTAGCCCCACACTAAGCAAACGATTGAAAAAAAAAGAAAAAAATATATATATATATATATTCCATTGACGTGTAGATGCGCCGTTAAACCTTTTATCTTGACCTTTTCTTCATTCAAGTACAAAACCTATTATTATCTAGCTCTTAGAGCTTTACCTGCAAATAAATCCTATTTAACGACGGCACGAAACAAACTGCACCTAATAAGAGAACTATACGCACTGAGCAACAATGTACGAGATAAGATATTTAAGATAAAAGTCTACATATTAATAATCATAGGCATTCAAAAAAATACACCTTAAAATATAGTATTGAGAACGTGACGGTACCTTATATAGGGACCTATATTTTATATGAATTCAAATCTAAAGATTTTGCAAAATAGTTTCAAAAATATAAATTTGAAATTAATATTATAATTTGGTATTAAGTTACCTAGTTAGTGTATGTTTTTGTTATTTAATACATACCTAATTAGGTAATACCTTGTTTTCATCATTGTATTTCCAGGCGTGGTGGGTTATAAGTTCATATAAAAAGCCATTTAATTGTACAAAGGCATAAGCTTACAATCAAGTCAGTAACCCCATTTGGTAAGATTTAATACAATAAGGGTAGAATTGCACAAAGATGGACGCTAAATGAACGGATTACAGTACAAGGCATTATAAATGTATAGTATTTTAAAAGTATATTATTGAGTGACGTGCGTGAGGCGGGTGTCTACCAGAATTCATGTAGGGATTTGAGGGAGAACTTTGCCTAGGAGTGGGACAGCATAGGTTAATAAATAATAAGTAAAATTAGTATCAGTAGGCAGTTAATGTACTTTTAAAATATTTTAGTAAATTTTAGTTCTCTTGAGTAATTTTACTATTGATAAAATTAATAAAGTAATTTGTATGAAATATTTACAGTAGAGGTAGTTGCAACAAGCATATTTGAGTAGTTTCAATGTTTTATTTTATTTTAAAATGAAAAGATTTGTATACTTGGGTTGATTCAAATACTTATCCGTTGATATTATTCCTGATTATTAGGCCTATAAGGATAAAATCTACAGCTAGTTACAAATACCGGTACCAAAGTATAAGTGGGTTTCGAACAAAGCTGAATTAACTTTATCTTATAAAACCCCTTTGGCGACTTTCCAACTGTGCTGCACGTCTTTAGCCTAAGAAATAGAGGGTTCAATGTAATTGTTTCACTGTTATGTGCAAAATAGTAAAATAAGTTCAAAACAAAATGCATAGCAAGGATCTATAAACTATATTAATATGACCCGTCGCGCGTCGTCCCACTGGCTGACTCTACTGGTAGGGCGAACGAGAATCTTAATTCCTGTTCGACCCACTGTGTTACAGATTAATAAAAGTTGAAAATATATCGACAAATTCTTCTATTCGCACAACCACTTCAGGGAATTAGAAATATTGACACCAGTGTAGGCCACTGTCATAATTATGAACTAATTTAAGTCAGTACGTGTGGTTTTTTAATACTATACATATAATATCAGGAGAAAATTTGATTAGATTATATTTATGCAAAGAATTTGATTTGAATGAAAATAAAAAAAATTAAGTACGCTGTGAAGTCTTATAATGTACTTATATGGAATTTAATTAGGAATTTTTAAAGGAATGGATACTAAATTGTAACCTCGCCTTACAAGAAGGTCAATGCCTTAACAACTGCTTACTAAAAGAGTTTTTTGTCTTACTTTTTCATTTATCGATATCGAAATTATCGTCGAGTGATGAAAATAAAACATTATTTTATGTAAGTAGCTTTTAACTAATGACTGATTATTAATAAGGCTTCAAAATTAAGCAAGTAAGTAGTCATTTATATGTGTAAACTAGTGGGTGCTCGCGGCTTTGCTCGCATTAAGAAGTAAAACTTGCATCCCCTATTTCACCCCTTTAAAATGGCATTTCCAAAAATCCTTTCTTAGCGGATGCCTACGTCATAACATCTACCTTCACTCCAAATTTGTGGTTTGGGCTGTGCGTTAATAGATCACTAATCAGTCAGTCAGTTAGTCAATCAGTCAGTCACCTGTAAGTTTTATATATATAGGTTAAGATATTGATCTCTGTTTGCCAACGTCAAATAACCCAGTTGCAAACATATCGCAATTTGATTTACTAATTGAACCGGGACTCATTATCGAAAGACAATTACGTGGCGGATGTGGTTAGACTGCAAAGGAGATTAATTGTTTAGTTTACATTAACAGAATGTACTAGTGGACGCCCGTAGCTTCGTTCGCATTATTGCAGAATATAAAGTTGCCTATGACACTTCTAAGACCTCATACTACCTACATAACAAAAATCATGATGAGCCGTTTTTGCGTGATGAGCGTTTCAATAAACAGACAAACAGAGATACAGATAAAATAGAAACGTGTTCTGCTATCAATTAGAAATAATTCTAAGCTATTTTTCTAAAATATCTTTTATGTCCTGAATTTCGACCCACTTCAGCTTTATTATATTATGTATAGATAGATTATAATATTATAGTGCAAGTATACAACTGTTCATCATTTAAAATCCTTTCTGTCAAATAAATGACGTTGTATGCAATACACATACAATATCCGTGAAAGGATCCCTCACGATGTATTTCCCTGGGAGAATTTACCCAATAAATTGATTCTACGGAAGTCATAATCCTCACTAATGAGGAAATAGGGCTCAAAAAAAGATACAACTGTACTCGAATTGCAAGCCTATAAGACCCAAGAAAAATATTTTTATGTATATATTATTTTGGTAAAGTCTATTCGCGTTACATACGGAATCTCAAACTTTGCATGTGTTTACCCTTACCGTTAAAAATCTCTCTTCAAGTATTTTTTTTTTTCATGACTGATGTTTGTGTCTTCCCCGCAGAATTAATGAGTTTGGCCGGTTCTCGCAGATAGCTATATCATGGCGGGCATCCAGGTCTATAATAAAGAAAAATTCGTGTAAAAATTCGTTTAGGCATCTCAAAACAAGTTTGAAAACTTTATAAATCTTCAGGGACGTGACATAAACTCTATCGTAATAAAAGTCGTGGACGGGTAAGTACACACTGGATAGTTAAGTGTAAGCACGTGTGAAATTCAACTCGACATTTTTATATCGGTTTTCGTTTAACACGCGATATCTTCACAAAATCGAATTAGAAATAAAGGAGAAAACGTTGCTATCTAAGATGTTAATCGTAGCGATTTTTGAACACTAGTGGTTGCTCGCGGCTTCGCTAAGTTGAGTCTATAACATCTCATTAAAAATCCTTTCTTAGAGAATGCCTACATGATAACATCTACCGGCGTGCCAAATTTCAGCCCGATCTGTCTATGACATAGTGTCTATGTTTCACTATGTCAGTCAGTCAGTCAGTCAGTCACCTTTATACATTTAGATAATTTATTGTAGTAGTAAAATTATAAAAACCTAGGATGGCTAATAGTATTATTAAAACTATTTTTCATTGTAAAGCTTTCACGATAGGAAGTACTGATTTCGGTTTTGACGAATTAACGAAAACCATGGCAAAATCTGATGAATTTTATGTAATGCCACTTTTAATAGGAGTCACGTTAGTTAATTGTAATCATCCAAACTTTAAACTTATACAAGGTGTAACAGAAGGGTGTGACAATATAAGAGAGTATACATATATATCATGTAAGGAGTCATATACCAAAATATGAAAAATGAAATCGCATATATTTTTTACCATACCAAAATAATATTTTTCACTTGATTTCGTGGCAGCCCTAGCGAGTGATCACTGACCGAACGAAACCGAAATAAGCACACATTCTTTCATCCCGTTCTAGCATTAGTTTTAACGCAACGTATTCTCTCTCTCTCGCGCTCTCAGAGAGACACCGCCGCGCCGTGTCATTTGATAGCGTCAAAAGTCAATGAACGCTCAAAATGATAAGATGTAGGGTTGCAAGTCTTAAAGTTTTAATGAAAGTTCGACTTATATGATTACTCGAAATCTATGACATTTAGAATTCTGAAACCTAGTGGGCTGTATTCTATATATACATAGGTATGTATAGTATAAGTATTGTCACACCCTTCTGTTACACCTTGTATATGTAACTAATACAGGGCATGATTTAGTTACTACATTGAATTAGCGTTTTGCTGCCCCTTAAATTAAAGAGCTAATCACACTAATTCCCTTAAAACATTTGCTCCAGAAGTATTACTACAGGTACTAGTTCCAACATTTATCTCCAGTGGACTTGTCACAGGCAGTTGGCAAATACTGGCCAGGTCTGATATGGGAAACTATGTATCATAAGTGGGCCATCGATCTGGGGCCAGATGGAATTTATGACCATAAGCTTTGCGATGTCAGTGCTGTAGAAATGCTGGAAGGGATTCATGGCTGAAAATATAATTAAGAAAGTCTTATGTATCCTAATTTCTTTATTTCCCATTACTACTACACCAGTTACGTACCTTCTAAATTTATTGACAAGTTAGTTGTAGCACATAAATTTTATATACAGAAAGCTTATATCACTTACAAACTGTGTGCTAAAAAATTTGCTAAGCTATAATTAATAAATTATAATTGCTGTGTTTTATTCTATGTTTGTTCCTCGATCATGCTATCTGTCCATAATTGCCAGTATTAAGACAAATTCTATTAATATTAATTATGTCAAGACATTGAAATGCCTTTGTCTGCCGCATAAGTACACCAAATATTTTTTTTTGAAATTGTCATTTCCAGTGACGCACGATCAACAAAAGCGTCTTCGCCATCGATATTGCTGTCATTTAAGCCCAGAATAAAATACACTTCTGTTATATTGGTCGTATAAACAGACGATAGCAGAACACGGCCGATCTTTATGGCCTTATTGAATCGCATGCATAACACGCCTGTCAATTTCCACATACATTGGCGTTGTTTTATCGCACAGAACAAACGTGAGAGATTTGGTTCGCTACCGACAAATTTTGTATTTATTGCGACACTATTTTTGTTTTACTGCATCTGTGGCTGCGTCGAAATATATCGGTTTGTGTTATGTCTTCTTAGCATTTTGGTAAAATTTGCTTTTCTTCTCAACGAATGAGAGTGGCTAACTCTGGTGTCGAGAGATTATCAAGCCGCCCTAAGGGCCTCTGACATGACTTAACGACTGCCGTACTATGACAACAGCCGGGACCTACAATTTAACGTGTCATCCGACCCACGGAATAAATAATAATAACTTTGCTCTAGTAATAAGATTTAATAATATCCGATCTTGTTTTTGTCGAACAGCATTTAATGTCATCTCTTTTAAATTTTCCCAGCAGCAGCTAAAACAATATTTATTTCAAAAAACGTGTTCAGTTAGTATGCCTTTTAATGTGTTTAGGACACATTCTTTGCATAATGGTATTTTAGAGGATTGACTTATGCTGTATGCTATTAACATCTACGTAGGCGTTATTAGCAATCACCCCAGAATTGAAGCAGTGTTTACGTTGTTAGTCAGTCAAGACAAAGCATGATTGATGTTATGAAATGAAGCATAACTATCAGTGACCTGCACCACATCACTCCTTGCGAAGATAGAGGCACATTGCCGTAATAATTTAACAACCATCCTAATAGATATCTAATCATTAAAACACTTGTAAAATGTTAGAAAATATTATCTCTCTCTTTGAGTCGTATTTCCTCATGACCGAGGGTCGTGACTCCCCCGCAGAACTGATTCGTTAGGGGAGTGCTCTTGGGCAGATACATCGTGGTGGGCGCCCAGGTCCTTCCACGGAAGACACATGTACTCGGATATTGTGGTCCTCAAACATGTCGGTTTCCTCACGATGTTTTCCTTCACCGTTAAGCGAGTGCAAATCCACACATAACTTGAAAATACAAGTCATTGGTGTAGGGCAGGATTCGAACGAGGGTGCGTCTAGTTGAAAAGCAGACACTGGAACCGCTGAGCCACACTCGCTTCAAAATATTATACTTTTCATCAAATAATTAGTACCAGGTATATGCCATCTCTTCATAAAATAAATAACGTAATATTTGATCCTGTAACCAAGTTGGTGTTCAGCCAATAGTTGCAGGTAGATCTAAATGAAAGATAACGTACCTAATACAAACATGGAATGACCATAAGACGGATTTTTATGAAAATTTGTAATAAGAGTATAAACAAATCAAAACTACCTACACTGTTTCCTTCAGCCTTTTTTACATTTAAAATTTCACATGACGTATTTGTGTACTAACATGACGTTTTTATAAATATCACCGTAGATGAAAATGAAAAAAAAAATGAAAATATTTATTGTGTACTAGAAAATTACTTATGGCTATGTAACATAAAAATTATAACTAGGTTTTTAAATAACTAACTTAGCCTTAGGTAAACAAAATGCGTCGGACTCCAGACTGGGTTACCGTACCCTGGAGCCGACCTTTTCCCAATTATGTATATAGTATAAAGTATATGAATATATTATCCTCATTTTTAAGATAAAAAATAGTTAGGGTTTTATATTTTATAATGTCTACTTTATTTAGCCATTGTCTTCCCGTACCATATACGAGGTAAGAGGTAACCTGATACGTTAATTTCTCCTGTGATATCTGTGAGAAGCCATTTATCTGTTATTCACGGATGGGTAAGCGGGGACCATGCATGACGGGGGTGGCAGTGTTCAGTTGTTTACTGGTTTGTGCGAGTGTATGTGCCTGTTTGATTTAATGAAAACTTTATCGGATTTGTTAATTTACCTAGATATAGTTGTGTTTTTATCGACTCCAAAAAAGGAGGTTATCAAGTATTATGAGGTTCCTTTTATTTCTTTTTTGTGTGGTTATGTTACGATGCTACTCTCTTATTTATGAAACAATTTCAATATTTTTTTATTAGAAGTGTTTTGTGTTAAGAGTCTTTAGACAACCAAATAAAAGGGGTAACAAAACAGACGTTAATATATATTCATAATTCTGATTTATGGTTGATTTTACTTTAAAAAAATAATATACCATGCAAGTTTGCGTAAAGTTTCTTCACTAATCGATTTATAATACAGCCTTTACTATCTATCACAGGGGCGGCCTAAATGTAAATATTTTATCGCTTTTTCTTTGTCAAGTTATCGTTGAGCGGTAATGTCGTATTGTATGTGGTTTACGTGATTTCAAGTAAAGCAGATAATATCATAAATGATTACCCATAAAATATGTGAAAAAAGTGCATTTTACTATGTGCATTGAATTATATTCATAACTTGTATGTAATTGAAAACCAAGATAGATTTTTTACGCTGAAATTTAAAAGCTTATTTTTTACATAAGGCTCAGGCTTGACTACAAATTACCTGATGTTAAGCAACGTTGTAATCAACGATCGCTTACATAGAAGAAACTGGTTTACTCTCGACTTGAAGACCGACATATTATAGTTCAAGGGGAATAGAGATTCGGGCAAGTTTCCACAGTTGGGCTGTTCGCACGATGAAAGTCGAAGCAAAACGCTTGGTGGAAGTCTTTGGAATCTCAATTGTATAACTGTAATCAAAATAATTCTGAGAAATTTAGCCTGTACATTGCTTCATTGGTGTAAAATAAGATGAAAAATTACTTATTTTGTGAAATAGAACCTATATTATTTATTTATGTCGGGTTTTGTGTAGCACTTATTTCTAGAAACGTTTACTTTTGGACTTTATTCAATAAGAAACATAAAAGACAGGAAGTCACATTGTATCTAATATCTTCAAATCTGCGTATCAGCTACATATAGGTATGTATGGTATCTAATGAAAGAAATGCCAAGGTTCCGCTACATTTTCATTGTATTTCCTTTTTCCTCCAGAAAGATTTTAGGAAAGACACGGGTAACAAAGATTGTGACGCGCTATCATAGGATTAGATAATATTTTATCTAATCCTTTGATAACGCTGAAGCTGAAGAAATATAAAATAGGAGTAATTTCAGATTTTTAGCAGGTAATTAGCGAAAGGAAATAAACAAATTCTGAATGATATGTCATAAAAATATGTGTCATAACGAGAAGTTCAACTACTACTCTTCACATACTTCATAAAATCATCCACAGATTTTTTTTTACTTCCCTTTGATTGTTTTACCAAAAAATCTGATATCACTCTTATAATTGCAATGGAATTGCACGAACTAATTCCGCCCGCGCCCTTCTTTCACCGGGCGAGTAGGGGTACGGCAGGACGACACCGGTTTATGGTGGAAGTTCCTAAGACCCGCACGAAACGGTACGCTTCCACCTTTATTGTTCGTACCGCTAGGTTGTGGAACTCCCTGCCTGGCTCTCTGTTCCCCACGCACTATAATCCAGCGATCTTCAAAGCGAGAGTGAATCGGTTCTTATCGGGTAAGCACGCTCCATCTTAGGCCATAGCCTTACTTGCTATCAGGTAAACTATGGTCGAGAGCAAACCCGTTCAAGTTAAAAAAAAAAATAATAATAATAATAAACAGTTTTTTTTACAAAATACTGAAAAACATTTTCTATTGCTTGTTTTCACACTGTATATTCAGGCAGTTGAACACTAGGTCACCTGAACTCAACACAAGTTTACGCAGAAGCGAATTAGGTAACAATTAATGTTGTAGGTACTTGTTGTTTACAAAAATATATGCCATAGCCAATTTGCCTAGTCCAATTATAAATAGGGCAAAAGTCTAATTACTTTCCAAAAACATGAAACCCTTTGGCTATGTTTGTAAAGCTTCCTATTCATTGGATCAAAGGCCAATCTTCAAAGAGGCCGAACCTACTCCCGGATACTTCCAAAATACTCGAGAAACTTCACAAAACTCTTGATTCAATTAAGTTTTAATAAAAGCGCAATCCAGAACTCCTTACAGTATAAACTGCGGACCTTTTGTTGTGTCGACAACCCCCGACTTTTGTTAATTAACTTCCTTTTGGTGCAATGTAATGAACACACAGTGTGATATGTTATAGAGTAAGTATCAGTGGAGGTGGTATCAACTACTTTGCTATTTTTCATTAAAAAAACAAAAGCTATTTAATCTGATCCAATGAGTGTTTTATTTTATATTATATTCGGCTTTTTCACTTAACATGCAGTCGAGATATGACAAGAGAATGACGTCCCATAGTTTTTACAATATGTATTTATTTCGACAATTCAATTTTGATCTAACCTACATAAATACATCTGTACTAAATTAGGCGCGCCTTTTAATGAAGGTTTTTTAAGGATATGTATATAATTTTCATTGTTTTTACAATATAAATATATATATTTTACATAAATTTACGTACTGTTTTGTTGTGACAGCGCCGATCTTCCCAATCTTGGCTTCACAGCCGCTTGTCGGAATGGCTTCGATTCGATACCAATGTTCAGTTGTTTCCGGGCAAATGTTGTGTGAAAATTAATATCGATCTAATTAATGTTCGTTAACGAGCACGTTTTAAGAGTTTGAGAAGCCACGTGGACACTGAAAAAACATTTGTTTTTCATACTTGAGATACTTAACAACATACTTATAATAATTTGTTTTGCATCGAAACAGACTTAAAATGTATGTCGGCGCGTTTGATTCGAAGAGTGTTTAAGTTGTTGTTAATGTTTGATTCGGAGAGTAGGCGAGTTGGTTTCAATGTCACTGTCAGCTGTCACAATGTTCGAAATATGTTATAATGTTTATGTCACTGTCAATAACGGCTGACATTGACTTGAGACTAACTTCGGAGCCCTGCTCTGACGCAACAACCAGCGCTAGTGCCGTGCGAGAGACCGCCATTCTTACTTGGGACGGCAATCGGTTCGCATCGCGTTGTGGCGTTACGTGTTGGTTGGAGTGTCGACCGAATTAGTGTAATTAGATATCAGACAATCTTCCTACAGTTGTATTTCATAGTTTAACCTCCAACAAATTGTAATATACCATCAATAAGTTGAAGTGCTACGTTTTATTTCTCCATGCCCAAATACCCATGCCCAGCCGGTAGAATTACTATTATGGATAACGAAGATGCTCCGCTGTCCCCACATCAGAAGTGGGATGATGGCAAAATGGAGAAATAATTGATCGCCGAGAAACACAATGGGAGCCATGCATGTTCTGCCTACGTGAAAATCAGACCCACGAACATTATCAATTCTTCGTGTCAATGAACAAAAACGTGTGAAAGATAAAAAGCAGTTGGGATTTGAGTTTTACTGAAACTTATCAATGCGGCAACGATAATCCTCGGACCAGAGAAGACCATAAAGCGATTTCATAATTGCGTTGAAATTTACGAATACGTGTGCTGTGAATTGAAAGACAAGATTTGCTGTTCGGATTTGGTAGGAATTTTATATCTTCTAATTGGAAATGTCGTACAAGAAAGACTACGAAAGAAACGACAAAAAATATTGACAAGCAAGAAGATTACAAGATATGGACCGCATCGTGAGGGAGTACAAGAGCAGCGCCTGCAGCAGACTCATGCCACGTCGCAGTGATGCGCGATGCCGCTGCAGTGGCGTGCGCTCCGGGCAGCACATGGAGCAGCGGTGGTGGCACGCGGTCGAGCTGCCGCGGCCCATGGAGCAGCAGTGGTCGCATGCAGCCGGGCGGCCACGGCACATGGAGCAGCAGTGGTGTCACGCGGCCGGGCGGCCACGGCACATGAAGCAGCAGTGGTAGCACGCGGCCGGGCGAGCGCAGCCAGGGTCGAGTGGTGACTAAGTGCAGCGTGCAACTCCATCGGATATCAAAGGTGATATTGTTTAAATTCATTACGTTTCTGGTGTTGAATGCTCTTTTGTCGAAGTAAGATTTGCTTGCAATTTGTTATAAATGATTAAAAGGCGTTATTGAGAAGAACCATACCGGTTAATACGAGCATACAGCACTATAAATGTTGCGTAACGATTAAGTAATGGTTTTTTTTGTAGAAAATTTATTGTCAATCTGCTGATAACTTTTAATGCGTAGCTATTTCATGATTGTACAGTGCTAAATAAGTGTGAGTTCATTTTATGCCACATAAGAGGTCAGCTGTGCACTGTGATATTTAATTGAAATTCAAGATTCAATCAAAATTAACATTGTCATAGTTTTAACTTAGTAGTCTTGTCCTATTTTACGCAAGATATTTCAGTGAAATCAAGTCTTGACAGGATTCGTTGAGATTTTTCTGTTAACAGTCCAGCTTTTCTGGGAGTCGTGTCCGTTAGAGATTGAATTTCAAGATATATACTGTGCAAATAAAATGAAACTGAATCTGAAATCATCCCTGTTTAAATGGCCCATATTAGATGCCTCAGTACTGGCGCGTATCCGTTTCTGTTTTCAGGATGCTGTTGTCACTCCTCGCACCCAGCCAGTAGCAAGTGGTGCCGCCTTCTTGCTGATCAGCACCGCCAGAGCAGGGATGCTGTCGGCGTGGTTTGGAGCGTACATAGTCTGCCCGAGACACTTTGACCATACTCCCGGTGAGCTCGTTTCCTTTTGGTTACTCATTAGTGAATAGTAAAACAGTCAATCAATTTCTGGGTACTGCGAAAGGATTAGAATAGAAGGCATAGTAATACAGCACAGGTACCCACGTTTTGAAAAGATAGATAGTTAAAATCAGATTCATAAAGATGTTCACGAAAATCTGGGCATAGTGCCCAGGAGTCTTGACGGCTTAATAGAAGTAGGTAGATACCTTTTTGATTAATTATGTTGACGATGAGGAGGAGGAGGCCGAGACGGCGGGTCAAAGTTAAAATAGTGAGGAGGTTTCATCAGACGATGATACGATATGGTTGCTAGTTCGCACACAATGACCACCACCTCGGCGACCCTCTCAGCATTGGGAAGTGAATTAGAGATTTAATTTTGAGATGTGACTTTGTTACGTATCATTCAACACCATTGCTTAAGAGTTAGTTGGTTTCACGTCAGATGAGATAACGTCACGTCATATGAGATGCCGTCGGGTAGAAGCTAGAGATTTGGCGATATTTGCATGATGTCAAATATTGTCGTAGAGAGGTGCTCCGACTGCAGGGCTGTCCGGTGCTCCCTTGTCGTTACCTGAGAGTGGCGATCTTGGTGGTGGGGGCACCCTGCGGTGGCTTATTTGCATGAGGTCAAATAATGTCGTGAAGTGGAGCTGCAACTGCAGGGCTGTCCGGTGCTCTCTTGTCGTTACCTGTGAGTGGCGATCTTGGTGGTGGGGACACCCTGCAGCGGTACTGTAATATTCGTACGAGGTCGAATAGTGAAGTTTTGTGTGATAATTAACTTAGTTGAAACAACATCTTGACGTGATCTCAATTTCTCGAAGCCAAATAGTAGATGTATGTGCGTGTACTGAATTATATCTTTCGAAATTGTCAGGATAGACGAGCGAAATGACATTAGTGATCCCAGCTGTGTCTTTTCTTTTATTCCAGGTCATCTGCTGCGAGAGAAATCGGATCGCACGAGGACGTGCGAATGTCAGTCTGGCCGTGTCGGCGCGTTTGATTCGAAGAGTGTTTAAGTTGTTGTTAATGTTTGATTCGGAGAGTAGGCGAGTTGGTTTCAATGTCACTGTCAGCTGTCACAATGTTCGAAATATGTTATAATGTTTATGTCACTGTCAATAACGGCTGACATTGACTTGAGACTAACTTCGGAGCCCTGCTCTGACGCAACAACCAGCGCTAGTGCCGTGCGAGAGACCGCCATTCTTACTTGGGACGGCAATCGGTTCGCATCGCGTTGTGGCGTTACGTGTTGGTTGGAGTGTCGACCGAATTAGTGTAATTAGATATCAGACAATCTTCCTACAGTTGTATTTCATAGTTTAACCTCCAACAAATTGTAATATACCATCAATAAGTTGAAGTGCTACGTTTTATTTCTCCATGCCCAAATACCCATGCCCAGCCGGTAGAATTACTATTATGGATAACGAAGATGCTCCGCTGTCCCCACATGTATATTCAGTTAATTTAAGAACATATGCTGTATTGTGTGCCATAATAAATAAATACAAACAAAATTATACAAATAAAATTAGTGTCAGCGAATCACCGAATGAATGTTAAATGATTTTAGCCATACCTTCACATCATACCGTTGTAAAAATAACGAGTGTGGTGGTCTGTTTAAAACTGTTGGATGTTGTAACGGAGCTACAGATATTTGTAATTTAGGGTATGGTTGTAAGGGTCTTGATAGTGACATAGGCGTATCGTTGTTAACATGTCATGTTGTGCTTAAATTGACGATAATGATTTCTACGTTCAAATTAATTAAAAAACTTACCTTCTACTAAAATCTCGTTTACAAATAAAATCACATTTCACAAATATGTACGAGTAAAATAATTTCTCACAAAGGAGGCAAAATAAGCAAACAAAACTATTTTGATTATCCTCAGAAAAACGATTACAAAATCATATCAAATAATCATGGAAAAACGAAATATGTTTACAAGAGCAAATAAACAATGACTTCAAATGAACCATAAGCGTACAATTTACGATTTTCCTCTTTTTCTTATACTCTTGAAAAAACAGGAAACACTTTGTTTATGAAAAATAAGTCCCGTTTAATTTAATTTTACTAACTCAGTTAAACTTGGACGCAAAATTTTTAATAGTTTTGACCTGGCGCTTAATAAAACAAGACAGATTTTTAAGCCTGAACTGTTGCCGCCTGAAGTTTTTAATTAGGTGTCATCTTTTTACTGGCGTTGTAAACCCGACTCTAATTAATAAAAATATGGCATAACTTTATCCCCAACTTTGCAGTCGTGCTTGAAACAAAAATGGTCTTAATTAATTTAAATATACTTAACATTATTACTTAAGCAAATGAGGCTTGGTGGTGTAAACGTCTGCTTTACATTCTGATGCACCCTGGTTCGAACCCGGCCCTACAGCAATGACTTATTTTTCAAGTTATTTGTGCACTTGCTTAATGATGAAGGAAAGCAGCGTGAGGAAACCGACGTGTTGAAGATCACAAAATCTGAGAACATGAGTCTCCGTGGAAGGTTTTGGGGCCCACCATGATTGCCCAAAAACTTCCCCAATCAGTCAATTCGGCAAGGGAGTCACGACCCTCAATAATGAGGATCAGAACGCGAAGAGGAGGAACATTTTTACTTACATAAAGAATGACAATGTATGTAACTTGTAATACGATACGCCTACATATTATGTACATACAAAATCGATTCAAAATTGGATATTAATCAACCGTGTCAACAATTTGAAGGTCTCAATGGGTAAAGCATCCTTAAAGCACACTTGTGTTCCAATTATCGAGGGAAGCCAGATAAATCTCGGAATCCCGACTAAGGCCGCATACAGAGGTCGGAATTACCGTCAATATGTAGCAGATATTATGGAAATTCTTCCCATACGATATTAGAAGTTATTTGGGCGCAGTGTTACGTGGGCTCACTTATAATAAAGCAATAAATTTGGGTATTATACCTTTTATACAATAGTCTGGTATGTTTCTGTCTTTTTTATATTCAGAACGTATTTAAACATATCATGGATATTTTAACATCTTGTTATGATTAGTATATTACTGAAGCACCCGTAGCTCAACTGGCAGAGGCAATCGAATGCCATTACCAAGTTTAAGCAAAGGTCGATGCGGTCAGTCCTTGGATGGGTGACCAAAAAGTAGCATTCCATTTTGGGCGCTTCCGTGGGTCAAATAACACGTCAAATTGTAGGTCCCGGCTGTTTGTCATAGTACGGCAGTCGTTAAGCCATGTCAGGCCCTTAGGGCGGCTTGATGTACTCTCGACACCAGAGTTGGCCACTCTCATTCGATAAGAAGAAGAAGAAGTATATTACTTATATGTAAAACAAATGTAAACGTATTTTGGAGTCTTTGATGTCTAGATATTCGGGTCTGTGGTTTAAAAATCCTAACATTTTAATTTAATTTCAGGTTAGGTTTAAAATTAAATATCAAAGTTTAATATGAGCATAGTTTGCTGCTCATAAATTTACTAGCTTTAGTATAAAATTCACAATATCAATTTTATTACATAATAATTAGACCTCAAAAATCCAATCCTTTCGTAATTGTTATTAAAATAACTTTATGTCTTGTAATATCAAATGATAGCAGTATATTGTAATTAATGCTTGCCTAATCTGAAAACAGACATCAAAGTATTTGATAAAACTAGTTTTGTTATTTTGAAATGTTGTTTTGAACTTTTTATTTATGGTAACGTTTATAGCCAATAGTTTCAAAATATTGAAATGTCATCCAAATCAACTATAGTATGCCATAACTAATATCGTTCAAGCAAGCACTTTTTGTTGAGCAAGAGCCTTTTTTGAGTATTCACGCCAAGCCAGCTACAGAGGTGTATGACTAGACGGTCCTCCGAACTTATCGAAACATACGTGGGTTATGACGTTATTGCAAAGCAAATCCGTTCTTGCTTAAATATTTTAATTTTTGCCTCTACTAGCTTAAACGAGGCTGATGGTACACGGTTAGTCGCTCAGCAACTGATTTTACATTTGAACTACCCTCAAAGTTGCAAAACTTTCGTGACAACAAGGTTGGTTCCTTTATGAGACAGATATATCCAAATTAGGAGATCTCGTGACGTAGGTAGAGGGTCTCTATTAATAATGAAAGCACCCGCGGAGATGTGATTTATCTGTTTTGTACGTCTAATACTAATGGCATCAAACCCAATAGACAAGGTAAGTATGGCAAAATCCCAACTCACATTATGAAAAGCTTTGTCAAATATTTATTTATTTATAGCATCCAAGTGCTTGGTCAAATGAATATAAAAATGGTATGGCTGGCTCAACGTATCAGCATTGCCATCCAGCGTGGTAATGCGGCCAGCATGCTGGGTACGCTGCCCTCTGGTAGTGGGCTGGAGCACTTAGATTATCTTTAGGCTTTTCTAAAGATTTTCTAAGTGCCCCTTTTTGTAGTAGTTAGAAGTAGTATGTTTAGTTTTCCTTCACTTGTTTTTATATTTTAAAAATAAGTGACTGATAAGTTACCCAAAAATATGTGGGCGGCTTCCATGCAATACCATACCTACTTTGTGTTTTATTTAATATTAGCTTTGCCTATGCATGTTGGTGTTAATCAGTGAACTTATCATTTTACTGCTTTTATCGCAAAGTTTTAAAATTTGTGGAACGTAACATAATGTACGTTAATAAAAAAAAATTACTGATTACGTACTTTCCGATAATTGTGATTTGGATAGGGTTTGATCCGTGACTGAAATATGGTTAACGAATTAGTTTGTAAATAAGAGAGATATGATATTAGGAGTGTCTTTATTACATTGTCTACGTCTAATACGGTGCAGTAAATTTAACTTAATAAAGGGAGCACAATATACAGGGAGATTAGAGCTATAATGAAGCTCAATTAAATTATGTTTTTTTATGGGCAGAAGATTTTGATACTTTAATTAAATCATGATTCGTTTAATAAATGGCTCTAATTTATTATATATTATTATTATATATATATATATTATGTTTATTAATAATTATTATTAAGAAGTCTTCGAAGTTATAATTAATGTATACTTTTTCTATACATGCAACGGATAACATATGTATCTATATTAGAGAAGAGCAATAAGTTAAAAACAACTTGTATATACTCAATACAAATGCTATGCACCTACATATGTATACAATATATTGAATGATTGTAGCCTCACTAATTTCAATTATTCAAAAATAAATGTAGAAGACGGCCAGATTTACCAGCTTGATGTTTTGTACAGCTATCACGCACGCATAGTTATGTCAAAATGCTTTATTAATTAACTTTCAGGAGATAATGCGCTTTCTAAACAATAAAGTAGATAATGGTTTGAGCTGTTATGCTTAATTTTCTCACATTTGTGTTGCTCTCTGAACTGTCAAGACGTCGATTGTATAACCCGGAGACTGCGAACTATCCATATGTTCTCGTTAAAATTCGTTCTTTTTATACGTTCCACGCGGGTTAATCTGGATGCATCCAGTCTTACTATGTAGTCTTAAATGTTTACATCGAGTCTTATCTAAATATTTCTATCAAATTCATATAAATTAGTTCAGTATTTCAAGCGTGAAGGAAAAAAGAAGAAACATAGTTTAGTCTGACAACATAAAGAAGAAACATAGTTTAGTCTGACAACATGTAGTTGTGCCAGTTTATCCAAATCAGTTTAGTATTTAGCGCGAAGATAAATTATTATGAGATAAACTTTCTTCTCATTACATTTATTAGTACAAATATTATGTCATATATAAGATTTAGGAAAATATTCCATATAACATATTCCAGAGTTGTTGCATTACAATGACAATGAGACGTCTACTAAAAACAATGTCACAGAATGAGCGGCTTACGTGATGTACGATTTACTTTCGCGAAGTGATGCTAATGGTTGTATAAATTATTGAAATTAGCGCTATTCTGCCTGTTTGACGGAGCTTTAGGTATAATTAATTGAACTAATTGTCTTAGTTAGTTGATTTAGCTGATAATATATGCTTCTGTCAGGTAAACGCATAGTTCACCTTGTAAAATTATGGTGTTTTAATGTTTTAAATTGTACATTTTTTAAAGTAGTTTAAACAATCTAATTGTGTTGTGGTTTTTGATAAAAGGTAGCGTTGTGATTTTAGTCTCTATCCTAGTAAAATTTTACTCTAATAGCTAAGCTTGTACAGTTCTATAAAATACCATGTATTGTTAACTATATAAAATAAGTGATATTTTTACACATGATTTTGTTTTTGCATAAGTTCGTAGGTGGTACATAGATTTTTTTAATTATAAAAATACAACGTTTGCTACCCTTACAACAGATAACACAAATTGCGATTGCAATCTAATATACAATTAAAATCATTAAATAATCAAATACAAGCATAATTTACCCCGAAATATGATTTACCTCAAAGCGCAAAGATACATCATAACACACCAACCAAGCCTGAAAGTTACGATCCGGGTAAAAAGCATTTTTTTCAGCTCCAGTATACTTCAGTTACTACAAGGAACGCACCAATCCCTCAAAAACTGGCTACGTTGAGAGCTTCTATTATTCACCGAATGACTCCGAATGACTCCGTTATGCAGAGCATGGCCCATTTCAGCACACTCAGGTGCGGTGATAAACCCACAGGAGTCTTAAATACGGGGTTAGAAGCAAGATTGAAGATTTTCAAGGTAAAAACATGGCGGTATAAATTGGTTTCATACAATATTTAAAAACTAAGAAAAGATGTATTTATATCTAGTTACAAAGTTGCACGCGGTGTGTTGGCATCCGGACGAGAAATATCTGTATCCCGGATACCAACGTCTTCCCGTTATACATGTTATATTGTTATGTAGCAATATAGTAAAATTACAAATGAGGGTTAGTTTAATAAATTAGTTATTAACAAGTTAACGTAGTTAGAAATAAAAAGTTGCTAAATTTAATATATAGTGTTTAAATTTCAAGCCTCGTATTTGTTCGAGTACCAATAAATAACTAAATAAATACTTAGTCACTGATTTCTTATATTTCGGAATTCAAATACATCGTAGGGTTAATGTACAAAGAGAAACGAAGACATGATATTGAAACACTCGAGGTGCAACATAGTAAACAAGTTGAATCTATAAATAGCCAGAGGCGCAAGCGGTGGGTCGGATATGTTAACCCTTTTCTTGGCGCGGTTTACTGATGTGGACATAAATGGATTACATAATAGGAAGTATTTGACCATTTATATTTGAAGTATATATGTTTTTTTTAATTCGTTTAAATGATTTGATGTAGTACTTACTAAGTAGAATTGTACTTTGAAAAAAAAAAATATAAATGAGTTTGAGTTGGGCTGGTTTATTTAATTGTGAGGTATTAAATTTAAATGTGTATGAATATTGGTTAGTTTGATATATTTGTCTAGTTTAATAGACACGAGACATACATATACATATATATTCAGGCTTTTGAACATAAGGTCATTTAAAAACACAACCGAACAAGGGACAGTGTGCAATTGTACATGTCTGCATGGAAATTGATCTGGCTTTTGAATGAGGCAGTCAACTTACAAGCGGAACCTTTCTGTAATTGTTTAAGTTTGTATGTAATTCAATGGTCAAATATAAGAAACTTGTGCTGTTTATCAGTAAATTAAATATAAAGAAACTATACACATATATAGAAAAAGTATTATAAACCTTCTAGACTATTTATTGGATATTGGTTTCATGTGACATGTAATGAGTACTTCTGTATATCTGAAACATCCTCGAAATTAAATTAACAGAAGCAACAATCTTATTAGTAATCCAGTAGTTCTGACATAAAGGTGGCTGAACCTTAAAGCCTAGCCAAGTAGTCGCCGTCGGGCCAGCGCTAAGAAATTGTTAATGAAAGTGGTTACAGACGCTTTGCATAAACCTGGTAAGCTTACCACAGACATTGCGGTTTGGGTTGAAGCTATTTCAAGTATTCAGTTTAATATGCTACGTAAAATGTCTTCACATTATCATTTAATGTCTTATTTAAAACCAAAAATGTAAAGCTAGAAAAAATATGTGAATAAAATAATGTTGTATTACCAAAAAACTGTACCCAACATATTTCTTTTTTATGGTCGTTTAAATATCTAAACACGTAATTCACTACAAAAACACCTACAATACATACCTTCGATGTACCATTGATTCCCTGCCCATTTTTTGTAAGATAACAGAAAAGATTTTGATTACGCTAAATTAGCTTTATATACAAAATATGTAAAATATATCTACATTTTTGGTCGGGGTCATCACGATGCTCAGCATTGAGCTATCGCCTAGAGGAGGAGGATAAATATTATATAAGAAAAAAACGTTTAAACTTAAAAACAAAGATATATTTACATAGATAAATTTTACAAAAATTTAACATACCCTCTATTCAGTTCTATTACGATAAATTTAATTAGATTAAAAAATATAAGAGCTACAAAAGCCAAGTCTGGTCCCATTACCAAAATTTCACCTTTGCAAAGGATTCCTCCATTATTTTGGTCTGTACTCGTAAAAGCAGCATTTGTATGAAATGAGTTGCACCAAGTATGCGTAACCAGCATCAGCCACTGCAGAAGTCGTTACTGTTAATTTCATCTGCTGGAGTAATCTCAGCTTCTAAATTGCAGCGGTCTGCGACACAATTTTGTTTAACTGGCACTAGATTACTTTTTGTGACCTGTATTTTGGCTGTACATATAACTGGTAGGTAGGTACATACTTCATTTAAAGTTGCCATAGCGGCGTTGCAAAAATGTTAAAACAAACTATGGTGGTCAATAGGCTGAAAATTTGCTTAGTTTTTAAAATTTACACTGACGGTCAGTAAATCAGATAATCCATGTACATTCTACGGATTTGTTACCTCAATCCTGGTATCACTGACCAAAAGTTTGTTTACAATTAGTTAATAATTAGCAATACATACATATTTTTGTAATCTTTTTATATATATTTAGGACAGTATAATTATGTTATAAAATCGTAAAATCAGTGTAAATATAGGCAAAGAAGCCTGCTGCGGCGGGAGGTACTGCAGTCTTGCAATTCAGGACCCTTGAGGTACCTTGTACAAGACTCAGTTAACCATACCAACGTATGACACCGACGTAATTTATGTAAATTTTTATTACTCAAAGCTGTACCTACAACACTGTATTTTATGCACAATAAACAAAAAAATATTATAAAAAAAAGAAAAAAGTTTACACTTTCCTAAGATCATTATTATTAACTTAATTTTCATTTATGTTTTTCAGTGTTGGATATTTCCATACCAAAGATTGAATATAGGATTTATGACTTTGTTTTAGATATTTTAGCAGTTTGACACACATACTTACAAATAATATTTACTAAAAAAAAACAAAACCGACTTCAAGTCTACTGTCATTTACATTTTCTTCTTTCATATATGCATTACATACATACCTATTATTGTATACATTTATATATATATATTAGATTACTTTAATTGTGTTACTTATCTAATGATTTACACTTGCTTAGTTGTTAGAGGACCACAATTAATATATCCGAGGACATAATATGTCTTTCTTGAAGGACGTGTGCGCCCACTACAATGCATCTTCACGAGGTCACCTAGGGGTCTTCAAATCTAGAGTAAATATGTAGGTTTCTTCTAGGCAAGCGTGCTACATCTTAGACTATAGCGGTTCTTAACATCAGGCAGGCTATAGTCAAAAGTAAGCCTACTTCGTGTAAAAAAAACCCCGTTAAGAATTAATATTCTGGGGGGAGTCATGATCCTCTGCCAAGAGGGAATACTACTCAAAGCGAGAAAGTGAATGCCATTGAAAATCTTGGTAATATCACGAGATTTTTTATTGGTGCTTCTTGCTTTTTCTTTTCAAAGTGACTTTAATATGATTTTCCAAGTGTCTAAAAGTTGGAACAGCAAAGGAAATCACACACGCTTTGTAGACAAGTCAAAATCTCGATGTCGGGCAAAGTTGGCGATTGTCCGGAGTAGCGTGGACGTGACCCTGCCACTCAGTTTTATTATCCCACAGTACATAAGTTTCATATCAAAAGTGTGGATTGGCAGCTGATATATAAACCAAGCGACTATTTCTTCAGAGGGTTGTTTGATTTTTGGTCTATAACCATGGTTAAGCCGGGTTTTAAATTGAAACACAGTTTACTTAGGTGGCAAGAAGTGAAAGTTGCAAGCCTCAAAGTAAGAGTCGTCGAATCCAGCATAAACAAATGAATTGAAAACTTTTTGTCACGTAGCAGTTATTGAATTAAGGTCAGGAAATCAGAATATAATTCGATATCAAAAGTGTATGTAGGAAAAGTTACTCATAAAAATACAAGTAAATTCTTTTTTTATTAAAAAACTACAATTGACAACAATAGCAAAATTTTCCGCGTGCTTCTTTTGTTTTGCAAGCTTACTTTGCACTTGTTTAACGATGAAGGAAAACTTCGTGAGGATACCGACATCTTTGAGGACCACAATATCCGACGACATGTGTCTTCCGTGGATGGACCTAGGCGCTCACCACGACGTCAGCCCATGAAAACTCTTCTAAAGAATTAATTCTGCGGCGGAGTCACGACCCTCAGTCATGAGGAAATGCTACTCAAGAGAAGCTTGCTTTAATGCTGTCACCTACTCTACAATCGTACAGAGCACATAGTTTGTAAAATAAAATCTCAACTACTTCTTCCCAGCACACTTGAACGAGGCACACCGGATTGCTCTTTTGTTTCCATGCAAGGACCGCGCGAAATTTTCATGGTCCGAAGACGTGAGGCGACTCCCGAACCGAACTGAGTGCATCAAGCGATGGTATCACACACACGGGATGTCTCATTAATTCATCTAATGAGAAAATGAATTGATTAATAATAAAATAACGAATTATCGTTAAAACGACCTTTAAGTCGGCACTAGTTACGGTTGTCCACGTAGCAACGGAATCGATCTAAATTATTGGGATACCCAAAATGGGTGTAGAGCGGGGCTCGAAAATGTTGTTTTGATTATCTAGTAGGCAAATTGTTGTATTTTTTATTCGTGTAAGGCTTTTAGATAACTATAATGAAAATCTGATTTACGGAAATTGTATGATATGACAAATTAATGGTTAAACAGTTGCTGTGTACACATGCTAACATGGCTGCTGCCCGATCAATATATTTTATAATATATTAAAATAAACTTATATAGATGTCATAATATAGGTGTCATTGGTTTGTATTGTCTATAAAATGAAGTCTTGGGTGCAGTTACGGACGCTAACGGAATAAAATGTGAACCTGCAGGTGACTGAAGTCCTGTTTTTGTAGCCTGGGAGTGATAACCTGGAATGGCTTGCACTGGGAGGTGTGAAAGTTTTTAAAAATTAACGATGGGTTATTGACCCAGGATTAATGCTATTTATGTGGTAAGACTAAAAATAAAAGGAAACCGTTTTACCGTTTTGTTTTCGTCAAATTGGAGGTGGTTACAATAAGCCAGTCATATTGTTAGAGGATGGCATTGAGCATCTGATCATCAAGTTTTTCGGTATGGAGGTAATATAAAGTTTCGAAAAGGCTTTGTTTTATCTCGACATGATACCAACGAAACAAAATACAGCAGAGACTACACACTAATTAAAAACTGTCTGTCACTGTCCATTTGTCCATCGAACTTTCAATGTGGTACAAATAAAATAAAAACCAAATACTCTGCACAACATTGAACGTGAACATATAACTGCCACACTAAACAGAAATTAAGAACGTTAATTCAAAATTATTTAAATTCCGAAATTTTAAACTACTAGGTATGTATCATATTTATAAACATTAAACAACATTAAACCGTATGTTGGAAGTCTATTTCAATAGTTGGCTAGTTTTGTGCTTCGGCAGTAGTTTTGAGAGCAAATAATAAGTTCCTGGGAACACCTGCGTAGTTTCGATAAACTAGACAAAGCGGAAGTTGAGTTCAGTTTGCTGGCAAAATAAGTTATGGAGTCAAGTTCTGATTACTGGAGAAAAATGCTAACGAGTGCAGTCTTCTTCTTTTTGAGTGTCTGAATCAAATGTTTTTTAAGTTTTTAAACTGAAAAATCCATCCACCAAATTGCCAGGAGCTATAGCCATGAACATCTCATTCATTCCTTATTAATTTATTAGGTTGGTAACGTTTTAATTAACATGCACATTGTATAATATGTCATTAAAGATATACTTCAGTAAATGGTTCTCAATATGTTGTACTATCACATTACTTATTTTGTAACTATTAATTAATGAATTTTTATTTTATTTACGTTTTAACTAAGTTAATTAATAAATATATGCTAAATAAATAATTTCACTACGATTATATAGCAATGAAAAATCTTTTTCTCATGGCAGCTGTGTGAAAGTTTCTTTATTGTAAACTTATCAATTTTTATTTCAAAACTATTCTAATAAATATTCCGGGAAAGACTGTTTCCATCTTAGTACAGACTTGTAAAAAAAAAAACATGCCTGTCAAATGTAAAAAAATGCTAGTTCCCATTATGCATTCAAACTGAAACCGTCATTCAATAATACGCAGGCACCCATTTGTTAAAATTGAGAGTGAGTGATAGGTTCTCTCGTATGAATTACTTAACTAAATGTGTTTCCTGTGTTTTGGCTCATCGCTCAATCTTCGTTCATTTCAATATTTCCGATGTACTTTTGTAGAATAGACGGTGTAATCGAGATACCTATGTGATGCAAATCTTATTGTATTCTATCGAATAGAATAGAATAGAATAGAATAGAATAGAATAGAATAGAATAGAATAGAATAGAATAGAATAGAATAGAATAGAATAGAATAGAATAGAATAGAATAGAATAGAATAGAATAGAATAGAATAGAATAGAATAGAATAGAATAGAATAGAATAGAATAGAATAGAATAGAATAGAATAGAATAGAATAGAATAGAATAGAATAGAATAGAATAGAATAGAATAGAATAGAATAGAATAGAATAGAATAGAATAGAATAGAATAGAATAGAATAGAATAGAATAGAATAGAACAGAATAGAACAGAACAGAACAGAACAGAACAGAACAGAACAGAACAGAACAGAACAGAACAGAACAGAACAGAACAGAACAGAACAGAACAGAACAGAACAGAACAGAACAGAACAGAACAGAACAGAACAGAACAGAACAGAACAGAACAGAACAGAACAGAACAGAACAGAACAGAACAGAACAGAATAGAACAGAACAGAACAGAACAGAACAGAACAGAACAGAACAGAACAGAACAGAACAGAACAGAACAGAACAGAACAGAACAGAACAGAACAGAACAGAACAGAACAGAACAGAACAGAACAGAACAGAACAGAACAGAACAGAACAGAACAGAACAGAACAGAACAGAACAGAACAGAACAGAACAGAACAGAACAGAACAGAACAGAACAGAACAGAACAGAACAGAACAGAACAGAACAGAACAGAACAGAACAGAACAGAACAGAACAGAACAGAACAGAACAGAACAGAACAGAACAGAACAGAACAGAACAGAACAGAACAGAACAGAACAGAACAGAACAGAACAGAACAGAACAGAACAGAACAGAACAGAACAGAACAGTCGTCTCGTTTCAGCTGAAGGATAATGATATGATCACTGCCCATAGGGTTGCTAAACTCCATAGGGAGTCTCCTAGGCCACGCTCGATCATCGCCAGACTGGCAACACCACGGATTCGAGATGAGTTTTTGGCCGCAGTTAAAACCTTCAACAAGAGCAACTCTCAGAATAAACTCAATACTTCACACTTAAAAATCTCAGGAGATAAGGGACCGATTTATGTAGTTGAGCATCTCTCACCTGCTAATAAGCAGCTACATGCAGCTACCAGAGCGGCCGCATCAGCGAAAGGCTATATGTTTGTCTGGGTTCGTAATGGCCGAGTTTTTGTACGGAAAGACATCAAGTCCAAGCCCGTCCTGATTAAAGATTTGGATTTTGTCCACTCTTTATGAGACAGTCACATCGGTCAGCTTAAAGGTTTACTATCAAAATGTAAGAGGTCTACGAACTAAAGTCACAAAATTGTATAGAGAAGCTTTAGCATATGATTATGATTTGATTATTTTAACAGAGTCTAATTTAAATGATACTATTTTTGATGGGGAACTTCTAGATAGTCGTTATAATGTATTTCGCCGTGATAGATCAAATAGTGGTTCTAAAAAAGATGATGGTGGTGGTGTTCTTATTGGAGTTCTTGCTAAGTATCAGGTTGTACGAAATTTTTCCTGGGAATCTGATTGTGAAGATTTGTGGCTTACTCTTATGTTGAGTTCTGGGAGTCAAAATACAAGTATAAACATTTGCGCTACCTACTTGCCTTCTCCTCTAAATTTTGAAAATCTCAAATGTTTTTGGGATAATACTAGTTTGGTTATGAGTAGTATGGTCCGCAATAATTCAAACACCTTAATTTTGGGTGATTTTAATTTTAAGAAAATAAGTTGGGTCTTAGATTCTAGAACTAACGTTTTAACTCCTATTCATGGATCAGGAGAGTGCGATACTTTCTTGGTCGATGTCTTGGCTTTTAATAGTTTGTCACAACATTGCAACATTCTTAATGGCAATGGTCGCGTTTTGGACCTTGTAATCAGCAATTTTGATGAGGATAAAGTTTCAGTAGTTGAAAATAAAAATCCTTTGCTTGACATCGATTTCCCGCACCATACATCGTTTTATATTTCCATTAAATTGAATAACTATAAACCACTCAAGCCTGGTGAAATAATTCTTTATAATTACTATAAATCTGATTATACTACAATTAACCAACAGCTTTCTGAAATAAACTGGAATGAGGAATTAGTTGCATTTTCCCAGGTTGATGATATGGTGGATAAATTTTACGAATTGTTCATGCCGGTACTGAATTCAAATACTCCACGTCGCCCTATTAGTAATAGTCGCTACCCTGTCTGGTTTTCAACCCCTCTGATAAAATCTCTGAAAGAAAAGGCGAAGTATCATAAGCAGTTTAAAAAGTATAATAATCCCAGGGACAAATCAGCATTTGATCTTGCAAGAACGCGCTGTGATTTACTTCTCAAGGAGTGTTATAAAAAATTTAAAAACAGCTCTGAATTAATTCTAAGTAAGAATCCTAAACAATTTTGGCGCTATGTAAATAATCTTAAGAGTAGTCGAAGTTCAGTACCTGATCATATGTTTTTAGGGATTAAATCAGCGATTGGTGGGCAAGACATTTGTGATTTGTTTCTGGAGCACTTTAATTCGGTTTACAAGTTAACAAATAGTTCATTGACACAGCGACCGGACAATAATTCTATTTATGACCATGGTAGCTTTTCACCTTTATGTAGTGTTCGTATTGAGGTAGCAGATGTTTTTTATGCTCTTAAATTATTAAAAATTAAGGGAGCAGGTCCAGACTCTATTCCTTCCATTGTTCTTAAAAGTTGCGCAAAGAGCTTAGCTATTCCCCTCACTATAATATTTCGAGCGTCCTTAAAAAGTGGTGTCTTTCCTACTAAATGGAAAACGGCTTTCATAAATCCCATTCATAAAAAAGGTGATGTAGCTAGGGTCGAAAATTACAGACCTGTGTCTATTTTATCTGGTATTGGTAAGTTGCTTGAGTCTCTCGTAGTTAAACAAGTCCGTTGGCATGTGTCGCATCTATTAAATGATCACCAACATGGGTTCCTTCCAAAAAGATCGACAGCGACGAATTTAACTACTTACGTGTCTGACATAATGCAAGTTTTAGACAGGGGGGGGGAGGTACACGCGATCTACACTGACTTTAGCAAAGCCTTTGACTTAGTGGACTTTGAGCTCTTATTGGCTAAACTCTACAAGCTGGGCATACACGGCTCTCTTTTACGATGGTTTAGCTCTTATCTTAAAAATCGATCTCAATTGGTGGTTGCTAAGGGCTTTAAATCAGTGCCAGCTACAGTTCCTTCGGGAGTCCCTCAGGGATCACATCTTGGTCCTCTACTGTTTATTATATTTATTAATGATCTTCCATTGCACTTAGATTCCAGGTCAAAGCTTTTCGCCGATGATTTAAAACTATATAAAACTATTAGATCGAGAGATGACGTGTTAGCCCTTCAGAGTGATGTAGATAAGTTGAGCAGGTGGTGTGATCACAACGGAATGGCATTAAACTCATCTAAATGTTTTTACATACGGTTCTCTCGCAAGCGTTCACCTTTTCCAGCATCTTATGCCATCAAAAATGAACAGCTGAAAGAACTCTCCTCAATTCGTGACCTAGGAGTAATCGTTGATAGGAAATTGAACTTTAGAGAGCACATTGATCAAGTAATTAAGTCTTCTTCTAAAATGTGTGGTTTTGTAACTAGACAGTTAAAAATCTTTAAAAATCCTAGTCTTTCCATACAGCTCTACAATAGTCTAGCTCGTAGCATTCTGGAGTATTGTAGTGTTGTCTGGAGCCCAAGTTACAAGGTCCATTCTTATAGGCTTGAAGGTGTTCAAAAAAGATTCCTATATCATGTATCATTTATGGACAACATGTGTAAATTGCTGACTTCATATCAATCCCGCTTGAACCATTACGGTGTTACTACATTAGAGAAACGTAGAAAGATCAATGATATTATAATGTTGTCTAAAATGCTTCATGGTAAAGTCTATTGTCCTGAATTAGTAAGCATGTTGACACTTAGGGTTCCCCGCCCAAATAGTATCCTTGTCAATAGGAACACTTTCTTTTTGCCTCATCCCAAAACAAATTTGCTAAAGCATTCGCCTGTGTATCGGATCTGTGATTCATATAATAAAATTAGGAATGAATTAGATATTTTTTGTAACATGTCCTTGAACCTATTAAAACGAAAACTTTATAAATTATTGTAAATAGTACCTAGTAGTTTTATTTTTATTGTGTGGTGATGATGTGTTTTCTACTGTACTGTTCTACTGATGAGTTATGTGTTGTATTAGATTTAGGGTAAATTACTACTTAATTTGTTATTTTTAATTGTACTTATAATGTTTGTTCCTCATGTTAGATAATGTAATTTTTATTTGAATTTGTATTGCATGCTTAGAAAATAGGGTATTTTTATTTGCTAGATTTAATATGTATGTTAGGTTCACTTTTAGAAGAAATTGTACGACCGTATGTTTAGCTATGATATTATTTTAAGTTAGTATTAGTACATTTTTAGTTTAGTGAACTTATAACAATAAATAAAAAAAAAAAAAAAAAAATACCTAACATCCTCTATCTGTAATTTTTACTTAATTTTAAGTATAATATTGTAAAAGGCCTCTCAGTGTTGGCTCCGGCCCCACTGATGCCTTAAAAATACCGGGCGTAAGGCCCGAGAGTCTGTGAAGAGAAATAAAGAAAATAATAATAATAAATATTTCGGGACATTGCACACAGCGCCATCTAGCCCCACACTAAGCAAACGCTTGTGTCGTGGGTACTAGATAACGGATATAATACTTATATACTTTTCTTTTGTAAATAACAGTTCAATTAATTTTTATTCTTTAGAATCCTCGTTGTTTATCAATTGAGTAACCACTTTTTTGGCACCGTATTAACTGAAGAAAATATGATTATTTACAGTAAAAATCAGTCCCAATCCAACCTTAAATAGCCTACATTTCTTCAAAATAATCTTGTCATGCAAAGAAAACACTTTAAGATGAAACTAAACAATAAAATCTCCATCGAGTTTCACGTAAAAGAACATTCCGAGAACTCGCAGCACGAGTAGGTACCAAGGCTGTGGATACAACTTTACAGTCTTTTATCAATAAATGTCAATGTAAGTAAATATGTAACTCCAAGAGAAGAGTCAATACAGTATTATAACTAGTGCGCATGCCAGATATATCATAATTATGATTACTTAAGCTTGAATTAATTAATTGGTTAAGATAAATATATTTAGTTAAACTTGTAAGTACATATATTTTTTTAAATATTTTTTTTAACACATGTCAGTCAGATTTTTACACATTAACTAATAGTATGGTCCAATATAGTGCATACTTGTACTGGAATGGATCTGGGTTTCAGACAAAAAATGTCAATAAATTAAAAATACCAGAGGATTTCCATGACATTTGATGGCCAATTTAAAAAGTAATTCTCACCTAATTTAAGGTTCTTATAGGTAATATATCTCTAACTCAAATGTTGTGTTGATCTAAACTTCTAAGCATTAGTTTGAATAGATGTTTTACTACAAACGAGTTCATTGTATATTCAGGTTTCAGACATTAAAATAAGATACACATATACATACATACAAATAGAAATATTCAATGTTACAATCTACACCCTGGCCTGTTAGCGTAGTTGGTAGTCTGCCTTTTAAATTGCGGGTTCGATCCCCGCATGACATATGTAAATATTATGAATTTTAAGTTTGTAACTACTTGTGTTGAATCTGGTCGTTTCCATTGTATAATAAGTATGTATTTACGAAAAAAGTATATAAATATCATACCCGTTGTTTAGTCCCCACGACACAAGCGTATGCTTAGTGTGGGGCTAGATGACGCTATTTGCAATTTACCAATTTTTTTATTTTACAGCAGTGTAACCTAGCTTTACAAAATACGGCAGCTGTCAAAGGCTCAAGATTCTAGATATAGCGCATTGCTTTGAGTCTCAGTGGATAGAGCCCTAGCCATCGACATAGAAGGTGCGTCATATTTTGAACGCGGAGAGCATATTATACTTGTTTCAAAGAAACAGGCGAGTGGTGGTCTAGCGTAACCGTACCTTATTCAAAAAAATACCAAACTACCTATATTATCATCATCACAAATTTAAGGGTGAGGCCCTTGTTTGTGGAGCATGCGCCATATTTTCCGATCTTCTGCCGATTCCTTGACCTCCTCATACGACATGACACCTGCCTTCTTCTTTACTCGGTCCATATTATGACCTCTTTGGCCATCCTCTTTTTTTTTACGTGTGATAGGTTTACATTTGACTACAGCCTGCCTGATGTTAAGCATTGCTGCAGCCTAGGGTGTAACACGTTTACCTAGAAGATACCTATACCTCCTCTACTAAATTAATAAGCTATAATATTTTTTAAATAGCCAAATTTCTTTAAACAAGCGAAAATGTTTTATTCGGCACTTGTTCCCCGATATTACATAAGTAGTATATTCTTAATAAACTGTGGTACTATTTTATTGTTTTAACTTCAGAAGAGGAGACAAGACCTGTCTTTTACAATACAATGTTAATAGTGTAAGCAATATTGATGTTGACACTATACTCCGTCTTCCTATTTATAAAACTTTGAAATAGTTATAAATGGAAATAATAGATAGTAAATAGAATAAACCTTGCCCGCAGATTCCGACTTGAGTGAGTTTAGTATATTATTTGTAAGGTTGTATATATTCTAGTTTATATAGTTGTTAATTTATAGTATTTTTAAGTTTATTATAAGGTTTAGTTTTTAATTAGTTAGGTACGATTATTTCTCTATGTGTTTTATAAGTTGTTTTGAATAAAAGTCACCTTGTTATCAAATACGTAAATAGAATAAGATATAACATTTTATGTACCAATTGTTAAATATAAACTTCGTTTATGTGCTTGGAATTTTGGTTCTTTAGTTAATTCCAAAAAGCTATAGCAATAAGGCATCCAATATTTATATATTTTTTTATTAAATATAATAAAATTTAAATCTAAACACAAACCATTCTAGGAAATTATCATTTCAAATACAAAATATTATATATACATACCTACATATATTTATACGTAAGTAAAGATACAATTGGTACGTCGAATAATATAAAAAATGAATAAATTTTAATGAAAACATTCATTTATTCAAAATAAAAAAACAAAATCAAAATAGTTCATTCATAAATACAAACGTCACTTTTTTAGGGAAATAATATAACGTTTCGAATGAGAATCGTTTTCAGCTTTCAGATACATACGTGGTCGTAATCATAAAATTAAGTTCACCATTACAAGTACTATTTCAACAACAAACATTTTATCTCACGCTTGTTTTATATGTATTGTACATGGGATGATATATTAGTCGTCGTAAAACGCAGAGTCGAGATAAACACAATAAATTACAGTACTTGAAGTTAGCTGTTTAATGCGCAATTTAAAACTAATAATAATATTAACGTTGACGTAATATTAACGTTATTAATACCATGTATATTTGACACCCTGATCCCTGCCAGGTTACCTGGAAGAGATTTGAGCTATAATATCGTTGATTAGGACACTCATTTTAAGTTTTGTGTGTTTTATTATGTTTTTTTATTGTATGTTGGTATTTTTAATAAAGTGTTATCTATGTACATCTAATTATTGTCTCTTCTGTAGAAATTAATTACTATCTATTACCCGTTGTTTTAAATGTATGCATGTATGTAATCAAAATAAATCAATCAAAATCAAATCTTTTATAACTGGAAGTAGCTAGTACCAACGTTGTTGTGTAAATTTTTGTTCGTTTTTGACAGTGGCGCTATTTGGACACAAAAAATATATCACATTATATTTAAAGAGAGGGATGACAATCCTTGTTGTATTATCGTTCAAAAACGTACATATTTCTACTACCATTGATCATTCGATTGATTGATCGATGTATGATTTCGTAAATTATCGTTCCTTTAATGGCACCCGCGTACAAAAAAACACTAAATGATACTAAACTTTACTTAATTCATACAAAAATTATTAACCTATTACATTCATAAGAGTAGAACCAAACCAATGCTTCACCAATTTCAAAAGCCATGTAACTGACTCAACCAAGCCCCTGTGATAAAAGTGCGCCCGTTAGAAGAGAAGAGAATAGAACAAAAGGGTTTGGTTACAATGGACTGCGCATTTGACCAACTTTTAATATCGCTGGCTTGGAATAAAGAACACCTCTGGAGAGCTCATTTAGGCAAATTATGCACGTGCTCGGAAAAGAAAAAGTGCACCCGCAATGCTAAAACTGCAGTAGACTGCGAGGTCAAGATACCTTTGAGAGATTTAATTTGGCTTTGTGTTTTTTTTATATTTATTCTCATCTAGGATACGCAACATCATTGTCAAAAAAACGATGTGTTATAAAAACTAATAATAAAAGTAATTAATTTAGATTTCTGTGTAATCTGAATTTAAAAATAAAGACTCATTATTATATTAACTCCGGTTCAATTTATTGTTGTAATTCCGCCAAATAATATATACTTATATAATATGTATAGATAGTGTTTTGTAAGTTTATGGTACCTATAATACCGATACAAACAGCATTGTTTTTCGGCGGAATAGCAAAGGAACTGCAATCACACTGAAAGTAAAAAGATTGTTGTACGCCTGCTGGTAAGCAAAGTCGCATGTATAAAACTAGTCATATCACTATTGCAGTGCTCAAATTATTCGTTATAATGCGCAATATTTTCTTCATAAAATATAAAAAAGATAGTTTTATTTACTCATATTTTAATAAACTATTTAAACCAAGAGTTTTTAAACAAACTGTTGCAAAATGAATACGTATATACACAAAAGGGTAAGTTTATTTGTGCATGTCGGTTTCAGGGCGCGAAGATAACGCTTCCAAATAGTCTGAAACGATAACAATAATCGTTTCCACTCACTTCCATTCCCTGGGCAACTGTGAAGCTTTAAGAGAATTAAATTGTGGATCCATTGCGTAGATATCTAGTACCTATATATATACTTAGCTATGTAGATATGGTAGGTTGTGGGTCTTTGTACGAGCTTGGGGTTAAAAATATACATAAAATGTAAAGGTAAAAAATCAAAAAGTCTAGAAAACTTTGTCTGTCTGGGTGGTTAGTTGATCAATGTTTAGATTTTTAGGGGAAAAGGATTTAAAAATGTCTAAGTAATACTTTCATATATTCGAGATCATAAACATTGCAGGATCGATGACTTGACGTAGAAATGTTATATCGTTTTTGTTGTTGTTGTTAATTATCCAAAGCATTTTGATGAAATACTATTTGATTTGATACAACTCACTCATATTATAAAACTAATAATTAATTAGTTTCTTTATAACGATACTCTCTAACGATCTCTAGCATAAATAGAATGCGCCCGCATTTTTCAGGGCACATAAACGTTTCTAAGATTCCGCAGAGGTTTGCACAAAAATTGCATTCTCTCAGTACGCTCATTAGTCAGTGCCAGAGTGAATTCTTTCGGCTATTTCTGAATTTGTTGCTTGGCTTGTGGGGAAATGTGGTGCAGTTTTTGTACCTCTTTTTACGGTGGCGGGTTAATGCAACAGAATTGATGCATATAAAAATTTGTACCTACGAGATAAAATTACGAATATATACAACAAAAACGTAGAATTCAATTGCTTTCTAGAACAAATTAATACCTTCATCATATTTCATCATTAATGGGCGGTTTTTTCCCTCTAGTTCAAGTGCCAATCTAGGCCAAGTTTGTCATCATCATCTGCTGACAGATCTCAAATACAATTTTTTTACTATAATATATTACAAATAAAAAAAAACATCAACCTGCAAGGTATAAGGAGGGATAAAGTTCATCGAATACAAAAAGTATTTATTTTATTCTGAGCTTCCTACATGGTGTCCGTTATTTGGTATTCCATCTCCAAAGTTATCGTTCTTTGTAGCCGAGTGTTGTGAAGACGCCATGCCAATGTTTTGGATAGATCGGGGACCGTTAGCACTTCAGTGTATTCCCCTGCAAAGATGCTTGACTTCCTAAAGTAGGTTGTATAGTCGGACTTTGTTTTAAACACAACGCTTAAGACAAGTAACAATGTTATATTTATTTAATATACAAGACTAGTGAATGTCTGCGGCTTCCGTTTATTTGCAATAAAAAATCATGTTAATTAAAATCTAAACTGATTATCGGGGAAGTCACATACGCATTAAAACAATAGGTATTTTATTATTTTGTGAGCATAGTCCCGTCAAATGTTTTTATTGGAATGAAGGTGACAAATCAAACGCAGTTGCTTTTACTTGGTTCATCATAATTTGACCAATGATCTCGTTTAAGCATACGTAAATAAAATAAAAATTAATTTAAATAAAAAAAACTAAATTTCTACTTCTCTGTGACATATAACAATAAAAAACTTAAACACTAATTGTATAGATTAAATGTTGGTAATGTTGTTACGCATACGTACATTACAGAAAATACCTATAATATTGAAAAAAAAAGTTTTACAATGCGCGGGGTGGAAAACACACTTTTTTATTTTACAACCTACAGCATAAACATCATCGTTGTCTTAAATTAGGACTACCGCACTAAATTAAGAACATAGAACCAGTTGACTCGGTTCGGTTACCACTAAACTAGCACAACCGATCCAAGTCAAGACGTAGTCATGGTGAGTGAACACTGTGTACTGAAGTCCGGCTGAGCTACTGCAGCTAGAACCAATATTGACAAACAAGTCAGGTTTAGTTAGGTTAGAACTGACGGCGAGGTAAACTATACAACTACATATTATATTAACAGTGGATGTTGATTTGTCTTATTATACACAAAACACAATTCTGCTACGCGCCATCCTCATACTATAAAAAAAACCACCAATAGGAACTAACTAAGATACCTGAAGCTATCAGCATAAAAATATATTCCCAAACAAACAAGCTCCATCGATATAACGTACCTATTTTTGCTCCAAGTTCCGAACAGCGCTCCGTCCCCCAAGAATATGATCCATAAATATTTGTCCACTCAATTCCAAGTTCGGTGGACGTTTGGCCGCACCACCACTTTGGGAACTATAACTCAGTTAGTGCTCTCCAGAGGGCACCAGCGCCATCTTGGATACCAACTTTAGTGGAAGCAATTAAAAGTAACTGTTTATGTGGAGAAATCGATTATAATGGTAGCAACAACGTTAAACACGAAATAAACTTACCATTACAAAACAAACTAGAGGTGGACAGATAAATATATTTATAACACAAATGTGGGCATGTGTCCACCGAAAGAGTCGGTAAAAAAACTATCTAGAGGAAGACGGTGTAAAAAGTGTCTTGGTCAAAAGGTTTCGCATTCAGGCCGCATGGGTGCGCCGGATTATCGTGACTTGTGGTATGATTGTAGTATGTGACTTAAAAAGTAAATAATTAAACTTACTGGGTCAGCACGCTCCATCCTAGCCCGTAATGATTGCTTACCATCAGGCGAATTACAATCAAGTGCAAACCCATTTCTTGTTAAAAAAGTGATATAAGTTACCTACTTTTAACTCGAATCAAAGCAAGACAAGCCGGGGCCACCATTAGCTACAAGAATAAAAAGCTTGGCTTCTCAGCTATCACAAAAATAAAAAATCTGGCAATTACTTTATTCCTAGGATTTCTAACTGCCTTATCCTACTATTGTAGAAAAGATCGCTATTCTAAAGCAGCTCTGATTTTATTTGTTCATTCTTTCTATTTCATAATAATACGAAAATAATTATAGCTTGGATCTCATTTTAAACTAGGTCAAGAATTATTCATCAACTAGCAGTTAAACCAGGCTAAGTTCTAAGTGAATCAGTTTATTCGCTGATGATACAAAGGATATTGCAACTGACCGACTAATTTTATGTTTCATAGACAAAGCAAAATAAAGTAAATTCATATAAGAAGGCATAGTATTTATATTTGTAACCGATTTCAAAATAAGATCATCAAGTCTTCCGAAAATATTTTATCGTGTGTATATCTTTAGTGTTTCGTGTGTATTATTATTTACGCAGAAGTAACCATAGCGATGGGATGACTGTTTACCATCAGGTAACCTGTTTGCTTGCTTAACATGAAAAAAAATCTTTTCTCTTCACTAAATTCCTTTAAACCCCCAAGCAAGACTGACGAACAATGTCGTAACAGTAAAATAGTTCAGTGCAAAAAACCGAGCCAGTTTGAACCAGCGAACTGTTGCAGATTCGGAAATAGAACTATCATCTGAGAATGGAAGGGCCATTCCTAGGACACTAGAATGCTTCTTTTGTGTAAATCGTATGCTAGAATAAAGATGAGGCATTTTGTACCTCCATGTTTAAATACTGGTGCTTTTTAGATTTTCTATTTTGTAAACTGGAGTTCTGATTCTCATTCTACTTATTTCATCTAGTGTGTACTGTGCACTTACTTCTAACTATGTAAAAATTGTCCTTCCTTTACTATCAAATTTAACTATTTTGGCAACCGACAGTGTTATACAAGTTAATCCTGGAGAAATGGCAGCATTTCTTTTGAATCAAGCATCTAATCTGCATCCATAACAAAATCAGATTCAAATTCTTTGGAGCATACACGCATGGGGAAGTGGTGCCCCTGAGATACAAGCCTAGCTTAGTTCAGAGGCACCAGTACATAATTAAATTGTAGAACTTAAATTATTTTAGTTATATTTCATTATTTTAGTCTTAAGCTACAAATATTGTACATAGGTAGATTTAAGTTCAATAAAAAAACTTTTGATTTGAAAAAAAAAAATACTTTTACACACTCACAATATTTTACATTATAGTATTAGTAAGAATAAGAATAAAATAAATTTATTGTCACATGAAACAGTAAATAGACACACAATAAAAAACAAGAGTACAAAATAAGGAGTTTCATGTCACAATCCGGCCCCACCTCAGCATGTGCAGGATGCAAGCATCCAGCGCTGATCTTCCGTTGGGGCCGGCGGGTGACGTCACGCACGTAGATATATCATAATACACGTAATAACATAAACATAATACAGCGAAGTAAAAATAATACACATACAATATAAAGAATACAGAAAAATATCACAAACAGGCAATGGATTATAGTAGGTAACTAACTACATATATATTAAGTGCATTAACAAATAAACGTATCAAAACAATAGATTAAAACACGAAAAAAAAACTAATACATTATTATATCTAACTAAAAAATCTACAAACTGATTATCCAAGTAATACTAATTAACAACTAGACATTTAGTTCTACAAAATATATAATACAACTATAATTATGTGCAGGATACGTAGCCAACATGACAACACTCTCGCCAGAGTACAAGCCTATTGTACCTAATATTATTCAGTAAAAACATGATTGGTAAAAACTAACATATTTAACTTAACTAAATATTAATTAACAAATTGTAAAATGGCCTCCAAAGAAACACTAAATACTAAGTGCAGATTAGGTAACAAAAATACCGATGTACACACTCTAAATAATATAAATATTATAGTATAGTAAGTATAATACACGCATATATGTGTACCAAATAGACTAAAACTAATTACTTATGTGCGCTCACGGAACGATGTAAATAACAATTTATGTAGTGATGCTGTGACGAGCCTCCGCACCAAATATCTCTATAAGATCTAGCTCAGATCGCACGCGCAGAGCAGGAGTCCCAGTGTCCCGGCGAACGAAAATAAGTCCTCGTCGGGTCCAGACTTATTTGTATCCTTGAGATGGAGCCGCTTCGCGCGCTTTGAAAAAAATATTTTTGTTGTATCTCGACAAGCGCTCGTGTACGTGGAACTTAACAGGCGGCGAGGCGAGACCCATGCCATCCGTAGTCAGGCCGCGGCGAACGCGCGCAGCTTGAAGAAGCGAGTCGCGAACCTGCTGGCGGGATACTCTCAGTATCAAAGGTCGCGGGCGCGGGCGCATTGGCGCCGCTAATGCTTCCTTCTCGTTCGTGGCGGCGGTGATAGATGGCGCGCGTTTAAAACCAGCTCTTTCCACAGAAATAATTTCATGTTCCGCTAACGACACACCCAACTTAGAAGCAATCAATTTGACGAGCCGACCCACGTTCTCACCCTGCTCCTCCGGTACTCCCGATATCTCGAGGTCATTTGCATATGAGATTTTATAATATGATACACACTGTACATAGGTATATTGTAGTATTCATTTTTATATCATTAATAAATATCTTTATCTTTTATCTTTATCTTTATCATATGACACCTGATCACGAACATTCAGCTCCAATTTTAGATTATCGACTGTGGCGTGCAGCTGATCTATGATTGTATTATAGCACTGCTCTGAAGTCGGCTTAGCCTCCAAAATCGACAACCTGGATTCTACTGCGTCCAAGCGCTACCAAACGCAGCGAATTTAGCACGTAATGATTGTGTTTCTGCTCGGTGCAGACGGACCTCCCGCAACACTTCTCTTATCTCCGCTGACACATCGGGGGCTCCAGGTGAATGGATAAAACCCGCCCCGTCCCCTCGCACTGGTTCCTCTGTGTTGTCCTTTCGCGGAGTGTGCACCTTGCACTCGGGGCACTGCCATGACGTTGAAATTTTAGCATCCTTGGATATGTTGACACAGGCTCGGTGATAAGGGGTGCGATGATCGGACTACCTTCACGTTGGGTAAGCCCAACTAATTTCATCTCTCCATATGGGGATTTGGGGTTAGTTGGGGAAACCTGGTGCACCCCGTCCACAGGTTAGTAACTTCCACCTTCCGGTGGATCTTGCTAGCCTGTGTCCAAACGTTCGATCGAGTGGGGGCCCTCGCCTATACCTCCCCTTCGAGAGGGCTGGTTGTAGGGCCCGAGGCGCGAAGAGCTCGCCGCACCTCGCGGTGTAGGTGGAGCTGGGTGCTCTTTAAGAGCACCCGAGGTGGTCGCCGAGAGGCGAGAGGAGTTCGGTGTACCGGCCGAGTAGCGGCGACACGGGAACCGAACTCCGTGCGCAGAGGGCGCATTGGAGAAGGGCGGTCGCTTTGGCGTGCGACTGCCTGACTCCTGGGGGCTCTGGGTGGCAGGTCGGGGAACCTGTTGCCCTGGAATGAGTCCCCACAGGATGCATGACGTGTCCCGTGTTCTGACACGTCGTCCATTGAGGGTTGAGCTGAAGCTCCCCGAGGCGGGGCCCGTTACCGGGCCAGCATCACCAGGGCTGCGGATGTATGCATCGCGCTCTCGTGGCCCTGGACCAACGATGCGGAGATGGAACACCCCAGGTTTTTAGTGGGTATGCCGCCCTTATAGAGTGGGGCGGAGACTCCCACATAACCACCCGCCCTCCCCGGGGTTTTTTGGGTGGTACCTCTAATAGGTTTTCCTGGGCAACAAAAAAAAAAAAAAAAAAAAAAGGCTCGGTGATAAACAGAGGCACATTTTGTACATTTTGCGTTATCTACACTGCTGGTGAAGCGGCGACGGCAGGCTCTGCACTTAACACTCATTTTATCGATTGTAATTAATGGCGCACTAAGTTCAGTGGTACGAGAATTGTTAATGTAGAAATGCGAATGATATCTACCCTCTTCTTGCTTTGGTAGTGAAAAAATTTTACTGATAAATACTACGTATTTTGGTCACGAATTTAAAATTTTATATGCACTAAAATAGCACTATTTATCGACAAAACAATGCCACTCAATTTCAATAACGTTCTAGTTAACGTGCACTAACTGATCCCGGTATGTAAACCAAGTTATAGAATTAAATTGACGGAGCACAAAAATATGCGTTACTTACTACGATATTGTCGTCCGTGACGTCACTCTTAGTTGATGTCATAGTGTGCAACCACGCTCAATACCGCGAATTGCAGCTATCTGAAAATTTGGGTAATTTTTTTCAAGTAGGTATTTATGAAATTCATGCTTTGTCTAAAATAGCTCGATGACTACGTATTTTGTAAATCTGGCTCAGCGCATATTCTAAGAATCACCTAGCATTTCAGGTTAACTGCAGGTTAATTAGATTATCTTGTCAAAGGTTAACAAAATAAACGTTTTAGATAATGTATAGTTGTATACGTATCAACTTGTTTATTGGTGAATTGTATTTTGGTATTCGTAGGGCAATGCGATAGTAATTTTGTAACAAAGGAAAATTGAAATGAATTTAAACTGAAAACTGAGTAAAAGTTGTTTATCTATGAATAAAAATAGAGTACTAATCTGGTAATATTATGATACGATACATATGTACATATACATGAAGTTTTTTAATTTATTTAATCAATACTGTCGCACTACTGGGCAAAAAATTGTCGTACAAATCGTCGTCGTCGTGTAAGTATGGGTTTGAATAGTTTATAATTTTAAATGTTTATGTTTATTGTTTAAGATTTTATAGTCAAATTTCATGTAATCGTTATTGTACACCCCGTCTAGTCTGTTTTTTATATATTTTCCTCTCCATCCTACGGTTGCCTGGAAGAGATCGCTTTTAGCGATAAGGCCGCCATTTGTGGCATTAGTTTTAATTAATTTTCTTTTCTGTTTGTGTATTATGTTTTTATGTGTCCAATAAAGTATCAATCAATCAATCACAAAATTTGGTATAATATGTTTGATAAACTAGCTTTAACTTGTATAATATTTGTACATAGAAGTCTTAACAACCATGTAGGTACCTTTTCAATACATTCAAATTACACTTAATGTCAAGAATAAAATAGCATACATCCCGAAGCCCCACGACATCGATGTGGCTGACTATTAAACAGTTTAACTGCTCAGATAAATGCAGCCATTGAGAGCTTTCTGCGCCGCGAGAATTCTATGCTCATTGAATTTTTTAGGACTTGTGGTGGCAACAGTATTCAAATAATTATTACAGTAGAATATTAAATAAACTAAAATGTGAACAGATTAACTATGGCTGAAATACCCATACCTCCACTCTTAGTATGTTTGTATTACTTATTGTTAAATGTCACAATGTAAAGGGCCGTATTGGATACGGCCCCACTGATAACTTCTAAAATACCACAGGTTTAAGACCCGAGAGCGTGTAGATGAACCTAAAACTTTAAGTTCGTGTACTATGTATGTGATTCATCCTATTTATTGTTTTTATACTAGGTATATTTTCTGTTCTTATCGTACCTGTACAGAAATATCCAATTTGAACGTCAAAACAGTCCGTCAGTTGAAAATAATGTCCCATTTATTGAGTATATTTTGTAAACACGGTTCGTCGACCTCTCAAAGAGTAATTCACGGTACTGAAGTAAATACAGATCAAAAGATTAAACATTTCTCTCTTCCCGTAATAAAACCGGGAGCAGGTGATTCTATTCAGGGCGTCTGTCACACATTTAACGATACTATGTGTTAAAAGGTTTGTAAGTGCGATGCTTTTGTAAGATCTTTTTACTGGTACCCTAATATAAAGTTGTAGGTGTTTTGTTATTCATTTCTTTGGGAAGAGTTTCTTACAGAAATGAGCTAGAAGTAGTTCTTGTTATGGAATAGCCAATTCAAAGAGTTCTTTTTAGTTTCATCTATTCTAAAAATGTCTTGAAAAATGATTCTTATCTGGATCTTGTCCCAACAGATTAGCTCAGCGTATTGCCGCAAAAGTCTTTAATAATAGCGTATACAATTTGCGTGTATAAGATTTCAATCAGAATTAAAATAAAAAAAAAAAAAAACAAATCAAACCTGTATTAATTTTAAAAATAGCTTATTCAATAATTAAATAATTTTACCCAATCCAAAACAATGCGAATCTTCTTACTCAATAAAACTCGACTAACAAAGAAATTAATCTCCATATACACATAGCATACCCAAAGCATGAATTATAACTTAACAGTTGAGATGATTAAACAGTCACTATTTCGCCTTCTAAAATACACCGCCCTAGAATAAGTTCTGAATGCATGCACTGCAGCTGAGTGGTGCGGTAGACAATAAGGGATGACGTTGCATCCTTCAGCGCGCCCCGTACTATAGCTAATGCAATAAACATAACAAAAGACTTGTGGCACCACATTCTACTACAATTCACTATATTATTTTATGTCCTGGTAAGATAATAATAAAAATAAAAATAAATATTTCAGGACATATCACACAGCGCCATCTAGCCCCATACTAAGCTTACGCTTGTATCATGGGTACTAGATAACGGATATAATACATATATACTTTTCTATTGTAAATACATACTTATTATACATAGAAACGACCAGACTCAACACAAGTAATGATGATTTAGTTACATTTTTATCCGTCGGCAAAGTTGTGTTGTGTGGATGCTAGTACTGCCATTATTCTACGCCACTACCTGTTTTAGTCATTTTGTTCAATTGCATTACAAAAAGAAATGTTTATTTTTACCACAAATGAATAGTTGGAAAACCAAAAGCAAATCTTATTCCATAAAAAAAATGTTTTATCTAGATCTGTGTCATTATTCCAAAAATTGTTTTGAATTTCAAAGCCCAGCAACACAAAGTATTTCAATAAAAAATGTGTGTTTTCATTCTTTTATATGTATGATTTTAATGTGTAGGTATATTATTTAATTTGGGTACTTAATATATATGTATTAAGTATAAAACCAGTAATAAGTTACTAATTGGTGATACAATAAGATAACAAACACGTTTAACAGAGTTAATGACCTGACTCCATTTAATTAATTAAATGATTGCAAAGTGCAGTGGGTTATCTTAATATCACATTAATTGCAACTGAGACAACATGTTAATCTGTAAATTGTTAACTTAGTAATGCAAGCATTCTCGTTACAAAAAAATCACCTGTAGAAACAATAAAAACAATATTGTAATATGTATTCACTGCCGACAATGCTATATTAATTTTTCATTCCTCTTTCATCAAAGACACCAATTTTTCTAAATTTGTCTCAAAAACGCTTCAGAAAGAACAGTTCTTTAGCTTACCCTCAATAATAAAAAACGGGGACTCTGCTACTAGTGTATAACATTTTGGTTAACATCAATGAGGTTTTACTAATAGAGACGTTATACTCATTGAAAATCGCCCTAGCACGTGGCGAAGGAAAGTAAAAGAGATCAGAGATATATAAAACCCGGCTGTGAGAAAGGGGATAAACGTATGTTCACAGTTTCGAGGCGACTGAGCCGTCCAGGCTAATTCGCTTAGTTTGAGTTCGCCACACAGAACGGGGTATAACGCATCTACCTCAGTTTATAAAGAATATCATTGGTTAACATAGTAGATTCATCTATAAGATCTGTAACTACTAAAAGACATTAAAATTAGGTATTTTTAACTGTTTTATCCAAGACGTATCTCTGAAAAGTTCGACGCTTGATGTCTCATTATATTAGTCCTTGTATAACCCCTATGTTTGTTAATGTTTGTGAGAAATAAATATAGTTTACACGCGGTCAGTCAACTGGCAGCCAGTGCTGGCTTGATAGATAGATAGATGGATACACACCAAACAATAATATAAACTTAAACTAATTTAGTGTACATTTGGCGGCCTTATCGCCTTAGGCTTAGGCTATTGTTGACAACAATTTAAAACTTATTAAGTTAGAGATATTAGAAAATGTGGTCAATTTTCAAGATTGACTGATCGTCTCCTGTATTATCAGTATCCTGTCAGTATACATATATCAGATGCATAAAATAGACCCGTCACTTCAGTTAATAAGTTTCATCAATGCATCGTTATAGCTATAGATATAACCAAAATTATAATATCCAAGAAAGCGCGTTAGATCAAAGCATCCAACGTTGGTATGTATTAGACTGGTTGTAGTCAAACATGAGCCTATTTTAATCATCATCATCATTAGCCTATTATCGCCCATTGCTGAGCATAGGCCTCACTTCTTGTACGCTACTCGTCCTGGTCCTGCGCAGATTGCATCCAGGTGCTTCTTGTGGTTTTCCTAATATCGTCAACCCACTACATTGGTGGGTGACCTCTGTTTCTATGGCCAGTCATGGGTCTCCATTTCGTTAATGTTTTGGTCCACCTGCCGTCTTTCGGCCTCACAACGTGACCTGCTCAACACCACTTGAGGCTAGTGATAACCTTACCGACGTCTCGCACCTTCGTGCGTGAATCTCCACGTGCCTCACACGTTCTTCTATTTTACATGAAATAAATTACTAGTTAAGAGATCGCTACTTGCTAGACAGCAACGCACTGGCGTAAAGTAAACCAGCCTTAAGAGTTCCAATAATATCACTATCAGCCATATTGATTTTCACAATATAATGTGACAAGGCGCTGAAATAGTTACAGTTGAAGCAGCTTTAATTGACACTTCGGAATTTCACTTTGAAACAAGATCTTTGTAATACTTTGTTGCAGTAAAACTTTGTTGATATTGAGTTACTTTAAAGACTTAGGTGACTAGTTGAAAAACAATCGAAAAACTCCAGACATCATATATATTTATTTTTTAAAAGCAATAGTATTTATAAGCGACATATTGTGAGAGTGTTGGTACGTTTTCCCGTTTGTCACGCTCAAACAGCTGTACGGATTTGGATGACATTTGTTGTAAAAATTGTCTAAAACAGAGACTATTTTTAAAATAGCTTAACGATGGTATTACCGTGGTATGCGCTTTTTTATAAAAAGTAAACCACAAGTACGTTTAGAGGCTATCTTTAAATCAAATTAACGTTGCTATCGTTGCAGTGGGGTGCGCCATTTTATAAAATGTACACCACACGTATATTTAAAAAGTTTAGAAATACACACAATAATGAGCAAAAATTACGTACTACAATAATAGAAAACTACTAATAATAATCAATTAAGCTTGACAAGTCATTAAAATAGCCTGCAACTGCAAAACAGCTTCACGCATGACCGCCTCGACTGATACCACAAATTCTAAAGCTGACATTATCAGACTTTGTTCATTAGAACACGGGCGTATATCCGGATTGTACCAGATATATCTGAGTCATATATCTAGAATGCTTGGGTTTACTCACAAGGGACTTATCGGAAGCAAATATTCAACTATTTGCATATTATTACGAGTAGTTTGTTGATGTCGAATTGCTGCTATGTGCGTTTCTGAATTGTAACAGCTGCGATATATCATATCCAATTTTTTTTTACGTGGGTTAGATTTGCGTTTGACTACAGCCTGCCTGATGTTAAGCATTGCTGCAGCCTAAGGTGTAACAGGTTTACCTAGAAGATACCTATTAACTCTAGATTTGAAAACCCCTGGATTGTAGTTCGCAGGAAACACAGCTTCTGGTAAAGTATTCCAAAGCTATGCCGTCCGTACAATAAATATATAGGTACCAATTTTCACTCATATTTTTAGCAATATTGATAACTATCAATTGTTGGATAGTTTTTCATTGTTTGTGAAAAAAATACTAAAAATTAAAACTTTAAGATGGTATTTAAGGTCATTAAAGCAACTTAATACATGTGTCACATATTTTTACAACTTTATTATAAACGAATAAAACGTTATAATCTATCAAGCCACAGATATCTCCGAAAACGTCTAAAGCCTACTATCCAATCAAGCTAGATCGACAGCTATCTTCTAACGCGAGTATTATTGTAGTACCTATCAGTCCCGACATTAAACACATTGTTAGGTATCGAATTCCAAACAATGCCTGGAATACCTATAACTGGCAACGTGAGAAACATACTGGCACGTGTTAATATCCCAAGTGGCATCCACATCGATGCTAACCATAGAAGAGTGAGGTAGAAATGGCATCTGTTATAATTTATATTTCAAATGTTGTCGTCGAAAATTAGACTTATTAAATGTGTATGTATATTGTTTTTTTATTATTGAGTATGATAAAAAGTGATTTTGAATTATCTATATTCTAGTCGATGCCCAGGGCTTCGCTTGCCTTTTTTTTTTAAATAAAAAGTAGGATTTGTCACTACCAAGATCTCAGACTATCTACATACCAAAAACCAATGATGATAATAACATTTATATTTAATGATCTTTGTTAAGTCCAGCTGACATATCTTCGCCAGCCCGGTCACGCCCACTTGCCATTTCCTCTCCAGCATAGCTATCTCTTCTGTCCATGATTGGGGAACACACCTGGGGTAGAAATAACCCATCCAATTTAGATTTGGGTTAGGTTTGCGATCTACCGGTTCAATTGTAACGGTATGAATGTTGCCAGACTTATTTGCGCAGCTTGAGGGACCTAGAGCTTATTGGTGGTTTCATTATCGAAATTATATGTAGGTAACTATTTAATTAGGGATGCCACAGTGCAGCGTATGGAATAGAGTTGATATTAAAATGAACAATTTGTGTTGTTTGTTTCTTGTCATTAAAATGTATAGTTTATATGGTATATTGTATGATAACCCTATGATTTGGAAATTAAACTGTCAACATGCTGGATCATTTAGTGAACATGACTTATTTCCCGTAGCTATTTTTATATATACTGAAAATATAAAAGAATGGTTTTAAATTAAATAAAACAACCCGAAACTAACCTATTGCTTGGCTTATTTTTTTTTTCTATTTGCCTGCTCTTCACGTGAACAAACAAACACGTGTTTTTATCACTTGTATATTATTTTATTTATAAATGTGTGAAGTATATGTAATGGTTCATGTCGATCATCATACCTACTCATCACTCTCGCGCCCGTGACCGAGTGTCTTACATACCACTCAACGACAAATGCTGTCTGGAGTCTTCCAACTTATCAATGTCTCTAAACAGCGTGATAGCAAACCAGTTATATGACCTAACCCCTGACTTATCACCTATTAGTAGGATACGGTACAATTGTCTATCATTTATATAATGCATGATCTACTTTAGCCCGTGCCCGATGTTTATAAATAATATGTAATGATCCGGAATTTTTTGAAGGCGTATATTATTATATCTGCTTTACTGTCAAGGTAACCGGATCAAATTTAATCGAATAATTCAGGTTTATAAGTGCGTAGCAAGTTATCATGTTGAAAAATTCCACGTGCTTATAGATATACACATTTATTAGTTCTATTTGAAACGGATACAATTATTATTTATATAGTGATTTCTCAATAATTAAACTCTAGGTTTAATTTATTCGGGAATATGTAAATGTTTGGTACAATTACATGAAACAGCGAGCTCTAAATTATATTGGTTCAGATTTCAAACCCAAAACTTTTTACTATATGATACAAGCGTTGTTTGGGCCTATTTCAAGAACATTGGCATAATTATATATTATGACTGAAACGTAAATTATACCACTTTTAGTTGGTAGACCAAGAGTTACGCATTTCGCAAAAATGTTTTTTTTAAAGTCACTTTTCGGTCATGGCATGTTGTTTCCCAACCCTAATTTTCAATCTTAATAATCTAATCTGTTGACGTTTACAAATCACATACAATACAATACAATATCACTTTATTGCACACCAAAATAAATTATATATGAAATAGACTTAAACTATAAATACATGTACAAGTGGGCGGCCTTATCAACTTGAGTGATCTCTTCCAGGCAAACACACATCACATCATGTTTTTTTTTATAAACAGTGAAATACATACGTATACCGAAACATCAATTTCTGTAGCTATTTTAGTTTGATCGCTGAAGATAATGAAAACCATTCGGGCGTTACATAAAGTTCTCGCACGGCTGGTTTGTTTTATTTCTATGTATCTGAATCTCAAATACTACAAACAATTTAGTTTTGTTTATTTTTAGATTCTTTTTTATCATTCTTTATATTTTTTGTGGTCATTTTGCGGCTTAGTGCTGATCATTGTTTGTTTATCTGTACTTACCGTAAATTGATATTATTATGTTTATTTATAGAACTTGCATCTCTTGCTAGGTTTTGATAAAAAAATCATGTAGGTACAGTGTGCATGCACTTATTTAATTAATATTATTATACGGCTCTAAACATATCTTTAAAATTAAAACCAGTTTCTTCTAGGCAAGCGCGCTAGATCGTAGATTATAGCGTTGCTTAACATCAGGCAAGTTGTAGTCAAGCGTAAGCCTATATCATGTAGAAAAAAACAGACACATTAAAAGAAACTAATAAGATTTTAAAATATAATTCATCGTAAGAAAATACTCTAAAACTCAGTTTCAATTATAGTTTTTCGTGTCTGACCTAAATAAGGAACATCAAGTCTACCTACACAATACCCATTCCTTCGAGATTGATCTCAAAATACCTATTTTTCAGGTAATTGTTCTGAATCACCATTTTTTCATTGATCTTATTCATCAATTGTATACAAAATTAACTGGTTTTATTCCGTTCGGTTGGGGTAATTTCTTGCTTGTTATCAATGTATCGATTACGGCTATATAAGGTGGAGACCAAGTGCGAGTTAAGTTAGTTATAATACTTCTTTGGTACGTACAGTTTACTTGAGACATCAATTATTTAAAATTATTAAAAATGATCGAGAAACAGTGGCCTAAGTTTACGGAGCTTTGTGAGTTTGCCAGCGAGAGTGTAAGTTTTTTGTATCTTGTATTATCCAAGTCTTGGGTTTTTTTTTAAATAATAAAGCTTATATTTTCCACTCAAAGGAAGCATTGTATTATTATATACATTGAATTAATTGCGTTTTTCTATCTAAGTATCGAAAGTTTAAATATGTGTTGTACCATGTGTTCCATTTTTGAACGTCTCTGAAAAAGCGTCATACGTAATCTTAATACTTTTTAAAGATTTTTTTATCAATGATTATTTTATAGTGATAAAAAAAAACTTTCAGAAGACTTTGATGACCTCTTTTTTTGAAGTCTGTTAAAAGTTTAGGTGAGATCTACACTCTAGATAAAGCGTAATCAGATGTACATAAATAAGTTGTCATAATTTTATTTAAGTTAACGATATAAACAGATCAAATGAATTAATGTAAAACCATTTATTAAGTTCTTTCAGTAATTGTAATATTCTTGTCACCAGGCCGGCGGTTTAGTGGCATTCGCCACGGACGACTTCTTTGCCCCCTGCGAGGGAATGCTGTTGGACAGTGAGCCTGTCTTCATTCCTGACAAATTCACCGAGTTCGGCAAATGGATGGACGGCTGGGAGACCAGGAGGAAGAGGATCACGGGCCATGATTGGTGCATCATCAAACTGGCTACCAAGTGTGTTATAAAAGGTAGGTACCATAAATAGTACCAATAAATGGAGGGGAACAAAAAAATCTTTTAAAATCGTAAATGATAACCATTTTCACAACATATTATTAATTTAGAATATTTGCTTGTATCCAAGAGAGGCCTATGCTCAGCAGTGGACAATAATAGGCTGATGATGATAATCCTCATTTAATTTATTTCTACAATACCATAAAAAATAAAGTTCTTTATTTTTAACACGAAATAAGCTTACGTTTGACTATAGCCTGCCTGATATTAAGCACCACTTTAGTCTAAGATGTAGCACGCTTGCCTAGAAGAAACCTATTTACTCTAGATTTGAAGACTCCTAGGTTATAATAAAACAGTTTTGTTCTTTACTGTACAGTCATAAAGACCACATTTTTATGAGTGAAATAGGGTTTTTATATCAGCTATTATTTCCATTTATCACAAAAACCTGTTCACAAAGATCTATTTTAGCAAGGGTCCGTTTATTCCAGGTCTGTTGGTCGATACAGCTTTCTTCACTGGAAATAACGCGCCCAAATATTCAATCCAAGCTGCCTGTTTGACGCCTGAAGGTTTGTTGATTTTCGCCTTTTCCTCAATTAAGTTCATTGTTACAATTTTCGAGTGGCTGCAAAGAATTCTTAATAAGCTATTTACGGTTTAAATACTTGTTCAGCGTACGGACTAGAAAATTGAAATAATAAAATGAGAATAAAACGTTATTTATCGTGTAACAGAAGTTGGCTCATACCTGATTTGCATACATAAAATGATTTTATGCAAACCATTTTTTAAACATTTTTGACACTAGAGCTCGTTTGTATGATTTATTATTTCTCTATTATTATAGATATTTATAAGATTTGATATTACATTTGCTAACTACGAGAAGAAGACGCTTTCCATTTATTTATAATGTCACGAAATGAAAAAATAAACAAATTCTGCTATAGAAATAGATGAAAACATAGAGGAAGACCCTACTCATTCTGTTATATTACGTGATGTTACAGAGGAAGTTGTCATACAAATATAAATAAATCTAACATAAGTTTGATTCCATGAATTTATCTACATATGTATTTCACTAGTGGGTGCTCTCGGCTTTGCTCGCATTAAGAAATAAAACTTGCACCCCTGATTTCACCCCTTTAAAAGTGGCATTTCCAAAAATCCTTGCATAGCGGTTGACTGCGTCTTAAAATCTATCTGCATGCCAAATTTCAGCCCAATCCGTTCAATGGTTTGGGCTGGGCGTTGATAGATCACTATGTCAGTCAGTCAGTCACCTTTGAGTGTATTATATTAAGATTCCTTCTTCCCTTTCAGAGGAGCAATCAATACCTTCCCGAGTCGGCCGCATGGGACATGCTTGTACTGACTGCGAGCTTCAGCAGCTGAGAGGGATCAAATCGGACCAATGGGACGAGATTGTTCCGGTGACAGCGCTCAGACCGGGCTATGAAGATACTAGACTTAACTTTCAGAAGGTATGTTTGTATACTACGTGTTCTTTTATTAACAATCGTTCATTGTAGTTGAAATAATAAATAAATGAAGTTATTGTAATCAAGATAGGTTTTTACCTGGCAAATATGCTACAATTTAGGCTGTAGTGATGCTTAACATTAAATACGCTGTAGTACAAAAATGATAGCCTATTTTATCTTTGCTTATGAAAATGTAGAAACACTATAGATAACATTGTAATTACCTAAGCTATACAATTTCGAAGATGATTTTTGAACCAATCAATCCCAGTAAGATATCCAAAATGTTCCGAATGTATGTGATGTGATGCAGTTAAAAAAATTGTAACGAATGTGCTCGAAAATCAGTACTTCCACATTGAAGCAATTTGTTTCTGAACGTAATATTTTGCTACGGAAAATTCCAGTTGAATTTTGCTGTGCTTACAAATTGCGACTTACGAAAAAGTCCGCTTACGTTTGCACTGATTGGTGTCAATTTCCAGTGCTTTTGTATCATTAGTTGTCGCTTACATTGTAATAAAAGTGGGAATTAATCACTGTTATTTTTGGGTGTATTTCATATATGGAGGTGTCTAAAACAAGAGTCACCTCTCAATGAAAAACTGAATTGATTTTTGCATATGAAACTTGAACATATTAATGCTAGTTTACATGTAACAAAATGATCATTAGCGGCATTATATTTTTATTCAAACTTGTACTAGATTAAAGCTGTCGTCTTTTTTTTTTACTTGAAATAGGCTCACGCTTGACTACAACTTGCCTGATGTTTTGATAACTTGCCTAATGTTTTGATTAACTTCTTCTCTCAAAAACTAAAACTACATAATCCTATTCACAGGTGCTAAGTGACGACGCGTGGACGCACATTCGTGTGAACATCTACCCCGACGGAGGCATTGCACGGCTGCGAGTGTATGGGGAAGCAAGACCAGAACCACCGCAACTGAATGACGTCATCGACCTGGTGTCGCTACTCAATGGTGCTACTTGCCAAGGTAAGGAGAACAGTACAATAGTCTTTAAAGCAAACTTTCCCCAAAGCATCTTTGTAAATAAAAGCTGCTGTATTGTAAGATTCGAAAACTAAAAATAGTTAAATAACCTCTCCATAATGACAAAGGTTATCGAGTTACAATAAGACTAGAGTCAAAAATGGTCTGCTTTTTAACAAATAATAATAATAGTAATAACTCGTGCTGAACTATGATATAATTAATTTTAAGTATACTTACTTAAACGCCTTCATTTTGAGTAAAAGGTCTTCCAACAGTAATATATTTCTACAGTTTAAAAGTGTTTTCCTATTCAAATAGCCTTTTTTTAACGTATTTTTTTATTTGTCTTTCCAAAGGTTACTCGAACGCCCACTATGGTCATCCGAAGAACATGATCAAACCTTGCAAAAGTCAGACGATGGCTGATGGGTGGGAAACTGCGAGGAGAAATGATAGACCAGAGATCATTGAAGCAAACGATGATGGAATTTTGAAGGTTCCAGGTACTTACAAAGATTACATTTATCATATTTATATTATCGCATCGTAAAAGTGTTCCTATGTTTTTATGCATACAATTACAACATTATACAAACAAAACATTACAATAGCAATTTATCACTACCCTCTCAAAGTGCAGTGGTCACATAAAGAAACGTTTTACAGAAAACCTGCGTTTATCCAAAGAGACAAGAGAAATGTCTATAAAGATTTTACAAAAATAAATAAAGTCAAGAGTCTCCATCCAATTAAATACTGTCCTGATTTTACTTCCATAACATCCAGTTACAAATAACTTCAAGGATAAAAATCCGTACAAAACTTCGCTGAAGATTTGAAAACTTTTCTGCAAGTAATATTACTTTTTATTTCTAGGTCAGGAATGGGCGGTATTCAAGCTAGGTTTTCGCGGAAGGATAAACAAGATCTGCGTAGACACATCGCATTTTAAAGGGAACTTTCCTGATTCAGTGAAGGTGGAAGGAACTAACTTAGGGCGCGGTGACTGGACTGAAGACACCGCCCAAATTACTTGCCACAACATTCTTAGACCTAGCAAGGTGAGGAAACTTCATTTATCTAACAAAGTCAAATATGTGTTAGTCAATATGTTCTAAGTAGTCTAAAAATAAGGTACTATCTAGATACGTACACTACAAAGGTTTGCACCTTACGCATAACATATTTTATTGAACTTTTATTTTTCGTAATATTTCAATATATCGTCACCACACCACCATAACCATAGTGGAGGTTTAGCAATTGGCAAAATAATATGGAAGAAAAGTTATCGGTTTTGGTTTATGTTTACGATAGCTACCAGTCCCTATCAACATGTTATTGTATTGCAAAAGTTAGTATATATGATTAAAAATGTATGTCTCAATGTTTTTTTTTACTATTTCAGTTGTCAGCCCACTCCGAACATTGGTTCGACTGCAGCTCAGATACCGTCACCCATATTCGCGTGATCATGGCACCGGATGGTGGCATCAGCAGGATAAGGGCCTTTGGAACAGTGGACTTGAGTATTAATTAGTTCTAAATAAGATTAGTAGTAAGGTGAAGTATTATTCCTATAATTATACGCCTATATGCATAAGATTAGGTTTAGCTGCCTATGTAGTGTTTAAAGATATTTACTCATGCGCTGGTCGTAACTTGTTTGTAATTTTTTGTGTGTTTAATTTTTTTGAAAGTTTTCAGTGTATAACTGTGACCATAATTAAATGCTTAATGTCAATTTTTGAAATTTATTGTGTAAATCTAAATGAAAAGCTTAGTACTATTTCAAATCTATTCAACTAAAACACGGGCTATTCATAATACGAAACAAAAAGAAACTCTTAATTCCGAATACAAAAGAAAGCTTAAGAAAATGCTTGTATTGTTGTTAATACTATTGTAAAGTACAATAGGATTGTAACAAGAATGTAGTTGTGAAAGCTATTTAATTGTTATTTTGTAATTACAATTTAGTAATTAAGTTTGAGACATTATTTATCTCTTTGTGCTTATAATTTTTAAGTTAAACATAAGTAATCCATGTTGAATTCAATAAAATATGATTAAATATTATTTCTTTTCAGTTTTTCTACATTTTAACAGATAGATAGATAGATAGATAGATAAACTCTTTATTGTAACACACATTGACAAAAAAAGACAAACAGAAACACACAAGACTTAAAAATAAATATAGTGCCACAACTGGCGGCCTTATCGCTAATAGCGATTTCTTCCAGGCAACAAGACAGCAGAGTTCCTACTATTTTTTTTAAAAGATCAGTGAAAAACTTGGCTTGAATAAGCAAGCAATAAAAATGATATTTTTATCGGATAATCTTATTTAGGTATTGATACTTGAAAACATTATTTAATAAACATAATTGGCAGATTAAACATTGTGACTAAAAATATATTCGCAGTTGCCTGAGGAACCTTGGCATAATCAACAAAACAACCAAAAAGGGACCAAAAAGAATGAGAAATAAATGTTGATACTACGCCGGTATTGTAGGCTAGAAAACTTGAAGGCTAGAAGGCTTGAGGAAAATCTGAAACTCGAACCAAAACCTAGGTCATAGAACGACAATCTCCTGTACAATATCCGTTTGGAAACTCGTTACAGCATCACTTCGAGCTGCCCATCTTAAAGTCTGGAATAAAATGGCTTGGGTTATATGTATGGGCTTGGGTTATATGTATGGGCTTGTGTGTTTTTAAAAAGGTTTCATAAATATCACCACAGTGATGATTCGACAATAACCCTCCTCCTCCTGGCGTCGTATTCCTCATTATTAAGGGTCGTGACTCCTATATTGGATTAATTCATTAGGGACTTTTTGGACCATAATAATCACATTGTAAAAAATAAGGAATAAAATAATAAAATTGAAACTAAATGTATAATGCAGGAATTCACAAATGGGTAATCAGCTTTTAATGCTTATGGTTTCTCCTAGGCAAACGGGCAACATCCTAAATTACTGTGGTGCTTAACATCGGGCAGGCTGTAGTCAAACGTTGACCTATTACGTGTTAAAAAAAACAGCAGTGTACCTTACTAACTCAGTAAAGAATTCCAAGCTGAAACCATTTTCAACGAATCTCAGCTACTGTTTCAAACAACAGGCAATCTGATTCTTTAACACAACTCAAACTAAACGTTGTTCTAAAACTTCGCCAATATCACCTGCAATTCACAGTTTTAGGCGTTGCAAATTGAAATAGGATTGGATACCCTGATATTGAAGGCTTACACACACGTGCCTCACACAAGTACGTAAAGACAAAGACTCAATCTATCAAGGAAAATAGGTCAGTTCAGCGATGCAGAAAACTGCAACTCTTAGCGTGCTCCTTTGCGTCATTTCATGCAATACAATGTATTGCCTTGTATATTGTAGTCTAACTAGAATCAGATTTTTAGTTAAATCAAGTCCTGAGTGTTATCATAAGTTGTAGGTATCTCAATCAAAGAATTTTCCTGTATAAAACGAACAGTAAAATTATTGAAGTTTTATGGAAATGTTTTCATACAAAAGATTTTACACATAATTGTAAATGATTAATAGATGTATACTTAATTCCTCTAGAAAAAACCTTTATCTAAACTTCCATTAGACGCCTGCAGCGGTAGGTTTATACCATTAAAATTAATTGTTTTTTGGTCCTACTATAGTACGACACATACCTATTGAATTTTAGATTGATATGTTCGTATAGTACTACATTATATTTGTCTTTAACAGCACGTGTCCTCTAAATTAAGCGTTGAAATGATAACTTAATTTGACTGTGTCTAGCTTTTAAGCCTTTGTTGTGCGTCCATACACTAATGAACAAAACGTATAAACTCTTAGTGACCTAGGTTCATTAGAAGGGATACAATTCACTTATGTTATTTCAAACAATGTGATACAGGCTTTTAATTAGTGGAATTATTGAAACTTAATAGTAAATTAATTGTACCTTGTTCTAATTAAATTTATTATATCACTTGTGGAAGTAGTTGGGCACACACTACGATGCTTCTTTAATCAATTCAGATAGGTATTAATGGACCTCAGTATTAAGGAAAAAGTGTTTAATAATAATAACACCTGTTTTTTTTTAAGTAAGGATTAATACATTTTATACAAAGAAGTCTAAACAATATAAGATTATATAGATATTTATACTTACAAATGTATGATGGTCTTGATAATATTGCTACTATTACATTAATTTTCAAAACGCTTGACAGAACATTTTTCAGCTTTAAACATTTTTCACGCGTTGAAAATCCTCAGAAGTGTAATACGCTGAAATTACACACTAGAGAAGACAGCACACGCTTCAAGAGAAGTACGTGACTAATAATAACCATCAGTTAAACACAAATGTTGTGTTCATAGAGCTTTGAAATTTAACACCCTTTCGCTCTACTTAGACTGGAGTCCAAATGGAAATTACCATCTCTGAAGTTGAGAGTTAAAAACCACCCCAGGAGCCAGGAGCAGGAGCAGGAGGAGAGGATTACTGATACGGCTTAGAAACAAAGAATTAAGTGCTTGTGTGTGTATGTATGTGGTTGGTGATATGTTGCAATAACCATACAAACCTATGACACTGTTTAGTGACTCATGTTAATTGCCTGTGCAGCGAGTCTGCTTTAAGTGTGTCTTATGAAGATTGCACAAACCTTTTTTTTTCCTGGAAGAAATGCATTTACGCATCTCCGCAATTTCCCCCGGGGGCGGGCAACGTGGTATGTCGGGCTCGGAGCTAATGAGACTGACTAAAACTTGCCACGATATCCTTTCGTCTTGGATAGGGTGGGTTAAGCGGGCAAATGAGCAATACTCCTCCGCAACAAACCTAGTTTTCAAAACAATGTCTACTGTAATGTGAAATGTGTTTAAACTGGTAATTTCTCTTTCCACATTTATGATTATTTTCTTAACTCTATGTGTACATAACATGTGGAGAGCAATATTCGCGTTCAAGTCTCAAGGTGCGACATTTCACTCCCAGTAATAACCAGCTTTTGAATAAAAATGTAAAGACCTATTACGAAGTTGGCACGTTTGCGTATTTTCATCGGAACACGTGACGAGAATACAAGTATGTAATGAAAACGAATCAAAAATGCGAGAGCGCTTCTATTGAGACAAATTAAATTTTTGTAATGGCTCGATCTGAACGGGACTTGTAAGTGAATGTTAGATCGTGGCTGAGAACACAAGAGTACAAAGAATTATATACTCGTATTGTTCATCATCAAACATCAGGCAAATTATGGTCTAGTGCAAACCCATTTCCTGTAAAAAAATCTCTGTTTCTGTAGGTTATTACTGTAGGTCCCGGCTGTTTGTTTAGTACGGCAGTCGCTAAGCCATGACAGCGGCCCTTACAGCGGCTTGATAAACTCTCGAAACTGGAGTTAACCACTCTCATTCGATAAGAAGAAGAAGGTTATTCCAAATAGAAAAATAAAAAATAATTTTTAGGTTACTTGTTAAAAATGATATATATCATGACTACTTTTTCGTAACATATGTACATATGTAGCTTTACAAAATTTGAAAGTGATCGGGGCGTGTAAATAAGGGAGCAATCACTAGAAATAAAAATAAAGTATTTTGTTAAATTGTTTGCTACATATTTAAGTAACTTAATCTATGTCGTAAATAAATATATCTCTATCTTGAGTCGTATTTCGTCATGACTGAGGGTCGTGACTCCCCCGCAGAATTCATTCGTTCGGGGAGTTCTCTTGAAAGGACCTGGGCGCCCACCACGATGTATATGCATACATCGTGGTGGGCGCCCAGGTCATTCCACGACAGACACCATGTCCTCGGATATTGTGATCCTCAAACATATCGGTTTCCTCACGATGTTTTCCTTCACCGCTAAACGAGTGCAAATCCAAACTACACTTAAAAATATAAGTAATTGGTGTAGGGCCAGATTAAAACCAGGCTACGTCTGGATGAAAAGCTGACACTGGGACCGCTGAACCACACTCGCTTTTTATATACATATATGTACCCAAAATTATCTTCCTCGTGTTTATAAATTCACATGTTTGAATATCAAAAGTAAGTCAAATAGAAGCATTGGTTATCTGTCTACTTCCAATACACGATTAGTTCTAACTGGTTTATTCTGAACTGTAGTCAGAGAGGTTACAATGTTGTAATTTTGTATGCTTTAGTTATCTTTGTAACAGACTGTAAGGAAAAAAACTTAATTTTATGTATATTTAATTGTATTTTTTTTATAAAGAATTGTCGTAAAATTTTGTTATAAATATTTGATTCGGGAAGTATTTTGCTTGTATTCACTTGCATTAATGTATTTGAAATTTAAAGCTTACGCTGTTTTTTCTGCAATTTATTACACCTACATTTAAGTATCGATCTATCATAAATAATAATAATCTATCAATAAATAATTTTATTTCTTTCTTCTTTTCTTTTCATTAATTCAGAAGTTTTATTTGAACAGTATACATGCTCGAACATATTTTTATGCACAGTTTCGTTCACAGGAGTGAGTAATCCCTTGTTAATAATGATATCAATTATGCATCACAAGCACATGCATATGGCATCTGATTGACTTGACAGAATCCAATCACAGCAAGCAGAGCTCGTCAGTTGATTGCGTGTGTTTTAATAAAGAATGGAAAACTCCGCGCCTGCGCCACACTTACGCGACAAAATAATTAAAATTATAATTGCCATCGCAGCATTCCCTCACAATCGAGTATCACATACGGTTTTTGTTCCAATTGTTTTCTGAGGACTCATTCAACTTTCAACGAAAACAGGATGAGTGCGATGGCTCAGTAACGAAATTATGGAAGAGTTGCAGCAAACAAAAACAAGCTTTGCTTCTCCGATTATAGGGTAGGAAATTGATCAGGCGATCGTCTGTCGTTTGCAAAAGTTATGCAGATAAATTTAAATGAAACCAGTGACTTGGGAGAGTTTTTTTACGTCTTTGTTAATTATTAATTAAAAAACAAAAATTTTCATTATTTTATTAATAAAACTAGACATATGTAACTTCTAAAATTTTATAAAAGTTAAATGTTATAAATTCAATTTGACGAGATATTGTAATTTGTGTGGCATATTCTGTGATATTAGTACTTATACCTATGTATGTTACAATTTTACATTATCAATAAAGATTCTTTATCTTTATCTTTTTATCTTTTATTCTGACTTATTTATTGTTAGATGTCTGATGGTCTAACTGTCGTAGAATACTTTATATTCTCATTTTATTTGCCACGACACTGCTTACTTCAGCAAACGCAACTTCCATCCGTTTGGTCACAAAAAAATGGAATAACAGGAAAACGGGAAGGCGGCACTAGCCACCTTTCCTCTTACGAAAACGCCCATAACAATAGCTGACTTTTTCTAAAGTAGGGTTGGCACTTCAGAATAGAGCGGAAATAAATTCAAGTTTGTCGAGGCCGCAGATAGAAGCCAGCAGGTGTGACGGTACAGCATCGTTCATAATTGCCACTCGGCGATCCTGCGTCAACCCTCGTCACAGCGCCATTTGCTTTCAAATATTCTGTATAAAATTGGCTTTTATAATGCCCTGACGGTTTATCAATATGCCTCCTGTATTCTGTAAGGTGCGCTGGATACTCATTTTAATATGGAAGGGTGTAGTTTGCCAATTGATTATGGATCGCGCGGTTTCGTGTATCATTGCGAGACGGGAGTGGGTTTGGAAATTGTATCAAAACTCGTATTATAGCACAATAGTAACAAAGCGTAATTATGCACAATACATATATGAAATAATTTATATTATTTATTAATCGCTGCAATACATTGTATAGGGGTTATTAAATAAAACTACAAAGCTCATTTCAAATTAGTTAAAGAAACTCGGTAGAGTTACTAGGTAGTATTTTCTGACAAGTATGTCCCTAAACCGCCAGTATGCAAATTTTATAGAGTTTTCAGTGTGTAAACTTCAAAAATAAAGATAAGATACCAAAAAACAGTACAAATAATTGACTTTGTAAAACCCAAAAGCACAGATTCACAATAAAAACCTTGTTTCAAAAGTTATCCCAATCCTGAGCTACGGTCGTAATAGAACCGACAGCAAGAACAAATTATCCTTTTGAATTGTTACCTTGGGCGGTAATCGTCATCTTTTGCCCTGGTTTCCGACGGAGCCTGTTGCCATCTTCTATCTAGCGAAGATTAAACCGATTTATTCAAGAGCTCTACAAAACTAAGACACTGTTGTTGTTGCCTTACAAAAATGTTTCCATATAAACAGTGATTCGCTTTTTACAATAGAATGGCGATATGAAAATATATATAATAATAATATGTCTTTATTGCACACCAACACAAGTATATAGTTCAAAGTAAAATATGAACAAATAATAACGTACAAATGGGCGGCCTTATCGCCTTAGCGATTTATTCCAGGCAACCTTTGGATGGACACGACAAGTAGAGATAAACCGGGTCAGAGGTGTACTAATTACAAATATAACGATTTTTTATTCAAATATGTTCCTAATTAAAATTATATATATATGAGCACTATGGTGTTCCACAGTCATAACCACTTAATGTTTGCAGGGTTAACTTCATCCGAATTAGTATACTCGTAATAGTAGCCTGATATGAAAGTGAATAGGGTAATAGTAACACACACATTTTTTCCACACGAAACTACTGAATTCCCGCAGTTTTGATTGAGCGTGTCACAAGTGAAATGAAAAGGTACCATCATACCAACAATAAGATAACCCGTTGCTCAGTTTCAGTGTGAAACATACCTATATATAGATAATATATCTAAAGATACAAAGACTAACCCTCCAACATATCTGAGACTACAGCAGGGATTAGCATCAAAACATGCCAAACGTAAGCCTATTTGTATTAAAAAAGTACATTTGCGTTCAATAGAGAAAAACTATAGCTTTGTGCATATTCAAAGCATAGAAATAGAATGCTTAGAAAAAAAATATTAGAACAGAATGAAATATTACACGACAGTCCCAGCTAATTCTAAAACCTGAGTTGAAAAGGTAGAGATATAAAATGCCTGTAATCATTTTAATTCCTTGGTTTTCTTCGTTCAAAAGTGCCTTTGAGTCAAGTCTCTCTAGATAGTATTTTCAACGAGTATTTTCTTTGATTATTTTCTGTCCCACGAGAAAGGAGTCTGTCTTTGAAAATATGCGTGATAGAATAGACATGTGATAAGTGAAATCGCTGTGTCGTGTTATAGACTTTGACAACGATGATATTGGATTTACGTAAGAGTAAACACAAAAAATAAAATATTAACAATAAATACAGGCTTACTGTTAATTTTATAAAGGAATTGCAGTCTTTTGTAAAAAAATGAAACTAAAGTTTAAACTTACATTATTCTTTCAAAAATGTATACTTACTCGTAGTATGGAAGTAAGATTAAAACCTTCATAAAGGTTTTAAGTCTTTTATTTTTTTATTTATTTATTGTTATAAGTTCACTAAACTAAAAATGTACTAATACTAACTTAAAATAATAACATAGCTATACTTACGGATATACATTTCCTTCTAAAAGTGAGCCTAACATACATATTAAATCTACCAAATAAAAATACCCTAATTTCTAAGCATGCAATACAAATACAAATATACATATATTATATTATCTAACATGATGAACAAACATTATAAGTACAATTAAAAATAACAAATTAAGTAGTAAGTTAACCTAAATCAATACAACACATAAAAAACTTTTACCATCAACCACAACAGTTACACACTCTATCAAACCAATTTATCTTCGTGATTAACACAAAACAAATCTATGTGTAGAAAATGACACTGTAGCACATACATGCATAATTACATAAATTCATTCGCACCTATACTAAACGCATCGGAACATAAAATGTTCACGAGTAAATCATGTACCAAACTGGCAGCAAAGGTCTACTGCATAATGTTAAAGTTAACCCAAGATTTTTATTAAGTTCGGCAAAAATTGACACAATTTCGCGGTAGGATTGCGGCGCGAGTGGGCTCCTTGGCCTGTAATGGCCAACGTCTGGCAGCCAGCCCAATGGGCCACCGAATATCACTGCCGAGGTACTAGCTACGGGGAAATCTAACGTCTTCCGCTTTATGATGCTCTGGTACCTTCGTTACCTGAGCTAGGAGGTAAGTAACTTGGAGTCGACTAGTTTGTTCACCTCGGAACATGCGAAACATGCACTAAGAAACGTGATGTGATTCTTACAATTTGTGCGACGTTACTTAACGAAACAAAAGAAAAGCCACGACTAGTTATAGTTATTTCTAAGGTAATTATTATTTTCGGACGTTTTTGGGATTTAACTAATTTTTTTACTAAATTTATTGGTAGCAAACATCACGAACAATATGCATACCCATTAAATCGTGTATAATTTCAGATGTTTCATAGGCAGTGGCGTGTGAGCCTCCCATCGTGTAATGGGCTACGTCTGGCACCGAGCCCAATGGAGCGCTGGAGCCGAATATCAGTGCTTCCAGATAGCCACAGAGCGGGATCTGTAGATATCTACCACTTTATGACCGCCTGGTACTTGTGGGAATGCGAGCACGGATTTTAAAGTTAAAAATGTAAAGAAAGTTTGCGAGTTTAGTTCTATTTAGTTAACCTATATTATGCCTAATAAACAGTAGACTGGAAAATAAACATGGCTTATAATATCGGCCTTAAACATATATCTCATATTCATCTGTGCATCAAGAGATCTATGAACCTTCTGTAATAACAGCACAACAAACCCGTTTTCGATTACAACTAAGTATAAGGTATTCAAGTTTACAATTAAAAAAGTAAGAAACGTTATAATTAAAAGATTATCTTTACTCTCTTCATTTCGTTTTAGTTTTTCGATACTAATAAATGAAGTGATGTTTACTGCGTGTTGTTTGTGACTTCCCATACAGCTGATTTCAATATCCATACACAAACATTCGAAGTCGCTTTTCATCTCGCAGGAGATCGTAAAACTGCTCCGTTGTGTCTTGACTCGCCAGTTAACTTATGTTAATTTGAGTAAGCGATGGTTGTTGGCACCAAAGATAAATGCATATTGTGCTAGCAGCTATGCAGTGGAGTGCACTTCAGTTTGCATAGAAATTTATTGAGATTTTCTAAGAAAACTACTGAGATTTTCCAAGTACACTCAACTCGAGAGCGCAATAACATTTGAGACCTGTGATTGGTGGAGTATTGATTTTATAAATAAACGCTGGACTGGGGTATGAGATCCAGTTTAGTGTAGTACCACAGAGTATATGTATAATACAAGCTGACACAATAAAATGATTACAGAAAACCGAATACTCAAACGCAGTGTGCATTGTTTATGTTCGTGTTTGTAATAAGATTTATTACTCTGTGTGCCTACATAATTAGTTATGGTTGATGTCATTTGTTTTTTATATATTTCACTTTATCTTAAATTTTTATGCTAATTATGATAGTATTTATTCCTTCATGTGTCATATTAGTAGAGAAAAAAGATAAGATATAATGATATAATAATGGACAATAAGAAAGCGTTTAATACATATTAGGATAGTTCTTCAAAATTTCATTCTTCGACTGATTCATCTGGCCAAAAAAATATTTTACTTTTAGGTGTTTAACATGATGTTTAATGGAAATAGGTATACCAAATAACATATATTTGGATGAGGGACTCGTTTCTATAAATTAGTTATTATGATATGGACGTTACAATATTTTGTGTCCAGATAAATCAGAATTTGTTACAGATGAATCAGAAATAGATATACAAAAATAAAAAACAACTCTTTATTTAAAAAAATCATATTTCAACAACTGCAATTGTCTCATTTAAGGAAAACTATTATTAGTTATCATATACCTACAGTATACATTATGGTAAGATAAACAATATTAATTAAAAAAAAAACTAAGTTACATATACTTTTTAATTCTCTCTCTTTAATTGTGTGCAAGTGACTATTATAGTTCTGTATACTTATATACTCATTTTTCATAATTCTAAAATCATAGGAAAATGAAGGTACAAACGCGTCGCACCAAGTTCTGAAGTTCTGGAGAAGAAAATTAACATTACCACCTCACAACTAGCAGGATGGTTTAAGAACAACGGCCTAGCTCTAAACTTATCAAAAACGAATTTTGTCCATTTTAACATGGCCGGACATACCACCATACCGTTGTCGGTAAGCGTGGAAGGTAGAAGGTTAGACCAGGTGTCAGCGACCACTTTTCTCTTTCTTCTCTCATGAGATCGACAGGGGCTTAACCTGGGAAAGCCATATTGACAAAGTGTGCGGTAGGATGAGCAGTTCGTGCTTCGCACTGAGCAGAGTCGCCAAAGTGGTATCTGCAGAAGTTGTAAGAATGTGTACTTTGCCACCGTTCACTCCATACTGCAGTATGGAGCGGAACTGTTCGGCAGAGCCGCGGAATGGGAGCGGGCGTTTAGGCTCCAGAAACGAGCAGTTCGAGCCATTGCCAAAATTCCACAGGAGGAGCATGCACGTCCATATTTCGTGAAGCTAAGTATCCTGACGTTGCCATCATTGGCGATATACCAAGTAGCGGTATACGTCCGATCAAACCTGGCCGCGTACCAAGTAGTGGGCAGCAGACACTCGTACCCCACCAGAAGGAGAGACAAGCTCGCGGAGCAGTCCCGCAGCCTGGCGTGGACGGACAAGTCCACGCACGTGATGGGTCCCAGGATCTATAACAAGCTCCCCGGGCAGATCATCATGGCGCCTTCCTTAGGTAGCTTTAAATCTCGCCTAAAGCGCTGGTTGATCGAGCAATCGTTCTACAGTTATGAAAAGTTTTATGAACTGTAATTTATTATTAATAGCTATGAAGTTGTTATTTAAGTCTTTAGTTTTATTTATATTTGAATAATGAAAATACAATCAGCTGTATATTGTATATCTACCATAAAATAATTGACATGTAAACTTTATTCTTTACCAATAAATGACTTATGACTTTACTTTTCGCAGTGTCTTCCTCAAAGTCGTTTTCTTGATGACGAGATCTTGAATTTTTTGAGGAAGATGGAGTAATCATATAATCTTCATCACAACAGATATGTCAGATACTTTTGTCCGTTTACAGTATTGATGCTTTATAACCCAAATATATCCTCATCGTCAGAACTTGAACGATCACCGACACTTTTCTGATGAAGGGTCGATAGGACATCTCTGGTGAACTTTGGAGTTATAACTTTTTCATCTATTGAAGAAGTTTCTATTCAAAAGCTGTCGTCATCGGGAAGGTCGAGGTCTTCTTGGACTATATCTGAATCTTCTCTAGGTTGAATTCCAGTAGCAGAATTACGCCACTAAACAGCTCCTTTTGTGCTAGAAAAGGGAAAATCTATTTTTTTAATGATTCATATAGTGTTTTTACCATATCAATCAGGCACAGATGAATCAGAATTTTGCCTTAAATCATGCATAACTCATCACAAATATAGATTTCAGTATTGTCATTTTTGATGCTATTTTTGATATATTAACAAGCGGACACGCTATATGAATCAGAAGAACCAACTTTAAATATTTTTATTTTGTATAAAGACTGCAATTATTTCTAAAATATAATTTGTCCTACATAAGGACAAACCTAAACTGTATATAAAAAAATAATTCGTGCCGTTATGTAAGTTGCTTACATAAATATATCCATAGACATCGAAAATTTTGCCTCTGAAGAACTACCCATTACCCAACCTAACGTTTCAATAACGCACAAAAATCGGATTTTTACTGTGAAATTTCAGGCGAAGCGTTCCGCCCATAGCCATTGCTTTCGAATTAACATCCAAATGTTCCAAAAACGTTACATAAGGGTTAGCACACATCGGATAGGCATTTTGTTAGGAGTCCGTACAAAATAGGAAGCAAGCAGCCGCAGAGACGTAATTAGCGGCAGTGGTCACTCGTAATGGGGCTCTACGTGGCACACATCCTGATTTTTAACGCTTTTTGGTGATCTCTGAATAAATAAATTTGATAGGTATGTTGTATATACAGAACATAATAATCATCATCTTCTCCTGTACACCTCACTGTATGGTTTTAACATGTTATGAAAAATAACAATACCATACAAGTCATTAAAATATTTGGTCAAAAAACAAAGATGAAGCAAAAAACTTAAATTAACATTAACGTAGAGGCAAGCATGACCTTTTTACGTCGACATTAGTTAGTACATAGTGGTAATGGAACAAAATAAATCCAATTTTACACAGAAAATTTCCCTTATTTTACCACTAATAATTATAAAAAAAATCTGACTATTACAATTTCTTAACCTACAGATCCCTTTTCGTATTGCTTTGTTCACACTCTGCCTGTTTTTAATGTTCACGTTTATCTTTTTATGATGGCGCGCCGGTTGCAGTGGACACTCGCCGCACAGCGCTGCGAGGACAAAATCACGTTTCAATGGGCTTATTTACCCACGCGTGGCCAACGGTCAGTGTAGACAAGGAATTATCTAAATTTGCGTTTAATTTTGTAAAAAGCAAAATTATTTGTCTCAATGGAAGGCATCATGCGGCTAAGCGCTAAGTCAAAGATTTTCATATATAAATGTAAGGATGATATTTAGCATTGAACGTCGTGATAATTATCTACATTTATTTTAGTTTATTAAACAAATCCTCCAGTCGACAAGGGCTGAAGATGATGATGATGACGTAGTTAAAATGAATGATTGAAAACGAACAGCGGTACAGAAATGATCAAATTATACTTGATTCGAAACATAATAAGAATTTATTTTTCAACAGAAACTCGGCTTAAATTTTGCGATAAAAAGCATCAACAAAGAACGACCCTTCTAATTTTTTTGCTAAAAAAACAGTCCAAACGAAAAATTCTCCGTCCAAAGACGCAAATGAGCGGAGCAATTCATCAATCTTAATTCCTGGGAACAGTTGAGTCAAAAGAATATTTTTCAGGGTCCTTGTAAAAAGAGACGTTCCCGTATTTTTCTTTCTTTAGTAATAGAAACGGTGAAAACAGCTAATTCCTTAATGAAAGTACGACTTATTGTTAAGGAGAAGGTACCTATAAAACAGAAGTCCAGAGCTAGATTTAAATTTTGCTCGTGCTTGCTTATTTAAATGTTTATTTTTATTTTGAACACAATATACTGTAACTTACTATGCTAAAAGTATTTCGAAACTGTACAGTGTTGATTATAATTACGTATTATCATTAATTTTAGAAACTAGATAAACAAAAAAACCACTAATCAACACGAAACCATTCCAAACTAATCCCACCGAGCGCAAACAAGTAACTTTTCTATAAACTGTTCTCAGAACGAGAGAAACCACTCCATTCTCCAGACATCATCAATCTTGATCAGCTCCTTTCAGGCATCTGAGCGCTTCGTATGTCTAATAATGTCTTTCTTCGAGAGTCACGCAAAAGCCTATGTTTGACGCGACAGGCGGAAAAAATGTGTCCGCTAAGTTAGGATGTCGACTTTTTGTCTGTCTCGTAAGATTAATAAGAGGAAAGTATAAAATCACTTGTAAAGTCCTAGATACTTACAGCTTTTAAGACGACTATCTTGTATTATCTGAGCACAATGATTTTCTGCCATCTCAAAGGTACATTGTTGACATTTTAGATGAAACAGAATATTTATATGCGCCTATAGTGGAACTTTCAGATGATTTAAATAGTCTTATATGGATGTACATTACTTACATCATGTATATATATTAAGCCGTTTTATCACCAATGAATAAGTTTGTTTGAAAAGATGTGAAAATTTCGTCCTTGATAATTTAACATGCTTATCCAGTCCAGCAGCACTTGTACTTGAAATTATGTTGCTTTAAAATATACATATAAAAGCCACAAAAACCTATAAAACCTACATAAGTTAAAATTGAATTATGGACCTGTTTTCCTAACCAGCCGGTAAGATTTTAAATCAATACCGTTAAGTAACTTTACCCACTTGTGTTCAATTTTAGACCAACCCTTTTGTACCCTGTAATATGACATAAGCACCGACTGGACCAAATTTAAAAATAGACTCAGCAATTGCTAGCAAGAATATGACAGGAACTTTCCGATCCAAAAAGTTAAAGCCATTTCACTGCATTTGGACGAAACTTTTTCCTTTACCACTCAACTACAGATAGTTCGAAGTCAAGCTTTTAAATAGTTTACAAAGCTTAGCTAGCCTTTAGCCCAGTTGTGGAGCTTTTGCGTGCGATTTAAAAAATAAGTGATTGTCAACGCAGGTCAATGTGGATAGTTTTTTATGCTCTGTATATCGTATGCCACGAGAGAAAGAGAGGGATGAAATGAAAATCCTTGTATGCCAATCACTGATCTCCATCAGTACAAGTACGCGTAGGTACTGATGGAGGTCAGTGATGCCAATGTAATTGTAGTTCTCAGCGGTTTGTCATTCAATTTATTGTCACATTCATTTGTTGAGTCTGATCGTTTCAAGGATTTTTTACAATTTTTTATTTTATCCCTCTTTTTCCCTCGTTTTTACATATGTATGATAAGTATGTATTTACAAAAGAAAGGTATGTTATGTATTATATCCGTCATCCAGTGATACAAGCGTAAACGTGAAATGTCGTGAAATATTTATTTTTATCTAACAACATTTGTTCCACCAAATTTTTACGTTGTACTAATTTTCAGATAACAGGTATTATAAGTGTGGACATACTAAACCTACCCTTATGGGTGTGTATTATTTAGGAATAACCCTGTAAGAATAATACCTATGAAGAGGTCAACGGTAAATTTTTATTTCTTACTTTGACAGTCTGCAAACAATTTGAAGTGGATCCGAAATTGAATGCTAAGACGGTCTGAGCTCTCAAATATAAAATTGAGGTTCTGAAAACTAGGCGAACTAATACCTAATAAGGATTATGATAAAACTGAAAGCAAAAACATGTTAGCGAGATAACATAAAGAAAGCGTTATAAAGAAATATTGCTGGTCTGGGTATTCAAGTTTTTATAGAAACTTTAGACTAATCCTTGGACCATCATTTTAACTTCTGTTTGATCACCTTTGTAACCCTACTGTCTACTTTGACCTTTAGAAAAATGCATCATATTACTAACTAGCTGTGCTCGCGACTTCGTCCGCGTGGAATAGTTATCATGGTACCATAAAAACGGGTCTATTGAGTTAACCTTAAAAGATAGACATATGTATACTGTTACAGACATTTTGTTAGATCATTTCGAGAGAAATAATTCTTTAACACATATTTTTTTGATATCTTGAACCGTTTTCGCAGCGCACGCAACGGAACCCCTTAAAGATGAATAATTTTCCCCGTTTTTTCTACATTTTCCATTGATTCTTCGCTCCTATTAGATGCAGCGTGATGTTACATAGCCTAACGCCTACCTCGATAAATGGTCTACTAAACGCAAAAGAATTTTTCAATTCGCACCAGTAGTTCCTGAGATTAGCGCGTTCAAACAAACAAACAAACACACTCTTCAGCTTTATAATATTAGTATAGATTTAGTTTTGTTTTATTATGAATTACGACGAGTGGTCATTAGATGGTTGTCATAGCACCCCGATTAAACCACATGAAAAGCCCCAGGGCAAGTTTAAAAGTGCTAGAAATACTAGAACTTTTCACTTAACTTTAGTTAATGATTTTTTTTCTTTCACGGTACATACTTGTTGATAGTATCACCTCAGACAATTACTGAAGTACCCATTTTATTACCAAAATTAAACATACAGTCCTTTGTATAGATGTAGATATAAAAACTATTATTTACTCAATGAAACAATTTATTTTTACTTTTAGTTAATAATTCTAAGAAGTCAAGGCTACTTTTTGATAAAAAGGCAATTTGTTAACGTTTTTAAATCACCCTCGAAAAAGTTTCTTATCAAATATGGACGTGATTCATACGGGAAAGGTAAAAAGTGATGAATTATTCACAGGTTTCTTCGAATGGAAGGTCCAAATTTACAAGTAGATTTTAGTACATATACCCTTGAGTTACATTAGTACAATAAAACAATATGATGGTTTAATGTTTGACCTCGTTACATCAAAGAAGAAATGTTTTTTTTAAAACTAGTTCAAATACATTCAAATTGACAAAAAACTTTCACATTATAACAAACAATGCTAAAATAATTGGAACATTAATATTAGGATAAGACTCAAACTTAACCGTAAAACATAAATGAATTTTGAATGTTTAGTTGAGTTCAAATATAAATATATACTTAATATTGAATCTGAACTAAAAATTATTTCTCTATGTGTTTTGTACTGAAAACTGTTCTCTATTTATTAACTAAATTAATAATAAACAATATATACAGTAACAAAACTAAAAAAGAGTATTTACATTTAAACTAAATTTAATACATCCACATGTGGTATGGAGCCAAGAACGCTGGCTGCATTCCCACGCTGGATTGTTATAGAAATCCTTTGCGCAAGGAACCAGCCAGCGTTCTTGTCTCTAGTGATGTCATTCAACCTTTTATTTAATTTTTTTATAAAAGACTTCGTACTTTTACCCCACGGACCAAAAGTTTCGAAGCCAAGCGGTACGAAAATATAATCAGTCGATAATGATGTATATTTTCGCGGCTTGGCTTCTTCTGCTGCGTCCGCCGCGGCTCCTGCCGCTTGTACTGTTCCACTGAGGCGAGAAGGAGCTAGTGTATCGACGCAAGTTGCGTCCCATACAAGAGCCCTTCCCCGCTCCCAGGGAATCAGTGTGAGGCCGTCGGGGCGAAAATATAAACATTAAACTAAACATTCTTAATAAGTAAAATAAATGAAGCAATATCTATACTGAAATAATGTCAACCTCCGAATTTAATTTATCCCCTAAAATTTATTCAAAAGTTTCACTGTTCAACACCCGTGGTCATTTCCTACTTATTCAAAACAAGAACAAACTTTTTGCGCTTCAACATGAACATAGAGTAGCTTTTAAAACTATTCCATCATCGTTTTAATCACAAAAGTTTAATCAGAATTTGGTATATCCGTCACCGGGAACCAATCCTGGCCAAACTATTCCAATATTGGAGATGATCACAAAGTTCGCGCAAGCTGTCGTGATAGTTTAGTAAATAAAGCTCGATATAAACCGTTTAGTTCGGCAAATACTGCAGTTTATGGTCGCTTGATTATAAACACTTCCATAAACATTAGGGATAACATACAGGGACGTACATATGTATTAGGATTTGTTCCTGTATCTGGAATTTAGTTGAATTCAATTAGTGATTTTCCTCAAAAACCCTCTTTTCCGTAACCATGGTATTGTTGTGTTTTATAGCTCAATATAGAGAATCATACTTTTTTTTTGCTCAGACAACCTTATTTTACTTAAATATCGTAGGGTAATATTTATGCAGTAAAAACTTTGAATAGTTTCTTCTGTGCAAGAGTACTTGCTTCAATGCATTGACTTTTCCAAATACTTAAGTAAACATAATTAAAATAAAATTAGTAACTCAAAAAAGTCTAACTCGTAGAATAGGGCCGTGTGATAATGAACTCCGCCGTTTCAGGACAATAATGTTATACGCAATGTCTATAAACCCAGCGTTGACATGAACTTTACTGCTATACAGAAATCGTAAATAAACAATGTATAAAATAACGACTAACACAATAATTTCAACCGTAGCCCCAGCGCTGTATAATCAGAGCCTATGTCACAGTAACAATTATACCAAAATAATCTTTACTAATAATGTAATAAGGTTGATAATTGTTTTCAGTTTTTGTGCCAAGGAAGTATATCGTTTAAAGATCGGTGAAGTAGAAACAACAAGGTTTCTATTCACGCTACTTTACCTGACCTTAGATGATATCGCAGTTTATAACTACCCGCATAATTATAACGGAGCAGCGTTTAACTAAAGCTCGTTTAAATTGTGAATAGTTTTTTAAAGTAATTGCATCGAATGAAAAGAGTATGATTAAAACGAAATTCATAGACGTTCATTTCATCAATTCATCAGTTCTACATAGAAATTCATTTGAGGAGTTTTAACTGCTTACTCAAATAGAAGGCAGATTGACGTGTCTGTATATAAGAATGACTATAATATTATAATGATTCGATGATAGCTTTATGGATTTATTATGTAAAATACTTACCTGCAAGAAACTTATACCTACAACTTAAAGCTTTTCAAGTATTTTAGCTGGAAACAAGATAATGTTTTTTTATAATTATATGCTCGGGACAAATTTACCTTTTTATTATAAATACTGAGAAGTACTGTTTTCGCTTAGAAGTAAACGTTAATTCCAACATCTATTAAAGTATCGTTTAGGAGTTTCCGTATCATTGTGTTCTGAAAGCACATCCAAGTCTCGAAGTAAATTTGTAAGCGAGAGACAAAACTGCTTACAGGACTGAACTGAGATGATAATTATTGGTTAGATAAGCCAAGTCCATACATGAATAAAGAGTTTGGTGAAGAATAAACAATACGGTTAGGAAAATCTAATTTACAAGATTTTTTTATGATTTTCAATATATATGTATACAGGTAAAGACACAGAACAACGATCGGGCCACATCGCCCCCGCGCGCGCCCCCCCATAGAAGCGAAATGAATAATAATACGTGGTTCTCGTTTGGCCAGTAAACAGGCCAACCTAACCTACGACAGCGCTTGTCAGTCTGTTATCGAACATAGTCCGAGCGAGAGAGTTTTCGGTCGTTTTACTCGGTTTTACAGCATGATATACTATTAAATATGTCTTGGTGTCAAGTTAAAAATTGTAAGAACAATAGTTCCAGTGTTACCGGCGTGAAATACCATCGTTAAGTAGTAAAATTTTGTAATTTTAATAATAAAAGCTTTTGACATTTTGAATGGCTTAAACACATTCGTTGTCTTGACGACGCTACTTCTCGATAGCAAAGTGATGTGTAAATGGAACCTAGCAAATTATCGATAATCGATATAATGTATATGATGTTTCTGGATTTGTATGGAAATGTTTCTGGATTACGGTTTTTATTTAACACATACTCAATTTACAGATTTCCAATAATCCAGTGTTAAAAAATAAATGGATATTGGCGACCGGTAGATACAACTTTTTCCTCATAAAAATGCCAGAATATGCTCCAGTCATTTTGAAGATGATTTGATAATTTGGTATAGAGATAGTGTAAGTCCCGGGTACGGACATAGGATAGTTTTTATCCCACGGGATAAAAACATTTTTACAGCGGATAACACCGCGGGCCATAGTTTTACAAATTATAGTTAACTAGTAACTATAATTTGTACTTAAATAATACAGTAATACTAAAGACATATATTTCCATCTTCGTAGTAAATGTGTAAAAAATCGATAAAAAATATCGACATTGCACAGCCGATGAAGTTGAAGCGTACTGTGTACATGAACATCTCGTGATTCGTAGTGTGCGTGCCGAAAGTGTGTTAGTTTTAGTAAATGGTGACACCTGTTTTGTACTGAATAAAGAAAGATTTCGCCTCTAGTCACAGGGCGACAAGCATGGACTTCAAAGCTCTGTGGGTAAAGACCTCATCAAAAACGGGATATTTTGATCATATATTTAATTAGGAATGCCAAACAATGCATGTATTTTTTTATGCTAGAATTATTGTAGTTTTTTTTTTATTTAAACACAAAATATAATCCATAAAAGAGATATAGGTACTTACGCTTGTCAGAGTTTTATTTTTTTCAAATTCATTATTGAAACATTGACGAATCTTAAAATACTTAAAATTCTTTATTCCTCATCAATGTACAAGTATGTATTACTCAATCTACGCAAATGATACATCTACTTAATTCATAATATCATCGTTAGCAGCGAAGCAAGATGCTAGTCTTGTTGTATCAAGAGACCTCGTATCGACTTTTGCGCTTTGCATAAATTTACATGACAAGATGCAAATTTATACCTACACACCACTTGTTTATGCGATACCTATACCCCTAGGAACTTTAACAGAAATTTAAAAGAAATAAAGCGAGTTTAATGTCACTGTTAGCGCTAATCGATGCTGTTTAGTTTACCTGAAGTGGGTGAACAGACTTGTTGAGTATGTGCTTTATTCAGCTGTTTTTTTTAATCAGATAATTGTTAACTTGTTGCCAAATATATAGTAACTGTGTGTTTAGGAACCTTTATTGAGGTGCCAGTATCATTTTACTTCGTATGCCTACTGATTTTATTTAACAAACATCTCTCTTTGAGTCGTATTTCCTCATGACTGAGGGTCGTGACTCCCCCGCGGAATTAATTCGTTATGGGAGAAACATAACACAAACCAATAATTATAAATGTACCTATACGACTTGTTCATATCACGCAAGTGTATGTAATTAAAAGAAGGTTGGAATCGCGATTTTTGCTTTCTCTCTCTCTCTTTGAGTGGTATTTCCTCATGACTGAGGGTCGTGACTCCCCCGCAGAATTAATTCGTTAAGGGAGTTTTCTTGGGCAGATACATCGTGGTGGGCGCCCAGGTCCTTCCACGGAAGACGCATGTCCTCGGATATTGTGGTCCTCAAACATGTCGGTTTTCTCACGATGTTTTCCTTCACCGCTAAGCGAGTGCAAATCTACACATAACTTGAAAAATACAAGTCATTGGTGTAGGGCGGATTCGAACCAGGGTACGTCTGGATGGAAAGCAGACACTGGAACCGCTGAGCCACACTCGCTTATACTCGGTTTTTGCTTTAGTTAAACGATATTGCGAAAGGTACTTTTAAGATATTTTACTTAAATTCAAATACCTTAATTCAGGTATGCCAGCGTTACTGTTTTTCTATCGTTATTTTCCAAGCTAGGTTGCCTGGAAGAGATCACTCCAAGTGATAAGGCCGCGCTCTGTTCCAAATCTATTTGTACTTATGTTCTCTTGTTATTGGTGTACAATAGAGTATTTTGAATCTAATTGAATTGAAATACTTACCATTATATTTATGCTGCCTTCACCGAATTTATTTTTAAAATAATAGAATACTTGCCCAAGTCTAACATACAAGCACTTGAAATCCCGCCGTGGCTGTATACGTGATGGTTCCAAATCTGCTCGGCTTTGGCGTCCAGCGCATTTGTAGCACCAGTAAATCCTGCCACCCAAGAACTGACACGTTCGCGGGATCTCCGACTGACGCTTGTACAGAAGTATCAGTAACGTGAAATATTTTCAAGGACTGATTTAGTATAACTTTTGTTGTACGACGTTTGCAAATTCGTGAAAGAGAAATAATCAGCTGTTTCATCGAAAAAAAATAACTAAAAATAGATTTTGCCTTGCAATTGTAATGTTCTATTGTGTGAGCGTAGCCAACTCCAGTGTCGAAAGTTTTCAAATCCGCCCGTAGCTGGTGGCTTTGTAAAATGTACCTATGTTGTATCCGTCTACTTGCTATTAGTCATCTCAAAGGTGAATGACTTTACATAACACTGATTTAAGTTACCTAACTCTGATAAAGGTTGAGGCGGTCAGTCCTTGGATGGGTGACCGAAAATTGACATTCCATTTTGGGCGCTTCCGTACGTCGGATGACACGTTAAATTGTAGGTCCCGGCTGTTTATCTTGTTCGACAGTGGTTAAGCCATGTCAGAGGCCCTTTTGGCGGCTTGATTAATTCTTGACACCAGAGTTAGTCACTCTCATTCGATAAGAAGAAGAAGACTGATAAAATATACCTGATTTTTTCAGGAATAGTCAGACTCAATTTTGGAGAGTGTCAACTACCCCGAAGACTTCTGATTAAACTAAATGACTATTATACATCTGCCAGACGAAATCCACGTTATTGTGTCTTATTAAATCAGCTAAATAAATGGACGTAAAAAACCGAAGGTAAAGTTTTATCAGTCAACACTGTATTTAGACTCTTCCTCTTCTGTGTCAATTACCAAAATACTACTTAATACGATACTCATTTTGTGATCTCGTTCTCGAAGAAAGCCAAGGCAATTTCATTCAATTTTATGCAATGACTTAAATTCCTATCTGTTCCTATCTTAATCGTATATCTACCTTGTGTTCCTTTTAACAGTGTATCCAGAAAAAGTTGTTTTTCCTTTTGCAAGCAGAATGGGTATCAAATTATTAAATAACTGTTATCATTTCGTGCTGTTACCAAATGCATAACCACAATCCCATCCCATTAGTGATATTATATTATTAAATTGTTCCCAAAATCGTCAAGCTAAATAATTCAGTGTCATTAAATCGTTTATAAACCATTTATGTTACGACTCAATTTCATATCATTTTATTTTAAAATATGGACAGACTGAGGTTGAATCGAAACCAATATTGAGTACCAGTTCTTTATTAAATTGATGGAAACATACATTGCACAGAAATATTTCAAAAGTGTATTAATGTCGCTTAAAATTACAAATAATTATACTAGGCAACAAACAATAATTCAATAAACATTGCGATTGAAAGCAAATAAAATTCATATTTAAAGAAATTGTTACTCACTAATCAACGAAAATATCTGAACTGATCAGTTTGATTGCAATAATTTACATTTGTTATCAAGTATTCTAAAACGAATGAAATATTAACTAAATATTTGTTTTGTGTTCGATTAATAAACCATGTCTGTTATTTTATTTCATTTATAACGGATTTTATTCTTGTTCTTTTTTCAATTCTCATCGTTTATTTAACGATTTATTTGTAGTAAAGCAGATTATTCACCTAAAATATTAATACTAAATACATACATTAGGTAATTATAATCGATTAATAAATTTAAACATGTCAGATATACATGATGAGAAACGACCACAAACTAAAAATAGTTATTCATAAATCATGTGCATATAACAAATATTACAACAAGCAATTAATTAAACAAAACTTTTGATACATCTTAATGCCTAGTTGATCCTCATTTACACTTCAATTACAATTAATATTTACAGCGGTTTTTTATTATCCTAAGATTCTAAAATAATATTATTAAGGGTAAATAAATATTACATTTTACAATAATGATGATTTGAGATAAACAATAAAAAAAATTCTATACCTTGACTCATTTTCTCTAAGAAGAATCCAAAAATCTTTGACAAAACAAGAAAATAACCAGATGACGAAGGGATGATATTTATTATTTCATCACCTTGAACGAAATTAAATTTGTTCAGTTAGACTAAATAAGGTATTGAAATAGTCACTAAAGCCTTACTAAAGTACACTATAAATAATAAACTAACTTTATTTCTAACGTACCAAAGAGAAAATTAAACTCTTACAAATTTATACAGCTAGTAGATATATAGGTACTAATTTTACATCTCCTAAGTAATTTACCAAGCAATATCACAAACGCCGTCTGAGCTATTTACTTTACGCAATTAATAAATTCCTTAACTATGTAATAAAATTTTAAATATATACAAATTGACCTTTAAATAATTACTTATTTAACAGCATCATGAAATTGCAACGAAGCTCATACTGATTCATAAAACTTTAAAATTTTTGATATCCGTTTAAAAAAGTAATTATTAATTTTCCTTTTTTACATACTACCGAAAAATACCTAGACTATTCTTAATATCCAGTCATACTTCTTTGTAACATTATAGCTATTTTTTTATTTTATACAGTCATGTTTGAACTTAACGATCTTTGCGTGTCAAAACACTCTTGAAACTAGGTTTTTTTTAATTTGCTTAGTTACACGCGACTACGATTTGGAGATTTATAAAAATTACCTAAACAAAAACAAGGACGAAAACGATTAGGGTCAGCAGCGTGTTCATGAGCGGAGCGACAAGCGGAGTGGATTTGCCCGCGGCAGCGAGCGCGCTAGCGGCTGCTTCTACACATTGCCTGTACGCGACGTATTCTAAACAAGTGATCGCACAGAAGTGTTGATGTGCACAGGCACCGTCACAAGAGTCTGTCGAGTCATGTTTTACACTGTATGCCCGTAGATACCTGCAAAGATGATGAATTACTATGAGTACCAGAAATAACACCAATAAATACTTTTAATATTACATATGTACATTAACTTACTTGTTGAATAACGGTGCTTCATGGGGTGATCCTATCCGTAGTCTATCCGCTAAGTTGTGCATGGAACTAGCAGAAACTTCGTGCAAGCCGTAGTACTGAGTCAAGTTGTATTCAGCTGTCCATTCCGCTGCGCCTACGTTTCTGTTAGCAGCAGCCAGATCCAAGTAGTACTGAGTATAGTCCAATACCTGGCAGAGTAAAAAATTAATTAGAATAATATCGCTGTTTATGAGCAGTAAATACTTATAAGTAAGAAATACAGACGAAGCCTATTTTTTGTACAAGATTAACGCTCATCGCAGAGCTTATTTAATGAATCACTGCCTAATAAGTCTCTTTACTTTGACGACTTAATAAAAAATCCAATTAAACCAAGGTTTAGTGGTGGTCTAGATTAATCTAGATTTACTCTGAACTATTTCTTAGCACATAAATGTATTTCTAAATGTTATTTACCTTGCCAGTGTTAGTGTCGAATTTGTACAGTCTAAGAGCTGGGTTCGATGACCCCGCTGGGTCCCGATGTGGGCTGACTGAAGGAGCCAGAAATGCCCACGACACTGGTAGATCTGTAGAAAATATTATTTAAATAGTTTCATAAGTAAAAAACTATAACAAACAAAAGAGTTCATTTTCGTAATCTATAGACGAACCTTTTTCAGTTAATTAATAATTTTCTTTATATCCGTAAAGCAAAAATGCATTCTCATTTTTTTTAAACATGCTTGAATGGTTTCTATAATTATTATTTTTTACATGTAATAGGATTACGTTTGACTATAGCCTGCCTGATGTTAAGCATCACTATAGTCTAAAATGTAGCACGCCTGCCCAGAAGAAACCTATTTACTCTAGATTTGAAGACTAAGATTTAATGTTTAAAAGGCAACTATGAATCATGAAAAATCGTATTTCATAATATTTAAGCTTACCATGATCATAAATAACTCGGAACGTATCAGCATGTAGATGCCCGAAGAACTGTCCGGCGATGATTCTAGCATGTTTTCTGACGTAGCGGAGGTATTTTGCATTTGCATCCGGCGATACATCGTATGCATTTCTAGAATCCGACCCTGGCGCCGCGTGGCCCACTATGTATACCTGGTGGAAAGGGAAATAGCACATATTAATAAAAAAATGTAATCGTAATCCAATATTGATTGGTTACTACCTAAAATTGTAAATTTTTCAATGGTTATAAATGTATGAATTATAAAAATGTTGACGAAGTAAATCTTCCCTCTAATAATAGGTCTATGATCTATGAAACCTATGAAATTGCCGATTTGTATGACGAAATTGAGAAATATGATATTTCCATACAAACATTTTTGATGTTTGTATGGAAATGTCTGAACAGATTTAGATGCAATTGATAACTATAGTTAGATGGAAAAAAAGCTATGCACTGCGTATATCAATTTCTCAAAAACAAAGTATATGATAAAAATATACCTAGTTAAAGTAGTGAAACCGACGACACATTAAAAGAGGTGTTTTCAATGACTTCCATAGGGAAGTCATTGAAAATAAAGAATTAGAAGTAATATGAACTAGTAATACATTTTTTTTTATCTAAGAGGTACATAATTCAACAATTGATACAATAAAAAATGTATTTGGAAAAAATATAGCTGTACGTAAAAGTTACAAACAGATTAAAATGTAAGAAAAAAACGGCAATTTCATGGTAAAGACCTATTATTATAATTAGAGTTATAAGAATGTAACGTGACATGATTTCGAATAAACTTTTCATTTGATGATCTTAGAGATGGTAAAATTATAAAAACATGTACTATGAAAAAGTCTTATCCGGGGTATTTTTTATTTCTGTATTAACTGAATTTAAGTTATGTTGCTTAATTGCATGGAATTGATCATGAAACTTTGTTGTTGTAATGAAAATGTTAGTATTTTTCTGTTAAAATAATTTCTTTATAGCTCGTCGCTTGTAAGTTGTAATTTCATCTGGATTTTCTGCCTGTCTGGCACAAACACAGCGTTCGAATTATTTTAGATCCTTCAAGGAATCTAGACCTAAAACGACAAATCTTATTTACGCAGAAATCTGAGTGCGATTTTTTAAATCAAGTTAGTAGAAATCTAAGGACAATTTAGTAGGTATGACAATCTCTACAAAAATATTTCATAATTGACCCGTACATATTAAATGTAATTAAAAAGAGGTAAACATACATATTAAACCTGAACAGTAGCGAACAACATTAAACATGTAATTTCAAAATTGATACGGTCTGTTACAAGTTTTCAAAATATAGAACATGTTATTAACCTAAGTTTTCGAATCCTAAGATATTTTTTCTCAACAATACGACTTCACAATAAATTATTTTTTCTTCGTCGTTTTGTTCATTAAGTTTCGTATCTAACCTCCCAAACCTTATTTTTACTTTGAAGCTTTGTGAGGCGACATTTCAACTTAATTCAGTTTATTCTTGAATTTTATATCCTTGTTGCCAACTCCTTGTAAAATGATAAGACGTGATCTACCTAACTTTTTTACCTTTTTATACTTATGTTCATAATAATACACATTGTATAAATTAGTTGTAGTTCTCATGAAAGGCAATAGATGGCGCTAGTGGAAACATTAAAACACAGTATATTTATTAAATAGTTTTAGTTCTTCGAGAGGCCAATAGATGGCGCTAGTTGGAAAATTAGATCACAGTTTGTTACTAAAAATGAATATGAGTGAGTAAATAATGAAATAAAGTTTCTTGGTCTTCTGATCCTGCAGATTGTCGTTTACATCAATTCTTGCATAGTGATCCTGTAGGCAGTACTGGAGATACTGTCTTGCAGTTGTTACCTCAGGTAGAAGGTAGCAAGGGAGTCCATACTTTTACACACATACATAATTGTTCCGTGTAAAGATCACGCGAATATGTAAGCAAAAACTTTGGTTTCACATTTAGATTGTAACTAAACTATGAAAGTAACTGATATGTACGATCTTATGAATAACTGATTGAAATTATTTGAATTTTGATTTTACTGAAAAGATAATTCATTTTTCCAACGTATAAAGTCCGCTGTTGAGGGGAAGCCAGTGGTACCAAACCAATACTCAAAGTACGACTGTGCCGAGCAGTTTCTATACCTACCTACGTATGTTGTATGGGTCGGTATAGGAAAATTCAATTTGTTCTACCGATGCCAGTCAAAGCTAGGGATTTAGAGGCAATTTATATTATTTGCTTAGCCATATTCAAAATGTGCCTCGCGTTTTTTGACAAAATGAATTCGCTGAGCTTTTGCTTAGCGCAACGTTGATTTCTATTTCGAGGCTTCCTTCGAATCAATTTGCTATTATATAAATATCAACCATCGTTTTACTTTCGTTATGGAAAATATCAAATTTTTAATCAAATTGCTTTGATCTATGTGGTAGGAGCTATCAATCATTTCTATGAATAGGTGTATAATGTCATTAAGTAAAATGGCATAATATAAAAGTAGCTATTTTTTACGAGACGTTACATTGAGGTCAGACACAGCACATATAGGTTACATAAATGTCAAACCAATTCCCATTAAGAGAAATATAGGTATTAGGGGTAATTATAGGTAACCTAGTTAGGGTACCGATGCACATTTAAATTATCCCCTTGTATGAAAAATTTATGAACATGCTTTTTTTAATTAAATGACAAGCACTTACAAAGATTAACTTTGTTGAAATATGGTATCGGAATGAAATTCTTAGTCATTAATAACCAAAATTTAAACCACTAAAAGAGTAAGATAATATGCTTAAACCATGTTGTAAAACCAGTTACTAACTCACGTAACCGCGCTAACCTGAAAATGATCTTTAAAGGCAAAATTAATTTCGCTCCGAGCATATTACATTTCATGTTTAATAACCTTATTTCCGCAAAAGTTCCTTCCCTATTTTCACATTTATCTTCGCCAGCAATAATCGAGTAACACAATACGAGACATCGAAATTATACCACAAGTACAATACCCAAATCAAATTCCATTGTGGCGGAAACAGGCCGTGGAAGGTAGGTAATAGGTATGTACCTTCGCCATGGGCAAGTTACTATAAATAGTTGAGCAGATATGGAACAATTTATTGACGATTTTTTTGATATTTTTTCCTCGTTTATACCTATTTGATAGTAAAAAATCAACAAAAATATTTGACATTGCTAGTGATATTATGTAGATCTAACCAGCTGCTTTTTAAATACGTTACGAAGAGTATGAGTTATCTATCAACTTAAAAACAATAGTTTTCTATTTGATTTTCCTAGTATTATTTTCTCGCCGATAAATGTTTGTAGAGAGTTTTCTCAAGAACAAGTCCTAAATTTCAGCTTGCTTACATATACAAATAAAATTAATTAATGTAGGTATGTTTTTGTATACTTTTCATATTTTTACCAATACGTGCCTATTTGTGCCTACACCCGGCTTGATATTAAAGTAATTACGCCTACCAGTAACCCCTTACCTATAAACACATTATGTTCAAGTTATGTACAACCAGATACGAATTCCCGCTTTCACAATTATGAATCATTACAATAGACTGTTATAACTCAGCGTTATGAATGGCAGCGCAGCGAAATGCCATGGAGTAGGTAATGAACACAAGTGAATAACCTCACTGACTTTTATACACAAATACCATTACTAAGTCATGGAGGTCACAGTTGTATTCTATATGTTATCCTTAGCAACAAACGTTTTGTTTATTTTAAGTCACATATTCTTTACATAAAATCGTCAGCAACAAAAAGGTTTTTTTGTTTTTAATATGACGGGTTTTCTTAAAACTATTACTATGAAATTGAGATTTGGAACATGTAAGTTTTATCTTGAACAACTGCGCAAAAAAAGTATTCGGTAGAAAAATATTGTCATAAAAACAAACGAAACGCTTTTTGCACAATTGCTTCGGAGAAGTATGTATTCTGGGCATGTATGTTTTCTGGGAATGCTAGAACGTAAAAACCCAAAAGTAACGAATTTTGTACATTTCGTAAGTAAACCTTTTCTGTGTACATTGAAAGAAAATTAAAGCTTTAACATTTTACATTTGATTCACTGCGTACCTATAATATTAAATTACTTCTCAGTCATCATAAATCACCGAATTATATTCGCTCCGGACCATATTCCGAGATTGGTTATAAACTCAGTTTGATTAAAGATAGGATACTAGGCAATGCCTAACTCAGTGACCCTTGTCAAATACACAATAACTGTACGAAATTTATCTTTGTTACCAAATCTTTAGTTACAAATTACGTTCATACGATGCATGAATAGGTAATTTCTTTTGCTCGAAGCCTTTGTGTTTCGTAAATACCTCGAAAAAGAAAATAATTTGTTCTGATTTGGGGCCAATACTACCTATATAAAAGAATTGTCTGCATATTTTTGTCTCAAAATGTCTATGTATGTTAAACATTCAATACAACATTCTACGTAGTCTTTGAAGAGCCAGAGACTTACCAATAAAAACATGCTCCATCTTTGTCCTCAAAAGCAGTGTCGGGACTAATTTTGACGACCTTGTCATACATATGTATGCCTACATGTGTAATATAAACAATTATACATAAAATTGCATATCCAAATTATCCAGTTAAAAAATAATTTGTCAAAAAGCAGCGTTTTTAAAATAAGTTACGTCGTGCAATTTGGTACAGCGATTAGATTAACGAGTTTCTAATCTGCAACCGGCCTAATAAATTAAGGCGGGGCACACGCGGCCCGCTGCCGGATGCCGGACTTCCCGGCCGGTTCCGCCGTAGTAGTTATGACTCGTACGGTGACGTGGATATAGAAATGTGGTAGATAGGAATATGTATAATATATCAAATTTTTATTTTTATTCTATACACTCGATCATAAGCTAAACAAAGGCTTCTGCAACGCAGGGGGTATTTGGTGGAGGAGGACTGAAAAATAAAACAAAATACCTATATGTGGGGCCATTTTAAACTATGTAGATTTGTTACGAATACTTTTACTAAAACGGTTACGACGTGAATGTATGAATATGAAACGTATGGATTAAACATTTTAATTTTTAGATTTTTAAGATTTAATATTTGTATGTAGTACGGTTCATACTTCGATGATAAAATTCAATGTGATGATGCTGCAGGATATCATATATATCTAATGTAAAAATGCCAATTAATGCAAGATTTAAAGAGCACTTGATCATTTCATTTAAAAATTTCTTTATCTGTTATACCTAGTTCAATTGTATAAAACGACTTAATTGACGATTTTATTTTATGTTTATTTATTACTATGTACAAATGCTCATAACCTTTTACAAATCACAAAAGTAATTCTTCGCGTCCATGTGGGTGGCTTTACATCAAATCGTTGTTAGGTCCATTTAACGATGTATGATCTTATGTTTATAGCATAGCCCTAAGCCTGTGTAAACTACACTAGAATATTCAGGTAAGCGCGTGTATGTGTGTTCATAGCTTAAGGTATATTTGTATTTGACGTCCTAAATAAGACAGCTTATTTTATTTACTCCTACGCTCATATGCGTGGAGTTCTCAGTTGTGTTGATAAGTCTTTGAACAATAAAATTAAGAACACCCTGGTAATATTATTTTCTTTTTAATGAAGTCTATATTTGTTAGTGTGTTTTTCATTGTGTGTATGTTCCTTACATTTACAAACTAGTGAGGATTAAAACCTTAGAGGCTTTTCAGTACAATGTTCAAAAGTAATTATTTAATGTTACCATATATTATTAGAAACAATCAGATTATTTCCTTTACTATCCTTATAAATAAAAAAAACAAAAAAACATATCGAGTGTAAATCGTTGTTTGTATTTAGTTTTATGTAGATGCCCTGCTTAGGTCTTAGCGCAACAACATATCACTGCAGTTTCTCACTTTAAGTAGAAATCTAGTGACAGTTTCTCACCATTTCTTTTTTAGTCTGGGCCTTCTCTAAGATGCCGTCCAGCCACTCCCACTGTTTGGTAGCTTGCGGCGAGCTCGACTCTCGCATATTGAACAGATTCGTGTTGAGTGCCACAATACGCAGCTTGCTTTGCTTCTGCTCTATCGTATAGTAACCACCTGGGAAACGATCATAAATATAAATAACAAAAATAAGAATACCATATTAAATTTGATATTAAAATTGACTTTTTGCTTTGCCTGGGACAGATGACCGTTGAACATTCTTTAAATTGTCAACGGCCAAGTTATACAACATTTGCTATAATAATACAGAAATCGCAGTAATGAACCTTATACTTGGCACGACCTTGTCTTAATTTCATTACTTTTTAGAGATATACAAACAGTTCCATCGAGACTTGGCCAAATTTTAACAAAATGTTTTTGGTGGGATTCTCTTAACAGCCAGAACTATGATGAGGCTTCTCGTGACATATACACAAGTGATGCAATGAAGCAAGGTCCAGCATGCCTATGTTAATATGGAACTACAAATCTAAGATCTAAGACTGATTAATTATAAACAGCCATTGTTTAGATTTATGCAAGAATTTTGTTTGACAGGCACTATTTAACCACTCATGAAACGTACAACATCATCATCAGCCCGCTATCGCCCACTGCTGAGCATAGGCCTCTCTTCTTGTACGCCACTCGTCCCGGTCCTGCGCAGATCGAATTCAGGTGCTCCCTGCGGTTGTTCTAATATCGTCAACCCACCACATTAGTGGGCGACCTCTATTTCTATGGCCAGTCATGGGTCTAGGTCAGTCCGTTAGTGTTTTGTTAACGTATAGTATAAATACACAAAAAATAGATTATAACCACAGCATAAATATTACTGTTACAGACACAATCTGGAACTCTAATTTGCAGGTCTTGTTGTCTTCAATAAATCTCATATTTTAATACTCGCAATAAAAAGAAACAAAACCCGATTCATAATTCTTTTTAATACCGGTTATTAAAATTGTACCAACACATTTCAAGACAATGCTGCGAGAAAGGTCGTTAAGATAAGCAGAATTAAATAAAAGAAGCTAATGAATGGGAACAATGAAGGCATACTTTGACTGCTAGGTTTACATCATTTTACGTTGTATATCATCGGCTTACATTAGGATTTTTAACTAACTTAGATAAAAAAGTTATGAATTATCTCTGTATGTATGTGATTTTGTTACAATTGGATAACATTATAATATGATGATCCCTTTAGGGTCTTGAAAAAAATGTGCAAAATTTCGAATGTTTATTATGTATAAACAGGATAGGGTTCTTGGCATACGTCAGCAATAGGAAAATCTTTTAAAAAATGAATAGCTATATAATAATTTTATCTTACCAAATCTAAAAGTCTCAAGCGCTTCAAGCGGTAGCCAGTGCATCCACAGGTTAGTGAGTTTCTCAGTAGGCACGGGGTCTAGATGGCCCAGAACTGGAAACACGAAGTGTGAGCTGAACGTCCTGCTCAGGAGGTCTGTCATACTTCTGATGGCGGCGTATTTATCATCCTCACTGACTGAGTGCTGGGCTGCTATGACATCACTGAAACATTGTAAACGATATAAATAAGTTGTTCGTTTGGTTCGCTACCGACCTAACTTGTATCTTTGATAGCTCTCCTTGCGAAAGTGGTTTAGAAATCAATCATATAAAAATCAACCAATCAAAATAAAAAAGAAATTATTTGTCCGCTGATAAGGCTACCAAATATACCAAGATTATGTGAAGTCATTCGAAAACGTCAAATAAGTTCAAGTTTTTCATGGTTGCTAATTTAATATTTAGCTGATTTTATCGCTCTTTACAACTTTGATAAAAACATACACATACAGGCATTTGTGAAAATTGTATAAGCTGGAATATAGAACGACTGGCATAACTAAGATTGTGAGATTTGAAACTTGATTTTTTTCAGGCGGTGTACAAAAATGTGATACTATTAATTTTGTTAGTGACTTAATAATCTTGTTTTATGATATATGGTTAAAAATTACAGTATGGTGATAAAGGTGATAAAACTTACCCTGTCCACAATATAAACTCGACATTCTCAAAGTGTCTCGTGCGCATGTACCTTGCCGCCGACTCAATCAGCTCCATAGAACTGTCGCAGGAGTAGTCTCCATACTTGCCCAGAGCTCGGTGGTGGCCCGAGCTACCCCGCTCGTCTGCTTTTCTACAGTCTGGGGGACAAAAATAATGTTATGTTAATATATTCAAAAAATAATCGAAATGGCAACACAAAACATACATTTTTACCTACTGATTAGAAAGTCAGTCGTTAACCTATGTCAGACACCCTTAGGGTGGTTAGAAAATTCTGACACCAGAGTAGGCCACTCTCATACGAACTTTATTATATACCGATTCTTTGCTATCTAGGTATATAAACTAAAGTAGTGTACTTGTAGTGAGTCTAATTTTAAATACATTTGAAGGAAGCAAACGTTTTGCTTAGCGTCTCATTTTATACTTGTTTTTTTCTTAATACCGGAATAAAACTTGACTGGCCTGTTAGCTTAGTTGGTAGTGGCTCTGCCTTCTAATCTAGAGGTCGCGGGTTCGATTCCCGAATGACACAAGTATTTATGTACTTTAAAATTTATAATTACTTGTGTTGAGTCTGGTCGTTTGTATGTATAATAAGTATATATTTACAAAAGAAAAGTATGTAAGTATTATATCCGTTATCTAGTACCCACGACACAAGCGTTTGCTTAGTGTGGGGCTAGATGGCGCTGTGTGATAGTTCCTGAAAAAAAAAAAAAAAAAAAAAAAACGATAAAATGACTACTATGGACCCGCTAAAAACATAAATGGCGCACATACAACAATATAGGTAAATATAATATACTGCTTAAAAGCTATATTTATTATTTAGTAAGTTTATAATGTTAACTATATACTACTAACTTATCTTTTACACATGCGTTTGCATAGAGTGGGACTAGATGGCGTTGTGTGCAATCCCGGAATATTTATTTATTTATTTTTGTTTAAGCCATAAATTTCCTCGATTTTGTATGAGGTATGCACAGAATACAGACTACAACTTATTGTACCAAATTACACAGATACCATCAAAAGTCACCATAATTCTGTTTTCATTTCCTATTAAATTTTAGCCAGATGCCATTGCCAATTTATCAGTAGGTGCTCTGTTGAATACTTTATTGAATTGACCAATATTGTAGCTTTTAGTGCGGATCAATTATGCAAAATTCTGCCACCGCCGACTAGTTATTTGCGTGCTCGTTAAAATCAAAACAGAAAGCAAATATGCGCATAGAATTCAGCTGTTTGATAACCTATAAGTCAGCCTTTGTGTGACCGATTTGGTTTCATAAAATTGCGTTTGAAATTGATACTAAACTTTTGAAAGGTGCAGTAGTTTTGATGCTTCTGAAAATATGGTAAGCCGCGTTTTTTTATTGGCCTTTGTCTACCTTATTTTTAAAACTTTTTAGTGAATCGTCTAAGCTAACTGATCCAAAGGTTCTGATTTTAACAATATGCAATTAAGTAGGATTTTGTGAATATTTTTAGGAGGCTTGCAACTTTGAAAGAAAAGAAAAAAAAACATTTATTATGGCAGATTTATCAGAGAAACAAACACAAGTAAGAACATAATAAACAAACAAACATAAAATCTGCCACAACACACACAGCCCCAACTCAGCATAATGCTGGTTGTGTCGAACTTTGCACATTGTACCTAGTTGTAATCCTCCGAAAAAATACTAAATTATGTACGTTACCATTTGACTTTTGTTTAAATGTCCATTGTGCATGTATATCTTCAATCTATCTATCTATCTCAAAATTTACTGTTACTGACTAGACTACTATGTTTTTGAAATTCATTAATCTAGTTCAGCTGAATACACGAATAAGTTTAGAAGTAATGTTCTAAATACCTACGTCTTCTAGTGTCACCTTGCGATGTGTAGAGCGGGTCGTAGTGGAAGTCTGTGATGTGCCAGAAGTAGCCTGGAACAATACATAAACAATTTATTATCATTAACTTATTTAATATATCAAAAAGATGAGTTTTGACACACAATATTGTTGAAAAGAATTGAAAGTTTATTTGCATGCCCAATTTATTTAAATACACCTTCTTTAATCATTTCAAGAGGAAAGAATTGGTAAATCGATCGATTAAGTTACATAGTAGCTTTAAATTGCTATCGAATAAAATACTTCGTCAAAATTACGCGACACGAAGCCTATCAAAACAATTTCAACGACAAAGGCAAAACTAGCCCATCAGCAAAACAAAAGCTAATTTTTAACACAAAACAATAGCACTAGTCCCAAAAACGCTTTTGTATTCTGACCCCTAATCCCCGGCGCGCTCATTAGATGCTTCAGAAAATACCTACTTAAACGAAACGTTAAATTATCAACAGCTATGGGTTGTAACTAAACGACACCCTTGGTTCGGGACCGTTGCAGTACTGACAATTTTGACAAAATTAACATTCTTAATAAACGGTGCAAAGACCATTTATCTGACAATGCATTTGTATGACAAGGTTAGTAGTAGTAGATTCCGTCACATTGCTATCACACAGCATCAATATGAAGACGATTTAGAAATTATGCCTTTAGAATTAATTTTATGTGATAATGCCTCGCAGGTATCACAAAAAAGGAATTTTAACGATCATAATTATATTGCTAAATTTTAAAATAGCGTGTACTACAATCCAAACCTTAAGGGGCGGAAAACAAATGAAGACAATTTAATTCTCTCGGATACAAATTGCAGGCTAATTTATTTCGCGAGTGCGAGTTTAGCTCGATGGGACTTGGTAACTTTCTTTACATGATTTAGGATGCGCAGGTCTGCGGCGAGTGACTTATTGCAAACAATGGCGGATAATGTTATGGTGAATGTTCCCTGATTAAATAGATTAAAATTAATTAAAATGAACATGCATGGTCAATAACTCTTCAACAGTAGCTATGTAAAATTTCTTATCAGTAGACTTAGCTGTTTGACTTTAATGAAATGCAAAACTAAAAATGAATAATTGTAATATCTCCACGTGAATTTCTGTAACGGCTCTAGAACAACTATGGAAACAATAGAAATATTAAAGTCAAAGTGACGGGTCAGCGAGATTATTGTTTAACGTTTCACGAATTACAAAAGCTTTTTATATTCAAGGACTAAACCTGTAAGAGTCACCATAATATATGTAATTTATTAGAACTGACTAAACCTCACTGCTATTAATCAAGTTTTTGCAGTTAACAAATGGCAGACAAATTTTGGCAAATGTAAAAACGTTTTTATTACCACAGTCACCGAAAAAGCAGAAACTTAGAAATGAGACGGCTCCTGTTATCTTAGTGTGAGGGCAATTAGTAGAGTAATTAAAGTCGGAGTCTTGTCGAAGAAGACATTACGTTTAGAAGTTATTCCTAAAGTGAATGTTAATGACATTTTTGCGTACTATTAGAGTGAAAATGGAAATTGCATTTTGACATCATTATCTAAAATTGAACTGAGAAAAAATTGAATTATTTTGTCTTCATAAATAATAAAAAATATACGTTTTGTTTGGTTTAAACACATCCCGCATACCACGTTACTTCGTTTCACATATAAAAAAAATTTTAATTATTTTTTTTTCTACATCTACCCTTTCACGCGAGAACAGTAAAGTAAGCAATCAATCACTACAATGTATAATAGATATACATAGTCCTTAAGGTAGCGTTAACTACTTTTGCGTAAAAAAAACACCGACAAACCCGTGAGCACCAGCTACTTATTTACAGCACGCGCCTCATAATGAGCAAAAAGTAATTTGAATGACAAAAGAGGTCGACACAATAACGCGTACCCGGAACAGATCTCCTCAGATCAATGCGTCACGTCTCCTTGTTCCGGTATCTACAATGACAGCCTACAAAGCTTGTCAGAAATAGATACCAGGCTATAGTGGCGATAAAAGGCAAACGGCATCCGTTTTTAATAAATTCCGCTGTTATTGGCGCGTACTTAAGTATAGACGTAAGAGCAGGGGTAAATGGTTGATCTATTGATTTATTTGATTTGATTACCTTAGAAACTTTTCACAAATTCTCATATTAGACCCTGAAGTATACAATTTTTTTACCAGCTACGTGGGTAATGCCACCAGGCGTTGGCATTATTTTATTTAGTTGAAGCCGGCCTGTCTATTCGGTCTGTGGTTTTATTTGTAAAAAAACACAAATAGGCCAACGAACGAATGGCTAAATTTAATTATTTTGCAACGCTCATTTCTGAGTAAAACCATTTAATTTAAATCATAATTAATATATTCCATTCTTTTTCATCTCGCACATTATCTGAATGATCCCCCGATGTATCCCTAGATACGTCCTTGAAATGAAATATTGTGTATCCCGGGCTTTAAATAACGCTTCGCGCTGGCAGAAATCTTTTACCGTATAAATCTAATATTATTAATGTTAGGGCCCTTGAATGTTCCCTTTTTGACAATAATGAATGAATCCAAAGGTGAGATTTGATTTTATTTGTTCGAAAAATACGTGACGGAAATAGATTTGTAACATTTTTATACCTTCCATCTCTGTTTTATTTAAATTTTTGTCATAAAAATAGTCAATAACAATACACAAATGTAAGAAGCAATCATTTTTACCAAGACTTGACCAACAAATAAAAACTTTTTTAATATGTTTAAGTACATAGATATCTAGAATGTTAACGAATGTTAATGTTCATGTTCTCGGTTTTTAACCAACTGTTTATTATTGACATTAAACCATGTCAGAGGTGCTAAGACTTGCTTTAGACACTTGTATTGGTTATATATTACGGTAAAATAAATAAAATAGGAGTGTTTATTTCTAAACTGTTTTGGTTTTTGTTGTTTTTGTATGAATTTTTTTAAGGTGAGGTATTTTACGTCAAAAATATTTTACTCAATACTGTGATTTACAATATGAACTGTGAAATTACAGTTATGTGTATAACAACGCATACAACTTTACTAGTAAAGTACATACAACTAACAAACAACAAGCGAACTAAATATAAAAAAGTATTCTTTAATATAATTTCTTTAAAACTAGACTAAAAAATCAATACTTATTCTGATCAAATTACTGTATTACAAACCGATAAGAAATAAGATTAAAATTTAAATAGTTAAAACTATCACAAATACCTGACAAAAACATGTGTACCGGGTAACGCTAGTTGTTTACTTAGACATAAATATCAACTGTCAACATAACAAAATCTCGAACCCTACCCTCAGAAGTTCTTCTAAAATATATTCACGTAACTTATACGAAAGCTCGCCCCGATTTCGAATGATTCTGAAATTTCAATCTGAAACTTGTGACCATAAATATCAATAACAACGGCCACGGTTCCGAACTTGTAACAAGATTTTCCGGAACCCGACAACCGTCAGACGCGTTTCGGATTCCTGACACATGGACGTAGATAATACAAGCCGTAGATGAATTTCTCGTATATAATCTTATTGAATTTTCTGGCAATATATGTACTATGTCGTATAAAAAAATTTATTTATTACTATTGTTATGTATTTTTTTTCTAATAGCTTCAATGTTCAGATTTCTTATCCTCTTCAGCTTAATTATTATATGTATAGATTTGTATGCCTAAGCGAGTGTGGCTCAGCGGTTCCAGTGTCTGCTTTTCATCCAGACGCACCCTGGTTTTAATCCGCCCTACACCAATGACTTGTATTTTCAAGTTATGTGTAGATTTGCACTCACTTAGCGGTGAAGGAAAACATCGTGAGGAAACCGACATGTTTGAGGACCACAATATCCGAGGACATGCGTCTTCCGTGGAAGGACCTGGGCGCCCACCACGATGTATCTGCCCAAGAAAACTCCCCTAACGAATTAATTCTGTGGGGGAGTCACGACCCTCAGTCATGAGGAAATACGACTCAAAGAGAGAGAGAGTATGCCTTATGTGTACCAAATGTACCTGCCTACACAGCAATCGAAACTCAATTAGTGACTTAATTATCTGTTAAAAATGGTTTAATGTGTGTGTGTGGCTACTAGTCGTTGTGTAGCAGGCCATTTGTGAGTTTTTATTGCCCTAACAGTTCTAAAAAATATTATTTATGAACGAAGTCTTAATGTTACAAACGTAAAATCTTCGTACAAATAGAAGTGAAACTAAGCAATCGCATTTAAAACCCTTTAAAACTGGTAGTTCTTGCATCTGCATATACATAAATATGTGTATTATTATGTATTTTCACCCTAAACTGTCATTTAGCAAAGGCATTATACCACCAGGTCACCTAAAGCGACACCCGCACAATCAACACTAATAAATATATAAGATTGAGAAATAAATACATATTTCAGGACTTTGCGCAGTGCCATCTAGCCCCACACTGAGCAAACTTGTGTCGTGGGTACTAGATATCGGATATAATACATATACATTTTGTAAATACATACTTATTATACATAGAAACGATGAGACTCAACACAAATTTGTTTTAGTTAATTACAAATTTAATATTCATAATTACTTGTGTCATACGGTAATCGAACCCGCAACCCTAGATTAGAAAGCAGAGCCACTACCAACTAAGCTAACAGGTCAGTCGAAAAAATAGACATAACATGTTTGCGTTGGCAATACAAACCGTTAAGCCTCAAAGTACCAAAATATCACATGAGTCAGCGGTGTCAACATGTTTTTAACGATTTAAGTGATGAGTGTCGAGGTGTCAGGATTGTATCAGTTAATATTTTATGTACCACTTTGACGATTCCGAGGTAGGTCAATGGGGCAATCGATTGTATGAAAGTATACGATACGATTGAATAAAAAAAATTGACGACACACAAATTATATGAAACACCAGTAGATATGCTATCGGAGGAAATCGCATGAAATCGCCAATGCAAAGCAACTGTGGATGCGGTCAGTCATTGGATGGGTGACCAAACGCGGCAATCCATTAAGGGCACTTCTGCTTGCCAGGCATGTTCGAAGCCCGAAATACTCCGCTGCCCCCACCCCCGCATAAGCATCAAACGAAAACTTGCCTTCATCAAAACACAGTGTCGAATATATGATTATTTATTCATGAGCGCGTAATTACTTCATCGAAACGAAAGTCACAGAACTTTATCAAGATAAAAAAATATTCACATAAAAATACCGCTTTCGACGTTTCGGATAGAGATTTAATACATGAGTTCTGGTGAATCGCGTGTTACAATTTATCACACCATTTGCACATCTATAAAGTTGTGATAAGAACCATATTCCTATGCATAGGCATGACTCGCATGTAATAGGTACGTGTGTCTTGAAGGATGGGAATTTGTTCTCTAATCCCTTATTATAAGGACTCAATTGGCTTGGCTTTGTGCTTTTTTGTAGGCTTAGAGTAACCGCATAATAATTCCTGTTGATTGATGAATACTCGGCTTAAGGGTGAGTTTAGTAGACACCTCATGAGTTGGCGTGACTGTTGAGAGCGATTTGTATTCAAATACTTTTCTATTCTTCTAGTTCAAATAAAGAATGAAGTAATTATGATATGAATAAAATATAACTAAAGCAGATACTACATCAACCATCACACTACGTTAAATAACACACTATTTACACCAAAAATTGATTGAAATTTGATATCATTTCAAAGTAAGCTAAACATAATATTTCATATTCATATACGGCATTTCATATCTCTCATTGGCCATAAGATATTTTAAGTTGTAGTTCCTAGTTGTTTCATTGTTTTTTAAAACACTCGACTATTTCAATGACTCCAAGGGTTCTTAATCAAATACTCGATAAATCAAAATTTTCATCATATATAAGTAGTCTCAGCTAGAATTAACTGAGAGCACCGCATCAATTATGATTATAATTCAAACCTGTAAAGGCCTTGAAACATTTTCGTCTTGAGTGAGATTTCCATCAATATACGAACAACTAATTTCAAGGAAGTAGTCGTTATTCGGAACAAATATTACAAACACAGTTGTCAAGCCGTGAAGCGACGCGACAACACGTACACAATGTCTTTCTTTCATTCAATCCATGACACTGACGAGGACGTCCCCTGAGAAAAAAATAAGATTAGGCTCGAATATTTCCTCTCTCTGTGCCTTCGTAAAAATAGTAATAAAAAAGAAATCGTTAGTTCACAAAGCTTTGAGAATTTCGTAGCACGTCTACGAGTGGCTACGACGTAGCACGCATTCAAGACTTGGCTACGAGTGTGTTGACTTTGTGCTACGCCGTAGGCAGAGTTTAGGCAACTCGTGTAAAGAGCAAGAGCAAGGCTTTGAAATGGTAAGTTGCTTTTACACAGCTTTTACTGGGGCGGCACAATAAAGATTCAATTATAGAAAAAACTAAAAGTAGTCAATAATATAAAGTTACATTGTTTTAGAGTTTTGGCCTTGAGCGTATAATAATATAAACATAATTTATGTTATATTACCCCAATTTTCAAAAAGACTGTTACAGGAGGTTCAAATAATAATAGTAAGTATGTATGAGAGCGGCCAACTCTGGTGTACAGAATTTTCAAACCAAACGGTCTTTGCTTCTAATCATTTTATAAGAATTGATTCAAACAATGTTCATTTTTCAATTTATCTCTAAAGAAATTAAATTAGCCTCAGTGTCAAGTTGAAATTACTTATTTGTTTCTTAAAAAGTATAGTAAACAAGTTTTATTAAAAACAAAGCCTGAAAGGCAAAGGTTTTCTTCAAAGAAATCTAATTGAAAGGCTCAAGTCCGTTCAAGTCTAGGTTCTCTTAATAATTGCTTATTCCAGCTCAGCGTCCGAGTCAAAGAAGTAAAACAGATAGATCTGAACAAGGTGATAATATGAACCAAAAGAAAAAAAGGCAAAATAAAATATCTCTCGCAAGTGTGAGGTTCATAATTTTTATTACAATTTTCAGTCTGTTAATAAATTAAGAGCATTGAAAACGATAACTAATTTTTAATATATTATTGTGTGACAAACTTGTTATTTTATTTAATCATAATTCTTATTACTAACAGAGTACCAAAATATTTCAAATCTAAATATACATTACAAAGCTGAAAATGGTCAAATGATGATCACTGAAGATATTAAAAAAAAGTTTTAATATACTTCAAATTGATAGCTGAACACGTTTCAGCATTTTCTAGATATTGTGTCTGTTTATCTGTGTCTCTGTTTACCTGTTTATTTAAAGGCTCATCACGCATAAACAGCGGAACGGATCTTCATGATTTTCGGTACGTAGGTAATATGAGGTCCCGTACGTATTATAGGCTACTTTTTATCTCGAAAGAATGCGAGTCAAGCAGTGGGCGTCTACTAAATTGAGATAAAAATTTAGAAGCTTATACGACTTATACGAAGGAAGTAGCCAGCAATAAAGTATTTTTTTTTACGTTTCACTCTTTTTACAGTATGTACATATACTCGTATGTATATGCATAAATCTATACAAGTATGTTTCAGATTCACTATTTTTACGTTTAGTTATAACCGCAAAATATTAACACCAACTGTTCTAAGATTTTTTAAATCTGTGTTCGTTCGGCCTTTGATCCAATCCTTAAGTAGGTGGAGTATTATCATCTAAATTGAGTCAGCGTTTTGGAACCATCGTGGGCGGCTCTAAAGGAAATTATACCAACATAATAACTTGATAAAGTGGTAAAAGGAAAAGGCTATATTTGATCTAAATTTCCTAGATTTTAATCTAGGAAACTCAGATCAAATATGGCCTTTTCTAAGAAATCGCTACATGATAAGAGCGATTAAAGTATATGGTATAATCATGATGTTAAATACAAAAATACGATGTATTTAATGTAGATTTAAAAAAAAAATATCCTGCAACGTCACGTGTCATGTGATATCTGGAAAATTTAAAGGGTTTCTATGTAATATTAAGTATTATTTGTGGTGGTACTAAAACAATGTACCTACTGTAACATAATATTACACTTTACGCTATTGTAACAACAGCGTAAAATCATCGATCATCATCATCTTCAGCCCTTTTTGATCCACTGCTGGGTATAGGCCTCCTCCCCTAGATGTCATTGGTGTCGGTTTTGTGCTTTTCTTGTTACATAGTTTGGTTAACGCATTGGCTAGTTAATATAGCTAGCATTTTTAATATCATTGATATTTTCCGTGCCAGTAATAAAACAGGTATTTCCCAGCCACAGTTCGTAGCCTAAATCCGATTCAAGCGAACAAACATTAGCTCGACAATTAAGCTATCGCCGTAAAAAATACAAAGCCGGTTTATTTCAACTCAGTCACGGCACGAACAGAGGTGATATTAAATGCACTGCTTACTGTTTACAGTACAAATAATAACTGTAATTACAGCCACAACTTTTCGTGCAGATTATCGCGTTTTGTACAAAGTTTTCGGAACTAAAGTGTTTGAAATGAAAACGCGAATTAGGTATGGAGCTAGGCTCACTTAAAGCAAATAAGAGCATATATAGACAGAGATTTTATAAAAAGTCATTGAATATTTATAAAAGTCGTAAATTAAAAGGTTATGCTATTAGTATGGGACTAGATGGCGCTGTTTGATATATCCTGAAATATTTATTATTGTTCTTATTTATTCATTAATATATTTAGGCCACTTTTATACAAATTTGGCTGTAGTTTAGCAGTAGTATAGTAGACGTAGTGAAAAAATATTTATATGTTGCAAAACTGAATTACAATACCAGTTATAGCTAACGAGATATGTAAATATTTTAATAATAGCTACAATATATACAGCATAACGTACATGGTTATCATGATTCTTGTCATGTATCTTCATAGACTTTCGACCCTCTCCAGCTTTATAATATGTATAGATAGATAAATAGATATAGAGAGATGTAAACTTATTAAGAAACACCTAAACCTCTAACTCCCACGCTCATACAGTTTGTTCAGTCAGAAACTAACAAAGACGCTGACTCACACTCGTATTACAAATCTAATACTGATTTCCAAAAGGTAGCCAAGCAAGGTAGCACCTAACTTTCAACCAACCACAGACCTTCAACATATTTACAAGTTTACGGCTCATTATCGACAAAGAAGCTTCTAATGCGCCAAGTAATGGGTCGTCACTTACAAATTTTACGCGGTTCACATTGTTGCAATCTGAAATATGTACGTTGCTATGTCGCGTATTAGGATTGAATACTGATGAGCGGGGTATATTGGGCTCGGTGCTAATGAGACTCCACTACCAACTAAACCTACCAAGATGTCCCTTCGTCTTGGCAAGGATGGCTTTCGTGGGCAAGCGAGCAATACTCCCCTGCAATTCCCGTTCCATAGCTACTCGATGCTGGCTCTATTTTCTTTTGTTTTATAAGAATTCGGTGGAGTATCAATCCAATATAGCCTTCGATCTCACCTCACTGGTACAGCACACACGTCAGTAGATAATTTAGGCTCGCTAATCACAGCCAGCCCGCTCCCTTTGTGAAGGTACAGCTTGATTGATGATGCCTGCACGATGCTTCGGTCTAGCTATATGTACTCGTATGTATACTTGTGGAGGCTTCTTGGTTAGTTGATATAAGAGATGGCTTATAAGTTCGTTTATATAATAGAAGAGTCAAGGTTTGTTTTGGAATGCGAAATAACAAGATACTTGATGAGGTAGATTTGGTAGGTAATATGTAGATGTATAACACTTATATATAAAAGATAAAATAAAAACTAGATAAAAAACCAACATACAATCTATATCTACACTAATATAATAAAGCTGAAGAGTTTGTTTGTTTGTATGTTTGTTTGAACGCGCTAATCTCAGGAACTACTGGTGCAAATTGAAAAATTATTTTTGTGTTAAATATACCATTTATCAAGGAAGGCTTTAGGCTATATAACATCACGCTGCAACTTATAGGAGCGAAGAAACAATGGAAAATGTGGAAAAAACGGGGAAAATTATTCATCTTTAAGGGCGTCCGTAGCGTGTGCTGCGAAAACGGTTCAAAATTCAAACAATTAATGCCCAAAATAACTATTCCACGCGGACGAAGTCGCAGGCACAGCTAGTAATAAATAAGTACACCATGACAAACACAAAAAAATAATTTGTGTCTGAATTGGGGACCCTATCGCTCAAAGCGATCTCTTAGAAGTTAAATGGGGCATATTTATAGTGATTCCATACAAAGTAACCTAAATTATCTATTATTATTATTATTTGACAGATAGACAAAATCATATATCACTTTGTATTGTACTTAGCTTAACTTTTAACGTTAGTTAACTTTAACAAAAGTTAAGTTATGTATTCGTAGAAGTGACCTATTTCATTTAAGAGAAAAATGTAGCATAGCTTTATCGAAATCGATGGATACGAGTATATAAACTCTAAAAAGTAAATAAGTCAAGAATTATACTGGTTCTACATTGTAACTAGCAAATTAAAGCGATTTTAGAATAACCCAGTACTTTCCCAAGTTGTACCACTAGCGTGTTATTAGCTTTCGCTATCGTGATGCCTCTACCTTAATATTAGATTGATCTGCGCACTCCAGTCATTGGGTACCAACTAATGATATTTCGATTGATTTGTCCTTTGGTTCAAAATTGAAGGTAAAGGTGAATCATGTGCTTCAGAAATGTTTTCAAGTTTCAAAACTTAGTTTGATACTTCATATTTACGTCATTAATATAGTTTGCTGCTTTATTTAAATTATTACTCATCTTACCTACTTGAAACTTAAAAAATTCTACTAACAAAAAATCGTGGAATAAGGCTGTAAAAAGTGATGTCAAAGAGTTCTGTATCGTTAATTAACGCTCACATATGTACATATATTAAACTTTTAAGCAATATTATCACAATTTGCAAGCAAAAACAAAACAAAGCAAGACCTCCATGAAAAAAATATCAAAACCAAGAAGCGCAAAAACGAAGCCCTTTGTCTCTCGACTTCACACAATACAATAGAAATAAAACAAAACGAGCAAAACAACAGCACACGTCTCATTTCAGACTCGTAAATCCCTCCTTATTTCCACCGTACGCCGACCGGAGACAAGAAAACCAATCTAAAAATCCCATAGGCGTAAAATCGCGCGCAGTATCGCAACCTAATAAAACCTTGACGCCTGTTCATCTCACCATGAAATTAAGCTATCAGTCTCGCTGGGCGATATGGAAGACACCACTATTAGCTTTTTGTTCACGCCTTCACATGACTCGGACCTTTCTTGTTTGAATAGGTGACAATATGATGTTCCTTGTGTTTGTGGATAGTAAACGCTGTTAGCGATGTTTGTGCGGACACATTTGCTTCTGTTTGTTGTGGTAATGTAACAGGTCAGCGATAAGATGTATTTATTGGCTAAGTAGATAATATTTTACTTCTTACCGTATTTATTTATTAGTATTGACAGGGTGTAAAATATTGGTTTTCTTATTTTAGATGGCGCTGTGTGCAATGTCCTGGAATATTTATTTTTATTTTTTTATTTACATTTAGGACTTAAAATTAAGTAAAACAAATTACTTTTGTTGGAAGAAATGAAACAATCAGAAAACGAAATTAAATAAACGAATAACTATTTAATATACTTATTAATAACTAGTATACAACGAGTTTAGATAAAAGTATATTTTTTTTACAATTTTGATCTGTCATTATTATTAAAACTATGTGTTCGTTCCATTTCATTTAACTACGAATAAATGTATAATTAAGTTTATTAAATAACAAAATACATGATATTAAGGTCATCATTGGAAATTTTGCCAAGAAAATGATTATTTTACAGATTGTTTATGTAAATGAAAAAATATGTATATTGCTGAAATTTTAGAATTCATAAGTTTATAGTACCGTTGTACCTTAAGCTAGAAGCCTATGGTGATATATACCTAGCTCCAAATAACAATTAAATCAAGAATAAAATAACCATACAAAATGTTCATACTTTGGGGTCTTGAAATGAAATTTACAAATAAAAAAAATAATCCAGAAAAAAAAGACGCCCAAACAAAATAAGTGAAAAAATAAACGCTCAGAAAATCCAACAAAAAAGTTACACTCTCGTATTTACGTGGAAGTTGTGCGTGAAAATATGGCTCGCGGTGACCTTCGCATTTTGTTTGAGTGTGTAAAAACATATACAAGGAAGAACAGGAAAGACTACTATCCATGAAAACACATTTTAATTGGCACTCTAATTATAGGCGTTTTAATACTCTTTGCGGCCCGTTGCTTCTTCTACTTACTGATATGACTAAACCAATATGAATGAAATTATTATTACATGGAACAGCAAGGTATTACTTCAACGTGTCATCATATAAGACAATTGATAAATCAACAATAATATGTATCACGTGATATTTGAAAATGATTTTTTAAATAGGTTTATATACATATAATATCACATTTTATGGATAAAGAACATGAAAGATTTAACTTTTGTTATTTCATTTAATTTAAACGTACCAGTCGAAATGAAATACCGTAAGCTGTTTTTTGCGAATTAAGGTATGTGAGTGAGTGTAATATAAAGTATATTTACCAATCTATTTGGCATATGTATGGTGAATTTTTACACCAATATAAGTTGTTTACTGACTATAATGTCGTTGAAGTTAAGCTTCACTGGTTCGAACCTTTCGTTGATCGTAGAATTAGATATAGAGTTACCTACTTAGTGCTACTTTTGTTTGTGGAAAAAATGGCTTTACTCCATGGCCGTCTGTGATCGACTTTGCTTTTTATGCTGATAAAAAAGTTATTTTCATAATGCTCGGTCAAAAAAGGGTTCCAATAAGTATATATGATGACACACGGCTTTGGTTTTTGTGGTCTTCAAACAAGTCGGTTTTGTCATGATGTTTTCCTTCATCGTCAAGCGAGTGGTAATCCACACATAACTCGAAGTAGTTTGCCAATGATGCAAATAGTCGTTTTAGTCATCCATTTCTAAGGCAAAAAAAAAACACAATCCGTTCTCGTTATAGCAACCACAGACATAAAACTGTAAATTTGTACTATTATGTCCAAGATAGTAAAATTCAACTTCATAACAACAAAATCCATCATATCACTGGCCACAACACTAGATACTCAACACAATAAGCAAGTTATTACTTTGCATCTGCAAACACCCACATGTTGTTCAAAGCTTCATAATCATTCATCAGCAAATTAAAGCAGCTCGATATCCGAAACTGTTCCGTACATTTGTACTCGCCTTAACGTCATTGCAAATCAATCGTCATTGCAAAAAAAATCAAGTTTCGTCCGTCTATTTCCATCTGACGGACGGGCGTCGGGACTGAGATATCATTACTCTAGAGGCAACGGGAATATACACAATGTACATCTTATTATGATGGAATGTTTCAATGTACATTGTACATATGGTAATAAAGCCACGTGATAGGTTGAATTAGCTAGGTGGTTTTTAGAAATTGTAACATAAAGTAAGTTATAGTATTTGAATTGAAAGATATTGCATGGTTACCTAAAAAAACGATGTTATCACTCCGATCTGTGGCACTGAAAAAAGTTTGAAAAGTATATGTCATTTACAGCAAATTGAAAAATAGAAAAAAAATCAAAGATTCACAAGTAAACGTAACGTCTACTTTCCAATAAGATATATGGAATTGTACACTTTGCACTTTTCCATGTATAGTTTGGCTGATAAAATTAATAACATTTATATATTATGTAGATAGATAATTCTCAACTGTCAAACACATATAAATAATAATAAAAAAAAAAAAAAAAAAAAAAAAAAAAAAAAAATATAAAATATAAAATATAAATATAAATATATATCACATATAAATTACATACAGAAACTACTCTATTGCCATAAGTGGCACAATTTATAAATCTGAGACCGAAATAGTAACTATAACTGTGTGTCTCGAATATATTTAGGTTATGAGGTATTTCAATATAGTGTTGTCTATTTCTAGAGGCAATTTCGTAGCTTTAGCAGGATGAACTCGGATTCCAAGCTTTGTTTTCAGACGGATAATAACAGGTTGTAATGGATATTGTACGTTAATGCTACACGGAAATATATTTATGAGAAAATGTTAAATACTGTCTGGTACGTTTATTTAGGTGGTACGAGTACTTGCGGGCTCCGTGCTGTTACTTGTGGTGATCCGGTATATAATATAGTACTTATTATGGGTTGATCGAAGGTTTAATCAATCACCATAGCTAAATTCAAAGCAAAATAGTTTCACCGCGTAAAAACAATCACACACATTTGTAGACTGTCGGTTTGAACACGAATGTGTTGAATGAAGCGCCCGTAGCTCAGTTAGCGGAGGCCATTCCCAAGCGATTACCATTGTTAAGCAATGGTTGACGTGGTCAGTCCTTGGATGGGTGACCGAAAAGTGGCATTTTATTTTGGGCGCTTCAGTGAGTCGGATGACACGTTAAATTATAGGTACCGGCTGTTTGCTGTTTGTCTAGTACGGCAGTCGTTAAGCCATGTCAGAGGCCCTTAGGGCGGCTTGATAAACTCTCGACACCAGAGTTGGCCACTCTCATTCGATAAGAAGAAGAAGAACACGAATGTGTCCGTCACTGCTTCATCGCGGGAAGTTTAAGAAAAATAAACCATATTAATGCAATGTTAGTGAAATTGTTACATTTTAAAGATTTTGATTACCTATCAATTAAAAAGCTGGAGTAGCTAGAATGGTCTTCAATTACCTGTTTTAGCATGAGTGCAGGTGAGCGAGATGACACAAATAAGCGTCAGCACCGAACTAGTGCCCTTCATCTTGAACACTTCAATCACTACGTCACTCGCATTTTCACTTTAACTGGCTTAGTCGATTGAGATCTGAAAAAAAGAGAAAATTTTGATTTTATTAACTGTTGTTTGTGTTGGGATCTTATTGTTACATAATTTATATTTTTTTACATAGTTCTAAGAACTGTTCAAGACAACTTCCTAAATGAATCAACTCTTGATCTACAGTAATGAGTGTGTTTTTAAATGATGTACCTATTTTAGTGTAAAAGCTTCAAATTTTTAGAATCGTTAAAGTTTGACATTCTCTCTTCTGAGGAATAGAAGCAATCAGAAGTAAATCTATTCGGCAACCATCTAAGAACTACTTACGTAGATAATACTACATTAAATATCATAATAAGATCATTTATTTTGTACTTAATATAAACACAATAACGAAAACAGTTTTTCAGTTTCCTGAGCCCTTATTCAAATAAACTATTCAACATATCCGAATCTTAACACCTATCATACTAAAGTCATGCCGGAACTGATAATCCACCTCAACACGCTTCTAATCTAGGGTCGGGCCATCAGCGCGGCCGTAAACAAAGCCTTTATCCATGGAGGTAATAAATAAACAGTAAAACAAGTGAGAACGACCGTTATTACGTGTTGCTCACGCATTTGCCGCGGCCACAAACGGGCTGCCTTTGTCACTGTATGGCTGGTTTTTATCTCGGCCTTTTTATATCGGCGGCCTTTGTTAGCGACGGGGCATGGGCGGCGATTTCACAAATTTCTGTTCGAAAAAGAGTGGTAAGGCTGATGCTGTGTTAGAAGTTTGATTCCGGGTGAGAAGAGATCGAAAATTATCGAGATGGTGGATTCACTGTTTGCAAGATAATAGTATATGTGTCTCGCAAGAACTAAATAATGATGATATTTGATAGGTATTTAAGGAAAAAATAGTTTGTTTTTGGAAATTGAATATCAAAAATATAACCGTCATTTCAAAAACGTGTAATTTTTTTTCTACCATTCCATTGATTACAATGATATATCAAGACACATACATATTTTGTTAAGTATAATATTGTATGTACATACATATGTATGTAAAAATGGGAACCAAAAATTAAAATAAAGTACTAACATTATACGTATTTCTTCAATGACAAAACCCCAACAACCAGCAAATTCCGTGATACATAAAAGCTTTGTAGCGGGACCTAGAATGACTAGCAATAAATTTCAGGCGTATATCTGAAACAAAATATCTAGTTGTATTCATAACCTACATGTATCCATGAGCGATTTTTTGTGCTGATTTTTAAACAAAAACGGTATTTTCATCATACATGTGTAGACATAAAACCATAATGGATTGGTCTAAACACATCATTTTGTAAAATATGGAGTGTATTAATCTAATTTGCTTCATTTGGTGATTGCCAAGAAATATCTCATAAAACAACAAGAAACTTATAAACTATTTCTATAATATTGAAAGGTATCATCGTTTTCAACATTTTTAGCCAGGCAATCATTAGATGGGCAGGCATTAAAATGATAAATTAATATTAAAGGGACATATAATGTTCCTCTAGTAATATATAACAGAACCATATTGAGGTTCTGTCTTTTAGAAAAGAAGCTAGTTTTGTCTACACGAATACCAAAATTACTAGCACGCTATTCCAGTGAAAAACTAGCCCAGAGTCTCTCAAGTATAAGGTTTAGCACTCAATGAGAATCCGCATTACCCGATCATCTGAATCCAGCCCATCGTGATAATTTTCGTTTATTTCCAAATAAATTTATTTGTGCTTACGTTTTTAGCGCAAACAGAGAAAATTAAAGTAAAATTTTATTGTAAGACATGAACAGTGTTTATGTATAACAAATATTCTGCTGTTATTAAAAAAAACCCTGTTGCAGAAGGTAGTCTCTTCCAGTGGAACACAAAAATTTTACAGACTCATTCTAAATAAAGAGTTATTTTTAAAAAACATACATGAACAAATGTGTAGACAAGTCCTGTTTATCCAGTACAATGTCACCACATAGGCAGAATCACTGCATTCCGCATGGCCGCGCACTTTGTGGTTTATTTGGCACATCGCGGAGGTGTGATCAGCTTCCACAATTCAAACCAACTAATGTAATATAACTAACGCAGACACGAACAAATTGAATCCAGACTCTGTTCTGGCGTTTGGCAAAAGTTGTTTGGAGTGAATATGAAAATTTCGCGGTTGTTTTGGTGGAGTTTGCCTTTGCCGGTTTTCTGTTAATCAAACGCTTTATTTGGAGCGACGTGCGGATGAAATGTACCTTCTTTTGTGGAGTTTAATTAGAAAATATGGTGGAAATGTTATGGCAATTGTTTAATTGTTACGCTTGTTAGTTATGCTGGATTATATATAATATATTTATTTTATATTATTTTGTAACCCTGTGTTATTATTAAGATATGATAATAAATATGAAGACCAAATTGTATAATTTAAAGTTATCAAATAAATTCAATACTTCCACCAAACTATAAAACTTCATTGAACGCTGTTCTATTTCTCGAGACTATCAAGTGTTCACATCGGTAAAATCGATGCTCAATAAATACCGTTCGTATATTGCGTGCACTAAAACACATTATACAGAGCGGTTCCGATACCGAAGTAAGGAAATGACACGCCAGTCACACGGCAGAAAATATCCTAGAAATGTAGGGTACAGTACTAGCCAACGACTTCACATCAGTAGACAACGATATAACTTAGACTTTCGTAGCTGTCTAAATCTACGTGATAAGTCAGTTACAAATGTTGCGCTGTAGCCTTGGATTTATTTACATTTCATCCTGACGCACCCTAGTTTGAATCCGGCCCTGCACCAAAGACTTTTTTTTGTATCAGAGTTTTCAAGCTACAGACCCTAATGTCTTCTGGCATAAAATGAATGTTTGCTACACTTACATTTATGACATACACCAAAAACAAACGTTTTATTACTACTACTCCGTTGTCAATAGCTAGCTATACCGCAAGGCATCGAAACTATGCAAGTAGTCTACGCAAAATATATTATGGTTGACGTAATGATATGTGAATAAGATAGATGAATTGAGTTGTCTCTAGATTACTTTGTGTGTGATACTAGTATGTCAGGCAGCGGGAGTTACAAACCTACTTTGCATCGCTGGAGAGCGAAGCAAAATAGAGAAATAGATTTAACTCAGTTCACTCGGGTCGGTCTCGCATCAAATAACTTGGTTTTATTCTAGTGGAAAGCAGTATTTTGTCATTTTTTTTCTATATCTTTAGACTTTATTAGTTTTATCTCGACTAAGTTTCAAACGCCATATACAAATATATGTGAAAGATATGTGAAAGACCAAACACTATCAGTTTTTATAAAGCTGCCTACACAAATTGAAAAACAATAAATTGCTTTTATTTTAACCATCAGAAATAAAATCTTATACAAACTGATCTGATCTGATGGATTTTTCTTAAGAATCCTTAAAAAATTAAATTAATAAGAATCTTCAAAACATTTCAAGCTATATTCCTGTCGGTAAGTTTTTTCGTTCCTAAATCCTTAATAAAGCCTGCCTAACATTGATTGACTTTAAACAATTTTACCTTGTAATGAATTACTTTGCTATCATTAAAACCAGTGCCACTGGCATTCACTAATGATGACAGCACATGCTGAAACGACTTGACATCACAATGCTGTTTTCATTGTACTGTCAAGTTTCACCGGACATGTGTCAGATGTGTCATCAACAAGTCGTTTATAAGGGCCGGGGTGTGACAGGTAGTACAAATTGATTTTATACTCATATATTGATTTATTCACGAGTTAAAGTGTTTATTGTACAATCGGCAGCTATTTTTGTACATTGATATAAAAAAGAGCAGTCGAGTATGCTACGCTAGGAGTTAAATACTGTCAAAGCAATTAAAATATCAGTGGTTTCACTGACAACAATATGAGCAAAAAATATCAGATATTGATGTGCCATCCCAACTTTTTTCATAAATTTAAATTAGTTTTTGTTTTTACATAGGCTCACGCTTGACTACAATTTGCTTGATTTTAAACATCGATGTAATCTACGACCTTGCGCACTTACCAAAATTTCTTGCGAAATATTAATGTAGCATTATTAAAAATGACTCGTTACAATTCCCAACATTATTTGTAGTTACTTTTTATTCTCCAAACGACATCAGTTTCAACCTCAGTCGTTGTCGATATTAAAAATGTATACAGTGTAATTAAGCTATACTTGGGCTAATATTAACCGTATGTCTTCATTTAATGAACAGTTTAAATATACGTGAAGTACATATATATAAATGTAGTGTAAGACAATTATAGGAAGGTTTTAAGTAGGACAATCAGAGCTGTAGTAATTTTTAGAGATAATAATTGGTTTCTTTGTTTGGTTTTTCCTTTGTCTATGTTTTTATGTACTCGTAAGTTTAATAAGGGGAAACGTTTTCATTTTGTATCTTACATAGACAAAATGTCAATACAGGACTTGATACGATCATTTGATTTACTAACAATAAATGTTTTTACTTGTTATTACTGATTATATCGTATTATGTAAAAAGCGAGTGTGGCTCAGGAGTTCCAGGTTCTGCTTTTCATCCAGACGCACCCTGGTTCGAATTTAACTTTACACCAATGAAAGTTATGTGTGGATTTGCACTCGCTTAACAGTGAAGGAAAACATCGTGAGGAAACCGACATATTTGAGGACCACAATATTCGAGGGCATGTGTCTTCTGTGGAAGGACCTGGGTGCCCACCACGATGTATCTGCCTGAGAGAACTCCCCTAACGAATTAATTCTGCGGGGGAGTTACAACCTTCAGTCATGAGGAAATAGGACTCAACAGAGAGATATCGTAATATAGGATTAAATCCATATTTTCACAATCAAATCTGGTAAAGCCATTTCAACATTTAAAAGTTACATATCATACAAACTGTCAAACAAACGTACATACAAACAGTCAGTCACTTTTGAGTTTTATACGTTCAGATTAGTGGCAACATTATTCAACATAATAAACTGGCAACTATGTAAAATTAAATTTGTAACAGGAAACTCTGCGGGAACTGATGAATAGAAATGTAATGGAATCGCAAACTGCACGCAAACCGATCTTTAGGTGTTCGAACCAAGTTTAATGCAAAGTTTCATAGTCTCTAATTTGTTTATAATAAAGGATGGATAAAACGTTTTGAAGATTAAGGTATTTAATTGCTTTTTAAGTTGTTTATGATGAACATAGAACTAAACTGTTTACTTTTAACATATATTTTTATAACCTTCAACTTCTTAATAGTGTCTTTATAATGTTAAAGTTGTCACCAAATTATTATTGTTCCCGATTGAACATTGTACTGTAATAATATACCTATAGTAGGTATACCTATATATCAAAATTGTGATCAAAATATTAGACCCATATGAGCATTTTTTTCCTGATCCATTTATATTGAGACCAGCTTTTATAAAAACTCAAGTACTTTGTCTATCTATACATATAATAAAGCTGAAGAGGGTCGAAAGTCTGAACATTTTTTTTTTTTTTTTTTTTTTTTTTTTTACGTGTGATAGATTTACGTTTGACTACAGCCTGCCTGATGTTAAGCATTGCTGCAGCCTAGGGTGTAACACGTTTACCTAGAAGATATTTAAAAACATTGAAGATATTTAAAAAAAAATGCTTGGAGATACTTAGAATTCATGGCTGAACACGTTCCAACCATTTCTAGAAACTTACTGTTTCTCTGTCTCTGTTTATCCGTTTATTTAAACGTTCATCACGCAAAAACGGCTGAATGAATTATCATCATTTTTTGTACATAGGTAGTGTGAGTTTTTAGAAGTGTCATTGGCTACTTCTAAAATAATTAGAGCGAAGCCGCAGGCGTCCAGCAGTCAATAATAAATGTCATTTTTGCGCTATGTTTAATAAACTAACCTCCAGTAAGAGCGAATATTTCAAATTCCTATCCGTAGAGTTTTATCACGTCTCCTGCGCTACCGGCGCAATGGCAGACACCTTGACATTTCGCTTTAGGGTACACTCGCACTCGTTGCACAAAAATGTTATGTGTACGTATATTCCAGTATATTACGGATTTTTACACTGTCAGAAATACCATAAGATTTTCATCATTCAGAATAATCTATTATTTGACAACTGTAAACTTGTGTTGACAGTTGACAGTAACCAAATAACCATAGTACGTCATTTTTGATGCATCAAGAGTGGGTTGGAAACATTTAATCACAAGTATTACCAAAGAATACTTTTCTATTCATTTAAACTTTTCCTTAATTGTAGTCACAGTATCATTAACCGGCGTCAAAAAAGGGAACCTACTTAATTTCTCGGAATGTTTATACCTCATATTTTTCTGTAACTAGGTAATACAAATCCTTCAAAAAATTTATAATTTAAAAATTAAACTACGTAATAAAATACACTTTTGCATACCATACACAATTGTCATAAATTCACACGAAACGTTTCGTAAAAATCTTTGTCTCTGAAATTTCTACGCACGATAACACGCCCTAGTATAATCTTGAGTTTACCCTCGCGCTGCTTCCAGTAAAATAAGAATTCCTATGTATGCAACTGTACAATACATGAAAATACCAGGTGTCTTACGTAACCAGAAATAATGGTTTGTTGCTAGTGAAAGTAGGAAGGTAGAGAGATATGCCACTTTATTTATGGAGCGGAATGCTACTTTAAATGAATGTTATAGTGTATCACGAACTGTTTTCTGTAGTTTTATTTTTGGAAAAGAAATGGAGTGGATTTTATGCTCGTACCGTTTATGTATGGCTATTTTGATTTTAATTTTAAAGAAAGGTTTGAGGATTTATTAAAAAGTAGCTAAGAATTAGCCGGTTTTATTATGTAAACTAGGGGAAATGATTAAAATTGATTGTAACTAACAAAACAATAAATAAAAAAAATGAATTGTATGTTGAGTAAAAAACTGTAAATAAACGTTTTCTGGATATATAATTAACTACTCAAACCTATAAATAAATTTCGATTGGCTAGAATAAAAAATATACCAATGCAAGCCAATTCAGCTAAAACAATTCTCTGGTGTAAATGATTGTTTACAGTGAATCCAACAAACGACATTAAATAAAAGGAATATACATTATGTGCAGCATTATTAAAAACTCAAAACAACAAAAGCAGTTTAGTACTAACTTTAATTCTTACAAACTCTAATGTCCCGATGTATTAACGTATGTATTATTCTTTACGTATTTACAAAACCTCAAACACAATTTAGTACTTTGTCTGCAAAAACACATGATTCATGCAAAAAGTAAACTCAATTTCCTGGATAAGACTTTAGAGGACGGTCGGAAATCGAATAGACCGCATATGACCAAAGCCTGCTCGACGGTTAAATAAAAAAGTATAACAGTTTCGTTTTCCATTTCAAAACCTGAAGATATATAGGATTTCTACATTTTATAAAAGCAGCTCTCCGTGGTGAAATTGTTAGAAATACAAGATATTAATTCAAAAGCTCAGTCAGTAAAAAGTCAAAGTCAGCTTCAAGAGTCAAGTAAAAATTTGATATCTGTCGGTATTACGCTGATATACATAATATATGTAAATGCTATAATTTTACTGTTGTCGCTACGTATTATTTGCATGTATATGTTTTGTATTATATATACTATATTTTAACACTATACATTAGTTTATGTTTGTAGCTATTTAGTAAAATATATATTAAGATGTATGTCTTTATGTTTATGTACATTATAATTATGTTTGTGTATATTAATTATCCCATCGCATCTATTTCTGTTGTACACCACGTCCTTTATAATCCTTTATTTATTCCTCTCCATCCAACGGTTGCCTGGAAGAGATTGCTTTTAGCAATAAGGCCGCCACTTGTGGCACTAAAGTAGTTTATGTAAGTGATTTTTTTATAATTTTGTTTTATATGTGTGTGACAAGAAATAATTATCTATCCATCTACATAGTCATTCAGAAACTAAATAGAATAAATACATAGGTATGCTTTTATACAAATTTGATGATAATATAATAAACGCTTGCACAACATAATACACATATTGTTCTAAAATATTTTTACACAAGCATACCTTGGCGGCTTAAACAGCATATTAAGTTTTACTTTAGTAATTAATAATTTTAGAATATCTTGAAACAGCAAGGTTTTACATACAAAACTCGATGTTTTACGCGTGATGCTTACCATCAGGCGCACGTATTTTTATGTCGTCATTGGACATAATAAAAAAATAAAAATATTTCATTCAAAAAAAGCTCGCATATTTTGTCGAAAATATTTTTTCTACAGAAATTCGAAGAGCGCAATTAACTCAACGATTTGTCGATCAATGTAACATGGAGCAATCAATTTTTTTTCAGTAATACATTTGACAGGCGCTTACAAATAGCACCAATTAAGCCAATGTGTTACGGACGCACTGGGTATCCTAAATATTCTCATAAAAATATATCGATTAGTAAAAAAATTAAATTTTTCGCAACTCGTTAAACGTTTAGTACACATGGACAATAGATGTGAATATGTATGTACATACTATACTAATTGTACATATGTCAAGTACGAGATTTTTTTCTAGGGAGAGCTTCCTTTAATTTATTAGTATTTTAAGAAAAAGTAAATTGAGCAGTATATAGTTTTTCGTTAAACTCCACTCGCAAAGGATATTAATTTGACTACTACATAAACATGTACACATGCATAATATGTACATACATATATGTTTTGATAAGCCTAAAGATAATCTAAGTGCTCCAGCCCACTACCAGAGGGCAGCGTGCCCAGCATGCTGGCCGCATTACCACGCTGGATGGCAATGCTGATACGTTGAGCCAGAAAAAGGCCAGCATTTTGGTCATGCGTCGCGTCAACCAAGCGCTCCGAGAGGTTTTAGAAAATAGTATGGGCTCCTGGACCCCACGGCCCCAAAGTCTCGACTCCAAAAGGCTCAAAGATGTAACCTCGGCCGAGGTTAGCATATTTGCGTCTCTTGTGATGCTCGGCAATAATAGATTGCTTTTCTAAAGATTTTCTAAGTGCCCCTTTTTGTAGTAGTTAGAAGTAGTATGTTTAGTTTTCCTTCACTTGTTTTTATATGTTTTGATTATGTTTATATTGCATGGCGGCAATAAAGTGAATCAATATTGATTTTAACCGATTTTATTGAAGAAATAAGACCATAATTCGATTGAATGTTGTTTTTTATTGAATATATTTTTTAAGTTGTACATCAGAACGACGTTTCAAGGTTAAAGTTTGGTAAACGAGTCATTTCCCAAATTCGTCTCGTGATCGATATTTTGCCAACTTTTTAATGGGTTGCCGATTTAGGGGTTGCTTCTAATTTTGCGGGAACTGATTAATGAGGGGGAAAAATGTTGCTTGTGACTTTGGAAAGAGGAAATAGGTTTTATTTGTTTTTCTTTCAAAATTTTAATATGAAAATATTTTTCAGAAGATATTTAGAATCATGATGTGATTTAATGAAAGCAGATTTATTTTAGTTTTTATCTAACCTAGAGTAAATAATTATATGATAACATTTCGCAAATTTGTTATAAATATGTAATTATAGATCCTATATAAACAGCTAAATATTTACGGCACTTCTGCTAAATAACATCTATGTACTCGTACTAACGTCTAAAACAATTTTCGGGACAAATGAAATATAGTGAATGACATATTTTTATTTCCCTCCTAGAAAACACAAGTTTAAATCAAATTTCCCGGCCGTCGAACCCTTCAGTAGAACACTTGACTCCCCTCTAGCGACGAACTTCAATATCTATAAAAAACATCGCAAAACTTCCAGATTCGATTTCCGACAGCTGGGAGCCGTGCCTCAACTTCAATAACAAAGTTTCCATCATATCAATTCACATCAATCAATGTAATGCAAGATTGTTTTATGATCCCTCAAGGTATTATCATTCTGATAGGCGAAGTGTAAAGTTTGAAACTTTCAAGTTTCGGTTTTGAGCTGATGCTACTTTGTCGGATATGTGGGGCAGCGGACTGAAGAAATAATTGTATTGATTGCAAATTTCTACTAATGACTATTCCCATGTTTTAGAAGCAATTAAAGCATTTTTTGCCATCTACTCTTTTACAATTTTGTTAATACGGATTATAAATAAAGTTTTTTTTTTAAAAGGTCATTAAATACATATGCAAATACTATGAAATTCGTAACATAATATGAGTATTAAAACAATATAATAACTAAAACGTTGAAAGAAAGTGCCATATTGTTATTAGTTTAATAAAAAAAATAAGATAAAATTATCACCTATAGTATTATTGAAAGCTTGATTAGCTTGTTTTATCTCAATTTCCAAATATATATGTTTGTTCTCGTTTTATCCTACGAATGTATTATTTTACAAAACTTTTGCCAATATTTTATCAAACTTCAGTAAATTGGTTTGTTTTCTTTAACTTTTCTCTTACGATTCCCAAAGTACTCATTTGTACTACTTTGGCAATTCATGAAATTTCATTATGTTACGGTAACAGGAAGTCGAAAAGGCACGGGCTGCCAACAAATTTTTTGGAGTCTTATAGATGTTTTACGGATTGTAATGTTTGATGTATATTTTTTCAAATAAATTTCCTTAAATACGCACAAAAAATAAAATTTTATTGTTAAAAACCCTTTTTGTTTACTTATACATCATTTCGTATATTTACATACATGCCAAAGTGAACCCAAACGTTTTAAGCCATTTAAAAATTAAATGGGCACTAAAATATTATATAAATTTTGTTTTTATTATCTAATTCCATTTAAATCAAGTATTATGATTAATTTATTTTTATTTTGTTTGATAAACTGGTTTTAAGCAATCTGTCTAAAAAATAAACATTATGTCATACATTTAAATGTAGCATTAGACTTTAAATTTAACTGAAAAAAAACACAGCAAATCAGTTGCAAAAATAAACTTTTCATTGTCCTAAAACAAGCCAAATAAAAACAATACCGGAGTTGGTTTATTGCGCTGAATTATTAATCACACACTAGTGACCAAAGCAACAAAGGCCCGTTACAAAAACAATAACATAATAGATGCTATTCTCAACGATCCACTTTTGCCTGTTACCAGCCACTTAGGCAATAAAAAGTTATAACACCACTTAACAAATTATATTTCGGAGTCGTTATGGTATTCTATTATAACTTGATATAACTTACTACAATGGAGCATCGATGGGAGTCCAGTAATGGTTTGAAGATAGGAACTTGGACCCATTATAAGAACAACTTATTATGGACAATGGACGTATATACAGTGAAACTAAGCAAATAGGCTGAATTTGCAATATATCATTGATTTTACTTACGCTGATTGTATTCTATATATTTAACACAAGTGCGAGACAGTGAAAATTCATCATTCTGGATAACGGTAAAATATAAAGCGCATATATCACTCGTTGCAGACGTTAGTTCCTCTTAGTTTGAGCAAAAAATGTTTAAGAATTTGAGTAAAAGTAGTGTTCATAGAAATCCAGTATAGGACAAAGAAAGAGACAATTTTTTTTTAGATCTTTTCACAAAGTAAGTGAGCAAAGTTGCGGCTATCCACTACTCGAGTAAATTAATAAAGCAAATCATTAGAAAGTTTCCTTAACATACAAGTATATCTACATGAGCTTTCGTAAACACAGCCTGTCCCACCTGATTGGTATGTATGAAAGCTCCGGACAGAGATTACGACAGTAATCTCACTTTGTTTACTTGTCCTTTGCCGGATGTGTCTGTTATTTGAGGTAGAAGCATAGGAAACAAAAGTTTATTACCCAATACATAAAATGAACAAATGATTGTTGTATAATATAATGTTCTTATGGTTTTAAACCCTTGACTCTAGAGATGGTCACACTAATTAAGCGAGATGTGATAAAAAATATCCCAAATCAACAAAACTTATTCCAAAACGTGGCTTAAGTGTTAGTACACAAGTAGTTAACAAGAACAATATTTTATACTCAATGTTCTAGACATTGAGTATAAAATATTGTTCTTGTTATTCAAACATCATATAGAAATAATAAAATATGCATGTATCGATAAATTTAAATAAGAACTTTTAAGGTAGCTTTGGTAACAACATTTTGACAGTTTACTTTAATGTTAGCAGAAAATAGATTTTGAACAACAAGAACTAATTATAACTAATTTATTTTCAAAGTCCGTAATTAATATTTAAACCAAGTATTGTAAGACGGACTGTGCTTAAAGTTACGCGTAACTAATTTTATTTAAAAACCTAACAAAAAACCATTATTTTATTTGCCTTATCTCATTTACAATGGGGTCAAGAATTTATTTTAATTACTCTTGTTATTCATACTAGTTGCACGACATTTTTTCAGGAATAATTATTTTTTTAATTATAATTTAGTTCCCTTTGCACAACAACAAGTAACTCAGTATACAGTATCCCTAAGTTTCCACACGTAGGTACATAATCTGACTAAAATATAGCGCAAGATTTCCCTGACTTTATCCAAATTAAATGCACGATAAGAGCCGCAGACCGCAGAGCGGAGCCGAGCTCAACCTTCTCTCAGGACATATATTATTACGTACTTTTTACGTACGAATATAAAATTCCCTTGGAAAGCTTAACTTGGTACACTTTTTGTACTAATCCGTAAGAAGCAGTTTTTATTTCTGCGAAATGAGTTTGATACTCTCTCGTTGGAAGAAATTCAGAGAAATAATCGAGGAAAACAAATTATACGGCTCGCGGTGATTAGAACAAAGAACAAAAATACGACTAGATTTTTTTCCTTCATATTTTATTTTCTTTATATTAGATTGACGACGTTAACAATATATATGTATAAAAAAATGTGTAAAAACATAATTTATATCTAAGTTTTTGATCAAACTGAACAAAAATAAAACATTTGATGAACCTGATAAAATATACGCATATATTATAATATTAAGTATAATAGGAATACAAGTTCAAAAACTTGTAACTGAAAAACAGAGAAATAGTTTTTTTTTTGGTTAAGGTATACACAATATGTATATTCCACACGGTTTTATAAACGCTCAGTAAATTATTGTATTTTTTTTTATAATTTTATTATCTTTTGATATTTGCAATGTATTTATTGAAAAGTCTAAATGCTTTATAAGTTTATGCTAATAGTTCTCCGGCAAAGTTGTTCTGTTTATTAAAATTCACCGCTGTTCTCTTAAAGAGACAGAAACATGACAACAGCTTATTAGATTTTCGACGTCGGCCCTAAAATGTATGCCGCATTCTAATTTCCGTAGCGCTTCGTAGCAACGCGTAGAGGCTCGCCTCGTAGCCCGGGCTACTAGAGCGCTACGAGTAGTCCACAAGACACTCAAGCTAAATTTGTTGCTACAAACTCGGTTATTCTCCAATAAAAGCTCTTAGCGAAATTAAATGTCTGTATCGTAGCTCTATTGACTCAATATAAATATTGGTACACTCATCGTTTTATCGGCGACCTTTCGACAATTGTATTAACAACATCCGGCAAAATTTTGTCAAGAAAATAATATAATTGAGTAAAAAATATATACAAAATTGACCAACCTTGCGCGTCCTATAGAACTCACAAAACCGATCACTCTTGTTCTAAAAACAGTGCGAGCACATTCGAGTAACACTTCATTTCACAACACAACGATCGCGTGTTAGACCGCCGGCGACAGGTGTGGCCTGTGAGACGGTCGGCGCCAAACTGCGCTACCGTCCTCAGCCTTCCAACATTCCAAGTTGTAGAACCTCGGAGATACTCGGCGACTCTCGGGTGCAACATGATTATTCAGTATTTTGAGCTATAGCTCTATATTTATGTGTATCAGCATTTTCTGTTGCAGGATTTCGTGGAGCTCGGATATTTGGTATCTACATGCATAGAGGTTTGAAGAATGCTATAGGGTGGATGTTTGAATTTATTCTTTGTTGGCATAGACGGAGCGGTTGCAGCAGGTTTATGCTGTTCCTTTGTGATTTTTTTCGGATAAAAATGAAATGCGGTAGGTCTTAGTGTAATATCTGAAGGGGTATGACTTTAAGTGAACTTCTCTTTTAACAATGGAGGTCTTTTAGTTCTCTGATTTCAGGCAGATGAAAAACAGAATATTTATAGTTTTGAGGTTTACGTAATTTTTGCTGAACAAGATACTGGCATAGTAATCACATATTTTATGTGTGCTTATAATCTCTCGGTGAAGTTAAAAGCCCCAAACAAACCAACAGAAACAAAGTGAAAGATATTAGAAAAACTGAGTGCAGTTTAAAGGATGCCCGAGAAAGAACTAAATGGTTAGGTAGTGGACAAATAAATAGGTCTTTACCTATGAAATTGCTGTTTTTTTCTTACATTTTAATCTAGCTGTAACTTTTACGTACAGGTATTTTTTTTCCAAATACAATTTTTATTGTATCAATTGTTGAATTATGTACCATTTAGAAAAAAAAATGTATTACTAGTGCATATTACTTATAGAGAAGTCATTGAAAACACCTCTTTCAATGTGTCGTCGGTTTCACTACTTTAACTAGGTATCTATATTTTTATCATATACTCTGTTTTTGAGAAATTGATATACGCTGTGCATAGCTTTTTTTCCATCTAACTATAGTTATCAATTGCATCTAAATCTGTTCAGACATTTCCATACAAACATTAAAAATGTTTGTATGGAAATATCATTTTTCTCAATTTTGTCATACAAATCGGCAATTTCATAGGTAAAAAAAACCTATATTTTCTGCTTTAATAAACAGAGAAAAGAAAATTGTTTGTATAATATTATGAAACCTTGCTATTTATATGCTAGCATATAGCCTCAAAAAGACAGAGGGCTCTCTATTTTCGGTATATTATATAGCTATATGCTCAATCCCCTAACATATATGCCAAGTCATAGGCCTGATCTATCTAGCTCAAAATTTGGGGTATATATAGTTTCACGTTTGATCAACGGTTGGCGTCCTGCCAAGCCATTTGCATACTAACATGTATGTATTGTGTTGCTATGTGGTCTAGTATTGTACCTGTTAATATTTGAACGAGAATCGTGATTTAATTAGCCACACATGTGTTATTTAGCATTGTATGAAATAAAAAAATAAGTTTTATCATGTACAATATAAAAAAAAAAAATTGACAAACATAATTCATTGCCTCAAAAGTCTGGAACTGTTGCTTCCTCTGTCCTAAGTCATATAGTTTAGTACTTACACTATTATTCCTTATTGTCTTCTTCTTCTTACCGAATGAAAGTGGCCACCTCTGGTGTCGTAAGTTTATCAAGCCCCCCAACAAAAAGCCTCGGACATAGCCTTATTGTTAGACCGTAATGACGCTTACCATCAGGTGAATTACGGCGAAGAGCAAACACATTCCTTGCAAAAAAAATATTAAATGAATAATTTAGAATCGATAGAATTTAAATGTCTGGTTTTTAATAATGAACCTTTCGAAAAGGCTAAGATATAAGTAGTTTTGAAAATAGCAGTCTTTGTATACCTGAACTACTTTGAGTAACAACAAATACTGTAAAGGCGAGGTCAACCAAATCAATTTTCCGGACTACAAACGTACATTACGAAGCATGGTAAAGTAATTGTCACCTGTAATATAACATAACATAATCAGAGAACTCCATCAGTCATCGTTTAGCGTCGGTCAACACAGCAGTAATTAAATGAATAGACCATTACCATCATGCATGATTAATAGGAAGACCAAATGGACACGTTTAGGAAGATTGATGAAGGTTTATGTATCTTCTTTACTCCGGGATCCTCATTTGTCTACCGAACTATGGTAGATATGATGGGACTAAATTGATATCACATTCAGGCATATGTCATTGAAGGTCGATGTTATTTATTGTTCCTTTTAGTTAGAAAAAGTAAAAAATCTACCTTAATAGATAAGTCTTGCGTGATTTGTGATTTAGGTGTTTGTATGTGATTATTATATTAGATATAGACTTAGAAGAAAATATGGATATAGTCACTGATTTATATGATAACACATATGCAATTTTCAAAAACAAATAACAAAAGAAGTGTAACCCGCGTTGATAAGAGATAAAAGTACCTAGCAGAAGTATGGGTCAGTTCCCGATCCAATCTAATGCCATACCAAATTTCATATAAATCGGTTCAGTCGTTTAAGACTGAAAAAATAACAAACGTACGCACAAACGCGCACAAACTTTCGCTATCACATATTAAAAGTGTGATGAATCAATTTGAAAATTAGTGATAACAAACCTATAGCTATAATTTTTCTACGACGATTTTTTTTTACTTTCCAATTTGTGATTGTTCATATTTACTCCCACCATAAGTAACAACAGAGCGCCAAAAAACAATATTCACTTAACAATACAAATTCCATCAACGTCCATTGTACTCTTATCAATGCAGCGCTGACTTTCGATCCCAAAATGCCCTGGACACGATACAGAATGCCCGTAATTTGTATCGCTCGGTAAATAGCCAGCATAATGCTAGGGCGCTTGCTGCCCGTGAGATATCGTCCATGTCTATACGTTATTTATCCACGTACTGGCGTTGTAGGGCAATGGTTACACACGCTAGTTGTTTTTGATGATGATTTTGTTAAGGCTAGAATGTGTAATAAATTGGTGATAGTCTTGGTTGATCTTAGACTATAACGGTGCTTAACATCAGGCAGGCTATAATCAAACGTAAGCCTATTTCGTGTAAAAAAAAAGGTAGTATTATTTATAACTAGAAGTATGGTATCCAGTTTTGTTAAAATACAAAATCCTCTGAATCTTTTCCTATAAAATCTTAGCTAGAATCTTATCCTATATACATATTAATTACAAATCAAATATACATACATATCAAGGAAATAAGGTTAGGGCTAATAAATGTAATGTGTATGGTAAATAGAACATTTACCTATATACTTACTTCTCTTTTAACTGGCCTAAAAAGTTTTCAATCACTTCTGTGGGATTCATTGTATAGAAATGATTTCCATTGGTAAGACCAGATTTTAAGATGCATTGAATTTAATAAACTTATCTCTTTACATATTTTGTACCGATGTATCTTGTAAGTGTATCAAACTACAAATAAAAATAAATAGTTTCAATATAATTATATCAAAGCTACCATAATTGTATTTCTTTTTTCATAATTACTTGTGAACCTCACAGGATATTCCCTCAACGCTCATATAAAATGAAAATGTCATAGAGCTGTTAAAACTTGCAACGCTGTACAGAAAAGTGCTATTCATCATAATCGCACCGGACACGTTTCATTATTCAAGCTGCTCTGTGTAAATCCAGCTTATGACGTGCTGTATATGCAACACAGAAACCGTTTCAGCTGGGTTAATGCCCGCGGCGCTGGTAACCGACTCAGTTGTTGTTTTTATTTTAAATAGACAGATATTGATGCAGTTACTGCATTGAAATAAGCCAAGTAAGCCTTGTAAGCTGCGCCAAAATTTAAAATCAGTGACAATAGCATCTGCTCAACTAATAAAAACAATACGTTTGTAGTCCGGTCAAATTAGCACCAAAAATAGGGGTAAGGTTACATTAATTCGCACCTGGCTGAAAATTGGCATGAATGTTGGGAGCCCTATCATACACAATTTGTGAAAAATCCCCATCAATCCGAAGTGTGGAAAAAAATATTCAAGGTCAAAGGTTACAAAAATTGGTTTATTGAGTTTTGCAGCTAAACGGTAAGTTTTATTATAAATGTAGGTGAGAAAAAATTACTCATCAAGCAATTATCTATAAAAATTGTTCATACACTTTTTTTCCTAAGAATCACCATTTCGGAGATACAGCGATGCAAAATGTTGAAAAAGTTGTATTCTTCATAATATGCACACGTTTCCGCGCCACCCGTGAGGTAGTGTACATGGCGCGTTTTTTACGTGGTTTCTTCGGTAGGCCTATTCCACGATCTATTGTGCTTCTGTTGAGTTAAAAAGTTATTGTTTTAAATTGAAAATGGTACTATTGTAAATAACAAGAGGTGTAAGTAATGCGTAAATTGAGAAAATTATTCGTCAGATCGATACTCTATTAATGGAGCATAATCCATACTGTCTTGCTCTTCTTCTCCTTCTTCTTCCTGCTGGATACAAAGAGCGATGCATCAGATGTCTCCTCGCCCATATCGTAAGAAAAGAATCCGCTTCTACTGGCGATTCAACATTGGAGCACGATTGGCCTCGACAACTCATACATGCTAATAAACAAAACAAACCAACTTTTTTACAGCCGCATTTAGCATTACACCTCGTTAAGAAATTTAAAAAAATTGAATTGAGGAGTTTTTGGTGCAGGAGGGAGTAAAGTTTGAACTGATTCCAATATATTGTCAATTAACTTCCAACCCCAGTCTTGATAATATACCTGAAAAATATGTTGAAGATCAGAAGCAGAGGTTGGAGGAAGACAAGCTGATTGTACTTATTTCTTTTTATAGGTATTTTTTGCAAAAGATAAAATCGAAACTTATCTAAGCACGTACTTTTTTTTGGAGCTCCGTAAATTTAAAGAAGAAAGCGAATTACGTTGATGATTACAATTGATTATTTTGTTCAATCCCACCACCCCGTCCTATTTAAAATGTAAATTTTCCTATGTGCATGACTCCCACTCCCTAAATCTGAGGTCATCAGGTACGCTTATTCTTAAGACTCCTACGGCCAGCACCTCTTTCTATAAAAATTCTTTCGCAGCAAGAGCTGTTCATTTGTGGAACGCCTTGCCTTTGTGTATCAAGCAAGCTCAGACTCTCGAGGCCTTCAAAACTCAGGTTAGAAACTGGTACCTAAACTCAATAGCTCAATAATCTGCTGTTGAATTCGTGTGTTTATAGTTGTCTCCTTTTGTCGTTATAGTATATGGGTATAATATGTATATGTTTTATATATTTATAGTTATTTGCACGTATATGTAATATGTGTTATTTGTTATTGTATGTATATGTATATATATATATTATTGAATATTTTTATTATTTGTATATATTTTCTCTTTTTGAACACCCCATCCTTTATATTTCTTTCGACTCCTGTCCATCCTACGGTTGCCTGGAAGAAATCGCTATTAGCGATAAGGCCGCCAGTTGTGGCACTATATTTTTTTTTAAGTCTTGTGTGTTTCTGTTTGTCTTTTTTTGTCAATGTGTGTTACAATAAAGAGTTTATCTATCTATCTATCTATCTATCTACAGCTTGTGGAATAAAGGTACTTTCTTTGAAAACGTCAGCAATCAGCGTAGGTATATTACGGTAATTAACATGCATAATACAACTTTTTCAACATTTTGCATCGCTGTATCTCCGAAATGGTGATTCTTAGGAAAAAAAGTGTATGAACAATTTTTATAGATAATTGCTTGATGAGTAATTTTTTCTCACCTACATTTATAATAAAACTTACCGTTTAGCTGCAAAACTCAATAAACCAATTTTTGTAACCTTTGACCTTGAATATTTTTTTTCCACACTTCGGATTGATGGGGATTTTTCACAAATTGTGTATGATAGGGCTCCCAACATTCATGCCAATTTTCAGCCAGGTGCGAATTAATGTAACCTTGAATGTCTATTTTGACCGGACTATTTGAGCATATGGGTATAGCTATATACACATCAAGATGCATATTTACGAATTTTCAAATATGAGGTTCACTTAATTTCAAAATTTACTAAAGAAGTAATTCCCTGGGAGTCACACCCGTTAGCCATGAGGAAATATGAGTCAAGAAAGGGAAATTCAAAATTTCACTATACAATAACTGTTTTGTCCCTGCCGATACCTGACAAATCCTTGTATAGAAACTTACTGCAAACAATAATATATCTACATTTCATTAAAGTGTCAGTTTGTATAACTATTATTATCATGTTTTTCTGAAACGCCTAAACTGAATCAATTACTTTTTTAACTACACACTACTACACATTATACGTGTGCAGTTAGAATACAACGATAATAAAAAAATCTTCACTAAACTTGAATACAAAGAATCAGCAACATACTTTCCAACAACAAAACTTTTAAGAATACCATCCAGCTATGTCTGTTTAAAAACGTGTTTAGATTTGGAAGCTCAATAAAAAAGCGATGCCAAGATTTTTTGCGGAATCTTTTTTTCATTTGGCCAAACGCAAAGCTGCATTTCTCGGCTGCCGGAATTTCGCTACTAAAGATTTTATTGATTTTGGCCACGTTCACACTCCACTAACGCATTCCTGAAGCAAACTTTATATAGAGAGAGTTATACTTTATGTAGGTCACAGAGCGCAATGTGAGTGGTCAGCGGTATCACTTTTCTTCGGTTTCAGCTTTTCTTGCGATTTTGAAATCGAAACTCCAAGTTTGACTGACGTAAGCTATTTTCTCTAAGTCTTTTTGCATTTTCTAAGTTGAATGACATTTTTCCTTTTGGCTTTTTGTCTAAGCTAATATAAAAGTAAACGTGAATTTGTTTCGTTGTATGCTTGAACGCTGCATAGCGATTGATCGTGGATGCTTAGTACGCTAAGAGCCACAAAAGTGCCTTAACAATTATGACATAAGTGGATAACATACAAGTAACATACTTACCCTTGACTAAAGTAGAAGGACCAGCAGCAAACATCACGCAGCAGTTAGAACCAGCAGCTACAGTTTAATGTTTTAAATTAATTTCTGTACATAAACAAAATGTAATGAAGGGACACACACCCGCTTTATAACAACCAATAACACATCCTTAAGTAAATTATTTAGGCACAAAACGTAATAAACAAAGGCTATTATTTAGAACAACTAAACCCACCATTAGGATTACGGCCTATATCATACAAGTCAATTTATTACTTTAAACCGAGGCCGTAGGGGAGCGATTTGATTTTGAAATATTGGCTGTTTCGCCGGCAATTTCCAGAGAATGACTGCGGCAACGATATCAGTGTGATAAACGTCTCATTGTAGAAAAAATATGCCAAATAAAATGCAACAAACTGTGTCATAATCATACTATGTAAAATCAAAAGTGAGTTATCACCACGATTTTTTATTTTAAATGTAAACATAGGAGATTTTAAAAGTAAGTCACTTACGCTTACTTATATAATTGTTTTAACCTACAAGTTGATTGCACTGTCGCTATGAATGCGCGATAGAACTGGATGCTGATTGGTCCGTTCGCATTCAGATACATTTATTTAGTTCATAGTCCGTTTGTATGGGAAATAGATGGGTCTGTAAGTTATGTTGTCCATAGGCTGCGGTGACACGCAAGAGGGTACCGCCTCCGATATAAAATTGTCTCTCAATTTAGCTTCGTGTTTTGATGCAAACAGTACGTAATGTTTTGAGCAGAGAGATTAATGAGGCTGAAAAATAAATACAAAGCAATTATTTTTGTATCAAAGAAAAAACAGTTAAAGCTTTACATAAAGTCTTATCTTGGTTTTTGATTGGTAAACTCTAGTAAGTTAGTTTGGGGTAGAGTGGCGAACTGTGGTGCCAATCATTTACCGTATCGTCCAACCACGCACCCGACTTTATACGTTAGTTTTTATGTCTGACTGAATCTATGTCACCTTTTATTCAAACATTTAAGTGCTACACTGTAAAAATATACAGCAGATTCAATGATGTAGATGTTTCTCAGGTACTATTTACTGACCATCACTTTGAGACGATTGGTTTTCCAATAACGTTCCAGCTTTTAATTCAAACAGCTAACGAATATGCGATACTGTTATTATTTCGCTATATTTTAACCTTCTATTACTGAAATGGATCGGTTGAAACCTCCCCAGAGTTCGTTTATTGGAGTTACATTCGAGACTGAGATCATTGAGGATGATTGTTATTGGACCTTTTACGGAAAAACCGTTTGCCTCAGACTGTTTTCTCATTGGAAATTGCGATTTCAATGTAGTCGCCTGCGTAATTAGAGTTTGTTGAGCATTTTGGAGGTATTGATCTTATATAAATAATTGGTAGAAAATAATTCTAATGTGTTTATATGTACATGCCATTGTTTACATACCTAGTTGTGAATACTAAAAATTGGTACAAAAATGAAGATAATTTATTTATATATATTATACTATATACATAATTGGGAAGAGGTTGGCTCCAGGATACGGTTACCCAGTCTGGAGTCGACGCATTATGTTTACCTAAGACTAAGTTAGTTATTTAAGAACCTAGTTATATTTTTTTCATCCCACCATCTCGGAAAGAGTATTTTTGCTCTTCAATATCTGAGTGCAAAAGCCGTTTTTATTCTCTAGAGGATAAAGTAAATTGAATTTAGAACACCGTGTATTACAAGTTTTTGAATTAAAAAAATCATTAAACCTATTTACTGCTACCTCTATGGTGCCGAATATATCATACAACTTTTTTTAAATTTGTTAAAAACTCAGACTCGGAACCTTTTTTCAATTTGCTTTGTACGCGGTTCTTTACGCGGCATATTTTCACGTCATTGTTAAACCTTATATTAAAAACAAGAAACTTGAAAACCAGTGAAAAAACTAAAATGAGTGATTCTAGCGACGAGGAAGTTTGGTTGACGCCAACAGAATTGACTGAAACTGTTAATAATGCACAAATGAGCTTTCTCCCTCAACAATCACGCGTTTTGCATTTAGTCATTTCCTCGCTGAGGTGGAATGAAAAGTTACGTGTTGTACTCGAGTGCAAAGATTTTTCACCTCGTGCTCTTTTGATTCCTTCGCTAACTCTAAGATTCTTCGCTAAGGAGGCAACCCTTCGCTTGCTCGGTCATCAAAATTGAGCACGCGGTTAAAAATCAACTTTGCACTCTTGTATAACAAATAACTATTATGTTACATAGCCTTAAGTCATTTTCTAGTACCTACACAATAAATATTTTCATTTTTTTGTACCTATGTATCTATAAAGGACAGTGTTTTTAATATATTGAACAAAATATGATCAATTTTAGTAAAAACTTGAATATTTTTTATATAAACTACTATAGCATATGCATAAACCAGTATTTACTCGGTTTGAAACTCTTTTGTGTAAACTTTAAAACTTCATTTTTCAATTTGAGTTTTCTTTTAAATTGTTTATCTGTCAAAATCAGTCAGAATTTCATAATTATTAAACATTACTGTCATTGGCCAAATATACAACACAAAAATGGACGATAACCAAGCAATTTCTGAAAAAGATTTGCTAAACGCTATTAAAGATATTTTGAGAAGAAATGGCTACTTAAATAAATTGACTGCCGAGGTATTTATATTACAATCAAAATTCTTCGTTTGGTCATTGCAATATGAGGCTTGGTGGTTTTGTTTTGATAAAATGTAGAGCAAATTACTCCATAGTTTTAACATGACTTAATTAGCGCTAGATCAAAGATTAAACGTCACTTAACATCAGGCGAGTTGTAGTAAAGCGTGAGCCTATCAACTTTATCTGACTTCAAAAACCTGAAAGGATAGCTATGTATATAAAGCAGGTTAAATCGGGAGTCTGCTAGGTCTTTTTATCCGCCACAGTGGAGCGACGAATTGTCATGATTTTAGGTAAAGCGGTAATAGTGTGGCGAGAGTAATGTACACTACTTTTATACCAAAATTATGCAATCAAAGCCGCGGGCATCACTTGTGATCCTTAGTAGGTTTAAGAGATTATTTCCGTTACCATTGGCAAAAGAGCAGCAAAGACAACTGAAACTGAGTAAATAGTTTTAAGGCAAAAACGCTAGATCGTATATTAGTATTTATGTTATCGTTGGCTGCAACGTTGTTAAACATCATCAAATGTGATTAGTTTTAAGCATATCTATACATATAATAAAGCTGAAGAGGGTCGAAAATCTGAACATTTAAGATATTTAACAAAAGATGTTTGGAGATATTTAGAAATGATAACAGAACGCGTTCCATTAATTTCTTGATTTTTTGTCTATATCTTTCTTTGTTTGTTCATTTAAATGCTCATCACGCAAAAACGGCTGAACGGATATTCATTATTTTTGTAATGTTGGTAGTATGAGGCACCGAAAGTGTCATAGGCTACTTTTTATCCCGAAATAACGCAAGCAAAGCCGCGGGCGTCGACTAGTTTACATAAAAAATAACTTTCAAAAGACTTGATTTCCTCATTTTTGAAGTCGGTTAAAAAAACAGTCAGCATTAAAAAAAAACACATGACAATGTTCCTAGATGCGAGCCCAAGTAACCCAGCTACTCCGCGACCGGCAGTGCTCGGGCAACCAGCCTCCTCCGCCTGCAGACGAGATCCTCCTGGTGAACGAGCTGGTGCAGGAGTACCTGGAGTGGAACGGGTACCTGTACACTGCCTCCGTCATGGCGTCGGAGGCTGCCATGCCAGCTGTTAAGAAGACCAGGTTAGCTTTTACTCTATTAGCAAATCTTTGTAGTTTGTAGATCTATCTTTGTCTTAGCCAGAACACTTGTTTCTTCTTTGGCATGATAAACTTTATACAAAATAGAGTTCTTTCTAAGAGTTCGTGAGCCAGTAGACTCAGGTCAAGACCAATAGACAAAGAAAACAATAAGGCAAGAGTCTTTGTCATATCTAGACAACTATCAAGCAGAAGTTTCTAGGATGGTTTGGAAATTATACGATCGATGATCTTCGCTTTAAACCAAAAGAAGAAATCTCCTAGCTTCTTCAGAAAGCCTCCTCCGCCTGTAGACGAGATTCTCCTAGTGAACGAGCTGGTGCAAGAGTACCTGGAGTGGAACGGGTACCTGTACACTGCCAAAAAAAAAACATTTTATTTGCCTACAATGCTTTTTGGTACGATCTATGATTAACATATTGTTTATATATTATAGTAGTTTACTTAATTATTATAAATGTGAAACTGTTACGGTTTTCACTCACGACTTATTTCATATACCCGAATACGTGAACACGTAATCGTTACATATTGATAAGAATTTCTCACGTAGTTTTAGTTATTATAAATATTAGGATCTTAAATTACGTTACATTTATCAACATAACTAAATAAATATCTATTTACCATTTCAATCCATAGGTTAGAGCTATGTGCCGAAGTGGGAGTGAAAGACGACGAAAATTCGTCAGCACTACCTTTGTTATCGAACATCGTGGCCGCTTACACGGAGCGGATACGCCGCAAGATTAACAAGAGCAGGAAAGAAGTGCCGTCCTTGACCAATGTTTGATCAACCGCGGAGGAAATACACTGAGAAACAACGTGGCTTGGTATTATTTGGTGGAATTGTGGATCTTATTTTATAAGGCTTAGTGTGTGTAAAAAAGCGAGTGTGGCTTAGCGGTTCCAGTGTCTGCTTTTCATCCAGATGCAACCTGGTTCGAATCCGGCCCTACACCAATGACTTGTATTTTCAAGTTATGTGTGGATTTGCACTCGCTTAGCGGTGAAGGAAAAAATCCTGAGGAAACCGACCTCCTCTAACGAATTAATTTTGCGGGAGAGTCACGGCCCTCAGTCATGAGGAAAACGACTCAAGAGAGAGAGAGTGTGTGTGAGTGTGTAAAATACAGCTTTTTTGCAACTAGCTGATGGAACAAAACAACCTTTTTTGAACTAAAACGGGTTTGCACTTTGACCATAGTTAGCCTGATGGTAAGCAAATGCTATGTCTAAGATGAAGCGTACTTGCCCAATGAGAACCGGTTCACTCTCGCTTGGAAGATTGCTGGCTTACTTTTATATGTTGAGACGTTTTTATTTGAATGGTTTCACTGATCATATCTGAGATATATTCAAAATTTGTTAATATTTTAGTTGATAGTAGAAATAGTGGCTATTTATAAACGACATGCCATTTCCATCACGCTAATGACTATTAAAATCAAATGATAACTTACAAATTATACCTACATTCATTAAAGACACCTTCACCTTGAACTTTCAGTTTTAGAACTCAAGGGTACAAACAAACAAAGAAATTGATGTGTTTTGTTCTTACATTTCCTTGGATGACTTGACAAAATTTTGTAGTCTAAGGAAGGGTTTAATATTTTATCTACTATATATATAAAAATAAGTCGGGTTTTCCTTCCTGACGCTATAACTCCAGAACGCACGAACCAATATCCACGGTTTTGCATTCGTTGGAAAGGTCTCGGGTTCCTTGAGGTTTATAAAAAAACGAAGCCATCTGGTGGCGAAACGGAGTTCGCTGGGTTTGCTAGTCGTTTATAAGTAATATCGAATTTACAAAAGAAATAAATTTGAAGACAACGCCAGTGTGCTTGCAACATACTCGTACAAGATACATCACACCCAAAATAATTAACAGCAACCATTAGTAAATCGAAACAGCTGTGAAGCTTCTCTGGCCTAACCCAAATATACTCTGACGTTAGGCAAAATTAAATCAATAGCTTTCAGAGAATGATCTGGTTCATCAAGTGTGACCTTGACAGCTCTATTAGGCTTGTGAGGTGTAATTATGCGATGCTTGATTGAAGATCAGGTTCAGCCGTTTAATTACTGGTCTTTGAGGTCTGTGGTTAGATTTAGAGTCAAGAGAACTAGGTATTTACTTGCTCTACGCCACGAGCAGTGATAGTAGTGCTACGCCTCGTAGAATTATGTGTTTGACTGCTCTGTTAGCTTAGTTGGTAGGTAGCTCTGCCTTCTAATCTAAAGGTGCGGGTTCGATTCCCGCATAATACAAGTAATTATTATATCACATAAGGTCAGGTCTTCCTCAGCAATCAAACAAAACTGTGATTTTGTTGCTAAAAACAAGATTTTATTAATTAATAAGGGTAACAATTTTGATTAAAACTATTGTTATTTACTACATTACCTAATTAGTTGAATTACTTACCTAAAAACAAAATCAACAAATAATGTTCATGCTTTAGTTGTTACTTTAGTTACTTTAAATAATTTATACAATATTTCAGTTTCACATTTCAGTACAGTCTTTTTATAGGTTATCGTAGCTGTCAATGTCTATCCAATAATACATCAAAGCTGTCAAAGCTTACATCTCCCCCCCTTGAAAAAACAATTTTTCCCACATTATTATGATAGGTAAAAATTTTCATGAAATCTAAATATTATTAAGCATTGGTATAAGTTTTGTAACATGATATAATCCAATAGATTTCGTTCCACGACCGGTGTTTATTTTAAAAACTGTATCTGATAGTTTCTCTTCAATTTCAAAGGGACCAATTCTAATTTCATCCATTTTCCTTTTGTTTAATTTATTTGCATAGTCAACATATACCTTGTCCCCTTCCTTAAATTCATGTTGTATTCTATTCTTGGAAAATAAAGTTTTATTGTATTCATGTGATTTTATTGACCTTTGTAGCGCTATTTTTCTATTTTCTTCCAAATTCTTTGTTAATGGCTGTTTTTCTTTCAATTCCATGGGTAACAAATCAGTAGACTCACCAGATAGCAAATATTTGGGAGAAAAACCTGTTACAGAATGGTTTGTTTCATTGTATTTACATCTGCATTCCTCTGCTATTTTTGACCAATTTGTTTTTCCTTTTGATTCATTCATTTTGCACCTTATTTTATTTACAATAGTTTGGTTTAGCCTCTCGTTTAAACCATTCGAGAATGGTGCATCTACTGCTGTAAGTATTAATTGGATACTCTTGTTTCGAAGGTAATTTTTAAATTCAATGGAATTCAAAGCTGGATACTGATCACAAAGTAAGATGCTTATTGTTTCTTCTTTAGGAATTTTCTCTAAAAGTTTGATGAAATCTCGGGCATTTTGATTCTTGGAACATAAGATATATGAGTACCTGGTGAAATGGTCCACTAGTAGATGTAAATATCGTTTTGTTGATCTTTGTCCACCAAATCCTCCTATTGTGTCCAGCGACATTATTTGGAAAGGTCTAGTAGCTGGGCCCAATTGTGACATAAATCCATATTTTCTATTTAACCTTGTTTTATTCTTTATGCATATCTCACAGTTTTTACATATATTTTTAATATTCCCTGATAAATTTGGGGCAGTATAAAAAGGCTTTATCTTTGATTCTGTCTGATTAATTCCTGTATGACAATATTCTTCATGTGTCTTTTTTATTAAAGTTTTGCTGTAAGCTTCACTCAGAACAATCTTCTTCTTATTTTTTCCACATTTTCTGTAGTATACCCCATCTTCAAAAACAATTTTCTTATCCAAATTTTTCAATCCCAAATTTTTCTCTTGGTCGTATCTTATATCTTGAATATCAATAATATTTACTGTTCTTAAATTATCTTCATCATTAACATCAACGTCCAATACCGGGTTTCTGCTGAGGCAGTCTGCTTCAGTATTATTCTTCCCAGGGTTATATTTTATTTCACAATTGTATTGTGACAGATAATGTAACATGTCCCCTAATTCATCATCAGGTCGGTTTCTAACATTTAACTTCTCCAGGGGTTTATGATCTGTATATATAGTGAAATGGTTTCCAATTAACCAATGTTGCCAAAACTTTATGCTCTCTTTTATGGCTAAACATTCTAAAAATATAGCTTTTTTTTTCTTTTGAGATTCATTTATTTTTTTAGAAAAATATGCAATCGGTTTTTCTTCGCCATTGCTTTGAATTTGTTTTAAAACTGCGCCTATTCCTATGGCACTGGCGTCTGTATAAATTAATATTGGTGCTTGTGGATCATATATAGCTAGTATTGGTTTGGAACAGAGATAGTTCTTGATTTTTTTAAATGCCCCTTCACACTGTTCTGTCCAATTAAATATCTGGTCTTTTCTCAACAAATTATGCAAAGGATCAAGAACTATAGAGACATTTGGAATGTATTTTCCATAGAAATTAATTTTCCCCAAAAACTGACGTATCTGCTTTCTGTTCTGAGGAGTAGGGAATTCTTTTATTGAAATCAAATTGTCTTTTAGAGGTCTAATTGTATTCCTTTGCAAAATATGACCTAAATACTTAACAGAATCACATGCAAACTTACATTTTGTGAATTTAAGTCTGAAACCTTCTTCTCGAATAGCATCCAGTAATTTTTTTAAGTGTGTGATATGTTCATCAAATGTTTTAGAGAAAATCAGTATGTCATCGATGAAATTCACTGCAAATCCTGTGAGGTCATATTTTCTTATGATATTCCCCAAAATCCGTTGAAATATAGCCGGTGATGTCTTAAGACCAAAGGGTAGACAAGTCCATTGGTAATGACCTTCTTGTGTTACAAAACTAGTTTTATGTCGGTCAGTAATTTTCAATGGAATTGACCAAAAAGCTGAGTTTATATCCAGTGTTGTAAAATAATTACAATTAATTGTTTTTGTTATCATGTCTTCTATAAGTGGAAATGGTTGTGATTGAGGTATGATTATTTTATTTAAATCTCTGAAATCTATGCATAATCTACTTTTTTTTCCTTCGTCCCTTTTAAAAGCTAAGGTAACAGGTGCCGCAAAGGGACTGTAAGATTCCTCAATCAATTCATGTTTCAATAGTTGTGAGATCTGATTTTCTATTTCTATTTTATCTTGAACAGAACACCTATATGGTCTCTTATAACAATATTTGTCAACTTCCAAATCTATGCAGGCTTCATACTTTTTCACTCTTCCAGTATCATATTTATGTTTAGCAAAAATATCTGTGTAACTATCCAATAATATATTTATCTGTTTTCTTTGATCAGAATCTAAGTATTCTGTCTGTATCTGAAACTTATTTGTATCTATACCTTCATTAAAGTTTATTGAATAGCCTTTTTCTTCTCTTATTATTTCCAGATTTTCAGTTTGTTTTTCTTCAAAAATGTTTGTATTTTTTATTTTTGTACTATCTGTTTTTTTTATTTGGATATTTAAATTCTCATCATGAGTCAATCCAAATGTATATATTGAATCTAATCCTAGTATTAGATCATACTCAAAGTTTTCATTCTCATAAATAAATGCATTTATTCTATTTTTTTTATGCAAGATTTCTGCATCCAATGTAATTAACCCTTTAGTTTTGCCTCCTCCACATATTGTCTTTATTGTGTCATAACAATAATTTGACTTCTCATTTGTCACCTGAACTAATTTTGAATTTATTAAAGTTACTCGTGAACCAGGGTCATACAAACCCTTGGCTTGCAGTGTATTATTTAACAACACTGTTATATCAATTAGTGGAGGGAGGTCTAGTTTTTTGGATCTTCATTACTCAGTTCAACTTTTAATATTGAATTGGAATTTAAGTTTTTGTCATCTACTGTTTTCCTATCATAGTTGTACCAGCAAACATTCTCCGGATGAAATCTATTTAATTTTCCTTTATTCTCACAAATCTTACATGATTTTTTTTCAGTCAGTTTTATTTCTTGTTTAGTGAATTTATTTACTGTGTTTGAGTATTTCTTTGTATCATATTTCCTTGTTAAACTTTCTAGTCCTCTTATGAAATTAAACAAGTCATTTACTTCTTTAAGACTTTCTCTGTCTATCCTATCCATTATAAAGTTTGGTAGACCGGTGGCAATCATATAAATTAAGGTTTGTGTATCAATTGATTTGTTTATCTCTAGTAACAATCTCTCTTTTTTAAGAGCATAGTCCAACACAGATCCTTGGATATATTTAAAATTCATAGCATACCTGATCGGTGACCAGCCTTTATCAGCAAATGTTTCACATAAACTTTTTTTCCATACAGACCAATCCGAATCAATAGTAGGGGAAGGTGGGGACCCTTCGTACGGTTTCCACATTTTATTTTTTTTATTTTTTATTTTTTCACGAATCAATCACCTGACAGCTTAAATTTATAGTTTAACTATCTGATATTCATATAAAAAAATTACAGATGATTTCATCTGATGTTTCAACCATAATTATGATTTAAACAAAATCTGGAATATGTACGAATCTGCCCCAACAACGGGGCACCTATATACAGTCTTGGGGGCACCTTTGTACGCTGTGGGGTAGTTCCGTACGTGCATTTAAAACGACACATAGTATAAATCAAAATTATTTTATTAGCAATGAAATTAAACACAAAAATAAAGATTTCACTTCTATTAAACAAAAATAAAATATTTTTCTTATGATCAACAAAATTACATAGCTTTTCCTATGTAAAACAAAACGTAAATGACTTTTCTTAAAATTAACGAAAATTAAATTACTTTCCTCTGACAATAAAACATAAAATTGCTTCATTTTCTACGTAAATTATTTATCTTAAATTTAGAATCACTTTTTTTAATCTTTGGCGCGGATTAGCATTGCAAAAAGTTGTTGTTAATTAACAAGATAATAAAAACTATTGAACAGTAAAATTTGAAAAATTTACTGAAAAAGTGAAAAGTTTTGATGTTCTAGAAGTACAAACTGTTGGAGGCTTAGGTTCAGGAAGAATCATTTCAACATCAGTTATATAAACAGTATGAATATCTTCAACATTAGGGAAAACAAATGTCCACGAAAACCCTGGCTTCTTTCTTAGATAAGATACTTTAAATTCAGTCTGACTATAGTGACCGACAACTTTTCCTACATAGTAAATAATACTTTTTTTCTTAGGGAACTTCACTAAAATAAATGAACCGTCTTTAATATTTGCTGGAATTACATCAACTGTTAATTGACTTCTGTTCATTTCAAAATTTTCATGCTCAGTTTCATCTTCATCTGTGATAGAACTTGAACTCTCTTGAAAGCTTATATCAGATCCATCACAATCAGATTCATCACTTTCTGTGTGTTTAGCTTTCTTGTTCTTCGTTTTTAAATTAAAATCAACTAAACTACGTTTCATTTGTCTTGCCCTAGCCCTTCTTTCCTGTTCTAGCTTTTTCAATTGTTTTTCATTGTGTCTCTCTTCAATTAGCGTTTTTTCGGGTGTGTCAGTATAAATACGTGATTTTCCTGGCCGTCGTCCTTTGTTTGTTTTATTACTTCTTACAGCAGTCGGATAGGGTCGAATTGCTTCTGGTGTCAAAACTGTCTTCAAAGGAGCTACTATTTGATGGATTGGTGAATTATTCAAAGTATCTGGTTCACAAGCATCTAAATTACACCTTTGTAGTTTATCATCATAAGTTATCAATGGTGAGTTAATAGTTTGTTCTGTAGATTCTCGCGGAATCTCCATGAAATCCTGTGTTCCAGAAGTAGCGGGTTGGCAGATATTAGAGACACTTGGCTGCGGAGTAGGTGCTGACAAATCTTCAACGATGTTTTGAGTAGGAGGCACATTTTCTAAGTTACCGGATCTATACACTTCAGTTGGAGCAAAATCTTCGTCACTAAAGGCTAATTCATTAAGAGGCCATATTCCGGGTTTGTTAAACCCGCTTGTGATATTTTTTGCGGTGAATGATTCGAAAAATGCAATTTTCACAAGCTTTGGAATATTGTAAATTGTCAATGCTTTGCCTGGGTTCGTTACATGCCAATTATTGAAAGCAATTTTCAACTTTGATTTAAATGGTGCAAAGACTCCCACATCAAGTGGTTGTAGGCGGTGAGAGGTATGTGGTGGAAAAGATAGGTAAATTATGCCATTTTCTTTGGCGTAGTTGATGGCTTCGAGAGAAACATGGCTTTCATGATTGTCACACAACAATAATATGGGGTTATCTTTTGTGCAGAGTGTGTGCTTCTGGATATGTTTTAAAACAGAGACGAATATATGGCTATTTATCCAGCCACTTTTATTTGCAGCGCCGAGACTTCCTTCGGGTGCTCCTTCGAGAAAATTATCTTTATAATGAACGCGTGGAAACACGAAAAGTGGAGGAACGGTATTTCCACTAGCAGATATAATGCCACCAAAAGTTACGAGCTCGCCTCTTTCAGCTGCTACAATTTGTCCGACTTGTTTTTGACATCTTGGAGCCAAGACTTTAGGAGTAGCTAGAACGGTAGATACACCTGATTCGTCGAAATTAAAGATTCTGTCAGCAGTTAATGGATGTCGCTCCAACACTGTCTTCAAGTTGGTATAAAACTCGGTAACCGCAGTTTTGTTAAACGCAAAAGTTCTGGCAGCGCTTGTGTTCTCGGGTTTGCGTAAACTGAGTTCCGGGTTTCTTCTGCGAAAACCATACATCCATTCTTTCCCAGCCATCTTATTTTCTTCCCACTTCGCTGGATATTTCAAACTCAAAGATTTGGCATACTCATATGCTAGCTTTCTTACTTGAATCGTCGTAAGTCCATAATGCATCTTACAACATTTGATAATATAATCTTTTAACAGTGTTTCTTCTTCCTGAGAAAAGACTTGGAAACTTGTATATTTAGAGTCAAATGTACGGTTGCTTGACCCTTCAGCATCATTGCTATTCTTGTATTTTTTTACACGGCTTTCTAATGTTGACAATTTCAAATTATACTTGGCCGCAGCTTTCCTATATGACAATACTCCTTGCATAACATCCTGTATTGCTGACTGCATGGATTCTTCATCCACAGCTTGGGTACTTGTTCTTTTTGGTTTATAAGTCCGCACCATGTTTCTGTGAAAAAATAATAAGAAATAAGTATTAAAATATGTATATATGTAGATCGGCCATAGCAAAACACAGGAAATTTAATGCAAAAATTAGCAATTAGCACACTAACACACTAAATCGTAGCTAACTACCAGTTGGGGCACATTCGTACGCGTTCAAACGTGCCCCATCTAGTTCTGTCCGAAAGTACCCCACTAACTAAATAACAACAAAATATAACCTCTTTTAATATTAATAGGAAAACGTCATAAATTAAGTATTGAAAACGTATCTTAAGTATATTTTGCTACTTACTGATAGTATACTCTACATGAAAACTTATTTTAACTATGGTAACAATAGACAAAAACATTGATCAAAAAATTACTTACCAAGTGCGAAAACACGTTCGTGCCTGTCACTTCACTCTCACCGGTGCGAATGGCGCGATACTACGTTGACGTTAAGTTGGTACCTCGGCTCACGCACACATACAAATGCAAGACCGTACGTTGTTTCGTTCAAATTTTATTTTGACTGTATGAATGTGCCCCGCGTACGAAGGGTCCCGACCTTCCCCTATGTTTGATAATCATTGAGGTGTACCAATCTATACAAGTATCTTCCAATAGTAACCTTAAAATTTCTACTTTTTGTAAATCTGTTTCTATTTGTAAGCACACACATTCACTTTCAAAAGTTTCTAACCACTGTCTAACATTTGTTGTATGTCTAGAAAACTTCTCTATTGAAAATTCAGCCACTAATCTTGTCTTATTTTCAGTCTTCTTTAACAATGTTGGTTCAGCCGATGATAACTCCTGACCTTGTTCCAATTTTTCAAGAAAAAACCCATCAATTTGTATGTTGTCATCATCCAAATATGTTGATTTCATTTCCTTCGTTAAAGTGATCCAAACCTGTCTCTTATCATGCCTTTTTTGTAGAGATTTTTTTATCTTGATAAAGATTTCATGTTTCAATATCTCTTTGTGGAAATGTATTGGTTGATACTCTTTGGGTACAATATAAGTTTGGCCATTTGAGTCCATAATTGAGGTTATGGCTATCATGTTCGTTTTTGCGTCATCAGGTTTGGCTTTTATGATGAATTCAAAGCGTAACTTCTCCATGTTTGTTCACTTCACATGTAGACATCCAATTTGTTGATTTATAAGGTCAGGTCTTCCTCAGCAATCAAACAAAACTGTGATTTTGTTGCTAAAAACAAGATTTTATTAATTAATAAGGGTAACAATTTTGATTAAAACTATTGTTATTTACTACATTACCTAATTAGTTGAATTACTTACCTAAAAACAAAATCAACAAATAATGTTCATGCTTTAGTTGTTACTTTAGTTACTTTAAATAATTTATACAATATTTCAGTTTCACATTTCAGTACAGTCTTTTTATAGGTTATCGTAGCTGTCAATGTCTATCCAATAATACATCAAAGCTGTCAAAGCTTACATATATTTTTTTTATTTATGCATATTAATAACTTGTGTTGAGTCTGGTCGTTTCTATTTATGATAAGTATTTACAAAAAAATTGTATATATCTATTATATTCGTTATCGTTACCCATGATACAAGCGTAAGCTTAGTATGGGGCTAGATGGCGCTGTGTAATAATATGTCATGAAATATTTATTTTATTTTTATTTTATGTAGCTACGGAATCTTGCTACGAATGATGGATACGATAATATCGGTACCTAATAGCTATGCCAGTATTTTTTATCAATTTGTTTCCAATTAATGCGTGTTACTTAAATGTGTATGATAAAATTGTTTGTTTTTTTATATGAACCTTTCATTTTATTGCTATTGTTTGCTCGATGTACGGTTAAATAACATAATATAACAAATAAACAAATGCTTAGTTACATAAAAAAACAAAAAAAATAGAATTAAATGAAATCTTTCATGGTAAAAGTATATTTGAATCAGTACTACGATAGGCACTCCAAATAACCAGGAAACGATTAACAATTCCAATAAACTCACCAAGCCAAACCTACCATTAAACATCTACATTATTGAACAAAAGAGATCCACTTCTGTATTTAACCCTTACATTACAAGTAAACAAGCTTTCTCAGAAATTAGCTCGCTAGCACCGTAATTCTAAGAGATTGATGCACTCAATATAAATTAATGAGACTCACGCCCCGTAGAGGGTCAACATATCGCTTAAAGCTTGGAAGCTACATACGTCGATACAAATAACGCTCATATATCTTCGAGCTATTCAAGCTTGAGGCAATATAGGCTGATTAACTGCTTTACAATGTGTTTTTTTATTCACAAGGAGTTATAAAATAAAAGTTATATAAGATAAATATATTGATACTAAATAAACGGATACAAAATGTTGTAGCGGTATTTATATATATTTTTACTCGTATAAATGTAAAAAATAGTAAGTATTAAACTTTAAAAAAAAGGTGTTATGGTTTATTTGTAACCTGATTGTCATGGTCATGCTTAAAAGTTATTGTCCTGTTTTGTGTGTATTTCTTACTTTTAGTATCAATAGAAGTTAAAGTTAAAAATATATAATTTTTTTACATATATTCAAAAACAAAATACGTTTTTTACTTTCATAGCGGTATTTAAAACCATGTGGAATTTTCATTTCGCTTTCCGGCCGTGAGTAAACATGTAAGTACCTATATACGTATGTAGTTAGCTATGTAGAGCAATCTGTCTTCTAAAGAAGCGTTTGTAACTTCCAAGGAGTTAATTGCGTCTGTGTAGCTGATGCACATGTGATGTTAAACAAATTGAAAATATAGAACTCGGCAGAAGAAAAACAAGCGATATAACTGTAAAAAATATAAAAATAATTTGTTGAGACTGCATTGCATGCAATGTTAGCTTAGTTAGTAGTGGCTCTGCCTTCTAATCTAGGGGTTGCGGGTTCGATTCCCGCGTGACACAAGTATTTATGCATTTTAAAAATGTATAATTACTTGTGTTGAGTCTGGTCGTTTGTATGTATAATAAGTATGTATTTACAAAAGAAAAGTATATAGTTATTATATCCGTTATCCGGTACCCACGACACAAGCGTTTGCTTAGTGTGGGGCTAGATGGCGCTGTGTGCAATGTCCTGGAATATTTATTTATTTTATTTTTATTTTTAATGTCTAATGAGATAAAAATATTTTTCTGAATTTTTATTCATCAAAAGGTTTAAAAAAACGATACTTACAACACCATCGTTTTATGGTTAAATTACACCACACCATAGTTATTTAAAAAAATACATTTGGCTACAAAAATGGTATTTTCAGAAACCTTGCTTTACAGGACCATTTCGGCACCTAGTGAAAGTTTTCAGGGTTTCCTCGCGTAGGTACCAGATAATTCACTGCACCTGTTAACCTAAAGAATGTACCTAAAGAATGTACGTATTAATTTTCTGTAATTAAATAAACAATTTGTGATACAGAGACCTAAATAATCATTGCTCATGTGAGAAACACACGTCTATATATATATTTATATATATATATATAGTGTACCTATAGTAGCCACCTTACACATTACTCAAGATCAGTAGCAGTCGATATCAAAGATTGTTCACGCCCAGATAACGCCATTCCATTCCAATCCATTTCGGAATCAGATCTCATAGACGGAGCCATTTTTGAAATGGCCGGAGCCCGATCATTGTCCAGACTTAACGGCAGAAGCGAGTCGCTGAAATATTGAATCGAATAAGCATGTCGCAAATTATTCGATCATTGTAGTGTTTGGTATAGTTGGCAAATTCTAGTTTACCTACATCACATTAAAAGGCCGTAAAGTATGTATTACATTTTATCTATATGAAAAATATTTGAGTGTAAATATTTAGGTAATTGTAGGAATCCTGCCGCTCATCCGATCCGCAGAAGAAGGACACGGAGGCGAGCCGCTCGCGCTCGGACTCCGTCTCTACTAGGAGGCCCTGGGGCGTGGGATACGGGGGCATCCCATACCCCCTAGCAGAGATAAGGGCCTCCCGAGGAGTCGATGCCTGGATGTCCCTGGGCATCGCTCGCGCAGTAAGAGGGAGGTTGTCCTCCTGAGGCGGGTCCACCTGGACAGTGGACTGCGGTTGGGACGGGAATTGCGGAGGAGTATTGCTCGCTTGCCCGCGAAACCCGTCCTTGCCGAGGTGAAGGGACATCGTGGTAGGTTTTAGTCGGTAGTGGAGTCCCATTAGCTCTGAGCCCGACATACCCCGCCGCCCCCCCCGGGGAGAGTGCGGGGATGCGAAAATGCATTTCCTCCACGGAAAAAAAAAAAAAAAAAAAAAAAAAAAGGAACATCACATGACACGTACTAAGACAACTTTTATTTTTTTACGCACCTCTAGTAGTTTATATGTACATATCTAAAAGTGCATTAGTATTTAGCATTTCACTCAAAACTATATGCAAATATGCAATATTAATTTACACTATATTTCGAAACAAAATAGCTTCTAGGCAAAACTCGCTCATTCGAATCCGAGAAAAAAATCTACAACTCGATTAAAAGTTTCCCTGCCTTATCCCTTGAGAAGATTTTCCAGGGAGAATTTATCTTGTGAATCTGTTCGCTATTGAACGTCAAAGGGCTATTGTGTCTAACTGATTACTGCAGGTAATAGATGTGAGAGAGCACAATGCCTTGTTCATTGGGCTCGGTTAAATGGCGGACAGACGGATCCGGAGGGTGATAAACGGGATATAAAATCTTAATTGCATATGTGTAAATTTATTATAATTAAAAATGTGTTGTATAGCATGAAACACAAATACGAAATTGTAAACTCTTAGCTTAAATTTATTTGCAACAAATCGACAAGAAATATTATCTAGTTCTTATACAAGGTGTAACAGAAGGGTGTGACAATACTTATACTATACATACCTATGTATATATAGAATACAGCCCACTAGGATTCAGAATTCTAAGTGTCATAGATTTCGAGTAATCATAAGTTGAACTTTCATTAAAACTTAAGGACTTGCAACCCTACATCTTATCATTTTGAGCGTTCATTGACTTTTGACGCTATCAAATGACACGGCGCGGCGGTGTCTCTCTGAGAGCGCGAGAGAGAGAGAATACGTTGCGTTAAAACTAATGCTAGAACGGGATGAAAGAATGTGTGCCTATTTCGGTTTCGTTCGGTCAATGATCACTCGCTAGGGCTGCCACGAAATCAAGTAAAAAATATTATCTAATTTTTGTATGGTACAAAATATATGCGATTTAATTTTTCATATTTTGGTATATGACTCCTTACATGATATATATGTATACTCTTTAATATTGTCACACCCTTCTGTTACACCTTGTATAGCTATAAAGCAAAAATCTTAGTTAATAATCATGCAAAATGCTTACGCAAATGTAAGCAGACTTAAGTGTTCAGTTTATATCTCGATCGTGAATACGCAATTAATTTATGATAAAGAAGGATAAAAGTAATTTTGACTTCACTTAACTATCACATTTATTTCTTACCTAATAAAAACATTGTTTATTAATCCGTCTATCCGTGTGTCATGCTTCGAACACCCAATAAGGTACCTAGGTACTTGTACAGACGATCTCTAGATAGCGCAGTGTAAAGGGAGCGATTCAATTTTCTGTGCTATGCTTTAGGCCGCCTGTGCTTTAAAGAAAATTATTACGGCATATTCTGGCTTTCCGAAACCTAGACCAATCAAAGCAAGTTCGGTTTCAAATATTAGTACTAGGCTAACCAGAAATGAATTTAAAGTACGCTACTGTATTTAACACAGTGAAATGAACCTACATACATATAATAGATTGTATGTTGACCTATTTCTTTTTATAAATTTATAAAATTTACAGTTACATTTTTGACCGAATTCTTTTAAAACACAACATTATCGAAAAAACTACGTAATCTAAAACACTATCATGCAACCAGCCGTTATAAAAAAATATCAGCTTCTACAAGCCACGCTTTCTTCGAACTGACATTCAAGCACTAAGTTAGCAGTTACCTTAAACAATACCTTTGCAAGCAATGTGGTCGAAAGTGTAGTCTTATAGAGAACAATCTTCCATTTCTGTTCATGTATCAAACCAAACAGTAAACCTCTGTCGCACGCAAGTGTCGTAGCTAACGTTAGGTAATTAATTGTATTTCCTTCGTAACCACAAGCGTAGGGTCACCAGTTTTCTTATTTATCGGCTCCTATTGCCCCCAATTAGGCCTGTACAGGTTATTAGAGCTGCCACTGATGGGGACTAATTGATTGTACTTGATTTGTTCTGTTTGGTTGAGGGGACTATGCTTCGTTAACGTCATTACCTATCGGTATGCGTATATGCCTATGCATAATGGGGACTCTATATCGGGACTCGTTCAGACATGCAAGATAGGCATGCAGAACCTATAGCTAAACATAACTTAGTTTGTTAACATAGCGATAAAGGTACAAAAATCTTCGGATAAGACTTTTTCTTATCGTAGAATAATAAAATATGTATAAAAATAGGTATATTATAAGTTTTAAGGTTTTGTTTACACGCCTACATCTAAGCTTAGTAAATATTTTTCTTTCTTTATTTCTATGCATGCTCTGTAAAATAATTTAACTAAATAAACAGATCACAATTTCTTAGTAAGCGTAATAACAAAGATGTTCCTAGTAAACATGTTATCCACATAAAACTGGAGTTAAAAGCAGCTTATCAATTGATTCAAGGTGTTATTAATATCAATACCAATTTGAATTTAAATCAATAAAACTTAAAGGGAATCTTAAAACACAGACATATAATTTGCCTTTATAATATTAGTATGATACGATTACGTATTTCCAACTTTACTGCAAGACTCATCAAGGATTTGTGTACAAAGTCAGTGTACCAAAGCGAGTTTTGTTCTCACGCCATTGCGTACGTTACAAAGTACAAAATTCTAGAGGTGAAAGACATGAACTCAAAACAAATCCGAAAGATTGATTAGAGTTGGAAACAAGTAAGCCTCATCTAACCGCTACAATGGTTCCAAAAGTTTAAAAGAAAGGACATCAAACAGGAACGAAAGTGCTGTAAGTGCCATTGGCGGAACTTTTCAACCAATTTACAATGATAGCGGCGAAATAAAGGAGTGAACTGTAAACGTAGAACTACAGTTTGCTTGTCTTTCGCTTCCGGACGGTTATGATATTTTTGCAGGTTATAGACGAAGTTAGGTAATGAAAATAGAAATTAAATTGGATCACGTAGACTACTGTGTTCTCTAAGGAAACTGCTTAGGTACTAAATTTATTGCTGGTGAGTTATTTTCAACATTTCGCTTTTGTTTTATTTTGTACAGTTTATATTGTTTTAATTACTAGCTGGTTAAAATTTAGAAATCTTGGGAGCTTGACCGTGACTATATAGTTAGTTCTTATAACTAATGTAATACATATCAATAGTGTTTAATGTTAATTTCAATAAAATAAGGATATCTTGTCATATTAACATCTCAAAATAATTATTTGTATTGAACTAATACACTGTTTAAATTATATTTACACATAGTTCATACACCATACAAGAAAATCATTATTGTTGGACACACAAATATTTAAACTCTTAGTTTAAATGGTTAACATGTTCGATAAAAACCAACGAAGACAGCTAGCAAAACTACAAGAATACCCTACACATTTGCCTCTAGGTACGAAAATTATGAAAATGTACGCTACCAGTCCCTACTTAATATTTTGCCGGAACATTTTCCGCTTGCATGCCGGTATAGTTGTGAGGAAAGAGGCAGCGGGGAGGCATTCTTTGTTTTTCACTGCACCTTATTTCTCGCGGTTAACCCATATTTGCAGGCCCACGGGACGTCTCTGCGTTTTGAAGAGCAGTATGAAAGTTTACCTGTAGCAGGGAATAATTTTCATCGTAGTTCAGTATTATAGATTTTGAAGTGTGTATGTAATAAAGTGTGGTAGTAAAGATAATATGATATTTTAACCCATTTTTAATAAATCAATTGACGTCTAGTCAAAAGAAAGCTACTTAGAAACCGTATGTATCGGTTTCTCTTTCATTTATATACCATAATTTATGACAGTAATGAGTCATTTTAATCGACGTCCTCTATATCCTATAAAAATAAAACATACAAATGTACCATAATGTCTAAGTACAAAATTTGTCATAATAAGCAAAGTCAAGCTTAAAATAATTGATTATTTGAAAGTCATTAATTGTGACGCCCAAACAAGCCAAATAATAGCAACTTTGAGACTAACCAAAATATGTTCACTAATTAACTTCTAACTATTGCCAGAGTTATTCTATTCAACTTCTGATAGGTTTCTTGGAATTAAATTACTTAGTTTAACTAATACCGTTGCTTAACAATAACCTATTAATTAGATTTTCTTACTGTGTCTAGGCTTTGTTACACCCAAACTTTGTTTTTAGGTCACCACTAAATTTGCGTGAAACAGTATTACGACTCCAGACTAAAATTGTACAAAAGATAAAGAATCTTTATCGATACTGTTAAGATGAAACATACATACATATATGAGTGCATACATCATGGAATATGCTACACAAATTACAATATCCCGTTTCCTAGGTACTTATCGAATGAGAGCGGCCAACTCCGGTATCGAGAGTTTATCAAGCCCTAAGGGCCTCTGACATGGCTTACAATATCTCGTCGAATTTAACTAACTTCATAATAAGTTCAATAAAACTTTACAGGATACAATAAATACTAAAATCACCTAATATTTTCAATTAAAGCGTTGTGAATCAGCTATTATGAATGAGCTGATTAACAATGCCTTAATACATCAGCTAACGTGATGACATCACTGGCTCACCTGACACCTTCTAAATTAACTTAAATACGGAGCAAACAATGCGTTTTGGGTTTATTCTGAAAATTCAATTTTCCACCTTACTGAGGAGTTAATGAAGTGAAGCTGACATGTTTATCTTACGGCTGTGACGAGGTGTTAACGTCATTTTGGCTCTGATTTTTTGAGAATTTTCTGTGAGGCTGATTTTTGTTGTATAAACAAACGCGAGGGCAATTATGTTGTTGGAGTGAATAAAGACAGATTTTTATTAAGTTTGGTATTTAGTTGAAGAGATGACTGAAATCGAATATTGTGTCGGCAGCTTCAGTACTAAAAGCGATTCTCTTAAATACAAGAAAATGGAAAAAAATAACACTGGAAATAATAATCATACAATTAAAAAAAAACTGTTAATTACTTTGTAGTCTTAACTCACTCGATAGTCTTATTAATGAATGAAATAACTGTTGATGCGGTTAATTTTTAGATGGAAAATCAAAAAGTTTCAGTGTTCAATACATTACTTGCTGTTTGATTAGTCAGCATTTTTTTCATATACTACAGCAGTAAGTAACTTTGCAATGTAATATTTATCAGTGTTATTGGCTTCAATCTATTTACCATAAGTACTCGTTAAAAATAGTACATTCTATGTGAACATTTTATTGAAGCTTTTATCAAGTAGGTACTTGGCTTTTTAAATTATATGTCTGTAACTACGTACAGCTTCATTATATCGCATTTTCCGAATAAACGTTCCAAAGCGCCGCAAGAAAATCGAAAAACTCGAGATAAGCCCTGCGTCAAGGGAGAAATCTTGCGTGACTTCCTATTCTCAATTGCTACAAAAGAGGGAATGAATTAAGACCATTTTGAGGGCACCTCGACAATTGGACACATAAATTATTCACCAAGCCGTGAAATGTTTCTTGCGAGGGATTCGCACAAAGATCCGTACGGGGATGTTATAAGCCGCATTTATTCCACGGAATGTCTAGATTATATGGAAGATTTCTCGATTAATTCCGCATCTACGAGTGTGCTATAAACTTATATTTATATCTTATGTATACGTGACATTTTACAATTGTAACTTGGAATATAATATATATTGGAAGTTTCGGGAAATTGTCTCTGAAGATGGGTGTCATTACACCCGAAACGCGTAAACAACATACGCGAAATTAGACGTGAGTAAATATCGTAGGTATACATATATATAATAAAACAATTTTGACTCTGATACAAAATTAAATTGCTAAGAAACTGTATTTAGTACGTTTCGTTTGTAGTACAGAATATAATCGCCTTCACCAATAGTGCGACTCGACCACTTCCTTGGGCCAGTTTTATTGATACTTGTACCATTGACCTGGTTTCGTAGGTCACTTCACTAGTTTAGAGAAAAAACAATGTACAAAATATAAACAAATATTTGTTAACAACTTACAATGTTACAGGAATTGAAAGGTAAACTTACTAGAAACTGTTCCATTCCTTTTAGTATAGGTACGATATGAGATTTGTTAGTAAGGGCAAACATTGAAAAACAAATATTAAAGTTATTTGTAGTTCTTACTTTCTTTTCAGTGAAGTAGTAGGTACAGTGAAGGGAGTATTGTACGACAATTTAACTGCAATTCTATTCGTAATAAGAGGTAATCATAAAAAAAAAGTACAAAGTTGTCAACTGGAACCATCTGCCCTCTACGAAATGGACATCTCACCAATTTGCCAACAATAGCCCTGTCGGAATTCTGTACGAAACCATCTCCGTATTACGTTTTTTATGGGAAACGAAAGAATTTGCGCTGAAAAGTTCCGGACAATGTACGACGGAATTGCCAGTCATCGTTGTAAATTAAGCTTAAACGGAATTGCACCAGTTTGGAGCAACTTTATGTACTTAGTTACAACCAAAACGTATTGTTGAATTTGTTTTATTGTTGGAGAAACAAAGCAAACTGCGCGTTTGCTAGCCGTTAGCGAGTTGAAGTGGTAACTGAAACGACTGATCTGAGGAAATTATGGACTTTCGTGACATAGGTCTCAAAACTTTGTAGTTATAAAAATGTTTGCTATGCAGTTATGATCAAAAACTTCTCTTAAAAATTGATGAATCGAGTATGTATGTTCTTATGGTTAAGGGATCATTAACTATATTATATAAGATACTACTGTGTAGGAGAAAACTTAGCAAACTTGTTCGCCATTTCTTCGTCATAGGTTTGAATTCGTATTTTAGATTTTATTATAAAAATATTGGTAAGTAAATATTTTGTAAATAAATAATATAATTTATTGTACTTATCAGCCAGATGTTTTGCTACGATACAAAAATGAGTAACAAATTATTTCAAGATCCTAAAGGACTAAAGTACTAAAATTAATTTCCCTAACAATTTCACCAATCTCAACAAAACTTTCATTTTGTTCAGCTTGCCACGAGAACAAAAAAGAAATTTAAATCTTTCCTTAATAATTTACGAAACAAAATTGTTCCTCTCACTGAATTATTACGGTAACGGTCTACAATAAATAATTTTTACTTTGAAGTTTTTTTTTCGATTCGACCTTGAACGTCTATCAAACTGACGAAGGCTTTTCCCTGTAGATGCGGATAGATAAATAAAACAAAGGAATTCCTATCTCGAAAGTAAGTATTGTGGAATCTGTGCTTAGGGCCGACTTCACGAACTAAATTTATAAATTACGTAGTAAATGCACGTATCGCAAACGGCTGCAAAAATCATTACTAATTACTAAAAATCTTACTAAGTAAATAGCTATGCATATAATGTGCATGGTCGACTCTTTAGCTGTTTATTTTAGATTCGGAAAATCCTAAATTTAAAGAGATTAACATTTTATTATTAATTTGTAGAATATAATTCATTTACAGTCAGTATATTTTAAAGGTTACTGTTCCACAAGTCATCATCCAATACGGATTATACAACGGGCTAAGGTTCAACACAAATTTGTAATTATATATTTTCCTAGTGTTCACTTACAGGTAACAACTGTTGTTCTATAATGACATACATAATATTACGGTATATTAGTCAGTTACCTATCATACATTTGTAAAATATTTGGCACTTGTAAACTTAACTTGTAAGCTCACCAAAGCCAGTCCTTCCATATTAGATTCGGTCTGCTACAGCCACCTGTCTGGCACATTTAATTAAGAAATGTTTTCGTAGCGACGAACCTGGCTCCCCAATGTTGCATCTGTGTATAATATCCAGCTCTAATCCCGTAGTTATTTAGAATTGTTTTTCTTATTTGTGACTTTTATGGCTTTTGGGTGCATATTGTGTTGTTTTGTTGTAATATAATTTTATTAACGTAATTTATTTATTTATAGAATTTATGTAACATTACACAAAGTTTGTTTTTTATGTCTAGGGGTGCCCCTTGATAAATAATAAATAAGTTTATCTACACAAATGATGTAACATTCTACTTATGTTTCCAATACTTGACTTATAATTACTACGGTTATAGCACAGACAACAAAACACTCAATTTAAGCAATTTCACATGATGGTATAATATCCACATCGATATCGTAATAGCTCATTATAACATCAATAAAGCGCGACCAACCTGATTGCAGGGCCAATCAGGTTGGTCGAGCTTTATAGATGGTTAGATTTTAATGGCGGCAAAATCACTGTGACAATACACGTACGCGTGAATTTAATGTTTCGCAATGTGTTTTGTTTGTTAAATACAAATTAAAAGTTAAAAATCGATAGCGACGATGATATTTGTACGCCTCCGGATATTCTAGAATTGGCAACAAAAGTAACTCACAATCTTTTGCCAGAAAAATCTAAAAAGTTATATGAAAAATTAACTATTGTCAGCTTTTTCAAATTCAAATTCAAATTCAAATAATTTATTTACATAAACGATTACATGAAACCTTACAATAATACATAGCTGTGCGTAATAATAGGGTTTTAAAGGTTAATTTGTGCTCTTGTGAGCCCTGCACTAAGTATGAAACTTGTATCGCAGGCGCCCACATCTAGCATTACTTGAGAGCATTACTGATGCGGTGTGAGATTAATTTGAATGTAGTTTCATAACTTGTTGACACAATTTCGGAAGTGTATGTATGTGTGTGTATGCATGAGTGTAGATGTGTGTGAGTGTAGGTGAGTGTATGGGATGAGTAAGTGTTAATGTTGCGTTTCTATGTATGTACATATAAGTAGTTATTTAATAATGTTAAGTAATTGTTCAGTTTCATTGTAAGTGAGTGATATGAGGTATTTTTGTAAGATATTTTTGGCTTCTTTGGTAGTTTTATCGCGGATGTTGCAGAGTGAAGACATTTTGTTGTAGATGTAAGGAAATCTGAACTCTGGAAAGCGTTGAGCAAAAGTGGTGTTGACTCTGGCTTGTGTAGCACGAGGTGGTCTTCTTTTAGGTGATGCGGAAGAAGTTTGAAAAGACCCGTTTCTGTGCATCGCCATCGTTACCTTGAGCAAGTATATTTGCCTCACGTTTAAGACTTTCGCGTCTGAATACACTAGCTCGGTGGGATGCCTGAGTGGTTTTTTGAGCATCACTTTCAGGACAGCACGCTGTGCTCTTTCCACTTCTAGCATACTGGTGACCGCGGCTCCCCCCCAGGTGGTGATGCAGTAGGAGAGAATTGACTCGCAGAGACTTGTATACACCAGGCGTAGTGTCTGCTTGTTTGCGCAGTTACGCAAGGCTTTCATAACGTAGATTAATTTCCTAACTCTTTTAGATAGAAGAGTAATGTGTTCCTGGAAAGTGAGTCTCTCGTCAATCATAACACCTAGATATTTGATTGTTGGAGCTCTTTGAATTGGGGTGCAGTCACAGGTATCGTTATTACACGAGTGTACTTTAAGAGTTAGCAGAGACCTAGGTTCTGTTGCCTTCGTTTTGTGGAAGCATAAATATTTAGTCTTGGAAAGGTTTAAGGTGAGTAGGTTTTTATCCAGCCACTGTTTTATACTTAGCATTCCCTTTTCTGCTTTATGGAACGCTGATTCCCAAGTTTCAGCATGGAACAAGGCGACAGTATCATCACAGAAACAGATGAGCTCATTATCCTGAGGGTTGGCCTGGTGAATGTCATTCATATATAGAATGAAAAATGTAGGTCCAAGAACACTACCCTGCGGAACTCCAAATTGTATAGGTAGCGTCTGACTGGTTCCTTCTCCAATTTTTACACTTTGACTCCTATTACTAAGGTAGCTTCGAAACCATTCCAGTGGGAGACCCCTAATACCAAACAGCTCTAGCTTTTTTATTAGGATTCCTGCTGAAATGGTGTCGAATGCCTTAGCTAGGTCTAGAAAGACTCCAATGGTTTTTTTACGTGAATCTAGACTTGCAGCTACATTTTTAGAGAAGAGCTCCACTGCGTCGTCCGTCGACTTCCCACGCCTGAAACCATACTGTCGGTCTGAGAGTAAGTTGAATTTTTCTAAGTAGTTAACCAGCCGTCGATTCACGATTTTCTCCAGGACTTTGGAAAATGTAGACAAAAGTGATATTGGCCGGTAGTTTTCTGGTACAGATTTCTTGCCAGCTTTGTAAATTGGTATCACAGTTGCTACTTTCCATTTTTCTGGAAAAATACCCGTCTCTAAGCTAGTGTTAATGATATGAGTAAGTGGACCTAAAATTTCGTGTTTGATATCTTTTATGAGAGCTGGTTTTATTCCGTCAATTCCAGGTGCACTGTCAGATTTTAGTCCGCTTATTATTCTACCGACTTCAAATTCGTCTGTTGGCTGAAGATAAAAGGAATCACTAAAACGAGGACCCACACAGTTTGTTCCAGCCGCCAGTTCAGATTCTGTTTTATTCAAAGTTTGAAGTAACTGATTTGCTAGCTGGGAACCCACATTCGTGAAGTACTCGTTACAGTAATTCCTAGCATCTTGGCAGTTAGGTTTAGAATTTAGAAGTTCGGTAGCTTGAGATTGAATGGAAGGAGACTCAATAATGGTTCTAATCGATTTCCAAAGTTTTTTGGGGTTGTGTTTGTTAGATTCAAGAACTTTGCTCTCGTATTCTTCTTTAAGTCTAGAGAGAAGATTGGTAAAGAAATTTCTGTACCGGAGGTACACTTTTTTCTTTGTAGAGTCATTAGGATTCTTTCTCATGTCTAAATGCAGTTTGTCCCTGTGTTTCATACACCTCATCAATCCGGGAGTAATCCACGGTTTTAATGTGTGCTGGGACCGACTGATTTTCTTTGTGACCGAATGTTTTTTAATTGCTCTTGTAATTATGTCTTCGAATTTATCAACGGCATCATTCAAATGTTCTGCATTAATTATAATAGTCCAGTCTGTTAAACGTAACTCCTGAGCTACCGCTTCATGATCGGTTTTGATACACAATCTTTGATTGCTTAGCTGTTTCTTGGCACGAGTTTTAGTAGACATTCCCAAAATTGTTATATTGTGATCAGTAATATCAGTCTTGCAGGTTGCCCCTTTAATATTGACTGGGTTACCATTTATAAATATATGATCTAGGCACGTCTTGGAGACTTCTCTTGTAGTGTTTGTAATGACAGGCCGGAAATTAAGTTCTGACATCATACACAAATAATCGCTTTCTTCTTCATCTAGCGGGCTCATGATATTAATATTAATGTCTCCCGCAACTATGACTGGAGAGCTTAATTTCAGTTTTTCTAAAGTACAGCTTAGTGATTTACAAAACAGTTTAGAGCTTGCGAAGCTAGGCGATCGATATATACCAAAAATGGTTAGCGAGTTTTGTATTTCGATTTTTAGGCATTCTGCTTCCTTGATACCAATTTCAACGACTGTAGCACCTAGGCTTTCTTTCACGTACGCAACTACTCCACCACATTTATTATTAATTGTCTTTGTGCTATAGCTGAGGTAACCTGGTATTTGGCCTATAATCGGGTTACATCCAAGCCAGCACTCAGATAAAATGACTATGTCGACATCTAGGTTTAGGCGTTGGAATGCTACAGTAAACTCGGTAAAATTTTTGTTGATACTCCTGATGTTAAACGCAAGTAATTTGAAGTTATGCACGACTTTGAAATATTTTTTACAGTCATCTAGTACATCAAATGTCTGACAATCAATGTTTAGAGCGTTATCAATTTCGTTTACAGTTTCCAAGTCTAGGTCCGCCATTATGATATAAAACAAAACAGATATTTGCTGGAAATTATTATTAATTGATTGTCTGATATGTAACGTAGGTAGGTAACTATTTGACTTGATTGAGTTGGGGTATGTGTGACTATGTTCATATTTGGGATCCATACTAATACGCATGTGAGGATTATTTTGAGTGTGTGTGTGGGGAGTGGTGTGTGTCGTGTTATGATAGTGAACTGGTTAACAACAAGAGAAATAGTGTAAGCTAAGATATAGTATAAACTGAATATGTTTTGGACTACACGGATAAAAACTTTACTTAATGGACTTCGTCTTCGTGGCGGGAGCTGAAGCGGCGACACTAGGCTGACTAGGTGTGGTTGCTGTTGAAGCGTTTTGCAGCTGGGGACCATCTGCAGCCGCGGAGTCCTGGGCCTTTGCGACAGAAGCTGTTGAGGGTCCCAGGCGCTGGTCGAGGTCGAGACTTGACTGCACAAGAAAGGCAGGCTTCTTTTCAGATTGCCGTATATAAATAGAGCCATTTCGCACCCAACAAAAGCGAAAGTCATGCAATTGAGCGCGGGTTCTGGCCTCCTTGAATAGAGCGCGATTGATTTTTGTGAGCCTCTCGTTGAAGTATAGCTTGCTTGCAGTTCCTTGGGCCACGATATCAGAGGTGAGATTACGCCTGGATTTGGCTGCTTGCAAGAGCTCGTCTCTTTTTGAACGGCGTAGGACTCTAACAACTATTGGTCTAGGCATCCACTTCTGGTTTTCGCCTTTCTGTAGACGTTTGGGACCTACTCTTGAGACATCATCAACGTCTGCTGCTGTCAGTTCAACGCCTAAGCGTGCAGCTGTGACAAACACAACGTGTTCTAGATTTTCGCTTTCAGCTTCAGGGACACCAGCGATTTCAAACTCATTCCTTAAGCTATTTTGCTCTTGGATGTTAAGAAGAGCCTGCAAGTGGCTGACTGTTTCCTTCAGCCCTGAGGTTTTAGATTCTTGATCTGTTATCTTCTTTTCTAAGGCTTCTACGGTTACTGCAAAAGTCTCAGGAATGGCAGTTAGCTTCTCTTTCAAGAACTGCATGTCTTGTCTTAGCAACACAATTTCCTTATTCTGTTCTTGGGTTTCTTCTCTAAGACATCTTACTTCGGTAACTAGCTGTGCTATATTTTCGGAATCTGCGTTGTTGGAGGGTAACGCCAAAACAGGGGGCTGTTTACGATTGCCTCGTAGGGTGTTTACTCGATCTAAGGTAGTATAAGCTCGATCAGAGGTGTTGTATGTGTTGTTTAGGGTCCCGGTTGGGCTCCCAATTGGAGTATGCGTGTTGTCCTCCTTAGGTCGGGAGCAAGAACATAAGGGGCAAACCCAGTGATCCTTTGCATCTTGGCTAAGTCCCGCAAAAATGTCTTTATCCATCGTAAGGCATAAGAGATCATAAGTTTCCTGGCAGCAACTGCATTCCAGGAAGTCTAGGGACTGGATGGCTTTGCCGCAACCACTGCATTTGGTTGACATTCTTCTTGGTACAAAAATTTGAGTGCAAAAATAATTGGCTGTGATGAGGATCGATCCTGGTACCGCTCAGTTGACTTGAGTCTCCGACCGCTGGGCTACTGAGTCGTTGACGATGATGTCGAAATAGTGGTACAAATACTGCGTGCTAACCAACTATGTCGGTTCGAGTGTGATAATTATGTCACAGGCTGCTGGAGTGTAGGGTAGTTGGTAAAAACTTACGTTGTTATGGAATTTTGATTTTGATATTTTCACTTAATTCCTTGTGATTTGGCGTATGGTTAATATCTCACTGGGTAGATCACTTGGAACCACAACTTTCCACAACAAGTGCCACAAGTTTTAGCTATACTTGAGACAGAAAACGATTTTTGAATCCAGAGCAACTTGTCAAGTGTGTTTACTAGTTGACGCACCGCGATGATCCAATCTTTTACTCTTGTTGTTTGATTAATTGCATTAGTGAAGATAAAGTAGTGTATGCAACTGCATATAACACGGGTATTAAAACACGAGTGTGAGTTTATGAAACGAGCGCAGAGAGTTTCATAATAGTAACGAGTACCCTTACCCTTACCCATCATTATATGACAGTTGCATAAACTACTATTATCTTATTTATGTTACATGTTTTTGTCATAACGTACGAACTATATATTCTACTATTTCCGACACGATAAGAACACTGTTCCAGTTGTTGCAGAACTGTCCTTCTCCCGTCACTAGATTTTGTGTCTAAACACAAAACCTTTCGTGTTTGAATACAAAATTTTAACCATACAAGTCGTTTGAAGAAGGAACGCTCATTTACATACAATAATACTTACTCGTACAAACTTTGACTTAAAGTAATTGTTATTATAAATTCTAGTCTATCACATGTAATTTGTAATTAAAAAGGTTCACTCAGACAATACTTTTAGCTTAACTTTACACTTAGTAAATCGCAGCCTACGCCAAGATTCCTATCTCGCCGGGGCAATGAATTCACTAAATTCATAGACACTGGCTCTATTCACTTTGGCTAAGTTCCAACAAGACACTGATTACGTACATATACTCTATTGCAACTATATTTCTTTCTATATTAAATTTCTTGTGACGCAAATGTAAAAGGTAGACGGTTTTATTATTGTAATGTATTCCGTTATTAGAATAATATATCAGAAAGCTAATGACGTTATATGAAACGTTATGTCTGAGCCTCAACTAATCTAGGGAAATATCAGTATCTTTTAGCGTTTGATACTAGACGTAACATAAAAAGCAGTTATGTAGATAGAAAAGAAGTAGGTAATAAAGATGTATGAGTCAGAAACTTTTATCATAAAAATATTATTATAACGCATTAAAAGAGTTTCAGAAAATAAATCAGTAGTTATATATAGGTATGTACCTATATATATAACAGAAATCCTCATTATCTTCAAAAATCTAAGGGTGGTGGCTGATTTTCTTATTAAAAATATTCCTGTGGATGCTAGGTATATCCTGACTGGAATTTAGTTAAGAGCGGTTAAATCGGCAACCTCAAAACAATGGGTTTTGTGGTTGCCGATTAATAACTCCACGGGTTTAAGGTGAATCACTAACTTAAAAACCCAAATCTTACGCGTTCCAACAAAACTTAACCAGAATAGAAACCTATGCTCAGTACTGGCGATAATAATAATGATGAAACATACCATATTAGATATCCCAAAAGTGAGATTCAAGCCATATTAAAAAAACAAGATGCAACGCGTTCCAAGCAAACTTTACTTGAAGAGAAGCCTAAGCCTAGTAGTGGCGATAATTGGCTGGTAATGATAATGATTAAACATACCTTAGATAAGCGCCCGTAGCTCAGCTCGCGGAGGCAATTGTATGCGATCACCAAAGAAAGTTAAGCAAAGGTCGACGCGGTCAGATCTTGGATGGGTGACCGAAAAGTGGCATGCCATTTTGGGCGCTTCCGTGGGCCGGTTGACACGTTAAATTGTAGGTCCCGGCTGTTTGACTAGTACGGCAGTCGTTAAGTCATGTCAGAAAGCGGGTTGAAAACTCTCGACACCAGAGTTAGCCATTTTCATTCGATAAGAAGAAGAAGACCTTATTAGATATACCAAACATATTGTTCAAAGTATTTTTAACTTGCTGTACCTACTAAAGTTCCACCTTTAACACAACACGAGTCAGTTTGAATGAGAACCACTAGTTAGTTATTCTAGTTTGTACGTACACATTCAGTGAAAACTACTGAATGTATAAAGGCTGCTATGGGCTAGTTCTGAAAACTAGTTGCATAGGTTCCTACCTAAAGTTTAGAAATTGTATTTTTTATTCTATGTCAGTTATAATTGACTGTTGACTGCTCTGTCAGCTTAGTTGGTAGTGGCTCTGCCTTCTAATCTAGGGGTGCGAGTTCTATTCCCGCATAACACTATCAATTATGGTTATTAAAATTTGTAATTATTTGTGTTGAATTTGGTCGTTTTTGTGTATGTATTTACAAAAAAAGTATATATGTATTATATCCGTCATCTAATACCCATGATACAAGCGTAAGCTTATTATGGGGCTAGATGGCGCTGTGTCATATGTCCTGATATACTTATTTATTTATTTTACTAGTTAGTTAGCATTGTAAAATCCAAGAATACGTGTCTGCCGTGGTAATTTCTAGGCGCTTATCCCGATGTACATATCTACTTGCTTAAGAGAACTTTCCCAATGAATTAATTCTTCGGAGAAATCATGAGGACGACCCAAAGTACCTAATGAGGAATTCAACTCAAACAGAGTGTATTTGAGAAAAATATGTATTAACCTTGTCCTTTACGAGTGAGATTGACAAATCAGTTTTTTCCTTTTTGTTGTACACCACATTCATCTTTTTCCTGCATGCTTATTTCTCTCCAGCCAAAGGTTTCCTGGAAGAGATCGCTTTCAGCGATAAGGCCGCCGATAGTGGCACTAGTTAAGATAATAATTTGATTTATGTACTGTTCCTTTTTAATGTGTCAACAATAAAGAGTTTATCCATCTATCTATCTAGTTTACAAACAAGCTACAATTTTACGGAACTAATCCATTTTCACGCGCACACTACATATATCTGCTTGTCTATGCCATTATCTATTTAAAGTGTTTGTATACTAAGCATTGAACTAAAGCGTTTTGTAACTTCCCGGCAAATATACGAGGTAACACGTAAGGCACAGCTTAACTTATTATAAGCACATAAGTCCTATTTAAGCATGTTCGAAGAAGTTCGAATGTGCATGTGTTACGAGAAGTTCTGATTTATGTCCGTATTATATAGGGTTACTCATAACCATTGAATATAATAAACTACATTGCCTATCTCAGCGTGGAAATATAACGAATATCAAATTTTTCTCTGACAGATATGCTTTCCGTTCGGTTTATTTTCTTAAATCTAAGCGAGTTATTTTTTTTGATTTGATGATTTGTACTAGAGATGTTAGCATTTTTTTGTATCATCTTGCTATTTTACCCGTCTACTATTATTATTATTATTACTTATTTATTACTTATTATTTAGCCATTTCAGAGCGCAATTAAAAATAAATCTCGACACCAGAGCTAGCCACTCTAACATAAATTTAATTACTAGAAACCTTGTATAGTATTGCGCCCTGACTTGTTTCTGATTAGTGCTATTGTACAAGTTTCTTTCTGTAGAGCCGCAATTTTCTTGAGTAGTTTCGAATAAAGTTTTACCTCGTGGCAGTACTTATACTAAATTGTGTCGTGAGTAATTGACAGTTTAGTAATAAAAACACGTGAGTAAATAAGATATTGATCGATTCAATGAAAACTTAACTAACAAGTATGGAATAAAATTAGAGCATGGTATTCAGAAAAGGCTTCATAAAGAGATAAAAACTTTAGGAAAATAAATGACATCAAAATTATTAGTAAAGACGAATATAATCTTATACTTCTAATAAATTAATTATATGCAATGTTATTTTAACTAACATAGTTCGAAATAGTGAATTAAAAGGACACACCATTTAAATGTCATTTATTTAATCTGAATATGCCCAGTAAAGTTTTTTGTTATATCACTTACATGCTCATACAGGAATAAAAAACCCGTAAAAGCAGACATTGTCGGTTTGAATTCCTTTTATCAACTCGCTTAAAAAACAAAACCAAACGCAAAAAATAAGCCAGGTCTTATTCTTTCAAATGCAAATATTACATTTTATTCACACTTTACATCTCACTAAAATAGTAGTGAAAGTTAGCGAGTATGTATGTTTGTCATTTTTTCCTCCGATAAAACGGATAAAACGTAATAGATAGTTGAAATTTAGTACGAATATAAAATTACCCTGGAATAACACAACCGTTTCTTATCCCGAATTAACTATGGGTTGCACCGCGGGGCGTCGAAAATTTTCTATACTTTGTTGATATCTAAAAAGTTTTTGTAAATAATGATGTACAATATTATATAGTTGGATATGTTGACTATAAAAATAGCACACCCAACGAGCAACGTTTCGCTATTTGGTACCGTTCACTAGACTATAAAAAAGATTGCAATGTATTGGTTTTAAAGGTAGCCGACCGTGAAAAGATAATTTTAGGGATCGTTTCGCCACGGTACAACGCTGTGTATTCGGAAAACAAGGATAAAAATCGGGCGAATAAATTTAAGTTTTATTGTAAAGCTTTCATAGGTATTTGTTTTATTTTCTGTTTATTTTATTGCTGCACGATATTTTTGTTAGATTTTTTTATATAGGTATATATCCTTCCTTATTTAATTAAATAAAGAAAACAGTGCATTGGCCCAGTTTTATTTAAGATATAGAATTAACTAGTAACAAGACTATGCTCAATATCAAAATGTTCGAAGCAACAGCTACAATATTTTCGTAGCAACTGCTACGTTGTTTTCGTAGCCAGCAGCGTAGCAGATTATCGTAGAGTGCATGTGCTACGTGCGATGTAAAACAAGACTTTCACAGTTACGAGCTTGCTTGGACAGGGTACACACCGATTAGAATAGACATGTATTGTAGCCACTATCTTCTAATATTATGGCTATTATACATATACCTATCACCAAAAAAATTGTTTTAAATATGTAAAAATTACAACAATCGCAGTCTTTTATACGACCGGGGTAAAACTACTGTTGATAACGCGTTATCATCAGTACTACTACTTTTTTATCAAATTTCATCTATTTTTGTTCGGTTATTTGAGCTATATTGACTGTAGCTTTAAAAATATTTTGTGATATCAATGGACAAATGAAACTCTTCTGATAACTCAAGTCTAAAAACGTTTCTAATTCTTAAACAGCGATATCGGTTCAATACGTATTATCTAAGCAACACGAGCACAGTCGAACAGCGTCACATTTAATCCGCACCTCCAACAATCGCGACATCTCTCATTGGAAATTCCCGACAAAATGGATAGTCGCCTATTGTGGAATCGAGAGGCCATTCATACAATAGTGACAAAAGTTACCCAAGTCATTGCAATCTGCCTGCAATCCGGTTCATATCGGCGACAACAATGGCACAAGTTTCACAATTTGCGGTCTCGACGTAAGAAAATCGATGGCAGACTATTGGCCTGGGACAGAATTTATTGGCGGATGGTGTTGCCAGGGGGAAGAGGTACTGAAGATGACTTGTCGTCTTTAGAATTCTATCTGCGATTGGACAATACATCTACGATGTCTGCTAGACGATGGAGGCTCGTCTTTATTTATTGCTTCCTTTCTATGTCGCTTGCGAAGTTTTGATGATAGAAGATAGGTGTTGTGATGTCTTGTTATTACTATTTTGTATAGTGTATGTGCTTTTTTTATTTTGTTTTATAGGTAGATTAAAATAAATATTTTTTAACGTGTTTTATGTTGAGAAAGGACATTTTAGAATTAACATTATTTTTTCTAAAACATTATATTTACTTACATAGAAAAGTTAATATTATATGTAATTACGAAATAATAACAGAAAATATTCCAAGAAAAATGGAAATATTTAACATAAATTTACAGGAAATATATTCGCCATGGCATCCCCGGTACCGGAACAAGTTGGACAATGGGTTGGTTATTTGGTGCCGATCCGAACTTCGGGCGGAATCCGAATTTTAAAGTTCCATTCTTTATTTGGGACCGGCAATGTACAGGCTTTTGAAATATGACCGTCATATTTCTTTTACACGTAAGGTGACTTTATTGAATGCTAAAAGTATCCAAGTAAGTTAGTATAAGAGTAGGGTTAACATTTATGAAACCGCCCTAAAGGCCTCTGATATGGCTTTGTTAAGCCATATCAGAGCCATTAACGACGCATTTGCAAAAATTAAAGCAGAAATGACTCTAAACACCACCACAAAAGAAATACGTCGTAGGTGCCGTGCGTGTATTCGTAACAGAGGAGCTGTATTCGAACAGGATTTGAAATTGTAGCGCGCATATCAAATGTTGACCCTCGCCCCGCCCCCGCTAAGGAAGGCACGCGGCGCTCCGAAAGAATAAAGCATCAGAAACATAGTTAGTTGCACGGAAACTCCTGAGCGCGCCGCCTGCGCTCTCCGCGGCTCGAAAATAATGTATCGTGACGCTTCCGAAAATAAATAATTTGTAGTGGGACCCAGTGACTTTTCTTTTATCATGGACATCCCCGCTATAATGGCGCCTAACGTGAAGCAGAACTCTAAATATCAGTGTTAAAATTATTCGCGAAAGTGAGCGCGTGTAGGTATGTTGCGTATTTTACCGCAGTGAACTGTGATGTGTACTTACTATGTGTGTGTGAGTATATGGGCAAACGCACGTGGCGCAATACAAAACTTCGAGAAGTATATTTGTTAATAGACCCGTGTATCGGATGGCGCCGCGCTAGTACCTACCTATACCGCTCCTTCGTTAGTCGTTCGTTCGTTCATACATTCACTCAAAATTCTCGGAAATCGAGATAGTGTTGTGTGAACTGTGAACTCAGTCGAATGTTGTCCGTGCAGTTTTAGAGAAAACGATAATATTCTCTCGCCGCGTAATTACGTTGAAGTACCTGTGTATATTGGTGTTGAACTCTCAGCGTAATAATATCGGTAGTAAACACGTAGGTATTGGGGACCTATTGTTTCGTGTTTATATGAGAATAAAGTCGGTTGTCTTTTGTCTAGTTGGACAGTGTTAGTGCGTACCAAGTGAACCTGGATGAACACGTAGGTATCCTAGACTTTGATTGGGACCTATTGTTTCGTGTTTTATGTGACTATACAGTGTTTTATTTTGGTTTTCTATGCACATTGGTACCTATGTCGTTAGGTTACCTAGACTTTTTATGAACCCAGTTTACGCGCGTGTGTTTAGAAAAGTAAACGAACGTTTCGTTTTCGTTATACCTATGATGGACTGTGATTGCAATTTATTAGACGTTTATACCTATTATGAACGGTGAATGTTAGTTAAACTCCCGTGTACGAGTTAACCAACGTTTAGGTATATCGTGTACTGTGTTTGTGGACTTTTGCGGACAATGGTGTTAACGCGTGCCGGTGCCTCGTCCGAGGACTCGCCGCCGCCGCCCGCGCCGGTTGTTCTGGACGGCCTGGAGGCCGAACCACCGCGCGAGTATCGTGTGCACCAGGTGACGCTGGGACTGGGTCCGAGCGTTGGCTGTGATGATGTCACGGCTGTGCCTGTGGCCGCGCCGGCCCTAGCGGCCGAGGCGTGCGCTGCGCCGCCACCGCCAACTGCGGTTGCGCCCGCGGGCGCGCCGCTTCCTGCACCTGCGTCGGCTGGCGCCCCGTTCCCGGCGGGCGCGGCCGCCGCTCCTAACATCGTGTTAAGCGCCGAACAACTTATGCTTCTACTAAATCAGCTAAGTCACGGACCACAAGGTACGAACATGCCTTCTAATAACTTATTGAAATGCACCGCTCGATTTAGTGGTGACAAATCGTCCGATGTAATGGCATTTTTGGACGCCGTACAAACCTATAAGGAATGCGCTGCCGTCAGTGATGACGTTGCCCTCCGGGGGCTCTCCATGCTGCTTACGGATATGGCAGCAACGTGGTGGCAAGGAGTTAAAGCTACCACGGCCACCTGGAAGGACGCAGTCGAAGCGTTGAAGAACACTTTTGGACCCCGACTGCCACCGCATCTCATCTATAGGAAAATATTTGAACGTGAGCAGGGTCAGCACGAGGCCACTGACCTTTTCATATGCCACGTGCGTGCCCTGTATGCCCAGCTTCCTCCGTCGTCGTTGTCACAAGCGACCCAGCTGGATATGCTGTACGGATTGCTGCATCTTCGAATTAGAGAGAAAATTCCGCGCTCGTCTTTCGATACTTTTGACGAACTGATACGGCGCGCCCGGCGAGTTGAGGATCTTCTGAGCGAAAGTAGTCAACCTGTTAACTCGCCGTCGTCTTCGTCGTCTAATGATGCTGCCAGATCCAGCGTGACACGCGCTCTTAAGTCACGACCTCAATGCAGTTATTGTAAACAGTTTGGTCATTTGAAGGACGCCTGTAGACGGCTGAAGGAAAAGAAACCTGCAGAAAACAATGATGTTACCCAGTCGGAGAATCGTCCTAGTATCACGTGCTTTGGATGCGGAGCACCAGGTGTTATACGGTCTAAATGTGAAACGTGTAAAAAAGCGAAAAGTGACGCGGTAAAAGTGGCCTTTCAGGCAGTTTCCGTAACGTCTATGATCAGCGATGATCTCGACTCGCGACCTAGGCCGATTATTGAAGTGCGTATCTGTGATTCTGTAGGCAATTTATTGCTAGATTGTGGCGCTAAGCATTGTGTAGGTAGTAAAAGCCTTCGTGAACACTTAGTTAATAATGGTCATGTCTTCTCACAAAAGTTTGTAAAATTGAAATATGCTGATGGGCGAGTGTGCTTCCAAAATGTTGACGTAGCACGGGTAAAAATTGTCGTGCGAGGGTTAACGTTTGTCGTTAAATTCATAATGCTCCCGGATGCAACCGAGAGTCTGTTAGGTATGAATTTCATTCGTGCAGCTGGTGTGGTACTTGACTTTGATGTTGGGGTATGGTACATGCGACATGATAGGACACCTCAACCTATGCGTTATGAAGCTATGGACGTTCAAGCTCTGACCTGCGCTTCGGTGGAGCTTCGGGAAGATGAAGGCACTCATCTTAATGTCGAGGATCGTGAGCGATTATCCCAAGTCCTGAATGTCAACGAGGACATTTTTGCTGCAGGAGGGGAACCGACAGAATTTGCAGTGCATCGTATTGACACCGGAGACGCTACACCTATAGCTAGTCCACCATATCGCTGTTCTCCTGCGAAGAAGGAAATTATTCGAAAGGAGTTAGATAAGATGCTCGAAGAAGGAGTTATTGAAGAAGCTGAATCTGAGTGGGCAGCTCCAGTAGTACTAGTACCTAAGAGGAATGGAGAGGTTCGTTTCTGTGTGGATTACAGAAAATTAAATAAAGTGACTAAAACTGATCGTTATCCGATTCCTGTCATTGATGAGCTGTTGAAGAGTACACGGCCGAATGCTGTAATGTCTACGATTGACTTAAAATCGGGGTACTGGCAGACGATGGTAGTGCCAGAGGACCGACACAAGACAGCGTTCACTACGCCGTTCGGAAACTTCCAATTTTTCCGTATGCCGTTCGGTTTGAAGAATGCGCCGGCTACGTTCCAACGGTTAATGGATAGGATGAGATCAGGACTCAAGGACATCTGTGTTCTTACTTATCTGGATGATATTTTGGTGATCTCGGAAGACCTGGAACACCACCTGGAAGACCTAAAACAGGTCTTTGATCGTCTTCGCTTGTTTAAGTTGTATGCTAACAGGGGAAAATGTGTGTTTGCAAGAGAGAAGGTAACTTATCTGGGACACGTCATTTCAGCCCAAGGAATTGAACCGGACCCTTCAAAGGTAGAAGCTGTGATGAGTATGAAGCCACCTACCAATCTGAAGGAGCTGAAAACTTTTCTCCAGACTTGCTCATGGTTTCGCAAGTTCATCATGCAATTTTCAGAGATCGCACGGCCTTTGACTGATTTAACGAAGAAGGACAGACGCTGGCAGTGGGGGGAGGAGCAGAACATCGCGTTTGAAGAACTCAAGAAGCGACTCTCCTCCAGCTCGATTCTGCGCCAGCCAGATTTCGACGAACCTTTTATATTGCGAACTGATGCCAGTTCGTACGCACTAGGAGCCGTACTTCTACAAGGTTCGTGTCCGACAGAGGAGAGACCAATTGTGTACGCTAGCCGACTGCTTAACTCGGCTGAGCGCAATTATCATACTACCGAGCGAGAAGCTCTAGCGGTTGTTTGGGCTTTAGATAAGTTTCGTGACTATGTAGAAGGAGCCCAAGTCTTAGTGGCAACCGACCATCAGCCTTTGAAGTGGCTGCTGACTCTAAAGACGCCGAGTGGAAGATTAGCACGTTGGGCTATGAAGCTACAACCGCATAATTTGAATGTCGAGTATACTCCGGGACGAGTTAATCTGGTTGCTGATACGCTGAGCCGCCCCGTCACTGAAGAAGTAGAGGAGCCGGCTACCGAACTTTGTCCGGTTGTAGTAGACTTACCACATCGTAGCCCATTGGATATCCGTAGTGCTCAGCTTGCTGATCCGGAAGTCAGCAAGATCATCTCCGACTTTGAAGACCAGACCAGTACAGTAGACCGATGGTCTGATAGAGGTTATTACATGTCACAAGGAGTCTTATATAGATGTGACCAAGATAATGAATCTGAGGAACCTCAACTAGTTGTACCAGAATCTCTTCGCGAAGATCTCATGAAGCAAATTCATGATGCGCCGACTGCTGGTCATCTAGGTTTGGAGAGGACACTAAAGAAGATAAAAGAACGTTACTTCTTTAAAAATATGAGGACTTATGTAGCCCAGTATTTAAAAGCATGTGATGCATGTCAGAAATACAAACCAACTAACATGAAACCGGCAGGACTACTCCAGACACCGATAATGAATCAGCGATTTGAAGTGTTGGCCATGGACCTTTTTGGCCCATTACCTGAAGGCGACAACGCAGAGAAGTGGATTCTTCTTGTTGAAGACACTGCCAGTCGTTGGGTAGAGCTGTTTGCGCTTCAGGATACCACAGCGGAGACCTGTGCCAAGGTTCTTGTCGAAGAGGTTTTCTTGCGTTACGGCTTGCCTCGTCGTATCATTTCGGATAATGGTACGCAGTTTGTTTCGGCAGTAATGCAAAAAGTAATGTATGTCATGGGGGTGGAACAAGCCCTTACTCCAGTTTACCACCCGGAAGCTAATCCCGCTGAGCGGAAGAATCGCGAATTAAATCAACTTCTGGCGATATTGGTAGGTTCTGAGCATCGTAATTGGCCGAAGGTTCTACCTACAGTAAGATTTTCATTGAATAATGCAATCAACATGACCACGGGTCATTCTGCGTCGTATTTGACGTTTGCCCGCGAAATGCGTACTCCTCTAGATGTCAACAATGACATTCGGGCAATAGTTTCACAAGAAAATTTTGTGCCACAAATTACGCCGTATCTGAACGAGTTTGGGCGTATTCTCGTTGATGTCAAACGCCATATCGAAGACCACCAAGATAGAAGGAAGGCGGATGGAGATCAGCGGCGTAGAGACTTTGTACCATACAACGTTGGGGATTTGGTACTGGTGGATACACACTTGCACAGTAATGCAGCCAAAGGATTCACCAAGAAGTTCGCGCCAAAGCGAGAGGGGCCCTATCAAGTTGCTAGGGTCATTTCTCCCACGTCTTTTGAGGTTGTCGATTCAACTGGGGACATCCGAGGGAAGTACCATGCCAGCGCCCTAACTCCTTACATTGGAGATGTTGTTACTATCAGACATCCTCGCCGTCGTGGACGTCCAGCCAAGTCACAGTCGGGTCGATCATGTGACTTGGAGGGGGAGGTTGTAGCGCGCATATCAAATGTTGGCCCTCGCCCCGCCCCCGCTAAGGAAGGCACGCGGCGCTCCGAAAGAATAAAGCATCAGAAACATAGTTAGTTGCACGGAAACTCCTGAGCGCGCCGCCTGCGCTCTCCGCGGCTCGAAAATAATGTATCGTGACGCTTCCGAAAATAAATAATTTGTAGTGGGACCCAGTGACTTTTCTTTTATCATGGACATCCCCGCTATAAAATAAAAATAATTTTGATTAATTTCTGTTGTTTGTATTTTAGTTGGTACCTCATTTATTGAACAAGCCGATAAGTATCATAGCATTTTTTTATGTCGTTGTAATAAGTGATGAATGGAGAACTTTTTTAATGCATACTACCTCCAGTATCGCTAGTGGTTTTTTTTTAAATCACTGTGAAAGTTGAAGTTAGATGTCAAGCTTAAATTTATTTTTTTCACTTTATGAGTTCTACATCAGTTAGACAGTTCTAATTGTATGTAATTTTGCTTTTCGTGGCTTAAGCATGCATTTGAGATTATATTCACATGAAAACATCCGGTCTAAAACGGATTTTAGAAATTTTATTTAAGTGAATAGGTACAATTTCGGTGAAAAACGTAAAATTTACAAAAAAAATCTTTAAAAAAAAAATAGGAGTCAGGGATTTTTTTTTGGCTAACTTGTATTCTCTAAATACGTACCTGAACACGCTCACTAAGTTTGTCGGACCCTCTACAGAACACCCTGTATACCAATATCTATATCTATATATGAGGGGTATAGAATCAAAGGCAGCTAAATCCGTATGAAATTATTTTCCACAAATCGAAAAAAACTGTTATTTTATTTTTATTTGGCAACACCGTAAACATGTTTGTTTGACAGGATGCTCTAGTACAAAATAAATAGGTGTACCAACAAAAGTATCTTGTAAGAGGGGGATTTATGGGCTATTTTAAATAATTTGTGTTGGACATAGCTGTGTTTGATACCAACTATTGGATTTAGCTGTCTTTGATTCTGACAAATATGGATAAAGCTGCCTTTGATTGCAACACTTAATCGATGACGTCACGATGCTAGTGATGTACGCATAACAACAGAAACATCGCATGGTGTGGATAATGGTATGTTGAATGAAAATAGAAATTGCATTCAATGTTATTTCCATTATTATAAGATTTGGTAAGTTTGATTAATACATATAAATGAGAAAGTAACAGTCTGTCTATTCAAAAACCAGAATATGAAAAATCAACTTTATTTGTTTGTAATAATTTTGTAATAGATAGAAAGATAATTAAAATGAAGTGAAAGGGAAGGATTCCAATGAAGGTAATAATTTTATTGTTATATCCTTAACGTAACATCTTCTTCGACTCTCTCACAAGTTTCTTCTTCTATGTCATTTGTTTCATTTTCTCCGTTCTCTTCTAAAAGCTGTATTTCTTCTTCGTCTATGTTAAATAAAACATTCTTATAGTATTCCAAATAAGGTAACTCCTTCCAGTTTTCACCATAGTGCTTTAGTAGTAAATTTGCTATTGTGATTGCAGGTAATTTTACCAGGCAACGACTGCGACGAGTACCTAGGACAAAATTGAAAATAAATTAAAATGCTTGAACAATATCAACAATTTTATCGAATTTGCATTACAGTGCGCACATCACTAGTCTGTACTTACCTTTCAATTTTCGCCCTGTTTGCTTTCCATTTCTCCGGCTCTCTCTTGCGTTTTCTTCCTCTCCCGTGTATAGCTTCTGTTACTGGCCCTTCCATTACACTTTTAGCTTTACTTTAAACAAATTTTTTGTAATGAAATTGTCCAAAAAACCACTGAATTTCAATAAAATCGACAGACGCAGACGCACGTTTTTATATGTAAGACGCCATATTGAAAAAACGTAAATAGATCGCTCTGATTGGCCAGCCGCGACTTTAGCTGTATTTGTTTCTCAGCAATAGAGATATAGCTATCTTTGATTCTAATGCAGCTTTTTGACGCTGATTTTCCATAGGATTTAGCTACTTTTGATAAGAAAAGTTATTCTTAACATGTATAAAATTGGTCAGAAAATAAAATGACATTCATAGTTTAAAACAGACCAGAGTGTGGATATAGCTGACTTTGATTCTATACCCCTCATATATAAAACTCAAAGGTGACTGACTGACTTATTGACTGACTGACTGATATAGTGATCTATCAACGCACAGCCCAAACCACTGGACGGATTGGGCTGAAATTTGGAATGAAGGTAGATGTTATGACGTAGGCATCCTCTAAGAAAGGATTTTTGGAAATGCCACTTTTAAAGGGGTGAAATAGGGGATGCAAGTTTTACTTCTTAATGTGAGCGAAGCCGCGAGCACCCACCAGTCAAATATAAAAAGTTGGTCTGTTGGTTTGTTTGTTAATCTGTTAGTTTTACACTCACATCGCAAATGAGCATATGGTGGTAGTACACTGTACAGGTCTTAACTATAACGCAAGCGACATTTTTAATTAAATAAACAACAATGGTTTAATCCACAGCAAATAAAAAACGGCCCTTATAAGATTTGACTATAATCGTCATCAGCCATCCCCGAAACACATAAACTTAAACAAAAGTACCGCATGAACTATAAATCCCCTGATTTTCTTAAACGACTTTTATCGGAGCACTCTTAACCGCTCTCTGCCCGAAGCACTCCCGCGAATAATTGCGCGTTTAATTACCGAACAAAGCGCACGAATTTCGAAGCATTAAGTTGGATGGTGCAATACGTCTTCAACTGCACAATAAGGTATGCTCATTAAAGGTCGTAAAGGATGGCACCTACAGTTTGTGCTCTGAACGACATTGCGCAGTAAAGGACAGGCGCAGCTATAATATATTTCTATAAAACATATTAGATCAATAACACAATTAGATTAGCACTATTGATAGTTCAAACGAATATCTGTTTGAAAAGGGAAACAAAAAACAATAACAAAACACAGATAAAAACATAAAAAATACCTGTCGCAAACCGGCCTAAGCTTGTGCTAATTAGTGCAAATAGCGTTGGTCTTCCGTTGAGACCGACGTAGTATTAAAAGTTAAAATTTATTTTATTCATTATTAATTTATTTCTCGGAACACAGGCAATGTAGAATTAGTGTGATACATACAATTTTTTTTTTCTCAATTCGAGAGTGTCCCGTGTGCTTACAAAGTAAGACGTTAGGTCTATTAATGTTCTATGTCAAAGATGCACCTATTAGTTTGCAACTCCGGCAAGAACTAAAGACGGCTCCAATTTGCTTGGTAAACACGAAACCAACTGTGCTCTCGCCACAGTTTAGGACTTGCTAGTAAGTCACTTTCGTAATCAAACTACAAATTAATGTGATGATACTCCAAATGTTAGTTAAAGTATACCTGCAAGAAGAAGTTTTGCAAGAAATACTTGTACGTAAATAGACATTCTTAGAAAGAAATAGCGTCGAGAAATCGGAATACAACTTCGAAGTTTGCTTGAAGATTGTACTAAGGTAGAATAAGATAACACTCCTTTTCAATATTTGTGGGTTAACAATAACTTGATGCGTTTTTATATCTAATATAAACTTAAGTTTTATTATTGCTGAAACATGGTGTCCAAGAGTAACAATACAAGTTATTTACACCTTTAGATTGTAAATAGAACATATTTCTGTAGTCCAAATTATTTAACTTTGCAGTATGCAAGAAGTGCCTAAGTGATATGACACTGATAATATAGGTTCATTCAGGTTCATTCTATTCCAAAAAACATACAAATTAATTTTTTTCTCCGATAAGTGTAGCAATATGGCAACTCAGTTCGATGCACTGTTCACGAGATATCTCGCAAAGCGGACATTAGTTGGAAACTATCGGGAGACAATTTATGCTCGCCCCACAACTTCGACGATTGTTTAGAAGTAGGGATGAACTGAGATAGTTGAGCCAGAGGGTAGGAGGTTGATTTTAGTGATATGAATAATTAGATTCTGATCAAATATGGCTATCAGATGTAACATGCTGTTTTAGTGGAGTTTGGGAATACTTAATCAACTATGGGTCATATTGTTTGACCCATATTTGATTTGATGTTGTCAGAAATAAAGAAAAATACCTATCGATCTTATATAATAAGTTTTTGCTGAATGCAAACAGCTGGTATTTTATGTTTTTAAACACTGCTGTTCTAAAATAGTAAGCATCAAGATAGACAGATTAACTTACTTACTTTATTGGACACACAAATAAAATAAAACATAGTACAAACATTAAATCTAATCCCACAAATGGCGGCCTTATCGCTGAAAGCGATCTCTTCCAGGCAACACTATCCCTCTTCTATATTTTAATACAAATGTAATAACCGTTCTCAAAAGCGCCGCACGGCTCATCCCTAGCAACCCTACGTTTCTAAGATTGTGTGCGTCCAGACTGCAAGGAAATTGGGCCTCATTGTTTATGTGTTTCGGATACCGCCCGCCCAGCCGGCTTCACTAATAATCAAACCGCAGGGATGAGATTTTCCTATAGTAAATTCAATGGAATTATAACTGAGAGACTTCTAATAACCGATAAGGTTGAATAACAGACAGAAAATAGTTTATGTAAGGCTTTTTGTTGTTATGAGCTAGTGTCGCTTAGCTGTTTCAGTGGCTGCTTTTCATCCAGACGCACCCTGGTTCGAATCCGGCCCTACACTTACTTAATATTGTCAAATTAAGTAAGGATTTGCACTCGCTTAGCGGGGAAGGGAAACATCGTGAGGAAACCGACATGTATGAGTACCGCAATATCCGAAGACATGTGCTTTCCGTGGAAGGACCTGGGCGACCACCACGATGTATCTGCCCAAGAGAACTCCCTAACAAACTAATTCTGCAGGGGAGTCACGACCTTCAGTCATGAGGAAATAAGAATCAAGACAGATTTGTTGTGAAGCCAACTGTGACGAACGGCGGCACTTACAATTTAACATAAGATAAAATATCCTTGTAATTTTATGTGTCTTTTAAAAAAGTATTTTTTTACATAGCGGTTTCTGTAGACAATTTGAAAACCTACGTATGGTGTAAAAATCACGGTAAATTTTAAGGACATTTTTGTCTCGTATTTAATTATGTGTGAGAACCACACCGCTCTGTTTTATCACGTGTTTAGAAAGACGACAACGGACCAATAAGATCTCAGACCTATCACGTGATATTTTAATAACATATAACATAACATATAACATTTCAATAGGTGGAGCGAGAGGATTGTCTACTGATACCCACGAGACAGCACTAGGACAAGGGGACGGCAAAAGAAGAGGTGGCGCGATGACATTACCCAGGTTGCAGGCGTAACCTGGCCGCGACTAGCTAGAGACCGCACTACTTGGAAGGCAATGGATGAGGCCTATACCCTTATAACACAACTATAATATATCACATAATTTATTTTATCTACACTAATGTTGTAACATTCTACTTATGTTTCCAATACTTGACTTATAATTACTACTGTTATAGCACAGACAACAAAACACTCAATTTAAGCAATTTCACATGATGTTATAATATCCACATCGATATCGTAATAGCTCATTATAACATCGAAAAAGCGTGATCAACCTGATTGCAGGGCCAATCAGGTTGGTCGCGCACTCTCGTTGGTTAGATTTTAATGGCGGCAAAATCACTGTGACAATACACGTACGCGTGAACTTAATGTTTCGCAATGTGTTTTGTTTTTTAAATACAAATTAAAAGTTAAAAATGGATAGCGACGATGATATTTGTACGCCTCCGGGTATTCTAGAATTGGCAACAAAAGTAACTCACAATCTTTCGCCATAAAAATCTAGAAAATTATTTGAAAAATTAACTATTGTCAGCTTTTACTCTTGTTGTTTGATTAATTGCATTAGTGAAGATAAAGTAGTGTATGCAACTGCATATAACACGGGTATTAAAACACTCGTTACTATTAACTCACACTCGTGTTTTAATACCCTTCATTATATGACAGTTGCATAAACTACTATTACTAATTGAAACAGTCTCATATCGAAAACATTGTAAATATCTAGTTTTTTAAGGGAATAAAAGCTTTTTTATTTTATATATTTAGCGTGTTTTGTAAATAGGGCATCTATTGGGTACGACGTTGCTATTGCATATTCGATTCACGATCTTAGGTACGAATTCGATTTCGCTTGGACACTTTCAGAAGACAATTTGGCATTATAATTTAAGCAAATGTGTAATGTAAATGAAAGAAATATCTTATGCCAATATTCTTGGAATTTGTGTTTGAATAATATAAGCGATTTATGTAAGCTTGTGAGGTTTAGAAACCCAATGTTTGTATTACATAATTTATATTATATACTTACACATACACTTTTGAATAAATGAATATCAATTAACTTTATCGGTATGTAGACTTTATAAATTGCCCCTAGGACTCCAAAATCTAGATAGGGCTCGCCAGATTCTTATTTCTACTGCCAAAATAAAGGTACATAAGTTAGAATGTAACTAGTATACGTCCTTATTTTGCCTGTATTAATATAAAATTACTCAAGAGGTAATTAGTCGTTAAATGTGTATATTTTGTAGGTAAAACAATAAAAAAAAATCAGGACATATCACACAGCGCCATCTAGCCCCATACTAAGCTAACGCTTGTATTTCGGGTACTATATAACGGATATGATACATAACTCTCGATCCTAAGTTATAGAAAACTTAATTCAAGGCCATCTAGGAAGGACAATCCAATCAGCCGACTATTAGAACAAATCGTGAATCGAACAACACGAATAAATCAAATTTTGATTAGAATCCGCCTATACGTAGCAAGCGCGTCACGTAGGTATCGTAGACAAAATAGCTGAAGAGACTTCCAATTATCACTTATCTAAAGTCTGAATGAGGACAGATATTTTTCAACATTTTTTTTAATAAGGTTTGCACTTGACCGTAGTTCGCCTGAGGGTAGCAATCATAACGCGTAGCGTGTATATTATTCACCAACAGAAACAGATGTTACGAGTAAATAAATAGATATTTCGGTACATTTCACACAGCGCCCTCTAGCCGCATACTAAGTAAAATTAAGACTGGTCGTTTAATATACAATATGTAGCTAAACGATGCGAAATACTGAAATCTGACCAATCTAGCATTAGCGACAAACCAATCAGTTCTTGTACGTATACCAAGAGCGACGTATCTCAACGACATAAATATTTAACATTAATAATGCCGAAAGCTTTCAACTAGTAATATTTAAAAATAAAGTAAAAATATTATATTTTTTTTATATTGGTTGACCACTTCAAAGATGGAGCATGTCTGTACTGGGATGGAAGTGGCCTTAGCTAGGAGTCTATTTATTACTATATCCTAGGCTAGTACCACCGCGCTTTGAATATACAATAGCGGGACAAAGCTGCGTTAGCCTTGAGTCTGCCAGTCTTTTCACAAAGTCTTTGATTACGAAAGCACCAATTTACATGTAGCCTAGGAAAAATCAATCAATTGATTGTTTTTTTTCTTGTTGTATTCTGACAAACTAGTAAAATGCATAAATATAATATGAGTACTAGCCAATCTTGCGACAAGAACTTCAGATTTGGTTTGATTCTTAAATAAACTCAGATAATTAGATTTTCAAATCTTTGATCGCAAGAATAAAAAAAAAAATGAAAAAAAAGAATGCATGCGAACTAAAAAGTTGGTGAACAAATTTTCAAGTTAAAAGACCACCTTTACGAAATCATGCTTTGTGCTATCAAAAAGTTTCCATTCGTATACAAAGCTAAAGTTTATTTTATTAAAATAACTCAATCCCAAGTTATGCTTCAATTCACCAGATCACAAAATAAGCTGACCTTAATTCAGAGTCATATAACGTTAAGTATATACATATACTCGTATTTATGTACATTATACGTTACTTAAAATAACTGAATCAAAAGCATAGGTAGCTATTTGACTCTTACTTTTTTACCTTACTTTACAATCAACTGATGGAGAAAACGCGCCTTCAACAACAGTACTAACAGCGCAAAACTTTCAAATACATAAATATTAAATGCACTACTTATTAAGTTCGAGTGCAAACTTAAATATTACAAACAATATTTCCAATAAATATTCAAGTTTGTTGTACATTTTTCCAGCTAGCAGAGAGTTGTCGGGGAGTTTCCGAGACGGTGTCACGAGTTTTATAAGAATTTATGAAAGTTGCGCAGAATGGACATTGACATCGCGACGGTGGGTGTAACTCTTTAGATTTCATTTTATAAGTTTGTAGTTTAAGTGGACGGATGCCGGACTACGGGGGAGTTAGATTGAATTTGCGTCATTTTAGAGTTGAGCTGTTTTTCTTCCGGCTGCCGACAAAGTTTACTTTATGCGGCGCCGAGCAAGATTTTATTTTATAAGGAATTGTTGGCGGTGAGACAGAATATATAGATAGTAATACAAGCGTTTGCTTAGTATGAGGCTAGAGGGCGCTCTGTACAATAAATGCTTGTCAAATTTGTTTTATTTTTTTATTAATAGAGAATACATATCTAATAAAGGAGTTTCATATTTCGTTTATGTAAATTTTGTGACTAGTACTTACGATAGTGATTTTGGTAAATCGATGATTATCACGTATTTTTTTTAAACTTGGAATAGAAACTAAACTTTTCATTTGTTTTTTTATTTATTTATTTATTAGGCACACAACACAATACACAGAAAATACATGATTAACAACAAAACACATAAAAGGTAATGATCTATTCTGTGCATCAAACACATGTGTGCACAACATGATTATAAACAGTGATAAAGTTCAGTAAGTTAACTAAACTAAACTAAAACAATTAAAATAATTCATATATAACGATACTTATGGAAGTTACAGTTAATTGTGAATATTAAACAAAATTATAAAAAAATATATATATATAAAAACACGGCTAAGGTACAACAGGAATTTGTGTAGCAATCAAAACAAAACAATGTGAAATACAACATTATTATTATTATATTAAAACACCTTATATAAATTATTTCTAAAAGAACTGAGACTAATTCCGAATATGTCTAGATCTTCATCATTGTTATCCGAGGCGTTACAACTCTCAAGTTCGTTATAGGACCGACACATACGCACCATAGGGCTATTTTTAGATACATTATTTCTATAAATGTCATTAGTGTAAAATACATTACATGAGCTGCGTCTGAGATTATATTTTGAGTTTATTTTAACAGATGCAAGCAAGATAGGGCAATCTACAGTGGAGTGTATAATCCTATGTAGATATAATAGCTCAGCGACCTGTCTCCGGACGGACAGCGGACTCAGTTTGAAGTGTGTGACGCGGTCCTCGTACTCCGGGTACCTGCGCTGCAGGTACCCGGAGTACGAGAACTTTGTTTTCTAAAACGTTTTGTTATCACATCTATAAACTATCAAATATAAAAAACATGTTGTAGGTATTGATAAATTTTAATTCATATACGTTACACCAATAGGTAAATAAATCGTGTGTCGTAGATTCAATAAGGCTAATGATGACGATAATAATGACACCAATAGGTCACATTATTTGCATGAAGATACACAAAACACGTTTATGTATAAGTTTTTTATCCTTTTTTGGTAATTGTTGTTTTAATGTATTTCTTTCATGTTGGTGTGCAATAAAGACATATTATTATTATTATTATTAATTCCGTTTTGTATAAACATAATATATTCTAGTTGCAATAACCGGATAGCACTCGCTTTATAAATTTTGACGAAAAACAGCTCAACAAGTGCTAGCCGGTTATTACAACTAAATTTAATCATGCCTTACGGGAACTTTAATACAGAATATATTTATGTTTTATATAAAACTGAGGTCAAAGGACTGACTGATATAGTGATCTATCAACGCAAAGCCCAAACCACTGGACGGATTGGGCTGAAATTTGGAATGAAGGTAGATGTAGGACGTAGGCATCCGCTAAGAAAGGATTTTTGGTAATGCCACTTTTAAAGGGGTGAAATAGGGGATGTAAGTTTTACTTCTTAATGCGAGCAAAGCCGCGAGCAGCCACTAGTTCTATCTAAAGCGTGTTGCTCCCATGTTTAGCAATGAGCCCGCACAGCAGGTGCTTCTGGTTAGTACATTTCCCGGCGCACACGTCCCGCCTGCGCGAGAGGTGCGCGCGCGCCCCGCACCGCCCCCACCACCGCACGGCGCACCGCGCCAGCGCACTCCACGGGGTTACGCACTCTGCGCGGAGGTACTGTGAAACGAGTTAAAGGGTCATCAGTAATTTGAATAGTATCACATTGTTTTACTACACTTTGGAAACTATTTAGAACAGATAAGTCTTTTGTCAAGTATTTGAGACCATGCTTGCTTAAAAACACACTATTTTATGTAAAAAAATTACGTTTACATGATATGTAAAAATTATGCATATTTTTTTTTCACGTACTAATTGTCTCAAAATTGTGTAAGTTTCGGCGTGACATGATTAAATTAATATTATTATTATTTCTTTTGCATTACTTCTACCAGAAATTATTCTCGTGATATTTTTTGTTATTACATACATGGCCAGTTTGGCTGAATATAAATATTTTTGGTGAATAGTAGCATATATTCATGAGCAATTGAGCAACTGAGCTCAATTATTTTGTTAATGCTCATTTAAATATTATTTTTATTATTATTTATTACTTGTTTGCCATAAATCTTCGCGATATTTTCAAGGTAAAATTTACAGATATTTCACTAATTTAAATAAACAAATATTACCTGATCAAAAGGCCGTCTCCCAATATGAAACATGGTGTAGAGCAGAGGCGCCTTATCCAGCGGTATATTCTCATCAAAGTTCTCCAGAATTTGCAGCTCTTTGTAGATCCAATCGGCGTGCAGTTTTATATGTTCGTAGATTACCTGGAAAAGGTATATTTTAGAGCATACAAATATACATCATATTACGCCTCTTGATATACAGAAAAATATCCATGAAGTCTCATAAATTTTTAGAGCGATTTGAATAGTGTAGTTTAAATTGGAACGCTCACAGATACTTTAGATTTTTTAACGCAACGTTTACATTTAAATTGGGATAGATCTTGTAAAATACTCGTTATATAACATCCTTATTTTCTTCATATTATAATGCGCTAATAAGTTGCCTATTTACAATAGATTTAAAGTAACTTATCTCTTACTATCTCAAACTAATGAAAAGGTTCATATACATACCCTCAAGCTATCTCTTCCAGCAGAAGTCATGAGTATTTGACTAGTTAAAGCCGCGGCGTCGCTCGATCTTTCCGCATTCGCTCCAGGTACATCGCCCTGGAAAGAAATAGACAATAACTATAACAATCAGATAAGTATTGGTATATTTTTTTTTACAAGGAATGTGTTTGCACTTGACCGTAATTCGCCTGATGGTAAGCAATCATTACGGTCTAGGATGGAACGTGCTTACCCAGTAAGAACCGATTCACTCTCGCGTTGAACATTGCAAGGTTATATTCCGCGGGGAACAGAAAGTCAGGCAGGGAGTTAATATTTTTGTTATAAAAGAAAGGCTCGCGCTTGAATATTACTCGCCTGATGTTAAGCATCGTTGTAGCCTACTACCTAGCGCACTGACCCAGAAAACAATCGATTAATTTTCGTCTTGAATAAAATAGAGAATAGGCAAGTTCAAGAGAAGAAGTAGATCTAATCTAAACCACATGTATATAAATTACAAATTCAATTCAAAATCGGTTAAGTCGTTTGGGTGTAAAGAAATAACAAATATATACACGGACTCTCAAACTTTCGTTACTATAAATATTTGTAGAACAGGAGACAATAGAGTACTTTTTCTTCTTATCGAATGAGAGTGGCCAACTCTGGTGTCGAGAGTTTATCAAGCCGCCCTAAGGGCCTCTGACATGTCTTAACGACTGCCGTACTAGACAAACAGCCACACTCACAATTTAACGTATCATCCGACCCACGGAAGCTCCCAAAATGGAATGTCACTTTTCGGTCACCCATCCAAGAACTGACCGCGTCGACCTTTGCTTAAAATTGGTAATCGCAAGCGAATAGAAGAATACTTACTTCCTCAAACAGTTCAGCAAACTCCGGAAAATCTTCCAAACCATACTGGCTCGACAGTTTGACTTCCTTCTTCGCTTTAGCTACAATGTTCTGTATTTCTTGCGTGTGTTTATCATCTTCGTCTATCGAGCAGAGTGCTTCTGCGATAGCGAGCGCTATCGATGAGGGAGTGCTGTGCGAGCCGTCGAAACTTAGTGATGTGGAGGCTGAAAAAAAAATTGTTGTAAATAGGATAGGGCTTTGACGGATTCTTTGGTCTGAAGTAATCCCATCCAAGGTGGAGGTAAGCCAGTTCTGAACAGTGATAACGCTCTAAAAGATAGTCCAGAACACAATTGTTTGTATTTTGAGAATGAGGACTAGCAAAAATGTAACAAAAAAGGCAAGACTAAACTAATTTTGATAACTCGATAGGCTTATGCTTGCCTACAACTCGCTTGATATTTAACAATGTTTTAATCTACGATCTGTCACCAATATAACATTTTTGTATTATTATTTCTATATCAATCGATTTAAGTAGATGAAATAACTTAGGATTAACACGAGTTATAGAACATAAGTTAATTTTTATCCCAGATTATAAAGGGGAAATGGCGTCCACCGCTAGTTTCTCTATAGTATAAGACTTACTAGTTTGAATCCGAACTTGTTTGGACCTGGGTCTGGCTTTTGCAGTCATAGTGTGTGGCTCACCGTTGGCCGTGGACGCACCTTCAGAAAACAACAAAATTTCAACATTTGTGAAAATTTCAGCTTTCTAGCTATCACGGTTTATGAGATACAGCCTGGAGACAGACAGACAGAAATACAGCCAGATAGACAGCGGAGGCTTAGTGATAGGGTCCCGTTTTACCCTTTGGGCACAGAACCCTAAAGAATTAACGAAAGGATGAGAGAACGAAATATTAAAAGAATGAAAAAATAAAATAATGAATGAATGAAATAATGAATGAATGCATTAATGAATAAATGTATGAATTTATTATAACAGTCAATATTTGAGGAAAAAATACATACCAGCCTTTTCTTTAGCAGCTTCCTTCCTAGCCCACTTCTGTATCTCCTCATACACGACTGTGACCAACAGTTGCAACAGTATGGACCCTCCGACCGGGTGCACGTGGGAAGGTATACCGCACTCTAGCACGGAGCATGCGTTTGTGAACGCGCGAGGGATGCAGTCTAGGGTGCGGGATATGCACGTCAGGCAGAGAGACATTGTCTGGAAAAAGAAAAATAATGCCTAAAAAATTAGATTTTATGTTGATATGAATTGATTTATAAGTATAATACAAAAGTGACTTAAAAATACAGAAAACTTATACAAAACAGATATTTACAAAAAGTTCAGCACACCGTCCATGTTGTCGCTGTGCGGCAGGGAACCCAGGATGCTGGCAGTATTTCCTCTTTGAATGCAAAGACTCAAACGTTGAGAAAAATAGCTGCCAGCCCTGAGATCTCCTGTGGCAAGGACCAAACGCTTGCTAACCTGTTTCACAAATAATTTTGTGTCCGGAGACCACGGGCCCAACGTCTCAACAGATAGCGCAAAAAAATCATAATTTGCGCTAATCTGCGAGTATTTTCGTTGTTTCCCGAGTTGGGCCTGTAGTGCTGCAGCCCCGACGCTACGAGCGGTGGCACTGACGTGAGACGGCGCTAAGGTGTCTACACACGTGACGTCCCAGACCAAAGGACGGCCGAGACACCACGGTACTAAAGTAGCGCCGTCTGGCCTCTTGCCGTCATCACGTGAGAGCCCACTCGGCTCAAGCACCGAAGGCATGCCAGCGGTGGAGAGTGCCCGCCTGACTAAATCATTGAGCACCCAGTGACGATAAAGTCGGCCAGCACTCTTCACACAGGCCAACCCGTGGCGTCCGGACATGTCCACGTTCTGGTCGCACGGACATCGATGAGGCTCACACAATTTTGCACCCACACGCAAACCCACAGCTACGCGCAAGCTTTCCGGATCAAGTACGGTGGCGAGGTTGTCAGATGGCAGTGCGTGAAGCCAGTAGCCTGACTCAGCTTGCGATACTGCAAGGAGACGCGCTCGGTCGGTATCGTCTGGGGATTGGTCTAACAGTGCTGAAAAGGTTATTTTAAGAAGAGGGCTATCCCAGGACCGTTGGATCCCTAATTCAGTGGGGAGATCCGTATTTTGAAATGAAGCACTCCAAGCTTCCAAGGCTTCCGCCTGGCATGCAACTCGAACATCAGTGATAGAAAGTATTTTTCCGATGAGGGTTTGCGTGCCGTAGCTAGAAGCCAAAAAAGCTGGAAGTGCCACACTTGATGTTGTACGGATTCCCAGACCACCGAAACTGATGGGTAGTGTTGCCTGTGCCCAAGAACGATCGTCAAAAATTAAATTTAGAATTTTGGTACATGTTTTTCTTAAAGCCGAGTCTACAAGGTCCAGCAATGAAGGAAAAAACCACACCGGGCAACATCTCAGAAGATAAGTGAACTTCGGGGTAAATAAACAGAGTCTCAGTATGTATATTGCCATGTGTGGTTTTATCTTAAAAAGTTTATTTGAATTTTGCTCAAAATTTTCAATTTTTGAATGCACAATAGATGGAATTGCATCCGGAAATATTGGAGCGCCTAACATTATCAGAGAAGATTTAGATTGAACGGATATGCCAAAACATATTGAATTAAATTTTTCTAAAATTGAAAGCCGAAACGGGTCTGAAATACGATCGGGGAAGAAAATTTCACATTTGCTATAATTTAGAGATAGACCAACACTTTTAAATTGTTGGACTATTTTTTGTAGATCATTCAATACTACCGAAGCATCTCCACCTAAAGAGCCATCGTCTAAATACCAAGAATTAAATTTTGAATTTAGTCCAGAAATTATCTTATTTATCCCTAAAGAAAATATAGCAGGACCGAGCGGGTCTCCCTGCTGGCACCCTACACAAGAAGATATTTCTTTGTCTCCGTATATGAGCTTGGTAGGGGCACCGTAGCACTGCCACATGTAATGGTATATTTCGGGTGTTATGGACTTAATTTCATTTAAAATGGTACCCCTATCCAGGCTATTGAAAGCGTTCCTAACATCGATCTTTAGAAATACATCATAGTTATTATCGGACTGAAGAAAAGTGCGCGCAGCATGTACGGCTGCCTCACAGCCAGCTTTCACTGCGTAGCCCAGTTGGTGCGGCTGGAAAATATTATTTAATTTATTAGTTAACTTTTGACTGCAAAGTTTGGAAGTAAGACGCCTTAAAGTATTGCCAACTGCTATGGGACGAACACCACCATCTTTTTTATTTAAAGCAACTAAGTTTGCGCCATACAAAATTGGAACTACTTCCTCAGCGACTTGGCCCTTTAGCATCAAATTTACCAAGGCAGTGAGGTTTCTTATTAGGGATTTAGCTGAGATATGATTTATGATTATGATTATTAATGATTATTAATTTATTTATTTATGATTATGATTTTATTTCTATTTATGAATTGATTGTAATTTGAATTTCAGATATGGGTCCCAGTACCCGAAATAAATGACTTTTTTGACACGTGATTTGAGAAAATCTAGAAACATTTTTGAGTCTAAAATGTTCTTGAACAGACAAATCAATATCTTGAAAACTCGTTGGTTGGCAAAACTAGAAACTTTTCTTAAAATATACTTGAACGTATCGGTCAATAAATATCAGGCTAGACATAATTTTAGATTTATTAACCGTTTCTTTATTTGTGTGTAACAAGAAGTAAAAATGACCAACCTGCACTAAATATAAGTAGAACCAGGTACCTACATTAAACGTGACTTTTATAAATGGCGGAGAAAATGATTCCCCGTCCTTTCTGCACTAATGGAAGAACTGTATTGTGCTAAAAAGATGGAATTACTTAATTATGCCACCTTTTATAAAACTCACGTTAAAATGAATCAGGTTATGCTAGATCATCAATAAATAATTAAACTATAATACAATGAGCCTAAATACCTAACCATATCAGAGTCCCTCAGGGCGGCTTGATAAACTCGACACCAGAGGTGACCACTCTCATTCTATGAGAAGAATGTAATAATGTGATCTTAATAAGAATCAATATAAATAATGTACCTGATACATAGAAGCGCCGCTCTGCACAGCGTTGACCAGTATAGGTGGAATAAACTGCAGCGTGGAGCCAACCAGCGCTGACAGGCCCGCCAACCAAGATGGCCGCCGATCACACCACACCTGAAATTGTATGTGTTATTACCGGGTAAATTTTTGTACACAAGCTTTTCTTTGGTTGCAACTACTTTCTAGTCACTTTCACATTTCTTATTATAATAACTAAAAAGTTTTAAAAACAGCCAGAGATTTTTGTCAATAGCCACAATGTAAATGCGAGATGAATATTAAAAGTACAAGGATTTGAAAACACAGAATAATGTGGATCATCTTTTCTGTAGATAAATTTACACTTAAGAGAACCTACACACCAGAAATAACAATGTGATCGAAGTTTGAGCATGTACTATAGCAGATTTGGAGTGACGATAAAAACCACAATTTATCAACAAAATAAAAGTTTCCAAATCACATTTCCATCTTATTCATTCAATTTTCATTCAAGTACCCTTCTTAGTTAGAAACCGAATGAAACCAGTAACCGACCTGTCGTTTATCCAAGCACGCAGCCCAGTCCCGCCCCGAGATCTCCAGCGCATAGCACAAGGTAGACTTCAGCTCAGCCTTGCTTCCAATACTCGCCAGAATGTATGTGAGAGCGCCCGCTGCTCTCGCGAACTCTTGACCGACTAGAAAAATGAATATAGAGATATAAATTCTAAAAAAAATGTACAGGGTTACAGATAAATTGGTAACTAACGCACAGCCTTTTAAAGGTGGCTTTGGTACATCAAAAGCAACAACACATCACACAACACAACACATCGTCACATTGGCTACTTTTCATCCCGTAACTTATTATTTAATTGTATTTTATTTTCTTAGGCCCAGCCTCTGCTTACCATCAGGCAAACTATGGTCAAATGCAAACCCGTTTTAGTTAAAAGAAATAATCTTGAGCGAAGCCGCAGGCCACCACTAGCCTATGATAAATCACATACCATCAAACAAACTTATTCTAAACAGAACCTATAGAGAACATACAAAAATCCACAACAGACATACCATCATCATCTCCTTTAAACTTGCAGTACCCATCAGCGGTGCACAGAAACCCTCCACACTTCATATCCTTGTCACACTCCTCCTCACGATCTGTCTAGTATTAAGCAAAACTGACGCTCAAAATAAAATGTTTTTTTTTTTGAGAAAAACCTTTTTCCTACCAGACACATTTCAATCAAAATAAGGTACTAATAAAAACGTACCATCATCATCCCCCTTAAACTTGCAGTACCCATCAGCGGTGCACAGAAACCCGCCACACTTCATATCCTTGTCGACTCTGAACCACAGTCCGTTGGCTGGCCACTTCCAGTTGTCTTTGGACATAGATCTGATAGCACGGATGAGAAGCATACGACCCAAGTGGCAGTCTCGCATCATTATCACCTGGAAATGAGAAAAAACACCAATAAAATAAAATATTTTTTATTTCCTGCATTTAAATAAAGTTACTTAGTTTATTAAAAAAATCCTATCGTTGTACATTAAGTTGAGTTCTTGATTACTTATATATTTTTATATATATATCAGGGCACCCCCCACAGGGCAAAAACGGGTAAACACCAATAGTGTCCAATATTAGCAGCGCTACGCAGTTTTGCCCGCGTGTTTCCTGCATAAAAAGCAGCCTATGTATTAATCTAAAGGCTAATTTACCCACATACTAAGTTTCATTCAAGTCGAATCAGCCGTTTGAGACAAGGTAACAAACATTATATAACACAACATTAGTTCCATGCTTGTCATGCTCAAGTTTTTGTAGCAACACATCACAGCAGAAAATAATAATAAGAAATAAATGTGCAATTCTAAATTACTTTGCAGCTATTTGTCGAATAATCAACTGAACATCATAAATGTACAGCTTTTACCACAAATCCTTTTCACAAAACACATTAGTTAAAGTTACCTTAACAAGTAAAGGCCACGACGGTTGTGGCTGAGCCAGCATCACAATCAGATCCAGCCCCAGAGCAGTTTTAACTGACAAGTCCTGCGTGCTCTTAACTGTGACGTCGTCAAACTTGTTGTCAAACAACTTGGGGCACACGAACGTGATCCAAGGGTAGGGGGAATCTTTGGCATCGTATGTGGAGTCGTTGTAATCTTTGAATGCCTGAAATATTATTTTAACAAGTCAATAATTGAACCTCTAAACCAATATTTAAAGTATAAATTATGGTTTAATAGACTTAGAATAAGATCAAAATAGCGCCATCTCACGGCAGCCATTCAAACTTAGTAGTACTAGTAGGTTCGACAGTAGTAAAACATCTCTGACATCACGTGTCTAATGTTTTACATCCAACTTTTCATTGTGTGCAAATAAGTATACATTTGAAAACAGCGACATCTCTAGACAGCTTCGAAAACTTACTTGCACAATAAAATGCGGCTCCGCTCCTCTATACACGATACACTTGTACAGCTCGTTGCATTTCGCATGAACATCTCTGACATCGCGAGTTTGATGTTTGACGTCTAAGCCCGCGAGGTCGGCGCCAGTACCGCATATAGATGGCAGCAGCTCTGCCACGCAGTATAGTATGTTTAGAATGTCGTTTAGGAGAAGTGGTGTCGCTGTTGCGGCTGTTTTTGTCTGGAAATAAAAAAAATATGTATAAATGAAGGAGAATATATTAATTATATTTATGAACGTAACGTTGTATGAAAATGTGCATAATCTTTATAAGAAGTCGGCTATCTTTAGAGAAAGGTTACTAGGGCTTATTTATAAAGCTCGAATTTATAAAATTTAAGAAGAAAGTCATGTTATGGATATTGTTAGTAAAAATAAAAGATAAGCGGCTTGAGACGTCTGGAGAACACTTTTGGTTTAGAATAAGAATAAAAACAATTTATTGGGACACGAAACAACAAGAAATACACAACACAATAAAATATAAAGATATATACAGGTACACGTTTCGTGCCACAATCCGGCCCCAACTCTTTTTATGTATTTTCTATCATGTAAATTTGCTTCTTTATACATAAAACAAGTCCTTTCTTTGAGCTGTATCTCTTATTAAAACTTACCTGACAATATCTGACAGTCAATATAGTGAGAGTTTCATTGAGCATCCCTGCGAAGATTCTTTGTGCCATGCGCGGAGGTACTGTGTCCCATAGGTCTTTTCTGCTACCTGTAACGAAACAGCGGAAACTATTTAGCAGCTCCCCGCGGTGTGACCCGCAGTTAATCCAAGATAAAGTTTAGCCTATGTGTTGATCCAGAGACTAATCAATCTTCACACCATAATTTCATCAAAATAGGTTCAGCCGTTTTAGCATTAAGAAGTAACAAACATACATATAAGTTAAGCACCTAAGTAATATTTGGCCCTTATAATATATACATGTATAGTGGGATTCACCGCAATGGTACAGTAAAAAGTAACATAAGAATAGAATAACAATAAGCAAAGCTGTTTTAGAGCGATTTCAATATTTGGTTTCTTCTAGGCAAGCGCGCTAGATCGTAGACTATAACGTTGCTTACCATCAGGCAAGTTGTAGTCAAGCGTTAGCCTATATAATGTAAAAAAAAAAACCTAACTAGATGAAAAGAATATTACAATTATTTCAACTCAGAAGTGCCAAGTTCTTTCTTTCATACAAATTTTGTTATTTTAATAATTGTGAGTATAATTATTGAGACTTCATACTTGTTTGGTCTGGTTTCACATTGTTTATGAATTGCTTCTAACTTTAGGTCGTCAAAACCTGAGAAAACAGTTGAAACAGTCTAGAGTAAAAGAAACTCTACACCTACCGTTCATATAAAGCCACCAGCCCTGCACAGAGGGCGTGCCTGCGTCGTGCAGCGCCTTGTCGCCCTCTATCGGCCGCCCGCCGGAGTCTTGCAATATGTAGAGGGACAGCACGCGGTTGTGCAGGTCTAGGACTCGCTCGCCGACCGCCTCCGACATGGTGACGTAGCGTTTGTAACACGACTGGAAAGCAGAAAATATAATACTTAAAACATTCCAGTGTATAAAATATCTGCTGAAGAATAATTATAAGAAAATGCAAGCTATATTCTTGCACGAGCAGTGTATTCAGGAACAGGTTACCAAAACTTTTTAAATAACCGAGAGACAGATAGAGTAATCGTTATTCGATTGTAGGTATATCGTAATTGCTTTTTTCGTACCCAGTTCAGAAATGTATTTAAATTATAATCGTAAGTGTATGCAATGTATCTAAGTCCGCAGTAATTGTAAGTCACTTATTTACGATTTCGTTAAAAAAATGTTATAGGTATTTGATATAAATGAATCTGCACCTCCCATACTTTCTGAGCACACTTAGTTTATCTGGTGAAATCTCCATGTGACTCTAGGAACTAAGCGGAACATATAGTATAGTATAGCGCTATATTTGAAAAAAATTCGGGACATTGCACACAGCGCCATCTAGCCCCACACTAAGCATACGCTTGTGTCGTGGGTACTAGGTAACGGATATAATACTTATATACTTTTACAAACGACCAGAACCGACACAAGTACTTATAATTTTTTTAAATTAATTAATACTTGTGTCACGGGAATCGAACCCGTAAACCGTAGATTAGAAGGCAGAGCCACGACTAAACTAAGCTAACAGGCCAGTCTTACTAGTGTCACGTTTGTAAAAATGTTATAATAAAACAATAAAAGTCACCTGTAGCAAAGAATGCCTCTCAGAGTTGCCCATATCCTCAACATGGTGTACGTAGCAGTACAGGCTGTTCTTCAACAGCGCGGCGGCCCCCAGAGTAGCTGTCAGCACTGGCAGGTCAGCGTGGTCCAGCGCTTCTTGAGCCAGCATGTGCAGATGTTCTGGAATGATATTATATCAAACATATAATAAAGCTGTAACCGGTCGGTGTCTGTACATTGAAGATAATTGAAAAAAAAAAAGTTGAAGGGTCTTCATTGATGCAACAGAACACAAAAATCATGTTTAAAAAAATGTCTGTTTGTCTGTAAGTATGTTTGTTCGTTATAGACTCAAACATGGCTGAAGCGATTTGCCTACGGTTTTCACTAACATGTTGGTGCATTTTGAACTTAACATTTAGTGTTTATTTAATTTCACTCGGTTCGTAAATAAAAAAGTTGTTTATCTCAAAATAATGCGAGCAAAGCCGCGGGCGTCCACTAGTTTAAAAACATGAGGTATAGAATAAAAAAGGACATCAGTGCTCATATCATAATAAGACCTTGTCTACCGGCCATACCAACACTATGGACATGAAAGGTGGAAGCAGAATAAATAAAATATAAAATGTATCTTCATTTTCAGACATATTATTATAATCTATGGTGATTTGTGCATATATTGAGACAAGATTTTCATAAGGGAGTAAACAACAATACACAATTACAACAACTCGTAAATAATGGACTAGGATTTTTCACTGAATTCACCAGCAAAGTTACAGTCAAACAAAACTTCATAAGTATAATGTAGCTCTAGGAGCTATGAGATTGCTGGCATATTTTAAGTAGCCCTAAATATTATAACCCACAGGGAAATTAAAAATACAGTATTCCTAGTCAGATGAGTCAAATATGTTATTTAAGTTAATTATTAAGGTAAATAAATTATTCTTATATCATCTCATTGTTAAAAAAATAATCCAAAATTACAAATAAAATAAAGAAAACGGTAAATGCAATATACCAAGTAGAGCATCACTAGATTTGATAACAAGTTGTACAAATTTATCTGGATCAGATGTTTTTGCAACTCCACCGTCACCTGTGTCGTCCTCCTCTGTCAACACAAACATGCCTGAGCCTTGTCTGTGGACAAACAAACTTATACATAACCAATGTAATATTATTAGGTCATCAGAATGGGGTACTATTTAATGATAACTAGTACTTATATATATTTAGTACTTAAAGCAAGTGTGGCTTGGCGGCTTAAGTCACGACCCTCAGTCATGAGGAAACACAACTCAAAAAGAGAGAGTACTCGACTCATATGAAATTTAATATAAATATAGTAGCGAAAAAAAACTCTGTTGAAATAACTTCAGAAAGACGTCGATTCAGTTCAGACACAAGTTGTGAGTGCTTCATGCTTAACTTGTTTGAACAATCTTTTAATAAACTACTTAAAACTCACTTGAAAGCAATAGAGAATTCCTCCTCCAGCCACAGTACAATTTTGACAGAAGCAAAAGATGCATTTCTTGGAAAGTCTAGGCGACCACCGACAACACCTCTGCATATTGTCTCTGATAACACTGTCTGATTTTTCTGTAAACATACAAGATAAGACATAACTGGGATATATTGAAAAGTGTTTCATAACAATACTATTTCATTTAAAATGGCAATATAAATTATAAATGTACATAATTTTTACTTATATATAGGTATAACAGACCAGAAAGACAGATCATAAAGGGAGATATACTCAATTGTACAGTTTTTTTTTTTATATGTCATGTGATTGATTTATAGCAAGCACCTTACCATATAGATTCAAGAATTATGGTCCCTTTTAGAGATGTGGCTATTACTAATAATTTAGTTCCAGGAAAGGTAGATAACTGACAACCAGAAGGTGGCCAAACTAATTACTAAAAATGCATTGGACATACCTGATAATACTCCAAATCTCTTTGCAAAAGGATAGGGATCCTGTCCATAATATTTCCATCTTCGATTACCTCCATTTTAGCTCCAAATTTAAATAAAACTCAAAAATAAAACAACTGATTTACTTACAAATAAAAATAACAGAAAATTTCTAAACAGAGCTATGTGCACACTTGTTGAATTCTACTTTGTTAGTGACTATTTTTGATATTTCTTCTTGCAGTAATCTGTGAAGAGGCACCCCATCATGTTTGTAAATCCAATATCCTCCATCTTTTAGTATCAAGTCATATCTTTTAGGTCCAGAAGCAGGCGAGCTGAGCCAAATTTGTTTGTTGGGTGTTTGTCTATTTATTACATAAGTGCCATAAAAACCGAGAGAAACAGTCAAAACACCATCCTGAAAAGTAAATAATATCTTTTAAAAAAACTTACTAAATAAGACATGGTTTTAATGACAGTTACACTAAAACAGTAGTTAGATGTTACAACTAAAGCTTAACGAATGGAAATTATATTTACTTAGTACTTATTGCAGTTGTCTAATAGAGTGAAGACTTTATAAAGGTGAAAAAATCTTTGCTAAGCCCAATATTAGTAACTAAAAATGCATTAAAAAAACAACTTAAGATTTTAAACTCACACTAAATGTTACGTCAGCGCCTTTCAAATTGGAAGCATCATCAACTAATTGTTCAAAGTAATCACACAAAGACTCGAGGGTTTCGTTGCAAATCTCTTCAAAAACCGCTTGTTCTATCTGGTCGGTTTGCGGAATTTCACTAGAAGAAAATTGCCGTGTATTTTGTAAATTAACACCAAGGGTTATTCTTTCCAGCTGAGGCAAACGTTGAACTATAACTCGGGCAGCTTTATTGATCTGTCTGCGTGCCAGCCAGCGACTGGTACGAAGAATATTCCTCAACATTTTCCTAAATCAGAATAGTTCACCTTCCTAACTTGCAGAGGTATGATTTTGAGGTTACTTTTATGTTTTGATTGACTAACTAGTGCTGTCCATATTGTCAAAAAGTTGAATGGACAAAAAAATATGTAGGGGAAGGTGGGGACCCTTCGTACGGTTTCCACATTTTATTTTTTTTATTTTTTATTTTTTCACGAATCAATCACCTGACAGCTTAAATTTATAGTTTAACTATCTGATATTCATATAAAAAAATTACAGATGATTTCATCTGATGTTTCAACCATAATTATGATTTAAACAAAATCTGGAATATGTACGAATCTGCCCCAACAACGGGGCACCTATATACAGTCTTGGGGGCACCTTTGTACGCTGTGGGGTAGTTCCGTACGTGCATTTAAAACGACACATAGTATAAATCAAAATTATTTTATTAGCAATGAAATTAAACACAAAAATAAAGATTTCACTTCTATTAAACAAAAATAAAATATTTTTCTTATGATCAACAAAATTACATAGCTTTTCCTATGTAAAACAAAACGTAAATGACTTTTCTTAAAATTAACGAAAATTAAATTACTTTCCTCTGACAATAAAACATAAAATTGCTTCATTTTCTACGTAAATTATTTATCTTAAATTTAGAATCACTTTTTTTAATCTTTGGCGCGGATTAGCATTGCAAAAAGTTGTTGTTAATTAACAAGATAATAAAAACTATTGAACAGTAAAATTTGAAAAATTTACTGAAAAAGTGAAAAGTTTTGATGTTCTAGAAGTACAAACTGTTGGAGGCTTAGGTTCAGGAAGAATCATTTCAACATCAGTTATATAAACAGTATGAATAGGTATCTTCAACATTAGGGAAAACAAATGTCCACGAAAACCCTGGCTTCTTTCTTAGATAAGATACTTTAAATTCAGTCTGACTATAGTGACCGACAACTTTTCCTACATAGTAAATAATACTTTTTTTCTTAGGGAACTTCACTAAAATAAATGAACCGTCTTTAATATTTGCTGGAATTACATCAACTGTTAATTGACTTCTGTTCATTTCAAAATTTTCATGCTCAGTTTCATCTTCATCTGTGATAGAACTTGAACTCTCTTGAAAGCTTATATCAGATCCATCACAATCAGATTCATCACTTTCTGTGTGTTTAGCTTTCTTGTTCTTCGTTTTTAAATTAAAATCAACTAAACTACGTTTCATTTGTCTTGCCCTAGCCCTTCTTTCCTGTTCTAGCTTTTTCAATTGTTTTTCATTGTGTCTCTCTTCAATTAGCGTTTTTTCGGGTGTGTCAGTATAAATACGTGATTTTCCTGGCCGTCGTCCTTTGTTTGTTTTATTACTTCTTACAGCAGTCGGATAGGGTCGAATTGCTTCTGGTGTCAAAACTGTCTTCAAAGGAGCTACTATTTGATGGATTGGTGAATTATTCAAAGTATCTGGTTCACAAGCATCTAAATTACACCTTTGTAGTTTATCATCATAAGTTATCAATGGTGAGTTAATAGTTTGTTCTGTAGATTCTCGCGGAATCTCCATGAAATCCTGTGTTCCAGAAGTAGCGGGTTGGCAGATATTAGAGACACTTGGCTGCGGAGTAGGTGCTGACAAATCTTCAACGATGTTTTGAGTAGGAGGCACATTTTCTAAGTTACCGGATCTATACACTTCAGTTGGAGCAAAATCTTCGTCACTAAAGGCTAATTCATTAAGAGGCCATATTCCGGGTTTGTTAAACCCGCTTGTGATATTTTTTGCGGTGAATGATTCGAAAAATGCAATTTTCACAAGCTTTGGAATATTGTAAATTGTCAATGCTTTGCCTGGGTTCGTTACATGCCAATTATTGAAAGCAATTTTCAACTTTGATTTAAATGGTGCAAAGACTCCCACATCAAGTGGTTGTAGGCGGTGAGAGGTATGTGGTGGAAAAGATAGGTAAATTATGCCATTTTCTTTGGCGTAGTTGATGGCTTCGAGAGAAACATGGCTTTCATGATTGTCACACAACAATAATATGGGGTTATCTTTTGTGCAGAGTGTGTGCTTCTGGATATGTTTTAAAACAGAGACGAATATATGGCTATTTATCCAGCCACTTTTATTTGCAGCGCCGAGACTTCCTTCGGGTGCTCCTTCGAGAAAATTATCTTTATAATGAACGCGTGGAAACACGAAAAGTGGAGGAACGGTATTTCCACTAGCAGATATAATGCCACCAAAAGTTACGAGCTCGCCTCTTTCAGCTGCTACAATTTGTCCGACTTGTTTTTGACATCTTGGAGCCAAGACTTTAGGAGTAGCTAGAACGGTAGATACACCTGATTCGTCGAAATTAAAGATTCTGTCAGCAGTTAATGGATGTCGCTCCAACACTGTCTTCAAGTTGGTATAAAACTCGGTAACCGCAGTTTTGTTAAACGCAAAAGTTCTGGCAGCGCTTGTGTTCTCGGGTTTGCGTAAACTGAGTTCCGGGTTTCTTCTGCGAAAACCATACATCCATTCTTTCCCAGCCATCTTATTTTCTTCCCACTTCGCTGGATATTTCAAACTCAAAGATTTGGCATACTCATATGCTAGCTTTCTTACTTGAATCGTCGTAAGTCCATAATGCATCTTACAACATTTGATAATATAATCTTTTAACAGTGTTTCTTCTTCCTGAGAAAAGACTTGGAAACTTGTATATTTAGAGTCAAATGTACGGTTGCTTGACCCTTCAGCATCATTGCTATTCTTGTATTTTTTTACACGGCTTTCTAATGTTGACAATTTCAAATTATACTTGGCCGCAGCTTTCCTATATGACAATACTCCTTGCATAACATCCTGTATTGCTGACTGCATGGATTCTTCATCCACAGCTTGGGTACTTGTTCTTTTTGGTTTATAAGTCCGCACCATGTTTCTGTGAAAAAATAATAAGAAATAAGTATTAAAATATGTATATACCTATGTAGATCGGCCATAGCAAAACACAGGAAATTTAATGCAAAAATTAGCAATTAGCACACTAACACACTAAATCGTAGCTAACTACCAGTTGGGGCACATTCGTACGCGTTCAAACGTGCCCCATCTAGTTCTGTCCGAAAGTACCCCACTAACTAAATAACAACAAAATATAACCTCTTTTAATATTAATAGGAAAACGTCATAAATTAAGTATTGAAAACGTATCTTAAGTATATTTTGCTACTTACTGATAGTATACTCTACATGAAAACTTATTTTAACTATGGTAACAATAGACAAAAACATTGATCAAAAAATTACTTACCAAGTGCGAAAACACGTTCGTGCCTGTCACTTCACTCTCACCGGTGCGAATGGCGCGATACTACGTTGACGTTAAGTTGGTACCTCGGCTCACGCACACATACAAATGCAAGACCGTACGTTGTTTCGTTCAAATTTTATTTTGACTGTATGAATGTGCCCCGCGTACGAAGGGTCCCGACCTTCCCCTAACTGATGCTAGATGATGTGAAAATTTATGCTTTATATTATCTATCTTACCTACTAAAAGTTTTGAAGTAGTAAGTTTTGTAATGTATGTATGTATTTTACTGTATATATATATAAAAGCTCAAACAGTTCCTAGGTTTAAACTTCTTATAGTCCGGTCAAATTAGCACCAAAAATAGGGGTAAGGTTACATTAATTTGCACCTGGCTGAAAATTGGCATGAATGTTGGGAGCCCTATCATACACAATTTGTCAAAAATCCCCATCAATCCGAAGTGTGGAATAAAAATATTCAAGGTCAAAGGTTACAAAAATTGGTTTATTGAGTTTTGCAGCTAAACGGTAAGTTTTATTACAAAAATAGTAGAGAAAAAATTACTCATCAAGCAATTATCTATAAAAATTGTTCAAACACTTTTTTTCCTAAGAATCACCATTTCGGAGATACAGCGATACAAAATTTTGAAAAAGTTGTATTCTTCATAATATGCACACGTTTCCGCGCCAGGTAGTGCACATGGCGCGTTTTTTACGTGGTTTCTTCGGTAGGCCTATTCCACGATCTATTGTGCTTCTGTTGAGTTAAAAAGTTATTGTATTAAATTGAAAATGTTACTATTGTAAATAACAAGAGGTGTAAGTAATGCGTAAATTGAGAAAATTATTCGTCTGATCGATACCTACTCTATTAATGGAGCATAATCCATACTGTCTTGCTCTTCTTCTCCTTCTTCTTCCTGCTGGGTACAAAGAGCGATGCATCAGAATTTATGTCTCCTCGCCCATATCGTAAGAAAAGAATCCGCTTCTACTGGCGATTCAACATTGGAGCACGATTGGCCTCGACAACTCATACATGCTAATAAACAAAACAAACCAACTTTTTTACAGCCGCATTTAGCATTACACCTCGTTAAGCAATTTCAAAAAATTGAATTGAGGAGGTTTTGTGCAAGAGGGAGTAACGTTTGAACTGATAATATACCTGATAATATACCTGAAACATTATTATATGTTGATGATCAGAAGCAGAGGTTGGAGGAAGATAAGCTGATTGTACTTGTTTCTTTTTATACGTATTTTTTGCAAAAGATAAAATCGAAACTTATCTAAGCACGTACTTTTTTTTAGAGCTCCGTAAATTTAAAGAAGAAAGCGAATTACTTTGATGATTACAGCTTGTGGACTAAGGGTACTTTCTTTGAAAACGTCAGCAATCAACGTATATTACGGTAATTAACATGCATACAAGTATTATGAAGAATACAACTTTTTCAACATTTTGCATCGCTGTATCTCCGAAATGGTGATTCTTAGGAAAAAAAGTGTTTGCACAATTTTTATAGATAATTGCCTGATGAGTATTTTTTTCTAACCGACTTTTATTATAAAACTTACCGTTTACCTGCAAAACTCAATAAACCAACTTTTGTAACTTTTGACCTTGAATATTTATTTTTCCACACTTCGGATTGATGGGGATTTTTGACAAATTGTGTATGATAGGGCTCCCAACATTCATGCCAATTTTCAGCCAGGTGCGAATTAATGTAACCTTAAATGTCTATTTTGACAGGACTATTAACATCTTTTTAAATGAAAATGTCTAAAACATTATGAGGTTGAACGAAACCAATAACCATACAAAACTAGCTAACCCGGCGAACTCCGTTTCGCCATCAAATGCGTTCGTTTTTTTATAAACCTCACGGAGCCCGAGACCTTTCCAACGAATGCAAAACCGTGGAAATCGGTTCGTGCGTTCTGGAGTTAAAGCATCAGGAAGGAAAATCCGACTTATTTTTATATAGTAGATATAGCATTGCCACGTATCGTGCCATTTATGTCTTTTCCTGACCATTTACAATGCTGTGATCACGAAAATAAAAAGTAATCTAAAATAAACTTTTGTTTCACTGTATATTGTGACAGCTCTCAATTATTGATTAAAAAAGATGTGCAGAATTTTTTCAGTTTATGATAGTACTTTACTAAAATAGAATGGTCCCCCTTGATGATTATAATTAATATAATGTTATGTGAATGTGTGATTTATCGATAAAATAGCGCCAGAACGTGTGTACAGCACTATTGTTGGTTTTGACTTTGACAGTTCAATATCACTGTCATTTCTTTTCTTTTTTTTTTGTTTGATACGAGGTTGTAACCTATTGTCATTCAGGAAAAATAAAATAAAATTGTATAAACCTTTACCTTTGCGTTATTTGACATCATGTTTCGGGAGGAAGTTCTTCATCTTGAGGAACTTCAGGTTCCACTGGAATCATGTACGCATTTTCAGGGGGCAATAAATACATGTGCTCCAAATATGACGGTCCCAGTTCTGATATAGACTCCTCTGGCACTCTTGGTATGGGAAGGAGAGAGTTGTATTGGTTCCAGTGTGGACTGATGAAAAATACGTGCCTATCATGGCGTTCTTGGAGGGGTCTAAAGTTGCGTACAAGGGGTTCGTCCCATGGATCCCATACTTTTCTGAACTGTTCCATCTGCAAGTTTAGGTAAGTACCTACTTAAGTATCATACGCAAGTGTGTTTGCTTGACCCTCTTTTACTTTTCAACGCAGGGACATATCAACGCGATTAACGTTTCTGGTACCTACTTACTTATTATTCCGAGCGTGACATATACCTACTACTTTTTAACCCCGAAATAGCGTCACCAAAGCCACGGGCATCTACTAGTAAAATATAATGGTAAGCAACCAACCTGTTCAGCAGTGGCATAAAGAGTCGCTCTCGGCACAATCCATCGGACGCAATGATCCTCGCCTCTAGCGCTGCGCAAAGCACCCCAATAAAGAAAGTAGTCCTCAAAAAACATTGGCAGTAGTCGACACAACGGGAGCGGACCAATACGAGTAGTTGACTTGGGTGGAATGACTCTGCTGAAGCCTTCAATGACCCAGGCCAGCCTTTCATCCGGAACTATGCCATACTGTAACATTTTCATCAGGCATTTTGTGAATTCAGTTTTGCTATGTTAATTTGAACAGGAGTTATATAGATTATTTCTTACTTTACTTACCAGAAAATTTTTATTGCATAATATTTAAGAAAAGAACTAATACATATGTGAACGTCATACATTTCTACAGGGCAATGTTAAATAATAATAAATACTCGTATGTAAGTATTTAATTGAACGGACACTTTTTTTATTTATTATCATACAATTGAAATTGTATGCCATAATATATTCTGTTTAGTAATCTTACCTTGATTATGTAACACACCATAATAACACCATCTCGGTGCTTCAACGCTTCTTGCTGTGTCAGGTATTCTTTGCGGAAGAAGCTGACCTGAAAATTAAATACTGTTTGGTTATTTTGCAATCTTCTCTACGTATTTTTGCAAATTCTTTTAATTTTATTATTTTCAGATAATGTTGCTCCAAAATTCAGTCCAATGAAAAATAATTTTGACCATTGTGGTTATTGAAGCACAAAATATATTGGTATGGTAGGTACACCCAAATAAGTCAGTCTTGCACAATAAGAAAGGTTAGTGTTCAATATTAGGTATTATAAATTATTTTAGGCTTATGAATAACCTGCATTTCTCCAGGATGTCTTCTCTTATCGACTGTGTGGTCACTGCCTTCTAATAAATCTGCTCCCCAATGGAAATGGATTTGAGAAAAAATATGTTTTTCTAGCAACGGTCCGCCTTCCAAATAAGGTCGCTCTGCTCTCCATTTTGCACCAATCAACACTAGAATGCAAGTAAGGTAGTTTAGGCAGTTTTAGATTTTTTGTCTGTTTGGTTAAACGCCCATAACGCAAAAACGGCTTAACGGATCATCATGATTTTGGTACGTAGGTAGTATGAGGTCGTAGAAGTGTCATAGGTTTTTTTATCTCAAAATAATAATAAAAAAAACAAAATCAAAAATAATTTATTGAGGCAAAAGATAGTGCGTACAAAATTGTTCTTAGTGTCTAGATGTTTACTTACTATTTCAGTTTTGTACATGAGTTTGTGACCGTGCCACGCACTAGGTCCCTCAGTGGGCCTGTATACATATTACGTAAGCTACTACTGATGCAAGCGAACCCGCGCGCGTCCACTAGGATTTTAATAAAGTAATTATTTTAACGACTAAGACATTATTCTGATAAAGATGATTTCAATATTTCCTTCGGCAGAATTTAGGTAGCTCCTTACCTAACTTACACAAAATTCACACTAAATATACTAACAGGTATATCCAGTATTGGTAAGCTTCACCTTGTGCGGCCATACATCAAAGTTATACCACTTGAGTTCAGGACAGTAGTACTTAGTAGAGCCAGTAATGGATACATCGATGGGGCTTGGGAGGTGACCCTCGTATTCGCTCATATACTGGATCCACTCTACACTGCCTTCCACTGGGATGATGTTCATCTTTTCTTCCTCTTTGGGCGGAGGTTCTTCATCGTCTGAAATGTATATTTCCTTAGTTTTATGGAGATAATAGCGATAATAAAGTGAGTGTGGCTCAGCGGTTCCAGTGTCTGCTTTTCATTCAGTTAAGACGCACCCTGGTTCGAATCCGGCCCTACACCAATGACTTGCATTTTCAAGTTATGTGTGGATTTGCACTCGCTTAGCGGTGAAGGAAAACATAGTGAGGAAAGCGACATGTTTGAGGACCACTATATCCGAGAACATGTGTGTCTTCCGTGTCTTCCGTGTAAGGCCCTGGACGCCCATCTGGTTAAGGGAGTTCTCTTGGGCAGATACATCTGGATGTATCTGCCCAAGAGAACTCCCCTAACGAATTTATTCTGCCGGGGAGTCACGACCCTCAGTCATGAAGAAATACGACTCACAGAGAGAGAGATGGAGGTAATATAAATAATGAAACACTAACCCCCGTCACTTTGTAACAATCACATTTCTATCATATGTTGCCACTCTACATTAACCATTAATTTATTAATTGATTCTTAACCTACTATAGCTCAATACATACATATATCAATACAATGTGTACTTGAACCGTAGTAGGTTAAAATGCAGGTTACAATTTTAGACTTAGACTAGTGAACGTCCGCGGCTTGGCTCGCATTATTCCAGGATAAAAACAAACCAATGACACTCCTAAGACCTCATACTGCCTGTATATCATAAATCCGGTTTTTTAAATATCTTTAATGTTCATACTTTCGACTTTCTGCAGCTTTATTATTATAGACTTAGATTAAATATTTTACCTACCATTAGTAATGTAAGTGACAAGCGGTCACAAATTCCGTTGCTTAGAGTAAAATGCGACGAAGCCATGACCAATACAGCTCTTATAACAAGTGTGAGTATCTAAACAGCATCGTCTACATGTAGGTACATTTAGACTATAGTGGTGCTTAACATCAGGCAGACTATAGTCAAACGTAAACCTATTTAATGTAAAAAAAAGATTACATCGTCAATACTGTTTCTTTTATAGTTCTTACCTTGCATTTTCTGAATAATTAGAGGTACCTCTTCACACAAAACTAAGTAACTAAATAAACAATAATTTTTAGTTTGAATTATCGAATTTAAGGCATCGACACGAACAGATTTAATAAAAGAAAATAAATTGGATTAAACATACAGAAAATTACTACATAATTTTAAATATAAACATGTTTGTTTATTAAATACTGAAATGCTCAGAAAATGCTTGACGTAGCTATTTTGACTGGCGGTTAATCAAACTTCAAACGGTGCAATCTTGAGGCTTTGCTTTTGAGGTTTTAAAACCTGAGAACATTATTATTGATAAAGTATTCGTAACTTACCTGTGGGGTGGGTGAAGTATTTGTTAAAAATATAGGTATAATATGATTATTTCAATATGTCATATTAATTGTGTCATATTTGTGATCAATTATTACCAAAATTGTTTGCAACCGTTGATTACGATTAAAAATTATACTGTTAAGTTCGTTAACTCTCATTTCCTTTTACTAATATTTATAATCAAACCAAAACAAAATGCAAAGGAAAAAGACACACGATGTTTTCAAGAAAATAGTCGATCCAGACAACGAGCTACTACTTTGGGAAGAATGGATAAAAATAAGGAACGACGAAGTGATAAAACTCGCAGAAAATTTGAACGAACCACCAGTTGATCTTGCAATGAATTTGATAGAGAAAGTCAGAGAGAAAAGAGAATGGAAAGTTGTACTGGAACACGCACAAATAACAATAAAGCCTACCGTAAGGGGTCATTTATGGGAACAGAAATTACGCCTTCATCAATCTTGCCCAGACATGCCAGTTTATGAAGTTACCAGAACTGCCCCAGAGAAGGGAAGGCCACCAGTAATAGAACATATATGTGTTCCTAAATACATTCAACAAGTTGAAAAAGGCCTAATTGGAACACCAGAAAGAATCGAGTTTCAAGCCTTGAATAAAGATTTTCACAAATATCGACTCCAGCGGGAGGAAGATTTGAAAGAGAAAATATCTCAAATTGATCCATTCAGGTGATTAGTAATTTTGGGCAAATTCTTTTATATTTTATTTAACACAGTTTTAAATCAAAATGCTTATTTTCAGACCAAAAGACTGTTTGATGGTTCGAGGTCATCGACCTAAGACTCCTCCCCCAAAGCTACCTCCATTACCAAAAATTGTAATAACTGATACAGACAAAACCAGAGACCTTGCATTGTGTACGGTATATGCCGTAAGAATAAACAACACGGTTATTGTTAAAGAAATACCTGGCCAAAATTTAACATGTTTGAAAGAATTAAAGAAGGAAGAATGGCACGAAACATGCTCGACTTGGTATTACTATTTCAATAATCCATACAAAAAAGCTGGGAGATGTAAACTGTATCTTCAAAACTTGGGAACAGTCGCTTTGCGATACTGTTGGAAAAAACAAAGACGCTCCATTCCGTTTATCCCAGAAGATATTTATGAACAAGTCTTTTTTTTCCAAAAGAATGAAGATGTCTTATCACCAGGGCAGAGCAAGGAATTATTTTTCACGTTTATTTCCGATAAGCCTGGAATATACTGCGAGTCTTGGGAACTAAGTTTCTGTAACATTTGCTTCTTTGATACACTGTCGGATAAGTTATGTGTCAATTTGTGCGCCGATGCCATTGAAAATGCCGTAAATATTAGACGCAAGTTTGAAATACTTCTCGGTAGAATAGAAAGGAAATCTGTATACAACATTGTAAACTGTATTATAGACGAGATATTTACAGAAGCAACAAGTGTGCCGCCTCAGCAATATCCCTATAAGCATCTGTTTGTCGAGGCTGAAATGTTTGTTATGAAAAACCCAGTTTGCTTCTACCATCAGACTGAGGTAGCCAAGATGCGAGAATTCTACGCAGAAATGGCGGGCAAAGTTGAATGGGACTTGTCTATAAGAACCTGGAGAAAGGCCATGATTAAACAAGATTTTGATGAGAGAATGAAGTATTACGACTTATTGAAGAAATCTCATGCAGACTTATTGACCCCTTGGTATGAAGGTGAAGATTTGCTGAAACATAAGTACTGCGCATTGAAGTTGATAATAGCACAGATGGCGGATAGTTTTGACAAGAAATATAGTGAGTTGGTAGAGACTACGTTCTATCAAAACATTAAAGGGAATTCTGGAGACGGTCCCGCCAATAGTCCTCTCACTGTTATTGACCCCTTGGATCAGCAGAGGCTCAGTAACTTGTTTTATTTACATGCATATGACTATGTATGTACAGCAATAGAGACTTGTGCTGGAGTTCTAAGCAGCATTGAACTAAACAAATGGATAGAATTCGATTTTTGTCAGCTGTAAGATTGTTGTTTCACGTTAAATCACTTAAATCATAAATTTATAACAGACCATATTTTCAATGATTAATTCTTCACAGCTACTGAAATATTTCTTTCTTAAATAAAGTTTTCTTTTCAAATTATGAGCAATTTTAATTAGATATTGTCTAAGATTAATTGCATGGAGTTAAACTACAATATAAACACACAATTCTTTAGTAATAATTTATTTGTTTTAACAAAATATATCATTATTCACTATTTTTATTTATTTATACAAGCGCCGCGTGCACCTTCGTGTGTATTACTTACACTAGCACATAAATACATAAATATTATGTATTTTAGCTATATTTTACAACAAAACCTACCCCGTTTACAAAACATCTAAACATTGTTACCAGTAATTATTTCCTTAATATAACATGACACGAATATCTAGTATATAAAATAAAATAATATGTACATATTATTATATATTATTATACGTTAAATTGTGGGTCCCGGCTGTTTGTCTAGAACGGCAGTCGTTAAGCCATGTCAGAGGCCCTTAGAGCGGCTTGATAAACTCGACTCCAGAGTTGGCCATTCTTATTCAATAAGAAGAAGAAAATAAATATTTATGAAAAATTACAAGATAATATGTTTTACAGTTCGTTCGTTCGTTTTACAGTTCGTTCGTTCGTTTTACAGTTTTATTTTTCTATCTGTCTATCCGTTTTATGGGGTTGTTTACTTTACAGTTTGGATTTGACTTGTTTAACGTAGATGACGGAATGGCCTGGTGGATGCCGCTGGGTTGGCCTGACGTTTCTCTCGATGGGAATGTTCTCGGGGCCTTCTAATTCACGAAGCAGGCCCAACTGAAACAAGAGTTCGTAAATTAACTATGGAAAATATCTTGATTATTTCGCTCCAGTAAATTTGATGGTGTGACTTCAGTGTGACATGTTTTTATTAGGCAGGTAATTATTCCGAAAGGCAACCCCGTAAACTAGCAACGTATTGTATGCCTCAGTTCTTTATAGGTTTCTTTATGGCGAGAGAGTTCTTCTAGTCAAGCGCGCTAGATCTTAGATAACGACATTACTTAGGTATTAGATTGTAGGCAAGCGTGAGCCTATCAAGTATATAAAATAAAACACAATATAGAGTAGAATACGGCATTTACAGTTCGAGATATTTTGTAAAATATTCATAAATGTAATGTTATAAAATACCACCCAGTCCCATTAAAAGTTATTAACTGAGGCAGATGTGGTAAGTCTACTGGATATGTATAAGTAATATGAGCAATTTGATATCTGACTTGATATATATAATAAACTATATGAGGTCGCTGAACTAATGACTTTCTTTTCTGAGAGCTGAAACTAAATATCTTACAAACATAAATTCGTTCCGATTGCAACCATAAACCAAAAGAGAAGGGAGCATTTTACGGGCTTTTAAAATATAAGGGTCCATAAATGGAAAATTTACGAAGTTGTTTAAATTAATTAAATTCTTAAAATAGGTTTGTTTTCTGATTGCATGCTTGATTGAACATTTTGTTTACCATGTGCTCACACGTATTGTAACATCCAAAACCAATTTATATTAATATGTCTAAAATGAATAACACTTCTGAATGAAGCCATGCAGTAGCGAAACTTAATTAAGCAACAAAACACGTTCTCATAATGAAAGTCTATTTTAATTAAAGAGCTTTTCGACGGAAATATTGGGTAGCTATCGCAAACACTGAGTACTTCTACTTATTATATGCCCTTCGATGGTATGTTTGCTTAGGTACCTAACTAATTATAAAAAGGTAAAGCAATAACAAGAAACTTAAATTATAATAACGATCCGATGTTATAAAGATCCAGCGATCTTGAAAGCGAGAGTGAATCGTTTTTTATTTTACTTATTGAGTAAGTAATTTCTCATGTAATTAATGGCTAAATTATTTGTATCTTATAGCTCTTAAGTCGTATTTCCTCATGACTGGGGGTCGTGAATCCCCTGCAGCATTCATTCGTTAGGGGAGTTCTCTTTCGGCAATACATCATGGTGGGCGCCCAGGTCCTTCCACGGAAGGCACATGTCCTCGGATATTGTGGTTCTCTAACCTAACATGTCGGTTTCCTCACGACATTTTCCTTCACCTCTAAGGAATACAAATTCACGCATAACTTCAAAATACAAGTCATTGGTGTAGGGCCGAAATCGAACCAGAGTGCGTCTGGATGAAAAGCAGACACTGGAACCGCTGAGCCACACTCGCTTTCATTTTTTTGCGCAAATACCCTGATTGTGACGAAACCAGCCATATTTATATCCATACCTGTTCAGTGCCAATCTGCACAGGAGTCTCGTAGATGATCCATGTGACACACTCGGTGTAAGGCGGCGTGGTCAGCGAGCCCTTGTACGTGACGTAGCTGCCTTCACTCAGGTCAGACCTGTCCATCCAGGAGAGAGATTCTGGAAGAAGGGAGATTATTATGATAAGGAAGATTATGTTCTAACTTCTTTAAAAGTGTTTTGGATTAACTACTGGTAATTAACAGAGGTCGCCCACCAATGCGGTGGGTTGACGACATTATAACAAGCGCAGGGAGCACCTGGATTCAATCTGCGCAGGACCGGGACGCTGCGTACAAGAAGAGATGCCTATGCTCAGCAGTGGGCAATAGCATGCTGATGATGATGATAAATTAGCAGGTTTTGTGTCTCAATAGGTTAGGTATCAGGTTTTATTCTACGTCTAGTTAATATTGTAGTGTATTTTTTAAGATGGAAAATTTGGTTTTATGGTCGGTTCTCTGTAGATAGATAGATAGACAAATACTTTATTAAAACACCACAAATAAGACAATACAAAAAAACATACAAATTAGAATCAGCGTCTTAATTGGCGGCCTTATCGCTAAGAGCGATCTCTTCCAGGCAACCAATCTGGAAGGGATATATTCTTCAAACGAAATTAATAGGACGAGGTGTTTCAGATATTAAATAAAATATTGAAAGTAGTATATTACATTAGCTCATAATACTTTGGAAAGGCTTAGAAACGACTTTCAACGTCAGAATAATTAATTTCTTTCCATATCACAAAACTAATTACTATCAGATGTGTTATATAGTATGTAAGTAATCACATGCTTAATCGTATATCATAATTAGCTATTAATCACTACCAGTGCTATAGTAGCTATCACTACCAGTGGGAAGGCATAAAAAAACAACTTTTATGGTTTTACTATACAGCCACTTTTACTGTCTTATTTATTAGTTGAAAGACAAAAAGGGTTCATATATTTAATTCAATTGAAACGTCACGTGTTTAATTGTTTGTGAAACACAATATTAATTGTATCTAATAAACTGATGTCTCTGAACTGTGTGACATTACGTCGAAGCAAACATCTATTCTGATCAAATGTGGCGAAAATTGGATAAGTTCTGAAGCTATTCAGCTTTCGTATATTCAAGGAAATTAACATGACAAAGTTACGTGAGACGCTATTCACTCTTTTCACACAATAGATTCAGGAGTCAGATAGAACCTTACTCGGAGGTGAGTGGACTAAGATCGTTTTATACCTATACTAGTTGACGCTCGCGGCTTCGCTCACATTATTTCCGGATAAAAATAGCCTATGACACTCCTAAGATCTCATACTACCTACATATCATAAATTATGATGATCCATTCAGCCGTTTTTGCGTGCGTTTAAATAAACAGAAACGACCGATAAACAGCAAAAAAACACCTAGAAATTGTTGGAACGTGATCTTCTATCGTATTCAAAGTACCTATATATCCAAACATTTTTTAAATATCTTTGATGTTCAGACTTTCGACCCTCTTCAGCTTTATTATATGTATAAATATAAGATATATAAACAGAAGATAGACAGTAAACAAAGACGATCAAAATACTACAGGTTACATGACTTCAAATTTGTATTCGTATTTCCGCATAGTTGTTTGGAATCTAATACGTTAGATTAAACTGTGGGACGTCGAATGAAATTTTCCTTTACTATAAAGTGCATCTCTATTTGGCATGCATTAAATTTTGAACCAACAAACAATGTTGAGCAAACATATCGATATATAAGGTCGTTAAATGTGTCGTTTATGGCATGTAAAGTACAATAGTGTAATAGAACAACATACAACAAAAAATACTACACCATAAAAAAGAAGTTTTCAACGATATCTACTAAACTTCATGAACATTGAAAGAAAAAATCTAAGCAATTATAAGGTGTGTGTTATTATATAATTTTATACTAAGTATCTAAAATATTTTTATTTTTTATCACGCATACCTATAGATATTAAGCTTATCGTTTTTTCTTAGAATTTACGGAAAAAATAGATAAAGTAAGAACTTTTGGAATTCCTCTTCTTATTCAAATCGAATAAAAGTGGCCAACTCGAGTGTAGAGAGTGAATCAAGCCGCCCGAAGGGCCTCTGACATGGATTAAAAGAAATTGAACTAAAATTTTTAAAAACAAAAAAAAAAACTATTTTCTCTTATCGTATGAGTCAAAAGCAACCATCTCTTACCTGAAGTAACATGCACCACAGACTCCCGCTTCTTGATTCCCTCTAGTCCTTGGACCAGTTTATCGAACCTAGGGTTAGGAGCGTCCACGGCTTCGAAAAGAAAGCCTACCACGGCGAGACCATCTGGATGCCCAACTGCTGCCTCCATTGATTCGTATTTACTGTTGTAGTGCACGAAATGGCATTCTGCTGCGTAACTGAAATCATAAAACCATAAAAATTTTATATGCAGTTGATATTTTGTATTTTATTTATATTGCAACTGTAAAAAACTTGGATTAATTGAAAACAGAAGAGTGAAGATGGTTGGCCAGGGCCACCTTATACGACATGACGACTTTCTGAAAAGATCATAGGAGGGAAACTGGAAGCAAGAAGCGAAAGAGGTATTTATTAAATTATATGGAACAAGTAAAGGAGAAGGCGGGCGTCATTTCGTATAAGGAGGTCAAGGAATTGGCATAAGATCGGGAAGGACTCGCCATTACATTTGTGATGATGATGATATTTCTATTTATGAAGTTTTCTAAATAATGCTCGTGTGTCACGTGTTTGATAAAATAATTTGTAATTCAAAAAGCTTACCCATGTCCATCCAAAACGTGTTCACAGCCGGTAAAGTCATCAACTGACCAATGGAAGTGCATTTGTTCAAAGATGTATTCTCCAATCAGAGGGCCTCCGCTCAACGTCGGCCGGACCGGAGTCTCAAACGCGAAGTACGCTGGAATGTTTCCAAATTTAAATGTAGGAAATAATTGTATTTAAATCATTACAATGGAACAAAAGAGTATCAGGTCTGGGAGAAATATAACATCGATGTTTTTCTAAAGAAAGTATCTGTTTATCGTAATAAGTAATATGTAAGTAACTGACTTTAATTGTGCTGTGAAGTGCCCTATTTCCGGGATGAAATAACAAATGTAAAGTTGGTTTGTTATCTGTTTTCTGCATCACCTATCATCATATCTTTTTGCAAAAAAAACTTCGCAGCGTCAAATAAAACTTAAGTGTTATTTAGCACGGCGACAATAATTATAATTGTCGGGTCGTACACGTTTCTCTTACAGTATACTTTTGAGACTACTAAATCTCATTTAACAAATGTAATGAATGAGACATCAAAATTATATAAATTGTAAAAGTTTCTAAGAGAATACAGTCTTACAATTTTGCGAGTAGTACTTAATGTAGTTTGGATATCTTCTTATCGAGTGAGAGTAGCCAACTCTAGTGCCAAGAGTTTATCTAGCCGCCCTAAGGGCCTCTGACATGGCTTAACGACTGCCGTACTAGACAAACAGCCGGGACCTACAATTTCACGTATCATAAACGTTTGATTATCATCGTAGTAAACAATGAGTAACTTTCAGTTTATTTGCAATGCATACATTTTCATCGTATGTAGATATGAATTCAAAATTATATAATTTTAATGCTACGTATTTACGGGAAAATGTTTGTGCGCGATAGTCCAGTCGATCAGTGTTATCATTAATTTATCAAATTTTCGATAAGTTTGTGTACGATACCGGTTTATGTTTCACTGATTTTTATAAACTTGCTTTTATGTGATAATAAGTGCTGTAACTTAGATGGTAGGTACCTACTCGAACATCTTTGGATTGATATTACGCTTAAGGTAAGGTTCAACAGATTTAAATGATGCAGAGATAAAAGCTGATAAAGTAATCTGACTTTGGGGTAATTGATACCAAAAAAAAAATGTATAAGATATAAAAAAAGTATTTTTACTCTACATAGGTATGAAAAAAATGAATATACTGGAACTAGTAAATGGATTCTGAGCGTGGACCATAAACTTACCTACATATTCAAATGTATTCGGTATGCATTTATTCTGCAATAACATGAACTCAAATACTGATTCACTGTTAAAATATCTATGCTTTTATTACATAGGTGTTCCTAAATTATGCTATTATTTCGTACTTCGTATACTTCGTTTGCTTAGTGTGGGGCTAGATGGCGCTGTGTGAAATGTCCCGGAATATTTATATTTATATGTATATTCGTAACATAATATTGCATAGTATACACCCTGCACGTGTGTATTATGTAAAAAAAGTCATCGATAAAACAAGGATAACAATCATCAATATTCATTAGATATAATTTGAACGTTTATTTTTGTACCTTAGACTAGCATTCTGCTGTTGTACCTATAGATAAGAGGACATTTTGGAGCGGCTATAATCTATACTAGTAGGTATTATAAAGCTGAAGAGTTGGTTTGTTTGTTTGAGCGCGCTAATCTCAAGAACTACTGGTGCGAATTGAAAAAATATTTTTGTGTTGAATCGACCATTTATCGAGGAAGGCTTTAGGCTGTATAATATTTCACTGCAACTAATAGTAGCGAAGAAACAATGGAAAATGAGGATAAATCGGGGAAAATTATTTATCTTTGAGGGCTTCCGTTGCGTGCGCTACGAAAACGGTTCCAGATATCAAAAAAATATGTTTGAAAGAATTATTCCTCTTAAAATGATCTAACAAAATGTCCGCGACAGTACAATGCTTATCTTTTAAGATTAACTCACTAGAACCGTTTTAATGGTAATAACTATTCCACGGGACGAAGTCGCGGGCACAGCTAGTGTTAGATTATAAGCGGTCCGGCAGATATAGGCTCTTGTTGGGCTATTAGCATTAATGCGTGTGTGTTTGTGTGTGTGTGTGTGTGTGTGTGTCGATTCGTTTGATATTATGAGCATGAAGCGTGAAGAAGTAGGTACATTGAAGAGATTTGGATGAAATTCGGTATAGACTAGAATCTGGATTAACATATTTTATTTATCCCGTATTACTTAACTCAAGTAGTACCGCGAGGCGTGCGAGTCATTCATAAATGCTAGAAAACTTTTGGCTATCAAGGTATTTGTTTAATTATTTGTTACGCTAAACACCAGTAATTACATTCGATTTTGTGCTGTCCAACGATTAATTCTGACGTCAAATCGTTTACAGCAACTGAAACGGAATACTCATAATATCATTACCGACTATGAATATAAGTGACCGCACATATTATTAGTATACCTATGTGCATTTTAATTTTGTGTTTTAACTTGACTATGACACCCCTATACAGTGTTTTAATTTAAGTAGTTTAAGTTTATGGGTACAAGCCTGAAATAAATGACTTTTATTTTTATTTATAATGTTTATTACCTGTAGATCCATTATTGAGTAAGATCCCATTAGCCTTATTGTCCCAGTACCCCTGGAAGCGCAGCGGGTCTAGCGAGGACCAAGTGGGACATCTCTGCAGGGAGATCGCTATCGGAGACTGCGAGGGTCGGAGCTTGGAGATTTGCTCGGCTGGAAGTGGGAACAAATCACACAGTTAGAAGTATATTATGATTATAAACTCTCATGAGTCGTATTTCCTCATGAATGAGGGTCGTGACTCCCTCCCTCGCAGAATCAATTCGTAATGAGAGTTCTCTTGGGCAGATACATCGTGGTAGGTGCCAAGGTCCTTCCACGGAAGACACGTGTCCTCTGATATTTAATTGTGGTCCTCATGTCGGTTCTTCACGAAGTTTTCCTTCACCGCTAAGCGAGTGCAAATCCACACAAAAATTGAAAATACAAGTCATTGATGTAGGGCCGGATACGAACCAGGGTGCTTCTGGATGAAAAGCAGACACTAGATCTTCTGAGCCACACTCGCTGTTTCATACCTTTGTATAAAAGTGAAAATGTGTTTGTTGATCTGTTTGTTATTTATTGAAACAACGCCACGCCGCTATGGAGCGACAAATCTTCAGCATTTCTGGTGTCGAGGTTGTAAGGAGTTTTAAGGGGTTACATAGATTACTTTTTAATTCTGAGCAATGCGAGCAAAGCGGCGGATATCTACTCGTTTTTACAAAAAGTATGTATATGTGTTCATTGAAACCTAATTCTGGACAAAATGGAGAAAAGTATGTGATATCTTAATTGTGTTATGGAAACAGTAAGTGGTTTAGAAAACGATATAGACAAGAACGTACATTATCAAAATTCTGTTAGTGTACTTATTTGTCGTTGAAATATTTTTTTATTGCTTCTGATTGCTGCTGATTTCTTAAAGCTCACTGTCATTATTAAAATAAATAAGCGTTAGTTTCATATTGCATAGAATAAATCAATTATATTGCACAGCTGCTGCATTTTGGGAGTAATGTAAGCTAACAGACAAAGGAAATGACAGGTCATGAGGAAGTTCAACGACTCCACAAAAATCCCAAATACCAGCTTAATATCTATTCTACACACATAGTAAAGCAGAGGAGGGATGAAAGTCTGAACATTGAAGATATTAAAAAAAACATATTCGGAACTACTTTGAATTGAAAGCACTGCGCGTTTAAACAATTTCCCTAATCTCATTTTTTTCTAATTATCAGTGCCTCTGTTTATTTTCATCACGCAAAACGGCTGAACACAATATCATCATGATTTTTGGTATGTCGGTAGTATGAGGCCTTAGGAGTGTGATAAGTTACTTTTTATCATGAAATAATGCGAGCGAAGCCGCGGGCGTCCACTGGTTTTAAATATATGTATATTGATCTCTTTCTACGGGACTGTTAGAATAAAGTTGACAGTTTACGAGTTGGGTTTAAGAAAGACAAGGTACCTATATAACACATACTATGTACATAATGTTTCAGTTCCTCTAGAGAGCCACTTGATAGTATTTTCTATTGAACCCTGTCCTGTTTTCTACAAGAAAAGGTTCACGAACCATTGGAGATTCATAAACTCTTTGTAAGTTCGTACAATACTCCACGCACCATGTGAGAGGTAAGAAATCTATACTAATATATAAAGCTGAAGGGTTTGTTTGTTTGTTTGAACGCGCTAATCTCAGGAACTACTGGTCCGATTTGAAAAAATCTTTTTGTATAGCCTAAAGCCTTCCTCGATGAATGATCTATCAAAGATCATTCATCGAGGAAGGCTTTAGGCTATAAAACATTACGCTACAACTAATAGGAGCGAAGAAATGATGGAAAATGTGGAGAAAACGGGGAAAATTATTCATGTTTGAGGGCTTCCGTTGCGTGCGCTGCGAAAACGGTTCAAGATAGCAAAAAAATATGTGATAAAGAATTATTCCTCTTGAAATGATCTAACAAAATGTCTGCAACAGTATATGTCTATCTTTTAAGGTTAACTCCTATTGAGTTAACCTGTTTTTATGGTAATAACTATCCCACGCGGACGAAGTCGTGAAAACCAGCTAGTAATAAGAAATAAGAGGAAACAGTTTCAAATAATAAATCTTGCTTTCTGACTTATGTTGTTTCAAGGTATATAAACGTCAAAACACTTTTCATTGGCTTGAGCATTGATTATTACTACATTGTATAAAACAAAGTTGACTCCTGCAACTATTTTTCTTCTTCTAATCGAATGAGAGTGGCCAACTCTGGTGTCGAGAGGATATCAAGCCGCCCTAAGGGCTTCTGACATGGCTTTACGACTGCCGTACTCGTCACACAACCAGGACATACAATTGGAATGCCACTTTTCGGTCACCCATCCAAGAACTGACCGCGTGGACTTTTGCTTTACATGCGAATGCCTCCACTAGCTTATCTACGGATGTTACAATATGCTTCAACTTTAAAACTTAGCAACGTATTTTAATTGAATATTTTTGACAGGTAAACTTCTCTGTAAGCAATTTAAGAGGAAGGTTTTTATTACATATTTTGTTTATCATAAGAGTTATGCATAATGTGACAGTGTTAAGTTGGACCGGCTCGTTAGCATTTACAACTAAGGCAGTTAATTGATAAAGGTTTTCATTAAGGTCTATGGTATCGTCAGCCCAAATAACCTTGTCTGACATATTAATTAAATATTTATAAGGATTGATTGCTCCAATTTTACTAATTGCTTAAAGTGATTACGACTAGTATGCAGTAGTTACGACTCACCCATTATAAATAAGTAATTATTCACTATTATTTATTAAAATAGCCGAATATGTGAGGGCAGCGATACGAAGGTGACTGACAATGATGTTGATAACATTTCAAGAGTTTAGACTTCTGATATGATTGGAAAATTGACAGGGTTTTAGGCGTATTCTACGTTATGCCTAATTTATCATGATAAAATCTACTTTATTACAATAAAATAAAGGTGGTTTTAGCTCAAATGTTCTGTTCATGCAAATTGTAGAGGTAATCTAGTAGGTTCAATCTTCCACTGACAGTGTCTGTACTCGGATATCTGATAATGACATTCTTTTTATGATAACAATAAAAAAATGACTCAAAATATACCTGGATGTTTTATCGTCAGCGCGTGCTGAAATAACGTTACAATCAACAATCATTACTGAAAAATATCCTTACCGCACTTATATTTTATTCTAATTTGTTATCTATGTGTTTAACTGTATGTTCAACGGAACCAATTTAGATGGAGTTTGCACACTCCTAGGCTACATCTGCACGTGCCTATTAATATCCTATTCTGCTATCACTAGTTACCTAATTTCCTACAGTTCTAGCCAAAAATCCCTGAGTCCACTGTTCCGAGGCCTATGATATAGAGCGGAAGGAAGTTAACATGTTTATAAATACCTACATATAGATGCCAATGTAGTCATACCGGTGTGACAGGCACTGAAACGTGCCTCCCGTTGATAAAGGTATAAGTATTCTAAAGGCATAAGTAGTCTAAGCAAAACCGTGATTATCTTCAAGTTAAAAACCCATTTATCCCGAATTCGAGCTTCGAGCTGGGACTCGATTTTTGTTGCTTTTGTATAGATGGTGACACTTTTTGACTAGTTTTTTCTCAATTTTGCGAAACATTCTTCGGTTAAAACGTTAGCGCGATGAACATAAAGATTGCCTTGTTATAATAAAACTACACGTTTGATGCAAAATAAAACTTTATAGAGCAAGAGCATTTAAACAAGGTTCGTCTTTGTAGTTTTATGTCCTAAGGTGAACAGCTGAATATAGTCTGCAAATTCAATGATGTTGTATTCTCTACTACTAAGTTACTGCCTTTTAAAGTGCAGTCTCCCGAGGATATTTTATTTAATCGGTTTTAAAATACCAATAAAAAAAATTGTGAGTATCCATACAAAAATGTCGGCACCTAATATCTAATCACAGGAATTAATTGAAATTAAAGAATGTCCTCATTTTCATCAAAAGTAATTATTCAAAAACATTGTTCACAAAAATACAAAAGCAGAGGAGCTATGAAATTATGTCTACTAAATTTAGTTAATACAAGTCGTTAAGTCATTTCGGAGGCGCTCAGGGCAGCTTGATAAGCTCTCGACACCAGAGTTGGCCACTCTCATTCGATAAGAAGAAGAAGTTAATACAGTAAACATCATACCTACATTTACAGATTTTTTTAGTCTTATTAACAACAGATGCAACGGGGATACTACTCCTTAAGTTCGGAAACTGAATTTAACAACTGTAACTTTACTTTAAGATTTTGCAGCTATAAAACTTTCAAGCTGAAAGTCTGAAGTGTTTGCAATTTAGTACATAGATAGTTACTACGCTTCAGTACTGAACTTTAATCCTTTTAATGTCTATTGAATTAGTTCAAGGATAGACAACTGGGATTCCTTTTTTTTCACTTAAATTTTGAAACAATAACTAAACATAATTATTTTGGTTATGCATAATAATCTAATCTATTTTAAGTAGTATTTGAAAGCAGTAGCATACAAAGAAACTAAAAATAATTACAATGACATTAAATAAAAAAGAAATAAGAAGTATTAGACGAATTTAGTAATTAGTTATTCGTGTAAATGTTATAAATTTTTCTTATCTTAATTCAATTTTAATTTTCAGATACGTACACCAATATTATACATCTTGATGATTTTACCATCAAGATTAATAGTTTGTTGTTCAGATCTAACGAATTGATAGTTAAAGTCTCAAATAGCGAAGGACTACTAATAGAAATGAGTTGCCTATAAACGAAGTTTCCCTACCCTACATGGTTGAAAACTTTTAATGTACTTATTTAATCATTAAATTACTTATATACAAAAAATATATATTAAACTTTACGCTGAAGGCAATTAATACAAATTATAATAATTTAATTTTTTTATTTTTCCATTGGACCACTCCATTACGTCTATGTCCGAGAATATTAACATTAAGATTTCCATGTATGACTTAACAATGTTTTAAATCATTCAGAAATTAATATAATAATACATAGACATATTTTAATAATATGGAAAAACTTATATGAATCATTTATTCCCTTACATGGTTTAGATATCTAAATCATCACGTTTACAACGACTTTTATTAGAACACTTAGTTCAACGACTTTTTAAAAGGAATGGCCATTTTCATTAACAAACTAGAGAGCTAGGGAGTAATCTCGTATTTTAGCACTAATGACGCGGTTTCCAGCCTCTAGAGAATTAAGTAAATAAATTAATAAATAAATAAATATTTCGGGACATTGCACACAGCGCCATCTAGCCCCACACTAAGCAAACGCTTGTGTCGTGGGTACTAGATAACGGATATAATACTTATATACTTTTCTTTTGTAAATACATACTTATTATACATACAAACAACCAGACTCAACACAAGTAATTATACATTTTTAAAATGCATAAATACTTGTGTCAGGCGGGAATCGAACCCGCAACTCCTAGATTAGAAGGCAGAGCCACTACCAACTAAGCTAACAGGCCAGTCAGCATACAATACATTTTGATTAATCAAGTACAATACATTTTGATTAATCAAACGTACAACGGCAACGTGGGTTTTTTTATTTTTAAATTATGGGGAAAGCAAGTCGTGTCATTCCATATAACTTAAAATTAGATACATTCTCAACAACATTATTTCTGTAACTTTACTCACTTTTATTCTTTGTCATGTGCTTTGATTACGAATGCATTTAGCTTATAATGCCTTTATATTACAATTTAAGATAACAAAACGCATGTCTGGTTGATCTGCTATTTGGACGACACTCAGAATCAGTTGTTATTCGGTTTTATATTTTGTATTTTTAATACAATTTTAGCAAAAATCATACTCAGGCGTATCAAATTGCCTTTCATGTGTCACTAATAAACAATAATTATAATACATCGACTATTTTTCCTCTAAAACAAGAGACAAAAAAGGCAAAAGACGCGTTGGAAGAAGAAAGAAATCGTGGCTGAAAAATATACGAGAATGGACGAGTATTGCCAGCGTAGAAGAACTTTTTCGCTTGGCACAAGATAGGGTCGCTGAGCTGACGGCCAACCTCCATTAAGGAGAGGCACTGGAAGAAGAAGATTTTTCCTCTAAATTTGTACAAGTATTACAACCATGCATCAATGAAATGTTAGGTGCATATGTATCTACAGGTAACATAATAAATTAACATATATAATTTTGGTGGAGGTTGTACACTGGGCCGTACACAAAACTTGCTTGTGTCGTACAGCCCAGAATTCAATACTGCATAGTTTTTTTTTACTTTAAATAGGCTTACGTATGACTATAGCCAGTCTGATGTTAAGCACCACTATAGTCTAAGATGTAGTACGCTTGCCTAGACGAAACCTATTTACTCTAGATTTGAAGACCCCTGGGTTATAATTTGTAAAAAAGGTCAATTCCTAATCCACCCATAACATTAAGACAAACTAAGACTTATCGGTTAAGACATTTGCTATCAATACAAGTAGGTTTCTACACATTAATCATCTATCTCGTAATTCCTTGGTATTACGGTGACGTGTCGTAAATTGCTAGATTAGAAGCTAATCCTCAAATACTTGTAAGTAACTTCGGCAAACGTTGCTTTCCGGGAGTTACACTTGGGATGTTTCTTACGAAAACTCTCAGGAGCATAATTTCTTTAAAAATCCTGCGCTTATTCCTGTTCATCCAATGAAAGCGTAGAAGTGAAAGGTTTTAGAGACTAAGCTGCTATATGTGGTATTTGTATTGTATAATCTCTGTTTAATTTAGTATTACTGTTACAGTTCAATCAATCAATCAATATAGCTTTATTGTACACTAGAAAGCAAAATACAAAACAAATTTATAGTAAAATTACTTAACCTAGGTACATTGGGCGGCCTTATCGCGTAGAGTGATCTCTTCCAGGCAACCTTAGTAAAGATCGCTAGATACTACTAATGACAATTAAATTCCTGTCTTGTTTAAAAACAATCAACACTAGAGTTCGGTACTATCATAAGAACTTATGTACCTACTTACATTGTATTTTTAACCGACTTCCAAAAAAAGGAGGTTATCAAGTCTTCTGAAAGTTTTTTTTTTAGATTTTGCACTCTATTAACGGCAAAGCGGTGAAGAAACTTGTCTAGAGGACCAACTAAAATAAACCCAAGAACCTACAACTGACATAAGTTACGTATCTGCCTAAGAAAAGAAAACTTAGAAACTGATTCTTAGCATCCTCCGTAATTAGAGATAAGGCTAAGACGAGACTTATGATGATTATTATTACAAGTAGCCTATATTCATCTTAGCTTAGTCAATTTGGTGTCATATTTATCGCTTTAATCAGAAGATAATATATTACACTTATTTATGGAATTTTATCTGTAAATCCTACTTTGAAGCGTTGATAAAAAAAACTGGGCCTAAGCAATAAAATTATAATAACAACATTTCAAGTAAATACTCAGTATGTATTTTAATAGTTATTATTTGATAATCATATGCATCAAAATATGTGTGAATTAATTTTCATCTTTAAAACAAAGTTCCATGAAAGAAATGCTTTTTATGTGTTTTAGTATAATTTACAATGTTTTCGTAACTAGATGTATATAAGAAATTTTAATCTCATAATTACTAAAAACACACACTGAAATTGTATTTAAGCGTATTTCAGTAAAATACATTTTCTATTATATCCCCTCAGACCTTTCTTTACAGAAGGTATTTAATTTTTCATGTATATTGCTAAAATTGGAAAAATTTAGAAGTAGTGTAACATGTTACTTTTAAACACGAATAATGCTCAATCTAGTTTATAAACGGACTTCTCGAAAATTTCAGTAATATCGATAAGTTCCTTTAATGGTCTGTGGGAACTGAATAAGTTTCACCAAAATTTTTTCAGCATTTTTTGTGATACACGCATTTTTGAAAGTCCAACTGTCCAAATGTACTGTGTATGCAATATGTACACTTGGAAAGTTTGGTACTGCGTGATATTTTTGTGCATTGACAAAACACTTAGTTATTATAACTGGCGGTGTTTAGATAACAATCTTAGATTACAAAAAGTTAAAAGCTTCGATAAAGTAATGCAAACAGTAGGTATATATTTTCATATAATTTTGATACCAACTTTGCTTTTCCGCGGGTCGGATGACACATTAAATTGTAGATCCCGGCTGTTTGTCTAGTTCGGCAGTCGTTAAGCCATGTCAGAGGCCCATAGGGCGGTTTTAAAAACTCTCGACACCAGTGTTGGCCACTCTCATTCGATAAGAAAAAGACCAAGTTTGCTTGGAATTTCATTTATCGCTTATCACTTAAGTTGACCATTTGATAATGAAAAGCATGTGGTATTAAATTAATTAAATATAAAGGTCACTTATTATACTATTATGGTGGAGTAGGAAAGATGCACAAAATGGTGTTTTTCCGTTATAATAAGAAAATAAAACCAGATCCAATCGTCGGGGAAATAATGTTTTTGGAGCACAACCTATAATATCGTTCAAATGATCTACAATAATACTTAACGAATTAATTCTGCGGGGGAGTCACGACCCTCAGTCATGAGGAAATACGACTCAAAGAGAGAGAGGGACCTACAATATGTGAACGTATTATGGGAGGTAAGCCGTAACTACGTCGTTTTCGCGTAGCGAATGTGTACTTATGCGAGCGTAGACTGGATAGGCTTAGCGGCAAAACATCCGCCTTCCGATCTGGCGGTACGAGTTCTATCCCGGATATGCATAATACATATTTTGAAAAAAAAAATGAATTTCCAGTTCTTTAATTTAGATTGTGTATATTAGCAACATTTACTAGTCATGATCACTAAGTGTTTAAGTTTTCTTTGTCGTTATGTGTAATATCTATTAAACTTATAAACCAAGTTAAGTAGAAATAAAGGCTTATTTTAGGTATTTATTTATGATTTAGAGTGATAACTTAGAAGCTCTAAGAACCATGAAATTTGAGATAATTTTTATTTAAGTCTTAATTTATGAGTAATTACAGAGCACCAGTTTTTTTAAGCTTAACCTTTAGCACACAAATTTTATTCATGTTATCCACTTTCAATGCAAAAATTTTTGCATTTACATTATGAACAAGACTAAGAAAACTCGTTAAATACATTACCATCTGAAGCTGTTTTCTTCGGTTTTACGGTCATCAACCTCGAATCAATTTTCACAATACGGTTTTCCATTTTGTTAACACAATAAAATGTCTCCACTTGTCGACTCCGCCGGGCACTGATTACATTCGATTCGGAAACAATTTGCTTGAATGTCTTGCCGATGCCCGATTAGATAATAAGTATTTTTATCAAAGTGTTATTTTACATTTCAACTATTAAACTTTAAAATTCATTTGCGATACATTTAGGGATGTCTAGTAATTTGGAGAAGGTGCGTTAAACAGATGTAAGCTCATTATACAATAATTATTTAATTCATACTGTGAAATCCAATTGATGGATTCTTTTCATATATTTTTATATAATTTTTTTAAAGTTATGTAATTAATAGGCAGTTGCTCAAGCTGGTCTTTTAACACATATATCAACAAATATACATGTACACAAACTGTGAATCTCCTTGCCGGACTGTCTATTCCCCTCGAACTATAAAATTAATTTAACTAATTTATCGGTCTTCAAGTCAAGAGTGAATCGGTTTCTTCTAGGCAAGCGCGCTAGAGCGTAGATTATAACGTCGCTTAACATCAAGCGAGTTTTAGTTAAGCGTGAGGCTATCTAGTTTAAACAAAAGTAGGTACAAGTGTACATATGTGCATATGTTCGTACCTACATTATTTCAGTTTATTCATTCGTATGATTATACCCAACATATACACCTAAACTCTCTGTCAGCCGTAAATAGAACAAAACATTTTAATTTTCATATTTTTTTATTTATTTATAATACCATAGATAATACTAAGCTGTGAAACCAAATCCCTTAAAATACATGGAAACGTGATCTGAACTTATATTGCAATAAACAATAAAAGGGTTCCTTTAATACGTGCAAAACAACATGTATATGTGGCCACATTAGATTGTAAAATTATAAAAAAATTATTTAAAATTTTGTTACGACCTTGTAAACACTTTAAAAAATATTCAAAACTCTTATCAAGACGATAACATAATTCTAATCGCCCCACTGCTTAGATCTATCATTTTTATCTACCTGGATTATGACCTGCCTAAAGAATCAATGTTTCTTAAATATTGATAACCATACTTAAATCGATAACTTTGTCAACAATGTCACAAACAACTGCGATTGGATTAGCACTTGATCACTGTCCGCTTGATAGTAAGCGATCATTATTGTTGAGTAATGTTGTTGAGCCCTGCCACTAGGTGGAGCGAGGACCTCATGAAGGTAGCAGAAAATAGGTGGAGGCGAGAAGCACAAAATCGGGCTGAGTGGCGTGCCTAAGGAGAGGCCTATGTCCAGAAGTGGACGACCGTAGGCTAACGATGATGACGATGAAGCGTTTTAACCGATACCCAATAAAAACCGATACACTCTCGCTTTAAATATTTCTATATTTAAATATTATAAATTTTATGGATTATTATCCGTGGGCAACAGAGTGTCTTATGCAGTGAATGGATACCGTCGTGACGTATGAGAATAGAAAATGTACTACTAAAGTGCTTCATATGCTACTTAAGACTAACATTATTCTAAAGCCCTATTTTCGTTATAGAGAGCATAGAACTAAATCATCAGAAACGTACAAAGATACGGTTCTGATAATTTAGAAATAGTTTAAAAGCAAACTCTTTCTTGTCGTCTTTCCTCAAGTATGAGAGTCGATACTCCTTTGCAGAATGAATTCGTTTGAAGATAACTCTTCAGAATTTTAATTGGCAAATTACGTGGTGGGCGCTAAGACCCTTCCAGGGAAGACACATGACCCCATCAATTTAGTGTCCTCAAACATGACGTCAAACATCGTGAGAAAACGGACAATTCGAGTGCAAATCCATAGCTAGAAAAACTAGTTGTTAGTGTAGAGCCGGATTCGAACCAGGGTGCGTCAGGATGAAAAGCAGACGCTTATACCGCCACACTCGCATTTATCAAACAACCAAACACATTTTTATATTTATAAAATTTGCTATGATAAAGCGCATGGCTTGGTTAGATATGATGTGGATTGATCACGTTTTTGTGAGGTTTACTAACGATATAAATGTATTGGAAAATCCGGTATAATCCACACCGACTAACCACCCACTCTCTCATTATCTATATGAAAATATGAAAATTCACAACAGCAAACAAATCTGTTGAATTTTGGATTTTGGGACTTCGTGTACATATTACATGTATTATTTATCGTTTTTATTTGTACTGCATACCTAATTTGCGATGTAAATATTATGTATTAGGTACGATAATGATGGTGGTGAGAGTTAAGCATTACGTGAAACCGAGTGCGTTAGTTGGATGTTGGTCATTTTGTTCTACATTCTCGCCGAAACGAAGCGACAGTTCTTGCTGATTTTTGTATGGGGTGCGGAATCTATCAAAAGTCAACTATTTACTTTGACACCTCGTGATGAATCCGCGGGAATCCCGTATAGTCCATTGAAATGTTGTCATAATGAATTTTTCTTTATATACAATACTTTTAAATTTAAATTATTAAGTTTACTATTGTAATCAATACATGTACATGTATTCTGACTTGTAACTATGGAGTTATAAATAAATAATTTGTATTTGTATTTGTACATGAGCTTTGCATTTATTAGAGGACGCAATTTTGTTTTTGGGCCATGTTTGGTGGGTCAATAGAAACTTAACTTCAAGTTTGTGGGGTCGCCGCTCTTGTCCCCCGGCCGCCATCTTGGAAAAAGGGGGGAAATACTTTTTTCGCGATATCTCGGAAACTATGCGTCTTACAAAAATATGTGATGGCATAATTTGTTGCAAATTATTTTGTCTACAAATATGTTGATAGAACTTTTCTAACAAATGCAATATTCGGACCTAAACTTGTAACATATAATATAATTGCAAATAAGTAGCTTACTTATCATTTTCAATGCTATTTTATTGGTAGGTATATTAGTACGGCAGATTTGACGACAAATAATTTGATATGACAGGTGCTGAAGGTACCTTTAATAGATTATATCAGCCTTACCTACTGTAAAAAGCTTATATATGCGTATTGCGTTTCTGAATTCGTAAATAAACTTTTAAATCTATTTGGATTGAAGTTTAAATAGTTTGAATAAAACGTTCGAGCTAACGTAATTATCACAGCTCTTTATTCAATTTGCATTGCGTTCAGTGAACGTTTAACAAATTTTGGATGAATGACGATTCGCTTTACTGAAACCGCACTTTAAATAGAGGCCGCGCGCTGTGCAACTGTTCGTAAATATTTAATTAAAAATCGATATTCCATACTGATCCAAGAAATTCAACTCCATGCAACTAATATAACAACATAATTTAATAGCTACCGTGCCCGGCTTCGTACGGTCACTTACGGTTATATAAAAACCATCTCTTTGAACATTCTTTGTCAAAACAGAAACATCAAAAACCCGCTGCGTAGTTGGGTCGCCCGTGCACCGCCTCGGCCGTGCAAAACTTAACATAAATAAAAACTGTTATATTTTTACCATTATTAATGAATTACCTAAATGTTGAGTTCACGGAAAACCACCGTCTTTTCCTACCATGCAATGTGTAGTGAACGTATGCCAATCAATGGATAAAAGTTACAATTCACATATTTATTTCATATTTCATTCAAAATTTCTAATAAGCAGGATAATTTACAATAACAATTAGGATCTTGGTTAAGTTCTTACATAATATTATTAAAACATCATTTCGGCACAGGGATAGAAACCTACAGCTGAATGTATTATTGTATGCTTAGAAATATTTATTTAGGCTCTAATAGTCAAATTGCATGTGCTCGTTATTGTACACCCCGTCTAGTCTGTTTTTTTTTTATATTTTCCTCTCCATCCTACGGTTGCCTGGAAGAGATCGCTTTTAGCGATAAGGCCGCCATTTGTGGCATTAGTTTTAATTAATTTTCTTTTCTGTTTGTGTATTATGTTTTTTGTGTCCAATAAAGTATCAATCAATCAATCAATCAATCAATCCTGTTACACACCTGTATTTGAAACAAGTGGTTTCTATTTTCATTATAATTCCTGTTAGAGTAAGATACACGTAGCTCAATATAATTTTCTAGTCTACTTATTTTATAACCCGAATCACGGATTAAATAAAGAGTAGGTACCGAAGCCTTTTATATTATTTTAATACCTTTGCTTAAACTTCATCATTTATTTCGTGACCTGCTAAACTGTGAAACTCTGTTCTGATTGAATAAAAAAATTGATTTATTTAAAACGGACAAATCATTTATTCATATTGAAATAACTTACATAGACATAAAAACACTCTCAATCAAAGAAGTAAATTTTTCTATCATTCAATGGCTGAACTAAGCGAATTCTACTATGTCCAGGCTGCCCAACATTTCTCTTCTCCATAATATCTACCAGTTCCTGAAAATACAAAACAATATCAATTCATTTGCTAAACAAATCTAAGCCTATCAGAAAAAAACCGCTTCAAAATCGGGCTGATAATTCAGAAGATATAGTGTATACAGCAGCGCCCCCTGGTGAGTGGTGTCATCGTAATTTATAGCTAAAAAGATGCACCCATTAAATTTCAACACATCACAGAAAACGGTATCAAAATCGGACTAGTACATAAACTTTATCAATTTGTTGGTTTATTGGTTTTTTTCTCAAAAAGTACTAAGCCGAATGAAAAATAATTTGTATGGGACTACATATCTCGGAAACTATCCTCATCGAAAAAAATGAATTTTTGAAATCGGTTGATAAACAACGGAGCAATCACGTAACATCCCCACAAAATAAAAAAAAAAAAAACGTTCAGAAGACCGAACCTCATTTTTTGGAAGTCGGTCAAAATTGGTTATCTTCTTATTGCTTGATTACTGAAATGGAAGTGGCTCAGAACCGACACCACCAGAACGCTCCTTGGGCACATATTGGCAACTTTTAAAATTTGAAAGTGATAAATGGTAAAACGCTAGTAAGCCTAACAGATGCAAAAAAGTCCTTTATCCCTGTGCATAGTGTGCATCACTTCAGCCCTTTTTAATGTTGAGCTTCCAAACTTCAAACAGAATAAAAGAGCGTTTGAACAAACTGCGGTGATTCGTAGGCGATGAAATTCCTTGAATGTGTGACGCTTGCAAAACAAACCGCATTGGAATTTTCATTTAAACAGATGCTTCTGGACCAGAAGACATGTAAAGTTGTCAAATCGAAGCAGCTTGTCACAGTACAGAAGTCTTTATACCATGTCTGAGGCTCGTGGGCAGATTGAGAATATCTCGATATTATACTTAAACAATACACTTGCAGTAATTAGTGAAAACAAAAAAAATATATCACAAAAAAGTAAATTTCATTGTTTCGTAATTTTTTTTTTCTCTTTTGAGCGCTTAGAATTTACCACAAAAGTGCTTCAGTACGCTGAGGTTTTAAACTTATTTATCAGAGGTCGCCAATCAATGCGAATATTGATTGATGACATTCAGAGAACCGCAGGGAGCACCTGGGTTTAATCAGCGCAGGACCGGGACGAGTGGCGTACAAGAAGAGAGGCCTAGCTATGCTCAGCAGTGGGCGATAACGGGCTGATGATAATGATGAATCAAACTTACCCTAGTAATAGGTAAAGGCTTCGCTCTCACCATCCATAATACAGATTCAGTGCACGGAGGAGTGGTCAAAGAGCCGTGATAGGCTGCGTATTGTTTCAGAGGAGGACAGAATACTGACAAAGGCAGGGGTCTCATTGGAACTCCTATGTAGCTTGTCCATAAGGAAGAGTTGACCAGCTCCTTTAAACCTTTGTGGCTGTAGTTTGAATGCTAGAATAGATATTAAAATATATTAATAAATTGCGAACAAAGACCGGGTTCTTTTTCTTATCGAATGAAACTGGCCAACTTTGGTGTCGAGAGATTATTAAAAATTGTTCTTGTTAATTTTGAGAACAAAATTACCACACGATCAGTTACAGAGTGAAGGAGCGACAAAGTTATAACTTTGTAATAAAAAATATTATATGTATTTTGAATACTAATAAGTTTAAGCTTATATGCATAATGATATATATATAGGTATATACCTATTTCATAACCTTCTAATATATTATGTTACTTTATCATAAGATTTGTATAACATTTTGGAAGGCTTAGCGGCTTACAAAAGCTAAAATTATATCAAAACAGCTTACGAGTATGACATAAATCTTTAAACCACGACTAAAAGATTAAGTATCTCCTACTTAAAATTCTTCGACCTCTAAATGATTATAATTGAACGCTAATTGAAATATATATAGCAAATATTTCAATTAGCGCGACTACCCATGTAATTTCGTGGGTAAGGGTAAACCGCAATTTACTTTTGGTGCGCTGTTGCGATTCTGTTACCACTTTCCCAAGGGTGAAATTCATTATAATTACTTTTCTGTATTGTAACACGATGACTTTGGAAAATTGGGTCGACGAGCGAGAATAGGGTAATATACATAAATACTTGAGTATCATTAATCTGGATGAAATTTGGCTTTCGAAAAAAAAAAACCACTTCCACCAAAATATAAGCACTAGCTACTGCTGAGTATAGGCCTCTTCTCCAGCGCGCAATACTGTACTGTCCGCAAGCTTATGCCATCTTAGCTATGTAGTTCCTGCCACTGTTTAAAAATATTTTTAAATATATATAGATATACATAAAGATACATAATTTAATCACATATTTTAATTTTAAAAAATTCGTGAGATATTTTATCAATATAAACGGTTTATAAACGGTTTTCGAATTACACATGAGTGGAAATCGTTTAGTAGACATGTTAATCACATACATATGAAAATACATATTCAAAGAAAATAATATAAGTTACGTAATAACAAAATAACCATACCCTATAAATATTAGAAATCGCAAGCAAAGCCAGTTTATCTCTCGCCGAGGCTGATATCGCGTCTTCCAAAGTTTCATACTCTACTGAGACATGCAGCGCTTGCGTCTCCATGGGGTAGTAAAGACCTCCCACAGTGTGTTCTGATGGCTGTCGTATGGCGAGTGAATGGAACACGTAGCGCCGGCTGTGGGCTGCTCCTCCGTATATCACGGGACGATTACAACCCCAATTGCCGAAGAGAACCACTGCAAAAAATCATAATAACGACTTTATATATTAAGAAGCACCTGTAGCTCAGCTTGGGGAGGCAATCGCATGCGTAATCGCATGCAATTGCCTCCCCAAGCTGAGCCAATGTTAAGCAATTGTTGACGCGGTCAGTCCTTGGATGGGTGACCGTAAAGCGTTATTCCATTCTGGGTGCTTACGTGGGTCGGATGACAAATTAAATTGTAGGTCCCGGCTGTTTGTCTAGTACGGCAGTCGTTAAGCTATTTCAGAGGCCCTTAGGTCGGCTCGATTAATTTTCGACACCAGAGTTGGCCACTCTCATTCGATAAGAAGAAGAAGAATGTAAATGAAGAAATAATTGTTTGTTGATTATTTTGATAAGGAATCAATGGATCATCGTGATTGTTGGTATGGTGATTGTATGTATATATATATATATAGGGTCCTGAGAGTGACAAAAGGGACTTATAATGCTGAAAGAAAGTGAGTAAAGTCACGAGCATTAACTAGCATTGCAATAAAAATAAGATGTCCGCAATAGTCTGTCTATATTTAAAAATTACGAAATACAAAACATTAAAATTACATAGAGAGGACAATAAACTTATTTTGTTTGTTTAGGAGCATTATCACGTACTTAAGTACAAGCAAACGCTTCGAATGCGCAGAATATCTAAAATAAATCTTATTTACACAAATGTACTGCTAACTCAACTTTAATATAAAAAAATATAAAGTTTTTGAAAGTCAAAATGAAGTACAGAAATGTAAAGGATTTATATAATCCTTGAGAATAAATCTAATTTATCTGCAAGAGAAATCTCCAGACTGATAAAATGTACGGATCAAACCGTCAAGACCACAGAACGCATGTTTCCATGAAATTGTAGACGCAAAGTCGAATAACTCTTCCCTCCCTCAATATCTCAGTTTGTGAAAACACGTGACTAAGAAATAAATTAGATTACATTTTTCTCCGAGACGAGGTCTATTGCTGTGTTTTCCTGCCTTTTGTGGATATTTTGTGGAAACTATATCGTCGCTAAACTGACATTTGAAAACTTCATAAGATTTTACACAAAACAAAACATTGACAAGAAATTGAAGAGGCAGATGAAGACTGTGATAATATCAGATAGGTATATTATAACATACAAAATTAGTTTTATGGTAACATACAAAGTTTTACTTTTTTTTTGCTGAAAAATAAAATATGTAAATTAAAATTTCTGTAAATTCCTAATTTTTATGAACATTTAAAATATAAGCAGTAATTTTCCGTTACCCTTGTTTAACGTATATTTTGTGTACACCCGAAACTGAAAACAGGGTAATCATAGCGTTGCAGCAGGCTAATTTAAAATCATCACTGTTTTCCCAACGCTAACAAGAAATAGCCCAACAATTTGGTACCTTATTCCAAAGCAATTAAGGTGAAAATTCCTTTGTTATCACCATATACTATACATTAAATTGAGCATCAGATACGGCAACAAATTGGCAGTTTTTTGTAAATAAAATCCGTCTGGTCATTAACATTATTCTCGTGTTTGATGATAAAACGCTTGCTGGCAAATTGGCCACTAAAACCCTCGCTTGTCGACAACAATCAATTTACTTTTTTATAACTCTTACAAAAGGTAGAGGACCTTTTAACTATTTTAATGTACAATGATCTTGTTGTTGTTTTTTAATATTATAAATGTGCTGTTCTGTTTTGTGTCAGGTGAAAATCTTATGTTGTACGTATCACGCATACAATTTGTTACTAAATATTTCCTTCGTCCTAATTAAAACATAAAAATTTACAAAAAATATTCGTAATTTAAAAAAATATATTATACATATACATTTATTTAACCTACTACCTAATTATTTTTCTTTAACCTTCATATAAAAGCCCCATTGACCAAAACGAAAAACTTTGTGGCCTGTTTCACTTATACTCTGAAAATTCTTCATATTTCGACGGATTTTTTATTGCTAAATAAACCAGATAGACTAGCTAGTATATAATTTCCTCTTACCAGTCGCTCCTCGCCGCACGAGCCGCATACTTTTCGGCATAGCATTATACATACTATACAACATTGGTCTCGGTGCTTTGGTTCTTAGGAGACCATGGAACGGTATGTTGACAGGAGACTGACTTCTTCCACCGCACCAGGGGTACGTGAATTTCCATCTGAATTGATCTGTAAAAATTAAGGTAATATTTTTTAATTAATAGGCAATATATATAACATATTGAATCAGGTGCTACTTTGCGGAAATCCATTGCAGATAAGACTGGAAAAACAATAGGTACATATGTCTCCAGAGCCTCATAATATAAAAGTATTAATTCACACAGTTCATAAAAGCGAACAGTAATAAATAATAATAATAAAAATGTTTATTGGACATACAAATTCTTATAATATTTACACTTATTTATAATCTAATTTAAAATAGGACATTTTAGAATACAAAAAAATTGTCGAGCAGCTGCTACGCTGAGAGAAAGTAGTCTCTCGTGTTGTAGCAGCTGATTCCTTCAGGGAATCATTTTTTTTTTTTTTAGGAGGTTGGAATATTCATCTTACTGAAACAAAGCTATACAACATTTAAATTGAAATTAAGAAATAAAATGCAAAATATTTAAATAGTAAAATCTTAGCCTATTTTTTTTTGTTATTATGTGAGTGTATGTGTGTGTGTGAGTGTATGTGTGTGTGTGTAAGTGTGTGTGTGTGTGTGTGTGTGTGTGTGTGTGTGTGTGTGTGTGGTCGGCTATGTATAAATGGTTATGAGTTTACAAGTTACATATGTGTGGTACGTACAAAATTGGGCCAAGTGAAGTTTTTTAGACAAAGCTTTGAATGCCAATCATAATTTATAGACTACTATTTATCTATGCTTGTCTAATGAGAGAATTATAAGTCGCTTGAGAGTCCAACATTTGTACCCACTTATTTCATGCTTATACCTTAAGAAAATTTCCAAACGGCGTAGTAACCTCAATTTGCATGGCTTATCTAGCGCAAAACATTAGCTTGTGATTAATTTAATTAATTATTCGAATCAAACAAGCAATTAATATGCCTCACACATTCTGGAGGAGGCCTTTGAATATGAATCAAAATTTGAATGAAATATGATTTCAAATTACCTCCATGCGTGTTACTTACCCTTGTAATTCCAGCCTTTTGTGTTGGCTAATAATTTTGTCACGATGTCTGTGAACAAGAAATCAAGACGTACCTACCATTTTAATTTACATAAAGGGTATATGATAAATAATTAACATTTATTTCGGGACTTGAGCCTGGAGAAAAATTCAGCTGCACACAAAAGTTTTAATAATATAATCTATGTTTGAATTCACAAGCGATAAAATGGTGATAAAAGATATGTAGTTGTAATTCTAAAATTTTCCAAAAATTTCGTACTAATGTTAATGGTATTGGTTTACTACCAAATATTCATGAATTGTAAAGTTGAGGGAGAGTGCGGTGATGCGTAAATGCATTTCCTCCACGGAAAAAAAGTACATATTATATGTTTATATATCTTTTTTATTCGAAGGGTTTTTATTTTGTAATTTTGTTGTGTAATAAAAGACAATAGCTTTAACATAATACCGTACCTATGTATGATATGTTATTTTCATTACATCCAAATTGACACGAACATGTTGTACGTTTTATTTGTAATTCCTGAAAATAAAAAGGTTCAATAAAATATATCAGAGAAGTACATACATATATAAATGAACAAAGAAATTAATAATTCTAACGATTTTTTTGTATTGTAAAAAATAGCCAGCAGGTGCAGTTTGCACTTGTTCAACTAAATGTAAAAACTATATTTGTTCAAAGTTCCACCAAAACCTCCAAAAAGCTTCAGATAAAGGAACTACAAAAGAGTGCGCTTTAAAAGTAATCTTGAAACAAATCTAAAGCACTAAGACTGAGCTTTTCTTTCTCGTATATCTGACAAACTTGAAAGAAGACAATAGAAAACAACTTGTGATGTGTGGCAGTTGCATTTTTATACCTAGCAAACGAACAAAATGAATAGAATCAGATGATTTATGGCCAAGTGCAATGCAAACACATTCACAATACAAAAATAAAATTTGGACCACAGTTTTAAAATCAAGCAATTAAATAAATACTTATTTTTTCACTCTTTGATAGTTTTGAAAACGCGTTGTCCCCGGTGACCGAAAATAATGTTGAACAGTTCAGCAGCTATTTAATCATCGGTCAGTTTTTTCATTAAATACCAAGTTATTCAAACGTATTAAAAATATTTTAAAACGTCCACAAAAGAGTTAGAAAATATTTCAATTTCGCCAAAAAATAATATCACGAGAGTTTTATTTTGAGCCCTGAGCTTGTGGAGATATTTAATTCAAAGAAAAATAAAATAATGGCATCCACCCATCCACCTCGTTGTATTTAATAAAACTTTCAAAACAGAAATGACAGGTGGATTAAAACAAAACTGATTTCATCGCAAACTCTTACAAAGTTAAGGTGCATTGCCAGGGTCCAATGCTATTTAAACTGGAGTATTAATAACATATAATAAAGATTTTAAAATATTTATCAAATTTCAGTGTTTTTATTAGCTGTTTTGGCATGAAAATGCCAACAGCTTTTAATTAATGTCTTTTGGATATAAAAGCAAAATAATTTATCACAGGTCAACGCACTCTTTGCAAGGAACAGAATATAAATTGTTAGTGACTCTGTAAAAACTCAAATATGTATCATGCAGCAAAGTAAATTAAAGCAATACCTATGTAGTTTGGTATCAATATAAACTGAGACATGAAAAAAACCATACCAAGGTAAAGTAAGTTAGTGATTTACAGTTACACGACTCGAGAAAGGAAACTTTTTGAAGAGTTTGTATAAAATTGTATCCTTGACGGTACACCTTAAGAAAAATATTTTGTGAAAATAATAATATTTATAAAAATAGGTAATGAAATTGATCAGTAATAATAATGAATAAAATAATTATTTATTTCTTCAAAATAATATAATTATAAGAAATTACCATTTCATCCGATTTGCCCATACTTTCTGTTGAAGTGCTGATTCTTTGACGATCTGTCGGATAGTGTAAGATCCAAATAGTTTGAGGCTATAAATATAAGACAACTTTAAATATATAGGCAACTATGTACATAGTATGCATAAATAATGTAAGTTTAAGCACTTGCATGCATTGAGATAATTGGTAATCATCAATCTAGAAACTTTACATCACAAAATCATATGTTCTGTCATACATAATGTTTAATTGACTATATACTCAATTATTTCATATTAAGATGCTATAAAAGTAAAAAGATTTATTCGTTAATAAACGCCTAGTACCTAGTCCAAATCTAAAACGCATGCCCACATTTTTTTAAATTGATTTTGCAGTAAATAGCTATTTACCCGTTGTTATAAAACCTGCTTTTAATACTTAAAGGAAGAAAAATAAAATTTTACTAAGGCTTACTCTAATAAACTTCATTCTATCCTTGGCTTCATTGTCCAATTGCTTTTGTATATCATCTGCATCGTCGCCAAGGGTGTTTGCTTTAGTGTTAGGCAGGTCTTGAGTAGTTTGCCCTAAAATTAAGGTCATTTTCACATAATGTTGAAAATAATTTCCTTAGCCCGGTTAGAGGAACCTCTAATGTGATTACGATCCGGCAATATTTGGTTGAGTAGAGTATATAAGTTTTACATCTTAGACTACAGTGAGATTTAACATCAGGCGGGATGTAGTCAGACGTAGGCATATAGATGTATTATGTGTTAAAAAAATTCAAAAACTTTTGTCTCTGCCAGCTAACGTATTGCACATGGCGTCGATGGTGATCCTAAATGTGAATCACCTAAAAAAGATATTTAAAAGCTTTATGCGTCATACTAATAGACATAAAATGGTGTATCTTTAGACCGTGGTATGATCATATTAGGCAAAAAAGACAGCAAATTATCCCTTTTTAACGCCCCATATGCAGCGTTGGAAACGAAATTTCATTACGATATTGAGTGTAGGTGTATTCAATGACAAAGAAGTTTAACGGCTATCTACTTAATATGAATATTTATAAACCTACTCATATGAGTTTCATTCATCAATAGAAAATCATCTCCATTATTGTTACTGAAGAAAATTGTGGACCAAAATAGGTTGGGCAAACTTTCATTGTTACACCCCTCCAAATCAATTTTAGATAGGATTGTGTGCGTGTCAACAACGTTATCCAAAATATTTCCTAAAGACGTGGCATCTGTCACGTAAACATGTTGTTTCGCTGAAATTTTCCTCTGAAGCCTATGAGAATATTTCCCCAAGAGGGGGAGTGTCGGTTACACTGAATTTGACAACAGTAGAATCAATTGTATTGTGTTTTTTTCAGCCTTCTCATAGTATATACAGGGTTTTTTGTAACGTGTTAAGGTTTTAATGATATCTTAAGTGAAAACTAAAAAAAACAGTTACTGCTCAACCGCTTTTGGAAAATAGTGAGTAAAAAGCAGATTTTGTTACACTTCAAGTAAGGGCTAAGGCTATGAGGCGAAGAACATTTAGTGTTGAACACTTGTGTGTTTAAAATAAGTAAGATATAAATATGGATCACCCTTAAAAGTACCATAGTAGTCTCAAGAGAGAGAGAGAGAGAGAGAGAGAGTTGTTAGTACCATAGAGTAACTAGTAACACTGCATAGTAAAGAAACCACAAAAGGAAGCTGTGATTTGAACGAGTAATTTTTCCAATTGAAATCAGCCGAATTAAATCATTTTACTACAAAAACAGATATTTTAATTTATCAAGAAGTTAAATAGTCTGTGGTTAGCTATTCATTCCAATCAGGTAGCGTTGATAGAAATATCGTATCAGAATTTTTCAATTAAGTTGTGATCGGTCACGTTGCATACTAAATAAGATCCTACTCGTACGTGAGAGCGTAAATAAAAAAAATGCGTATCGTAAGTCAGTTACATATATAAAACAAGTTCACGAATATATACATAATGTGTAACGAAGTCTATAAAACAAGTTCAGGAGAATTCACAATGCAATGAAATTTGATGCTTACAAATTAATAAACGCATTATTATTGTGTCTGTTGCATTGTATGGTTTATAACTCATAGTAAAAAATGAGTGGGTGCTCGCGGCTTCGCTCGCAACTCTTCGAAGTTAAACTTGCATCCCCTATTTCACCTCTTTAAAAAAGGCATTTCCAAAAATCCTTTCTTAGCGGACGCCTATGTCATAACATCTACCTTCATTTCAAATTTCAGCCCAATCCGTCCAGTGGTTTGGGATGTGCGTTGATAGATCACTACGAGTATATCAGTCAGTCAATCGATCAGTCAGTCACCTTTGAGTTTAATATATAAAGATAAAAAAAAATCTTTCATGATAGCATATAAGTCTTATAAAGAGCAATAGCAAGGTAGTGTATTCCACTTTCATACTTTACACTACCTTAATGCTAAAAACTATAATGACTCGTCGCTCCCCTGCGGTGTATCCAGCGGCAGCGTAAATAATAAAAAAATACTCTACTTTAATGTAGGCATTAGGTTCGTTTATAGAAGATAATCGGTTTTTGCATATTCCATGTTCAATTAATTCGTCTAAAGATATAATTTTTACATAAAAGGAGAAAATATAATCCTAATAAAAAGTAAGCGAGCCTGTGTAGAATTCCTAACATGTTTTGATACCAATTATAAGCATTGTTACTTTCCATTTCCAATTACCTGAATATCCAGGGGCTTGTACGCAGGTGAACAAAAAATAACAGACAAAAACATTTTTGATTCCCTCACGGAACATATTCTACAAGCTTAGCTCACGTTTTATATGGAATGGAGATAGCTACGAGCTTTCAATTCCTTTAAATTATTATTTGTTTGCATGTATTACAACGCGTTGGTAGCACATTTTATCTTATTTTATTCATAGTTCCGTTTTTTCCAACACCATTGTAGTTACGTCGTATTTTGACGTTGTCAGTAAATGCAACTGACGTTTCATAAAAATGCATAGATAATGTTCATAACACTCCAAAACTTCTTTTGAGCTCAGTAGAAGGACTTAAAAGTCACCTTAGAGAATTATCGAATGCAATATATGTACAGTAATCGGTAAAATTTGTAACTTATAAATAAATAAATAAAATAAAAGTTCTTTATTTTCAGGCACTAGACCCATATCAATGTTTCAGGCACTAGACCTATATCAATTTTTCTGGTACTAGACCCATATATATTTTGCCAAAATTTGCCTCTTCTCTTACCTCGTCACTTAGTAATTTATCCGGAATTTCTGTCTTCCAAATTGTGAAATTAGACATGAAGCCGCTAAAATAAGAAAATTGTAGTGGAAAATCTAGTAATTTTAGTAAAACTAGCATACGTTTTCCTTAGAATTTTGAGTAAGTTTGTCTTCTTTTTCTTCTTTGTATAAGAGTGGCCAACTAAGTTTCAGTAATTTAAAATAACACAGATTCGTATCCTAAAAAACATTTCTGCTGGAAATTTTAATGCAAATATGGGGTAAAGTTCATATTGATACAATTAAAGCATGAGCCGATTGGATTTAAAGGCTCACTGATTTTTAACTTAATAACTGTGAAGCTTTATGAACCATGAATAATTTCATAAAGTTTTACGCAGAAAATGCTTAACGTTGAGTAATTTTTTTTAATAGCTTTTATTTTATGATAGGGTTGAGTATCGTGGTGTGATGGTAGTATATTAAAGTTACATTTACTTGATAGGGTTCTGGTATAGAACATTTTACTAATTACACACAATAAAATAACTGAGCTATAATATAATAATTCGAAATAACAAATAAGAAAAATGTTTAACATAAATAAAATTATTTATCACAATTCCATTGTTAGTTGTTTCAGAAAATTCCCTGTGGTGTGGTAGTAACCGAGTGTCTGTCATAAAACAGGAATATTTATAGGTAACAAAAAATAAGAACACACATTTTAGGTCAATTTTTAGCCTGAAATGACAGTCGTTTTCCTTTGAGAATAATCCACATGCTGCTAATCTTGTATGCATAGGAAATTACTGCGAAATGAAGAGGTATTGCTAACACTTATTTATTAAAAGCGGGTTTGCGCCAATTGCGCCAAAAAAATGATTTTAATATTTTTTTCCGGTATGTGTTTTTTTTAAGGAATATACTAGTTATGACATTTGCACATGATCTATTGTACAATACAGTTACGATTAAAACAAACGAAAATTAATAAAAATTGAAACGTGCTAGCGAGTCAATCGAATATACTACCATATACCACGTTCCAATTATCGTTTGCGAATATACTCTTACGAGTGATTGGAATAATCCATTATGAATATTGCAAAAATGTACCTACCAAAAACGATAAGGTTCTCCTATTTTAAGACTGTCGTCTACATTGAAGGAATGGAGGTGCAAAATGAAAAATCCTGTATTTTCCAAGACATTATTGCGCCGTGAAGAAAGTATACAGAATTTAATATTGGATGCAAGCTCTCTCTTGCTTTGAGTCGTGGAAATACTCGCACATACTCGTACACGGAGCTAGGATTATTCGAAGGGGCAAGCAAAGGTACTATCAAAATAAAATGAATCTCTTTGTTTTTTAATGGGTAGTTCGTGTTTAAAACTAAATTAAATTGGTCAAATAAAACAAAACTAAATGTCAAATTAACTAAATAACCCACCCTTTAACGTTCCCGGTGCAAATGTGCCCATCAAGCTCGCTGCGTTTCCGCGCTGAATGACCATAGCTTGCCGTTGCACCAGAAACGATCCAGTGCGGGAGTCACCGGTCTTAACTCTATTTTAATACATTTAAATACCTTCAAATGACAGTGTGCAGAAATCAGAAGCCAGTGACAGTCACACTGGCTTCTGATTTGCGCAAAAAAATAGTCTAAATAAAATAAATTTTAATCACTGTTTTTCCGATAGCGATAAATTAAGCGAAACATCCTGAATTACAGCAGTGGTAAATATCATGATCGCGTGTTTGCATTTTTTGTGCATTCGTCACTAAGTAGAGATCAATGTAGATAGTCTCGCATGCTTTCTAAATTATTGCACTGATGTGTTTTATTTGCCGTTGCTTAAATGCATTTAAAAGGTTTTATTCAGTCTGCTTTAGTAACATGGTACAAGCAATACTTACAGTTGTGATTTTGGTGATTATAGTTGCAGAATCTGCAGTTATTATCAATCCTCGAGGTCCCACAGTAGTATTAGACTTCACAATCTGCATCAAAAACATAGTGGAGAAACATTTCAACGAACCTGGTGTGTTGATATTTGCAAATCACAACAACGCGTCGAGCTCCGTTTCCCGAATCAAAGCAGAATTGCTCACTAGAATACACCAAACTGCGACTTACACAGTCGAAATCAAGACTCCGGAACATGAAATAGATGTATGTGACAATTATGACGAAAAACTTGGGATTTTGCACCGAGATATCTTCGAACCGCGACCACTTGGTGCCTATTATATTATTATAGTAGATAGTTATTCAGATTTTCCACCCTTAGTCAGTAGACTATTGCGGACACGAAGCTGGGATCCAAGCGCAAAGTTTATTATTCTACTTTTCAATTTTGCAGCAAAAAAAGTAAACGAACTTCTAGTCGAAAAAATACTGAGTTGCTTTTTCAAATACAATGTTATCAACATAGCAGTGATTGTGCCGCACGAAAGCAACGTGCGGAACGCGATTATCTACGGCTGGCGGCCCTACGACCCACCCAATTTTTGTGGCTATTGCAACGAGACCGCGCACAACAGATTGTTCGTAGAAAATGCTTGTGAAAAGGGAACTTTGAAAAATAAAAACAGTATTTTTGGCGATCGTGTCCCAAGAAACATGGATGGTTGCGTACTGTACGTAATCGCTTTGGAGAGAGAGCCGTTTGTCAGCAGTAACCCAAATGATGCAAATATCGAAAAAGTCCTCACAAATGAAGTACTGAGACGCTACAATCTTAAAGCTAGTTACACGATCATCAATTCAAGTCGGGGTGAGAGGGAAGACGATGGTCAGTGGAATGGTGCTTTAAGACATTTGACCATGAAGAAGGGTCAGGTGTTACTTGGAGGTATTTTTCCGGATTTTGACGTGCATGAAGATTTTGAATGCAGTTTTCCATATCTAGCTGATTCTTACACTTGGGTGGTGCCGCGGGCTGACCCATCACATCCATGGATAGCTTTAGTAGTCATGTTTCAAAGATTCGTGTGGTATTCTGTAATTGGTGGTTTTATTACTTGCGCACTATTTTGGACATTATTAGGAGAAATAAGTCATGATACTACACGCAATAGATCATTCAGACATTGCTTTTTAAATGCATGGATATGTTCATTGGGATACTGTTCCTATTTGAGGCCTACCCAATCCAGTTTGCGACTATTTTTTGTATTTTTTAATATCTACTGTATGATGATCGTTACTGCATATCAAACTAAATTAATTGATGTTTTGAAAAATCCCCTTTTTGATTATCAAATTCAGACGATTGAAGAGTTAGTTGAGAGCGGGTTAAAGTTTGGTGGAATAGAGGAATTGCACGATTTATTTATCAACTCATCGGATCCCTTCGATAGTTATATTTACGACAACTGGATTGACGTGACCGATATCTACCAGGCCATTATAGATGTAACTGTCCATCGGAACTTCTCATTACTCTGCAGTCGTTTAGAACTAGCGCACGTCTCCGCTGTAGTACCAGATTTAAGTGATGATTTCGGAAATTTAAAATACTACACGTTTCAAATGAATATGTTCTCCGTACCCATGGAAATGGTCGCTTTGCGTGGATTTGGACTTATGTCGAAAATTTCGGAAGGATTGAGTTTGTTCAAACAGGCGGGAATAGGTGAAGCTATCAGACAAAATTTTGTCGCTTTAAGCAATAGACAGCGAGCTAGGTTGCTGCGTTTGTTGCACCAAGAGAAATATGATGTCAATTCTTTGTCGCTGAAACATCTCCAAGGAGGGTTCTTGGCCCTAGCTCTCGGGTATTTTACTGGAGCAATTGCGCTTTCTCTAGAAATAATTTCAAACTCTGAGTTTGTTCGACGCAAACTAGCCCGTTTCTCTGATAAATTTTCCCAGTCAATATTTAGACGTCGGTATATTTGAGGAGAGTTTGTCGTTGAAGTAGCAATTTTGTTTGAGTGCCCACCGAGATAAATCCTACTTTATGAGAAACTTATTTTATAAGCCATTTGTGTTTGATTGTTATCAATATTTGGGAGCGGGTATATTGAATAAATTGGGCATTTTTATTGAATTCGATCTGATATGTCGTCTAGCAATAAGTCTAGTCGAAGATACTAATAGTATAATATAAATACATAATTATATAGTACCGTTATACAGTTGAGGTTCCAAAGACTCGCACCAAGCGTTTTGCTTCGACTTTCATCGTGCGAACAGCCAAACTGTGGAACTCCTTGCCCGAATCTCTATTCCCCTTGAACTATAATTTGTCAGTCTTTAAGTCGAGAGTAAACCGGTTTCTTCTAGGCAAGCGCGCTACATCGTAGACTATAACATTGCTTACCATCAGGCAAAAAAAAAAAATGTTTCGCTATTATTTATATCTATACATATCTGTAAGTCGTAGATATTAATAGAATCATAAAAATCGCTATTGTTAGTAACTATATTTAATTAAAAAACGTTGTACTAACAAAACACTTTATTAATGTACACTGTACGCTTTATAATTATAACTATCAAACTTATTTAATTAATACTTAATTAAATTAAACTAAGTACATAATTTAATTGAATAAAAGTACATTATATACAGTCATTAAAATCTATTACACAAGTTTTTGGAGATTTAGTTTTATTTTTTTTTATTATAGAAGACTAGTACTAATTCTAAGATATTTTTATAACCTAAAATTATATTGCAGTTAATTATAAGATATCGTTAATTAATCTCAACTTTATTGATAAATAGAATGCAGTATTTCATCGAAAACTTAGTTTCATTGCAGCTATTTCAATAACAAGAACAATACTTACGAAAATAAACTTGTTAATAATTACTATTTGAGTAAGAAAGAGACACAAGACATTAAATATAGATTTTTTTGTTGTAAAAAAGATTTGAATCGGTCGATTTTATTACAGAACATTGCAATAAATTATTAATGTGTATTAAAGTAATGTAATATTATTTAAGAAACACGTGTTTTCAAAAAGAGGTATTATGTGGTATTGCGAGCAACTAGAAAAACATGTACATAGATAGGTACTATGATTTTTCAGGGAATGTAAATAGATAGGTACTATGATATTTCATCTTTTTAATTTTTTGAAGATAACTGAATAAATTCATTAAGTAAGTATCTTAACAAAGGGTTTTATTTCATTTTCTCTTTTATTTACTTATCACGTCAGAAGCAAAAATAATAATGATTTATTTTCCATTATAAAAGAAATAATTTTCTTTTCCTCTAATCTAGATTCAATAATCACGCTACCAAATAAAAGCTTGCTTTAATATTTTTATGTTCTTTCACACAGGGTTTACGAAAACTGAAATCAAAAGTAGGATAATTTTGGTTTAAACTTTAACTACAACAGAACAAAATTTTACGCTTTCCAACTTAAATATATTATTTATAGTCACTTCATGAACTACTACGTACAATTAAAAAGTTGTATCACTCACAAAACTTCGTTTCTGTCTCTTCCATCGCCGGGAAGAGATCGCTCAATGCGATAAGGTTGCCTAATGTACTTGGTTAAGTTAAATTGTTTTATGTATATAACCTCGTGACGTTATATTGTAAGGTACATTGCAATGCATTGTATTCCTCTTATCTTTTCTCTTCCTATAATATTCTATAACTTTTCGCCTTCCAAATGTTGTACGTTATAATACGAGTGGTCCGGGAATCTTTCCAGTTCTATATAGTCCATTTCAGTGCAGAGTAGTCTTTCAAGCATAGACACGACTTCCTTGAAGTCTGGCCTTGAAGTCGGGTCTGCTTCCCAGCAGTAATACATGATGTTGTAGAGCTCTCGACGGCAGTGCTCCGGCTTTTCCAGGCGGTGACCTTCTCGGACCTGGAAAATGTGGAAAAATGTTTAAATTAGCAAGAGATTGATATGATATGGATGGTACGATATGATATGATTAAAACCTACTTTGTAGTTTCACATAGAATAATAAGGTAAGCTGTCTCTTTTTTCATAGTTTTAGGATTTAGTTGAATTCAAGGGCAAAATTCAGTCATATTCCAAAGCGTGGTTTAACCACCAGTCCAGAACTTTGAAAAACCAACTGTGTTTTTGTGAAATAGCCTAAATAAAACATATGTAATATTATTATGTTTTAATTAAATCAGTGACAATACTACATATGTATATTATACTTATTATACGAAATTGAAAACAATGTAGACATTTTTGTCTATTTAAACTCTGCGTTCTGGGCAATGTTTCGTTAAAAATATCAAATATTTATTCATCAAAATAATATTCTAGTAAGCCTACGGACTGTTTGCCTTAGGCTAAAACTAATATGACATTTAAAATATAACAAAATATTTTTTTAGTTCAATGTTATGTATTCTTAAACTTTTGATCAAAACATAAAGTATATTTATTAGGTATCTCATTTATATTTAATATGAATAGATATTTAAGAACCGCCCAGTTTTCATAAGATTAGAATATTTTATTGAAGTTGTTGAATAAGTACTATGTATTGTGAATGTGGCTCGGTAGAGAAACCTTACAGTGTCGAGGGAACTGACTACTAGAAATATCTGTCCATTAGAAGTACCCTAATAAGTTATTCTATAGGGAAGTCATCATCATCATTATCATCATGACACGTCAGCCCGTGTTCAACCACTGCTGAGTATAGGCCTGCTCTCCAACGTGCCACATAGAATTAATAAAATAAAGTCAATAGGGGAGTCATGACCTCCGGTAATGAAGAATGCAGCTCAAAGAGGAGGAAACTACATATTAAATTTTCTTGGTTAAGGAAGTGCTCGATAGTTTTCCAATACAATTCTTTCATATTCACATTTGGAATCTGACCATTTCATAACTTGAACTTTATTGTGCAAAAACTCAGCTGAACATCTGCAAATAGGTTCGTCGAATAAAAACGCCTTTCGAGCGCCAGACGGTCTCGGTAAAAGCCTTTCTTTAATGAAAATAAAATTGACGCCTATTTGTATTCTGTGAGCAACCGCGGAACTGGACCATAGAACTATATTCTGAGCTAAAACCACTTATTGTGTTAGGCGTTAACGAAATAAAGCCTATCTCTAAGTCATTTCCCGGAAGTACTTCAGTATACGAGACCCGTTTTTGGAATTTTCACAACCACATATTATATAACGTTCTTTTAGCATAAAAATCGGCATTTTTTTAAAAATTATGGTATCGAGATATGTCAAAATTTGGATTTTCTTGTGTCTTGTTTTAGAATTGAACATAAATCCGTAAATTATTAAATGCCTTAAAAATACTTGCGGTTTGTTAAAGTTTCGTTTAAGTTTAAGAACTGGTTATTTTTAAATTGTTTAAAACTAATTTAATACGTGTATTTCAAATACACTACCCATAAGTTGAAACATGATTACCAACGGAACGGAACCCAACGGAAGACCAGCGCTGGTTGCTTCCATACAACCAGCATTATGCTGAGTTGGGGCGGTGTTGTGGCAGAAAAACAAACATAAAGTTTGTTTTTTTATGTTTTTACTCCTGTGTGTTTTTAAAATCTGTCACAATAAATGTTTTCTTTCTTTCTTTCTTTCTTTCTGATAAGTTATCAAATTACAAATTGGAATAACTCCGTACACTAATTAGAAAATTATTTGCAATATATATTTTACGCAATGTTTTTAAAATGAAAATAAAGGTTAGTTATTGTCTCTCTGGCGGAATTATTTTAGGGACAGGTCTCCTCAATGAAAATAAAATTAGGTCTAAAATGTAATAAAAAAATGTATTTATTTAAAATTGATTTGATGATTCGAAAACGACGCGTTTAGCACTTTTAGAGAAATGTCTTTTAGCTAATTTTACCGTCTTTCGCTAGCGATGACCCCTTTATAACCTCTAAAGAACTAAAAAATAATAATTAATAGGTTTCTAAAACTTTGTGGAACAGAGAGTAGACCACAATAATTGAAAACCTGAATTAAATTGCCAAAACCTAATCAAAAGCAATTTTCATTATTTTCGAAGAATGATATAGTGTCTTGAAAAGAGATAAAATTGCCTACTTTTTTTATTAAAATATTGAATCAGGCGTTACTTTGCGGAAATAAATTGCAAATGAAACTCTGGACGAATATGTAGTGTTTTAAAAAAAAATGATATTTTTCGAAGAAGAAAAAAATCGCTGTTAGCGATAAGGCCGCCAGTTGTGGCACTATTGTTTAAGTCTTTTGTGTTTCTGTTTGTTTTTTTCTGTGTGTGTTACAATCAGGAGTTTTATCTATCTATCTTCATTTCTCCAGAGTTTAATTTACTTTTTTACTGTCCAATATCGGCGAGGTAAAATCAAAGTGTTACCAAAATTCTTCAAAGTTATCTCAGTCTTAAGATTTAATAAATTTTATTTTTGTAGGTACCTTTCTCATGACGTCTCCTGCAGAAAGTCCAGGGTAGGGCGTAGAGCCTAGAGTCACGATCTCCCAGAGCAAGACACCGAAACTCCAGATGTCTGACTTGACGCTGAATATGTCGTCGTACAGAGATTCTGGTGCCATCCATCTGAAATACAAAATTATTGTTAAAAAAAAAATACATTTATTGGGAACCGAAACAAGAGATACAGAATACAAGATATAAACAAGTAGGTTTCAACACACGTTTCATGTCACAATCCGGCCCCAACTCAGCATGTGCTGGATGCAAGCATCCAACGCTGGTCTTCCGTTGGAACCGGCAGGTGACGTCACGAACGTGACGAAAAGTATATATAATAAAGAGTGATTTGAACACAATAAAAATGTACAACATGTAGCAAACGTAGACAAACAAATAAACCATAGTACAAACATATAACACATAACAGACGGCGTAAAATATACATTAAATAATAGAACAACAAATAAAATGAAAGTATGGAGGTACATTAAAAATATAACATTAACAATAAATAAATTAAACGGCACTAGTGTCGTTCTTAAGCGGCGCTTGCATCGTTTGATGGTCAAAAATAAATGTCTTTAACTTTAACTTAAATCTAAATATACTTTGCGAGTTCCGAATCGGCGGAGGGATGTTATTCCAACATCTGGTTGCCGCATAGCGGAAGCTACCCCTGAACGCCGCCGTGCCGTGATTAGTACCTAGTATAAATATATATATATATATATTATGTAGGTACATAAGACCGCATTAGATGCAAAACATAGAGTAAGCCTATACCCGTACTTGAATATATATTATAATTTACATGTCAACTATGCAAATTGTAAATAAGGTGTAAATAGCATTTGCTTGATAAATACATAAAAAAACAGTTTTAAAACACTTAAAAAACTCATACAAATTTGGTGCATAGTTCTAAAGATCTAAGTATATAAGGGGACAGACCGGGGGCCGCTTCTCACACAGAGACACGCCACTGCCGCCTTCAGAGGTAGCTTTCGTTATGGGGCCTCCAAATGTTGGAACAACATCCCGCCTCCGATAAGGAACCTGCGTACTTTGTATACCTTCAGACTAAAATTAAAGAATTTTATTTTTGAGTATCAAAATCGAGAAGCCCTTTTCAGAAATGACACCAGCGCAATTTAATACTGACGTTCAATTCTATATATTTACGATTCGTTTTGCAGTACCTACATAAGTTTTTGTCCATAAGTATACAAGGTGTAACAGAAGGGTGTGACAATATTAAAGAGTATGCATATATATCATGTAAGGAGTCATATACCAAAATATGAAAAATTAAATCGCATATTTTTTTTACCATACAAAAATTAGATAATATTTTTCACTTGATTTCGTGGCAGCCCTAGCGAGTGATCACTGACCGAACGAAACCGAAATAAGCACACATTATTTCATCCCGTTCTAGCATTAGTTTTAACGCAACGTATTCTCTCTCTCTCGCGCTCTCAGAGAGACACCGCCGCGCCGTGTCATTTGATAGCGTCAAAAGTCAATGAACGCTCAAAATGATAAGATGTAGGGTTGCAAGTCTTAAAGTTTTAATGTAAGTTCAACTTATGATTACTCGAAATCTATGACACTTAGAATTCTGAAACCTAGTGGGCTGTATTCTATATATACATAGGTATGTATAGTATAAGTATTGTCACACCCTTCTGTTACACCTTGTATATTTTATTCTGTATATATCAGTATTTTATATGTATTAGTGTAGCCATAGCTCTTATGTAATATCTGTAGCGCGCATCCCAAACGTTAGCCCCGCGCCCCGTCCCCCCGCTAGAGAGCGCATGCGACGCTCCGAGAGAATTAAAGTAAAACAGTCGCACGGAAACTAAGGAGCGCGCCGCCTGCGCTCTCCGCGGCTCGCAGTAATATTATATTTTGTACCTAAATCTTTGTGCCTATGAAACGCACGGACTGTACTGTATTGTTTATTGAGACGCTTCCAAAAATAAATGTTTGTAGTGGGACCCGGTGTCTTTTCTTTTCTTATCATCGACGCCCCGCTATATATCTTTTTATTAATTTTATTTCATTTCTTCCACTACCAGTGTTCCTCTTTGTATACGTCCTTTGTTTGTTTGCCTGCCTTCTTGTACGTGCGTGACGTCACAGCCAGCCCCAACGGAAGACCAGCGCTGGTTGCTTCCATACAACCAGCATTATGCTGAGTTGGGGCTGTGTTGTGGCAGATTTTATGTTTGTTTTTTTATGTTTTTACTCTTTTTTTTTTTTTTTTTTTTTAACTTGAACGGGTTTGCACTTGACCATAGTTTACCTGATAGCAAGTAAGGCTATGGCCTAAGATCAACTCCTGTGTGTTTTTAAAATCTGTCACAATAAATGTTTTCTTTCTTTTCTTTCTTTCTTCTTTTCTTTCAGACAGCGGGAGTCGACTTTGTTTTATACGTTGCAGTGTAATGATGTGTGTAAGCAGTAAAAGGTTTAAAAAAAGCCTATAAAAATACGTTACAGTAAACAACCACACATTTTTTCTTTTATAATAAGCTAAGCCAAACTAAGTCTAACATATTTTTTACAATCTTTGTAACTAAAGTGAGTTAGTAAGGGTAATCCTAGAGCTTCGATCAGCTTTTATTATTTAAAGCGATACATTTCAGTCATAAATTATTGTAACGATGGCATAAATCTGAATCTGTTTAATGATATTATACCTACTGAAGTATTTTTATGATGCCTTTGATACTTTCGTGTAAATGACGGTTTTCGTGTCATAGTATCTGGTTTTAAATGGCAGTTGTAAGCTTGGTAAAATAAGACCGCATTTATATGACAAATTTACCTTAGGTATTTATTGAAACATGAAAATGTTGCTTCTTATACTACTACTTAAATTATGTTTAATAGTTTTTCTTTAAAAATCTTTTAATAACGATATTTGCCCCGTTAGCTTAGTTGGTAGTGTCTCTGCCTTCTAAACTAGGGTTGCGGGTTCGATTCCCGCAAAACACAAGTAATATGAATTTTTAAAATTTGTAATTTTTGTGGTGAGTCTGGTCGTTTCTATGTATTTACCAAAGAAAAGTATATAAGTCCTAGTATATTCGTTATCTAGTACCCACGACACAAGCGTTTGCTTAGTGTGGTGCTAGATGGTGTGTGATGTCCCGGAATATTTATTTATTAATATTTATTTATTCTTACCTTATGGGCAGTCGTCCGTCACTCTTTCTCTCATACACATGAGTCCCCGCTACGTCTCTCGCGAACCCAAAGTCTGCTACTTTACAGGTCCTTTCTTCAGTGATGAGAACGTTTCTTGCTGCCAAATCTCGGTGGATTATCTGAGGAATAAATAAACTCAGTTTATTTACAATAATAAAACATTAAAACAAGGGGAAAAAACTATAAATACCTATTTCTTCTAAATACATCATAAAAAGGGCGCTTAAAAACAGTTGAAATTAATGTAAGTAATATAAACATTGGTTTATTTGTATATACTTAATTTGTTTTATTATGGAACCACCCACCAGATAATATATTATATAATTTTCATTATCATTCAAATTCGGTGTCCTAATTAGTATTTTACCCTGTTTTAAGATATTGTGAACAAGCTAATTAATATTTAAATTAAGTTTTAGGAATCCAAAAATTTCTTAGAAAAACAAGATTCTAGCACATTTTCAGAGTAACTAAACACGTAAGTACACGTGACTTTAACAACAAGATTCTCTCAATATTTTCATTATACTGAGTAACTTTGCTGAAAGAATTTTCGCGAACCGAGCTCGCTTGTTTATAAGAGAAATTGCCGGCTACGGAGCAAGGCTTGCCAATTTAGTTTCCTTGGAAATTTCCTTACATTTTGGTCAATGAATACTCAAGAAAGTAAAAAACAGAAATAAAAGCAAAAAAATATCTGTAAAATTAAATATCATAATGGCTTTTTGGAATCTTAAAAGTAAAATCTTTTTCTTCTTATCGATTCAACGATCATCCTAGTATGATCACATTCATTTATGACGTTGGATTATTTGAGAAAAGAACAAAATTTTTCTAACACACTATTGCTCAGAGGTTAACTGAAAAAGTTTCGACCAGATCAACAAAAGAGACGACAAAACCATTAAATCACTCACCCCTTTAGAGCTAAGAAAGTCCATGCCTCTCGCCACTTGGAAGGCGAAGTGTGTGAGGTCTCTCGAAGTGAGAAACTGGCTCCCTCCGTGGGTGTTTCCGTAATGACGCTCAGCTCGAGAGTTTCTCAGGAACTGCTGGAGTTTGCCTAGACTCACGAACTCCATGATTACTAGGGTGGGCTCCTGGAGAGAAGTGATTTTAATTAGTATAAAATATTTCAGAATACCTATCACAAAGCGCTATCTGGCCCCATATTAAACTTACGCTTGTATCATGGGTACTAGATAACTGATATAATACAATATATATTGAGATTAACTCATAGAATTCGGCGTATTTTTATTCCGAGTTTACACGATTAGGTTATACACTAACGGTACACCACTATTATGTAAACATTCATTTCTTTGTATACTGAAGTAGCTTAGTTATTTTTAACTAAATAATTATATGAGACTTTATTTAAATCTTTTAAAGAAATATAAACCAAACATATGCGTTTAATATTAATACGCTCAGGTATAATCAATATCAACTGTTTATTGAATCAAAACAATCATTATAGTATTTATAGCAACAATAGAAGTCTCCCTAACTCAACCGTAATGAGGGTCTATCAATAAATAATTCATTACAAGCTATGAATAACGATACTATAGAAAAGTAACTCTATACAAATATGGCGTCGAACATGCTTGTAAACTTCATCTCTCTCCTACACACCACTTGCACACAAGCTATCTCATTATTGGTCACATGGCCAGCAGGGCAAGCACGGCACGGAGACAAATAGTCTTTTCCACCATTTTATCCACTTTGTGTATGGTGACAGGTGAATAAAATGGTGGAAAGAACATTTGTACCGGTGCCGTGCTAGTCCTGCAGAAAAAGAGTAATGTCATTTATACAATGTTATATAATTATTTAACGTTTTATTTTTGCTTTACATTGATTTATTTATTTTTGTTATTTTTATACAGAAAAACATTATTTTTATGAATGGTCGCTATAGTGATTTTAAATCCCGCTAGAGAACGACTTTCACCGAGTTGGTTATTAGATGAAACATTTATAGGGTCCACCAACACAATTGCGGAATTGAATTCTTTTTCATAGATTCTTTGGGCCAGTTAAATTTCTATGATATTCTAGTTCAATGATTAAGACGTGACTGACCTTTTCAGTACAGCAAGCTATCAAACGGACGACATTCGGATGCGTCTCGAGACTCTTCATAACAGTTAATTCTTGAATTAAATCCGTCTTCTCTTTTTCCGAAGCGTTTTCTTTGAGAGTTTTCACAGCTACTGTTGTTTCGCCTTTGTTGCCTGGAACAGAAATGCGGAAAATGTTGTTATGGTTTATTCTTTATTAAAATTGCAAAGGTTTGGTTAAACTTTTTTAAATGTATAAGGTACATTTTGTGCTTGAGTACTTTAGAGTTTTCAAACTTTCTCATATTACTGTACAAAGGTCCCTTATAATTTGTACTAAAAACTAAATAATGAGCTCACTCTAATATCTAACTGATATATTACTTTCTAAAGAAACTGTGTGACAATGTAGGAAAATACGTAAATGCTTTATATCCTCTTCGCGCTTAAACGGCTTAGCCGAATTTTATATAATGAAGATGGATAAAAACACAGGCCCCTTTTATCCTGTATTACATTATCAATATTAACGCTGCCAGACCTTACTATTAAACTAATAATATGTAAAGGCCCATTTCTCGTCATATCAGGTGTCCATAGTACATCGATATGAGTGCTTGTTAGACATATTCTGACAGCACAAGTGGCGCCATCAGCCGCTCAGTCTGAAGTGTATGGAAATGGGTGTGGATTTTCGCGCCTGGCAGTTAGTAGACCGTAGCCTAGTGGTTAAGGCGATCTGACGGTAGCAGAAATATGCAGGTTCGAATCCTGCCGGTCGTGATTATTTTCGCTCATTTTCCAATAAAAGTTTAATTTAAAACAACCATAGTGCAGGTTAGCACTTAATAAATTAACTCATAATAATATGTTGACTTTTTTATCGAATGAGAGTAGCCAACTCTGATGTAGAGAGTTTGTCGAGCCGCCCTAAGGGCCTCTGACATGGCTTAACGACTGCCATAATATGGGAAACAGCCGGGACCAACATTTTAAAGTGTGATAATATGTTATAAAAATATAAAAAGCTTTTCTAGAGATTTTTAAGTGCCCTCTCTATCATTTTCTAATAGTAAGAAGTAGTTTTATAAGGGATACAACTAAATATACTACATTTATTTATTTTGAGACAAAAAATATAGTACGAACACAGTTAACAGAGCATAACATTAAATGCAACAAAGACAAATTATAATATCATAGTAAATAAAGGTTCTAGGCTTTATTTACAATAATAAAATACAAAAACAAGGGAAGAAAAACTAAACATACTACTTCTAACTACTACAAAAAAGGGGGACTTAGAAAATCTTTAGAAAAGCCTAAAAATAAATAAATTGTAAATAAATGTATTTTTATAAATCACAAGTTTTAATAAATGTGGTGGGCCAAACTTGTCACTGCAAACTTGTATCTAACCAAGTTAGAAGCTAAGTTATTAACTGCATCGGCATCTCATTAAACTTGTAGACAGTTTTGGCAGTTTTAGTGCAGTTTCTGTGACCATCTTTGTAGATATACGTAGAACCTTACTCATCAGTTAATTTATTTAGAGCATGCTGAATTCAGCCATGCATGCGTCCTTGAAATTTAAAAACATGTGGTGTCTGTACGCGGGAAAAAAGAGACATCTCTCTGTATATGTATATTACAATCTCAAATACAATATGTATGTGGACAGTTTATCAAGAAGTTAAATCTTTATTTGCATACCTAAAATTTGTGTCACTAAATTTCATTGCTTTTGAGTTTGCCACGATTGAAAATAAAGTGTGGTGTCTCTTATCTCCTGATTGTATAGATCTTAGATAACTCTATTCTTCTAAGGTTACAGATTGTAATAGATGTGTATTAGTAATTTTAGAGATCTGAGATTAAAAAAAAATCTGAGATACAAAACTTTAGTGCTCGCTTAAAAGCTGATAACGTTTAATATGTTATAATAGGATAGATTTTATACAGTTTTTCAATTCAATTGTTACAAGTTATCATGACTTATTCCTAAATTTTTCTTATTATATCCCAGTCTCGAGTAAAATTATTACAAGTTAAATTACGGGCACTGTTTAAGATTCTCTTCTACAACAAAAAAAAAGACATAGTAAACTATATTGGCAATAAGATAGAACCTTAGATTGTTCTGGCATTAAACCGTTATTAACTTCAGTTTTTACGAGCCGAAACCATAAATTTCTAAGCACCTTAGATTTTTATAGTTTAGACGATAAATTAAATCTAATTTCACCATCGAAATACCCTAGTTGTTATAACTTTTAGTTACGTGGGTAAATTAAAATTCATTCACAACACACTCTTTGATTATGAGTTAATTTATTAAGTGCTAAATTAATTATTAATTATTTTCGCTCATTTTCCAGTAAAAGTATAACACTCTTTGATGTTATTTGTAAAATGTACACAATATGTTTGTATCGTGTATTGTACATTAATTTCGGAAAATTTACTTTGTAAGAATATAGAGAAGGATAATCCCTATTCTAAAATTGTAATCAGATTTCAAGCATTAAATTTAATAACGTGATACTGACTCATTTTCAGTAAATCCGTAACCATTTATTCAAATTTCTCAATCCATAAAGATGAAACAGTAAAATAAATTTGCTTATTTCAGTTTGAAGCAAGGTTGTACAATGTTATAATATATTATTTTTGTTTCGAATGCCATGAAGTCGATCACGAAACGACTTGAAATTTACTTAAAAATCAAGAGCCTACATTAAATATGGCCATATATATATATATATATATATATACATACATACATAAATAATATAAATGTACATATACATTTAAAAACTCAATGAAAAAAGAATACTTAAGTGAGAAATAAACATGTGGACGAAAATAATCATGTACACAAAACATTAATTCGAATTGAGAACTTCCTATTTTGAAGTCAGTTAAAAAGAATAGGTACAGGGCTGGTACAGGGCCTCGTAGCTGAAGGTACCTTTTGAATTGTAAAGATATCACAATTTCCGAAGTTCTACAATTTTATAAGTCAAAAAATACCAAACTCGATGTAAGTTTGGTATTTTTTGACTTATAAGCTTTACCGGTCCAATAATCACTCTGAATAAAAATTGAACACTAAAAGAATCCTTTGTAAGCAACCCATTTTATTCCTTGAAGGAATTTATGACAATGCCGATAATAGAATCTCCATTTCTTGAAAATTAGAGATCATTTATATATAGGTATTAACAGATATTTTAATTTAAATGTAAAAACTTATAAAGTAATTAGTATTTTGAGGAGTAATAAATTAATATTTAAGGATAATATGTAAGCTGACTTGCCCCACAGAGAAATTAACCACTACGTTATAACTTGCCCTATGTGACGTGATGTCATAAGATGATAAAAATGTTGGTGCCTTATTACAAAACGTGGTTTAAATATTAGTCTAGAACAAGTCCGTTTTCGGTTTTCGAAAATTGTCTGTCTACTGTCATATTTATCAAACTGTCAAAATGTACCTACAAATGTTAAATCAAAGTTCCAATATGAAGTTGACATTTTGATTGCTTGTAAGTGATGTCTGAACAACAAGAACCCACGACATTGGCAAAATTGCGGCCATACCGCAGAGGCCACAACCAAGGTTAGAATATAATAGAACAAAAACCCACTTTTTATTTTCAAAGTTCTGATGACGAAAACCTCAGTTTTCCGAAACTTGTCGAGCTAACTTTTCGACATAATTATTGAAGTAAGTGCTATTATAGCTAAATTTAATCATGCCTTACGGGAACTATAATACAATGATCCTGGACTAATTATTAAATCGCGTTTTGTAATAAGACGATTTATCTTTTATCTTTATCGTTATATTGTAACAGATTCCACGTACCATCGATATCAATGGCCTGAGCTCGCCACACTTGTCCGAAAGCCCCCTCGCCCACAATGTTGAAGATCCTGAGCCGATGCCGAGGAAACTCCCACTCGTCGACCGGCTGCTCTTTAGATATTGAAGTCTCGTCGGCTAACTGGAAAGGAAAAATTAAGGATTAAGAGTTGGCATGTAGCATTTTTTAATATTGGATATTGTAAATGTAATATGGAATTAACATGTCATATTATGAGTAATATTATTAGATATAAAGTATTTAAAATTAAACTGAAGATGGCTCGTTCAACAAAGTTTTTATAATATTGACGAGAAGTTGTACCTGAGTTTAAATGGTAGGCATAGCGTAAAATAATTGTTTACATAGTATGGCAATTGATGACATATGATTGTTTGTTTGTCTGTTTTGATCTGATAAGTTATTTGGAAGTAATTTTCTTTCAAGTGGGTTGGGATGCTGTTATGTATACCGTACAAATATAAGACTACTGAATGTTATTTTTCATTTATTCTTCTTACATAATAATATGCCTTATCTGTATTTAAGATGGCCTATCTATCGCGCTTATATTGCGAGAAACAACTATTTTGAGGTACACGTGTAAAGGAAAAATCGTATCGCCGTAAAACGATTGACTGGACAAATTTTGATCCGTTTCAATAAATATAATTGAGGATAAAGATGTAGGATTTTTTTTGTTATAGTGCCATAACGAAATAAATATTAGTTATATTACATTGTGTTTTTTTCTGAGAAAAACAATGTTGTGGTTAATTTTATTCTCATATAGAATGGAATAGAATATAACTTTAATGTACACCATGAAAACACAAAAATTACAAAACAGAAATTAACATACTTAAATTAAAGTGTTGCACATTGGGCGGCCTTATCGCCTATATATTGCTCATATCTAACACATTCTGTATTTAAAACGTTATTGGATAATTATTATGATTTTAAAATGTTATAAATACATAACTCATAATAATATAATATGGCTTTAGTTACATAGCATACTTGTTAATGACGAAATATTTCAGGCAACATTACTTAGCCCTTGCCTATACAAATAGTTGATATTATATTTACAACTTACACAAACAAATATCCTACGGGAAACAAATAACTTATATGTAGAAACATATATTTCATCATGTTTGATGGAAGCCTAATTACTTACACGAGCGACGTAAATAATAAATTTACATTGGCCACCTTTGATTTGAGCTAAGAATAATACGTAAGTAAGCCTGTGATTTAAAAGTGACCTAGAAATGTCGAAATTTTGGTAAAAGTATCCTATTCAATATTAAGTCGATTTATCAGAATGAAACTAAACCTATCAGATGAAATAACGTAACGTAAAAATTGGTTCGCAAAATAATTTTTCTGATAAATAATGTGTTAAGGTATGGAAACTTTTTGTCTGTAACCTAATCTCTCTCTTGAGTCGTATTTCCTCATGAGGGTTGTGTCTTGACTCCCCCGCAGAATAAATTCGTAAGGGGAGTTCTCTTGGATGATACATCGTCATGGGCGCCCAGATCCTTCCACGAAAGACACAATATGTCCTCGGATATTGTAACCTTAGCATAAGTAAAATGATTGCAGTAATTCAATTTAGCAGACTTACATAATATTGTATGTTTGGACTGAATTTTTCTAGATTTTTTTACTATGGATTGCTTTTTAAATGTACTTAAGCCAATGTTATGTGCTAGTTACCGTGTACTTTTAATTATTTACATTCTCATCGTTATATTTAGTACCTACCCTACACAAGACGTAATATTATAAATAAGCCTCACAATTGGGAGAAGACACTGGCCTTGCCTGGCCTAACACAGTCTCACTACTAGCACAAGGCCGGAAGTTTCACGAAATTTATTGTTACCTGTTTTATTATGTCAATAAATATTTTTGTATTGTTTTTTTTAATTATAGTTACTATCCATTTATAATATTAGTGAGATAATTTATATAAAAATATATAAGTATTATATCCATTATCTAGTACCAACGACATAAGCGTTTGCTTAGTGTGGGGCTAGATGGCGCTGTGTATATTGTCCCTATTTATTTATGTAGTATATGCACATATGTATCTGATATCTTTATTGACCTGTACCAGTTGTCCGTATAAATTCGTAAGATTACATAGTCATCCAGTCTTAGTCATTAGTCATAACGGTTGACAAACTTATAATGCACATGTTTAGTGGATTCCACGCATAGTATGTAAATTCATTATGGAGCCTAGAATTTATAGTGAAGATAGCGTCCATGGACATACGTAAATTTAAACATAGATCAGAATAAATGTGGTCGTGAGCTTGTGAGAAACTACTGTAATATATATAAATCTAGTTGACCAGAGAGAACTTAAGGCCACATAATCTTATATATAAAAATGAATTGCAAAATGTGTTGGTAAGCGTATAACTCAACAACGCCTGGACCGATTTGGCCATTTTTTTTATATTCGTTGAAGTTCAAGGATGGTCTTTACGGCGAGAAATCTTCGAAAAAAAAAACTAATGAGTAAAGCTTTGATTTCCTAGGAAAGCGGTGCCTTCATATAGCGGCCGTAATACAGCGGTGAATGACGTCACTAAAACGTTGTCTATGTAACGAAATGGCGCGGTTTCCTGGAGAGCGGTAACTTGCACCGTAATTTACATTATTTATTTTTGCGTCCGTAATATCACGGCCGCTATACGAAGGCACCGCTTTCCTAGGAAACCAAAGCTTAAAAGAGTCAACAGACAGGACGAAGTCTGTCGGGTCCGCTCCTCCTCCTCTAGGCGATAGCTCAATGCTGAGCATCGTGATGACCCTGACCAAAATTATGGACCATTAGACGCCATTTGTCACGATCGGTAGCTTCGTGTATGGCAGCACTTGCTTTGGCGCCAATGTGTTCAGCCACCTGATCGGACCATCTTGTAGGGCTTCGACCTCTGGATCTCGTTCCTGCCATTTTTCCAGTCACTATGAGCTTCTCCAAATTGTCCGCTGGTTACCGTGCGATATGCCCAAAGTACTGTAGTACTCGCTTCAGACATACGGCGGACATGCGTTGCTTTATGTTAAGCTCTTTTAGGATGGAAGCATTTGTCCGAAACGCCGAAACGTCGGGTCCGCTAGTTGTAGATAAATGCGAGCACCTTAACAATAGTTCCTGAATAAGTTCTGTACACCGGAATCTTCTGATGATTAATATTTCCGTGGCTCTTTGGAATGGGTTCCTATATAAAGTTAGGGATATTTTTGGCTACACACTCATATTTGAAAGGTCATTTGAAACCGATCTCTATCTATACCTACAGTAGTATTGTTTTCATACGGTAAGTATATCATCAAAATATATAAAATAAATTTTATTATTGTTATTTCAAGGAAACTGTTTTTCCTAAACAAGAACATTGTGATACATTTTTTTTCGTTTCTTTCGTGTGTTAATGAATGTTTAAACAAACCTCAATTGGTTCTGACTAGAGGATTGTGACATGAAACTTGTATCTGAATAACTTCGTGTCTCAATAATTATCTTTAATTATTTATTGTTTAAAAGGCTGTACCTGTAAATGGCCATTATCCCAGGACTCGTATCTGTTGGAGTAGGCTCTGGGTCGGTCCCACATATTAAGCGAGGCGTCTTGAAGGACGATGCCACTCGAGTCTTTGCTCTGTGGACAATGTCAGCTGTTTACTTATTTATTGAATGAGTTGAGGTGAAGTTACTATTACCTATATGGCCGATTACCAATGAATAATATCACTAAGGGTTAAATGTATATATCAAATGTTTTATATGTGTTTGAAACGATGTATAAACTTTTTTGTCAGAGGCGCTCAAACTTTCATTATTGATCCTGTAAAGCCTGCATGCAAATAGTAGTTGTACGTTGTAAAAATTGTACGCTGAAATTCCTAGTTTTGAACTTTTGGCATGGAAAATAGTCACTAAGATAGGGGTTTATCAAAATATCACAAAAAGTCTGATATATTGAAAACCGTAAGGCTTTTACTGCAGTTAACTTGTGTCAATTTGGTTCGCTTTGTTCCTTCCCTACCTCTGGTTTAGTATTCTCTACTCTTTTGGGAACACCCTGTATACGCACATAACATACATATGTACATAGCCAAGATTCGCTTGTGCTAGATACGCCTAGAAGGACTATAAATCAGTAGTAACTACTTGATAGCGACTATTATTGGAAAGATACTTTAGATTTGAATGAAATGGGAATTACGTTATGAGATGGGATAAGAGCCAAGATACTCCAATAGTTAGTCACGCATATAAATTAGTATTTTGCATTTTGTTTACTTACTTTGGTCTAGGTTATAGATAATGAACTCGGTAACAGGAAATGATTAACAAGATAATGAATGTCTTGAAATCATGAAAGTAAATAATCAGCCTGTTTCCTTATCGGAATAATTAAGACAGTTGCGGAAGTAAATTATTCTCAATTACTTATAATTAACTATATTACAAGTTCGACTATTGTTTCAAGACAATGCGTCAATAGCATCGCCCAAAGTAATTAATGGTTGGATCGATTAATATTGTAATCATAATGAATGTCGACATGATAGGCAGTCAATGGGTCGAGTTTGGGTATTTATACGAGCTAGCATTTATGATAGAACACTCATATTTTCTTACAACCAGTTATGATAATTAAAAACATAGAAATCCATAAGTATGAAGCAAGTTTGTTTCATACGATTAAATTGTTTCTATGAAGCTAACTGAAAAAAATACATGCGAGTTATTATTTTTGAATTAATGTGCAAGGAAAAAAATGGATGTTCATTTTCATTTATTCGTTAAAATTATATGACAGGCATGGGCAATAGGTAATATGGTATTTTAATGAGCTTGAGTCTTGCTACTGAACAGTATCACCACTATGGTATTCATAGCTGTATACATATATGCAAACATATGTATTTAATAGGCTTATACGAAAATGTAGTCTTATATAAAAGATATCTTAATTAACACTGGTTCCGAAAAATTGGAGGTCTAAACATATATATCCTACTAAAATGATTATTGTTTCATTCAGACTGTTCACACGTGCAGAGAATATATATGTATGTATGTATGTTAGATAAAAACATAATATTATAGTATTGTTTTTTCATACATAGAGTACTAATCATTTTGATTTCTCAGAACTCATAGTGAAATTTATATATGTAGTACTCACCATGTCCTCTTTCTTAGAGCTAGCCTTTGGCGTTTGATTCTTTTTCCAAATGAAGAACATGACTCCCGCCACGATCACCACCAAGCCACTTATAGCGACCAGTGGAATCACTGTTAGAGGACCATCATTTGGCGTCGCTTCCTCATTCTTGACTGAGCTTGTATTTTTATCTTCAGTCGCTATATCGGCTTTTGGAATGTCATCTGGTGGTTTAGGCGGGCTGAGGGTAGTTGATGTTGTATCAGGTACAGTTTCTTCTTCAGTATAATCTTCTGTGGCTTTGGTTGTTGTGACTGTTGTGTAGTTTTGTGGCTCGAAGCCGGGAAAGGGTCTGAGGGGCTTCGGTCTTGCTGTGGGGAAAAAAGGGAGCGCTGGATGAGGTGGGTTGCGACGCTGGCCGGATTTGTCAGTGATTGTTGCGTAGACTTCTGTTCGCTGCGGAATGAAGCCATCGGAGGCAGTCACCCATAGTGAATAAGACCGGTTCTCCTGGAATGGGAAATAAAAGTAATGTTTATTTTTTCGAAATACATTAGATGCAGGCATTCTCCACCAATGCTAGACCACAATTTTATTAGTGCTGATCTTGTTTTAGGTTATCTGGTAGTAAAATACATGCCCGATTGTACAGTGTAAAATGTTTTCTATTTCCTAATTAGTAGAGAACTACTAATAGGGAAGATTCTGCTTCGTTAAATGTTTGCAATTAAACTTCAGTTGTTATATAATATCAGATAGAAACCCTAAACTATGTCACAAGCTTGACATTTAATTAAAACCCTTTATAAATAACTAAATGTTTTAAATTATGATACTTCAATAATAAAACTTACCTTATCGCTAAGCGTATCATTGACAAATACGACTCCTGTATCCGGGTCTATGTTGAACGGCACAGGCGGTCCCGACGTCTCCAGGCCCCACGTGACTCTCTCGTTGCCTCTCCTCTCACGGTAGGCCTTCGTCACGTAGGTGCCGTTAGGTTCCGAAGACATGATGTACCAGTTCCGATCTACATGCATGAGGGCAGGCAGGTGGAAGCCGGCCGGGCCTTGGGAGGTGCCTGAAAACAGAGATAATTATAACTTTAGATAAAATGTTATAAGACTGTGTAAAAGCAAGTGTGTTTTTGTTGATTTGTTTCTCTGTTTGTTCAGCTTTATCATAGTAACGGAGCGACGGATAATTGCGATTTTTGAGGTGGTGATAGCATTGAGTTTCAAAAGTTACATCGGCTACTTTTTATTCCTAAACAAAGCGAATGCCGTGGGCATACATTAGTGATACATACATATGTAAATACTACGAGTTGAATGTCGAAAATAGTATGCTAGAAATCGAGAATGAAATGCAATTACTCTGTTGAATAAATATAGCGTATTTTGGGTATCTGGTTGCAAAGATAATAACAGTCGTTCTAAAGTTAACAAAACTATAGGAACAATAATCAAAATTTTCTTTTTGTGTTTGATACTAAAACAATTTGATTGTTACTAACCACGATTAATCAATAAAAGACTTTGAATATGGGATATGTTCAGACCAAAGTGACATACTTTGTGCAAAGGAATATTCAGCTAAATTAGCTACATTCAGACTCATACGGAAACCTAGTGTTTTTGTGTAAATTACTAAGTATAAAGAGAAGCTCAGATACTTATGTCACCGAACATATTATAATCTTATGTGAGTTCACCAGTTCAAGCTCTGTACACATCGTTATTACAAGTACCGTTCCTCCCACATACGACTAGCAATAGTAATTTAAGCCTATCCATCTTCCATCTTCATGACAAGCCAATGACGGCATGATTATGCCAAGCTTGCATAATATTACCGCTTAATAAGAATAGACTTTCGAATCAAATGGCAAAAACTCGCGTGAACAAAAGGTGTTATTTCGTAGGAGTCAAAACATCAACAATCTGAGGCCAGTCAACTTTTTTTTTATTTTACTTATACGAGTTTATGAGAGCTCAATTTGGCTTATTATTGGCAATAATTTAGGTATTCAGACTATTTTTAGGCTTTTCTAAAGATTTTTTAAGTCCCCCCCTTTTTGTTGTAGTTAGAAGTAGTGTTTAGATTTTCTTGTTTTGTTTTTATGTATTACCTATAGTAATAATTGTTTATAAATGTCGATTAACTTTTTGACATTGTGCCGAGTTTTAAAATAACCCTACGTCATTATATTATGAATAGTAGAACAATTATTTTTCTGTCAGAAAATCAAAATAACAAAAAGTTTATTTTCAGAGGTCAATGACAGCTCAAAACAGTTCTTGAACATCAAAGACATTTGAAACAAGTTTGTATTTTAAGATTTAAATCTAAAGCATCAAGAAATTAAATTACAACACTCGCTGGAAATCTAAAAATGTTTTAACAGATGAAGTTTATAGTAATTTTATTCGTTTCGTTTATTTCGATGCAACTATGTTTTCTAATTTTTTTACCTGTCTGACTCTTATAAGTTATTATTTAACATGATCATTAAACACTAGCCAGCCTAATACGGTAGGTTTTTATTACAACCACAAATTACTTATTAAACCGGTTGATTATTTTAAAAGTAATTAAGAAAAGCTGAAGATAAATTCAACTCCTTTGACAGTGTAATCCTAATTTATTTGTTATTCAATTTCAAACGAGTTCTTCAATATGTTCATAATATTATGATAGCCATTAAAATGATACGAAGGGTCTTATCGAAAGGTTTTCCTGTACATGTTAAGGTCGAATCATCTTTGTGAGATTAACATCTGCGCTACTTTGTGTTACATAGAACTTTATTATAATACTTTGATAAGTAAACCGTACCAGACCGACCAGTTTAGTATTATTTAAATTATTGTTGTCTCTAAACCATATTTTCAAATTGTATTGTAAACAAGAACCCACAGAAAAACCTGCCTCTCTTAAACACAGTTTACTTATGTAAGGGGCAGACTTATGTACTTATATGTTGTTTTTTTTTATTTATTTAAAAAAAAACATACCTTATCTTCGCACCTAACTAATCAATCCGCAATATGCGATACTTACGAGTATGTTGAAGAATACAGTCGTAAGTCACGGATAAAAATATAATTGATAACTCGTTTGCGGTCAGTAAAAATACATTTTAGTAATGAGACTTTGCATTAATTTATTGATTGTTTATTGTGACAAGGTTCTAAACAGTAAAGATACTCATTATCGAGATGAAACAGATTGAATGTAAAATACTATTGGTGTCGGAATGATGATCAGGGTGGCCGTGACGACATGTCTCAAGAAGCCTTGCCTGTAACATTTTCATATTGTGCGTGTTTGGCTTGCTAAAATACTATAAACAAACAATAATAAATGTACTTACATGCGACTTACACACCTTTTAATAAGCGAGTGTGGCTCAGTGCTTCCAGTGTTTGCTTTTCATCCAGACGCATCCTGGTACGAATCTGGCCCTACACCAATGACTGGTATATTTTTCAAGTTATGTGTAGATTTGAACTCGCTTAGCGGTGAAGAAAAACATCACGAAGATACAGACATGTTCGAGGACGACTAAATCCGAGTACATGTGTCTTCCGTGGAAGGATCTGGGCACCCACCATGATGTATCTGCCCAAGAGGACTCCCGTCACTACCATCAGTCATGAGGAAATATACGACTCAAGAGAGAACACACATTTTAAATTATTATTTTAGCTGTTAATATTCCTGGGAGTAAAATGTTTTATTATTCCGTTACCCTACTTAGGACAAATTCTTAAATTATATGACCCACGATCTTGAGACACTAAATGTGGTGGTTTTACAAAAAGCTTTCGTGAAAAGCCTTTGAATGGAAGTCAAAAGCTTTTAAAATGATCAATGATTCAGGACGTGAAGCGAAATGGATACAACCTTTTAACTTCCGCATAATTATTTAACGCGTAAACAATGGCGTCAAAATAATCGCAGCCATTTTTTGGTAGAAGAGACTAATTGAAAATTTAATGTTCTGTGCTGAAGTTGCTCTCGCAGATTGCAAAGACCTATTCGCTCCACTCTTTTTGGAGTGGAATAATAAAGGTCAATGGTTTAACCTATCAAAATATCTTGGGAAAAACCTGGAGGTTTTACCCAGTGGCTCATATTTTGTTTTTATTTTGTTCGTATCATAAGCAAACCGGATTTTTCATATACGTCATCAGATTATCTAAGAAAAGTATCAAATAACATAGCTTAATCCCTCGGAATTGAAATCTGTTTTTTGTTTCATATATCCTTAACATTTTTTTTTTAATTTTGGATTGTCGATTACTTTGCGCCACACAAAACCTTTATGTGACAAATAATTGCAACGGTCAAGAGCTAGATTCTTAGACGTTCTACAACAAAACAATAGTACCAAACTGTTCTAAACACTAATAAGAGAAAACCTAAACATACTACTTCTAACTACTACAAAAAGGGGCACTTAAAAAAACTTTAGAAAAGCCTAAAGATAATCTAAGTGCTCCATCCCACTACCAGAGGGCAGCGTGCCCAGCATACTGGCCGCATTACCACGCTGGATGGCAATGCTAATTCATAGAGCCAGAAAAATAAAAAACTTAAATTAACTCTTCTATTGCTATCACGACCTTTATAATCTTGTATATCTTACACCCCAGTAGAGTCAAGAGAGTAGAAATAGCAAATCTGTGATTTTTGGAAAGCCAGTCGATTTTATTATGATTCATCACTCATAACTGGCTCCGAGTAGCCTTTTAGATAACGCAGCTGGGGAAGGGTTCGAGCCAATGAACTTAAACACTCTGAGATAACTGCTTTTGATGCGAACTGAATTCAGTGAAATATAAATGTGGGTATATTTTGTTTAATGTTGTGGTTTTATAAACATATTCTTAACACTCCTACATATATTTGTGCAAACTATTGGAATGTTAGTTCATGAAATGCGATGACCGAGCCTTGACTTATTGTTTCAACGATCTATATAAACCAATTTTGTATTTTTTTTGTCAATTAAACCCGCGTATTTTTTTTACACATTTGTTTGTACAAGTTATTCGATAGAGCTCTGCTATTTTCCCTCGTCAACTGGTGATAACAATCGCGTGTTAATCCAGGATCTGTGTAAGCTATCCCCATTTCAACATAATCTATATATGTAGTTGATTAAGCGTGAACCATCGGAGAGTTATAGGTATTGTATTGGCAGATAATATATACAGTATAACTTAAGTACAAATCAAATAAGCACTTCCAAGAATCTTCATCAGGATAATACAAAAATAACAAGTAAGATTTTGTTTGAATCCACTTTGGTTCAAATTTTGTTGATGATTTATTTGGTTTGCAGATATTATGTTGATTAGATCACAGATTTAAGGAGACTACATTTAATTCGGGATTAACGCGGCTAATACCGTAAAACTTAGCTAATATTTTAAAAACATCACATGTACAAGTAAAATTATTTCAACTGTCATATTTACTTATGAAAATTGTTATCTACAAGATTTTTTTAACTCGCGTTATCGTGTGTACCTTCCAGAGTAATCGCTTGGCATTGGGCGATTTAAGAACAAAATCGTTTTTAAAAAGAGAGTAACACCGAGTCGCTAGAAAGATTATATACGTCTATTATACGTCTATCAAATTCAAAGCCTTGTTAGAAAACAAAGCCACGAAGGTTGGTGGCTCCGCGAACTCATTTACAAATAAATATAACTTGTTACGAAACTCGAATACATAAGCACTTGGCAACTGGTAACGTAATGCAAGGCTGAGTGAAAGTGTCTGCCGGTCCTGCTTTCACCTCACGCTGTTTGTTTAGACGAGCTCAGATGCTCTATTCATCACCTTCTAGCTTCTATCATCATCAGCATCAGCCATGTTTATATATCCACTAGTGGGTGCTCGCGGGTCCGCTCGCATTAAGAAGTTGAATCCCCTATTTCACCCCTTTAAAAGTGGCATTTCCAAAAATCTTTTCTTAGCGGATGCCTACGTCATAACATCTACTGCCCAATCCGTCCAGTGGTTTGGGTTCTGCGTTGATAGTTCACTTTATCAGTCAGTCAGTCAGTCATCTTTGAGTTTTATATATTTAGATGTTCTTATATGAGCGTCACGTGAACGCCAAGTGGGCTTAAACTTCTCAATGAAGTCGATAGTTTTGAAACGCGCAAAAAGCCTCTGACATGGCTAAGCGGCCGCCGAGTTCGGCGGCCTTTTGTCATAGTAATGACAGACACCTGGGACATACGTCTAAATTTTTAAATCTCGTAACTGGGAGAATACAAAATTAAAAAAATATATATCTGCTAACTTGCAGTATGTACGTTTATTTTGGGTAATTAATTAATTTAGTTTGAGCAATACTGGTATTTTATTTGATTTTGTATTATTGACATTCTCAATTAAACTCATTTTATACTTGATATTGATTTTTTGACATTCTTAAGTTTACTGTTTACCACCTTATAAATTAAATTAAAACTGCTCGATTTATGCATTTATTCCGTATGTAGTCCTTCGAGCTTATACATATTTTAATTTGGTCGTTTTGCAATTAAAACCTGGATCTGAATCATAAAACGCATCTTGTGAGCATACATGACATTACGTTGTTAAGAAACACATTTTCGAAAAAACGTTAACACTACATGAAATCATAATTTTGTTCTATGTTACTTTACGGTTGCCTGGAAGAAATCGCTATTAGCGATAAGGCCGCCAGTTGTGGCACAATTTTTTTTTTAAGTCTTTTGTGTCTCTGTTTGTCTTTTTTTTTGTCAATGTGTGTTACAATAAAGAGTTTATCTATCTATCTATCTTTATACACTTACAAATATATTGTTAAACTCTTTGATATCAAATCACACAAATACTCCAAAAGTTAAAATACGTTTAATTTCCCGAAAATTCCCTTAATTTACTTTATCCGTCTCATCATTTTAAAATGGTTTTACAGCGCCAATGAAACTCCCAGTAACTGCTATTTTACTTCCACAAATAGCAAAATCGTGATAATAACCTGTAATACCATTTTATAGGACTCTGTTATGGACACACGAAATGTTCCGCCGGCCGCTTTACGTTTGCCGCAGTAATGTCGAAATTGGGTGATAAAATTGATGCCAGTCTGAGAAAGATTTTTGAATAGTTATATTTCTGTGCGAACTGATGATGGAATTTTGAATAATGATTGACTTACAAATGTAGTTAGTACTCTCGTCTGCAGTATTGCCAACCGGTAATGTAGTAGTATAAGTATAAGAAATGTTTCTTCTTAACTTTATTTTGTCGCTCTATTATACTTTTTATTATATAAAAAGGATAGTTTTTGTTTACAAAAAATGCTTTATTTACCTACATGCGCATTTTGTTCCAAACATGGTTCATTAATTTGATGCTCAAAACTTTTTCCGTAATATTATCCATTGATACTTGTAGTATATAATTTATTCAGAAGTTCCATGAATAATTCGCATTTATTTAATGGTACACAGAAAGGAAATTAATTATCAGCCTTAACGAGCTATTTTCCAAGGCAGAATAAAACTAAGCGACACATCCCTAGTAACACAAGCGATAATGATACCTACATAATATAACAATTATTCTATTAATTACGACCTCATTATTTGCGCCAGCTCCTGATTAAATAGAGCATTAATTCCGTGTCAATAGATTGGCTTAATTAGCGATGTGAGTTCCATTTTCCACGAATCAACCCACAATCACCACCCAACTTTCGAAGTTGACATCTTTACCCGCTGATTTTCTCAGAAAGCATAGTGACCAGAAGAAAGAGGAAAGTTTCACATAGCTCGTCTAGACATGTTAGGGCCGCAAATGCAGACACAAGACTAAGTGCGAAAGGGACAAATGCTTGTGAGAATGACCTTGATGTATGGAACGAGAATGCCATCGCAATCCCGCGACGTGTGTGAATCGACTTGTACCAGGCTCCCAGAAAACTGTAGGAGGAATTTGTGATTTATGTTGTACAGCATAATAGATCTTAGCTGGTACAGCATAGAAACGAGAATTGTTTGACGCTGGGTAGGAAACCTAGGAGAATTCCATTGAAAGCCACACATCGACGCCGTTTAGCACGTTTGCAGGCTCTAGTGTGCGTATTCACCTGTTCAAAGGCAAGGCATTTGTTCGGAATAACGTATTTCTAAAGCGTTTTAATGTGAAGACGGTTTAGGTAAATTGTCTATTTGTCACCTGAATAGACTGCGTATTTTAATCAGTATTCAAGAAGTGGTATTAAATCTACAACTGTATGTACTATTGAGAACTGTAATTATTTATTGTGTTCTAGTCTAGACTCTTGATTTAGGCTAAAAATTGTAACTTTTCTAACTCAACTTGTTCAGATTCTTGTATGTTGTTTTTTTCTTTTCTGTGTAAAGAAGAATCAAACATAACGAAGGTTACACTTTGTTACTATCAACTTATAACTTAAACTATATTTTTGTAATTATATTTGTGTACATTCTTCTTATCGAATTTGAGTGGCCAACTCTGGTGTCAATCAATCAATCAATCAATATAACTTTATTGTACACCAGAACACAAAATACAAAAACAATTTACAGTAAAATTACTTAACCTAGGTACATTGGGCGGCCTTATCGCGTAGAGCGATCTCTTTCAGGCAACCTTAGTAAAGATCGCTATGAAAGAAACATGTAAAAGTCGGTGGCGTACAAACAACAACACAACAGATACCTTAACAAACAAACATACCAAACACTAAATGATTGCTAGGAAAGCACAAAAAAAAACTAGGTACTAACAATGTAAGCAAAGGAAAAATAAATACATTGTATCATACAAAAAAAAAAAACAAAAAAAAAATATCAATCAATTAAATATAGGACAGCAAATCATACCTTGGATAAATAGTAATTATATACCAAACCCTGGAAAACTGAAAGAGATTTGGCTTTCCAGATGTGAAGGGGCAAGTCATTCCAAAGAAGGACAGCTTTTACAGTGAAGGAAGAATGAAGAAGAATTTACTAGTGACAGTGTTTTCAAACAAAAAAACCAAGGATTTTACAAAATATCACAAACAAACTATACAAACTGTGAGTAACCAATGTCAAAGACGAACAAAGTGCTGAAGTGATTTAGTGTAAAAAACTCAATAGGTGTGAACTTAAGACTTGTTTATGTATCCCGCTAAAGCGGAACAGTGACAAATTAATCAATACGCGAATTAAATATACTAAATTTTTGGATAAATTCCGAATGTAAACAAACAACTACCCGCAACTGGCGTATTATTTGATGGATATTACGAATTTTTGTAGTGCCTAGAAATGGAATGCGCTGCTTGTTTCGGTCCTGTAATTGACGGGGAAGAGCAAGTTTGCTGCAGCCTGAATCAATGCGGTAAGATTTATCATTTGCTATGTATCGGAGAAAAACGCCTGACCAAAGAAAATAGCAATGAATGGATTTGTCCTGAGTGTGTCTGTGTTAGAAAAAAAGGAGGCGACAACAGTTCAACCCCAGTGGGCATTTCTAAAAAATCGCGAGACCCTTTTGTGACCACCAGGAAAAAAGTAGCTCCCACCCCTGTGCCGCATCTGTGCGGTAGTAATTATAGCTTTGACACTCATATAGCTGCATTTCTGGAGGAGATGAGTAAGCTTCGCAGCGAGAATATTTCGATGAGAGAGCAGTTTAGCGAGGAGATCATGTGCTACGATGCCAAGCTAAGTAGACTGACTCGTGTTATTGAAGGCTACGAAATACAGCTCCGTGACGCAGTGTCTACCATCGCTAGCCAAGAAACTAGATTTGAGAATCTTACCAGTCAAGTAGATACGCTTATTGGTGTTATAACAAAGTATGATAACACCAGTTCATTAACACTTCAAGCTATCTCTGAATGCAGTGAGCGATTATCAGAGGTAAAGTGTTTGGCAAACGTGTCCCAGGAAATACCATTGGTGCCAGAGACGCAGTACTCTCCTGTACTACCAGTGCAGGCCGAGCGAGTAGATGATGAGGACCCCCGGCGAGAAATAACTACTGTACCCGCATCGCAAACAGATACAACGTGCTTAGAAACGTCAACAGTCCGCCCTTCGAGCTTCGTCCCTAATGTCGTAAAACCAAAATCGGTCGAGTCTTCTGTTACTATCGGAAACGAAGATGATTGGCACCTTGTTACTAAGAAACGATCTGCGAAGAAATCGGGAATGATGTCTGTCGCTCAAAAAACTAACCACGTGTCCAGAAATTCATATACCACAAGTTATATCGACAAGGCAACCACTAGCCGCGAAGATAACTGGCCACGAAGAGTGCGAAAGTCTACGAATAGTAACTCCTTTATTGTCGGCTCGGGAAAAATCGATGTGGACTTGAAAGCTGTTGAAAAGACAAAACACGTACATGCATGGTCTTTTAGCCCCGAAACTACTACGCAGCAAGTGTCGAACTATTTAAATAAAATTACAGAGTTGAGTGGAAAATGCGAGATTGAAAAACGCAATCTACATACAGCAAAGCATGCAGCGTTCATAGTTAGTTGTCCGGAGAGCCTGTATGAGCAGTTAAGCGCGCCAGCGTCCTGGCCGCCTGGCGTGAGGGTGGCGCGGTGGTTTCGGCGCGGTACTGGCGGAAGCGCGCGCGCCAACGCCGGCGCTGCAGCCGCAATCGCCGCGCGCTCGGGAACTGCCCGCCCTGACGCCGCCCGTCCCAGGCGCTCCGCTGCAGTCGCCGCCCGCCCGCACTGACACTGTAGCTTCGGATAAGCACATTGCGCTACGACGGAAGACTGAACATAGTTTAATTATTTGTCAACAGAATATTAGGTCACTTAGTGTTAAAAAAGTGAATCGGTTAGAAGTTTTATTAAAACAAGAATTGAAATGTGAAGTTTTAGGGATTACTGAGCACTGGTGTACTGACAGAAACTTGAAATGTATTAACATAGACGGTTATACTCTTATGTCTAGCTATTGTAGAAAACGGACCGGCCACGGTGGCTCATGTTTGTACGTAAAAGACGGGACTAAGGCGGTTGAGTGTACAGATTTTGTGAAGCGCTCTAAAGAGCGATTTTGTGAAGTATCCGCCGTAGAGTTAGTTGATTACGAGCTGATAATACTGTGTGTATATCGAACTAACAAAGTCAGCGCTGGTAGTTTTCTTGATCACTTTGAGCCAGTTCTTGAGCTAGCCAGTGAAAGTAAAAAAGAAGTACTTATCATAGGTGATACAAACATAAATTGGTTGACAAAGTGCTTCCATCAGAATCACCTCAAAGATATGCTCGCGGCCCATGACTTTGTTAACTTAGTCGATTTTCCGACACGGGTGTGTGACACGGTTGCTACCTGCTTGGATCATGCGTATAGCAACCGAGCCTTAGGAGCGGATGTGGCGAGCGCCGTGAACACCTCGCAGCACACGCCCGAAGACCCCATTAGTGACCACTTAGCTGTGCGCATTGAGCTAAGGTGCCAGCAGCGCACGCCGCCGCCACGCACGCAGCTCGTGCGGGAGTTCACTGAATCGAGTCGTATGAATTTCGATCGAGCGGTTGCGAGCGTCGACTGGCAAGAGATACTTACTAAGTATAACGGTGACCCGGAAAGTGCAACGACTGCTATGATCAACATTCTAAAGAACCAAATTCATACTTGTTTCCCGCTGAAAAAGAAACCTATAAAAAAGCGTTCGTGGGTCTCTGACGAAGTACTCCAACTAAAAAGCCTATTGTTTGAAACTGCTGAGATTGCAAACAAGTTTGTAGAGAATGATCATCTTCAATTCATATGCGAGGATCTAAGCGCTCTATATGACAGAAAAATTGCAGAGCACAAGGCAAGTTACTACTCTAAAATGATTGCGAAAAATGACAATAAATGTAGAGCTATCTGGAAGGCGGTAAATACTGAGAGAGGCAATTGCAAAAAGTCTACTACAAGTTTCAGTGAAGTAACTAAAGATGAGGATGGAATTAAATTCATGACGAGGAAAGCAGCCGCGGACGCAATGAACTCAAAGTTTGTAAGTGCGGCAGCGACTTGTGGAGCGCCGCGCGCCTACCTCCCTCTTGTGAGCGCGGCGCTTGCAGCCGCCCGCCCGCCCGGCGACTGTTGCTTCCGAATTACTAAGTTTACCGCTGACGAAATCTATAAAATCATCTCGACACGTATACCTAAGAAGCCGACCAAAGATATATATGATATATCAATGGAAACAATAAACTTAGCTAAGGAAACATTAGCACCGTGTTTGGCGGTAGTTTTTAATAGCTGTATAGACTCGGGCATCTTTCCCGGAGCGATGAAATTGAGTAAAGTATCGCCTCTGTTCAAGGGAAGGGGAAAGCGCGAGGATTTGGATGCATACCGACCCGTCTCTATAATCCCTGCAATCGCCAAAATTTTTGAAAATGGCCTCAGTTCTCGGCTCATTGCGTTTCTTGCCTCTACTGGGGCTCTATCAGAACGTCAATATGCGTATCGAGCGGGCAGGTCCACCACTGATCTTACTCGTGAAGTTATCAAGAGTGTGCTAGAGGCGTGTGACAAGAGCCAGCGTGTAGCGGTACTCTGTTGCGATTTGTCAAAAGCTTTTGACGTCGCAGACCATAGAGTCCTTGCGGCAAAACTCTACCATTACGGTATATGTGGTCCTGCGCACGCGCTATTAATAGATATGCTGCGAGGTAGAGCCCAGGTGGTGGTTGGAGATGGCGGAGAAACAAAGTCGGACCCGCTGACTGTTGGGATGGGGGTAGCGCAAGGGTCGTCTGTATCCAACATCCTCTTTTCCGTTCTCCTTAACGACTTGCCCGAATTTGTCGCATCCGGGAGGATTTTCATGTATGCCGATGATGTAGCAGCCGTGATTTCCGCCAAAACACAGGTAGAGTTAGAAAAACGACTTAATGACACTGCCTCTGAGCTTGCACAATGGTTTAAACGAAACGGATTAGCCTTGAATCTAAAAAAGACACATTTCCTGCAGTTTTCGATATCTGGAAGACCTACAGATAAGCTGCATGTAGCTATTGATGGAGAAAAAATACAGCAGGTAGAGTCGACTATTTTTCTAGGCTTCGAAATTGACCGCGGACTGACATGGTCCACACATATTGAAAGACTGTGCGCCAAATTAGGCAGTGCATGTTTTGCGCTAGGGCGACTGTCGAGAGTGGTTTCCGCCGATGTGGTACGCGTTTGCTACTTTGCGACTGTGCATTCAGTCCTGCAGTATGGTACAGAGCTCTGGGGGCACGCCGCAGACAGATTGCGTGCCTTCAGAATGCAGAAGCGTGCTGTCAGGGCTATCGCAAAAGTGTCGCGTCGTACGTCGACAAAACCATTTTTCAAGTCCCTAGAGATTCCGACTCTACCTTCGCTTGTGATCCTGCAACTTGCCATACATGTTAGGAAAAATCTAGAGATGCTGGATAGGCGCGCAGATAAACACTCGCTACACATGACACTCCGCAGAGATAAAGATCTCGCGCCCGTGTCGGTGAGGTTGATGCGATCGAGGAAGTTGACGCACGTTATGGGCCCGGAGGTATATAACTGCTTGCCGGTAGATATTAAGAATACTATGAGTGATAATGTTTTTAAAATAAAGCTCAAGAACTGGCTGGTTAAAAAGACTTTTTACAGTATCGCTGAATTTTTTCAGAGTGAAAAGAAATGTTACGTAAATAATTTCGGACGCAATGTTGCCGCTGAATAGTTATAAGAAGTACTTACATACATAAATAATGTCTCATGTACTGTTATACCAACTTATTTGTGTTTAAAACAAATGTAATGTGACAATACTGTATATATATATATACATATTTATTGTTTAATTATTGAATTGAATTATTATCAATTTTTATTGATCTTGTATTATTTTGAATAAAGACAAATTGAAATGTAATGACATGTAATTCTAACAAATTATGAATAAAAATGTTTATCTGTTTATCTGTTTATCTATGATAGAAAGCGTTGGAATGACGGAAAACGGGAAATAAAAGTCGAGAGTTTAACAAGCCTAAGGGCCTTATTATTGGATATTAATATACGCCTCTTTGTTCTTACATGCTATAGATTATTATTTTGTATTATAAAAGATGTTAGTAGAACTTTGTCTTCAGAAGTTTTCGTGTAATTTCAAGTGAAACTTTGATGAAGAAACATCAAGCAGCTAGTTCAAAACAAACGTGGCTGGATCCTTAAAGTTCATCTTAAGTTTATATTTCAGTTCATTCTGTTTGTTAGCTATATCACTATGTGCATAACTTTAACTTGAGTCGGCTTGCGACGTCTCTTCGTGACTCAGCTTGGATTTGAGGTATTATTTTAAGTGCAACTTGTGTGTACATTAACGTAAAGTGCCTTAAGCGCATTTCTATACAAACTTATAAGGTTAATATACCAATAACATTTTTTTTTAAATCGACTTTAAGGGTCACTAAATAAAAAAAAGTAAAGTAAACGTTAATAAATAATTTATTTTTACCTTGCGCCTTCAAAATTCAGAATTGGGAGTAAAGAATCTATCGAATTATTGAAACTTACAATCTTTTAAGTATTATCATTGAAATCCGTAGTATTTGTTGTCAGCGCCTTCGTTTTCTCCGATCTGATTAATAAACCATATACAGGAACTGTTTTGCAAGATCTACATCAAGGAACCAAATGCCCCGCATTTAGCTTAGTTCCTAAACTAAGCTAGGACATAATGTTTATTGGTACCTATTCCACTAAGTTTTCAAGACTAATCGACACCAAAATTGGTGCTTTAGCGTCTATACTAAAACTTTTACGATCGTTTCAAGAGATTTACTACGCTGAAGCTGCTTCAGTAAAATAAAATGTAATTTTCCTTCTACGTCACTTTAGGCTTTACATAGATATCATAGATAGCACTATGGACACCTAACTTATTATTGTACAAAATCCTAACATGGATAAATCTTGCTGATACGATTACTTGTACCTTTTGGGAAATAGTAAGAGAAAAATCTTCTATAAACAGTGGCAAGGAAAACAGGTTTTTAAAATTTGCTTATGTTTAAAAATTATTGAACATAATTTGTCAGTATTGTCGACCAAAGAGTTGACGATTTAAGAAGTTTTGCGTAAATTACAAGCAATCTACAATATTGCAAGCAATATTGTAGATTGCACGTGATAAATCAACATTGATCGACCCCAAAAATATTGGAATATAAAAAAACAACAATATCTATTTAATTGATGGCGCTATGTGATATGTCCTGAAATATTTATTTATTTAATTCAACATGTAGATATTGTTGAACTTGATGATTGGATATATAAATCAAAACCTTTTAAAATCTTTGTCAGAATGATATATGTATAAATCAAAGATATTTACATGGTTACGTCTCTCAAGTTACATTGTCTACGAAGTTATATTACTGGGTACGGAAGCTAGTTCAATTTAGAACTCATTTGGGAAGGCAAGTTGTAATAAATTAATAGTTTGTGGGTTGTAAAAGGAGCGTTAGTGCATGCAAGAGTTAACACATAATTGAAGTTAATCTGACAAAAAATACACCTGACAGTATTAATGAGTTTTTTACATCTCTCATGTTCGGTAAGTAGGTCCTTATTACCCCCAAATGGGGCTTGTAAGTAACCAATTAGCGCTCTAGGGTAATAATGTAGCTAGAAAAGCCCTAGGGCGGTAAGTAATTAAAAAAAAAATATTCACTCTTTCCAAAAGTTCAAGTAGTAGTAGTTCAAGTAGACAAAGGAGGTCGCTTCGCTATTCAAATTCAAACTCAAACTTCTTCGTATGAGTATAATGGTCATCAATTTTAAATATCGAACGGCGATACTCAATTTCGTTCCTGACAAAAAAAGATGAAAAAAGGCGGGAATAGAAAACTTTCATTTTAAATGTTGTTTGTTTTTGGGTTTTTTTTATAAATACGTGCTAATTAGGAATAAAACATGAGTTCTGTAAGTGATGACGATATATTATGTAAACTGCACTCCTGATTCAATGAAAATGGAAGCTTAAGTAGCAATTAACAATATTTTGCTTAAAAGTTCTAAAGAGAGATATTTGAAAACTTACGACGAGTTAATGAAGTGGCGAAAAGAAAAACGAGTAGTTCTGATTTTGTCCGTGACCAGCAAATATCACAATCTCAAACTTTTAACATACCCATAAAACACCTGTCCCTAAAATTTTAAAATTGTTCTCATTTCACTATAAATTTTAACCATTAAAATGTTTTATTTTTGTAATACGGGTTTTTCCTACGTACCTCACAATCGAGATGTAAAGCAGAGTAAATTAGCTCGGGTGTAAGCATCAATTGCACCCTCGAACTATAGGCGCCCTCACTGCGCTCGTGCGCCTAACTATCTCGGGCTGCAATTGATGCCTTACAGCCCTCGGCTACTAATCTACTATTAACTAAAACTACTATACACCAGCTGATCATAGTTTGACTTGATGGTAAGCATTAACAATGGCCTGTAAAACGTGCTTACCCAAGAAGAACCAGTTCACAGTTCGAGAGAATTTATTAATTGCTTTTTGTCTAATGCAAAAATAGGACTTATCAATTGGATACTGTTTGTAAGTGTTAAGTATTTTTAACATGTCTGTCTAGTTTTGATGAATGTAAAAGAACCTAATATTTTAATTCCATACGCATACGTTATCGCACATATTCTCCAGATTTTGGGATTTAGGAGATATTTACGAACAATAAATATGCATTTTATTTCTAATCGTCAAGTGATCTGGAGGTTACATGCCTGATAAACAGTGACGAAAACTAAAATATTTTCAAAGCAAAATTAACCTATTATGTACATACATTGGTATTTTGATCACAAAAGAAATAAAGCTACTGTTATCTAGTATACTACAAAGATTACTATTAGAGACTGCAAAATAAAACCACAAAAGATTACGCGTGAACCATTCAATATCCTGGCTGTGCCCGTTCTCTGTCCTTATCACTCCAGTTAAAACGCTGGTGTTAGAGGGAAACAGGTATAGGGATAATAGAAAACACGTTCGGCTTTTCCATGTGTGTGTGGAAACGGGAATACGTGCCACACATATTGGATGGCTGGATCGAACCTCTTGCTGTGCTATGGTCGCCTAGTAACTTCTAAGAACGTCTAATGCCGTAAGAAATCTAATACGCCCCTTGGAGATTAGATAGAATTAGTTGCCCGAACAAAGTTTCGTTAGATTTGTTTTTCTAACCTTATGTTGCTAAGAAATGATTAGATTCTAATGAGGTAATATTAATTTTTAGTATTTATAAGGTTTTATTTATTTTTTTAGCTTTATTGACTCAATTTGAATTAGATAATAATTAAGTGTCGAATTTTTGGTTCCCATTTTGGTCAGTAACATACATCAATTCATGCATAAATAACATAATCTGTAGGTATACATAATAGAAATATATCTAAGTATAAATTTTATTGAACATTAGGACCATAGTAATGTTTAGAAGTGACAAGTAGTACAGTGAAGATAAAAGTCCTCATAAAATATTTATCCTATGTAGTCGTATATTTGGGTTTATGTCTAATTTAGATTTAGCTTGAAGCTCAGTTCAAAGTTATTGAATTAAATAAGTGATTTTTGCCTCAATAAGTTTCTCCAATTAGGTTCGCTTGCACAAGGATTCCATTTATAGCGAGATAACTAGTTTTTTTTCTAAATGCGTAAGTTTGTTTCTTTGAGTCGTATTTCCTCATGACTGAAGGTTGTCACACCCCCGAAGACTCGATATAATATACTTTCTTTTATAATTAAATCGTTAAGGAAGTGAGGCGCTTAAGTTTAAAGTATTCAAACTTGCCTAGTTGTATTATAGTGTTTTAATTCATAATAAGTAAGTTCCTTTAGATTTTTTGGTTCTTAAACAATCTGATGGGCATAAATTTATCAAAATACCAATTTCTTAGGCAAGTGTCGAGAATTTACGGTAATACGGTATTAGACGACCGCTGCGAGGGTTAAGCTTCTAATCTTACATCTTACAACCAGAACATGGATTTTGTGTAAAGCTAGCCATTGGTAGGTATATGCAGACTTATGTATCTACATATCAGCATTGCTTTTGATTAGCATTTGATTTTGTGTATCACATAATAATATGTAATATATAGTCTTTTTCTTCTTCTTATCGAATGATAGTAGCGATCTCTGGTGTCGAGAATTAATCAAGCCGCCCTAAGGGCCTGTGACATGGCAAACGACTGCTGTACTAGACAAACAGCCGAGACCTACAATTTAACTTGTCATCTGACCCATGGAACCGCCCAAAATGGAATGCCACTTTTCGGTCACCCATCCAAGGACGCACAGAGTCGACCTTTGCTTAACATTGGTAATCGCATGCATGTACATATATAGTAAACTCGTTAATAGTTCACATTGAAGTCTATAGAACTAGCAATTTTAAACTAATGAAGTTTTTCATAAGTCCTTTACTAGGGTAGAGTAATTCAAAGTGCTAGATTATGTTTGTGAATAGTCCTGTCAATTGTTTTCAAGTTCACGAGAGTTCCTAAACATTTGATTGCAATTTCCACATTGTATAAAATAGACTATTGACATTATTAATATAAAAAAATATGTAAATGTGCTATTATTTTTTGGTAGTGTTTACGGTGAACCGATTCAAATATTAGTCACGGTAATTAGCATATTATTATTGAAATCCTAGATTCAGATCACGTGAATAAAACCAGAGATCGCTACTAGAGAAGACTAACTACGAGTACGGTGTATAGTAACAACTAACAAGGGACAATGACCTGATATCGATGGACTAATAGATTTCCAGAGGCTTCGATGATAACATTTCCTTTAGAGATTTAATTCAGTTAAAATAGAGTTGTTTAGATAAAACGAAGGTATTCTGAATATTAAGTAATCACTACTTCTTTCTTATCACACACACAAACACAATATCTTGATTATTATGCAATAAAAACATATTTAAATCAGTTACTAAGCACTTTTAGTAGGTTAATTAATGTCAACACACATGGGGAAGTGGTGCCCCTGAGATACAAGCCTAGCTTAGTTCAGAGGCACCAATTTATAATTAAATTGTAGTACTTAAATAATTTTAGTTGTAAGTTTAATTATCTTAGTCTTAAGCTACAAATTATGTAAATAGGTAGATTTAAGTTCAATAAAAAAAATTGATTTCATTTGATTTGATATGAGATAATTTGTAATATGTTAACTGACAAGTTTAACCCTGTTGAAAATCAATGTTTTTAATTCTATTGGTCTAAAATATGCATTATCCGATAATTTCTCATATCTTTTTTAGCCACGAAACAAAAATTAATGAAGTGGTTTATACAGTCTGTTCTGGTTTTAAAAAAAATATTCAAGTTATTTTATTGACATAAATGTATTTGATATAATGCTTTGTGTATAAAAAAATGAAAGCCAAAGCTCTACTTATTACATTATTCATTGCATTATTTTAGTATAAAAATCATATATTTTATAATTGCAATTTAGCAATCAATTACGATGTAGGTACTAGGTATATTTAAATTACAACCTATAACTATTTTACTAGAACAACAGCTGTTCCAAGAAATTTCCATATCCGAACTTTCAATTAATTTTCAAGGGTTATTTCAGTAATAAATATTTTGACAAATTATTCAGCTTTGGGTTAGGATAATAAAGAAAATGGGAAATTGAATGGAAAATCACATCTATTATACTTAAAAGATGAATACGTGTTTTGGTCAAGTTAACAATAATTTATTTTGAACTTCTTGCATTATTAGTAAAGTTTTTCAATATGAGAAAACTGAAAACAATTATGAATTGAAAAGTCTAGATATTCTGGACAGCCTTTGTTTGTAGTAAAGGTTTTGTAATTTTACTGTTTCTCCGAATTCAACACATTATTTGAACTGTTTTTGTGGAAAAAGTTTTAGAAAACTGTTCTTTGTAATAGATTGTATTGTTTAACTTTAATTTTGTAACCTTTGAGGTAGACCTGTCATATATGTCAAATTACTTTTAACACAGCCCATTAAATATTACACCATTTTTGTGTATCATAACCGTGAACTATCTCTGACGCTTATGTATCTTAAATCTAATCTAAAGGAAGTCAATGTTGTGAATGAAAGATTATCTTTTCTTAGAATATTAGGACACTGTGGAGTTGTCAAGCAAAAACATTATTTTAAATTATCCTAGAGCAGGCATTTAGGGAGATTAATGGCATTGTCTTGAAAATATTAATCAAAGAATAAAAACAGACCCTGAAATTGGTTCGAGCCAAGGACATCACACATGATAAATGTCTAACTAAAGTTAAAGAAACAGCGCATAAAAGTTTGCCGTTTCACATAATAAGTATGTATAAATATAGCAACCAACTTGATAGGTTAATTACCTATTTAACGTGATACACCTGCTATCTGATTGGTCCGTCACGAGTACGAGTAAGAGAACCGATTTTTATAGGTTTACGTAGGGTGATCATTATGTAGATGGATTAGTCTGTATAGTAAATTAGATACATATATAAGAATTGACTCACCAACAAATAACTTTGACTTTGATAGAGTTAAGTTTGTTAGGTATCCCTAGGTAAAAATGTCTATAGTTCCAGCAAAAAGGCTGGAACTGTAGATTATCCGCAGCAGTTCTCAGTCGATTTGTTATTCTAGGATCTTCTACTGAATTATATTCTTAGTTTAATTAAAGTTTTCACGCAAGACTGTGACAGTATCAATTTGATCAGTGATCACACGAAAATCTGTTGTACATTATAGATAAAATTTACTTTGCGTATCAATAGCATTAAATTTTGCAGGCGGATATATAAGGAAATATTTTAGACAAATCTGTGTGATAAGATAAGACGTTACCAAGCTTTTACGTGTTTAATACTACCGTAAAATAAAGCGAAATTGTTTTTACGATTATCCGGCAACAATGTTATTTTCCAGCTCACAAAATATGCTAGCAAACAGTGTTTGTGACATGCAACGTAACGTAAGTGTAAGAAGCTTTAGCTCGTAAAGTTTTATGGATACTGTCATGTTTTTTTATTTTATTTATGGCACTTACCGATAGCGAAGCATCCTGTCAACACGATCCATACGCTTGCTGCCAACATTGTAAGTATTCACTGCACTACTGAAGTTGGTTCCATCCAAAATCGATGCCGCTTCATTTGTCTTAGTTCCGCTTTACACAACATCACTTCACAAACACATTTATTGCTCAATGCTTCACAATTTCACACTGACGACACTGTTTTCTTGCTTGTCGGTTCTGTAACAAAATAAAAATAAAAATAAAAATTAGCAAACTTGTATGCAGGTAGTAATAGTTTCAAATAAAGGTAAGAACTTTTTTGATCACTTTCAAAGTATTTTATCCACGCAAGAATTTAAAATCAAGAAATTAAAATCTGGCTTAGCTATAGTAAAAAACCAAGTCTGCAATAGTTATTTTATACCCTAATTCTCTGTATTTTTTACTACATTTTAAGTTATATTTTAAAAGGCCTGTCAGTGTTGGCTACGGCTCCACAGATGCCTAAAAAATACAGGGCGCTAGGCCCGAGAATCTGCTAAGAGGAATAAACTGTTATGAACTAAAAATTTACAAAAAATGTTGAACTGTTCAAAGGCTATTTAGCTGTGCTAGACATTTTATACAGCTATCTATGAAATCCGACCTCAATTTTTGTGTTTTTTTTTTCTGTGGTTTCCTTTTGTAGTCTGCTTTGTTATACTGCTAATGTTCACAGCCACAGTTAATTTTTCGGGAGCGAAGTAGCTTTCGCATATCCTTTTGTGTATAGTTGTAAAATATTTATTTTTGTGGGAAATATTAAACCATGATTACTATTCAGTAATTGGTACTCAATACAAACATACTTACTCGCATAAACACATTGTCACACCCACACACACGCACACACACACACACACACACACACAACGGCGTGATTTGTTTAATTAACTAAGTAGTAATATGTATATTTAGGCTAAGTTAGTTTTAGGATAGACACATAATAATATATTTGTAACATAACCTAACATTATTAATTTCATACCATTTAAATTGCAAACAAATTGATCCCCTGGAAGATCCTGCCTTCTACAACACAGTTAACACTACAGTAGAAGGCAGAGCAACACTATATTGTATCCCATTTATATATTTACAAATAAATATTGTTTATCTTTTTATGATCAGCTTTCTGGTTAATACGCTTTCCCCTTTTAAACGATATTACATTAATTTATACTTTTATGTTATTTAAATTAAACCAGGAATCCAATTTTATTACTTCTTTGATGGGAACTTATTATGAAAACATAGTTTAAAAGCTTTAGGTAAATACGTTTTTTTATTACGTAAGTCGATTAAAAATATGTTTTAACCATACCGTAAAAACGACGCTAGATGCTAGTATATAATCAATTTTGTTATGTTTTGGCAGATTTTATGTGTGTCTTATAAAGCATGTAAGTATGTAGGCATCATGCGCCTTCAATGTACAAAATCAGGCACAAGAAAGGTTTTCTTTCTTCCTACATTTTTTTTATTGAAAAAGAGTTGTGAATGCTTATACATTTCTAGACAAAAAAAATATTCAAACACACTCATATCTAAAAGTGGCATTCCATTTTGGGCCCTTCCATGGGTCGGATGACACGTTAAATTGTAGGTCCCGGCTGTTTGTCTAGTACGGCAGTCGTTAAGCCATGTCAGAGGCCTTTAGGACGGTTTGAAAACCCACAACACTAGAGTTGGCCGCTCTCATTCGATAAGAAGAAGAATCTTTAAAAGTGTGAATTATTATTCCACAATTCTTTCAACTAGTCTTTGCATGATGTTGCAAAACAGACGTGACAAATAAGTCCTATTATATTCTGTAATTGTTCCGTCAACGACCTACATGGAGAGACAAAAATACAACTCATTTGTTATAGTTGATGATGGTTTGTATGTCATTTGTTTGCGTAATATGGTGGTAACAACTTGGAGACTTCTCGTAGGTGGTAGTTACATAGTTTGTGACAGACACAAATGTAGTTAAAGACTTCGTTGTGTTCGCTCTTAGATGTTAGCTCGAGTTGTACCGCGCGTACGTTTTTGTCTATGAGATGGATACGTATTGTGTTGGTTATGATTAAAATTTTAGAAGAAAAAAAAATAAGGTTAGTTAAATTCAAATCCAAACAAGCTTAATAATAAATTCATCTAAATTGATGACATATACACAGATTTTAGAATAAATTTTGACAAAAAAATCAGACATGTGTCCATGTTTGCAAAACGTGCTTATTTCAAATATTCATTGAGTAGGATTCAACTAAACTAAATATTTGGTTCCAAGAATATTTTTCATATCTGAAAACAACATATTTATTCAAGTAAACACATGCCACCATAAAATATATATTTTAATAACGTCACGTCGTTAAACAGTAACCTATGATTTACGGGTATCTCCAGAATCAATTACAATAAAACGTTTCAGCCATTTATATATATATATAAATGAAAACCGTGATGGAAAAACAACCATCACAAAGTTTCGCCTAAGTAATATTAAAGTAAAGTGTGATAATGACAATCAGTTATGAGGTTTTAGTACCTAATATTAAAGTAAAGAGTTATACAAATTGACCTTCAAACGCACAAACGACGGTAATATGTTGTGACTAGACACAAAGCCGAGATCTAAATGAGACAAAGTAACAAACTTTCAAACACTTGGCCTTGAGCTCAGATCTGGCCTACTTTCTTAATCTTTAGATAGTAAATAAATACATAGTAATAGTATAAGTCTACACATATAATTATTATTTTATATTAATTCTTTTAGAGCAGCAGGTTCTTATATAAGTATGTAAAAATATGGATGAAATTTCTTCGCATTTTGTTTATGATAAACCTTAAATATTCCATAGATAATAGTCAAGAAAAAATAAAATAAATAAATCATACTCACGCAGTCTAAATGTCCATATTTTCTCACTTTTGAATTTTTAAATTGAATTTATACAAAAAAAATGTCCTCGCTACCTATTTAACATTCACAGCGTAACTGACTTAATACATGTTACGTTTTTAATGTTATTCGCTACAAACAACGACTGCGCTTCTCTCAAGATATCTAAATATGTCAAGAAGCAGCTGTAAATTAATTAGGATTGTCAGCAAAAGCACGCTGCGATCAAGGTTGGAAAACTTTGAACACAAGATTTTCCTCAACCATGAATTACTTTTCTTGTCCTGTTTTCTCTTGTGTCAAAAAGCTTTTATCGAGCACGTAATTTATATAAACTTACAGTTTTGCTGCTGTCTACCGTTCTTGATAGACAGTTATACATTTTTTTATGATAGGTACATTAATCGATAGTTTAGAGGTATCCTTTTATCATTTATTTTCTCGTCTTCTCGGTCACCCATCTTTAATGTTTATGCCCAGGTTATGTGTTTATAATGTAAAATTAGGTTTTTATAGTTAAAAACAACCATTATAAGGTTAACTCTTTAGGATGTTGATTGTTGATCTATTTTAAGATAAGTAATGATAATTAAGCATTACTTAAACAGTCAAAACAGTTGGCTGTGAAAAGTAAACAATATTGTATGAACAAAAAGAAACAGAGCCAAAATAATTCTAACTAAACTATTCAAATCAAATCAATCTAATTTGACACAAATTGAAAATCAAAAGTATGGAAACTTAGTGTAAAAGATAGATTTTATTATAGACTATTATCTAAACTATCAAGTAATTCAAAAAGAAGGTTGTACTACAAGTTAAAAAGTCAACGTATAATGTATATTCATTCATGTACATGTGATAGGTATTAGATCGGACACTAAAAGGTTCTTTGTCCATGATCTCACGAGACGCTACAATATAGGAGCCTTCGTGAAACAATGACTTAGATAGGTAACTGACCTCCTCGGATTTCATTATTAACTCTGTGGGTGGAAAACTGACATTACTTAAGAGGTAACCTATAGTTTAGTAACATGTAGTTGTTACCACACTTTCATAGCATTTTAGCGTAAAAGCTATGTGAAAATTTTAGTTATGTAAAATATTTATAACTATATTGAATAGCTATTTTTCATTGCATTTTTAAAAACCAGTTTATTTTTTATCTCACTTATTAAAACGTTCTTTTTAAAACTGAGAGCAAGAGGTATTATATTTTAGTAACTTATCCTGACTGAAACTTGAAGCGCCCAGAATGGAATGCCACTTTTCGGTGACCCATCCAAGGGCTGACCACGTCGCCCTTTGCTTAAGAGGACGCCCTGAGAATTTGGTAGCGAGAATTCGTATTTTACTCGACATGGACAAAAGCAACTAAACTAAAATTTTATGTTCAAGATTCATCATTTCAATTACTATATTTTACGAATATCATAACACCAACGGCCAATTTATGTAACACAAAATAATTAATTAAAAAGATCTCTATAAAGTTGAGTATATCGATTTTGTCGGCGTTGATTTTGAATTAGTGCATTAAAATTTTCCACACATGTTAATTAACACAATCACTTTGATTTGTGAATAGATTATTTAAAACACTTTCGTAGTTTTTGAAATAAACGACCAAAACCATTTTGTTGCTTGCGCCCTTTCGGAATATTTGGGGTTTTAGCGATATTTGCCACCCGCGCCTGTTCGGCGGTGCAGGGCGCTTGGACCTACAATTTCAGATTTATAGTTCGCCACTGCGTCGTCTTAACATTAGTAATCGCATGCGATTATTTCCGCTAGCTGAGCTACGGGCGCTGTTATTCTCGTACAATATGGTATTAGAATAGCCGGGGAAACTGTTATTCTCGTACAATATGGTATTAGAATTGTTCAATATAGGTAAAGCCAAGTAATTGATGGGTACAAGCATCAATCATTGGAACCAACAGTCCGGTGGTGAAAGCTTGGACGGTTGGTCGTTGGCCGTTGGATGGGCAAGTAGATCACGAGAAAACATTACCGAGCGCCTCGGGCTAGATGGACATAATAAACATACTTAGTAGTCTGAGACAAGAGAGGTGAAATATTGTGGGAGGTGAAAATATAGATAGAAATTGGCTACTTTGCTTGTTTATGTTAAATTTATATTTTTTTTAATATTCCGGGACATTGCACACTGCCATCTAGGCCCATTTGCCGGTGCGGCAAGGGTGATGGGATAATTTAAACACTTATATATTGAGATGTATTAAAGTATATTGTGACTTCTGTCTTGTGAATGTATATGTGAATGTATTGTGTATGAATGTCCTTATTAAGACTAACATCTTAACTTATATACTTAATGCTACGTGTGGTTCGTGATACTATGTAAATAGTATCTTATCTGCATATGCAGATAGATCGCATATGCAGATAAGAAGATATCACCTTATGCTCCTGGCACAGCCCACACTAAGCAAATGCTTGTGTCGTAGAATGAATGTGGTTTGCTTTTGATTTCGGGAATGACGTTACAGTAAAAACGTGTAATTTTTGTTAATTTTTTTTGATGTCTTCGAGATATAATTATCATTACTGATGGTCATGACTCTCCTGCAGAATAATCTCATTGGGAAAGTTTTCTTGGGCTTTATCAAGATTTTTGTTTTGTTTTTATTCTTGACAAAATTGACGACCACTGTTACCACAAAATTTGCTAAGCAAATAACAAGTAAGATGTACTGACTGGGTGTTTGAAAATAGAACTAAATGACTCAGAACAATTCATACGACATGTATTGTGTTTAAAATAACAAATGTTCTGTCGACAGCAATTAACGTTGATGTTTACATTCCCTTACATAATAATTGCCGTAGTTAAAAAAACATTTTCAGGAAAGAAATCATATATGTAGGTAAGTGGAAATTTAATTGACAGAAAACAAAGAGTTTCAAAAACAATGTCCCATTGCTTTATTATTTACATCTGTGTTTCATTTACCTTATTTACGCGTAATAAAGTCGTACAAAACGTTTGTTTATCAAATGGTTGAGTTGAATGAACTGTAACAAAATAACAAAAAATAACTACGTAAATTATTCAATAAAAAGATGGGTTATTCATTTATTTTAGTGTTGTGCATAATAAAATGAAAAGGTATTGGCGTTGTATAAAAAAAAAATTAGAATTAATTATTAATTGCACGTAGTCTTATGTAATTAACCATGTTTTGTATAGGTTTGTATATTTTCAGTCATAACTATAGGTAAAATGTTTAGAGAGAGATACATAGATTATTAAAATATGGCCATGCTACAGTGTTTTATCACAAAATATTGTAGCGATACCGTTTTATGCTTTAATAAAATATTAATTAATTATCAATTGAGTTTTTATAATAGCAACAAAGCCTTTGTTTGTTTGGGGCTTAAATTAACTATTTAACAATCTATTTAATACAAGATTGTAAGACTAAAATTGAAAAAACAAAAATTAAACCCAAGCTTTGTAGCCGTGATTTTGTTTTCAAAGAGCGTTCTTAATATTACAAAAAAAACATAGGACATCCTGTTTTGACTGTATTCTTATGTAAACATAATATTTATTATAAATAACTAACACTACCGACCTACATACTTCTATGTGTGCCTACATTATTCACTACATAAGCACATACCATACAGACTAAGTCCATTGGACCTGCCATAATTAAACATTACTTATTTACATGACTTGAGTGTAATTACTATTTAACTTTGCTACAAATTATACAATATACTACTTACTATACTATTTACAAATGCATACCACTCTCGAAACTATTGAATCGGTTTTAATTACACTTCCTTAAGTTGAAATATAGATGATTAAAATCAATACAATCATCTAAATATACAAATAGTGGCTCATCCAATCCCATCATTTTTACGCACATTTGGGTATTTGAAATCGGTAAAAATATCATCACAAAATTAAAAAAACTTGTAACTATGTGTAAACTTTTTAACCAGCTTCTCAGCATGGTCTAACGTGGTTAAGCAAACATACTAACATAACATAAATACCAATTGAGAAACCGGTATCATTAAGGACAAATTAAATACGTTGAAGTTTTTTTTAGATGACGGCATCAGGTTGATGATAATTACTACTTGTAGTCACGCTTACGATCAAATAGCTCTGTTTTTAATAGAAAAAAGTAGTCAAGTGCCAGTCAGACTGAATAACAAAGGGTTTTTTTATTCCATGATGTTCTGTTTAATATTGTAAAGATAAAAGTTTGTGAGTGTGTTGGTGTGCGCGTCTCAGTGTGTGTTTTCCTTCTTCACTGTCAAATGGCTGAACTGATTTAGATAAAATTTTATATTGATGTATATAAGATTAATACATAAAACTAATGCGGATAACCGCGGGTGCTATCGATAAAATCCATATGTACAAACTTCAATAAGTACATAATTTACCTACCAGTTAATATCAAATAATCAATTAATTTTAGTGGCACTTTGATGTTGAATGCAAATTTTGTTGTTACAGTATAATTGTAAATTTTTTTGAAGTAAAAAACATAAATTTAAAGTTTTTATGCCAAAAATCTTCACAAATGAATACAAAATTACATCCCCTATCCCAAGGCCAGCAATCATTATTTTACGTCATCAAGGGAACAAAATATTCATTGCTATGCAGAGCTGCGACCAAGTATTATTACTCCCACTTAGAAACCTCTCTTAATGATAATTGCTTTTATTAATATCATTTTAGTACTCGGTTCACCTTGACTTTTCATGCCTTTTGCGCAAGTTTATGATTATTTGTACTTCTGTTTTGTTTGCCTTTGTTTTGACCCAACACGTTTAAACAAGTGTACAATATTCAATAATTTACATAGCACTCAAATTAATTAACACTTTTTTATGTTTCTATCTAGGATTGGTTTTAGGTAAGGAAAAAAAGTCCATAATGTCACAAGTTTGTAAACTTTGTCATACAGACGAGACGAGACGATTTGTAGAGAAGAAATTCAAAATGTTTAATTCGGCAATATAACTTCCTAACCAAATAATCTGTAGCATCAGTGAGTATTCCTAAATAAATAAAATAATGATCACTAAACTAGCTAGCCAATTATTTTTTTATCTGTATGCTTGTTAAGAGAGTATTTAACTGGATGATGATGAAAAACGTTCTCATGTTTCCTTCCATTAATTTCACAGTCCGGCCGGCGGTCTCATCAGAGCGTGACCGTAGTTTCAGCTCACCAGAACAACCAACGGGTTTTTTCGTTTAAGCAATGACGCACAAAAACTTAAACACATTATTATTTTTTGCAACCTTATGGTTGTTATTTAACGTGATTGTTAACAGGTTCTTTTTTGAGCGGTTGGTTACGTAACTGTCTGAGCACGCAATGCTTTCTTGAATAAGGAGAATTTGGTTACGTGGAAATTATCACTCTTATTTTTAGTCTGTAGTTGTGTGGTCCTTGCATTAGCTTTAGCGTTTTTTTTTAATTTAATCTATCAGTCGAGTAGCCAGGTTTATTTGAGAACTTATTTGGCATGGTTTAAGTGGTATCCAATGGTTGCCTGGAAGAGATTGCTTTTAGCAATAAGGCCGCCACTTGTGGCACTAGTATAAGTGTTTTTTCTTCTTTCCTTTTAATTTTATCGTGTGTTACAATAAAGAATTTTCTATCTATCTATCTATCTATCCAAATTTACAGATTGCTATATTTGTATCTTTTCTATAAACTATGTCAAATAAATTTGTATAAATTTTTTAAATACGTTCTTGTAAATAAAATAACCCATAGAGTACCAATAAAAACACAAAATATTTATGAAATTGGTGTAGGTAAACAATATTAAGTTTGTCTAATTTAGCCTGATGACTACTCCATCGTTGAATATTAGTGAGAAAAAAAAAACAGAGTAGCAATGGTAAAAAAACTAGCATTCATCTTATTACATACTGTAAAAAGACTTCATCGCAGTTAGGCACACAGCTATCCGCTTTCTTGCTTAGGAATTTTACATTTCTCTTTTACAATATTTCGTTTAATAAATAGGTACGTTACTTGATACCCGTTTTACCCAATCCACCACATTATTGTTTTACATACAACGGTAATATTAATTTTTTTAAAGCATTTGTATGGCATTCGTTAAGTTATATCAGAGACTACTAAGGTGGCTTATAAGCTTTGAGTCCAGAATGAGTCATTCCTATACAAACTCACTTACTCTAAGTGTTATGGTAATAAAATGGAATGCCTGTTTAAAAAATATAATAGGTTTTTAATTCACCAAACATTTAACTAAATTCACCAACAACGTATCCTTAGATAGTCCAAACATAACTCAACAGCGAATACGAGAGTGGTCAGTAAAATTGGATAAAAATCTTCTCCACATTTCTCACAATTTTATTCTTTGGGAAGCGTCGAAAGCAGTAACGCTGCGTTAAGTAAGTGTGTAGCGTTAGAGAAAGTGCACATACCGTCTAATGCAACGTCACAGCTAGTCAGTACTTGTTCATTAATCAATTTAGAAAGTTAATCGATCCTATCGATACACCTTGTCGATTTAAATCGATCATGTAATACATCTAGTTTTTATATTGTATTGTTTACCTGTCATTTTTTCAAAAGAAAGCACATCAGATCCAAACTATTGTTTAAATTGTTCCAATCACTTTTGTGAACTCACTTATATCACTGTTTTTAATATATATTGTTCGCGATATTGTTTTTAATGAAAGAGCTAGAAGGCTCTATTGAGTTGCGCCCGCGCCGGATCTCTCGGCTGACTGCGCGCGCGCACATCATGACAATGACATCAAACCCCCACCAATAACCACGGCCACACAATAATCAACCTTTTGCGGAAGCATTAAGATTGTATTTGGTGTGTTCAGTTTATGTTTTGAATCGTGAATTAACAAGTAGCTGTTATATTGGGGAAAACACAAGAGGCTCGATTGCGAATGTTTGAAGTTTTAAAGGTTCTTGAGATCCGCCAAACAAAGAGGACTGTTTAAAAAAAGAACGCTTTATTGTGAAAAAAGAGGTGCAGGAGTTGAATTTTAGTTAAGCTACTGATTGCAATGTGTCCAGAGTTCAGTAAAGTTTACAAATCTGCATCTAAGTTTTAATGAAAAATTAATAAGTGATATAACACTCAAAATAATTAAAATTCATCTTTTTTTATTATCTTTTCGTTTTTTTGTTAGCACAGAATCAATACTTACCAAGATTGGCATCCGGCTACAGCGGAAAGATATCTCTGCTGTCTAAAAATGGTCTCGTAAATAGTTACTGCGCGCCGTAGAGTTAGATATGTTACGTAGAAATCCAGAGTGGTTATCGTGAGTAAAAAAATTGTATGAGCAAACGTCGTACAAAAAATATTATTATATGAGACAAATATATTTATTTACTAAACAAAAATACAAATAAAATACCTGCTTATTAAGTCTATTAACAAAACATACCCTCTATTAAGATATCTGTCACGGATCAAGCCTGGGCGGGATTGGCACTGGGCTGAGATGGCTTCGGTTAAGATAATGCGACTCCCACATAACCACCGTAAATCCTCCCCAGGATTGGGTGGTACCTTTGGTGGTACATTAAAAAGATTTTACTGTGATAAAAAAATAGGGCTCAGAGGGCTGACATGAAATAAGAGAAGACTATCACCCAGCAGTGAGACCAAATCAGTAGTATAAGTTGATGATAATGATATAATAATAATAATAATAATAATCATAGAAATTGTTAGTGATACCGTCTATGACCGCATTTATCTCTAAACATTACATTTTATTAACAAATAAAGACTCAACTCAATAGCCCTAAAGCACGTCGTACGAATCACTATTACAGCAAAAAGTACACCAAAACATCAGCAAGCAAAACTAAACAGCGTTACACACTAATTATCCACAATTTCCACTCTATTAGTTTTCAAACATAAATCTGCGAGTGCACCAACGAATGAGATGTGGCCGGCATGACGCTACCGTTACTTAAAGTCAGTGACCACCGCACGTGCTCTGACGGCCAACTACAGGTAAGCAATAAGCATCGATTGTGGCTTTGCATTGGGAGAGTTACTGGTACGAGCTGCTGTGATAATGCTATGACGTAAAGTACCTAATGTAAATAAAGCGTTGGTGCAATGACCCAAGCCGTGTTCTAGTCTTCTGATACTTAGAGAGGCCTTATTTTGAGACCTGTACATCATCATCATCAGCTCATAGCCCACTGCAGGGCATAAACCTCCTCTTTCATACGCCAATACGCTCTTCTTTGCTCTTCTCTTGCCCAGGTATTGCCTTCAATCTTCATTTCATCTGGCTAGTCATATCTTGAATGGCCAAACTTATTTAAAAAAAATTGCGTAGGTAAGATATATAGAAATTTGTTGGAATTAATTGTTTTGAAATATTAAACTATCAGATCGAAACAAAAACTCAAAGGATTTGGCTTTTGCCAAATGTTCTTAAGTAGAATAATGATTTAGAAAGTTTTCAAGTTGTTAAGTACATAAAATAATCTATTAATAAAGAAAGGTTTAATATATCCAAAAAATTTAGTAGCAAGCTTTCATTTCTAACTTTATCGATGTAGCTGATAAGATAACAAATAAATTCATTGCATAAAGGACCAAATGGTTATCTGTTCGGCAATATAGTACTAAGAGGAACACGACACATCAATCATAGTTGTCTATGGGCGTAGATAGCAAGCTCTGAAATATGTTATTATAGGCTACATTCAGCAAATAAATTGAAGTGTTCAAAAGGTATCTGGTATTTGATGTAAACGTAAACCTAACCCACGTAAAAAAAAGGTAATAAAGATTATAATCATTTCTTTTTACAACGCTTCCTTTTAATACATTTTGGCAAAGATATTTTTGTAAAGGTGTCTATTATTTCTGTTTTGTGAATGCCACCTTTGTTACTTATCTCCAAAGTATATTCATTAAAGAGAATTGGGTAACAAAATGTTCTGATATTTAAAGGAAACATTTATAGGATTTGATTAAACGGACATTTTCATAATGCAAGTACTCGTAGTACAATATCATAGACATATCTTTGTCTTAGAATGCTTATAAAACAGATGTTTAAACTACTGAACTAACTAGATAACTAGCAAGTTAGTGAGATATTTGAGCGAATATTTAATAAATATCCCACCGATTTTGGGATGTTGAAGCTTTGTTTAAATGTAAGTATTTTATTTAAATATAAAAAAAATAAATTTATTCTCAATACAAAAACTAAAGAAGTCACTAAAACTGCCACTTGTTCAAATGACTCGACCAATGCAAACACAGCATCTAATCTTACCTGTTCTCGTATGATAATGAGATCTTCATTACCAGACACGTATGGACTTTGCTATCATACCACGGTCTTACAGATTACTGGATAGTGTCAAGGGATATAATATAAATACAGTAAGCGAGTGTGACTCAGCGGATCCAGTATCTATTAACTACTATATCATCCAGACGCATCCTGGTTCGTATCCAGTCCTACACCAACGACTTGTATTTTCAAGTTATTTGTGGATTTGCACTCGCTTAACGGTGAAGGAAAACATCGAGAGGAAACCGACATGTTTGAAGACCACAATAATATCCGAGGACATGTGTCTTTCATGGAAGGACCTGGGCGCCCACCACGACAAATGATAGTAATCATTCGTCATCTCTGTTTTTATTCTGAGTTAACTCATTATAGACGGAGTTTTTTTATGGTGTTTTATCTTGTAATGTTTAAATATGTCATCAATAGAGGTTTATGTAATACTATACAACTGTTTAAATTTTGATTGGATCAGTAAGTTAGAAAAAAAATGCTGACCCCATATGGGACCGCTAGTCTCTTACCGTGTCAATGGTTCAGTAGGTACACAAAATATTCATAAAACAATGATCGAATTAGTTTCTTGGTTAAGAAAACTATTAAGTTTATTTTCTAATACCAAATAGTTACCTTAAAATACTATGTAAGGAGATTTCCATGACATTATTGTGTTTTAAACGTTTATTTATTGAACTCCAATATTGAGAAATAGTGTAGAAACATACACAGGTAAGTTAATAAATTACAATTTTTATTTTATTTACCTCAAAAGAAAATAGCCCTGTTGCCAACAGTTAAAATGTTAGAGGTTAATTGAACCTTTAGAAAAGATTTTAATGAATATAATTACCATTAAGTTGAGTGTTGTAATATTGCCTACTGAAGTATTTTTAAACAATGGGTAAGTACGAGTAAGTAGTTAGAAATAGAATCAATATATTGGTTCTTAATGGATAAGCACGGTCCATCTTAGGCCATAGCCTTTGCTTGCTATCAAGCAAACTATGGCCAAGTGCAAACCCGTTATAGTTAAAAAAAATGTAAACATTAATTTTCTATTTATAGCAGGACAAAACAAAAATAATCGTGAGATAAACCGTATTCTCTAGTCAATAATTTCTATGCTCGATTAGGCTTATAAAATTTTAATATCTCTCTATTGGATTGCGTATTTGTGTGAAACTGAATCTGCGAATGTGACAGGTTTATACAAAGGTGTGAACAAACGCTGATAAACTAATTAATCTTAGATTATTTGTTTGATCTTTATAGTTAATAATATCAAAAGAATTACCAATAAGACACTTAAATATGTTTAACCTAAAGAAAGAATTAACAAAATATCTTAAAAAACTTTCGTATGATGAGACAGAAAAACTATTAGTTGTTATTAAATAAAAATATATTTATTTATTTATACATACGTACACAAACACACACACACACACTCACACATACACTCACACTCACGCTCACACACACAAACTATACATTAATTATTATACAATAAAATCATATTAAAATCAGTTACCAAGCATTTGTAGTAGGTTAATAATGTCAACACACATGGGGAAGTTTAGTGGTGCCCCTGAGATACAAGCCTAGCTTAGTTCAGAGGCACCAGTTCATAATTAAATTGTAGCACTTAAATTATTTTAGTTATATTTCATTATTTTAGTCTTAAGCTACAAATATTGTAAATAGGTAGATTTAAGTTCAATAAAAACTTTTGATTTGATTTTGATTGATTTGATTTAGTTAATAGAATTGAAAGTGACGTAAAAATGTTAAGCGTCCAAAATAACTCGTACGTCGAAAATCATCGAGAAAAGGTATGTAGGTAGGTTGAGCTTCGCGCTTGCCTTAGTCACAGAATACATAATACAAACTCAGTGGCGTATTCCCGTGCGCATGTGACGGGATATCTTAAGATTTACTGTAGTTCGAGTGTTAGCCCCAGATACTCTTTTCTAAAAGAATAAGGTATGTGGGTGGTGACACTCATTAAAATAATAATAGCCAGCGATGTCCGATAGCAACCAGACAGCGAACACCCGTAATTGATAGTTTACTCAACAAGAAAACGATTAGGTATGTAGGCAGACAATAAGCGATACCTACGCATACCATTATGAAGTATAAACCTCGTTTTGGTAATGAGTTTATTGCTCTAAGGTGAATATGATAACTTTTTGGTTATTAGAATTGAATATTTCATCAAGATTACCTCAAAAAATATACATATGACAAGGATGTTGTATCTTGTACCACATTACTGGTTTATAAATTGTAGTGATTACTTTTACAGATATGTACGTACACACAGTTACAGAAAAACATCTAGCCATTGCGTTAGTGTTTTATTTCAAGTGAGGTGTATTTAAGGGTTAAAGAAAAGGTAACGGTATAAGTTTAGTACGTATTTTCAACGCGAGTTTGGGTTTTATTTTCTTCTTTCTACCGAATATAATATTAATACTGAGTAACAAAGACAATGATTATCAGTCGAAAATTAAATCTTGCTAAAAATTACATCTAACCTTACTTAATCAGAGAATATGGTAATTATGTTTCTTTGTCGAAAAGTTTCATAACTTTTGCTTAGAAAAAAATGTTATAATCCTAAAATGAGGTGAAAATCTCAATCTTTGGGTTTTCTAAGAAAGGTGAAAGCTTTCCTTATGATTACTTTTTATAAAAAGCTTTCTAACGCTGGATGAAAATGTAAAAAATAGAAGAAGGACCTTAATTGATAGACTACTAACTAACCTACTGTTTTCACTCTTGTTTTCATCACCCTTATTAAAAAAGCAATTTTCTAATACCGGGTAAAAAGTCTATTTCAAGCAAGAGCAGCATATTTTTTTCGTACAATTTATTTTTTGCTTTGCTAATAAAATCTTAATGTATGTTAAAGAGAAATATTGGAATCGAAATTCGTAATTAAATGTCAGAAGGATATTTAACAAGTAACACAAGAGATTCTATCGAATTGAAGTTACAGCTTGTAACTTTGATGTGACAAAAATAGTTTTAACAAGGTTTATAAAGTCTAACATAACCTGTCTTTAGGCTTTTCTAAAGATTTTCTAAGTGTCCCTTTTTATGTTGAAGTTAGAAGTAGTATGTTTAGTTTTTTCTTCCCTTGTTTTTATGTTTTATTATTTTGTAAATAAATGTTAACCTAACCTAACAGTTGTAGTTTAGATGGTATTTAGATAAAATACACATTGTAACTAGTAGTGGTTTCTACGGACCACATTTTTATCTCGGGTCACGATATCGTGACTTGGCAAATGGAAAACTCAACACAAATCTGGCACAAACCATTTTGTTAAAAAGATTTTTTAAAGAAAAGAGAAATTTCATATTATCTGTAATCAATATTATTTTTGAACTTTTACTCGATAATGATTAAGTTGTTTGGAATAACTGCAACTTAACATACTTTGGTATTATTTAACCTTTTGTTTTTTATAGTAACGTTTCGGGATCTTTAAATCGGATATGAAATCTCTAATCGATTTTTTTTCATAAATTTGTGATAGTAACAGAATAGAAGTGTATTGTAATTTAATAATGTAGTTAGTGAAACTAAGCAATTGTGTAAAATTTTCAGTGGGTGTGTGTGTGTGTGTGTGACCCACGGATTTACAATACAATACAATATCACTTTATTGCACACCCAAATAAATTACAATATGAAATGGACTTAAACTATAAATGAAGGCATAAGTGGGCGGCCTTATCACCTTAAGTGATCTCTTCCAGGCGGATCGGATTTCATGAAAAATTACAAATGATTTCAATCTGGTTTCTTAGAAATATATATAATCTATTTGCTTCGTCATAATGTGTTACTTCATGCAACATGCAAGTAAGTATAGATCAAACCGATCAAATACAACGAAATTGAACACAATAATAAATTAACTACCTACTCAAAACTTTTCCCTAATTTGATTTTAAAATGGCAAGTGAATTTACGATACAGAACGCAAACATACCTGATAATATAATTGTAGGTATATTGGAAAATTCGGGATCTAGAAATTTTTCCAAGAAAATATTAGAATTTCTAAGATTATAATGGAATATTCCGCAAAGAAAGCCATGAATAGAAAATCCGTCGTTAAAAATGCAAACCTTCGGTTAGTATTTAATCTTGGAAAGAATTTCCTGTAACGTTCTATGTTTTACTATTATATTTCGTATAGCCTCATGCTTTGATATAATATTCACAACATGGTAGTACTTTAGTCCTACTGGCAACATTGCACGTCTTTAGAGAGAAAAAAGAAAATATATTTTTTCCTACCTAATGGTAACACCCCAGCGGTGTCGCACCTCATTCTTTTGTCGTGCAAGGCAACGCACAGTCGAAATTTCTACCTTCAATTTTAAAAGTTAATACTTAATACCAACCTTCAATTTCTAAAAAAAGTTAAAAATGCCGAAACGAAGTGCCGAGGAAAAGCTTCGTCACTACTACAATAAAATCAGGAAATTACAAGCCAAGAATGAAGGGAGATATCGTCGCATCATTTACTCATCGTCATCGGACAGTGAAAAAATCGGCGACGGCTCCGTGGAAGTGTCTCGAGGCGGTGACCTTCACCTAGTAACGCCACCGTCCCAGCAGCAGCCCCCAACGCAGGGGCTATCTCGTACATCCGAGATCCTGCCGCTTCCTAACGATTCGCAGCAGCCCCCAACGCAGGGGCTATCTCGTACATCCGAGATCCTGCCGCTTCCTAACAATTCGCAGCAGCCCCCAACGCAGGGGCTATCTCGTACATCCGAGATCCTGCCGCTTCCGAACGATCCGCAGCAGCCCCCAACGCAGGAGCTATCTCGTACATCCGAGATCCTTCCGCTGCCTAATGACTCGCTGCAGCCCTCAACGCAAGAGTTAGCAGACGAGATCGCTCCTCTTGAGGAGCCTATACCAGAGTGCGAACTGGATCCCGAGTTGCTAAGTGCACTTGGTGATACCACTGATGATGTCCCGGCTTATGGACCTGCCATACACGGTACGCTGGCACAACGCTGGCAGCCGATTTTGAAAAAAGGCCTCCAAACAGAAGCAAAGGTAAAAATCCTTAAAGATTACATGGTGCCCGATAATTGCAAGGCGCTTAAAGCACCCACCTTAAACCATGAGATTTCTGCAGCCCTGCCAGAATTAAAAAAAAAAAAAAAAACTGAGACAAGATTTTACAAGACAACCAAGATCAACTTGGCCTCGGCATAACAGCCATAAATAGAGGTATGTCGTTGTTGCTAACCGGAGATGACAAAGTGAATGTGTTAAATTTTTTATCGGATGGCTGCCGCATATTATCTGACTTACATTTCACCGAAACTCAAGTGAGAACGAAACTGATTTTTCCCGTATTGGAAAAAACATACAAACCCTTTTACAGAGTAATTCAGAAAGAGACGAAACACTTTTCGGCAGCAATTTGGCCGAAAAGATAAAGGCATCAAAAGCGATCGAGAAGCAAGGGCTTCAAATTAAAAAAGTTCCGCCTAGAACATCCACATCAAGCACACCAGCGGCACCTAGCGCCCGATCCCGTCAGGGAAACTGGGCGGGCCCTCCTCGCTATCAACAGGCGAGAGGAGGGCGCGGCTTCAACCACCGGAACCAGTACCACCGCTCCGCGATGCCGGCGCGAGCAGCTCCACCTGTACCGCCGCTGAATCGCCAGCCGACTTCAGCGAGCTCGAACAAACGTGTCCCAACTCGTCAGTAACGCAGGTACATGCGAGTAGATTACGTCATTTTTATGATTGTTGGCTTAATGTTACAAAAAACGCAGTAATTTTAGACTGGATTTGTAATGGCTATAATATCCCATTTTTACGAGAAGTATATCAGCAACGAATTCCTCATAAAACTTCGTTGTCAATAATAGAAAAGCAAGCAATGGCGCTAGCCATCAAAAAGTTGGTCGATCTAGGCGCTATTACTGAATGTAGTCCGCAACAAGATCAGTTTATTTCTAGTGCCTTTTTGGCACCTAAATCAAGCGGAGGACATAGGTTCATACTTAATCTTAAAGAATTGAATAAGTTTATCACAACAACCCATTTCAAAATGGAAGACCACAGAACAGCATCAAAAATGATCTCACAAAACTGCTACATGGCCACAGTAGATTTGAAAGAATCTTACTTAGTTGTCCCTATAAAACATTCTCAACGTAAATACTTACGTTTTCAATACGTAGATGAACATTCTAACATAAAAACCTACGAATTTAATGCTATGCCTTACGGTTTATGTTCTGCGCCTCGAACGTTTACAAAAATAATGAAAGAAGTAGTAGGTTATCTCAGAAGCCAAGGACTAAGATCAATTGTATATCTCGATGACATATTGTGTTTAGGAAACACCCAAGACGAATGCTTACTAAATGTCAACAAAACACTTAAGTTATTGAAATGTTTAGGTTTCGTTATTAATTATGAAAAAAGTAGTTTACAACCGCGACAATGTAGCAAGTTTCTTGGCTTCATGTATAACTCTTTAGATATGACAATATCGCTTCCACCTGAGAAACGCGAAAAATTTTCGCTACTTTTGTAATTTTTTTACCAACTACCCACTTGTATAATTCGTGATTTTGCGCAATTAATAGTTGGCCTTAGTTGCGAATAATGATAACTACAATGCCAAATTCAAACCTAGCGCGGTAATCTTGCCAGATTTAGCATGGTGGATGAATAATATTTCATCTACAACTAACACATTAGTAACACCAAATTTTAACTTAGAAATGTTTACGGACGCGAGCCGAACTGGCTGGGGCGCTTATTGTGACAACAAGCGCACTGGGGGCAGTTGGACAGATAGTGAGCGTGAAAAGCACATTAACTATTTAGAATTATTAGCTGTTTTTCTAGGCTTAAAATCTTTCGTGCGCGATATGCATAGCTGCAATATTTTGTTACGAGTAGATAATACAACAGCACTTAGTTATATTAATCAAATGGGAGGAATCCAATTTCCCCATTTAAATAATTTGACAAAAAATATTTGGCAATGGTGCGAACACCGAAATATCTGGTTGTATGCATCCTATATAAACACGAAAGACAATTTTGAAGCAGATCAAGAATCTCGTAAGGTGAACCCTGACATAGAATGGCAGCTTAGTGAAGCTCAATTCCAAACTGTCACGACAGCATTTGGTTATCCAGAAATTGATTTATTTGCGTCCCGCACTAATACCAAGTGCAAAAATTATGTCTCGTGGAAACCAGACCCAGACTCTATTGCTGTAGATGCGTTCACTTTAAATTGGAAATCAATGTTTTTTTTACGCATTCCCTCCATTTTCGATGATATTGAAATGCCTACAAAAAATTTACAACGACAAAGCAGAAGTCATTTTTATTTTTCCCAACTGGCATTCGCAAGCTTGGTTCCCATTGTTAAAAAGTTTATTGAAATCAGATATTATTTATTTCACACCTGATTTAAGTATATCACATTCTTGCAGAACCCGACAACAACAATCGAAGTTTACCCTGGGTGCAGCGCTGCTCTCAGGACAGCGTTTGCGGCAGCAGGCACCCCACACCAAGCATTAGACCTAACAATGGCATCTCTATCCAAAAATACTCTATCTCAATACAACGGGACGTATAAATTGTGGTGGCGGTTTTGTTATCGTCACGGTTTAAACCCATATATGGGGTCAATCAGATCTATTATTTTGTTTTTGACAGAACAATTTCAAAAAGGTGTTGGGTACAGTTCCATAAACAGCCCCCGTAGTGCATTATCATTGCTTGTCGGAAGTCATCTTACTACCAATGATCAAGTAAAACGACTCCTTAGAGGTGCATATAGATTAAGACCAGCCTCACCAAAATATTCTAGGACTTGGGACCCACAGGTTGTTCTCGATTATATAGCAAATTGGGTACCAAATCGTCATATTTCATTAGAAAAAATAACACTAAAGTTAGTTACACTATTAGCGTTATCTACAGTACACCGGGTTCAAATGTTTTCTCTAATAAAATCAGAAAACATTAGGATAGGCTCTTCATCTGTCGAAATAGGTATTACTGAGGCAATTAAAACATCCGCACCCGGGCGTGAACAACCGGTTTTAGTACTACCTTACTTTTATGAGGATAAATCTATATGCCCCGCTACAATAGTAGAAGACTACCTATTTGTAACTAGAAAAATAAGACTGCCTTCTATAAATAATTTCATATTAACCTTTAAGCAACCGCATAAATCAGCTTCGACTCAAACCATCAGTCGATGGATTAAGAGAGTTCTGGGTGAGAGCGGCATAGATGTATCAATATTTTCTAGCCATAGTACACGACATGCTTCAGTTTCCGCAGCTCGAGCTGCGGGTGTTTCCTTAGATACAATTCGCAAAACGGCAGGATGGACAAGTACCTACGTCACAAACGTTTGCCAAATTTTACAACCGGCCGATAGTAAATGAAACTTCTTTTGCGAGATCAGTTTTGCAACTTAATTGATTGTAATGTTATACGTTATGAGACGATAACTTGTTTGTGTATAGTTTATAAGTTAAACATAATTTCCAATAAAATGTGATATAATTTGTAATCGTATCATTGAGATTACCATACATGTTAAAATATGATTATGTAATAAAAGTTGTTTGTTATTACTTTGTAAAAACAAAATCTTTTATTTCTCACACAAAATTTTGGCTCTAAACATCTACCATGTTGTGAATATTATATCAAAGCATGAGGCTATACGAAATATAATATATGATTAAACGAACTTGCAAAAGTGAAGTTCGATCAATATTATATGAGTATAAAGCCTCATGCGAAGATATACTTATCTTCCCACCCACCACAAAAACCCATAAGTATATTGAAAATTTTGTGTTATTATTTAATTTCTCTTAACAATGAGGTGCGACACCGCTGGGGTGTTACCATTAGGTAGGAAAAAATATATTTTCTTTTTTCTCTCTAAAGACGTGCAATGTTGCCAGTAGGACTAAAGTACTACCATGTTGTGAATATTATATCTTCGCATGAGGCTTTATACTCATATAATATTGATCGAACTTCACTATTGCAAGTTCGTTTAATCATATATTATAAATCATTTATTCATAACTTATAAAACATAAAGTAACTGACTAATATTTACAAGTCCTAAACATAATATTAAAATATGTTTTACTTACCTATATATTTAAGTATTCACTCCCATCAGGGACCTTCTGCTTTGAATATTAAGATCTGCATTATTTAATTTTTGTATTTGGTTTTTCATTTATTTAGTTTCGAATTTTTAGATACTATATTGTATTGTAGTAGTTACATAATGTAAGTAATTTGAAACTTTCAAAATGTAGAATAAGTTATAACAGTACCATTCATTTCTACAATTCTACAAACTAATGGGTTGTACATAAATTGTTATCAATTATATACCATACTAGCTGTGCTCGCGACTTCGTCCGCGTGGAATAGTTATTTTGGGCATAATATTTATTTTTGAAAACAACCTTTTCAGCTTTATAAATTATAGCTGTTACCCACGACTTGAACCGTTTTCGCAGCACACGCAACGGAAGCCCTCAAAGATGAATAATTTTCCCCGTGTTTTTCACATTTTCCATTGTTTCTTTGCTCATATTAGTTGCAGCGTGATGTTATATAGCCTTCCTCGATAAATGGTCTATTCAACACAATAAGAATTTTTCAATTCGTTCTAGTAGTTCCTGAGATTAGCGCGTTCAAAAAAACAAACTCTTCAGCTTTATGATATTAGTATAGATAGTATACATTAGTGTAGATGAAACAGTTCTTTTACTGTCCCACTAATAGGCAAAGGTCAAAAATACTTAACATGTATAGGTACAAATACTATAACTAAATCTATAGTGTTGTTCGTGGATGGATCCTAGCAATTCCTTTTTTATTTGAATATGTATTCTGTCTTTCATAAGACCTTGCTAAATATTTTTGTAACACAGATAACAGTACATCAATGATGTCTAGTATTTCAAGACCAGGATCTTTATTTCATTGTGATTCTACCGACCGTCTCGGAGGCAACCGGAGCGAATTACGAAACGAACCGACATTTGAGATAAAATCTACCGCACACATGAAGCATTATAGATGGCTCAATATTTAGTAGTATAGTTTTTTTTGTACATATTAAGGTAGGCATAATGTTTTTAGGACTAATAGTAAAATATAAGTTATTTTGACAAGTGATACACCCGCATTATGGTTGTTTAACCAAAACTCCATCCACCATCAGCCATTAGTCGCTTAGCCTGGCAGTTAGTAGACCGGTACCTACCGGTAGCCTAGTTGGTTAAGGCGTTCTGGACGGTGATCAGAAATAAGCAGGTTCGAATTCTGTCGGTCATAATTATTTTCACTCATTTTCCAATAAGTTTAAGTTAATGTTAATACCTATACTATAACAACTTGACAATTAACTGTATTCGTATCTAGCATTGCCATAAAGCGCAAGCCTAACTTCCGGTGTAGCGATTTTGGGTAGTTATAAAAAACCTTATAATCATGATACAGGACAGTTCTTGGGTACTTAGTTATAAAAAATATCTCACGAATAGTCGAATTGAATGGCATACGATAGATTGTTATGCTTTAAATTACGATTGTGTAAAAGTTACAGTATGGCATTTTTTCTCCTTGAGTATTGAAAATCCCAGCAGACTTATTTAAAAGTGTGCGGCGGGCTTTAGCGCTAAAAAGCGAATCCGTGTTATGAAATCGAAGGTATTTTACCCGGACCTGATACCTGTCTCTTTAATTAAGGTGACGCAATTGTCTTACTTTTAGTCTGTATTTTAGTTAACTTAAATTTACCTAATACCCAAACGTTCATCTTTTTATGAATCTTATATTGGATACCCTTAAAAATATGTCGAAAAAAAATTCAAACTCAGTTGTTATGAACAGCCCATAAATATGTTATAATGTTTATATAAATAATCTTAAATATATTTAATTTTGACTACTTTACCATTGCACAAACAATATTTTTTTTTGTATAAAATATTAACCTTGTAATATAATAATAATTAGTAACCTCTAAGTACTTTCTTGATTTTGCTTTGAAAACATTGCAAAGGTATGCCAACTTATATGACTGTAAAATGTTTCATGAGTTTATAACTTTCGCTCCTGTTCTGGGAATTTTCGTCATTCGCACCTTGGAAGCGAATTAATTTATTACTATTGTAAAGTAGTTTGCGTCTTCAAAATCTTTAGTGGAATTTAATACTTTGAAATTGATTATTATGCAAATTTTGTGAGAGATTTCATGAAAAAATTGACACACTGAATAGTGTTACATCTTCTTAATTCAATTTTTTCTTCGTTAGGATATGTAACAACACAGTTTGGTACGGGCTTACAGTTACTAGTCATAGAAACAGCACTATACATGGCTTAAGTTTTAAGTTTTTTTTATAACAAGGCTCTTTATCCATACATGTAATATAGCTAATGAGGGTCTAAAGTCTAAACATTAAGGACATTAAAAAAATGTGTTTAAAGCTACTTCGAATCGATAGCAGGACAAAATCCAACAATTAAAAAAATAAAGTCTGTTTAACTTTCTCTCTGTTTATTTAAACGCTCATGACGCAAAAACGGCGGAACGGATTATCATGACTTTTTATATGTAGGTAGTATGAGGTCTTAGGAATGTCGTAGGCTACTTTTAATCCTGAAATAATACGAGCAAATCCCGCGGGCGTCCACTAATACTGTAACAAACACATATCTTTCTATTTATATCAGTACCTATCTGTACACTCGTTAAAGTACCTGTACATTTTGTCCCATTTTCGAGCAAAACACGTATGTAATAACAACCGGTTAATAAAGGGCATGCCGCGAAGGTACAAGTGCCTCCAGAACTTTTTACTCCATTTAAAGAATGCACTTTAATCGTTATAGTCCAGGAGACAGTGTTCAGTAATTGTAATGTAAGAATATCAGTTTCTTAGCTTACAACTACACACACAAATTTTGGTAATGTTTTAGCCACGTATGTTACTTTCTTTAAGTTACTTTTGATTAGACGCAACTAGAAACAAATAATATAAACTGCGTCATAGTCAAGAATAGTTCCAAATAACAAAATAGTAATTTGTGTGACTGGAGGTTTTAATTAAAATGCACGAAGAAAAATTGGAATATTTTTTCCCAGGAATGGGATATGATATTACAATAAGACGACAGGAGCATTGCTCAGTAATTAATAACTATAAAACACTCTACTAGAAGCTCTAGAGTTAGTAAGTACCTATATCACTAAACTTGGACGGTTTTATAACTATATTCCTAGTGAGATAGTAATGAATCGATTTCGTATAACTATGTTACGGTATAATTATATCCCTATGGATATAACTATATTACGGCTTCATCTATCTTACTGTGACATTCTTAGTAAACGTGTTACCCTTGCAGCCTGTATTCTACCTACGTAACCAATAATAATGAAATTAACTCAAAAATAATAAGTCACGTAGTAATAATTGACGCCGTCTCTTACACTCCAAAGATGTTGTCTGAGTAGGTCAGTCGGAAGGCAGGTGTTGTCTCGTCAGTTCTCGTCTTCCGAAATAATGACTTGTAACTGTCACCAAGCAGATGATAATTACATTTACAAGTCACTGGAAACATGGCCCGGTGTAAGATGAAAAGTTATCATTAAAATTTAACTTTAAAATGTTTGTGTATTGGCAAAGTTGATTTGTGTGGAGCAAAATTGTGTTATTAAAGTAGGTACGTAAAGCCATGAGTCATATTTTAAAATTTTATTGTGAGACATTATAATATTTATAATATAATTGTAACTGTGACCCAAAATAAACTGGTTGAAGTAAGTATGACTATTGGATTGGTTGTTTATGACCACAAGACTTATATGTAATAGATAGTAAGTGTACTAAATATGTATTTGTGGTAAAGTGAATATTTATACCCACGGATGAGTCAATATATGTTTTAATGAGTAGTAAGTGAGCGAGTGTGGCTCAGCGCTTTCAGTGTCAGCTTTTCATCCAGACGCATCCTGGTTCAAATCTGCCTCTACACCAATGACATAATATCATGTACAAGCGACATGTTTGAAGACCACAAAATCCAAGGACTTGTATATAGGACACCACGATATATCAGCCCAAGAGAATTCCCCTAACGAATTAATTCTGCCAGGGAGTCACGACCCTCAGTCGTGAGGAAATACGACTCAAGAGAGAGAGAGAGAGAGAGAGAGAAGTTTTAATAAAGTTACCACCCTTAACTTAAATAATAACTAAGAACTAGTGCTAGCTAGCTACGAAACATTTGCTATTCTTTGTTAAATCCTAATTATGCTCAATCTTGCTTGTCATCTATTGAAGCGTAGGCGGTGTTCGGTATACATCGAGCCTGATCTATGAATCTATGATTGAACTCAAGCTTGGGTAGACATTGACCCCCGAGCTACAAACCCACGGCATGCCACAGTGTTGTGTTGAACTTCTGAATAATTAGATTTATGAATTTATTAAACAAGTAAAGTAATGTAGTGGGAAGAACAAGAAAGTAAATAGGATTCAGAAATACTTGTCTTTATGAAAGAGCATTGATTTTTTAACCGCTTGTTAATATGTATATCATAAGCATAGTAAGTATAGATAACCATAACTTGATAAATGTCCCAGATTTAAACTAGACTGTATTTGTCAAGTTTCAACTTGAAAATGATGCTTAAGATGGTGGTACATTTTAAACTGGTGAACCACTAATAACTGCTTTACGGTGAAGGAAAACACCGTGAAGAAACGGACATGTCTGAAAACCACAATTTTCGAGGACATTATATGTCTTCCGTGTAAGGACCAGGGACGCTCACACGATGTATCTGCCCAAGAGAAATCCCGTAACGAATTAATTCTTTGGGGGAGTTACAACCCTCAGTCATGAGGAATACGACTCAAAAGAGAGAGCGAGTTAAGCTCATAACACCATTTTGTAAAATTGATTATAAAAGTTACTTTTAAATCGTTTTTTTCACCAAGTAAATTAAAATAAGCTAATTTACAAAGTTTATCTGATCTTAGCCACACAAGATTTTCACTTCAGCGATAGTCGTATCTCTATTAAAATATATAGATAGTAAGCTATGATTCAAATAACGACTCTAACACTAAGTTAATAAAAAGACGTCTAGGAAACTTTCTCTTACAAATTATCAGGCGCCCGCGCGGCTTTTGTACTACAGTAACATTATTAAGAAGAAAGATTATAAAATATCATTTTAAATCACATCTGACTGTCGGGCACATGTCCGCTAATTCACCTGAAGAGATATAATGATCTTATTAATTAATAAGTTAATTATTCGGTTCTTATTGGGTAAGCTCGATCCATCTAAAACCATAGTTTTTGCTTACTATAAGGCTAACTATGGTCAAATGCAAACCTATTTTAGTTAAAATAAATATTAAAAAAAATGCGTTTATCCTCCTTCGTGCATGGGAAAAGATCAACGTGATTTTAGTATCGAAGGAGTATATGTAGGGTGTCGAAAACAATATCGTAGTTTTTATCCCGAGTCAAGGTAAGAGAAAGCTCGGGCATCTACAGTCAAAATGACAAGAAATCAACTTAAAAAACTATCCCTGTTTAATAACATAATAGCAGATACAACATTTTGTAACAACATTAACTGTTTGGTAAATTACCAACACAATTATGACAGTCAATAATTGACTTAGCCAAAATTGGCCCAAATGTTTACATTATTATTCCATTCACCGACGCTAATTTCATTAATTATGATACAAAATCAATGCATGTGTCGGATATGATTATATTAAATAAGTTTACTCTTATAATGATACAGTGAACTACGAGTCTTGTATTTTTTTTTCATTTGATAGGCTCTCGCTTTACTACTACTCACCTGATGTTAAGCAACGTTGTAATCTACTTCTGATCTTTCGCGCTTACCTGGAAGAAACTGAATGGTGAGATAGGTAATAGGTAATGGAAAGATGTTGTTCGAAGTTTTCAAACCGCCTTAAAGGCTTCAACAGGATATCTGAAATACTATTACGACCTGCTCAGACCTAACATCATATGAACATTGCAGAAGTTTTGTTTTTTTACATGGACATCAGTAATTACGAAAAACAGCGTATTCAGTTGGCTACAAATAGCTTTGTTTCAAAATATTATCTTTCAGGCTGACGTATACCAACATGGATCGAATTATCTAAAACTAGCGGACGTAGCTTCGCCCGCATTGTTGCTGTATAAAAAGTATGACTCTTCCGGGACCTCATACTACCTACATAGCTAAAATGATGGAGATCCGTTCAGCCGTTTTTGCGTGATGAGCGTTTAAATAAACAGACAAACAGAGAAACAAAACAAACAGATAAACAAAGAAATAGATAAAAAGACAAAAATTCTATAAATTGTTGGATCGTATTCTGTTTTCAATATCTCCAAACAATTTTTATTTAATATCATCAACGGTCAGATTTTCGACCCTTTTCAGCTTTATTATGTGTTTATAGATAGATTACTTACACATATGACATTTTCTTATGAGAATACAAGGTTCACATCACTGTTTATGTATCTCAAAGAACGCGCCAAGGTGTCAAACATGTTCACATTGGATTATGTTAATTTGTGCACCGAAATTTCACGCCGTCAAATACACTAACTATTCCTGTGCGCAAACCCCTGAAGCCATGCCAAGCGGAGTTGATCTCTATTGCAAGGGGGTTAAAGAACTAGAGGAATTTCCTCATGAGAGGGTAAACTGGGTATCGTGTTCATATAAGAGGGAATCCATTTGTACGCCCGGCGCTAGTGTGAAATGGCCAAGGTAATAGGGTTTGCCAATTTGGCCGCACAAAGTGTATCTTTCTTTTAGGTTTCGCATTGACTTCGACAATTTAAGTGCTCTGAAACTTTTGGGCTCTTACAATGCCAATGCTTATTAGTAGTGGTAGATATTTTCACAGTGAAACTATAGTCGGAAAAAATATATGAAATAATGATGGTAATAATGTTGTTTATCTAAGACAAATAATTTTTTTCGGTGCCTTTCATTGGTGATTTCTTTTCGTAACTACGTCTTATCTATAAGTTGTACGGATTGAAGCATTTAGGTATTTTCATATGTAAAGAAACTATGAAAATCTGCTCATGTGAAAATATGCAAAATTTAGAAATTAAAATAATATGTATTTTACACATCGTGTAAAGGATTAAGTACAAGTAAACAAAATATATATTTAAGCAGGTTTTGGCCAACACAATAGCTTACAACAATTTAAGCTGGTTGACCTTCAGTAAAAAATAGTACCTACCTTCTAATACGGATTTAACCTTCGTCGCTACCGGAAGTATGTTTTTATATTGGCATATTTTTTTGCAATTGTTATTTAAATTTTATCATTATATGCGAAATAAAACGATAAATATGTTTGGATTTGTTATCAAAACCTTTTTACTTTATCCCAGTTTATTCCACGTCTACTAATTATGTTTTAACTTATAAAGCTCACAAAATTTTAACGTAAAAACAGAAGAAAAACATTCAAAGGAAGATTCTTCTGAGAAGCGTCTAAAAAATTTATGAATTCCGTGACTAAAGACCCGAACAGTGGACTTTTCAAAAACTGAGAGCATATTTATATATTTCCATATTTCATCGGGCAAACTATGATCAAGTGCAAACCTGTTTTAGTTAAAAAAAAAAACTGAGAGCAACCTTTTCAAAACCGTGAGTTTGAATACCACTTGGCTTGTTTAGGCGGTAAGCATACATAACAGTTAATTATTGAGTTAGATTTTGATATCTAATTGTCTTTTGTAATAATTACTTACACCATAACATTTTTAACGGTTTATATTTTATGATGTTTTTGTACGATTTTCTAGATATATGTATGTATATTATATGAAATATATTGTTATATAAATAAAAGGTCTAATTGGAGTAGAAAATGTTGCATCTCCCCCGATTTTAATTATTAACAAATAATTTAACTACATAAGATGTGTATTGGTACATACCTATACATAAGTTACTTTTCCTTTCATCAATTTTGAAATCTTGCTAATTATTTTGGACTCAGACATTGCAAGTCTATTTTAACATGAGCTTCATTCATTTCCTATTACGACGTAGTGTGTATTACCCATTACCATTATATGAGTCACGGAATCTAAAGCCTATAATGTATGTTAGATTCTAAATATAAAGCCTATTATATAATATTTCTGTTGTTTAAGTCCTATATTTTGAATCTGTAAGGTTTCAAGTTGGAAACTAAGAAACAAACTCAATTATTTAGTAAACCTTTAAGGTACCTATTCAAATACGTTCACACTTCAGCAATGAATAAGCTATCCGCTTTAGACTAAGTTATTTTGTATGAAAAGGCCAGTCAATTTTGTTAAAAGTTTTAATTGACTAGCTTGATGTTTCGGTCTTTTAGCAGATACTATTCACTTCAAACAATTGCATACTTTATAATATGTTTCTAAAATGTTTGTTACTCTGTTTGGTACTAGAATCATAAACAGCTATAAGATTTTTTTTAACAAATGAGATTGTATAGTTTTTATTAATACATTCATTTAAAATTTAAGAGCTCGGTTTTTGTTGGTGGAGTATATTATAATAATATGTACGACATGACACCTGCTTTTTCTTTTATTTTGTCTATGTATGATCTTCTGAGTCTTCCTCTTCCCCTTCGTGTCTCTAACTTCTCCTCAATGATGTTTCTCATAAAGTTTTCTTGTCGTATAAAATAGCCACATATCTTCCCTCTTATGTTTTCTATTGTTATCAGTATTGTGTTTTGTTCTTGAACCACTCCTCATTAGCCTTCTTTTCCGTCCAATTTAACCTCTCCATACGCCTCCAGTACTACATTTCGAAAGCCTCTTAGCCTTTATTACTAAACTATGAGTATTATTACATGGTTAAAAGTACTAATGTATAATAATGTAATGTAATATGATTGGATTTCATTTTTGGAAATCCTTTCTAAATACACACGTGAGTAATAAAGATATCAAAGTCTAGTGGGCAAGAAAATCAATAGAATGTTATGTTGACTCATAAGAGATAGAGGAAATAATGTGACACGAGATCGCAATATGAAATGAAATCACCTCCTGCCCACGCTTACGAGTATAATGATCTTACAGTGTGGTAATGTTATGACAATGACATCTGCTAATTTTAAAGAGTCATATTTCATAGATGGCAATACTATTTAGCATTACAGATTTCCTCTAGCGTTGTCCAAACTAGGTTACCTGGAAGAGATCACTTTAGTGATAAGGTCGGCCAATGTCCCTGATTACCTTCAACGATATAATTTTATTTTGGTGTAAAATAAATAAGGTATATTTGATTGATTGATTGAATACTAACTTTATGGGCTAATGATGATTTTTCTGTTTTGATCATAAACGTATCAATTTGTTCGTAGTCATATACACATTTATATCTGCTTGTGATTATATTAAAGTTTGAGTAATTATATAAGACGATATTTTAATTTGATAATAATGTGCTTTCTTTAATGTCAGGGCCTTATCAAGTTATTAATTAAAATTAACATGACTAAATTTAATATGAGTAATTAAGGGCTTAAATATTTCAAAACCTTTTGAAAAGTTTGAACGTAACTATGAAGTATAACTTTAATTTGTATCTCTCAGTCTTATTTTTTTAATTAAAAAGTGATAAATGGCGGTACTCTGCAACTAAAATATGCAGGCATTCATAGTTGCAAGGTCATGGCATAATTTCTGTACCATTGTCTATGGATAGCTAAGTTTTACTTGGATAGCTAAATTTCATTTCAGACGTGTGTTTTGAGTATGATGATTTTTGTTTTATGTGATTCAAACTCTTTTAAAATCATACTTAGATAATATTGAATCCAAAAATACGACATATATCTTTAGAAATGCAATTCTCACAGCGTCAAGTTATTACGTGAAAAAGATGTCGCCAATCAATGACGCCTAAACTATCTTATTTTGAAATACCTTCCATTTACAATGTTACTCTCCGAGTGAAATCTTTTCACTTTGAGAATCGCACTGCGATCTTATGTTCCTAAGTACGATTATAAAGATAACGGTGACACTTTTACCTACTTGAACAGATGACTATCGGCGCAGACTTTCCGATGAATGACAGTCGATGTTCCCACAGTTTGCACGCGGAAGCAAAAGCACCTTGATTCACGATCAACAATAACTTTCTGCTTACGTCACTGTCTCACATCGTACATACCACATACTGGTACATAAACAGTATAAACACCGATCAATTTAGCAACATTTCACAACATCCCGCCACTTTCACTCGCTTGTTTCGGATTAAAAAGCGGTTCTGTATCGGTTCGAAGTTTGAACCGTTAAAACCGTTCCGCGTGGCGGCTCGCGTGAGACTGCCTGCGCGCGCGCATCAACCTCTTTTACTCCCCGCTCCTCGGAACCTCTCACTTATTTGAAAGTAAAGTGAACTTAAAGTAGAGCGGAATAAAGCTCAATTTTAAAAACATCCTATTCTGGTACAGTACTGCAGTTAACATGGAATATCTTAATATTCTTAATTTGTTCATAGCGTCAAGTAAGTTTGATTTGAAGCGTTTGCAATGAAACCTTCTACTTAGTTAGTGGGTTTGAACTAGATTTTTTATTTTATATTTTAAGTAAGTATGTAGTGAAAATGAATGCATCCTTATATTTAGTTTTAGTACAGTTCGTTTTCGTTTTGCATTTGATATAATTACAATAAGACTGGCACATATTTTATACAGACGAAAGTTTGTATGTGTTTGTTAATTTAAAACGACTTAACTGATTTGGACAATATTTGGTATGAAGAAGGATCAAACCTTTTAGTTATACACTGGCTAGTAATAAATCAACATTAAACAAAAAAGGTATGAGCCGATGTATCTGCCCCAGAAAACTCCCCTAACGAATTAATTCTGTGGGGGAGTCATGACCCTCAGTCATGAGGAAGCAACTCAAGAGAGAATATGAGCCGATGTAATAACACACAAATAGTCATAACTAAGGCAACATTTTATTTAAGTTATTAATAATGCCGCCATAGTTATTTAAAAAAAATATCTCTGTTTCAGCATTATCAAACATGAGACATCACAGAGTAGACAAAGCAAACAGGCCATCTCTATTAAAACTTAGGCATTTCCATTTAGAGTTAAATTCGTTGATTCAGCCGTTTTCAGTCTGAATTAATTATTCAACAGGCGTGGTGGTCAAACTTGTGACCTTAGAATACCTATGAAAGGAATAGTCATTGTAATTTGCTTAGAAACTTTAAGCTGACGAGAGGATAAAAGTAGGCTTCTATCGACTGTGCGAAAACATCTCATATAAGCTACTAATAACGATATTGTAGAAACGTCACTGCCGCCTTAGACAAGAGGCGTATTTTAATGAGCATACTGACATACACCTATGGAAAAGAAAGACCAATGTATGGGATTGACGTCACGATGCGCTCCGCGGGGGGAATTATTCCACCGCTTCCGTATATTGCTCTTTCTATTTTCAAAGTATGCGTCAGTACGCTCAATAAAATACGCCTATTGTCTAAGGGGGCTGCGCTCGTAAGAAGGGAAGGTTAACCGCTGCCAATTTATCGAAGGTTAATCGAAGGTACTTACTCTATACCGTATTTGAAAATAAAATATTGCACAACATTGCATTTACAAACTATTTTCGGCATCGGAAATCAGGAGCTAGCTTTGTGTGCGAGTAGTATGTTTTTTTTTATCACGAAATAGGCTTACGTTTGGCTACAGCCCGCTTAATGTTAAGTGCCACTGAATATCTAAGATGTAGCACGCTTGCCTAGAAGAAACTTAATTACTCTATGGTGGGCGCGAGATGATAATTATGTAGAAGCATTTTCAACACAAAATTTGTTTGGAGTTACTGATCGATAGTATCGTAATTCGTTGCATACAAGCTTCGCGTCGTGGTTTTACCTTCATTACTCCAAGAGAAGAGCGGAATCATTAGAGTTGTTAATCTATTGTTTTGGACTGGACTGTTTAATTTAATTGATAGTGTATCTGCCTCATGTAACAGGGGTCGCCGGTTTGATCCCCGCATTACGTACCCATTTTTGATTTGCAAATAATTGAGTTAGTTCTAGTCTATATGTATATTATAGATAGATACTATGCATAGCATATTATATGTATGTTTCTTTATTTCGACACAAAAGAATTTTAGATTTACATTCTACTAGCTGTGTTCGCGACTTCGTCCGCGTGGAAAAGTTACTTTAGGCATCATATTTTTTTTTGCAAACAACCTCTTCATAGCTGTTACCCACGATTTGAACCATTTTTGCAGCGTACCCAACGGAAGCCCTTAAAGATGAATAATGTTCCCGTTTTTTTTTTCACATTTTCCATTGTTTCTTCGCTCCTATTAGTTACAGCGTGATGTTATATAGCCTAAAGCCTTCCTCAATAAATGGTCTATTCAACACTAAAATAATTTTTCAATTCGGACCAGTAGTTCCTGAGATAAGCGCGTTCAAACAAACAAACAAACTTTTCAGCTTTAAAATATTAGTATAGATAACTATAAAATTGTTTTGTCGAAAGCAAAATACCTTTGTAATTTACCCATTATCTAGTAAGTTAACATTATTTAGTTAGCATAAGTGGTTAGATGAAATTGTGTAAAGTGTGCAATATAAAAAAAAAAATATGTCATCGGTGGTCGGAGGTCTATAAACCTATTTCCGAGGACAGAAGGAAGTGGAAAGATGTCATCAAGGAGAAGGTGCTGGGAGGTGGTGGTCACGATCCTCAGACATGAGGGATACGATTCAAGGAGGAGGATAAACCTATTTAATTACGGTTTATACGACAGCACTCGTACAAAAATATTTTACTTCGTTAATTGAACTCAAGTTTGACCAAAATCTATAACAAGTAATTTAAGTTATGGTCTAGCCTATTTGCATATAATAAATACCTATCGTAAATCATTAACTACATTAGAGTTCAGATATTGGGAAAATGTTCATCTCATCTTTTGCAAACTACAACACTTCAGAGGAGATAAGTCGTATGATAAAGTTTACTTGATCAAAACTTTACTTTTGTAGATAACTTAGAGAAGCAATATTTACATTGTAAAATTAATATTTTATGTTCTAATGCATAAGTAAGGAGATGTGGCCAAAATAGTATTGTGGAAGTTGTCGCCGAAAATCTGAAATTATTATGGACTGTTCTACCTTAATTCATCATCATCAGTCCGTTTTCTCACACTGCTTAGCATAGGCCTCTCTTCTTGTACTCGGTTCATTTTTGATTACCATTTAGCTTATTTACTTACTATGAAATTAAGTTTATTTTTTTCTAAGTCCGATAATATTTGTCACCTTAGCGTAATCTCTCTCTCTCTCTCTCTTGAGTCGCTCTCTTGAGTCGTATTCCTCATGACTGAGGGTCGTGACTCCCTCGCAGAATTAATTCGTTAGGTGAGTTTTCTTGGGCAGATACATCGTGGTGGGCGCCCAGGTCCTTCCACGGAAGACACAAGTCCTCGGATATTGTGGTCCTCAAACAAGTCGGTTTCCTCACGATGTTTTCCTTCACCGTTAAGCGAGTGCAAATCCACACATAACTTGAAAATACAAGTCATTGGTGTAGGTCCAGATTCGAACCAGGGTGTGTCTGGATGAAAAGCAGGCACTGGAGCCGCTAAGCCACACTCGCTTAGCGTAATATACATATATAAATTAAGTCAACCGATATATTCTCGACAGCCTGATCACGCGCACCTACCAACTCTTTGTATGTCATCTATTTTTTCCATGGTATGAAAGCACTTACCAAAACTATTTACTAAAAAGTCGTTACAAAAAGCTGAAAAGGCCTAAAACATTTAATACTAAAATATCTTTCGGCCAAGGTATAAAATACAATATTGAATCATCTAGGCTAGATTTTATGTCCATATAAATGTTCTAAGTCGTAAATATGAACGTTGTCTCGATTTTATTACTTTTCTAAATTATATAACCGCCCTTACCCTTATTTTTATTGTTTTCTAAATATATAAAAACTATAATAGACGATATGAGACCTAAAATGTACAGCTACCTCCTAAAGCTTACATAACTATGTTTCCTGATTATATAAAAATTGTTCAATGTATATGTATCCTAAGAAGCGTTCAAAATTCAGTGCTATAAATTTTAATAAGAAATGGTGTAAAGCTCGTAAAATAATTAATCTTAAGCTGTACTTTACTAGGAACACATATGTACACTAGTTAAGATACCTTGTAAATTTTATTTGAAACTAGCTGGTTCGCGCGACTTCGTCCGCGTGGAATAGTTATTACCATAAAAACGGTTCTAGTGAGTTAACCTTAAAAGATAGACAGACATAATGTTGCGGACATTTTGTTAGATCATTTTAAGACAAATAATTCTTTCATACACATTTTTTTGATATCTGAACTGTTTTCGCAGCGCATGCAACGGAAGCCCTCAAAGATGAACTATTTTACCCAATTTTTCCAATTTTTTTATTGTTTCTTCGCTCTTATTAGTTGCAGCGTGATGTTATATAACCTAAAGCCTTCCTCGATAAATGGTCTATTCAACACAAAAATAATTTTTCAATTCGCACCAGTAGTTCCGGAGACTAGCGCGTTCAAACAAACAAACAAACTCTTCAGCTTTATAATATTAGTATAGAAGTATACCTATAGATAAAGATATTTTGAAATTGATATGAAACCAATATTAAAAAAATACTGATTACCTATATAAACTGGACCGATCCCGTAATTATTGGAAAAGTTATAAAAAAATATCATATTACCTAAATTCGACCAACTTTTGCATCTTGACAACAGCTCAAACTAAAATAACGTATTTATACATTAAATTCGGTTAAAACAGAATAAATTCGTAAGCTAATTACTAAATTCTTTGAATTAGCTGACAAAGGCGGAAAGCAATCAAACCTCTAATAAAATCTTTATTAGATCTATGTAAGAAAGTATGTATGTACCTATTCGAAGCCAATTATCAAGCTCAAAGCTTAGGTACTTAATAAATCGTCTAGCAATTTGTAGAAGTTCGCAAGATTTTCCGGATATTAAGGCTCAGATTAAGATTTCCTATTTCCTAGCTATTTTCTTTCAGTACGATTTCTATTACCTACTTACTGCCTCATTGACCTCTTTACCAAACCAAATACTACCTACAAATAGTCTTGATAATACTTATATACTTAATTATGCTTTTCTTTGTGACGATAATACTTACAATATTGACATACTTATATATATATTTGAATTGTTTTCCAATATAGTACCAAACAATGTTATTAAGTGTTCATTATCTAACATGCATATTAAACAATAACTAAAAAATATATTTTCCTCTTACGAAATATATAGACAAATACTATTTCAGGATATATCACACAGCGCCATCTAGCCCCATACTAAACAAACGCTTGTGTCATGGGTATAAGATAACGGATATAATACTATCAAATTCTTTTTTGTAAATACATACCTACTTAATATACATATGTAAAACGACCAGACTCAACACAATACACAACCCATAGATTTTTTATAGCAAATATAAAAAACTACATAATGTACCTATATATGTACTCTTCCGAACACATTTCTCACGCATTTCTCCAGATCTCTGAAGCCACAATCTGTCCAAAAAGGTAAACCTGTAGCATCCATAAAACCATAAGCGTTAGTATCCCTGCGGTCATTCTCTTTATGTACCCGACCGCCATAAACATTCACATAAAACCATGTAACGATTGTTTATAGTAGTCAAAATAACTACTTCCTTGGTGTTAAGCTTCCAACATAGTTTGGTATCTATTGCGACCATACTGGCAATGGGCGGGCATAATATAATTTGAACTTAAGCCGAGGTTCACAATACTTGTGAAATTGAATTTTATATATCTGAGAATAAGTCTTCTATTTTTTTTTGTTTGGTCTGTTGGACATAAAACAAAATTGTACGAGTAAATAAAGCATTATATTCAAAAATTCTTAAAAGTATGAAAGAAAGTTTCATACTTTTAAGAACATTGTAATTTTTGTTTCAGTGACTGAAACATTTAACACAACACCTTTCATATCAAACACAAAAATATATTCATGAACCCGTAAAACCTTTAGGCTCAGTAAAGTGCGTAATAAAATCTTGTTTTAGGCTTTTTACTTGAGTTTTTGAGATATGAATATTAGTAGCTTTGGCTTAGCCTCGACGAAAGTTTCAATGTAACAACGTCAATTTGTTGCAGAAAAAACTTGATGATAAGCCTGAAAGAGGAAAACTTTACAATAGTAACTTTTTGCTTCGCTTCCCAGAATCGTAACCAGGGGAAAAGTAAGTGCGGTGTTTTAGATTAGGGAAGCCTGTGCACATTCGGGTCATGGCTCTTCTTCGAGAAAGTTCGGGAAACTTGCATGATGATGGCCATGTTAGATTTCCTAACTGCCCTATTTCAACTGATAACCGAAGCTGTTATAATATTGAAGACGGACGCATTAAATCGTACATTCCGTTGTGGTTATTTCAAACTATTATATATCAACCAACTTGTTAAAGCCGCTTTGGTCATCTCGACTGTTCGCATCTATATGTGAAATAATTAGAACTTATTTACTAAGTTTAACAGTTTAAGATTCCCAAATTTCGTGAGTGTTTGTATGGGTGTAAATTGTAATTGTAAGAAAACGCAATATAGGGAAGCAGTTAAATTATCTATAACAAAGTAACGCCTTTTTATAAGGCTTAAGCCTTATAAAAAGGCGTTATTTCAGTACAGGTTTAAGGAAACTTGACTGTATCTGTAATGTTTAAATCTTAAGGTCGATAAATATATAAATGTCAATGATATACCATTTTATTGTATCCGAATACGAATGTTTTTTTTAAATAAAACATAATTTTACTAGCATTGCGCTGGTGTATAGTGTATATCCTCAACTCTACGGGTTTGTGATACACTAAGCCGTGTAACTAAGATATTTATGGCAGGCTCTTTTATGATCTAACAAAAAGAAAGTACCTATTTCACTTATTTCTATTTCAAGGTAGATACAATTTTATTTGGTAACAATAAAATATTACAAATTTCATTGCCAGCTGACGTATATTATACCTAGTTTCAGAACTAAGTTCAAAAGGAAATTTCGTTTTATGACTTGCTGAAAACAAAGTAAAGACTAACGTTATAAAAAAGGTACCAAAGAAACAGGGGTATAAAAATATGCTTTCTTTGAGCACCTATTTCATCTTACATACTGGGTTTGTCGTAACGACATCAAATTGAATAGACACATCCTTTAAGCAAATATAAAAAAAAACAACAACAAAACCAGATGCAATGTATGTAATACTTACTGCAAAAAATTTCCCACTTAGAACAAATAAAAATATGAAAATGTCGTTTTAATATGCCAATAGTATATTTTGATTGGCGCCTTCGTTGGAATAATAAATTTACGTTGTGAGAACATAATAGTTGATCTCGTAGTAAGCACTGACCATGTTTGTTACATTTATATATGTATACACTAGTGAAATCAGAGAGGATGGTATACATACTCGGGCCCGCGGTGTATAACCGGCTGCCCGCCACCGTGAGAGATGCACCCTCCAACGCATGCTTCAAAACCAGGATAAAAAAGTGGCTGTTCGAGAAATTATTTTATGAATTAGACGATTACCTCAAACTTGACATTACATTAGTAACTAAACATACCTAATTCTTACAGCACGGACATATGAATAAGCTAAAGATTCTTTTGACATATATTTGATATTATTGACATTTATAATTTTCACATAATCTTTATTGCATTGTATTTCATAATGAATTTTTCTTTATATAAGTACAATACTTTTAAATTTAAATTATTAAGTTTACTATTGTAAACAATACATGTACATGTATTCTGACTTGTAACTATGGAGTTATAAATAAATAATTTGTATTTGTATTTGTACATGGCCAGTGTATGAGTGGTTATACTAAACACATTTAATTTATATTATATACATACATAACAGCCGATATCAGTCACTATGAATAACTGGTACGACATACCACCATGTTGATTAGTCAGCGCAGGACATATGACTATCGAAATAGTATTCATAGAGGGTTGCAAAATAAAAATCTGTCTCTAGATAACATGGTCTACTTACGTCTTTTCTGTTAAGATTTACTATGATGTTTACTTATTCTGGCCGGATGCCAGAATAAAGACTATGCGTAAAACGTTATTAGGTCACGTAAATAAAGGGCATTCTGTTGAACGGGGACATTTTATGAGAATTCTTGCTACGATGAGGCTTGAGATACATATATATACATACGTATTTACGTATCTCGGTTACAATTTTGTTTACGTGGTATATATTGGCACTGGGTCACGATAAATTAGAGATTGGTGGTGTTTGGCAATAAATAACCATGTATGTATCTTGTTTGTTTTTTAAATTTCTTGGACGTGACTTAAGATGATTTAAATTTAGTTAGGTACTATAATATAAACTTCTTTATGTGATATTTGAGAGAAATTGTTAGTAATGCATGATATTTGAAAACTTCAACAACATTGCAAGACTATATGGGTAACATAACAATACAGCAATGGACGTTTTGTGACTTTTGTGAATAACGAAAAATCGCTTTCTAAAACGTAACTAAATATTATATAACTGTACATAATATATTTTTTGCACATTTTTGCGTATTATCTATGTATATCGCTGAGCTTAATTTTTCACCAAACCACATTAAAGCGATACAAACCTGAAAACTGTAAATCCTGGTTGGATAACAGGCTATAAATAAAACTAACTGCCTCCAGCGACCCTTCTCACTATGCGCAAAATAAAACCTCAAGTTTGATGATAGATGATCCAACCTTTCCTAGTTTGCTAGAAAACTTTATTTATAGGATTAAAACTTGTAATAAGCAGATTACTATGTACGTTACACGGTTTTAGAGGAAATATGTATTGGCCAACTATCAAAACCCAAAAATCAACTTCGTTGACAAAATATGATGTTATGAACAAAAAGTCCACCAAGCAAAAGGAATTAACAACACTCATACAAGTGACTCTGTGGTCGAACAGAAAGATGCTAGTATTGGAATTGAAATATCTTCTTTTTTTAATTTTAATGCAAATGTAACAGAAGACGATTTGTTTTTTTTTTAAGTGTAATTAAGTATGATGTTAAAATTTATCCGTTAACCAAAACGATAAAAAGTTAAATGTATCATATTATGTGTAATATTCCTGTTTATGTATGCATCTTTTATTATATGGAAAATATGCATATTGTGCATAAACTCGTATCATCTAGAGACTTCAATTTCCTTACATTTCAAGAGCTCAAAAAGATTTTCTGTCATATTTAAATTCTCTTCTATTGCTCCATTCAATAAGAGACAATAGAGTATGATTTTGTATTTCAATGTAAACAGAATATTGCACGAGGCTTGAAATAACAGATATTTAAACCAGTGCTATCAACAACAGTGTACTGTCCACCATCCACAATAAACAAACGTATTTATGCACAATATCGTACATTTCCTTTACACAACTATCCATCTATATCCATATTTCGAATTGATAGCAGAACGCGTTCCAACAAGTTTTAGTAATTTTGTCTGTTTATCTGTGTCTCTGTATATTTAAACGCTCATCACGCAAAAACGGCTAAACGGATCATCATGATTTTTGGTGTGTAGGTAGAATGTGGTCTTAGGCTTATCTTAAAATAATGCGATAGAAGCCGTAGGCGTCCACTAGTCATGATATAAAAGCATTGATTTCCAAAAAGGATTGTTTTCCCCATTTACGCAGCATTTAATTAGGTACGTACTGTAATTCTTGGAATAATTATAAGTAGTTTATCATCGAGTTACGAGCGTGCTTACCAGTAGAGTTTGTTAAAAAAATACCAATTCTCTTTAAGCTTTTTTCAATAATCACAACTAGTTCTGACTATTTTCTACCATACATATAAGTATCTACATTTGTTTCAATTATAATTATGTGCGTTTAAATGCACTGTTTTCTTAAAAAGTTTTTACTATACCACAATGGACCATGTAAGTATCAAATACACACCAAACTAATTATTAAATGGTATATATATAACACACAGTGATTATTTAACATTAAAAATACACACAAATAAGTAGCGATTTATTCCCCAAATTTTACGCTTAAATAAACATTTGTTCCACGTCAAGTGGTGCCATCTGTAAGTCATTAATCCGCCGGTATCATTCTGCTTGATGTGACAATTTGTAAACATTTGAATAATTCCCGCCAATGAATGGGGTTGATTACCCACTAGCGCTACAGGGTTATTAAATTACCATACCTTTATAAAACAATCACGTTAAAACGTAATTATGTTTAATAAACTTCAATAAAGGAGGTTCTTAATTCTTCTGAATGTTGCAGGTGTTTTGCGCAACAAATATATTTACCGACTTCAAGAAAAGAAGGTTTTTAATTCTTTCACATGTTATATGTATTTTTTACGTGGTTTGTGGATAGATTAGCGTTTGACTTCAACCTGTCTGATGTTAAAACTTGCTGTAGTATATATAGTACCTATATATAAGATATGACGAATAATAAACATAAATAATGTGTTTTAGTAATGCGTTTGCTGTTTTTTTTATTGTTTGTTGGAATGTCCTCAAATCCTCCATCCACAACCATTTGTACAGGAAATAAAACTTTATTTCCTGTACAAATGGTTGTGGATGGAGGATTTGTAAGTGATATTATTTTATTACATAGGTACAAGACCAACAAATAATAAATTAAGTACTATAGTTACCTACATTATTATTCTTTAAAAAATAAATAAAGTCAACTTTTTGTTTCGTTTATTGTATGTTGCTTGTTTAAAATATTCAACATAAAAGACATGTCACTGAAAATCAATACGAATCTAAAAATAAGTCCATTTCAATGGCTTCACTTGTGCGATAAATGTGATATTACGTTTATTACGTAATGAAACCCACACGATGTCATTTTTAGCCCAGAAAAGAGAAAAAAGTCATTTCTAAGCATGAATATGAATTTAATGTTACTATGACATAATGTTTGAGTAGTTTTGTTCAAATGGCTGGCTCGGCCACGTGGAAAGGATGGGAGAGGATCGTGCTCTGAAGAAAGCGTACTTGGAACGACCAACTGGTCGACAGCCAGTCGGACGGCCCTAGTACCGCTGGAAGGACCAGATAGAGGAGGATCTGCAACAACTCCATGCTACCGAGTGGCGGGAGATGGCGCAGAACCGAGAGGAGTGGCGCCTCTTTGTGTCGGAGCCCAGGATCCACTTCGGGTCGAAGCGCCACATTAGTAAGTAAGTATGACTTAATGAGATAAGGCCGCCCACAGCTGTACCCAGATATAAATATAATCCTTAAGATATGATAAGATATGTCTTTAATGCACACCAAAGAAATTACACAGTTAAAGAAATTTTAAAACTAATGCACATTGGGCGGCCTTATCGCTTTAGGCGATTTCTTCCAGGCAACCTTTGGATTTAATGTTGCATTTGTTTAAATTTCTGGTGAACAGTAAAGATATATTGATTGATTGATTGATATCATTCATGCAAAACGATTAAATAAAATTAAACTAACAGATTTATTAATACATGTCATACAGGTATCTTGCGTAAGATGAAGAAAGAATGAAAGAAAATATTTATTGGGACAGTTTATCAGAACACAATATCTCACCAACAACAATAACATAATGAAACATAAAATCTGCCACAACACAGCCCCAACTCAGCATTATGCTGGTTGTGTGAAAGCAACCTAACTTACTTAACGCTCACCTCTCGTACAATATACATATACCTATGTATGTACTCGTAGGTATATCTCGACATCACAGTTTCCCTCGAGCCATGAAAACCAATTTGTCTCACTACAGAATCCAGCACACAACGCTAGAAATTCAGCGCTCAAGTTCAGAGCTCCGAAAATAAAACACAATAGGGAACAAAATGGCGATGATTGACCACTTCCGTATTCTTTCATTTCTAGAAAATACAGAAACAGGAATGGAATTTCTTTCGATTGTAGTGAAATAAAGATTAGAGTCACGTTAGATTTGCTAATAGTCTACAACCAAACTGATTTTACTTCTTTTTAACATGGTTTTATACCTACTTGTACCTTTTCAGAAAATCAGCCCTTTCAGCGGCTGAAATTTTTAAATTCACCATTAACAGTACTAACCAGTAAAGTTGATTTGTAGTTAAATAAATTCAATATTGTTCTAAATTGCAGGAGTAAAGTTTAAGTTTAATTAAATGTGCACAAGGTAAGTTAAGTCTCAACTATATTGTATGAAAGTTCTTTAAGATTTCATAATAAAGTCCATTCATTTGACATGAATAGTTTTACAAACAATAATTTACCTCTCCACAATATAATAGAATACGTGTTGGTAAGTTTTTATGGACATTGTAGTATACCTATATATTAATACACTGTTATAGAAACGTACATATGTATTACTATGTGCATTTAGCCATAGATAATATAACTTCGACATTATCTAAATAATTATTTGGCTCAAATTAGGTACCTACTTATGTATCAAAATTTGTTTCTAGTTATGAATACATTTTTTTATGTATTTTTGTTGTTTATTGATTAAGGATCTCGACCGGTATCGGGGTGCCTGGCGTGAGGAAGCCTTCGATCGGGACGCATGGAGAGAGTTGGGGGAGCCCTTTGCCCAGGAGTGGGACAGTATAGGTTAACAAAAAATATATATTTAATATAATAAATAAATAAATATAAATGATTTAATTGGGTAACATAACTTAGATGGTATTTACATGGATTTGGTTACACGCTAAAATACTAACATGCAAAGTAATTTAGTTAAATTAAGATTACAGTATCAGGTATAATATTAAAAGTGTCTAATTATTATCGAATATTAGATGCAAGATTTGTGTTCTTCAAACTATTTTTATCGCTTGTTTGTTATTCACAAAACGATCAGCATTTAGATGTATCGCAACATGGTGCCGTCAGATTACATTAGATTATAAAAAGGAGACTTGAATTGTGGAATTAGAGGTATGATGTCGTTGATTTTATCACGTCCGTTTATCCTTAGCTATAGTAATGAATGTCTGTGTTGTTCATGAAAGTTCAAAGCCCTGGTACAACTAGGATGGAATTCTTGCAATTGTCTTAGAAGCTTTCACGACAGTTTTATTTTGTCTGTTTTTCGATAGAAAAGCAAGGCTGAACCAGCTTTTATTCCTTTAAAATAACGGAATGAAATCTAGCCGGGACATTTAACTATTTTTGTAATAAAAAAGGAATCAAATAAAATTGATTATATTGTTTTAAACGTTCAAATATAAATATCGGTAAGCATTAAGCCAAGTGACAAATGACAATAATTAAGTTTCTGAATCGAAATAGTTTAATCTGTGGCATCATACTTCAACGTGGTTCGTGAGTGTGTTTAGCGGCTAAACTGTTATTAATGAAATTTAGTGTAGATAGATATTAAAATAAAACCAATTATCACATAGTATTCATTATATTAACGTTGCTTAACATCAGGCAAGTTGTAGTCAAGCGTGAGCCTATCTAATGTAAAAAAAAATATTATCATATCAAACTCGCATATAAAATGAAAAAAAAATATTGTTGAATATAACTCCTCGATTTTCAGACTACCGAACCCTTAAGTAACTTAAGACACAATTGGTTGAAAATCAGACAAAGCCCATACATATCTTTGAAAATTGATGAAGTAGAATCCTGATAACCAATGAATAGTCAGTATTAAACTATCAAGTAACGCACGTCAAAGCTTATTCATAATACAAGTCTTATCTCTTCAAGGGTTTATCCGTACCTTTCTACCTACAGCCTAGTAATCTAAATTATATTATTTTGATTTCTATACCCACCCATCCCTAATGAAATCATAACAAGGTTTTGCTTTAAAATTTTAATAATCATTTACGTATTTATATGAAAATGAAAGTGAATATTGTGACGTAGAACCTCTTTGCATGGTGTAGGAACTCTTTTGTGTTCGTTGCTTAAAAAAGGAAAAAGTGACAGTTAGTTTTCATGGCGGTAGAGTTTTGGCGGGAATGAATAAGTGTTGAAAAATAAAAGTTGAGTGACGTTGTGGAAAATGAATTCGGTGTTTCTTTCCTATTATTAATTATATCCCTGAACCCGCTTTCGTAACAGTATGTTAGTTTTTTTGACGGTTTGCTCTGTCCTCAACAATTTGACACTTATTACAGCTTTGGTTTTTCTCTTATTTATAGTTTTAACAACGAAAAAACAAAACACTATTAAACAAAGCAGCCAGTTAATCCTTTGCCATTTTTTTTCAGGTAAGACAGTTAATTAGTAACCGAAAATAGAATTACATTTAATTTATCGATACAAATTTAATTATGACAATCAAAGCTATCGTTTTAATTTTGAAAACGCCTTTGACCATTTAAATTCGTAAAATGGAGAACACTTCGAGAACTAATTAGCTGAAACTGTCTCTAAAGGCTCTTAAGTGCTCAAACAATTACAAAGAGTGTTAAATATTAGAATATACTGAAGCCCTGCGACTTTTCTCGTCTTATTTCGGGGAAAAAATTGCTGACTGACTGATATAGTGATCTATCAACGCACAGCCCAAACCACAGAACGGATTGGGCTGAAATTTGGAATAAATGTAGATGTTATGGCATCCGCTAAGAAAGGATTTTTGGAAATGCTACTTTTAAAGGTGTGAAATAGGGGATGCAAGTTTTACTTCTTAATGCGAGCGAAGCCGCGAGCACCCACTAGTTTATATATATGGATGTTGTACTTACTATCTTTACTATATTTTATCCATATTCCATTGGTATTTAACATTTATCACCTAAAAAAATATATCATTTAAAATGTAGTCAAATTTGATTAATTAATTGATTTTTTTCAATATTTTGTAGCCTAAAGCTATATAGTTTTGTAAAATAACATCTCCTTTTTTATTTTACATAAGCTTGTACAAATTAGATAAAAATAAAATTATATGTCATTTTATTACAACTTACCATTGGCAAACAAAAAGTTTCCTTCAAATAAATTCTTCTTCAATAATGAGATTCCCAAGCAAGTTATTTCTAAAGTACGGAAAACTAATTTATTAAACATTAAAAGGATTGGCGTTATCTTAATAGCAGTGGGATGATAATCATTTGTAGAAAGCCACTTAAAACTTTTTATGACATTTGTTATCTTAATAGATGTATTATAATAGAAACACAAATCCGTTACCTACTTAAAGGATTTGGACATTTTTCTGACTGAAATTGAATAAAGGCAATTTCTTTTCTATCAAATTTTATTAAGTTTGTCATTTTATATTCATTTAGTACACTTTTTCTTTTTTCGGTCTTATAACATGTTTTAATTGGGCACAAAATAAATACATACTTCATAAGTCCTATAACTACAGAACTACAGTGTTTACTTATATTTGTACCCTGTTAGCTTAGTTGGTAGTGGCTCGCCCTGTAATTTAAGGTTGCGGGTTCGATTGCCGCTCCACACAAGTTATTATGAACCTTGCCAGATTGGTTATTCTAGAAGAGATCGATTAGAATGACAAGTTCGCCAATTAGGACACAAATTTTAAGTTGTTGTAGTTGTTTGTTTCGTTGGATTTTTTCCTGTTTGTTGGTGTTTATAATAAAGTGATTTATATATTTCTAGTATCTATTTATGAATTTTAAAATTTTGTATTTACTTGCGTCGAGTCTGGTTGCTTCTATGTATAATAAGTATGTATTTACAAAAGAAAAGTATATAAGTACTATCTAGTATCCACGACACAAGCGTTTGCTTAGTGTGAGGCTAGATGGCGCTGTGTGCAATGTCCCGGAATATTTAATTTCACATTCAAACATACAGTTGTACGACTCGCGTATTACGTTCCGGCTAGCGTAATATGAGTACTTGCATAATCGTTGTACACCTTTCTTTAGCACTCTCTACTAATAGGCCTTAATTTGTAGGCTTGCGCAATGAAACAACCAGCCTGACGCGTGAGATCAATTTATGGCGTTCGAATTTCAAAGTAATTGCAAGCTTACGTATAACGAGAGCGTAATGCTACGAAATGCTACGCGACGGGTCTACGGACGTAACTTGTAGATATCTATGTAGAGACTAATCGTAGCAAATTCGTAGTATAACTTTGTTTTTTGATCAGTTTTTTTATCACAAAATAGGCTTACGTTTTTTTGATTGTATGATGTAATTTTGGGTGAATTAGAAGAGATACAGATTTTTTTTAAGTGTCAACTTCTGGCTACTTCATATTATTTGCAACTTTAAAATCATATTCGTTGTTTACTTCTTAACAATATTGCATATTTTTATATCATATTCTTTCTGTTTTGTTCATCAGGTTTATTTATAATTGTACTTGGAAGAAGCTATTTAACTTATTCCAATACTAAGACAAAAACATCCCGAAACTCAAATTGTTAAATCAAATCGCCGCGCCGTTTTCTTCTGAACCAATGATGTAATGAGGGAAATTGGTTTTAAACGTGAATGAAGTTTCCGTAACGGCTTTGCAAAAGCTTAAGGAAATTTTATAAAGCTTGGCTATTAATATAAAATATTTATTTTGTCTGGCAAATGACCCCAAATTTATTACCACAACAACTACACAAATTCGTTAAAACCTCTTTAAAAAGTTTTTGTTAAGCTGAATTAGTACATTAAAAGTTAGCCATCAACCAAATTGCTCTAAACGCAAGCTGGTTTTATAAAAACCGTCCATTACAGTGATAAGGGCGTGCAATATTTCACTCTACGCTTGCAATCTGTTGAAAACGCATCAGTAACTAATATCAAGATTTGCTGGTACAAAGTGAACGTGAGCCACATACATTGGCGTGAAAAATATTAAAAAGCACTACACGAGACATTTTGTTTGCAAGCTCCCATGTTAAATCTCTCAGTCTTCACAAGACCTCCGAACGCGACGGACGTCTGCGAACGACGCGACACTTCTCGAGTTACATCTGAACTTTCAAAACTGATCGATTTCAAACATTTGATTTTCGAGAATTTGATTTCAAATAGTGAGTTAGTTTTGCTGTGCTGTTTGACTGTGGAAAAAATAACATTGGTGAAAAAAGTTTTGGCAAACTTTATTAACTTTTTGTGGCTTTTATATCATGTAAGTATTGAAAAATACGTGGTTATAATCCTATGTACGAGTATTATTATTAGCAATTATTTCAGCTTCTAATTTTTATTATACAATATTTCAAATAATAATTTAATATTTCATATATTTTTCAAACGAGCTCGAGAATGATTTTGTCAACTATGCAATGCAGTGCACACAAATCTTAAAACAAATTTCGGTAAAATATTTTATAAAATGTACATAGGTACTGATGCCATAAATAAGAGACAACATTCTGGAACATTTATTGGTTATTTTAATAATTCCAAAATAAACACTTTATGGGAGAGAAATTACAATAAACACTAATAATAATAAACATTAATAGAGAGCTTGTCTTTTCTTAATCATATGCATAAAAGTTGCTAGTTATTATATCTGTCTTTTAAAATGGATGGAGCTTTAAAACCGAATAGTCGTGGTCTCGTTTTAATTTAAATAGAATTTAGGTTTTAAAACTTGATTTAAAAAGCAAGAAATCTATAAGATAAAAAGTCTTACTTCGCCATTGTTATGGCCATCTGAAATTGTTTGAATTAATATAATTAAGTTCTTACTATTTTTATCGAAAGGTAAGAAGATAAATTGTAACGGTCACTAACATTACTGACCGTACTTTCAAAGTGATGTAAGAATATTAGTTTAAATGTTAACTAATCAAAGAGAAAATCAATCACGGCCGGCAAAATTCAAATTTACACCTTTTTTATCTCAAGTGTCAGAACAGTGATATTTTTTCGCTTCCAAATAATTATACAAATCTGAATGCTTCCTGAACTTTCCTTCATTTTGAGCACTTTTTTATGGCACCTAGTATTTTTTGACCTCGTAAAAAATCAAGAGCTTCAGTGTTACTGTGTGGGCGGCTTAATATTTCTTACTTAATGTTTAACAAACAGTAATAAAATGTGGGAAGTCTCGTCGTAAACCTTTTTTTTATTTGTTAGATGTAAAGCCGGAAATGAAAATATTAATTGACTCTAATGGCTTTTAATTAGCTAAAATGTAGGATAAGGAAAGGCTGCTTAGTCCCAAACCGAGGACAAATATTGTCATAAAAATTAATCACACCATTTTCTCATAAGAATGGCGGGTGGTCGGAAGCCTCGGAAACTTTATAATTGAGTGACTGTGTAAATAGAAACGGAAATAAAGTCACGTCTCTTTAATTAAATTAATTATTTTTTATTGAGTTGGATTTTAATGTACTTTAGATAAACCTATATTAAAGAACTTTCAAGTAAGACATTATAAGACTTAACTATCTTTAGTGTACACTGTACAGCCCAATAAGCTTTATCGTGTACTGTATAAATGAAAACATAACCGGAAGTGATAATAAACCGTTGTTTTAGTTACCATAGATTTTGTTGCAAACATGTTATAGAGGCTGAACTCTATTTTATGCGAATTTTAAAAATAGTAAAATTTATAGTTTTTTTGTAGGCTTACAATAAATTAATACATATTTATCTGTTTAGTCTACGTAAACTACTACGTAAGAATCACCCTTTTTTTACTAGCCCAGGCAATAATATTTTAATGTTAGGGAATAAGTGCCAGTAGTAAATTCCTAGGAATGAAAAATGTGAAACAATATGTAGATTGTGATTGCGTTATGGTTTAAAATAACTGGCAATAGCAGTTCTAATAAAGATTCATCAAGTCATTCTAAATACGTGGTCTTTATAAATACGATACTATTGTACGGTTTTAAAGTTACTTTTCTAACAAGCTCTCGAGCGGAAATGGAATATTTGAAATTCATATTTTTAATCTGGGAAAAAATTGATTGGTAAGTTTTCAATACAGAAGCTGAACTCTATTGACAAAGCCAAATTTGCAGATTCAGCTGCTTTTAAAATTTATGTATTCAAGCGGTTTAAAAGCGTGGCTTTAAGAAAAAAAAAATTGGTTGAATCAAACATTGCTTGTTTATTTTGGAGCAACCAATAAACGTTGTTAACTAATGGATATTAAAAAACTACAAAAACCGTTAAATCAACAACCTGATATAAATAACTGAAACACATTGTTAAAGTTATTGTTTGCAGTAATTGTAATATTTTTTAAGGTTTTTTTTTTACTTTGTTAAAATAATTATAGTTATAACCTTAAACCCTAACTCTGCGCCTTAAAATTAAATATTATGTAAGTTAGAACACGCACATTAAAACTTTTCGCCGCTTCCAAAGTATTTTGAATTTTAACTATAAATTAACAACAATTTTATTTTATTTGCATAGTTCCTTAAACATAGTTCATGGGTGACATAAACTTTAAAGAAAGTTTAAATTTATTGCGCAATTAGACATTAAATTCTCACAATTTCTTATTTTATATTCACAATTGAAAATATTTGATTCAAAACAACATTTCACTGTTATACATTACCACCGTACACATGTAGGTACGTACATTATGACTGTGTATGTAGGCGACAACATTTTATACATAAGTCAGCCTCTTTAAATATTAGTAGCGCATTAAACACATCAACTTCTTCTTATCGAATGAGAGTGGCCAACTCTGGTGTCGAGAGTTAAACAAATCAACTATTGGGGATTTTGGAAGTTTTCTTGATCATGTGCATCGTTATGGGCATTAAAATCTTTCCAGGGAAAATGCAATTCATAAATCACTAAACTGAAAATGTAGGTATCAAAATATGAATAGAGCGCATTTAAAACGCAACACATAGACCTACATATTTTTTTAAAAATTAAACCAACTTTCAGGAAAACTATACATCTGAAATTCACAGCGAAATAAAATAAATACTACCGATGGTTATAAGTTGGCTCGCAACGTTTGTTAGGCAATAAGCTAGGAATAACTTAAACTTTGTGAAAAAGGTAGGTAAAACAAGTTGCGTTGTTATTCACAAAACTTTGGTAACTTTATATGCTTAGTACCACTTAGTGCGTGTAACTAAGTTAGGAATTCGGATGAAGGCTGGCATGGAATAGTTGCGATAATTAGATTAACTAGTTTGTTTGATGATTATTGTTTTGACAGTATTTGGCTAGTTTGGTAACGTTTTTAGACTTTTAATGATAATACAAAAATATACAATCCTACCTGATGTAGCGTAGCTCAGCTAGCGGAGGCGATCGCATGCGATTACTAATTTTAAGCAAAGGTCGACGCGGTCAGGCCTTGGATGGGTGACCGAAAAGTGGCAATCCATTTTGGGAGCTTCCGAGAGTCGGATGACACGTTAAATAGTAGGTTCCGGTTGTTTGTCTAGTACGGTAGTCATTAAGCCATGTCAGAGGCCCTTAAGGCGGCTTGATAAACTGTCGACACCAAAGTTGGCCACTCTCGTTCAATTCAATTCAATGATGATACAGGCATTATGGTTTAGGTTTTACTATTGAAATTGTCGTTTAAGAGAAATTGTTGGATACAAATTTGACGGTGAAATGTATTTTTTTTATAAGTCGTGTTGACTTACAAAAAAAAACATCGACTAAACCACTGATTTTTACAACATTGATTAGTCTTTTTTACTTTGTTATGTTTGCTAAGATAATTTATTTTAAACGTTGTTAGTGTAAGTGGTCAAGCATGACCCTATCAAGTATAAAAAAATAAAATAAAACGGGTTGCTTCTCACACACCTACATCAATTCTATAAAATAACATGTTAGACTTGAACACGCAATTTACACAATTTTCAGGAGGAAAAGTATTGAAACAATATGAAAAGGATCACGCCCACATAGACAACAGATAATTCATAATTAATTAAAAACATCATAAATTTGCGTATTATTTAATATAAGAATTATTTATTCATACTTTTCAATTCAAAAGAGAAATAATGTATGAAAGTGATTAAAACTTTGGAACTGAAAAAGCTGTAGCGTATTACGTTATTACAGTTGACTTATTAATAAGCCATACAATGCAATAAAGGTGTAACCTCACTAAAAGATAAATATTTTCATTTTATTAGTTTTATTTTTCTTAAATAAAAATATTTTTTTTGCAAATATGCTAACCTCGGCCGAGGTTACATCTTTGAGCCTTTTGGAGTCGAGACTTTGGGGCCGTGGGGTCCGGGAGCCCATACTATTTTCCAAAACCTCTCGGAGCGCTTGGTTGACGCGACGCGTGACCAAAATGCTGGCCTTTTTCTGGCTCAACGTATCAGCATTGCCATCCAGCGTGGTAATGCGGCCAGCATGCTGGGTACGCTGCCCTCTGGTAGTGAGCTGGAGCACTTAGATTATCTTTAGGCTTTTCTAAAGATTTTCTAAGTGCCCCTTTTTGTAGTAGTTAGAAGTAGTATGTTTAGTTTTCCTTCACTTGTTTTTATATTTTATTATTGTAAATAATTTTTCTTAATATATAAAAATAAAATAAAAAAGTTTTTATTTTACTTAACCGTATTGCAAACGGTTTATATATTTGGTTAGTTCTTTCAATGCTTATGTTAGATTTATATTATTTAGAATTTAGAGTTATTTTTATCTTTCACGGTGAAGTACCGTCCTTGGCGGTAAAAGCCTCCTCCAATTTTCCATCCAGAACTACATATACAAAGTACAATGGTAACAGAGTGAAATCATTGAAGTTTTATAGGCACAATCACGTCTGAAATAATACCATTTTGATGGAATATAAACATTATCACTCGGATCGGACAGTTACTGCAAGATTTTTCTTAATACAGTACCATAAATATCCAGGTTACTATTGGGAATTGTGAAAGCCACTGTGCTCAATTCAACCATCAACTTTATGACTTATCTCAACATGTTGACACAAACCTTTGACAAATAAAAACCTACAGGTCGTCCTTTCTTTTACTATTCAGTCCCATTTTAACCCTTTTCGGTTGTAATTTTTCTTTGTAACAAACCGTATTGATGGCGTGTATCCGTTACTCCCTTCATTCGCAATATCCGCTTTTTTTGGTTTACGTTGCCGGAAATTCGTTATCGAATTTCCGGCAACGTAAACCTTGTAAACAACATCAAATTAAAGGTCAAAAACTTTATAAGGATCTATGGAAAAGATAACGGATTGTTTTCAATGTTCGATTCAAGCTTCCGCATGGATACAATTTCTTATTCGTATATCACGAAACCGCATTAAATAGGTATAGAATAGAATATAACTTTAATGTACACCATAAGAACACAAAAATTACAAACATACATAAATTAAAGTGTTGCACATTGGGCGGCCATATCGCCTTAGACGATTTCTTCCAGGCAACCTTTTGAATGGACATAACTTACAATTGTAAACAGGCGGCGTTCAATATATATCTTATTTATATTATTAAATTAATTGAAAGATACAATACACACTCAATCTATACACATATACTTTTAATAATACACAGACTCAATACAACTAATACACATATAGACGGATACATAAGTTATAAATACTTAACTTAGTCTAAGTAAATAATGATCAAAGCAAAATTTACAACGTATTTAATGAAACTTCCTTTGTCTAATTTTAAACATAAGAATCTCATATATTGAATAAAACCACAAATCGATCATTTGGTTCCGAGAATTTTGTGGTTTTTCATAAATAAATAAATAATAATAAATAAATATTTCAGGACATATCACACAGCGCCATCTAGCCCCATACTAAGCTTACGCTTGTATCATGGATACTAGATAACGGATATAATACATACAACTTTTCTTTTGTAAATACATACTTATTATACATAGAAACGACCAGACTCAACACAAATAATTACAAATTTAAATGTTCGTAATTATATGTGTCATGCGGGAATCGAACCCGCACCCCTAGATTAGAAGGCAGAGCCACTACCAACTAAGCTAACAGAGCAGTCATGATCATGGCATCTGAAAGGTTATCTAATTCCATCAATATCACATACAAGGCAAATTTTAATAAATCCCTTTTCTCGAGGTCTTATAATATACAGGGTTAGTATTTCCTAACAATTAAGTTTAAGCTACTCGGCTTAATCTTCAGGCAAAATCTTTTCTTCTACGACTCTTGGTTACCCGCTTTAAAAAAATGTAGGTTGCACACAACGCCATCTATTGTATTATATAGTTTTTTTTTTTTTTAAATTGACAATAATTTTATTTACAATAATAAAATATTAAACAAGGGAAGAAAAACTAAACATACTACTTCTAACTACTACAAAAAGGGGCACTAAGAAAATCTTTAGAAAATAGTATTGTGTTGTACCTATCTCTCGTACGCCTATAGTATGGGCAGAAAATTGTAAATAATAAATTTATGTAACACTTACTATGTATGACAATATTCGTGCAAATAAAGGAATTTTGATTTGATTTTAATATTTTGCGCATACTTCCAATAGGTGTAGAACAAACTGAGTTGTAAAAAATACTAAAGCCATCGTTAAAAAAAGCTAATATAATAGCGTTAGTAATTAATAAACCTGTATATTATATCTCCTCAGAAAACCACAACCCTACGTCGCGCGAGGGAAATGAGAGTTAAATAAGTTAATTAAATTACTGAATCCCATCTAATTACATGTAGGTAAAAGGATCTATTTATGTTATCCATGTGTAAACATTCATATTTAATGTAATTCAATTTTACATTTTGCTTTAAAAATTTAAATAGTGAAGCAATTTTGTGAATAAAAATATTTTTTCTTTGCAACTTCGTGTTATTAAAGTAAGTAAGTAAGCGTAACCGTTTATCTATATTCAATTTGAACAAAGCTGTAACTAAATGTTTATCTAACATTTATTTTAAATAAAAAATATTTAGTTTTAATAGCAACACAGTCATATTGTTATATTAAGCTAAAAATAATCTTGATGCTGCACCATCAGGTAGTTATGTATTAAGTACTTCTTTATCAAATCTAGTTTCAGTACAAAGTCAGTCTAGCTCATTAGACCATTGATAGCTCAAAACCTAGACACGAATACTGTTGAAATAACTTTGTCAGTTTTTAGGCACTCAGAATACCATCAGACAGCGATATTATAGAGCTATAGATAAGTAAATAAAATTAAAATTAACTCAGACGTAACTGAGCTAGTTTTGTGTGTAATATTACAGTTTATTTTGATAGGTGAGTTTATATCAGAGTGGCCATATCAAGTGTAGAGTATTCAAACCGCAAGACTATGGAACTCTCTACCTGGAGCCCTGTTCCCAGAAAATTATAACCCAGGTGTCTTCCAATCTAGAGTAAATAGGTTTCTTCAAGCGTGTAACATCTTAGACTATAGTAGGCAGGCTAAGTCAAAGGTAAGCCTATTTAATGTAAAAAAGAACCGCCGTAAGAGCTCCTGACATGGCTTAATGATTGCCGTTGGGCCTACAGTTTAAGGTTGTTTGATCAAACATTTATTCTAGGTCAACACTGTGATGTGTGGATTATCTCTGTCGTTCTGTATGTGCCAAAATAAAATGTTATCATTAAGAATGCTCATAATTGGTAAACATATACAATATCTACATAAATAGGCAAAAGTGATACTGAAAATTGTTGTGAATGCTTAATTAAAGAAGACATATATCATATGATTGTGGAATGTGTTCGGAACGAAGCCGAAAGAGCTTAGTTTAAAATGGTTACGGGATTTAATGTAAAACAACTTGGTGTGTGTAATAGCATTCTGGCTGAGATAGATAGATAGATAGATAATCCTTTATTGTCACACACTTATAAAACAAAATTAACTAAATATACTTTCATAAATTACTCTAGTGCCACAAGTGGCGGCCTTATTGCTTAAAGCAATCTCTAAGCCCATATCGGACTCGCCCATAGAGCTATATCAATTAGTATTAGTAGGAATTAAGCGTAGATTATAAGTAAGGCCGAATAAGGGTAACATGGTCATGTCTGACCAAACCCTTTTCAAAATAAGGAATAAAAAAAAATATCTACATAAGTACATACATAATTATTATTTACCTTGTTCATATCAGATAAGCTAACTAACTACAACTTCATCAATTCCAACCATTAACCAATGGAATCGTATACGTAACTGGCTCGCACTTCAGCAATAAACCAAATAGTCTGTTCCTAATTGGACGCATTTGTATTCTTATGATTACCCACTTTTCCTTAATAACAGGGATGAGCAATGAACATGGACGTCCCAGATATAATTCACTCGTACCAATAACTGATAGGCAATTAATATCGGATTTGGGTCGAAATTACTCGTAACATGCGAGCTTTGAGATATACCTTGTTTTAGGTTACGTGGGTGTTTGTAAAGAAATGTTTAGGGATACCTATGACTAACTAAGGTAAAAGAATAGTTTTGTGGTACATATAAATGTTGTCTGTATTTTTATGTAGGCGTTTTCATTGTACAAACTCTGTTTTTTACTTTATAATTTAAAGCGTGCCTTTATCAGCTTTAGGTAAACGAGTCAGTACTCGTCTACCTAAAGCTGATAATGGCATATTTATGCATGTTGAAATTTAGTATGATATATATTTCAGAACTACATATATGGGAATCATATAATTATGTAGTTCCGAAATATGTCTAACCAAATTTCAACATCAATATAAAAATACGACGTTATGAAAACTTCTGTCACTGATTTTTAAAATGTATTTTTATAACCTAGCAAAGAAGTATAACTAGCACAAAGAACAAATTGTATTTTTTGTAAGGAAACATATCACTGTTGCTTATAGAAATAGCGGCTTAGCCTAATGATAAGTTGTATCCGCTTTGTTATTTCTACATCCGCTCTCGGATAAAAGTGACATGACTCTATTTTTGCGAGCATCAAAGCTCTATTTACTTTTCTTTGTGACTTCATCATTCTTTCACGTCACGCTAGCGACATGGAAACTTGGGTATGAGTGATGTTCGCGTAAGTTTCTGACATTGTTATTAATGCTGCCATCTACATTCTACACCCTCAAACTTGCAACGACACCATTTGATCCGACGACAATAGAATCTCTTTACCCCTAATTAAGATGAACAAAAAACCACTACATTATTTTGCACCAGCGACACCTCGCTGTGTTTAGATAAAAATAGAGCCTTTGCTAATTTAGAATGTAATCTATCTAATTACTATGTTTCACCATATTCAAATTCACAAAGTTTTGTCTTCACTATGTAACTGTGATTAATGGGATAGGTACTGTGATAAATCTATGGCCCGTTATACGAGTAAGTCGCATACAATACTGAATGCTAATTGATTTTAAAAGGGTGAATTACAGTAGACAGGGCATACATAAGTGTCTCTAAGTTATATTGTGTATGACTCGCTCTCATGAAATTATGTAATATGACTTGTCTAACTTTTATATTATCCTTTGTTACAGATGTCCCGACCTCACGATGAAAACTAGAAACAATTTGGAAAAGTTAAATTGAAAGTGTCAATTAAATACTAAATTTCATACACGTTTTCCATGATTGAAATAGTTTAAATATTACTTCCATAACAATGGCGAAAATACTAAGGATATTAGAAAACCTGGAAAACTATGATATCATTTCAATATAAACTTTCTCGAAAAGCTTTATTTAATGAGTTTGGAAAACTCATTAATATTTATAAAATTTAATTTCTATCGAAATCAAATTTTTAAAATGATACATCACTTTTAGAAACATAATGGATATTATGCATAACATAAGTCTAGAAAGAGAAAAGTTTTACGCGACCCATGACTTTAAGAATCCAGCGAAATCTGATGATGTGGAGGTAAGAAGTTCTAGTTTTTTTTAAGTTAAAAGTAATACACTTTTTAGTGCAACACTAGCAAAATTACTGCAGCCATAACAACGGCTTTTTACCAGCAAATCATGAGATCAAATATATTCCGGGCCCGCTGCTCTCTGGCAGTGGGTTAAAGCGCTTACGAGTACACCATCTTTACACTGCTCTGAAGATTTTCAAAGTGATTTGTGTTTTGTTGTAATTAGTTAAAAGTAGAGAGGGGATCTAATATCTTCCTTTTTTTGTCTCATTATTTTTGTAAATCAATAATAAGTAAAATACATTACTGTCAAATAGTATGACCATTACAATGAGATGATTATATTATGCATTTCGCTACTTTTGTGATGCTTTTTTAATGCCTTACATACAAATAATTGTACTAATAAGTAAATCACTTTGCCGAAAACACCTGTTTAGTTTCGGTGAAATGAAATATACATTTTGTCCAAGGCTCTGTAAACATAAACTATAAATTTAATGGATTTAAAATAACATGCGTGTTTTTATTTCATTCATACTTTCGCATAAAATTTTATTAAGAAAGTATCGTTGAACCCAAATTGAAAGGAGCTTTTAAACGGTGAAAAAAGTCAAGGTGAATTGGCTACATTCATAAACATCATATATAAAAAACCCCAAATTTTACTTAGTCATGGTGACAGGAATGATTTATACCAAAAGCAATAAATCAGTTTCGTAAAATATGTTCGTATCAATAAAGGCCAGCTGTAGCATATAACTAAATATTTGAAAATTTCATAAAGGGGACAGAGGCTTGTGTGCTTTGAATATTTTGTTATTTTTTTCAGTCACCAGATCGATTTTGCCATCAAAAACTCGTCATGCAATATTGGCATTCTAATTTTATTAACTGTGATATTTATATCTACGATAATAATAAAAATTATAAATTATGTACCCATCTATTTAAAATTTTCATATTAAATCTGTAGGCATTATTCGTATTTGAAAGTTACAGTAAAAGTATATACTATACAGTGCAAAAGATAAACATTTGTACTCAAATCACATGACATCACAAAGCCCTCTCTTATTATAAGTTTTTATCTAGAAACGCCTACACAAATATTTTCTTCTTGTTAAATCCATCACAAAATATTAAGACAATAGATGGTTATAGAAAGTTCCAACAAGAAACCCTGTAAATAAACTTTTGTGTTTGTTGTATTATAACTTATTCCGCCTTTAGTAAAATACCAAGTTTATTGTTATTATAGTAACTAAATGTTTTAATTAGGATATTGTTGAAATGTAAGTTTTCATGCATAAGTACCAAAAGTTAAGGTAAGATTTACCAACTTTACCTTTTCGTGAATCAGATGGACTTTTGTATAAAAGTGAGCACAGATGTTATATTAAAATAGTATTTTTAATTATAATTGTGCAAATATATATAAGAAATGATTCAAAAGAGCAGAGTTGCGACTATTTTTCTCCTTACATAAGCCTTCAAACCTATGTATATATGAAATAGTTTTTTTTTAACATTTCTACAAACAATCTTTTTTTATACATGTACCTACTTCAACTGAACATTTCAATAGTCTTATATTCATTTAACCTTCAACTAGTATAAAAAAAGAATATCAAAGTCAAAGAGTCTATTTTACATGAAACTTGGCAAATAATGGACCAATCAGCCGAACAAACGCTATTCAGATTAACTTATCTTCGATTTTATCGTTTTACAGCTTCCTTCTTCAGCTTAGGTTACAAATGCTTTATTTTTTATTGCTTTTCAGTTTCTTTCAGGTCGATTTACTTATTGGGTAAGCAGTAGTTAGTATATTTTCATAACTAGGTATAAGATTTTATGAGATGACACCCACCTGATGTTAAACACCGCGCGTGCCTAGAAGAAAACAATTTACTCTAGATTTGAGATTCCAAGGTAGTATGACTAAGTAATAGGTAATTAAACAAAAAATACTTAAAAAAAACAACTCTATCAGATTCAAGAGTCAAGAAATTAAAGAACAAAACCGTATTTTTATATATTAGAATTTTTGCACAATCTTACTGCTTCTTGCCAATTTGAAATAACACATATTTTTTTGAAAGCCTTTAATAAGCTTACAAAAACGTAAAATGATTATTATTATTACTATATTGTGTCAAAAACTAAATAATTTATAAATATAAAATTATAAATATTTGTCTCACAAATATAGAAAGATAACAAATCTAAATATATAAAAACTCAAATGTGGCTGACTGATTGACTGACTGATATAGTGATCTATCAACGCACAACCCAAGCCACTGGACGGATTGGGCTGAAATTTGGAATGAAGCTAGATGTTATAACGTAGGCACCCGCTAAGAAAGGATTTTTGGAAATGCCACTTTTAAAGGGGTGAAATAGGGGATGCTAGTTTTACTTCTTAATGCGAGCAAAGCCGCGAGCACCCACTAGTAATTTATAAATATAAAATTATAAACATTTGTCTGACAGATATAGAACGATAACAAATACTCAATAATGTTGGTACAAGAGTCTGGTAAACATAGGTTCAGATTGTTTCCTTATCGTTTTCAGGAAAACCAGTGTTGCTAAAACAATAAATCATTCACGCTTGCCAAATGAGGATTTTGTCGTATTTATTCACGTGTAAATTAACAAAGCTTTTCATTCTCTTATTTGGACCACAAGGATAATGAAAACCATCAAGAACATAATAAGAAATGGAAATAGAAAAAACAATTTTATACACAACTAGATAAACAGTGTCCGAATCAATCTTTAAAAAATGCTAGATTGTAGTAATTAATATTACCTAGTATATTTTGTTCTATTTAACATATTTTTTTAACATTTTATTGGCTCACGCTTGACTACAACTTGCCTGATGTTAAGCAACGTTATAATCTACGATCTAGCGCGCTTGCCTAGAAGAAACCGGTTCACTCTCGACTGTAGGAGATAAAGCTATGAAATAATTACTGCAATTTATTTATTTATTTATTAGGCACACAACACAATACACAGAAAATACATGAGTAACAACAAAACACATAAAAGGTAATGATCTATTCTGTGCATCAAACACATGTGTGCACAACATGATTATAAACAGAGACAAAGTTCAGTAAGTTAACTAAACTAAACTAAGCAATTAATTACTCTTCAATTAAACAGTATTTAACTAGATATTATACTCCAAACTAGACAGTTGACATTTTATAAAATGTGTTTTTGTATGCATGAGAAAAAACATTAATAACACACAATCAAACGTATAAAATTAACGTGTAATTGTACAAAATCCAAATAAAATGTTTATCTTGATTTACTTGGTTCATCAATTGTTCCAAACATATTTTCTTTATAATAAAACCGCGAGGAAACAAATATAAAAACATTACGTTATAGGTTTCATCGTAATTCATTTCAGTTTTCGTGAATTTCAGTAATCTCTCGTTGGATAAGACCAAACTCTATAGGGAATAAAAACAGAGCATTTTCTCTACTAAAATATTTTTATCCAATCTTTTCTTAGAAATATGAAGCGTATAGGCTATTTGGTGGATAGGGATATCAGTTTTGATAATATATAATGGAATATACCACCATTTTTGGTGCGTATTTATTATAGTATGAAAATAAATACTCTGGTTTTTTTTAAAACTGGTTTTCATTTAATCTTGTGTGGTTATCAAAGTTGAAGTCGTTATTCCTCACCCTCCTCCATTATTTTAGTGGTAGCCTATAACACTTTTGAGACCTCATAGGTAGTATGAGGTCTCAAACATGCCAAAAATCATGATGATCCGATAAGTGGTTTTTGCTCTATGAGCGTATAAATAAACAGTCCAAATTTCTAATGACTGCTGAAACATGTTCCTTTTTTTGTATAATAAATAAATAAATAAATAAAAGTCATTTATTTCAGGCATATTCAACCCAGAACTTAATACTAACAGAACACTGTAAAGGGGTGTTGTCAATTTAAAAAAAATATTATAACTTAAAGATATACAAATAGCATGCACAAGATTGTGCATGTGGGTCATTTCTTGTTCTTGTCCATGTGGACAGAGATCCAGCGTCTATACACTGGACTCCGAAAGTCGTCAGACACAGCCATGAGAATTTCGTTGTTGGAACGGCGCATTCTCCGCCAAAACGAGGCTACGCGAGTTCTTATCACAGCGAAGAAATCAGGGATCCCCGCGTCCGCGAACATGCCCGAAGCGCTACAGCACCGCGGGAGCCGCATAAGAGCCCGGTACACGTCATTGTACTGGACTCTTATTCTGCTCATTGCTTTCTGCGTGAACGTTATCCACAGCTGACACGTGTACATGCTTAAGCAGTACGCCTTAAAGAGCGTGGTTTTTACATCCTTACTGCATTTCGCAAACCGCCGAGCGAGCATGTTGCCTCTGACAGCTAAGGCCCTCCGTTCGCGTTCTATGTCATCGTCATCATGCAGCCGTTCCGTCAACAAGTGACCAAGATACTTGAACTGCTTAACCACACCAATCACAGCACCGTTCAAGTACACCTCAGGTATCCTATCCGGACGCTGTTTACCTGTAAATACCATCATTTCGGATTTGGAGACATTGTATTTCAGTCCGTGGGCATTACCATAATGCTCACAGACCGAAAGCAGCTTCCTCAAACCCTTGACTGAAGGGCTCAGGAGCACCATGTCGTCTGCATAGTTCAAATTGTTTACACAGACATTTCCTATATGACAGCCGATCCTTGTGCCCCTCAGCTCCTCAATCAGGCCATTCACGTACAAGTTAAACAGGTCCGGAGAGGTCACCCCACCCTGACGAACTCCACATTCTAGTTTATACTTACTAGAAGTTGCGTCGCCCCATTTCACACAGTTTGTTTGATTTCCGTACCAGAATCTTAACAAATTAACCACCTTCCAGGGAACTTGCGAAGCTAAGAGCTTATCCCAAAGGATGTCGTAGTTAACTAGGTCGAATGCGCGGCTGAGGTCTAGGAAGCACGCATAGACATTTGTATTCCTAGACGTATAATAACTGACAGTTCCTTTCAAACTAAAAATAGCCGCATCTGTTGAGAGTCTGGGACGGAAACCAAACTGCGCATCATCGATCGTGATGTGGTCAAGCAGTTCAGGATGGAGAAGCCGTTCAAATATTTTCCCCAGTATGGTACCTAACGAGATAGGCCGATAATTGGATGCAGAACTCAAATCACCTGTCTTGTTTTTAACAATAGGTACGACAATGGTGTGCATCATGGCTTCAGGTAAGTAACCATACTCAAGGCATTTGTTGAAAAGCACACATAGATGCTGATTTATTTTCTCACTGGCCCAGACTACGTGCTCGATACTGAGCCCGTCATGGCCCGGCGATTTACCGCGTTTCATACTCAGTATGATTTTCGAGATATTCTCACGGGTAAATTCGGTGACGTCATTATTATGACTAGCTAAAGTATCGTGCACGCAATCCGTATCCAAGGGACGAATTTGAAATCTACGCGCAAACAATTCCGGACGGTTCCTGGCAACCCTCCACAGAGACTGGTAAATTTTGTTTGTAATTTAACTTTTTAGTAGCATTCCAAAATTTAATAAAATTTTTGTTTCTTTTATGTGTAGCTAATATGTTCATTTTAATAGTCTCTTCATTCCTCTGGCACCATTTTAATTTACTTTTAAATATTTTACGGCTATCATACATGTTTCTATACTCAATTCCTGTAGAGGGTCTGCCAGCAACCGTCCAGCATTTAAAATAAATTCTGGCTTTTTCATGGCTGTCCCTGACGTGGTAGTTCCATCCTGGAACTTGCTTGGTACGTCTCTGTCCACAAGAACGCGAACTTACAATAGCAGCGCTTTGTAAGACGTCTATTATATGCCTGTAATGTCTGTCTATATAAGTATGATGGTTCTGTATATGATCACAGTTTAAAATATTATCACAGTCACAAATACGATGATTAAAATCAAATAGATCTAAGTTGTTAAAACAAAATTCTCCAAATTCATTAATTTGGTTAACCGACCTTTCGCCCCACTTTATAAATTTAAGTGAATCCTGTCCGCAAGAGTTGGTTGCACCTATTGACGCTCCAGAGATCTTACATTTAATGCTCAAGGGATGGTGGTCGGAAGTTCTGACGTCATACGTAACGTGGGCACTAACCACCGTGTCCCAAGCAGCCTTCGTAGTTATACAGTGGTCCAACCAACTCTTGCTGCCAGTGACCATACATTCAAATGTATATGTATTCAAATCGTTACCCAAAATTTTATAATCGGCTATATCCCATAACATGTCGTCACAGAATTTAGATAGCTGGTTACCAAACCTTGCACCTGGATGTGCATTTAGGTCTCCCAGAATATAGGCTACCTGAACTTCGGAGTCATCAACGATCGCACTAATCTCGGCTAAGCATTCCGTGAACTCCTCCACATTCTTACTGCAATCCGTAGGCATGTATACATTCACTACTAAAAACGAACTCGATCCTATATACACGCGAATTGCTTGAATCCGTTTGTTCGAACAGTCAACTGGTACTACATTGCAAAACATATTTTTATCCCACATTATAGCCAGTCCACCGTGTGGTCTACCACGAAGTATACCTTGCGAGGAGTCCACGGAAGACTTTGCCACGCAGCCAAACGATGTGTTAATCGTATGAACGAAGTTCAAGTCGTGCTCCATAAGCCAGGTTTCCTGTAATACAATTATATGTGAGGTAACAGTTAGATCTAACACAGATTTCATAGAAGACTTAATATTTTTACAATTAAAAGTTGTTATTGTAATATTACTTGTACTATCCATATTAATTGTTATTTATTCTGCTTCCTCTCGCCGTGTGTTCACGGAACAATCTAAATTTTACACCTTCAGGCCACAAGTCTATGCTAAGGAATCTATTTAACTTACTTTAATACTTTACTTACTTACTTTAATACTTTACTTACTTTAATAATAATCTTCTATGTTCTGTTTTTTGACCCTCATAATATAATAAAGCTGATTATTACTTTGCTCGACAGAAATAAAAGTTCAATGATTATATGATACAGTAAGTTCAATTGAAATTTGCCTTTAAATTTAATTTACATAGCTTGTGTTCATGTTCATTTATTCAAGCATTCATTCAATGCTTATTTCAGATAGAATTTGCTTTTATCAAAGCTATTCAGTCTCGTCACGTCCCTTGATCATTGTACGTAGTGATTGTAAGAAGAATAAGGAAAATGCTCACATCAAATCTTCTTATTTTAACATTTTAATCGGAGATAGAAATTCTTTGTAAATACAAGAAAAATGGTGAAAGAAATCAAAAATCCAAAGGCAGAAGCAGAAACCACTTCATACCTCTTTGGCTCTTGATTTATATTTTTAAGGTAAAATGAATTGGAAGAACGATTAAATAGACCCAGTTTGTTTTGTTTATCAAAAATTGTAATATTAAATGGATAGTTCAAGATGGGTCAAATTCGTCGTTTTGGTGGTAAAATGAGTAAAGCTACATTTCTTGACTTGTCTTTTTAAAATCCTGTTTTTTAAAACTCAGAGAACGATGGAGAATAGAGTATTTATGTATACAAATAATAACACGAATGAAAAAGTATTATCTAATTATACACAAAAATTATAACCCGTGGTCTTCAAATCCAGAGTAAATAGGTTTCACCTAGGCAAACGTGCAATATCTTAGACAACAGTGGTGCAACTTAAGATCAGGCAGGCTGTACACAAACGCTGGCCTATTCCGTAGTTAAAAAAACATGAAAATAAATGTCAATAATAACTTCCCCGGTGCCGCTACAACCCTGAAACTTAAAACGGGGCCTACGAAGTGTTTATATGGGTTTTTATTTACAAAATGTACACCATGGTAAACTTCAAGTAGCCTCTTTAATATATCTACTAGCTGAAATGGTTTATAATTACTTGTGTTATGCGGGACTCGAACCCGCACCCCTGTATTAGGAGACAGAGCCAACTAAGCTAACAGGGCAGTTTATGTACATTATAAAATATATGTATATCTTTTTTTAGGTGATATATACATGGAAGATGGACTTTAACCGCAGCCTCCTCGGCGCCGCTACAGTCCTGGTACCGAAGGCCCCGACCTCGGCCCCAGTTCTCATCAGCATGCCGGTGTGGGCGCACAACTCCTGGGTCTGCCTGTTTGCCGCCATGTTGGCTGTCGCTATCGGAGGGAATGCTATTGTTATATGGATTGTTACGGGTGAGCTTTTAATTCACTGCAACTTGTCTCTTACGTGAATAAATATGAATATTTCTACAGACTACAGATTTATACAAAGTTATGTTACACTACTGGTACTGGTTAAGTAACCTTTGAAAGATATTTTTAATAATAAAAATAACCTTGTTGATACCAATTTTAATAACAAAAACAGCTGTTTCATTCATCAAGTTCGTCAGATGGAGAACCGATTTGATTTTTCATTATCTGAAAAAGTGAAGAGCTTTGAACTAACATTATTGATAATGTTGATAAAGTTGCGCTATGTTTATATTTTGCTAACTTATATCATGTAACAGCCTCACCGGGAAAGGTATTAAGGTCACTTCGTATGATAATGAACACCACTGATGAGGGGTTTCCTTTTAATCTACGGAGTCTCTAACATGACATATACTGACCGTATTACTTTACTACACATTTTGGTCCATTGTAGGTTCCGGAAGTTTGTCATAGTACGGCAATCATTAAGCCATGTCATCATGTTATTGATGCATCGAGTTGTAAACTTTGTTAAGGGTTATGCTATCGCTTATCGGTCAGGCGTTTAAAAGTATTTTATTTAATCATTATCATCTAATATTAAAACTTCCGTGAGACATTCTTATCAGAACGTACTTTAGTTGGTATCGTAGTTGTGCCGTGGGAACTAGTTGTGTTCTAGAGAAGTCAGTTGTGCTGAAGGGAATTTTAATTCCCATTCCCAAACCAGTTGTTTCGACCCATTTCGCAACAGGTTTTTTTTAAATACAATGGTTGTAATTCAAAGAAAATATAAATAAATAATAAATAATTGAAACAAACTTTATGGCATGGCTTAAATTTATTCAATTAGTAGAAGCATTGTTACGAACAATTTAATAACCAAATAATGTACCAGACTGACAAACACATTTTGAAAATTTAATTTTGATAGTAGCAATTTATAAATACTTTATAATGACATTCAAAGTCGTTCACCCTTTAGTCCTTTAGGCTTATCGCCAACTGGTACCCAAAGTAATTTAGCTACAAACTGAGACAATAAGACCTAGACTATTGACTCTGCTTAGCTTTTATCGTCCATTTTTCCATCTACTTCATAAATTATTTAAATTTTGATGCCGAATGTAGCGACATAAAAAGTCTTACAATATAAGGCTTTATCAAGGTCACCTGGACGTATTCTTTCTAAAATCAAAAGCTAAAAATAACTTTGTAATCATAGTAAGCTTTTTTCATCTATTGAAAACTATAAACATAGTACTATTGATGTTGTTTGTGAATTGTATTAATTACAAAATCAAACAACTAAGCATCTAATGTGATAGTATATTCATGGAAACTATTGTTAGGGCAGTCAATGATCTGGTATAGTTTAAAGGCCTCTGACAATGTCTTAGGGTCATTTGATCATACTTTCATACATACTGCAGGTTATCGGTACTAAATGAAGATTTCAATGTATTGTTATTTTTCAGCTCACAGAAGAATGCGGACGGTCACAAACTACTTCCTGGTGAACCTGTCCTTCGCAGACCTCATGATGGCTTCTCTTAACTGCCTCTTCAACTTCATTTATATGCTACACAGGTAAAAGAATTATTAATTCATTGTTAAATTAGTTTAATTTATATTTTACTGGTTGGTATTTTTAAATCAGCTCTCAATTCTTGAATTCAAATTCAAACACAATATAATTATATCATAAAAAAATAACAAATATATAAACATACATAATATTAATAAACGGTATTTCGTATTCATGGACAAAAACCTATATGCAGCATTTGTTGCTCTTGATCAGATATAATGAAAAGCAACATTTAACAAGCGCTTCACTTACTTAAATCTAATGTTCTTTCATTTATTTAACAAAAAGCAAATAACCACAGTGATTGTTTTTATGAGTCCTTCTCTTACTAAAAAATACATGTCATTTCCAACTCTTCTAGTTATCATTTATTTTCAGCGTTCAGTTTATAGTTATACAAGAAGTCATAAAGTTTCATGTTGGTACAAAGCAAAGGCTACAGAACTTGTGTAGATGCTCGTAGCTTTGTCTTCGTAGCATTTACTATCAGAAGTTACAAAGACAAAGCTGGAGAGTTTTAATCTCATTTAATACTGAGTTTTTTTTTATCAGCATTTCTTAGTTAAAAATTCTTCCGTTGTCTTTGAAATCAAGGACTAAATCATTAAATGTACCTACATATTTCTAGCATGAGCATTTGTTCTACCAACTCAACAGTTTATGGTTTCTTTTAGAGATAACAAATTATGCGTATTAGTAAGCAGGCTAGATACAAAACCTGTAATACCATAACTAAAACATGTAACACTATTTTCTATTTTTATGATCCTCGTACTATTCATTGTTATACGATATGATAAACAACATATCACAGCTTTATGGCGTCTGACACATTAAAACCATTCTAGGAAGCATTAAGCCGAGGCCGATACGAAACGCTTTTGATAACTTAATGGCGGTAAGCATGAATAGATTTTGGTATAACTATGTCATATTTATGAGTACATACTATTTATTGCCTGTAGGAAATACGCAACAATAGATGAGAAATTAAACAATATGTATTAATTTCTGGCATAACCACAGTTATGTTTCATATTTCCATAATCTATTGACATTAATTACCAACCTTTGACACCTGTGTAAATATTTTTATCATTCCGATAATCTGGAATTAATCAGGTATCAGGTAGGTTAAATTTATATAAGTATCTTTGTATCTGAATAAAAGTTTTTTTATTTTTTACAATATATTGATTGGCGTGTTTTTTTAATTTATTTAAGTCATTTTCGCTGAACAACTATATCGTCTAAGGCATGAATCTTAAGATTCCGTTGGCGTAGCTAATCTTTAAGAATGACAAATTAACTTAGGTGTGCTGTGCTAGTGCTAGGCATTACAATTTCTTATTGCTAACGATATAAAAGTCGAATGTATTACCTTGTATAAGATGTCGGTAGAAATGAAACAAGAATTGTGAGTCATAGCGAACCAAAAATGGAAAATCAATCGGCCTGTTCTATCTTTAGGTTAACTTAATATACTGTCCATTCTTGTAAGCGAGTCGACTTTATCAAATATGTATACGAATCATAGTCACACATTGAGACGATCTATAAAATATTACGTTACTGCTCTGGTGGAGCTGAAAACAATTTATTTATTGTAATTCTGTTTCTGATGTTTCGTGACTTATTAAAATTATGTGTAACTAGTGGATAATCACATCTTTTTTCTTACTGTTTTGGGATTGAAAATAGCCTCTATAACTTCTCGGACTTTATAGGTACTATCTTCGTGTCATAAATCATGAAAACCTGTTACTCTCTTCTAAATAAATGATTTAAATTTGTTTTTTTTTTTTCGTCATAAAGTAACACACAAACTTACACACTTTTATATTATATTATTAATTAAATTGATACAATCACGTTCATATTTCTTTTGCCCTAGTTCAACGAACAAATCGCAGGTATTTGCTAACAGAGTGTGCATGCATTCACGACGAATTAAATCAACTAGTGGGTAGAAGATAATTGATTAGCATATAATTTTGAAACGCTCTGACTTTGATGATTGATGTCATTCTTGAAAGTTGTTAGAAAATTTTTATCAGCGGCGAGAGGCGGCGAGTTAAAACGTTTTCATGTCTATTTTTTCATTTTTTTGTAAAATTTCCGGTCATATCACGAATTACTGTCGGATGATATTTAGTAGTAGGTATCTAACTGGTAAACGCGCCAAAATCGAAAATAAATATAATAATATAACAAACAATGCGTTACGGTACGCATATCTATAAAATGTAACAAATTATCCTTAACAAAATTGCATATTAGCCTCATTTTATCAAATACTAGCTGATGCACGCGACTTCATCCGCGTAGAATAGTTATTACCATAAAAATGGTTCTAGTGAGTTAACCTTAAAACATAGACATAAACTGTTGCGAACATTTTGTTACATTATTTCAAGAGAAATAATTCTTTCCTACACATTTTTTTGATATTTTGATGATGATGAATAAATGAATAGATGAATAAATTCCCCGTTTTTTCCACATTTTCCATTGTTTCTTCGCTCCTATTAGTTGCAGCGTGATGTTATATAGCCTGAAGCCATCCTTGATAACTGCTCTATCTAACACAAAAATATTTTTTCAATTCGCACCAGTAGTTCCTGAAATTAGCGCGTTCACAAACAAACTCTTCAGCTTTATAATATTATAGTATAGTATATAGTACATAATATTTTAGTATAGATATTATTAGCAAATGGCACTCACACATTAACCTAAATCAATCTACCACACGAATTGCCATAAAATTAAGCGCAACATATTTAGCTGTGCTAGTTTCATCCAACCAACCGGAAGGATAGCCCGAGCCATATCATTCCAGCCAAATCCGGCGAACAATTTCACTGGTGTTTATGTTCTAGCAATATGCCGACAAATTCTGGTCTGAATTTCCCCGAAGACTTAGTCTAGAGTCGAAACTTTGACCTTTGACTGTGAACTTTGAGTAAAGTGACAGGTTATAAATGAAATTCAGTCTGTATTATAAGCTAAAGTTTTGTAAAAAAGCCTTGATTTCAATCACATTATTTCACACTACTTTTATCTAATATTATTATTAAAAACACAATTGTGATAAATACACCATTAACCAATTAAACCATAGTATATTTGAATTATGTACATGACAGAATTGATGTGATAACAATGAGATATTTTCTGTTTGCAAGTTTTTTTTTACTTTTGATTTCTTAGTACCATTTATGTCATAATAGTTTATAAAGTTTTGGTATATACTACGCTCAAATTTCTAAAGAAATCTGTTAAGATTTTATACACTGCGATGTTGCCATCTAACCAATTTATTTACATAAGTTTGAATAGATTATAATATGAAGAACGATGGAAAATAGTTGTACCAAGATTCCGATTCAAAGAAATCTTGAAGATTGTTAAATTGGAATGACGGATATATTATTAGCTACATAAATTTATATTTTCGCTCATAAGTAACGTAAAGTAAGTATTAAGTGCATTATGCGAAAAGGAAGCGTTCTATTTTTCATACCTGGAGGAGCGTCCATTGCATATTTCCTGCTCGAAATATTTTCATGCATTCGTATGGTATGAACGCCACGATTGCAGTCTAAATCCGGAAATTGTGTTTACTATATTCTATAGCTAGTCAACATATGTTATAGGTAGGTACCTATATCTATAACTTTGTAGACTGGATGAAATACCTACCGCATGGTAAGTAGTCACGAGTTAAAAGTTAAAGCAAAAATGTCACAATCGAGTGTATTAAAACTGACTTAACTTAAAAAAAGCCGGCCAAGTGCGAGTCGGACTCGCGCACCGAGGGTTCCGTACAAACCTGCAAGGTTTACAAAATATATATTTTGTAATGTAACTAAAAATTTAAGGTTTTCGGAATTTTTCCTTTATGTGTGGTATAAAACGTTGCTTCATGCCAAATTTCAAGATTCAAGGTCGACTGGAAGTACCCTTTAGGTTTTGATTCCCTTGCAAGTACTTGCGAGTTTCAAAATATGCAGCTTAAATTGCTGTTTCTTTTGATTGCGTTGACATAGAAGTTTGATTTTGCTACAGCTTAAAGGTATTATAGACCTGAGTATTTGGTATTAATTTCAATTTAATACCTCTACGCGTTTATGAAGAAATGGGTAGTAAGTTTAAGATTATTAAAAAAAAAATATTTTGTGATGTAACTAAAAATTTATGGTTTTCGTAATTTTTCCTTTATCTATGCTATAAGACGTTGCTTCGTACCAAATTTCAAGATTCTGAGTTCACGGGAAGCACCCTGTAGGTTTTGATTCCCTTGCAAGTGTCGAAAATTTGCGGCATAAATGGCTGTATCTTTTGATTGCGTTGGCTTAGAAGTTTGATTTTTTCACAGCTTCAAGGGACAGTAGACCTGAGTAATTGATATAAATTTCAGCTTCATACCTCTACGCGTTCCTGAGAAAAAGGGTCTTGACAGACGGACGGACGGACGGACAGACGGACAACAAAGTGATCCTATAAGGGTTCCGTTTTTTCCTTTTGAGGTACGGAACCCTAAAAAATGAACGATTAAATAGCTGCCCAAGTAAAAATGAAGTGGTATGCAATGGAAGAAGAAGACTAAATAGTTTTTAACTTAACAACTAACTGATTATTATGTTTTTGGAAGTAAGACACTAATAAGAAAAAGTCCCAGCTCCATTTCTCCCAAATTAATCAGCCTGTTGACATAAATAAGTACGTAATTTTTTATCACATATTGAAACACTAGTAGACGCCTGCGGTTGCGCCCGCATTATTTCGGTATAAAAAGTAGCCTAAGACATTCCTAAGACCGCATAGTACCCACATACAACAAAAATATGATGATCCGTTCAGCCGTTATGGCGTGATCAGCGTTCAAATAAACAGACAAACAGAATAAATAATTCTAAAAACTGCTGACTTAAACTGAAAACGTATTCTGTTATCGATTAAGTATTATACTCAATCGATAAAAATAAAAATGTCTAATTATAATACTCAGACATTTTTATTTCAATACCTTCTATGTACAGATTTTTGACCCTCTTTAGTTTTAATATAATATTATTATGTAATGTATAAATAACAAATCTATACTTTATAATATTATAAAGCTGAAGAGTTTGTTTGTTTGTTTGTTTGAACGCGCTAATCTCAGGAACTACTGGTGCGAATTGAATAATTCTTTTTGTGTTTAATAGACCATTTATTGAGAAAGGCTTTAGGTTATATAACATCACGCTGCAACTAAAAGGAGCGAAGAAATAATGGAAAATGTGGAAAAAACGGGGAAAATTATTCATCTTTGAGGGCTTCCGTTGCATGCGCTGCGAAAACGTTTCACGATATCAAAAAAATGTGTATGAAAGAATTATTTCTCTTGAAATGATCTAACAAAATATCCGCAACAGTATATGTCTATATTTTAAGGTTAACTCACTGGAACCGTTTTTATGGTAATAACTATTCCACGCGGACGAAGTCGCGCGCATCAGCTAGTATTATATAATATTCGAGTACCAAACTGTCAAAAAGTTATACTGCAGTGACTGTTAACTTTCTTGTTCAAAGCCGTTTGAACGAGTGTTCGTTAACAGTGCAATTATTGCAAAATTAATTACTTATGCATCGCCTTTGCTTTGCAACTTGCGCTTCACCAGATTTCTCTCCGGTAACAAGAATGCTTTTGACTTTAACAATACTCTCGCCAAAATAAACTGATTTTCCTGAGGTGTCTCAGTTCACTTTGAATATGCAAACATTGTCCATCACTGACCGAGATATCCTTTTGATGGGCACTATCAAACCAACGTATTCAAGCTCAATATTGTAGACTATTGTATGTATACCCGGTATATTTGTTGAAACTTACTCATAACCATTTTAGGATAATTTTAGTACGTCAAAGATAACAACTTTATTTATGTACGACTTTTGGAATATTGGTAAAAAAGTATTAAAAGGTTATGCGTTAATCACAAGTAACCATGTTAATATTATTCTTTGAAAAAAATCTTAATTATTTATTTTTCTAAATTGTACTTACTTATATAAAAGGAATATTATTTTATGGATTGTAACACCGAATCATAGCGTGAACAAGTTACAGAAATTATGCTCGAATAATTATTCTAAAAGAAATGCTTTGATATCTCTGCGTAGGCACTTAATTTTCTTTTAGAATTTCTTTCACTACATTTTATCATAAGTGCCATTTTTTGTAAGATTTACGTTCTTTATTTAGATATGAAAAATACTCTACCAGAGCTGAATAACAATAAAAACTTTTGACAATATCCGTCGGCTGTATTGGTTCCATACTTATTGAGAGGCAAAAGTTTCATGCGATAATGTTCAAGGCAACATACATACGAGTATTTATTGATTTGAAATACCAGCTAGAGGCTTTGGATTTGATTGAGACGCGAGCTAAGAGGTTAGTAGGTAAAACCACAAATAAGAAGGCAAAACTTAAAAGTTTGGAACATCGCCGCAAGGTGGCCAGTCTGTAGGTTTTTTATCGAATTCATTCAGGAGTGTGTGCAGTGGAGCTATAGCGGAGTTATAGAAAGAACGCAGGTAGACACCGTTTCATAGTGGAAATGCCGAAGTGTCGAACACAGTGCTTTGCCTCTACGTTTATTGAACGGACGGCAAAGCTTTGGAACACTTTACCATGTGTTGATGTCTTAAAATCTAGAGTTAATAGTTATCTTCACTTTCAGTGATAAGGCCGCCGCTTGTGGCACTAGTTAAGATAATACTTTGTTTTATGTACTGTTTGTTTTTAATATGTGTCAACAATAAAGAGTTTATCTATCTATCGATCTTCTAGGTTAGCGTGTTACACCCTGTGGCTGCAGCAATGCTTAACATCAGGCAGTCTGTAGTCACACGTAAACCTATCCCACGTAAAAAAAAACGAGAAGGGAAAAAAAACCACTTGTGTCATGTGTCATAAATGATTGCTGTTGCTTTTTTAGGAAGCCTAAAACACCATATCATTTTGAAATGTTACATTTTGCACGGCCTAAAAAAGGAAATATATGAGCCAGGCTTCCCGTCCGTTATATAACCGTTACCTAACAAGAATTACCTAAACTATCCCCGAGGGACTTCCGTCATACATCATTTTGATCCATAACCTTTAACCGGATCCTATTTCATGAAAGACTCATCAAAACATGAATGGTTTTTACAAAGGCTTTCAGTACCGAGAATCAATGGAAGTCTACTGTACCACAAAATCACGATAAAGTTTATTACATAATGTGTTCAGAAGTTATGAATGTTTTTGATTAGGAATATAATTTTAATGCCCTTTATATTAACAAATGATCGAAGATGAGTATATTACATTAATCAGGTTGTTCGAGACAAAATCCAGACACAATTTTCAGCATAACGGCAATTTGCATATTCACCACAGATTTTGGTTAGGATAACTACATACATTACCGTCTATGTTGCTCAATATATCATCCTACACGGCGCAACGGAGCAACGTGTCAGTATCATTTTTGGTATGGATGTAGTGTAATCTACTGAGACTACTTTTTAGCCTGAATTAGTATGAGCAAAGCAAGCATCCAATAATATAATATTTTTTAACACACTCACGTAATTTATTTCTTCCAGTGACTGGGTGTTTGGAGTGCGTTACTGCAAACTGAGCAACTTCATAGCAAATGTCACCGTCGCGGCGAGCGTATTTACTCTCACGGGGATCTCCTTTGATAGGTGAGTTTTATCAACTTATATCATAACTATAACGATAATATATAGCATTATTATGTAAATTAACTTACCTATGAGACCCTTTTTATTATTGTGTAGTAGTTAAAAGTAGTATGTTAAGTTTTGTTTGTTTTAATTTTGTTCTTTTAATTTAGACTTAAACAAAACTTTTATCATCGCATACCAATACTTGAAAAGCGGTAGATTTATGTTAATGTATGTGAGGACAGTGGTTTAGTAAGTTAAGTTTTCAGACACAAACAAGTAGGTTCATACATTTTGATAGAATTTAATATAGTAAATTATAGCAACTATAATAATTTATAGCAACAGTTTATGTGAATATTGTTTGAGGTACTTACCCTAAAAAAAAATAAGCAATTAAATATTTCAGGTACATAGATGTACAGGTATGTAGATATAATTATTATTGAATAAAGATATTTTGAAATTGAATTACAATTTTTAAAATTCACTATTACTTGTGTTATGCGGGAATCGAACTCGTACCCCTAGATTAGAAGTAAAAGCCACTACCAACTAAGCTAACAGGGCAGTCAAAGTAAGTAAGAGACAGTAAATCTGTTATTGATGTTGCCCCTTTTTTAAGCAGTTACAAAACGGTCTATCCAAATTGTTGGTACTGGTAGTAGGTATAATAATATATAGAATGGAGTTCCGTCTCATTAGTTAGTTTAATCTTATTTCCGATCGTATCATCATTATGCGCACAATGAAGTGTGGAACTTAAATAACAAGGAACATTCAAATATCCATTCAGATCACGATACAGTCAGCTCAACTTTTTACTGGCAATAAAGGAAACCTCGTTTTCATTTTGCAAGTTTACTGCTCAACAGCGTGTTACCTCATTCAAGAGCGACGTGACAAATATAAACTAGTGAACGCTCGCGGCTTCACTTGAATTATTTCAGGATAAAAAGTAGCTATGACACTTCTAAGACTTCATTTTACCTACATATCAAAAATCATGATAATCCGTTCAGCTGTGTTTGCACTGATGAGCGTTTAAATGAACAGACAAACAGAGATACAGATAATGTCCCATCAGGCAAACCGCACGTTTTTTTATCCCTCTCTCTCTCACACACTCTCTCTTTCTCTTTTTTACTCTCTTTCTAGCATATCAATAAAGCTTGCACGTACACAAGACAAACGTTAATTAATTACGAGGAAAACTGTTACAAAAAAATCTCTTTCCTATGTTTAGAAAACGTTTGACATTCCAAATTGCTCATTTATCTTAATAGCTTTTTGAATCGTAAAAAAAATATGCAGCCCATTCACAAAAAAAAGAGTAAATACGAAAAACTCGTAATTAAATGTCTTCTGTGAAAGTGGCATAAAACATTTTAAATTGTTAACCCGCAGTAGCCCGAGGAATTTTCATTGAAATTGTTTTATATTGTTTTATACCTTATATGCTTAAATTTAAGAAATGTAAAGTGAAGAAATTTCATCTCGTTTTGCAAGTATACACGTCAAAACAAAGCACTCGACATACAATTAGTTGTTGTCACCTGTGGAATTATTGCTTGGACACAAATTAAATTCTATATACATATAATAGTGTAGGTACCTACCCCGAATTCTAATAAAATCAAATAAAAATATCACAGCTTAAGTAAAACTACGGAGCACTTTATATGAAACTTTATGAACCAACGACCTCATTATATCATAATTTTGTACCTAGCAAGCGGATATATTTTACAATTTGGTAATTATGCAGTGATTTAGCTAGGTTATCATAATTAAACGTTTAACAGAAAGGGACTAATGTGTACCGTAATAAAAAAAAATACATAACCGAAACTTATTCTCCCTGTTTTATAATAATGGAAAATAAAGCTCTGGAAAAGTCATTTTCTTTTTCCAAGCACATTCATAGAGCTAAAATGAGCACACACTTAGGCCTTTATTATTTTTGTAACGGTTGTTAGTGAATGTAATAAAAACAGAAGTCCCTATTCTATAGAGCTTCTAAGAAAGGAATGGCCTTATCTTGACGTTACCCGGAATTTAGGAATTTAGCTCGACCGCCGCTTTTAAATGACGTCATTATCATCCTTTCCCCATCATTTGTCTTTTATATCTACGTTATCTTGCTTGTATGTAGTTTGGTGGGTTTCTGAAAGATATTCTATCGCACTCCTGGTGTTGAAGTGGCAGTTAGACAGCAAATTAATAATACACACACAAACACACACACTTACCTATATCCTAACTCGTAAGTTTTACCTGTACTTGTTTTGTTTTATGTACACTAGAGGCAATTGAGAGTCGAGCTAAGAAGTTAATAATAAACTATGGCGAGCGCAACTTCAAAGTCTTGAACACCGCCGCAAAGTTGCCAGTTTGTCGGTTTTCTATCGGTTGCATTTCGGAGTGTGCCGTGGAATTGCACGAACTAATTCCGCTCGCGCCCTTCTTTCACCGGATGAGCAGAGATACAGCAGGACGACACCGGTTTAAGTTGGAAGTTTCTAACACTTGCACGAAGCAGTACGCTTCCACCTTTATTGTACGTACCGCAAAGTTGTGGAACTCCCTGCCTGGCTTCCTGTTACCCACGCACTTAAAGCGATCTTCAAAGCGAGAGTAAATCGGTTCTTATCGGGAAAGCACGTTCTATCTTAGGCCATATCCTTTACATACCATTTAGGCAAACTATGGTCAAGTGCAAACCCGTTTTTAGTCAAATTTAAAATTCGTACCAAATGAGTACGTTCTTTTTTATTAATATTTGCACCATTAATTCACAGTAAAACGAGCAAATTATTTTTAATTGCTCTTAAAGTGAGCGTGTGTGACAGTCATTATTTTTTTAAATATTTTAAGTAGCCTTGTAGAAAAATATTAAACTTAAAAGTGCATCCAAACTGGCGAAGAATAGGTATGTTTAAAGCAAAACCTAATAACATGATAAAGTTTCCACTAGTATATAGAAATATTTCGGAAAACGAGTACTTACCGGAAAATGGATGTACTTAAATATTTTTGCAACTGAGAAATAAATTGTATAAATATTTCCTTCAAGTGTTTATATTGCACTTGGCGTCAGGAAACAGATATATTTGATCAGAAAATAGTGCTATATCAAATACTAGCTAGCAGTTTTCAATTGCCTTTGTTTCCTAGGAACTACATTTCTTAGTGCTATCGAGAATAGATCCTTAACACAAATAGTGGCATAAATTAAAGTGATCACTCAACGAGAAACGTTCTTTGAAATACAACTTGTAGAAAATTGAGAATTTAAAGAAGTCGAAACAATAAAGAATTCTTCTTTGGATGTTGACTAAAAAACGATTCATATGAATCAACTGAGCTATTCTAAAAGAAACAGAATGGGATCGCAGAAAATTTTGCCTCCAAACTTCAATATGAAGATGGCACCCGATACTGATAATTCGAATCAGAAGTGGTGACATTGGAGCTTAAGGTGTCGGGAGCCACTTACCGAATACCTTTTATAACAGCCTGATCGATGTGATGCGTGACCGAACTGAGTAATAGTGGTTGAATAAAAGCATCACGATTCACATCAATTTCATGTGAGGTACGTGAAAATCTGATGCCGAAATATTTGAGCAAAGTGGTCGGAAAGGTTATTTGACGGAAATCGCTTGAGGCGATAAACCTACCAGCTACTCTTTGTTATTATGATTACCTTTTTTGCCCGCATAGATATTTTTTATTCACAACAAAATTACATAATAAAAATCTTCTATTTGTTTGTTTTATTTAAATTTACGTTGTTAAAATATAAGCAAACGTTAAAGTACCTTAAACCTTTAAGGTACTTTAATGTTTGCTTAACATCGAATTATTGTTTATTGTTTCATTCTGTTTTACAACATTTTGCTTGCTGAAATTTTGTTGACGAAGTTTCAGTACATATAAGTTAGTATTACCATAAAGTAAAGTACAAAATTATGAGTTTCTTATGTAATCAAAATTAAATACGTAAACGGAAAAATCAATTCGCATTAGTCGTTCAATCTTTCATTACTTCAACTACTTATTTCCTAACATTTGTTTCGAATGATAGATTGTATAGATTCGGATTTTTTTCTCGATACGTCACTGATACGAGAAGCGCCGGTTTCTATCGCTTTTCAATTATGTAAAGCAAGCACAAACTTGTTTACTGGCAGCTGCTACGGAGATTGATTTTTCTGGAAGGCTCTAACAAGAACGTATAGAAATCTATACAATCTTTCATTACTTCAACTACTTATTTCCTAACATTTGTTTCGAATGATAGATTGTATAGATTCGGATTTTTTTCTCGATACGTCACTGATACGAGAAGCGCCGGTTTCTATCGCTTTTCAATTATGTAAAGCAAGCACAAACTTGTTTACTGGCAGCTGCTACGGAGATTGATTTTTCTGGAAGGCTCTAACAAGAACGTATAGAAATCTATAATTCTATACATATGTATAACAAAGCTGAAGGGGGCCGAAAGTCTAAATATTAAATATATTAAAAAAATGATTGGTGATACTTCGAATTGATAGCAGGAAACGTTACAACAATATCTAGAAATTTTGTCTGTTTATCTATTTATTTAAAGCCCATACCTCACAACTGGCTGGACACATCATCTTGATTTTTTAGTATGTAGGAAGTTTGAGGTCTCAGGAGTGTATGAGGTCTCAGGAGTGTCATAGCCTACTTTTTATCATGAAATAATGCGAGCGAAGCCACTGTCGTCTACTAGTGTACAAAAAGGTACAAAGTACATAAGGTGGGACGTATTTTCTTACGTGTTATTGGTTCGTAGGTTAGAAATATGTAGATTTGCTCGTAATGTAGGGCCTCACAAATGAGAATGTAAAACGAATTAGTCTCGCCCGTCTCATGGGAATGCGTAAAAAAGCGAGTGTGGCTCAGCGGTTCCAGTGTCTGCTTTTCATCCAGACGTACCCTGGTTCGAATCCGCCCTACACCAATGACTTGTATTTTCAAGTTATGTGTGGATTTGCACTCGCTTAACGGTGAAGGAAAACATCGTGAGGAAACCGACATGTTTGAGGACCACAATATCCGAGGACATGTGTCTTCCGTGGAAGGACCTGGGCGCCCACCACGATGTATCTGCCCAAGAAAACTCCCCTAACGAATTAATTCTGCGGGGGAGTCACGACCCTCAGTCATGAGGAAATACGACTCAAAGAGAGAGAGAGAGTCTCATGGGAATAAATTTGTGGCTGAGAAAATAAGGGCTGTAATTAGATTTCAAGTTAATGCAAAACTTACAGAATTTTGGTAAACAGTTTAATATTTCTATATAATCTAAAAGTGGTATTCGTTGCCTAACGCAACGCGCTACATAATCGTTTTCGATTTACGTTATTAAATTTGAATCAGAGTGGCTCACTCTGGTGTTGATAGTGTTCATACTGCCGTGCCTCTGACATAACTTAATAACTGCACTTGGGTCTTATGCTATTTAAGTAAATAGTTTTCTCCTAGGCAAACGTGCAACATTTTAGACTACAGTGGTGCTTAACATCAGGCAGGCTGTAGTCAAACGCTGCCCTGCCCTATACCGTGTTTTAAAAAAATAAAAAATTTGAAGATTGATTAATTTTGTTCTAGTGATGATACTGTGCGTCATTTAAAAATATATAAAATATGCATTAATAAATAATGAATAATTATAATTTCATCCACAGGTATCAAGCGATCGTGCGCCCGATGCGTCCGAGGATGTCCAAAACATGTTCCTTGTTCATGATAGCTGGTATCTGGGTCAGTGGGATGCTGCTCGCCATACCTTGCCTTCTATACTCCACTACTAAAGAATACAAGTAAGTTTATAAACTTACTTGTATATATAAGTAAATAAAATAAAATGTTAGACATATTATTATCCTAACATGACACGTGGCGCCTTAAGCCATTTTTTTATAGTATTTTCGGTATTATTTGACAGAATTCAAGGCTTTACACATGGTGTTTTTATTGACATAGCTAGATCCATACACGCAACTCGGCGATACGTTCTGTATTGCACGGGTGTGCAAAAATGTACATATCTTCTTTATAGTCTGTTTAATTTTGTTGATATACATATATACTGTATATATGTACTTAACGTTTTCTTATCTATCTATTTATTTCGTTTTATTTACATATTTTTAAACAGTATTGCAGAAATTTGTTTCTGATATTTTCATTTGACATAATGTTTGCTAATTTTCTTTCTTTATTTCATAGTCTATTTCTTGTTCTAGTTGATACCTCTCCCAACCACACACGGGACAATCTGTAATGATAAGAATTACTGATTCTTCTGAATCTGAAGTGTTTGCGAATTAATGTGGATTTTAGCGCCTGGCAGTTAGTAGACCGTAGCCAAGCGGTTAATGCGTTCTGGCTTGTAAATCAGAAATAAGCAGGTTTGAATCCTGCCAGTCGTGATTATTTTCGCTGTTTTTTTTTTTACTTTGCTTTGTTATGACAAAACATTGAACGCATCTTTAAATATTTAAGTCTATTTTCTATTGTGTCATTTCTATCTTTTGGTGTACATTAAAGTGATATCATATTTTATGGAAATCCAAAGGCATCTACATAGTTGATAACTGTTTTTCGGATGCCGATGTTTCTCTCGTAGAATGAAATACAAAACCGAATGGATTCCAGGGAGAGCCCTCGCCTCTTAGGCAGACCAGATGCCTGATAGATCAATAACATCGGATCAATCGACGGGCATCTCTGGATGAAATGGCACAAAACCGACCCATGACAGGAGGCCTGTACCAGCAGTGGTTCGACAAGGGCTGAAGATGATGATGAAAAACATTTTCTTGCAAGGCTCTAGTAGACCAATAACTAATAGAGGTTACATTTTGTGTCTTAGTGTATGTCAGTAAAGGTCCATTAGAAATTCATAATGTAAACGTTAGTTCTACTTAGCTGTTACCTACCAATCGTCATGACACAAACAAGTTTTGTTATTAAATAAAATTATTAGATATGATATATGTAATCACAGTAATTTTTTTATATGATATAAAAGATATTTTATTCTCTTACTATTGCCTTTTTAGTATTCAATATGTACATAAATAACCCAGTAAATTCGGCTCAAAGGTAGCACAAGTGTTATATTAAACATCAATAAGATGCTCAAAGGGATCGAAATTGTCGAGGGATTTTAGTATACTCTCAACTTTACGCCGGGTTTTTATCGTAGACCGCTGGTGCTGTGGTTTCAGTTATTTGAGAAGTTGAGGAAAAACCTTATTTATTTTATTTCGCAGCGGCTTAGCTTCCGTTTGGTTGGGTGGAATTAGAACACCTAATCTTAAGCTGATTACTTAACGGACTTAGAATATGATGCTCTTATTTCTTACCCTAATGCCCTAGCGATATGTCGATGCCCTAGTGGCTTCCGTGCTTACAAAAATCTAAAAATAGGATTTTTGGATTACAAAGAGACATTGAAATACCATTTGCTTTGATCTTTTCGATGAATAATATCTTGCAACCACGATATATTATACTTTTACATATATTTATATTCACGATATTTTAGTGTATTGTGTAGTGGTGGCTAGTGATGGCTATTAATAATAACATATATATCACAATTTTCGTAAAGTATCTCCAACAGACATCAATTAAATTTTGTGTCATTTTTAACCAGCTCACATAACGCTATTTCCGCGTCTAACATCACTTTCTTGGCAGTTAATTTGTTAATTTTGTTCTCTTTATTTAACAAATTTACCCACCTTGCCTTTGTGTACTTAAATTACATAGAATTAAATGTAAATACGAGTAGGCAATTATTGCCGAGAAATATCTAAATTTTGTGAAATAAGATGGCACATGCGAAGAGAGGCAGCGAATTACAAACTCATCTCTTAAATAATGTTTACTGTATTTATTCTTCTTTCTCTCTGAAAGTTCAGTTGAAACGGAAATTGAAACATTGTTTTATCTAAACAACAATAAATCTATAAATCTAGCCTTTAAAGTGAAGACGTCAAATTGATTTAGAGCTATTTTTATTCATCCATTAATAGATAGGGCTAAATGTCGCTGTGTTAAAAATATATATAAAAAACTCCTTTGCGTATTTGCCAATAAGACAAAAAGAACTCACATTTATTATTATTTATACTTCATGTAAATTGAATAATGGTTATCCTATTAACATATACATATATCCAATAATAATAAATTCTTTTCACACATTGTGTTGCATATTGGTCATTCCTTAGAAAATATACGGATTTAGGGATAAATGAGAAATGAGAAATCCTTGTACCGAATAAGTCAAATAAAGATCGCGGTGCCATAAAAGTCCGTAGTTTTCTCTCTCAGTATTTGTCGCCTCGAGCCACGGAAGTCGATTGAACTGGCTTGAACGCTACTGAATCATTCATAAAGAAAAAGTAAGGAATGCAATAGCCAAGATTCCCTCCTTTCAGTATAGCGGTTGAACTTCGCAATATTTGAAAACTAAGTTTTCCTTACCAATAGCCGTAGATTTCTTAAAATAAATATTAGTATTCTAGCCTTGATATCAGCATTTGTGCGAACATTGAACGTAGAATAAAAAATAGGCCTGGTTTAGAATAGTTGATTGAAAAATCCTCAGCAACTCTCCGTTACGGAATTTTAGATTTGCAAACTCGTCTTGCGCATGTCAAATTAACCCATTTTAATTACTGATGAATACAATAACAATGTTTATGTAATATTCTATACTTATTGTATGATATATTTTTTAATGTGACTAAAATTGAACTGTTTATTGGGCTACATTTCGTATTTTCTCAGGACTGAGGGTCGTGACTCCTCCGAAGAATGAGTTCGATATTTTAATTAGGCATCATTACCTACACTGAATATTTTAGGACAGAAATGTTAAAATTAAACTAAAGATAAGTAGATAAATGTGTTATAAATAAAACATTTTTTTTATATTACTACTAGTGGACGCCCGCGGCTTCGCTCACTTTAATTCGGGATGAAAATTCCATGACACTTCCGGGACCTCATACTACCTACATACTTAAATTCATGAAGATCCGTTCACCCATTTTTGCGTGTTGAGCGTTTAAATAAATAGACAAACAGAGAATCAGATAAACAGACTAAAATTCTATAAATTGTTGAAACGTGTTCTGTTATTAATTCTAAGTATCTCCAACATTTTTTTTATAATATCTTTAATGTTCAGACTTTCGACCCTCTTCAGCTTCAGCTTTATTATATTGTATAGATTACATTTCATGACTTTTTGATCAAAAATTGTTGGTATACATGTCTCTTCATTACTAGTAACATTAGATATATTTCGATGTTTTGCGTCTTTTGATATTCGCTTCTAAGTTTAGACCTTTGAGAGAGTTCCAGTATAGATAGATAGATTATCTCTTTATTGTTGACACATATTAATAACAGTACATAAAACAAATTGCATCTTAACTAGAGCCACAAACGGCGGCCTTATCGCTGATAGCGATCTCTTCCAGGCAACCTTCGGCTGGAGAGAAATAAGCAAAAAGAAAAAAAAGAATGTGGTGTACATCAAAATGTATGATTGTAATCAAGATCGTCTGGCCGTCACACAACGCCCACATGTGTAGAAAATATCCTTTCTGTTTATTTCAGTAACCACGCAGTGATTATGATCACGTTTTCTTACCAGGGGATAAACAAGTTAATCATAGATATACTGGTGGTTGTGTAGTGCTAACAGTAAACATTGACTCGACACGACACATAAGGTAAGTTCATTTAATACTGAAATAAGGAGACCGATTACCTTATTTCAGAACAAAAAGTGGTCCATGTTGGTTTCGGGACCTTTTAGGTTAAACTAGTGAAATAGGAACCAAATGTACACAACAATTAGCAAACACACTTTTGCTGCGTCATTACTCTCAAAGCACAAAAAGGAGATCTAAAATAAATTGTATTGGAATAAGTTGTTTATTATTTACACATACATATATCATAAAACAAATCGAACACATCTCATCCAAACAACCAAAGAAAATAAAAAATATTTCGCTATAATATATTCGATTTGCAAACAGAAAACATGTAAAGCTTATCAACAAAAATCATCCATGAGTCGAAAATAGAAGAAGGGTCGTAGTTTTATACGTAACTAGCTGGTGCGCGCGACTTCGTCCGCGTGGAATAGTTATCACCATAAAAACGGGTCTATTGAGTTAACCTTAAAAGATAGACATATACTGTTGCTGACATTCTGTTAGATTATTCAAGAGGGATAATTATTTTATACATAATTGTTGATATCTTGAACCGTTTTCGCAGCGCACGCAACGGAAGCCCTCAAAGATGAATAATTTTCCCCGTTTTTTCCACATTTTCCATTGTTTCTTCGTTCCTATTAGTTTCAGCGTGATGTTATATAGCTTAAAGCCTTTCTCGATAAATAGTCTACTCAACACAAAAATAATTTTTCAATTCGCACCAGTAGTTCCTGAGATTAGCGCGTTCAAACATAAAAACTCTTCAGCTTTATAATATTAGTATAGATAAGATATACTTACATACATACTGTTTACAAACAGAGCTTCTTTAGCTACAAAAGTATACGTTATTTTACTGCTGTTTATCCTTATGTTTGTAAGAACCCTTATCAAAGATTTTCACACCCAGCTACGTAGGTACACAATATAACACCTCCACTAGAAACATAATAGGATTCCTTTAACTTGTAGCGCCCGATCGAAATTTTATTCAAACTATGTTATTGAAATTTTAATAAATCTAATCGTATGACTAAAAATAAATCTATATTTAATACTTAGATATAATAATAAAGCTGAAAAGAGTGAAAAATCTGAGCATCAAGGATATCAAAAAAAGGTTTGGGTATACTCTAAATCGAGAAAAAAAACATTTTTCAGCAGTTTTAAGAATTTTTGTCCGTTTATCAGTGTTAGTCTGCTTATTAAAACGGAATCTATCACGCAAAAACGGCTGAACAGATTAGAACATTATGATAGATAGATAGATAGATAGATATACACTTTATTAAAGCACCAGCACAATACAGAAATTTACAAAAATAATATTAAAACTTAAGTCTAGTGTCTTAACTGGCGACCTTATCGCTAAAAGCGATCTCTTCCACATTATGAACACACACTTGAACATTATGATTTTTGGTATGTCGGTAGTGTGAGGTCTTAGATAGATAGATAGATAGATAAACTCTTTATTGTAACAAACATTGACAAAAAAAAAAGACAAACAGAAACACAAAAGACTTAAAAAAAAATTGTGCCACAACTGGCGGCCTTATCGCTAATAGCGATTTCTTCCAGGCAACCGTAGGATGGACAGGAGTCGAAAGAAATATAAAGGATGGGGTGTTCAAAAAGAGAAAATATATACAAATAATAAAAATATTCAATAATATATATATATATACATACAATAACAAATAACACATATTACATATACGTGCAAATAAGTATAAATATATAAAACATAATTATACATATTATACCCATATACTATAACGACAAAAGGAGACAACTATAAACACACGAATTCAACAGCAGATTATTGAGCTATTGAGTTTAGGTACCAGTTTTTAACCTGAGTTTTGAAGGCCTCGAGAGTCTAGTCTCGAGAGTAGGACTGTCATAAGCTACTTTTTTTCCTAAAATAATGTGAACAAAGCCGCAAGCGTCCACTTATACAAAATAATTACACAACACTTTTATATTTCATATCTGAGCTTTACCAAACAACAGTTTTGTATGAATTTACGCGCGGACTACTTTACTTTAGCAATCAGGCCTTTGTGCAAAATGATTGACGTGCATTGTGTGAAATATCTCTACCCTGGTAAAAATAACTCCCGTCACAATGATATTATGATACTGTCACTGACATCATTTCTTATAGACAGCTGTGTAAAATGAGGAAAATCAAACGAAAATAATGATTTCAGTATTTTTATACTTAAAACTTTTGCTGAGAAATAAAGGTTTTTATCTAATTAATTGAGTGAATGGTTACATTAAATATAGTAACGTTTTATATTGCTCTGTACGCTGCTGCGCTGTTGAAGATACTAGTTGGATGGTGCAACTATGATAAAGAGATCACAACTCTCTAGTAGCTAGGATAAATCACTTAAGAGCAAAAGTTTCCAAATTTTTCCAATAACTTAATGGCAGTGATTCGGGTGTTTGTCTAGTACGGCAGTCGGTAAAAACATGGTAGAGGCTCTTAGGGCGGCTTGATAAACTCTCGACACCAGAGTTGGCCACTCTCATTCGATAAAAAGAAATGGTTCCAAAGGTTTCTAAGGTTCTAAGGGTATTAGTAATTAGTGATCAGTTACACACCATACATCACGCCAAACAACCTCGTGCTGAGATGTCCATTGATATGGGCCGCACCATGTTATTTATTTAACAGCTTTTCTTAAGGGTTGATAGGTGTTAAGGTGTCTTAAGGTTGTATAGTCTATGGATATCACTACCTGAACAATATTATAGAGTGGGTTATGGAATAGATTTCGTATGATATAACGTAGTACGGGAAAATCATTCATATTTTTGTACTATCAAAAAATATTGTACTGAGAATTGGATAAACAGATTGTTTCTTAGAATCATATTACTCACTATTTTTTATTTCCAAACGCATAAATTCCGTTTTCATTCCATTTTTTTTTATTCAGAATATAATCACTCTGTTCCTTGAAAACATTGAAAATATTGAAATAGAGTTTATATGCCAAAGCAAAACCCAACTAAATTTAGTTGTAATTTGTAAAGCTCCTATTTCCAAATCAAACAACTTTTTCTTTGCTCCATAATTAGGATAGGAGTACAAATTCGAACAGATATAATTTTAAATTAGTTCTGTTTCCGTACGGATTTAAGTCCTTAGGCTTTTCCGTGACGTATTAATGTCAAAGTTATGGAGCCATGTGTCCTCATGTTACTTTGTTGAGCAGTTGGTTTAAAAGTTCAACAAAAGCTCTGTAGCGAAGTTTAAAGTTTATCATCCCCTCACATGGAAGCACCCATTATAGTAATTAATGCCTGGAGCGGTGCAAATTCATGAATATAAGTTGGATTGACGCACATTACTGAGTGTCTGGAGAGCATACTGTGGTTACACTTTTATGTAAATAATACTCCGTGTTTGTAAAAGACTAACCATCATTCTTAAGAGATGAAAATACAATATTTGATATAAGTAAATAGGTAGGTATATGGTCTGCGTGCTTTTTCGCTTGCTCGTCTTCATTATTGACCTCTCACTGTCTCTTTGACTCGAAGAGAGAATTATTGATTCATTTATTTCACTACAATTAACAAATCATTGGTTGCCTGGAAGAGATCGCTGTTAGCGATAAGGCCGCCAATTAAGACGCTGATTCTAATTTGTATGTTTTTGTATTGTTTTATTTGTGGTGTTTTAATAAAGTATCTATATATCTATCTATACAAATCGATTTTATGTTGTGAGAAGAAGATGATTTATTTTTTCACTCTAACACACATTTGATATGTATTGTCTACTCTCTTGTTCTACAATTTAGGTGATACATTTATGTACAATAACAATACATAAAAACAAGAGAAGAAAATCTAAATATACTTCTTACTACAACAAAAAAATGGGGCACTTATAAAATCTTTAAAAAAGCCTAGAGATAGTCTAAGTGCTCAAGTCTATAATTGTACAACTAAAGTACAAGTTGTTTGCTACAGTGAGTATAATAATGGCCAACTCCTGGCTCTATTTTCAACACGTTACCTTATCTATCATTCATACAAGAGACGCCATGAAAAATCCCGAATCCCGCATGACCGCAAGGGAAACAGGTTTTAATTAATTTTCCTTTTGCTCGCAGGTCCAAGGGCATCCTGAAAACAGCCTGCCTTTTAGCGTGGCCGGACGGGTTACCCGACGTTTCATACATGGATTTTGTGTGAGTATATTTTTACTTTTATTTTATTTGACCGTGTTATACGCATGGGAATTCGATTTCGTGCGTTTTTATTGGCAGGCTAGTGGGTGCTCGCGGTTTTGCTCGCATTAAAAAATACAACTTGCAACTCCTACTTCACCCCTATAAAGGTAGTATTTCCAAAAATCCTCGATAAGAAGAATTAGTGTTTTATTAAACAAGCATATAGTGAAAGAACGGTGAAAGCCTACAAATTAAAGCGGTTTTAATGATATAATATTTTTATTCCTGCATAAATATAATTTTCAGAGGAATAAGTTCACGAAAAAGTATGTGTATGTATTGTAACTTGTTGAAACGAATGTAGAATATATTCTACATTCGTTTCAACAAGTTACAATGCCTCAGGAGGAGTGTGATTAGTTAAGAAATACACATTTCAATGCGGTGTTTTACACAATTACCCAAACGCAAAAAAAAAACAATATCGAGCACATTTTAATGATTGTCAAAAAGTGATCGATTTATTAATCTATTTTAACATTTAAGTTAAGCCCTTCCCTTTGAGGGTTTAGAGGAACGTCATGAGGAATTAGGCTCACTCGATGATGAGGGTTAATCTATTGGCCAATTTGTTCCAACATTTTTATTCGACCTCAGTTCCATGAGGGATTTTCAGGGAATAACCACGATTTGCATAATCCGTTTACGTTTCCCTCAATGTAATAATGTAATTATGAATGATTTTGGGTACTCCAAGATTGAGAGCTTTCGTTTATAATTTTTGAAGGTATTTAGATTCTTACATAAATGCCAATTTCTATTTTAATATACAGGTAGGTACCTTTTTGTTGTGTCAATTTAAAATTAACTTTAAAATGAGTTAATTTTAAACGATGCTTACACTCAATATGTGTGTGTAACTGTTTTTACTCACGTCTAATTTCGCGTATGTTGTTTACGCGTTTCGGGTGTAATGACACCCATCTTCAGAACGTACGTTCTGAGACCGCGGCTGTGCTGTTTTTGTGATGATGATTGCACTGTAAGTTGGCACTTAGGCATGTGCTAGATATGTATATATAATGTAATCTAGGTCATAGAATTCAGTTTAGTATTACAAACATCTAGCCTTTTTTAATTAATCAAAAACAAAATAATATGAACTACGATTTCCATCTATGAATCATTAATAATTAACATTGATTGTGCAAAACCATTGAACCGAGACTAGGGTTATACGGGCGCTTTATGTGTTAAACGCCACGCAAGTCAATACAAAACTAGTATATTTATTAGTGCCTAGAATAAATTTATTTTAACACATTAGACTGGATGATTTTTGTACTAGAAGTTAGCAGCATCGTATGCGTTGTAAAGACAAAGATAAGATAAAGTTATCCAGGTATCCAACTCTGTTGTCAAAGGTTTTATACCACCCCAGAGGCCTCTGACATGGCTTAAAGACTGCCGTACTATATCAAACAGCTGGAACTAAAAATTTGACGTGTTATCCAACCCACGGAAGTGCCGAAAACGTTTTGGTCACCCATCGAAAGACTGACCGCGCCGACAGTTGCTTTATTTTAGTAAACACATGCGATTGCCTCCGCTAGCTGAGCTATGGGCGTTTCAAATACCTGACTGTCCTGAAAACTGACTAAAAGTTCTTTATTAACTTATTCTTTCATACGGTATTCCACAGCAGAGAAATGGTAAAATGCATGTGACTATAAAACAGAGATGCCCATCACATTCAGCTAGCCAAGATAATATTAGCTTTGTATGATCGCAGCTAAACTGATTAACTGAATTAATTGTGTGGAGATTATACTATGCTGATTATATAATACATAGGCTGCACAAACAGGTATTATTAAATTGAATTGTGCATGTTTGTGTTCACATTTTTTCATAAAGTCCACTGATTAGTTTGAATTAGGTACTGATATCTATCTATTGTGTTTTGCTTTAGTAACTTTGTGAAGCATAAAATCTATACATACATAATGTATAATAAAAATGTTACCGATCGATGTCTGTACGTTGAAGATAATGGAAAAAAATTGTTGAGGGGTCTTCATTGATGTAATAGAATAAAAAAAACATGTTTAAAAAAACTGTTTGTCTGTCGGTTTGTTTGTTCGTTATAGACTCAAAAATGGCTGAACCGATTTTTCTACGGTTTTCACTAACATTTAGGTGCATTTTTAACTTAATATTTAGTGTTTATTTCATTTTAATCGGTTAAAAAATTATGTATATTTTAAAGCTTTTTAATAAAGACGCTATTCCAAAAAATATAATACACTGATACTATTTTATACAATTATTGTTTAAACACTTGTGTTGTTTCAGGTGGTCAAATCTCAGTGTCTAGCGTAAAAAACAAAATTTTAACACGTGTCTAAAATTCGTTTTTGAGTTGTAACGTTCCACTTCTACTTCTACTTGTATGTTGTTGTTCTACTTGTATAGAAACTAGGCAGAATATCTTTAAAATTACGTGAACATAGTTTGCATAATTATGTTCGGATAATAATTTTAGGCTGTACGACCCTCTCTGTTGTGCGCTAGTTAAGCTAATATTGTGTTGTTGGACAGGGAAGATACCAGCTGTTTTGACAGGCACAATCTATAATAATATAGAATCGCTACATTTTCCCGGAAACTATTCCAAAGAAAAGCGGAATATTTTAAGCTTTCGAATAATACAACAACTATTAGGAAATGCAGTTAAACACAAAATTATAATGCTCTGTATTCCAATTATTTGGAAAATAAAATATTACGATGATTTCAAAACATAATTAGACTTTCAATACCTACAAATCTATATTTGTAAGTATAGGATAGTACTTACTGTATTGATGAGACGGTCATATAGAAATTAGAATCAATACCCTACTTTCATAGAAAAGAAAAAGGCTGTAATAAGAATCTAGAAGAAGGAAGAAAATATAATTGCAGTACTTACAGTTTATTCTTGGAAGGTTACTTATTTAATAGCTATAGCCGTGAATACTTCATTGTAAAATCCTCAGAATTTTATTACGAGAATATTCTTTGCATAGGAATGCTTGAATATTATTCCGAGCAAAACGTTAGAGGTTCACGCTGGATCATGACTGCAGAATTTAATTTCATAGCTACGTCTCATGAAACAGAAGCTAGGCGTAACATTTTGACACCTTTATTAACATGTTGCGGCTTTGACGTCAGCTTATGAGTATGTTTTGTTTGTATTAGTTATAAATAGTATTCGTTCCATGGTCATCAAAGACCCTTTGGGCGGTTATAAAACCCTCAATACCGGAGTTTACACAGGCAATTTCATAAACACACATACGACGCACAACGGGTCCGGGAATAGAGCATAGACTTTTTATAAAAAAAAATGATTTAGTAGTTTTAAAAATAATCTTTTAATTTCAATTTTAAATCTCTATCTTTCGTCTCTAAACTAAAGTTCAGCAAACATTCGCTTAGTTGAAAAACTCGGCAAAGTTTATTCAATTCCTAGACCGATTTCGAGTTGACCATCCAATTTAGTGCAGCGCCTGGACCAGAGCCAGATTTGGACGTGCTTGCTGCGATTTTGCTGATTTCAGAGTTCTAACTAACGTTAATCTTTCAAAAACTTTTCGTAGTATACGACACATACCAAAATACAGTTTCACAACTGCACTGTCTTTCACGTTTAAATCGAAGTGAGTTTAGTATACATCTTGTATATTGATATAACATAATATGAATTGATATACGTAGAGCCTATTACTACATTTTAGTAAGTGTCTCTACGTTCATATTTTCAAAAAAACCATTTTTCAAACAAGAGCAGTCTCGCTTACTTGGCAACAATAAAAAACTTCTTCGATCTTGCTAAAAAAGCATATATATGACTTACTATACTTACTCACTATTTACTGGCCTGTTAGTTTAGTTGGTAGTAGGATTTCCGATTTCTCGAGGTTTTTTAGTTCTCGGGTGTCGAGGCTTCTCGAGCCTGATTTCTCGGGTCTTCTCGGGTTGTCGAGAAAAAATAAAATAAGTCTAAATTTTTGTTTAATTAATAAAAAGAGTCTTTAATTTAACTGTTTTTATTTTACATGAAAAAAATCAACATAATTTTTAACAAAAAAAACAAGTTCTCAATAAAAAAACAGCTCAAAACAAAATTGCTAACTAAAAACAATCATACATCTCCTTATCATAACTAATCTCATCTCACTAATCTGTAATAAAAAACAAAATCTCTGTTAACAATCAGCTTAAAACAAACATCTTAACTAAAAACAATCATAATTTTTCTCATCATAACTAAAGATCACTCACTAATCTCACTATGTAGGTGGTTGGTATGGTATCACAATTTTTGGCAGTTTTAATGTAATTAAATAAGAGATATCTATCTACTATTAATACGAAAAATATAACTGTCTTTAAGCCTGCTTATTAATTCTTATGAAATATGCCTTAAGATAAACCAAAGCATTAATAGATTTATCAGACAGCCGGCTCCTAATCTTACTAAACACATTTCCCGATATGGAAAATACCCTTTCATTTTCTGTTGAAGTCGGCTTGACTGAAATTAATGCTTTGTATAGTGTTTCCAGATTAGGGGTCCTCTTGCCTGTTTTTTCAAATAGCAAAAACTCTTTTTTTATAATTGATTTGGAAAGCACCACAGCATTAGTTGATTCACCATTTCTCGAAACACCTTTTATTGCTCTCTCTAATTGAGCTGCAAAGCTGTCTTGTTCAGTTTCTGATTCGCTTACGCCTGCTTCGACAACTTCTGAATTATTTCCTGTCGAAGGTTCTGTAGTAGTGGGAACAGTGGGGTATAGACGATTGAATAAGTCTTCAGCGTATCCAATTAAAAATGTCTTGCTATTATCGGTAAAATAAGCACTCATTTTGAGAATAAAATTATCGGGGCTGTTTAGGTAGCGTAGCAGCGATATTAGAGGTGTATTCCGACGATCTGATATTTTCATTTTAAGAGATTCTACTAACTGAAGAGCCAAAGGGTCGTCGATACTTTCTAATTGTTTTAGCAACACATCTGTTATAGCCTCTGCAGTTAGTAAATTGGCATCTTTACAAAGAAAGCTAAGCGTAAAAATGTTTATTTAAACTTCTCGATGTCTCGACTTTTCTCGAGCTGAATTTCCCGGGTACGAGACCGACCGATTTCCCGGGAATTCCCGGGACGAGAATTCCCGGGAACAAACCCTAGTTGGTAGTGGCTCAGCCTTCTAATCTAGGGGTGCGGGTTCGATTCCCACATAACTCAATTTTAATTATTTTATGATAATGAATCTTAAAAGTTATAATTACTTGTGTTGAGTCGGTTCGTTTGTGAGTATGTATTAAAGATAAAGATAAAGATATGTTTATTTGCAAGATGTAGTTTGATAATACAGATGTTGTGTAAGTGCTAAAATTTGGAATCATACATCTTAACCATTACTGGTATGCAAAAAAAAATTATGTCTGGAACAAAAATACTTAGATGTCAATTGAGATAATATTAGTGATGTTATAAATTAGTAATTTTATCATTGAAAAATAGCTTAATAGAATAATAACATTTAGACACTAAAAAATTAAACAATTCCCTTTTAAATATTGACAAATTATGAATTTGACGGATTGATTTCGGCAGATGATTAAAAATTTTTGGTCCCATACCTAAAATACTTTTCATAAAAAGAGCGGTTTTATGTTGTGGTATACATACTTTGGTATTCAATCGTTTACTCTTTGCAAGTTTATACATATGCAAATTTTTCTTTACAAAGATTGCAGTCTCAAATAAATACAGACACGGAAATGGCAAAATTTTTAGTTTGGAAAAGTATAGTTTACATGAGTCCATTGGCCGCAAATGACAAACTGATCTTAGACATTTTTTCTGTGCAATAAAAATAGCATTCCTCTTTGAACAATTCCCCCAGAATATAACACCATATCGTAAAGTAGACGTAACATACGCATGGTAAGACACAAGTACAGCTTGTTGATTTGCTACTTTGGACAACCTATACAAAGCATATGCGAAACTACTCAATTTGGTGCATATTGCTTCAGCCTGTTTCGTCCACTTTAATTCACTATCTATGTACAGACCTAAAAATTTAGTTATGTCAATATTCTCTATGTCAATATCATTATAATGTATTTTAGATGTCAGTTTCTTATATTTATAGTATGTCATAATATTGGTTTTACTTAAATTAATTAATAGATTATTACATGTCAGCCATTTGATTATTCTATTTAAACCTGAGTTAATTTCTAGTTCCGGAATCTCGTTTTTTTTATTTACAAATATTGCTGTACTGTCATCGGCGAATAGTACCATAGGATGGTGTATAACACTAGGCAAATCATTTATATACAATATAAATAGAAGTGGTCCCAGCACGCTGCCCTGCGGCACACCACATTTGACATATTCATCGGTAGAAGTGTACTTTCTTTCATTATTTGATTTAGGGCAAATTCGTATAATTTGGGTTCTCTGTACTCTGTCATTCATATATGATTTTATAAGTTTTAATATATTACCTCTGATTCCATAAGATTCTAATTTATTTAATAAAATACCATGGTCCACAAAATCAAAAGCTTTTTTTAAATCAGTAAACAAAGCTACAACTGATTCCTTTTTTTCACATCCCAGTATTATTTTTTGTAAAAAGTTATAAATAGCTAAATTTATAGATTTATTTTTCCGGAAACCAAGTTGTTCTTCAATTAGTATATCATATTTCTCTAAATACGCATAGATTTTTGAATGGATATACTTCTCAAATATCTTTGAGAAAACTGGGACTAATGCTATAGGTCTGTAGTTGGCAATGTTATCCCTATCCTCTTTTTTATATACTGGCTTTATAACTGTTAATTTCAGTTTATCGGGAAAAATACCAGTATCTATACATAAATTGTTAATGTGATTCAACACTGGAGATATAATGAGTGAGACATTCTTTATTACTTTAGTTGATATATCGTCATATCCCGTACTTTCCGTGGATTTCAGTGACATAACAATTTTTAGAATATCGTTTGGAGTAGAATGAGGCATATACATAGAGTTTGATCTATTAACATGAGACAATTTAGCCTTATTTCTATTTAAATTATTTAATTGTACTTGATTTATGTAAAAGTCATTAAAAGCTTGCGCAATGTCATTGGGATCTGTCAGAATTTCATTATTACATTTTATATTTTGTATGTCCACATTAGGAGGTTTTACATTTGTATTCTTATTTATTACATTCCAAGTAGCCTTTGACTTGTTGGATGCAGTTTGAATTTCATAGTTATTCCTAGATTTTTGTGTTAAATTCATTATATGTTTTAGCCGTTTAGCGTAATTTTTAAAAACATTTCTATTCTCAATACTTGGGTACCGTCTATACCTCCATAACAACATTCTTTTTTTAATTGAACATTTCCTTATACCCTTAGATATCCACAAAACCTTTTTATGTATATTATTTTTCCGTCTTATTAAAGGAAAACAAAGATCGTACAACAATTTAAAGATGTCATGGAAATAGTCAAAAGCTTCATTTGGGCAATAGCTGTCATAAACTTCTTTAAATGATAAGTTACTCAAACATTCCCTAAATTTATCTAAATTTTCTAAACTATAGTCTCGCCTGTACGAGTACCAATACCGAAAAGGAAAAAATGTTTTGACCGGACAGTTAAAATATTGTGCTTTATGATCAGATAAAGCCAGTTGCAAAACCTCACATGAAGATCCGCGAACATTATGCATAAAGTTATCGAGACATTTTCCACTAGCTGGCCTTGTTGGCTCATGTAATGATATCTTCAAATTATAGGTTTTTAGAATGTTTTCAAGAGTTTTCGTGGTATCATTATCTTCTAGAACATTGATATTAAAATCGCCACAAAGAATAACTTTTTTCTTTTTGACACAAGTACAATTAAGAATATTTTCTAAACAGCTGAAAAATACTTTTTTTGATGACTTATCCGTTTTAGGTGCTCTATAAACACAAACGAATATAATATTGTGTTCATACAGTTCTACTGCACAACATTCTACAATATTCACTACACTGAAATCTCGTACCTTATTTATTTCTCTGTATTTATGACTTTTATGAACAAGTATGCATGCACCACCACGACGTGATTTTCGACAGCTTTTAGCTGCTAACGCAAAATTGGGAATATCAAGATTCCCTGAGTCAGTACTAATCATATTATGTTCAGTAAATCCCAAAGCATCGACATGTTTCTTTGTGTCATAAAGTTTTTGAAGTTCTACTGTGAATGAATTTGCTTTATTAATTAAGCCATCAATATTCTGGTGAAGGAAGCGAATACCATTTTTAGCCAAGAAAAAACTGATCTTGTCTGTTACTACTACTTAAATGTGCTCCAACAATTGAATCGTTTCTTGTTATGATAGAATTACTCATATCATTCTCGCTCAACGGACTCTTAACATTATCGAAGTTTGTTTGTGTACCAGCTTCAACCACCAAAACCTTACATTTCCTGTCTGTTTTCATTTTCAACTTAGTATCACGTAGCTTTGATCTATAATCTTGTTGCAACAATTCTCTTAATACTAGCTGACAAAATTTATTACGAATAATATTTTTATTTGGAACATTTCTGCTATAATCCATGTCTAAGTATGTTACATGCGAAAATTTGTTACAGACGTGTCGTATTTCATAATTCAATTTGGGCTCATTTAAAAATTTATTGAAAGGGACCTCGCTAACAATAATGTTTGTAAATTGAAAGTAATTTAAAAAGCTTTCCATAACAAATTTCAGATATTCAGGGTTTGAGTCATTCATGCCTCCTAATATAACAATGTAGTCGTCTCTAGTCAAACTCATCAATTTTTCCTTATTAGAATCTAGGGCGTGTTTAAGATCAGCATTTGGCTTCCAGTAGGCTGAAACCAAATAATTAGAACCAACTAAATCCTGTAATGCTTTTCGTAATCCAACACCCTGCTGGTCGGCCAATATTACTATCTGCTTCATTTTCATCTGGTTTTCGGAACTTTGAACATTGCCTAGTTTATCCGTTTCTTTGCCTTTATTCTGGTCCGCTTGCAGTGTAGTACGGGGTGCTAAACTTCCAATGCTTTGATCCCCACTCTTTGCGTACAAGTATAATTGTTTATTCTGTTGGTCAGATATTATTTTTTGTAGTTTTTTATTATCTTCTTTTACCGTATTGTACTCTTGTTGTATTTTTGTAATTTTTTTCGATATACCCTTCAGCCTTTTATACATCTGTAACTTCTCCTTACGCTTACACTTAGATAGAATTGAATTAGTTTTTCTGATTTTTCTTGATTTTTTAAGTAATTTAATATTGCCATTTTTTTCTTTTTCTGCTTCCAGCCATTTTTGTAATCTGGTTATTTGTTCATTCAATTCCGTTATAATTTTTTGCTGTTTCTCATATTCAAATTCCTGGTGGTCTACTTTTTGCGATGCTGCACCTTTATTTGGCGTGCGGGAATATTCACGTGAAATCGAAACACGTTGACGTTTCCTCTTACCGGCAACGTAGGGTGAGGTACATATATCTGCAAACTCAACTTTCTTGTACACATCTATTTGTCTCTTATATTTTTCTAACTCTCTTTTTAAATCACCATTCTCTAACATCATATTATCCACTTCATTGTTAGCTGATTGAAGACGTTGTTCTAACTCGGATATTTTCTGGGTTGCAGTAATATCTAATTGACTTATATTTATTTGAGAGTTTGGTGCGCTCATTCTCGTAGACTCAAATAACGACGAATCGGTCAAATTTCCTAGAGAGTTTGCTCTTGGTCTTGGCCGGAACGTCGTCACATTATCAAAACAGATAGATGCATCAGTTTCCATTGAAAATTCCATAATGAAATAGCAATAGTGTGTTATTTTTGTCAAATTTTGAAAGAAAAATGCTAAGGAATACCAAGTTCAATATATCCAATAAAAATATAGTGCAAAAATAAATCAATGTCGTCGAGGCTCGAACCACCGTGTCAGCAATCCGTCGGTTTTGCAACCAGCCATTGCGACCGCTCGACTAACGAACACATTACGTGTAGCGTGAAATTTCTTCTATGCAATCGACGACGATGTGAATTCCACTGGTTTGTTATGAATACGATCGTTGGGATGTGTCACGTTCACAATAGTTAAAATTGAAGGTAGAATAATTAATTTCAGATATTATCGTATTAATTTTGTTAATTTGGCACTGTTTATTGTTTCAAAACATCATATAAATGACAATATTTGTATATAACACTGCACTTGCTATTTATTTCACAGTTTTGAAGAAGCACTTAGGGTTTTTTTGCAAAAGTATTCTCTCGTGATTTAAACTGTTTTTGTTATCACTATTGTTGTTATTTATCCAGGATAACACTGTCACTTGCACTTCGTAACTATATGTCACTAGTGAAATACTGAGTTAAGCAGAATATGCAGAAATAGATTTTTAAACAATATTTTTGTACGGAGCCGATGCAACTCGCGATGGCAGCGCCACCAATAATCTATTATAATATAGTATAATCTAGTATTTAGTATTTACAACAGAAAAATATACTTATTTGTATTATAAATATCCGTTATCTAGTATCTTTGATACAAGCGTTAGCTTAGGATAGGGCTGTGTGTGATATATCTTGAAATATTTTCTTATTATTATATTTTTAGTTTCCAACGTGCAACCCTGTATGTTACGTCACTAACTACAAAGTCCATCGCTGAAATAAAAGAGCCTACAAGCCCCGAGGCTTGAGGCTGTGTCAAAATTTGCTTGCCCAGCCGACTAGAATGATGGAATTCAAAATTTGACTGTATAACACTGGCTTTGTTCTATAAAATTTTAAGCTTTCTATCACTTAAATATTCAGGGGTTCTGCTTTGCGATGGCAAAGCAATGAAAAAGTTTAGCTTTTAACAAACCATTTGTAACCAATTTTTTTTCTTATCTGAATAGGGCTAGAAAAGCAATAAAACATGCTTAGTAGGGAACAATAACTAACCATCGATGTTTAGGAGTAAATGGAGTTTACAAATTCTGATAGTTTTAAATTTAAATAGTCTGCAAATTGACAAGTAAAACAGACATTAAATAACTTCCACCCACGAATATCAATTAAAATAATCAAAACTTGCCAGAAGACTGTGAATAAATCAATTTAAAGGACGAATCGAGACGAAGGTCATGAGTTCTGTCCTAACAAATTATCTGAAAGTAGAACACAAGGGAATGTGTAATTACATTACTTTGAATTCTTTTGAGACAGTCCTGTAGTCAATGTGAGAGATTTGAATTATTCTTCATATTACTATTTTTTAACGGCTGCTCTCTCACAGTCATTTTAGAATTTAGGTAACATTCCCCTAAATATATACCTATACATTTTATTGTACATATATTCATAAAGTTTTCTTATTATAAATGACTGTGGATTAGTGGGAAAACATCTGATTAAGGATTAAAAAGCCCTAGCCCAACAAAAAAATCATGTTGCATAAAAATCACATTCACATTCGAATTATCGAAGCAATCGAATATATTATTGTACATTAATAAAATAAAATAAACTTTTCAATTCTCAATTATGCAGCTTCATATCATAATGACCTACAAAAAATACTATAAATACGTTAGTTGACAGACTACAGTCACTCAATGCTAACAAACACTACAAAATAACATCTCTTAGACTGAAGGTTAAACGTGCAAGTGATGGTGGTTAAGTGAGGGGAGTGGGGGTAATACTAGCTCTCTGTTCTGCTACATCTATATGCTAATCAGGGACAAGAGCTACAGGGGCGACCTCTACATATACTTTACCGTGCGTAGAAATTCACGAACTTAAAACACGACGGGTTTCGTTGACGTTGACGAAACGTGACACAAGTGGTAATTTGGAATAATTAAAACGACTTCATTAGTTTGGCGTCCGTATTTACCTACATTAAACCAATTTTGATAAAATTTTCTTTTTCTAAAGCAATTTTTGAGCAAGTCTACTCATACGTTATTTGTAACACATGTATTAGAGCTTATTTTTTTTCAATTCTAGCAATATTATATACATACAGATTGAATTGATTACCATCTTCTTTGAAGTATTTGGTTAAAATAAACTAGAGTACATGAAGGACATAAAGTAAAGGACAAGTGGCGGAAAGGAGGTACTAAAGTAAAGTAAAGAGAAACGTAAAATGTCTGGGTGTATGGCTGTACAATTGGAATTTATTACATTTCGTAGATCATGTGACACGGCTGTAGGCTTTTTGGACAGTAAAAAAAACGATTCGTTACAGCAAAGTTACAATATAGTTTTGATAAATGTTTATTTTGGATCACTTGTTACAAAAATATCACACAACATTAATTTTATGACTATGGATAAAAGAGGCCTTTAAACGCGTTTTTCTCATCATCTACCAAAACACAACACACCATATTAAACCTACGTCACATCATATCATTTATCTCATAAGTTAATAGCAGGCTCCCACTTAAGACCTAGACCAACAATATGGGAGTAATTAATCTAGATATTGCGTCACATGTGTAGGTACCTACCTAAGAGACCTAGAGACCTAGTGCCACACAGAAACTATACCTATTTACACAGCGACTTGTAATTAAACGACTAGAACGAGATTTGAGGACTTAATGGCAAGCCATGTGTGTGAGTACGTACAATATAATCAAATCAAATTTATTGTATGACAGTGTTAATGAATGAATAAATACTACGAGATATGATTTTCTATTGAGTAATGACGATAAAAATATATAAGTTAAGTTTATCAAATCACATCAAAATCATTTATTGTGTTTTCAATTTTACTCCAAATTAGGTTTCAGATCTAATAAGTACATGATGAACACAATATACCCTCAGAGCAATGAGGTTTTACAAATAGAGACGTTATACCCATTAAAGATCGCCCTAGCGCGTGGCGAAATTATGCTATAGCTATTTAGGTAGTATATACGCAGCGTTGTTTACATAATTCAGGAAAGTAAGAGATATATAAAGCCCCGTTGTGAGAAAGAGATAAACGTATGTTTACAGCTACGTCAGCCGTCAATCGTGAGTTCGAGTCGCTATTTGTCTCTTTCGTGGAGATGGCTAAGTGGCAACGCGTCACTGGTTGATTTATAGTAATATTAAATATTTGTATTTTCATTTTAAAAGGATAAACAATAATTACAAATGAAACGGCATATCCTTCTTGCTTTTGGCACTCGTCCCAGTGTAATTATTGCACTTTCTAAACACATACGATGGCATTGTGAATATTTTTTACTGATAAAAAGTCGCGCCATCAACGTGCGTCGCCGCGCGTTACTTCGAGGCGACTGAGCCGAATCATCATCATCAAGCTACGTAGCCTGATTTGAGTTCGCTACACAGAACGGGGTATAAACGCATCTACCTCAGTTTATATAGAATATCATTGCCTCAGAGGGTGTTTGCCAGGATTTTTAGTACATATCACTGTGTAAAACAATTTTGATGTTCTGAAGATGTACCGAAGTGAATATGACCCGGAGAAAGCACGTTCTTTCTATGCCTTATGAGTATTAGGACACCCTGTTGTGTTACGCACTTTAATCAGTTATTACGTTCAAATAGAATTTCATTCAAATCTGTTTAACAGCTTGATCGTAAAGAACCAAAACCCGTACACACAAGCTTTCTCCTTAAAAATATATTTTATGTGTGTATAAAAGTCGTGAGATCATAATGATAACCCCATGTGATTGGACTATATTTGATTTGATCCCTGCCTTACACCACTAACCTCTATTATTGGATCACGGATTCACAGACTATCCACAAATGCTAGTTATTTAACTTTGGTAATCGTATATCCGAAGCCGCAATTCGAAATGCACGGACTTACAGTTCTAGTAATGTTGGTACCACAGATAATATAACAAAGGGAGATTGAATAAGTGGGCAAGCCCTGTGTGAACGCATGCGGTGCAAAACGTACCTCATCGGCTCACCGCTTGTCAGTCGACGTGACCCTAGGAAAATAAAGTAGTTGAACCATTGCTTGGTTTGTATAAGACGTATTAACAATAAAATAGTTCTTATACCGCAATGGATGATTATGCATAACAAACACTCACTGACAACGCACGCTAACTCTTGATCGAAATGCAGCCGCTGCTAGTTTCAATCAAAAATTCTTAGAAAGCCAATCTCTCTTGTTTCTGTTCTCTGTGGTGGGTACATTGTATCTACTCGTACCAATACGTAGGTTTTGCTGAGTTTCAGTAAACATTCGTAGTTTCGGAGACTGAATAGCGCGGAAATTGCTGTTGGTGCTTGTTAAATGGAGTGCGAACATGGGTAGGAGTTTAGTTTTTTAGGGTTCCCTGTTTAAAGGGTGAAACAGGTTTTTTTACTGTCTATATTTCTAGGTGTCTGCTCGTCTGTATGTCACCAAAATGTATTTAAACGATAGCTAGAAAACTGAAAAATTTAAAGAAGAATGCTTTTCCATTGAATCGCATTTCATTCTACCGTTTGGGATAAATTAAGCAAGGTCCAAGATTTACATAACCAATTCCATAAGTGGTTAAGAAATCAAACTCAATAAAAGATGATTTTTATGTCACGAATCGGTAAAAAGATATTCAGGAGATGGAAGTTATGTTTGAATGATTGGAGTGGCGGACCACTTGAATTTGCTATCGACAAAAATATTTGTATAGGTGACAAAAAACTGGCGTTTCATTTGAAAGCTTCTGTAAGTTGGAAGACACGTTAATTTGTAGACTTTAAATTGTTTCTACGACAGTTGTAAAAACATGTCAAATGTCCTGAGGAACTTTAATAAAAAATGTTTAAAGTTTATTTAAAAAACGGAGTAAATAATAGAAAAACTGTTCCGTGGACAAAAATTAAAATGCTTTTACAGGGGATATCGATAAGCCTTTCACAACACATCGAGTATTTCTACAATACATACTACAACTAGCACAACAACGTTTAAACACATTTAGCCATTTTGCTAGGTACATTGTTTTGACGCTAAATTTGCCGTAAATGTTATTTAGAGCCACCGTGTTAAAATAAGTTTTTTATTCACAGATACCAAGTGCTGTTCTTCGTAGTGACGTACGCTATACCGATGATGGGTATGACGTTCTTCTATTCGGCGATGGGCCGAGTGCTGTGGGGGTCCAGGTCTATAGGAGAGCTCACGCAGAGACAGGTCGACTCTATAAGGTCTAAACGGAAAGTAAGTGCCGCCAAGGATAAGTTTTACTTGTATACGTTGATGATAATTTTAAATTCCTCTCCAATAATATTATATGTGAATTCAAGAACTTACTGGATTTATTCTGCCCATCTTTATATTATAAATTAAGTAGATAGGTATATATAAGCCATTGAAAGTCTCCAAAGTTTTCATCAGTTTATAAAATAAATAATAGTCAAGTCATCGATATAAAATTTAGAGCATCTTAATGAAACAAAAAAAAATATACATAGATACTTCTTGGATTTTTGCTTGTATTGTAACGGCATAAAAAGGGTCAAACATACATTGGCATACTAAATTAGATAATTGTTGCAATTATGATATAAATTACCAAAGTCCTAAGATGCGTTAATTAAAAACGACCCTACTGTAAGGTTGACTACTTTGAAGAAATAAAATTCGCCATCAAGCTAGTCCAAGCTACCAAATTGGTGCTTTAATACTTCATACTTGGATAAAAGCACATAAATAGAACCTCTTTTCATTTAGAAAGGCTCACGTCGACAAAAGAACTAGTCCAACTAAATTGAGAACTCAATCGGATTAAGGTTAGCGCTCATTTGATCGCGTTGTATAAACGATAAGGAAGCTGATACATTATGTTTGATTCGTATTTAAATAGATAAACTCTTTAATGTTAACACCAAATAAAAACAGTACAAACAGTAAATTATATGTAAACTAGTGCCACAAGCGGTGGCCTTATCGCTAAAAGCGATCTCTTCCAGGCAACCTTTGGCTGGAGAGAAATAAGCATACAGGAAAAACAAGAATGTGGTGTACAACAAAATGGACATATGAAATATATATTTTATTTATTTATAATCTTGTTACATGGAATGACAAATTAACGTACTTTCCTCTAAAATGTACTAGAGACGCATTGAAGCATAACTCCTTACGGTGTTTTTATAAATAACAAATGTTTGTTGATGGTACTCCAAAAATACAAGATTGCATTGCAACCATCAATATTGCATTGTTCGAATGTATTGCACTCCAATATTTGTTAATATAACGTTGTAGTCTATTGTCTTGCAAATGCCAAAAGACATCTTGTCAATTTAAATTCAAACTTTGATTTTTATCAATTCAAATTCTTCTTCAATGTGCAAACAATAAAATACTTATTATTAAAATCTATTCAACAAATAACGATCCTTCCGTCATATACAGACATTGCGATTATATGGACGCTTACCCTGAAAGCTCTCATAGCAAGTAGCTCTGACTCTAATCTGAATCAAATCTCTCTCATTTTATTCTATTCAAAGTGAGTTTTCGACATAAGGCTCTAGAACCTAGACCGAATAATTGACACTAGAATAGTTACTCCTTACAAATGTCGCATCAAAAATGCTTACACATTTCATCTTTCTGCCTCAAACTTTTATCTTTCGTTATCGAGTACCCATGGTACAAGCGTAAGCTTAGTATGAGGCTAGATGGTGCTGCGTAAAAATTAAATATTTATATAATTTTATTTAGATTTATTTATTTAAACCGATGATAAAACGAAACTAAAAGTCAAATTAACTAAATAACCCGCCCTCAATCGTTCCCAGTGCAAATGTGGCCATCAAGCTAGATGCGTTTCCGCGCTTAATGGTAATAGGTAGCTAACTATTGCACAAGAAACTAAACTAAACCGTTGATTGGTTACAATGCCATAATTAGTCCAATGTCTCATCGCGGTTGGTTGCTGAAGACCTGCGCCCACCAACTCAACCGCGCTAGAGGTGGTTGACCGTCTCGTGTTATTATAATTAGGCTCAGTTACGTTTCTATGAAATAAATTATTCGTAGACTCTAACCCTCATTTGTGGATATGACAGACATTGATGTAGGGCATTGTATAGGCGTATTTAGGTACGCTAGGATAACTCACAAAAGAACTAGCAAGAATCAGCTTCAAGAGAATGTTAGCTGAAAGCGAAGGATAGATTAACTATAGTACTTTATTAAAGCAGACGATAAGCTAGTATTATCGCACCTTTGTCGTTTTTTTTAACGTAGTTATTTAACTTAGTTGGAAAATCACTTGCAAAATTAGTACTAGTCTTCGTCTAGTTTATGTGTAATCTAAATACAACAATTGCTTATGGTCGTTGTGCATAATTTAACATCACAATTAATTTTGTCAACCGACTTCAAAAATAAGGAGGTTATCAAATCTTCTAAAAGTTTTTTTTTTGGTATATTCGCGATGGCTCTGTTATTTATGAACCAATTTCGTTCACTTTTTTTTCCAAATAAAATTATAATAAAATGAGCAGCCATACATACACTCATTCAACATTTTAAACTGAATATTCAATTATTCGTTCCTAAAGTCTTGATATTTATAGGCTATCTATTTAATCCTAGGTAGACACGCATCTAGATAATTAAGCTCTTGTTAGGTAATCTGAGTGACCTTGAAAGGTGCTGATGCGTGAGCTAGCTTAATTATGTTCTAGTGCCGTTTATAATAAGATTATCTACTTATTACGATATAATTAATGAACATAACCTCATTGGAGACTCAAATCGGTCGTAAATACTAATTACCAACAATAAGGATTATTCGATTTTCGACTTTTGAAATTATTGTTATAAAAAACAGTTCATTGTTTATCGACATTGAAAAATGTAATTTCAGATGTTTTATTTATTTATTTATTTTTAGAAATATATACACAAACATTTTTGACTAGCAAGAATTTGCTATAAAGAGCAGATATCTCAGTTGATATTAATACATAGTCACCTGAAAAGCCGAATATTTTAATATCTCTTACTGACAATCTAAATGACAACAAACTTGATGAAATAATATCCAGACTTTGCAGATTTTCAACAAATATCGCGCCCGATGCTCAGCTGGCGGAGGTAATCGCATGCGATTACCAATGTGCTTTGATGGGTGATCAAAAAGTCGTATTCCATTTTGACCGTTTCTGTGGGTCGGATGACATTTTAAATTGTAGGCTTTGTTTTTTTTTTTTTTTTTTTTAACTTGAGCGGGTTTGCACTTGACCATAGTTTACCTGATAGCAAGTAAGGCTATGGCCTAAGATGGAGCGTGCTTACCCGATAAGGACCGATTCACTCTCGCTTTGAAGATCGCTGGATTATAGTGCGTGGGGAACAGAGAGCCAGGCAGGGAGTTCCACAACCTAGCGGTACGAACAATAAAGGTGGAAGCGTACCGTTTCGTGCGGGTCTTAGGAACTTCCACCATAAACCGGTGTCGTCCTGCCGTACCTCTACTCGTCCGGTGAAAGAAGGGCGCGGGCGGAATTAGTCCGTGCAATTCCGCGGCACACTCTCCGAATTGCAACCGATAGAAAACCGACAAACTGGCGACTTTGCGACGGTGTTCAAGACTTTGAAGTTTCGCTCGTCACAGTTTATTATTACCAATGATCTTCTTGGCTCGACTCTCAATGGCCTCTAGTGCCTCAAGTTGGTACTTGGCTGATCCATCCCAAAGATGCGAACAGTACTCCATGCACGACCGAACTTGTGCTTGATACAAAGTAAGCAGCTGTTCCGGCTTGAAGTACTTTCGCACCTTCGAGAGGATACCCAACTTTTTGGCTGCAACTTCGGCTTTAGACTCAATGTGAGAGCCAAAATTAAGAGTAGGGGACAATGTAATACCAAGAAGATCAAGGTGGTCAGTTATCGGCACAGTCGAATTTCGGAAAGTGGGGGCCAGCTCGAATGGCCTCTTTTTAGCGGTGAAAAGACACGCCTGGGTCTTCGCAGCATTAAACCTGACTAGATTGGCATCACCCCAATCGGAGACTGCCTTGAGAGCCAGGTTTATACGCTCGACCATCGCCTCCCTGAGCCACTGGATCTCGGCCGCACTGGCCCGCGCTGTGGATGTATAGCTCTCTACAACGGTGCTGTCGTCTGCGTACCCAAAGGTTCCGGGTTTCAGCAGATCGTTAATATGCAGCAGGAAAAGAGTTGCAGAGAGCACCGACCCCTGAGGGACTCCGGCATTGATAGCCATTAGATCTGAGGAGCAGCCATCAACGACTACTCGAATAGACCTATCCCTCAAAAAGTCCGAAATCCAAGCACGAAGCCCAGCGGGCAGGCCGTAAGAGGAAAGCTTGCTAATAAGGCCATCGTGCCAAACCCTGTCAAAAGCCTTAGAAATATCCAGGGAAACCGCCAGGGCTTCCCCGTATTCTTTGTACCGTACGCTTTGTCCTGGCTGTTTGTCATATTTGTACGACAGCTGTTGTTAAGCCATGCCAGAGGTCCTTAAGGCGGCTTGATAAACTCTCGACACCAGTATTGCCCACTCTCATTCGATAAGAAAAAAAAGAATGAACGAAAAATATAAATCTCAATAAACAATAAAAATTTCTAGAGAACAATTAGTGGTTCTAAGAACTGCATCTCTATTTATGCAAAATAATTCGTTACTTAGTATTTCTCAGAAACGCTGATACAATAAAACTAAGTTAGTTACTGAAGTGTAACAAAGTTACATTAACTTGGTTATACTTAATAAATAGTATTTACAAAATAGATAACTAAATTACAAAGAGTTTTACTTTATGCAAAGTATTAAAAACGACTTGATATTAGAATGTCCGAAGTGATATCTTCATGAGAATGAAAACCTGTAAATCAATAATAATATAAAAATAATCCGCGTCATTAAATATTTCATTAAAATTTTCAGTGAAATTGATAAATAAATTTATTTTGAAAATCGTTTTTATTTTGCCTAGAACCACAATTAGCAGAACCAGAACCTATTAATAAAATTTATGCCTAATATTTACAACGATAGTAAAGTTATTACTATTATATAGACTTACTTACTCAAACTACCTACTTGGAATTAAGTTGGAAGTTTAACTGAACTTCCGTATCCTGAACAAGTTTAACCCAACTTCTCTCTCACAGGTGGTGAAGATGTTCATTCTAGTCATCGTAATATTCGGCATCTGCTGGCTCCCGTACCAGACCTACTTCATCTATACACACTTCGATCCATCGATACTGTACATGAAATACGTCCAACACGTATATCTCGGCTTCTATTGGCTAGCGATGGCTAACGCTATGGTCAACCCTATCATTTACTACTGGATGAATGCCAAGTAAGTATGAATTTTTCATGAGCTCTAATGTATTTGATTGCATGAGGTTGAAAATTTTATAAAGGCGGAAAAATAAAGAATTTGTGTGGCTTGAGACATTATTATACATGGCATTAGTAATAATAATACTATTTTGTAGGAACATGTCTTAACATAGTTATTGTCAAGTGTTTAATGATCTTTTAATGTTAATGTCAGAGGCCCTCATAAACTCTTGACTCCAGAGTTGGCCACTCTTATTTGATAAGAAGAAGAGTGTTCAGTGTCCCGTGTATTTAAATAAACTGCTTTATAGGTATATGTAGAACGCCTTTAAATCTAAGAATTAGAATTATAACTCCGACTGTAGATGTTCAAACAAAATATACTTTGTCTCTAGAAAACGAACCTTGTAAGTTTTGTGATTTAAAGGGTTAGTAATTTTTTTCGTATGAACATGAAGCAGTTTTGCTAAATCTCCAAAACTACTAAATCCTATGCAGTTAGTTTCCTAGAGTGAGCAGTTTATAAAGTAGGAGATTATGTTGCTTAGTTTTTGAGCCTTACTTCAATAATATAACAACTAGTATCAAACTACGCTTGATATTCTCGTACTTGCTGCCCGTTAATACAATTTTGATATCGAAACTAATCAGATTACGCAAGTTATTGGCTCGAATAGCGTTGTACGATATTTTCTATGCCATCGGCACCTCTCCAACTTTCCACGATATGAAAAAACTTTTCGTATTTTTTTTATATTTTCCAAGCGAAGAGGTTTTGCCCGGTAGCTGTCCGAGAATTTATTGAGATCCCTTCTGGCGAGAGTCAGATGGCATACATTAAACAGATACTGTCCTTTGGGATTTATCGAGTTCTACTTTACTGAGAAACTCTATCCTCCAATTTGCTTTAGTGGATTTACGCGCAGGTAGCTGCGGTTAGATTATAATCATATGATAGAGGCTCTCAACCATAATAAGGTTTTTATTATAACATCTTTAGCGCTGAAAGTGCTCAAAGCGTCTTAGCGTATTTTCTCATTATACGTAGCTTAGATCAAGGTTATATTTCTTAAATATTTAAGTGAATATTAATTATGATAGTGTTGGATATAGTTTTAATATATCAGCGATTGGGCATGGTTTTAATTTATCAGTGATGTTAATTAATGCGAGTGTATATAAAAAAAAAGAAAACTATGCCAGGTAAGCAGAGTTTTCTGTAAGAAGGCTAAGTTATGACAAATAAACATATTTGATTTGATATAAATATTATAAATAGAAAACAAAATTGTTCATAAATTATAATATTAACTTATTCAATGACTAAAGTAGGGACAAGATAATAGGTCACTTTTGACATTTCATCAAAATTCAACAACGTGACCTTGTAACGGCGGGCATAAAATAAGAACTGCACAATTGCTTAACTTTTTTCAATTACGTTTACATATTTATTGTAATAATGACCGATACGAGTAATTTTACGATTTGCTTTCACTAATAAACCATTCTAAACATAATAAACAATTTCTGATCTAAAGAACTGAACGTCGTTACAATGTTGCGTCAGTCAACCCTTTTTCTTTTTAAACACTAGGGATGTTACTCTAAAAATCGAAAGCTGATAGGATTGTAAGTTGAATCGAATGCAATGATTACTTGTGAAGAAAAATCACCATAAATTTATAACCACGTTGTGATTATAGTAAAACCTAATTACTCTGCTGACTCTGCTACAAACTGCATGTGCAGAAGTCACTACAGAAGACTGGCGAAAAGTCGTGGAGATGACAAAGAAAATAATTTTACAAGATTTTGAACGAGATGTGAGAATAGACAATATTATTGAAAATGAATTAATAATATCTCTGAGTGCTGACAGCAGTGATGAAGACAGCAGTTCCGATAGTTCAAGTGAATAAAAGCAATTTTTTTGTTAAATTACGTAGGTACTTGTCTTATTTTGCTCCTTTAATTTATGAAAGAAAAAATAATAATGGGACAGGGATTCGCATGATCATTTTTAAAATTCACATATGTTTCAAGTCTGTATCGATTCATTCGATTCATTCATTTAATCGATCTTTTTAAGCAGGTCACCTCACTATGAATATAAAACTGACATCTATCAAAAGTGACCTATTATCTTGTCCCTAGTATAACTCATGTATCTGCCGACATTGACTCATTTTGTTCAGTTACATTTTTTTTTTTTTAATTCCCGCATGATACAAGTATTTATTACAACTAATAAAATATAAAAACAAGTGAAGGAAAACTAAACATGCTACTTCTACTACTACATTTATATTTTAAAAACCAAACTCTCAATTATAAATTTCCATCAAAATTAGAAAGGTCGGTGACTGTAAAACCCTACGCGACATTAAACTAAGTTGATTAGATACGACAAATGGTGGTTGTCTCTAACGACCGATAAATAAACTGTAAAGCTCTAAGTGGCTATAAAACACAGGTATTTGATTAAAAACACTATATTGCTAAGTATACTAGTGTTTGAAAAACAATCTGTATATAATGTAATATAATGTAATATAATGTAAATGTTTTAAAGTGTATGAGCGAGCATGTTAAGTAAATTATCGTTTTATGTTTTGAAGAAACATCAGCAGCAAATTTAATTTGGACAACAAATATTGTATTATTTAGATCGTGATTATTTTCACTCTTATTTCAATAAAATGTTTAATTCTTTTGTCCAATCAAACAAAAACACTTTTTTATAATTTTCTCTCTTGAGTCGTATTCCTCATGACTGAGGGTCACGACTCCCTCGCAGAATTAATCCACTAGAGGAGTTTTCTTGTGCAGATTCATCGTGGTGGGCGCCCAGGTCCTTCCACAGAAGACACATGTCCTCGGATATTGTGGTCCTCAGACATGTCGGTTTCCTCATGATGTTTTCCTTCACCGCTAAGCAAGTGCAAATCAAGAAATAACTTGAAAATACAAGTCATTGGTGTAGGGCCGGATTCGAACCAGGGTTCGTCTGAATGAAAAGCCCACACCGGAATCACTACACCACGCTTTTACTTTTTTATAATTAAATACAGTAATACATAATAACAAGTCCTGCTTAGATATCATAACTAAGTACTTAACAACGTACTTATTGAATTTAATTTCGCTCGTGCTATAATATAAATTTAATAGTTGCCTCATCGTTTATTGTAAACCTACCTGAAATAAACTAATAGATTTCGGAGAAAGGTGAGTGTTCCAACATTATTTATAGACAAAATATCTCTGAAGAATTTCGTGGAAACCTCAAGTGAAATTTGTTTTTCACTTGTGGCCTAGTAAATAACTATTGATTAAAAGGAATACTTTAACTTAGTGCTGGAACTTTATTTCTGATTCTGTTTCGCCCACTCTAAAATCTTATTACTTTTATCAATTAAAACACTATTTGAACATGGTTTTAAACTGTAATAACTGCAAATAATATTTCAGTCGTTTTAATATTTTGCCGCACTTTTTGTTAAAGCAACCCGAGTATTAATCATTCGAAGTAATGCAGCTATGAAACTGTTTGATGCACCTGGAACTACGTCAAAGAGGCTTAGTTAAATTTTTACTTTATATATCAAGAGTTTATTTCTACATAAATATCTCTTTGAAATTTTTTGTTTCAGTTTTAATTATTTTTGTCATAATATGCAGTTTTTTGAGACTTAATTAATCTTACTGAGAATCGAATTTACTGCGATACAATATTACAAAGTGTGAATATGCACTGATATTGGATACTAGGATTGGATTAAATGAAAGCTTCAGTTTTCACAAAATTAAGCAACGTTTAATGTGTAGTTATACAATTTAACAAGATCACATTTTGCGTTTGTTTTTTTTATTCTGAGTGAGCTAGTAGGTTTTGCGAAATAAACAAACGCATGGAAAAAAGAATTATAAACATACATTGAAATGTATATAGTAATAATAACACTAAAGCATTTATTTTATTTTTTCTACAAGTAACAATTTGCCCACCAGTAGTTTATCTTTACAGTAGTATATCTGTATTATATCCACTTATATATAAACTTTCTATCAATTTGAGTTAACGCTACTTAGTAATTTAGTAAGTAAGTAAATTAGTACGAGTGTGGCGTACTTTGGTGTTGAGCGTTTTCAAACCAGCTACCTGTGACCTGTTTAGTTGAAATCTGTGGTTGTCAATCTTAGATTCGTCATCTACTATATCATATTATTATAATACTTACTATATATTATTTGCCCGCAGGTTTCGAACATACTTCCGCACGGCCATCTTGTGTCGATGGCGCGACACGTGTTTCCGCCGGAAGCGCCCTCTACCAGATTCTCCGCCCGACATATCGCAGTCGGGCAGTCGATCCCGATCAGGTTTTTACTCGTTAACGTAATTATTAAAAAAAAGATATTTGGTATCATTAAAGCACATATTTAATTTACCACTTCATTGCGAACATCGCGCGCGGGCTCGGTTTTGTTCAGTGATAACCGTTGTAACAGCCCGGCAGCTGTGCGATAGTGGTGGCTTTAATTGTTGACCAGCTTAGAGCTTACCTCAATTGGATACATGAACCCAGTACACACATTTGCTTGATGAGCAGACGAGAAAAAGCAGCCCACACTTTCAACAACAAGATAGTGGATGGCGCATAAGGCATTCAAATTATGCTTCGTCCACTCTCTTCTTTATAGTATCCGGGACAGTAATCGCATTTTTGTTTCTTCGGCCATCAAACACTGTGCCAGTAACATTGCATTCTTGATTCTAAGAGCATTACTTGTTAATCATGAAATATCCAGTTGGACTAGAGTCCAACTGGATATTTCATGATTAACAAGTAAAATCTTCTTTTAACGAAAAATGCGAATCCCTACTTTCTTTATGAATTTGTATTCTAACCACATTAGTTATAAAAATTTCAACTTACAGAGAACGTGTAAGCTTTGGTAAAAGGTTGGAACACGGACTTCTAGTGCCTGCCTGGTAGACACTAGTTTTAGAGATGTAACGGTTTAAATAATTTGATGTGGGTGGCAGAACGGTGTTGAAAGTAAATTAAGTTAACATACGGTTCTGAGGTACTCATTTGAGTGTATAATTTATATTTATACAGATTTACACTGGCCGCGAATCTTTTATAGTAGATACATTGAATACCAACAGCTGTTGTTGTTAAAGTTCTAGAAACTCATAAAAAAGGTAACATTTCCCTGCATTTTGTCATCAACAAACATTTTTACGAACAACTGGATATTTTTTTACTTGTTTTTCGAAAAATAAGTGAAAATGTTATTGTCATTCTATTTCAATACGATGAAAACTAGTCCATTGTACTTAACTAGAAGCAGTATTATTCCCTTGGGCTCGATGAAGTTACAAGTAGCTTTAAAGATTACTTAATAAAATAGTTTGGTAATAAAATCTTTTTTATTGGCCTCGTAATGTTTTTGAGAGGGTTGGTCAAAATTGAGTCTGAATCCTTACAAAAGTTTTCTAATTTCCAACTTTTTATAGCAGTTCTTTAGTAGTGCCTCTATACATTTTCTTTATCACGATAAGATCAGATCAATGTTAAAAAAATTTAAAGGCTTACGATTATGTAAGCGCTGTAAATAAATAGTTTTTGGCCCATTTACTACAGATTTGTACTTCAGTTAATAACTGCGTTATGTTTAAGCAACTTGGTTTTGTATTTTATGCATCACTTTTATGTTGCTTTATACCTACCAACATTCAAAAACAAGGTTGATATTTACTTTAACCCAAAAACTCTAAAAAATAATTTACATCAATCTCACATCACATATTACGTACATACATATACTCTGTATTTATTACAATTAAACAGCAATTGTTATTTTGTTAACTAAACCGTTGCCCGTACGCGAATCAATTAAAAATCATGTTCCATTGTAAGAAGCACTGGTAGTTGGTAAAATAAATATCTTTATGATAAGTGCAATATTTTTTTCGCACATTATTTAATATCATCATGTTCCACATATTATGTTAAGCAACAAAGCCGCTTCAGCACCTATCTCTCGAGTCGTTTTTCCTCATAACTGAGAGTCGTGACTCCCCCCCGGAGAATTAATTCGTTAGGGAAGTTATCTTGGGCAGATACATTGTGGTATATAGTGGTATAAATACATACAGATCCTTCCTCGGGAGACACAGACTCCGGTGACTCCCGCTCTGGATCGTTTCTGGCGCAACGGCTGGCTATTGCCATTCAGCGCGGAAACGCAGCGAGCTTGATAGATACATTTGCACCGGAAACGATTAAGGGCGGGTAATTTCGTTAATTTGACATATAGTTTTATTTGACATATATAAGTTTTATTTATGGAATAAAATTAAGATTAATTACACATTTATAAATGAATGATCAATAAATACTTTATAGTACATTATTAAATAATCCCCTTGAAGTATTCGTCTGTACAGGTATCGAGGAACTCAGAGAGTCAAGAGGAAGTGTGCCGGCCGAATGGCGGCGCTCGTCGTCTCGGACGCCGTTCGCCAGCCGCCAGCAGAAACAGCCTTCGCTTGCTAGCTGCCCGCGCTGTCCGCAGAGGACCTACTATAATGGTCAGTATAATCAGCAAAACAAGGAACAAAACAAACTACTAAGCCAACCCAAATTAACAACTTGGGCGCTCGCATCACTAAGCACATTGTCATATTTGACACCAGCGTCATTAACTAGCATTGCTTTTCATTATAGAACTCTTAACAAGACCGTTGAGGTCTTGTTAAGAGTTCTATGAAAGAGCTTTCTGCCCGCAAAGGCTGCAGAGGACATTATTATGATGTAGTAGTGGTTGTGCAATAAACCACAAATTCTTGAAAAACAAATATGAAATACAGTTCTCTTCAAAAACGAAGTAGACAGAGCAAATCCTTTTGAAATTTCTAAAAAAGCCCTATATTCAAGATGATACGAAACTTGTCTTTTTTCAAACAAAAATCATAAGTTTGCTTGATTTGCATTGAGTTTGTATCATCACAATTCCATGTATTCATTATTTTAATGGTTTCTCTGTGACGAACAAACTCCCATTAAAAAAACATATCTAAACCAAGATATTATTACTTACAGACTGTAGGTGAATCAAAAGCAATCGCATAGTAAAAATAATAAACGCTTAGAAAATAACCTAAAACAACTTACTTCTCAGGCATACATATGTGTGCTGAAAGTGACTTAATATGTATTAATGCAGCATGTAATCCTTTAAAATAGCACCTTTAGAATAACTTTTACAAAGTGACATCTTAATTATGGGTACATCGATATTATACATTGATTCGAAGCCTAAATTGTGCGATGTAACGACAACGTCAGGGATTTTAGGTGCATTATAGTATGTTCGAGATTCTTCATGCCTAAGGATTACAAATATTTTAACGATACGCATTAGACATGACAGTTTAATTTTTAAACCAAAATGTTACGCGAAAACAGATTTCATTATTTACTGAACTGAAAAATAACTTGCACTAATACACGCTAAACCTTACTCTGAAAATAAGCCTAAGTGCTTAGATATTTATCATTTTCTTTAAATAAAAATTACTCAAGATGAAAACCTAAGCCTGGCTTTTATTTTTATTTTATATGGCTTTTATTTTATTTTAATTATTACGTATAAATTTCATTACATGTAATATTTTATAATTATAATTTAATAATTCATATATAATAATATAATTGTCATAGAACAACTTAACTTTTGTTATTTATTAATGTATTACTTGACTACTTAATTTATTCTTTGTTTGTTACAGATTTCATCCATGGACGATACGTGTAAATATTAATTGTAAAATCTATCGAAAATATATTAGTGTAGTGAGAAGTGAAGTTTCGAATACATAATTTAGTTGAGATAATTAATATAACGAATATTTGTGGTCTATTTTGATGTTGTAGTTATTTATTGTAGTGTACTTGCTCTGTTGTATAATTAAGATAATAAGTTAAATTTACCTAGTAGTAAAATAAGTACTCGTATATTGTAAGGAATGCTCATTTTGTATATCTCTTACAATTATTTCTCAATAAGCACAAAGTGCTAATAAATTATATATACATACTAATTAATGTAATCCACATGCAGTATTACTTAACATACTCGTATTAAGAAATTATAATCTAAAATGATTTTGTATTATATTAAAACTTTTCTATATTAATTATGTACCTATTCTATGAAAAAAAATCTTACATTAGATTGAATTGAAAAATGTTTAAAAAGTTATTTTAATTAAAAAAAAAACCTTATAAACCGGTGTTAGGGCAGCATACTAATTGGTATATTGGTGACTAGTTGCTACTCTAAATTCACACTCTAGCTTTAGCCTAGCCTTATTTTAATGTTTTCTAATGGCAAAATTCTCCACTTTCCACTAAAGCGTTGCTTCTGTTGCTTCAGGTGACTAGATAGTCAAATATGTACTTGTTTTTTTATCATTATAAAGGAAACTCTTTATTTACAATAATAAAATATAAAAAACAAGGGAAAAAAACTAAACATACTACTACTACTATCTACTACAAAAAAGGGGCACTTAGAAAATCTTTAGAAAAGCCTAAAGATAATCTAAGTGCTCCAGCTCACTACCGGAGGGCAGCGTGCCCAGCATACTGGCCGCATTACCACGCTGGATGGCAATGCTTATACGTTCAGCCAGAAAAAGGCCAGCATTTTGGTCACGCGTCGCGTCTACCAAGCGCTCCGAGAGGTTTTGGAAAATAGTATGGGCCTGGACCCCACGGCCCCAAAGTCTCGACTCCAAAAGGCTCAAATATGTAACCTCGGCCGAGGTTAGCATATTTGCGTCTCTTGTGTTGCTCGGCAATAATAGCCGCCGCTCCAGCCCGACACCGTGTCAAAAACAGATGAGACGGCGCCAAACCGTGTACTTGATTGTCATGTGTAAAAATATGCTTTATATAATGAAGATCGTAGACATTTCGAATATATATTAACATTTTGGACCAGCTACATGTTGAATGATGGACTGGATATTTGTATTTAAATTAACATTGGCTTTAAATATATATTATTAATGTTAAAATAAGATGGTAGATATACTAAATATTAATATAAATCGATTGTATTACTTACGAATTTTACTAGTACTTAAATGTTTAAATTGTAATAAATGTGATTGAAGTCAAATGAAAGTTAAGAATTCAAATTTTTAGATAGTTTAAGGCTCAAATACTTGTATAACATTATATAAAATCATACATAAATTACTACTTATTAAAGCTAGAATTGTTTTTAATCAACTATGCACCAGATCTCATCCAATTCAATGATACAAATGATTTATTTTTTACATATACAATGTGAATGATTTATTCATAGTAAAATCTAACTCTCGTTGAATTTATTTATATTGTGCATATATTAATATGACATCGAAAATTATATCTGTGAAGTAAAAACTTTAAAAAAGCATTTTTAAAATGGGTACATTATATGGAATATTATTTTTCTTACTGCTCCAACTGCAAATTTTTTTTAGTATTGCAATCCTGTTTATCTTAATTTAATTTTGAATAAAATATCATTCATAAAAAACACATAAATTATTATATATCCGCCTAGTTTTAATATAAAATCTAAGCTCCAAGTGTAATTTATGAAAAATAGAATGCCTAAGAAAACTGGTCTAAGTACTTGAGTAGTTATACAACTTTTCACTTATATAGTATAAGTGACATCAAGTGGTATAAATAATAGTTGAATGCGTCATACATAGTATTCTAACTGCAGAAGATACCAGTATAAAAAACGATAACTTTAATCATAAAAGTAAACTCTAAAAATATTTTACAAGGATCTTGATGTAATTCCGATGTATCTGAAAATTGTTCAATGTCATAAAATAGTTATTTGAATTATATAATAATAGAGCTTATCAGTCGAATGTTCATGTTTGTAAAATGTGAAGCAAAAAATATAAATGGTAATAATATTTTTTGACCAAAATAAAAATAAATTCCTTATATCTTCTGTTTTATTTTACCCTTTTTTTAACTTGTTCGGGTTTGCACTTGGCCATAGTTAGCCTGATAGCAAGCAAAGGCTATAGCTTAAGATGGAGCGTGCTTACCCGATAAGAACCGATTCAGTAGTGTCTAAAAATGTGTGATAACCATTAGGTCAAAAGGCCTTACAAGTACACAAATCTCCAGCTAGGTAACATAATCCCCTGCAAACCGCAACTGACCAATCAGAACTTCACAGACGTCGTAATAACGTAGGTATTAGATATAGCCGGCCATATCATTATAATTAGTTCTCATCACGTATGTAGATTTGAATACAAACATGTGATTGCTTAGTCAGTTTAATTGTTTACAAAGGGCTAATTTATAATACAATAGGTACCTATAGAAGTACATTCACAGAGTTACTTTTCTGTTTTTCCGTTCACTTCCATTACCTACATCCTATTTGAATGCCATACGCACCTATTTCGTTAAAAAACATGAAAAATAAAAGTGGCCTACCTATGACATATTTTCTCTTATGTCATGAACTTTGTCTTTGACACTAGGCAATATGGTTTTCGCGTAACCTAATAAATATTTTTTATATAAAAACAATAAAAAACAGTTTAAAATTTTCAGTGCAATGCCCAATTCGAGACGTCGTAAGTTTTCCGTCCGGAACGGAATTTCAGGCAAACAGTCCAAACCACAGAACCAACAAAATCAATTGCAGATCAAGTAAAGTTTTTGCTTTCGTAGCACGTACAAAATAACATCTTATAATTGTCATTGAACAACTTAACTATCTTCAGTTTTATTTTCAGTGATCCAGAAGTAGAGATTCAAGTATTAGCCAATAACGTTGCAGCATTAAAATGCTCTTCCAAAAATATGCATTACAATTATAAAATGCCAGATCCAGACTCGGAAAAAAAAATAGCAAATGGTACTACCAGCATGATAAAATGCACGAAATCTAAGAACAAAATCCCTCCTAGCATTTCGACAAACTCAAACAGCGCAGATTTAATATCGTCGTGTGACAGTTCAACTTCGAAAATAACTGTAAAGAACACCCTCGACAAAGATGTAACAGCCAGTTCGAGCAATATTGACTTTTTCAACCTGATGTATAGTTCTATGGAATGGTCGCCGTGGAAAGCCTATGATAAAATTGAATCGCCTCTCGCAAAAGAGACGAGAGAAAGGATAACGCGTCCGATGACCCGAGATAGGACACCACTCAAAAGGGAGAAGTACTTACGTCAGCATCGCATCAAAGTGAGAAGCCCCAAGCGTCGCCTAGGCTTCGGCATCTTAGAGTCTCTAAGCAAGAGTAACGATGTCAATAAACTAACACTCAGCGTCGGAACAGAGGCTATAGATTGGGAACGTGAAAACGATACGTGCGATGATAGCTCGGCAAATGTAGTCGAAACGATTGATGTCGAAGAACGGCAAAGTAATCATTCGTCGGACGATATGTGCCGCATTTGTCACGGGGACGACACTTTGTCTCAGGAGCTCGGCCAGCTCATATCCGCGTGCGCCTGTCGTGGCACCGTGGGCAGGGTCCATGTCAAGTGTCTGGAGCGGTGGCTGACAGAGTCCGGCAAGTCACGATGCGAGCTTTGCGGCACTAGATATATTACCAGGAGGATACACCGATATGGCGTGCCCAGAGCCCTCGTGATGTGGATACTCAGCCAAAACGCTAAACAGGTAGGTACATGGAATAAATATTTAATACAAAATGTTTCGTTTACCTCCTGCGCGAGCATATTCCGCGAGTTTATTACACATCGCGCGTATACATCACTACAATGTACACGAATTTTGTTCCGTATGTAGAAGATTAAAGGGGCCACGGTAAAAACTGCTAACGCAATTGTTTCAAATTCCGGAAGGCTCGGTGCCAAAAAGCTTTTCATATTGAATAAATTTTTGCCCATCGTACTTAAAATCAATGAGTGGGTGCTATTGCTACTTTTTATTCAAAAGTTTAGACGCTATCAATTATTAAAATTGTAAGAAGATAGGTGAATCCTATGAAGTTACGCTACAATCGTTTCTGTTAATTTAAATGTTTTTCATATGACGTGCCATGTTAACTTAAATTTCCAGTTGATGGTAGACAGCCTGGGCATAATGCTGATGTCTCCGCTAGCAGTGCTGGCAGCATGGCTGTCAGGTCGCACGCTGGCTGGTCTGATGACGCAGGATGCTCACGCTACTCCCTGGCCGCTCGCTTCCACATTCGTACTGGCTTGCATGACGCTTGTGAGTTGCATAAGTAATTAAAAATAATCAATTTATTTCAGATAATAATCCATACTCAATACATCATAACTGAAAACATAATATTATATAGCCTACATAATAAGTACCTTTGAAGTTCACGAGTGCCATCGTAAGACATGCATTGCTTACCATCAGGCCTGCAAATTGCAACTAAATATACAACGAAAAAATTTAAATACAACAGACTTACACCTTGTACACCACTTACAGTCTACAGACACAATACAAGTAACAAGTAATGTTAGGTGTAAACATAAACTTAAGTTTAGCCGTTTCTATTCTAAATCGTATATTTGAGACACAGCTTATATATTATATATATATATATATATATATATGTATATTTTATTTCCTAGGTTGCAGCAATACTCAACATCAGGCAGGCTATAGTCAAACGTAAACGTATCCCAAGTAAAAAAATAAATAAAAATTGCACAGTGCTGAGACGTAAATTTTTATCTTTAGCAGGCTAATGTGCACATTTGACGAAACGCAACGACTATTTTCAGAAGAATTAATAACCTAATTTTCTTTATTTCGGTGAAATTCTTATCACTTTTCTTACTTCTACCACTATATACTTTTTGATAAAGTAAATTAGATACCTATTCTTGTTAAGTTATGTGATTACAGGCTTCTCTATTCATAATTTTTTTCGGTTGAATAATCACCTTTATCATTTAACTAGCTGGTTCCCGCGACCTTGTCCGAGTGGAATAGTTATTACCACGGTTATTACCATAAAAACGGGTCTATTGAGTTAACCTTAAAAGATAGACATATACTGTTCCAGACATTTTGTTAGATCATTTCAACAGAAATAATTCTTTAATATATATTTTTTTGATATCTTGAACCATTTTCGCTGCGCACGCAACGGAAGCCCTCAAATATGAATGATTTTCCTCGTTTTTTCCACATTTTCCATTATTTCTTCGCTCCTATTAGTTGCATCGTGATGTTATATAGCCTAAAGCCTTCCTCGATAAATGGTCTACTAAACACAAAAAAAAAACAATTCGTACCAGTAGTTCCTGAGATTAGCGCGTTCAAACAAACAAACAAACTCTTCAGCTTTATAATATTAGTATAGATATAGATTATAACCTTTCAAAATAGCATAACAATGAAAGTACTCTTCTTTTAATATCTAGTTACACCGTAATAGAAGCTTGTCAAATGCAACCATTTTCTCGTGAACAAGGACTATTGTTCCTGAATGTTTTGTCTACAATTTATATTGTTCTATAAATAGGTATTTCTTAGTCATTGGAGCATGAAAAATTAGAGCTTTGTACTCTAGATATTTAGCAAGTGATTTTGTTGCGGTATTGTAGTTATTTGCAACGTTTTTAAGTTGTGAATTTATTTGTGGTCGTAAAAGTTCTCACTTACATTTTTAAAATTATTTTGACTTTTTGTTTTCAAAAGACAAAATAATGTGCAAATAATATTGCTTCGAAATATTTTACGAGTAGGTACATATTCATTCAGAATACACGTTGCGTAGATCAACTACAAATCATAACACATAAATACCTACTTAGAAACAAAATACGAGGTGCTAATTCATTGAATGAAATCAAAGGCATACGGATTCATAGATTCAAGACTTCGGTCTTATATTTTCTTTTTATAGATCAGAAATACCTACTCCACCATAATTTCACTTTTTAGCATAATATTAATTATGTCAACGTTTGGAAACAGGCTGCTTAATGTAGATGAAAAATATTTAATATTAAAAAAAGAATAAATAAAACCAATTCTACGTGTCTTAGTAAGAATATTCATAAAAAAATATTTTGTTTTATAAATGTTCAATATTTCTATACTATTTTTGATGCTCAAAAAGTACACAGATGCAGTCGTAAAAGTAACAAAAATAAATCATTCCATTTGCTGCTGTGTGGATAGAGTTCTTTGTGTTCAAACAGACTGTGTATTGTAAAATCCTTTGTGACAGGCCCACCTGTCACACGCAAAACACTATTAGCGTTGAGATAAAATAACTACAAAGTGATTTTAGAAACGCTGCTTTTGTGTCGTGTGTTATTTTTCTTTTTGTCTCTTTACAATGATAGCATTAGTACATAAGTAAACATCAATTTATAGAAGACTTACATGTACTGCATACAAAATACTGAACCTTAACCCGTAAAAAACTGAAAACACACACTTCCTTAGTTTGATTCGACATAACCAAAGGTCGTAACTCCCACACAGAATTATTGGGGGAGACCTTTTGGACAGTATACCTATAAAACTTAGTGGCACCTTATTTGTACTCTGTTCTGTGGCCTAAATCCTTCCACTTTGACACATTTCCTTGTAATTAGATAATTAATTATAAGGAACTCACCGTGCAAATCTGAACTATTTAAACAACAAGGGGATGCCCACAGCTCCACTTGTATATGTATAATCATCATTCATAAAGGCATTTTACACGTCACATAGTTGCTGTAAATTCTAGAAAATAATTACAGTTCTATATAATAATATATACATAAAAATAAGTAGTCAATATCACTGTCAAATCATTTACCACTATCTCTATATCATAAACCACGATGATATATTGCTCCATTGTGATATAAAAACAGAATAAATAGATCAATATATACATTTTTTTATCAATGTAATGGTATAATAGAAGATTGAAAGTAGTTATCTCCTCTGTGTCACAGGTATGCTACTATTGTTGGATAGTGTCGGCGGCGACGCGGCACGCGCTGGGCTGGTGGATCTGGTACCGCTCGCAGTATGAAGTCAGATTGCAAATCGTGGAGAGCGAGGAATAAAGAAATAGCTACTTTCCTAGTTTCCCTAGTTTTTTAACTGCTTTTCTGCATTTTGTGCCTATGACGCAGATACAGCTGAAAGCTAATCATTTTAATATAATTTCTAAAAGAAAAATAGGCCGTTTTTTCTCGAAATCTGTATCAGCGAGTGATTAATATTAGACAGTCAACATTTTTGACAGATTGGCGGTTTACAAACGAGAAACGCTGATCGTCAAATCATTTGTTGATTCAAATTTATAAATAAGACGGATTAATAAATTTAATTAGTTAAAGTGGAAGTAAATATCTATTCATCGGGTAATCTTTAAAAACGGTTTTAATACAGATAAAAACTTATACAAGAGCTACTGATTAACGCATTACTTTTTAAGGATGACTTAAAGACGTCAATGCTAACGACTTGCATTCTAAGGCTTTTAGAAATCTGCGAAAAAATGTTTTCCCATTCATTTGGTCAGGGGGCTTTTGGTATGGCATTTAATTATTCGTATCTCAAAGGCTGTGGAAAGTAGTCCATAGTTTTGATGTATAAAAGTCACCTTTATCACCTTATGTTTTTACAAAAAGTAGATTCTGTTGTAACGACTTTCAAATAAATTTTACAAACTCACCAAAATTGTGTCATTTTATGTAGTTGATAGTGAAATAAAATAATTTTGGACTTTGTTGAGAATTTTACTCCCTTTATTAACAGTGCGAGTTACAATTTTACATTCAATATGTACATTATATTTACAGGCATAAAACTTAGTTAAAAGTAGGTACATAAAAACTTAGTGACATATTGTTGAGATAACAAACGAAAAAATCTAAATAATATTTAGTACCGAACAAATGTTGTATGGTGAGATACAATAGCTATTGATGTTATTTAACAAAAGCTCACCTCACAGCGCTCCGAACTTTTACTTACTCCGCATAATTATTAAAAAACTTAATCTGACATGATTGAAAACTAAACCTTTTCAAAAAATAATTACTGAGCGTTCTTTATAGCATCAACATTCTCTTGCCAATGTGGCCATCTTCTCATCTCGCTGTAGAGGTACCTGCCAGGACTCTCAATGGCTATGAGTTGCTTGTGACTGACTAGTTTGTAGTTCGCAGATATATGACCTTGGTCGACTCCGCACTTGATCAGGGCTTTGGCGGCGTTCATGGCAGCGGCAGTTGGTTCAATGTCTGAAAAGAAAAACAAAAAAGCTTGGTGTTATATCCCTTATGTAAAATCGTGTTTAGAAATAATTCATCAGTCAAAATTGTTACAGTATGTTTAGGTTTCAGCGCACATTTTGAAAGGATAAACCAGTCTACTTATAAATTCTGTGAAAACTGACTGTCAGATAGGGTCAAATTTTAATAGAAAAGAAATGTTAGTCTTTATTTTTCTTTGTATAACTACAGTTTGAGTAAGCACTTCTATTGTATTGATTAATCTTTCCTATTTTTTTTTAGTCCTACTATATATACTATACCTTAGTTTCATTTCAGTGTATATTCAATTACACTCGATCTATCCCTTACCTACTGTTCTGAGGCTGCAATAATACCTCTAGCTCACCGAGTGGCATGGTAATAATTGTATGCCGACTGCCAGGCACTGGGGTAACCTAAACTCGATGTTTCGGACGGATTCAGGATGTATTCAAAACGATGGGGCGTGGAAAATATCTGTAGCTGTGTAGCTTTTGCATTGAAAACTGAGGGTAGTGACTCCCCCGCAGAATTAATTCGCTAGGGGAGTTCTCTTGGGCAGGTATATCGTGGTGGGCGCCTAGGTATTTCAACGCAAGACACATGCCCACGGATATTGTGGTCCTCAAACATGTCGGTTTCCTCACGGTGTATTCCTTCACCGCAAAGCCATTGCAAACTCAAACTTAACTTGAAAATACAATACCTCTGGATGAAAAGCAGGCGCTAAAACCAGCGAGCCACACTCGCTTCGGCTGAACGGATTCAAGATTCATTAAAAAGGATGAGATGTGGAAAATATCAGTAACTAAGTAGCTTTTGCATTAGTATTATGGCACCACGAGTGAATTTTTAGTAGATTATTTTATGCCGGATGTGTGAAAGATATTTTTTCCATTATTATTATAATGGAAAAAATATCTTTCACACATCCGGCATAAAATATTAAACCAAGGCTCAGGACCCGAACCTTTCTCTCCATACACATATCTCAGATTTTGTGGTATAAATAATTGGCCATAAGTTTTCTGCTGTACTAACTCCTACTATACAATAGGTGGTACTAAAAAGGTTAGGCTACTTTTTCTGAAGTAAATAACAATATATTTATATTACCAATAAAATCCCTACTAGCCTTGATCCATCCATTCAAATATCACATTACAATAACTCGACCGTCGTGATGGCACTGTAATAGTCTCTTGGTGCACTCCAGATAATCCAGTTTCTTCGACTTTGACTATCAATTTGTGGCTTAGATAGGTACCTACCATTAAGTTCTACACCCTCCCTTAAAGAAACTTGTTGTATAGTAAGGCTCAAACACTTGGAGGTTTGTTCTTGTAATATTAATCAAAATTGGACAATTAACCAGGTCATTTATTTAAGCAGTTTTTGCATAAAAACTTAAGTTATATCACAAATATTTTAAAACAATAGCAACCAAGCAGTAGCATTAAAGGTAATCTTATTATCAGGATACGTAACAAGCTAACGATTGATAATAATTTAATTTAGGTAAATATATCAAACGTTTATATGAAAATGAAAATATGTACGCTCGGGCTACAGCACTTTAAGACAAACTTCAATAAGTACTTAGGTATTATACTCATGTCTTATGCAAGAACTCTTAGTGAAACTTCAAATAGTAAACACATTTAGAAAATTGTAAGACTGACTCGCTAAGCTTCAACTCAACTTGGTTACTCAGTCGAGAAACACAATTCAGAAAATGTTTTATGAAAGAAAATAAACTCGGCTTTCTTAACAATATTCTGTAAGGCTTGGGACCTGAAAACGTTGGTCTACATTTCGTTTATGTTTCGTGTATAGTATATATGTATATTGAAGTATTTGACTTCTAAGAAGGAATAGTTATATGATATTAATGAACTCAGAATTTATAGGTGAAATGATTGCTAAATCCTAAAAGATTAATTGAGCATTACTACTACTAGATAATTAGAATAACAGTTAGAGTCGCAACCCAACCTATTAGTACTTGGCACACTGTCTAGCCAGTACGACTCAGTATTTGTTAGTAAACCTTTTATCAACTAAAATTTATCTATTAATATTTATCGGATGTCACAATAATGCTGCGATAAAAGCTCGGGCCCGGAAGAGGCTTTTAGGCGCCTTCTATCTAAGTCCAGGCAAATGGATTGATGTTATCCAGAGTAAATTACTGGACCACTGAGAATCGAACCAAAGACATTCATAAGGATTGCGGCCATTACTAAGGACTATACAGGGTTATAAGTACCAGTGAGAAATGGGCTGCATAATTAAGATTTTTATTTGAGTTTCTCAGTTGAAATTGTATTCCTCATGACTGCAGGTTGGGACTCCTCCGCAGTATCATATGGAGAATCATCTTGGGTAGATACATTGTAGCAGCCGCCATAAGTTATGGACAAGCTGTTAGGCTAATTTGGCTTTTAATTTTGACGCAAAATTCCGGAATATTTAATGTTTAGAAAGGAGTACAAAAACTTACTTTACCTATGTATTGCAATTTTCGGCAACTTTACGTTAGTACAGAATTTAAATACAGTGATTCTTAGTTTCAGCGACACTATTTTCCGATTACAGTAAAATGAGATATAGCATTAAATACATTGTATTGTATTCATACATCGGTAACAATGAACCTTGTATCATTCAATAACATTGAGATATTTTGGTTCGCGCATAGTTTCTTACCAAGATCAGGCCGGGGATGATTTACGATTCAAGAAGTTCCTTCAATTACTTCGATTGGCTATCGGTAGGTTAAATTGTCACTAGTCCAGGCCTTTTTATGATATTACCAAACTCAGTACTGAGTTCTAAAAAGCAGTAGTTTTTTTAACTTAGTAATGACCTTCGATTAACAGTTATAACAGCTCTCTACAGTGGCTCATCTTATCCTTTTTTACATACATAATGTAATAATGTAACCATTTTCTCAGCACTTTCTATTATAGCATGTTTATCCCTGTATTTTCAATATAGTTCAGGTAGTCGTTAAACCACGTTAGAAGTCTCTGAAGCATGAGGGTTTTTGCAATTCCCATGAGTAGTCACTATAAGTACCCCGTCATTTAATGTTTTAATAAGTGTTGCAATAACCAGTTATTTTTTAAAATTAAAAATTTACACTGTTGCATAATTTCTAATTTTATTTATTTATTTTTACCATGTATTTGTTCCTCAGGGTCGTGACTCCACCGTAGATTTAAAAATTTAAATCTACGTTGGAGTCACGACCCTCAGTCGTGAGGAAATACGACTCATGTATATTATGATTTTAATATATTTTTCATCCCACCATCTCGGAAAGAGTATGTTTGCTCTTCAATATCTGAGTGCAAAAGCCGTTTTTATTCTCTAGAGGATAAAGTAAATTGAATTTAGAACATCGTGTGTTACAAGTTTTTGAATCAAAAAATCATTACTTAAACCTATTTACTGCTACCTCTATGGTGCCGAGTATATCATACAACTTATTTTAAATTTGTTAAAAACTCAGACTCGGAACCTTCTTGGTGTTCTTTTTTTCAATTTGCTTTGTACGCGGTTCTTTACGCGGCATATTTTCACGTCATTGTTAAACCTTATATTAAAAACAAGAAACTTGAAAACCAGTGAAAAAACTAAAATGAGTGATTATAATATAGTCATTCTAGCGACGAGGAAGTTTGTTTGACGCCAACAGAATTGACAGAAACTGTTAATAATGCGCAAATGAGCTTTCTCCCTCAACAATCACGCGTTTTGCATTTAGTCATTTCCTCGCTGAGGTGGAATGAAAAGTTACGTGTTGCACTCGAGTGCAAAGATTTTTCACCTCGTGCTCTTTTGATTCCCTCGCTAACGCTCAGGATTCTAATTTTGAATCACTCGCTGCGCTCGTGTTTCAATTTTAGAATCCTTCGCTTGCTCGGTCATCAAAATTGAGCACGCGGTTAAAAAGCAACTTTGCACTCTTGTATAACAAATAACTATATCTCTTTTGATATAAATATTTTTCTCTCCTTTCTTTCTTTCTTATCTATTTAAATATAAACTCTCAAAAAATTATATATGTACATTGATATATAATTTTTTGATACTAGGATACCAGATAATTCTCCGTCTAAATCTCACTGACTTACCGTTGTAGTTTCCAATCACAGAGATACCGATAGATTTCCTGTTGTATCCATAGGTATGAGCCCCTACGTGGAGCCACCCGGAACCTTCGTAAATCTTCCCCGTGCCTCCTATCAGGAATCTGGAAGAAAGTGTTTCAAACTGGATAAGAAAGTTAAATATTTTACGAGGGAATGATACAGTTTTTGTTTCTTTTCTAGTGCTCTCAGAGAGGATTCATATCACATTCAAATGATTTCGTAACCAGAGTAAGCACACTGCCTGACTCCCTGTTCCCCGCGGAATATAACCTTGCGATCTTCAAAGCGAGAGTGAATCGGTTCTTACTGGGTAAGCACGTTCCATCCTAGACCGTAATGATTGCTTACCATCAGGCGAATTACGGTCAAGTGCAAACCCATTTCTTGTAAAAAAAAAACTTCTTCAAGGCTTGTTAATTAGATTTGTAGACGTCATGGACTGCATTTTCTGGAGTTCTTGGTAAGAGGCGGTATTGTTGGTGTCTAAGTAAAACTAAATAACTCCAATTTGAGACACAACATCTGTTTTTTTAGTGTTACTATAGATAGTAACACTAAACGAGAGATGTTATAAAGTTTGTCTGACGACTCGCGTGTTAGAATCGTTTTCCAGGAATCCTAAAAGTTTTCCCCCAAATATGATAAACGAAACTTTGTAAAATCTCTATGTTTGATATGGGTCTACTAACTATCAGTTACCTCAGAAAACACTAATTATTTATTTGTATTTTTTCAAGACATACATGAATTTTAAACAGCCTAGTTTAATTTATTTCTATACGTATGTATAATAACGTAAGAGGGTCAAAATCTGAACTACAAAAATATAAAAAAAAAATTGGAGATACTTTGAATTGATAGCAGAACACGTTCTAACAATTTCTCGAAATTTTGTCTGTGTTCGGCTCAATAGATCATCATGATTTTTGGTATGTACATGTATAGTAGAAGATATCAGGAGTGTCATGTGTAGGCTGCTTTTATCCTGAATTAATGCGTGCTAAGCCGCGGGTGTCCACAAGTCACAAATACCTATAACAATTTTATCCATTAATATTCAAATAACTTTGTATTCATGGGTGTTATTTCTTGACTTCCAACAAATCAACTTGTATGAGTAATTACTAAGCTTCACTACGTCATGAATAAAATTATGCTTTAATAAATGTATCGTATCCTTCTTTAGCGTATGAATACATCAAATAACTTTGTGTTTATTAGAACACAAGTGCTCAAGTTTCTGTAGCTCTTCTTCTCATTGTTTATTTATTGTCTCCTTCGTTTTTATTCAATTAGACATGGCTCCAACTCGAACTAAGAATCTAACTTTGTCTTCCCAAGACAAATCATTATGATATTAATATTTTAGGGCACGGTAATAAGTGAAACAGAAAATTGTTGTTGTTTTGTCAGACTGCTGTTGGAAATAACAACTACTTACAACGGCCCGAATGCGATTTAAATGATATACGAATGGATAATAATTGGAAACTCTAGATGTACATTATGTATATAATAGCTATACCTATTACATGTGTACATGTATCATTGTTACATTACTTATATATGTTTGTATGTTTAAAACTTGCTTTTACCACAAATTATGTGCCACAACACAACTAGATTACAAGACTATCTTCTTCATCGTATATATTATTATGTAAAACAATTCGAGTCCAAATTTATTAGAAAACTAGTGGACGCCAGCGGCATCGCTCGCATTTTTTCAGGTTAAAAAGTAGCCTATAACTCTCCTAAGACCTTATACTACCTACATACCAAAAATCATTAATGATCCGTTTAGCCGTTATTGCGTGATAAGTGTTTAAATGAACAGACAAACAAAGACACAGTTAACTTTTATCCTGAAATTAAGCAATGGAAACTGCGAAGGTCCACTAGTACATATATCATAAAAATAAACCCATTCTCGTATTATTTTAATTTATGTTGCGTTAAGAGATAGACTTTTTTATTTATTTTAATGCAAGAAAAAGTCAACTTACGACGGTCCAATATCCCAGAAGCCCAAGTTATCCATATGGTTGTCTTGTATACTTCGCACCATGTCCTTGCAGCTCTGGTCGGTGCTGCAGGTGGGTGTAGCCGTGTGTTGGATGATCACCAGGGACACAGGACGAGGTAAATACTCCACGTGGATAGGACTCACACCGCCCCACTTCTTTTTTGATATTACGTTGCATGCTGGAATAAAAATTGTATACAGCTATATATAAAAAAACTCAAAGGTGACTGACTGACTGATTGACTGATATAGTGATCTATTAACGCACAGCCCAAACCACTGGACGGATTGGGCTGAAATTTGGAATGAAGGTAGATGTTATGTGTAGGCATTCGCTAAGAAAGGACTTTTGGAAATGCCACTTTTAAAGGGGTGAAATAGGGTACTTACTTCTTAATGTGAGTGAAGCAGCGAGCACCCAAAAGTTCTTTTATAAAAATAATTAAGTAAATTGAAATTAATGAATGATTGGTTGATTAGTTACTTATTTTAACACACTGGTCACATAAAAAAAAAATATATTCTCTAATATTGGTAGGCATGCTCCATCCTAGGCCATAGCCTTTGCTTACTATCAGGCAAACTAGGGGCAAGTGCAAACCTGTATTAGTTAAAAAATAAACAATGAGTCAAACTAACAAAAAACAAACAAACCAATCAAATAGTCGAAATATTTGTACAAATACGAGTAGACACGCACGACTTGCGTTTCGTTCCTCGCTGATTTTTATTCATTGCAAATAAGATGTCGCAGACAAGCGAAATTGCGATCCGTATGCTGCATACTGACGTTCTAAATCCTTTGACACAAAATTGGATACCCGAATAAGTTGTTGATTAAAATTCTAAAAATATATTCTTTGGCACCCTTGCAAATAACTTCCTGTTTGTTTTTATTTATGTTATCATCTTAGTATATTATCAAAATTAAAAATTAAGTTTGGTCAATTGAATATAGAGAAATCAGTTGAAATTTTCTCAAAAAACTTTATCAAATTATACATTTAAAACCCCATTCCTTAACTCTACGTATGTTAATTAGGATTGTTGAATACAATTCAAGTAGTAAGAAACGTGCAAGTGCGCGGCTTAATTAAAAAATATAAACCATTTGCATAAACATAAACTAATAAAGTCATCCACAGAAAAAATCTTAGCAAAATCCTAATTTTTCATCACAGCACCAACAACACTAGCCACTTTTATTAGAAAATATTTGAGACATTGCACTTACCTGCATCAGCGTAAGATGCAACAAAGCACAGAGTAAAAACACCGCAGAGTAACATCTTCATATGCATTATATACACTACTGACTCTTGGAAACTCCAGACAAGCACTAAAGTACTGAGGTTACTGTTCTTACTACACTGAACTGAACTTAATATAACCCGGCAAATATATGTAAGTAAATAACTTGATCCTCAATTTATCTTCTTCATTTCATTCGCTAATGAAAGAGAGAGATATAGGGTCAAGTTTGCAGCGAGCAACTGATAAACTCTAATCGTAAATTCATAAATAGAACAGGGTTCTGTATGTGAACATTGACTTGAAAACATATACAAAATAGCTTTTTTTTATACATTTGTTTACAAAATTGTTTTTTTTTATATTTATGTTGTGATGTTGGTGGTGATAATAATGACGATGTGACAAAATTAAAGTAAAAACATGTATGTAATAGTAGGTAAGCCCGCAAAATAACAAACTTCACCAAAAACCTGTGGAAAAGGAACCAGCCAACCAAGAAAGCCTAACATGACATCATTAGATATCACCACATTTTATACATCTAGGATTGGTAGATTATTTTACCGATGATGATGTTTTTCGAAAAATATTTTCTAATAAATTATAATGAACGCGGAACCATAAAGAATTGGCAACGATTACATTATTACTGTCATGAGAATGAGTAAGCATCTCATGTGAATCAGGCGGGGGTTCCCGTACCACGTACACGCTATCAGAAATATTTGACCCATCGCTGTATTAGGTCTTCGACATAAAAATAGTGATTACTGGAATCCAAGAGATAACAACTGTGTATTCTATCTATACTTATATTATAAAGCTGAAGAGTTTGTTTGTTTGTTTGTTTGAACGCGCTAATCTCAGGAACTACTGGTGCGAATTGAAAAATTATTTGTGTGTTGAATAGGCCATTTATCGAGGAAGGCTTTAGGCTATATAACATCACGCTGCAACTAATAGGAGCGAAGAAACAATGGAAAATGTAGAAAAAACAACGGGGAAAATCATTCATCTTTCAGGGTATTCAGGCTTCTAAAATATCAAAAAAATATGTATGAACGAATGAATGCCCAAAATAACGTATTCCACGCGGACGAAGTCCCAGGCACAGCTAGTACATTTAATAAAGTTGAAGAAAGTCGAAAGTCTGAACATTGAAGATATTGAAAAAAAAGGTTTGGCGATACTAAGAATTGATAACAGAACACGTTGCACCAATTTATAGAATTTTTGTCTGTTTATCTGTGCCTCTGTTTGTCTGTTTATTGAAACGCTCATAATGCAAAAACGGCTGAACGGATCTTCATGATTTTTGGTATATACTCGTAGGTAGTACGAGGTCTTAGGAGTGTCATAGACTAGACCTTTATCCTGAAATAATGTGAGCGAAGCAGCGGGCGTACGCTTGATATAAATTAATACAAAAATAAGCTAAATTATCTGTACTTCCCTGATTACGTTAAAATTTGCGTATGCAAGAATTATTTTATTTAATTAATTAATCAGATATTGTTCTAACTGGCATGTGTTTAACTATTTTATGCAACGGTTAAACAATATAGTAGGAAGTCAATCAATAATTAGCATTTATAACACGAATATTTTGTAGGCACTTTTTCATGATGGTAAAATGTTTGTACATGTTCCATCTTTTTTTAATAATTTTATTTAAGTTTCCTTCTTGCCAACATCATTATGCTTGTAATTTCTGACACTTTTTTAATCGATTTCGCTAAAATGTTGTAACATTATAATATCTAGGTCCATCCTTTGATTTAGTGATTTCGTGCTAACGGAAATCCAAACAATGCTGGAAGTGTGGCTCGGCTCACGTGACGGGAATAATCACGTCTAGTGGCTTTGTCTACTATACAGGATTATATTATACCGGTGTATATGTAGTTGAAGCTGTTTCAATAATACTTTCTAAATAAACTGTAGCACGTGGACGAGCAAAACTGTATGTATAATCTTAGGCAAACATCTTGAGCCATGACCTTGAGTGCGCAGTAGACGATTTTAATGTATCGTTGGTGGAAAGAGAGGTGTGCGGGGGCATTCTGTCAGAATGCGTCCCCGTCATTGGCCGATCAGTTGGCCCCTGTTCCCCGCGTTGCGCGCATGTTCCGCGAGCGTCTGACTACACTTGCGTGCAGTGTCAATAGGCTATTTCGAGTTTAGAAGTTTTGTTGCTAAAGTTTGTTTTTTATTGTATTATTGTTACTTTGTTATATTGTGTTTTTACCTTCCAAAAACTTTTTGGACAATGCCGCCAAAACGTAATACAGTTCTGAAGAAAAAAATTAAAATTATTTATTTTGTGACAAGAAATTACATACGTTTTTATGTTTATATTGTTGCGCAACTAGTGGCTAAAACTTGTCTAGTTTTACTTAAATAAACGACTTTACAGAATCTCACTTTATATTTTACAAACACCAACAATGACCAATAAAATATGTCCGGAAGTGTACATGCGCGAACTTACCCCCACTACGTCGACTTTAGCTCAAGATGTTTGCCTACCAGTATACAAAACTTTAACGTGGACTTAGTACCGCAGTCACGTTTGCATTTAAACTATTGATATTCTATATAAACTGAGGTAGATGCGTTATACCCCGTTCTGTGTGGCGAACTCAAGTTAAGCGAATTAGCCTGGACGGCTCAGTCGCCTCGAAGCTGTGAACATAAGTTTATCCCTTTCTCGCAACCGGGTTTTATATATCTCTGGTCTCTTTTACTTTCCTTCGCCACGTGCTAGGGCGATTTTCAATGAGTATAACGTCTCTTTTAGTAAAACCTCATTGATTTAAACTGTTATATTGATATTAGAGTGGCTTAAATTTTACAGGTAAATAACATTATGATTGACGTAATGTACAGAATACTGTAATAATGTAATACATCTTGGAAGAACGAGACACAACACATAGGTAAAGAGGACAAGGCTTCTTTTGTACATATTTGATGCGATATCAGAAGACGCCACTGTGCATAGGGAACATAAGCATGTATTATTAAATAAAATCCCTGATATATTTATAAGTTCAAAATTGATTGATTAATGGATTGATTTACCTACATTAGGTAATTTAAAATCATTGATCTATCTAAGGTATCATGCGATACTGTGCCGTACAGTACCTCTTACTCTTGGTTTTCTTTTGTTTTTTTTTTGTTTGTTATTTTGTCAAATGCTTAACCCGCACTATGGTTGTATAACTTAAACTTTTATTGGAAAATAAGCGAAAATAATCGCGACTGGCAGGATTCGAACTTGCGTATTTCTGATCACCGTCCAGAACGCCGTAACTAACTAGGCTACGTTCTTCTAACTGCCAGGCGCAAAAGCTTTGGAACACCAGAAGCTGTGTTTCCTGCGAACTACAATCCAGGGGTTTTCAAATCTAGAGTTAATAGGTATCTTCTAGGTAAACGTGTTACACCCTAGGCTGCAGCAATGCTTAACATCAGGCAGGCTGTAGTAAAACGTAAAAAACCATACTCATTTCCAATCACTTCAGCTTAGCGGCTGATGGCGCCACTTGTGCTGTTAGAAATAATATGTTAACACACGTTTCGTGTCACAATATAGGTATCACCGTGTATAAGATCACAATGATCCTGTATACTCTACTACTATGCCTCCATTCAGTATAATGCCTATTCAGCCTGTTTACTAGTGATTTCGGTAAGTTTCAGAAACTAAACAAACAATTCTAGTTCAGTTGAATAGTTACAAACAAAGGTTTCTGTTTAGCAAAAGCCTATCCATCATCAGATACAATTCTGCCTCTATGTACAGAACCACAATATTAAATATAAATTACATTGTCACGCAATCTATATTTCTACATAATTTAATTTAATCTTGTTTTATGCCTTTATATTGTACTTTTGTGTGTGAACCTTTCTATGGACCCTGCGGTCTGAAATAAAGACCTATTATTATTATTATGTCTTTATTTCTCTTCACAGATTCTCGGGCCTTACGCCCGGTATTTTTAAGGCATCACTGGGGCCGTAGCCAACACTGAGAGGCCTTTTACAATATTATAGGTACTTAAAATTAAGTAAAAATTACAGATAGAGGATGTTACGTATATAAAGTAACTATTGCAGACATGGTATTAATATTACAGGCTATTGTGTTGAGTTGTTCATTGACTTAATTAAACTGGTCTATTGTATGAGGAACGGCACCCGCCAGTTATGCCTCATTCATAAAAATTATAGCAGGTGATGACTTGCCACTCACTAAATGGGCAAGTATTATAATTATAAAATGATTTAAGAGTAATTATTATTAAATCATCTAATTTCAGACCTTTCAGTGAAGTAGGTACCTAACAGTAGAATACGTAAATTGTACGATATCCTAAAACATCCTAAATCACATTTTCATTGGAAAGGAAACACATTGGACCTGTGATTAAAATATTATACACTTATTATATTATTATTATATACTTTCAGTGCCATGATATTGCTCGCATTAATCATAATGATAAACAAAGATATGGTACAGTTACGCCATATCGGTTCCAATTGTATTAAGAAACTATATAAACTATTGTGAGTTTTTACAACCACATAGAGTTTATAGTAAGCAATGTTAAGCAGCTACACTTAAAATAAATAAATAAATAAATATTCCGGGACAATGCACACAGCGCCTTCTAGCCCCACACTAAGCAAACGCTTGTGTCGTGGGTACTAGACAACGGATATAATTGTACTTTTCTTTTGTAAATACTTACTTATTATACATACAAACGACCAGACTCAACACAAGTAATTATAAATTTTAAAATGCATAAATACTTGTGTCAAGCGGGAATCGAACCCGCAACCCCTAGATTAGAAGGCAGAGCCATTACCAACTAAGCTAACAGGCCACTGCACACTGTACCTTTAGTGACCACTCTATTGCAGCTAATTAAATACATAGGTAAATATATTCAATTGCAAACGACACAATGTCGCAGTCCAATTTATTTGAATCAAGAGACAGAAACTATTATGAAATTTCATTATTCCTTACTTAACTGAAACGGAAATCTAACGGTAATATTCCAATGTTATTTTAGAAATTAGAGAGCATATTTTAAATTAAATACTCATTTTATTGTCTTTTCATGAATCTGTAAACTAAAACGCACGGTCAACTTGTCCGTTATTTACTTTATAAATTAAATTTTGTCGGTGTAAAAATAGTAACACCAATTAAAAAAAACTCTTAGCAGACTTAATAACCTCCTTTTTTGAAGTCGGTTTTATAACCGACCTCTTTCTTCTTTATAGAAGAAAGAGGGAAACCATGAGATAATAGGACAAGTACGTCTCAAGTATAATCTCTAAGCGCCTACTTAAATAAAATAAATCACATCAAGATGTAAGTAACTGTGGTATAATAATATCGGTAGGCACTTCATGAAATCTGTTTCAACCTCTGAAACAAAATAATTCATGTGAGTGATCAACAACAGTGTCGTGGGTTTTCAGATTGCACTTGAAACCTTTTTTTGTTTGAAATAACATGTAATGAAAACATTAAACAAATTGTAATGAAAAATTGTATTATTGAGAGTTACAATTTTTTCCTGACTCATCTGATTAAACTTGATACAAGGAATTTATAATACTGACCAGTTTTTATGTAAAACTATTTGATCACAACCGTTTATAATTGCTATTCAAAACCGGTTACATCCAAAAACATAAGTCAATTTTTAAAGACAGAAAACATGCCTGAAAATTCAAGTTAACATTTGGTGTGAATATTGTATTGCAATAAGGCTGAGTTCTGTATGGCTATCGTAGTTTCCGGACTAACCAAATTTAGGTAAGTGCAAGTAAGGAAGAAACAAATAAACTTGAAAAACTTGAGTTTACCAGCGATAGGTATTTTATTTCGACATGTTTGATTTATATCTTCCAAAACCATGTGGTTTGCAACGTGACTGCAAAGTTGTAACACAGAATAAACAATAGTAACATCTCATTATTTACCGTTACAATTTTCTGCTTATTTATGAATTGTGGGAATTATTTACCTGTTATGGTTTTTTACTGTATCAAGGCTTTGGTAGGTAAATAATTTGATGTGTACTTTTTATAACAAGTTTAGGTTACTAAGGGCCATGAAACAAAATCAAAATCTGACATACCTACTCTCGATAAAAACAAGTAATTTAAAATTGAAACAGCGCTGTTAAAAATATAAAGTTAGATTTATCGGATTTAAAAAACCTTTTATACGAAAAATCGGCCTGAAATAGTTTTAGATACAAAAGATTACAAGCCTTAAATCCTAAGATAAACTTTTCAATAGTATTTTTTTCAATTTTAAGTAGACCTTAAGTTCTTCTAGATAAGTTTGCTTTTAGATTTTGTTGCGTTCTATATTATGAAAGGCTCAGAATACAGAAAGAACGAAAGTCGTCATAAAGAAGTTACTAATACCAATTGACTACATTAAAGATAACGATAGTCTTTACTAATATGTATGTACATACATACTAACCCGTTAATAATAATGAGTAACCTTACAGAAAAAAACTGAACAAACAGATAATCAGAAATAATCTAGGTACCTACTGACTTTTAATGCTACCAGCACAAAAAAGAAACCTTTTCAAGTACTTCTTGTCCTTTGAAAGTTGTTTGGATGCGCGGCACCCACATGTTTTTTGTCTTGGTCTGTAGAATACTATTTATGATGATCTCTACATGCCGTACAGGGCTATAAGCTCAGAGTAGGTAAGTATATATTTGTAGAGTTATGTCTCAACAATAATTTCAAGAGAATGTATATATTATAGAGGAGAAATATTCGGTGTTGATGGTGCGTACTAACCTAGTGCGTAGTCATTCACGCTTTGAGGTTGTTTGTAGTTCATTGATAGTGGGTGCTCACTGCGTAGCTTGCATTAAGAAGTAAATCTTGCATTTCCTATTTCACCCCTTTAAAAGTGGCATTGCCAAAAATCCTTTCTTAACGGATGCCTACGTCATAACATCTACCTGCATGCCAAATTTCAGCCTACTCCATCCAGTGGTTTGGGCTGGGTGTTGATAGATCACTATGTCAATCAGTCAATCACCTTTGATTTTTAACTGTTTAAATTGACGTAATTCAAGACAGAAAAACACATCCATAGAGAACATCAGGCAAGGAATTCTCTGTCTGGCCAACTTTGTGTTTTTTTTTGTACTATGACACATTACCCTGTATACCTATGGCACAGGTAATTGTTGAAAGCCATTTCGCGATGACGTCAATGACTTTGGGGTCATAGCAAGTGGCGCAGACGCACATGATATTGTGCAGTTATACGCTTGTACCGAATTATTTGACAGTTTGTACCTGATGAAGCATAATATAATATTAAACGTACACCATGGATAAAATATTGAGATTACTGACTGTATTTTCCAGTACTATTCTTGTGTAAGCCTGAGCTTAAAGGAACCATATAATTTATTTTAACATTTGGTGGCAAACGGCCAGTCCAGGCAGGCGTCCCACTGCCAGATGGGTCGACAATATTACCAGCAGAGGGATTCAAAGGGCTGTGGATGATGATCAATCACATCACATGTTTAACTATTCCTTGTCTCTCTTTATCTTATTAGAACATCTACCTCGGGTTTATCGTAATAAAAATATTCTCAGTAACAACGGTTAATTTATGGATTCAATTGTTTTAGGAAATACACGGATGTGGAAGACGGCCGGCGGAAAAAATGGGAAATACAATGAACATCACTAACTTTTTTACGTGCCCATATTTACTAAGATATAATATTATAAGTTATTTGATAAATGCTAATCATATACGAGTTACTGCCTCCTCGTACTCAGAAAAATATTTTTTGCTTTAGTTTTCTGTTCATAAAAACTTTCAGGGTTAGACAGACAAATTGGTCCGTTGTCTATAGCCAATTTATCATTCTTCTTCTTCTTCAATGTTAAGCTAAGGTCGACGCAGTCAGTCCTTGGATGGGTGACCGAAAAGTGGCATTCCATTTTGGGCGTTTCCGTGGCTCGGATGACACGTTAAACTGGTTCCGGCTGTTTTAGTGCGGCAGTCGGTTAGCCATGGCTTTTAGGGCGGCTTGATTAACTCTCGACACTAGAGTTATTCATTCGATAAGTAGAAGAAGAATTTGTCATTGAGAGCGAGGGACACCGTTGGAACTTTTTTAATTTGTAAAATATAAACCAAAAATACGTGTCACGCACAGCATTCAAGACTACAGTTATGTTTATCATCATTGTATGATTACTAATAAAAATACATGTGCAGATAAAAGATACATAGCTTTGGGATTGAGGTAAGCATCGTGCAAATATGTTTTGTTTTTAACTTGAACGTATTTGCAATTGGCCATAGTTTACCTGATAGCGAGCAAAGGCTATGGCCTACGATAGAGCGTGCTTACCCGATAAGAACCGATTCACTCTCGCGATGAAGATTTGAATCGCTGGATTATAGTGCGTAGGGAACAGAGAGTCAGGCAGGGAGTTCCACAACCTTGCGGTACAATCAATAAAGGTAGAAGCGTACCATTTCGTGCGGGTCTTAGGAACTTCCACCGTAAATAAATAAACCAAAGTTAGAACTTTTGCTTAATACGACCGTAGTCAACCGGTAACTAACACATGGTATTCCATTCCATAGAGTTCCCATTACAAGTCAATGCAATTCAGGCATCTTGGCGTTTAGATAGAAAGATATGTAGATAATTCTTTACTGTCACAAACTTGTAAAATAAAAATAGTAAAATTACATACAAAAACTATTCGAGTGCCACTAGAGGCGGCCTTATTGCTAAAAGCAATCTCTTCCAGGCAACTATTGGATGAAGAGGAATAAATAAAGAATTATAAAAGACGTGGTGTACAACAGAAATAGAATAGAAAATAGAACAGAATTTAGGACGTTGATTGTCATCATCTCTCGGAATAAAATTGCAAGCACACTGCAAACCCTTTGCTTGTATTGTATGCTGGTCTTGACCCACTTGTCATATCCAAATAGGGAAACGTTTTTGGCAGACAGGCAGGTGTCAGAAACAGACAAAGAGTTTCGGATTTCCGCATCCACTTGCGACGTGTACAGATCTAATACAGCCACACCACAGGTACAGCTAATGCGCGCTTTACGATGTATTGCGCGCAAAATTCCAGTTTGACCTAGTTCCTTTATTTGCACACAATAACAGGAACAGATATTTACTTAACTAAATCAAATGTACAGCAATTGTTTCTATCCTAAACGTATTCATGAATTAAAGTATTAATATTTAATTTATTTTAATATTCATTAAAATTAAATTCTAATTAGACCTGACGGTATGACTCTTGTGCCCTGAAAGTTGGGTCGGCCCCTTGTGTGGGACGCAACTTGCGTCGACACATTGGCGCCGTCTCATCTGTCTATGACACGGTGTCGGGCTGGAGCGGCGGCTATTATTGCCGAGCATCAAAAGAGACGCAAATATGCTAACCTCGGCCGAGGTTACATCTTTGAGCCTTTTGGAGTCGAGACTTTGGGGCCGTGGGGTCCGGGAGCCCATAATATTTTCCAAAACCTCTCGGAGCGCTTGGTTGACGCGACGCGTGACCAAAATGCTGGCCTTTTTCTGGCTCAACGTATCAGCATTGCCATCCAGCGTGGTAATGCGGCCAGCATGCTGGGTGCGCTGCCCTCTGGTAGTGGGCTGGAGCACTTAGATTATCTTTAGGCTTTTCTAAAGATTTTCTAAGTGCCCCTTTTTGTAGTAGTTAGAAGTAGTATGTTTAGTTTTCCTTCACTTGTTTTTATATTTTATTATGAATTAATTAATTTGTATATTGTATAGGTAGGAAATTATTCACAGTCATTACATATTACATTCATGTTACCTATAATCAAGTACCTATTTATTAGTATGTTGTTCGTATGTATGTTTCTTCTTCATCTAAAAACTGTACCAATTTTTGGGATAGTAATCTATCTCCAGCCTGTAATATCAAAAGGTTATTAATTCTTCTAAAAGTTTTTTTAATAGACATATCCTTAGAAAATCTATCATAGCGTACATAGCCAAGCTGGCAGCTTTATATTAGATTACTTAATAAATTAAAAATACAAAACTAGCTTTAAGCTAAGCTATATTAAAGTTTATATATGATGAGTCTATTTATTATTATCATATTACTGCGAGTAGCTACAGTATGTTAAATATGTACATAATACATATACTTCACCACAGAATGCATAATACAAACTTAACTAACCCTGGTCAATAGACAAATGTTAATGCAGATCATATGTATATACTTAGAGTTGGAATCGTTCAACTTATTTTATGTAGCAGTTTTTATATACGGAAAGAAGTGAATTAATTAAAAAAAAAACTTTTTGGCGTTTGGGAAATAAAAATGTTCTGAGCCACTCAACACAAAAAGCGCACACGCAAGCTTGTTCAAAAATTTTATAAAACATGGCACGTCATCTCATATATGTTTTTATTTTTAGTAAATCATTTTATTCAATCAACGGCTTGAAATGCAGGCATGCTAACATAGTCAGTACTTCGTCGTAACAGAAAGTTGCTATAAGCTACCTTCGTATTATTAGGTACAGTAGGTACTAGTGGAAGTTCGCGGCTTTGCTCGCGTACCTACCTACTACGTTCATACCAAAAATCATGATGATCCGTTTTTGCGTCATGAGCATTTACTACAGGCAAACAGAGACACAGATAAACAAACCAAAATGCTATTGTTGAACGTCTTGTTCAGTTATCAATTCTTTAGTAACAAGGCAAAGATTTGTTTACTTTTTAAGTCTTTTTTTACGAATGAACAAAAACCTTTCTTGTACACAGCATTCTCGTATATTCAGAATGTAATGCGATAATCATTTTTCACAATTTTCCGCTGCAATAAGCTTAGTACCTACATAAATAGTCTACAGTGGCGGCGAACAAAGGATTCTCATAAATTATCTTCACAGACGTGTGATGGATGTTATGCACAGATTTGCGTACTACACACCTTTCTTGACGCCATGGAATTTTATGTATTACTAGTGGATGTCCCCGGCTTCGCTCGCATTATTATGAGATAAAAAGTAGTCTATGACACTTCTAAGACCTAATACTACCTACCAAAAATCATGAAGATTCGTTCAGCAGGTTTTGCGTGATGAGAGTTTTAATAAACAGACAAACACATAAACAGATAAACAGATATAAACAAAAATTACTTCCGAAACGTGTTCTGTTGTGAATTTAAAGTATATCCGAACATGTTATCTCATATCTTCTATTTTCAGATTTATGTTCTTCTTCAGCTTTATTATTATGTATATGGATACTAATTTTTACACGAAAGAACTACATTTTTATTATACCTAAGGGCTATGAAACGCTTGCGTCCATCTTGGATCTAATTTATGTCCATAATGAATAATTAATTTCTAAGAAATAAGTGTTATTGTACCTGTAAGATGCTAAGCTAGTGTTATTATGTTTAAGAGACAAAGCATACAAATAGGAAAAAATATGTTTGTACATAATGTAAAAGGGTACCTATGTAATTCTTAGTAATTTTGTGATTATTTCTATGAAAATATGAACACTAAGATATTTAGTGGAAATTTGTGGTTTGGTGTATGCACGAATGTTCAATGTGTTTTTTTTATCTACACTTAACATTTCTATAAACCTCTCTTAGCTGTATGCTGTAATAATTATATTGCTTTCGCTCAATATGCACTAACTTAATAAGGTGCTAATTTATTTTATCTAATTTATAGGTAACAAACTAAACACGTGTTGTGAAAACACATCAAAGGCATTTTATAGAGAAAGGTCGTTAATTTTGAAGACAAAACGTCTATTGGTGATAACTTTTATAATACTAAAGATCTATTTTTCTATCTTACTGAGTGAAAACAAAACGCTTATAATGTAAGTTATTTGAGCTTCAAATAAACGTGCCTTTATTAATGTTTACAGATTTATAAAGATAACTTACTTAACCAGTAACTTACCTATTTCTTGAAATAACGCAAATGAAATGCAAAGCTGAAGCATACTTTACTGAATCCAAAACATTTTAAATTAAAATGTTGCTACTTATGACGTAATCAGAGTATTCAAATGAAATATACAATTCTAATAAAAAATATCAGGGGTTGTATTCAGATTAAGTATCTAAAATTTGATAATTTTACGTTACTTTTACTTTTCGTGTAGCTGCTGTGGCTTTTTAATTAGTTATAATATAAGGTTTTGGATGGGTAACCGAAAAGTGGCATTCCATGTTTGGGCGCTTCCGTGGATCGGATGACCGTTAAGTTGTAGGTCCCGGCTGTTTGTCTAGTACGGCACTCGTAAAGCTATGTCAGAGGCCTTTAGGGCGGCTTGATAAACTCTCGACTCCAACGTTGGCCACTCATATTCGATGAGAAGAAGAACAAGGTCACAAAACAGTATATATTAGGTACTTGATAAACAGTTTTAGAATGACTCAACAGGTGTAGTATGAAAATAAACCTTACTATTCTACGTCGAATGTTTTTTTCGAGAAAAATTTTTTTTTTAATCGCAATTTTTTGTAAGAACCACAAACGTAGTACTTAAATCTATTTTCTATCTTTTACGAAGTTAAAAAATACAGTAAACAAACAGTATTCTTTAACTATGTCAATAACAATGATAAAATAATCAATCAATCAAATTACTCGTGAGAAATCCTTTTAATGTGTAGTTATTTTAAGTTGCAAATAACGCGTCAATAAACTTGGTTTTATGATGGGCTTAACAAACAACAACAATCCTATTTTGCAGTTACGTAGTGACAAACACTATAAAAATAATTAATGGAAAACAAACTGTTTCCTATACGAAAGCATAAACTGTTTCGTATCCCCCTTAGACAAGAGCCGTATTTTAGTGAGCGTACTGGCAATCGCCTAAGGAATAGAAATACCAATGTATGGGAATGATGTAGCATGTCAATCATCGCGATATCAATCCCATACATTGCTCTTTCTATTCCTTAGGCGAGCGCCAGTACGCTCAATAAAATACGGCTCTTGTCTAAGGGGCAGAATTGAATTGGTGCATTTACTATATGACTTGTCTATGCCCGACGAGATTGTACCTACTCCTTTGTTGTGATCAAAGCGGAGATTCAAGCTTAATATTACTGGTAAATAAAATAATACGAATATAATGGGAACATAAATAGGTTTATTAACTAAAAAATCATGCAGTTTCCGCCCACTGAGGCCAGGTTTCGACCTCCTTTTGCAGCGCATCGCCCGGACTCAATGTCGCTGTGACTTGTCTATGCCCGACGAGATTGTACCCCTCCGAGAGATGTTTGTTGATCACTCCGCAGGCGATTAGCTCCTTGGCCGCTGTCAGTGCGGCGTTGTTCGGGAGGTGGGCTGCAAATAAAATTGGTTTCGTCTGTTTTATTGTAGTACTGAGTAAGTAAATACTGGTAGGGATAAGTTAATGGGAATTTAAGAAAATATAGTACATAATACATATGCAGGCAGAATATATTGGATTCGTTTGCAAAATTTTGTAGGTACTTACAAGGTTTTTACTGGAAAAATACTACTGTTTTTAATTCAGCCCACTTGAGAATTTAACCTACTTTTTGTGTTAATTAATGCTTCCTTCAGAATAACCATAATACAATATTTAATTATAACTCAAAGTAACGTAGGGTTGAAATTGTATCTACTGAAGAATAACACATGATTATTTGAGATAGAATAATACGTATGTGGAATATTATAGAGAAGGCCTGATTTAACGCGGTATTTTTGCAGACTAAAATCTGCCGACACCCAAAAAATAATATAAAAGAGTAAATATACGTCTCCACTTCTCTAATTCTTTATGCCTGTAAGCTCTGAAATTCTCTTTTGAAAAGATCTGAATCTCAAACACGCACTCGAACTTCTTAGAATTCACTCGTATTATGATACTTTCCATCGCTTATTTCTTTGTTAGAATTTAGACTATCAACACAAATAAAGATTGTGTGAATAAAGAACTGTTTAAGTAAATATAAATAAAAGTCGTGATTACGACGTGACGACATATTCTGATGAAAAAACCATGCGCTATTTGAAAGCTAAGAAAGTTGCCAAAAATTGGAGAACACAAAATATTATGTATTTTCCTTTAGATACAAATAAAATTAAAAGTAAAATCAAAACCCGTAACCCAATCAAAATATAATGTTACTATCTTCAGATAATGACTTTCAGATTGTGACACGGACACTGCTTGTGCCAACGTATTGCGTTTTTTACATAAGCGAATAGCATATAATTAAATACATACCACACCTTTGACCATAATTATTGTTATTGTATGTGTTTTTGTAATTAATCTTCACGCAAGATCTGCAGATTAATGATGACTCGCAAATTTATTTATTACCTACCGGTTCGAACGTAACAAAGTAAGAAGAAAAAGTGTAGCAGGTTAAAAAGAGTACTGGTTCAAACCTTTTAAATTTAAACCCGCAGTTGAGGGTCTGATATTTGTGTTTGCTATGTAACTAATTATGCGTTGGCGTGAATTATATTATTTTATCCATCTTTGCAAAAATAATAAAACGAGCTAACCATAGATATGATGGTCTAGCCTATTATAATTTTGTTTCAATGAAGCTACGCTATATGTAAATTCACCACTAATGAAACGCGTAGTCAGCAAATTGTTGTACTCGTTTATAAATCGGTAAATCTAATGGGTTATATATTTTTTTTAATATAAAAATGACGAAATAAGGTAGCTCCATATTTACTGTTACAAATCGGATGAAATCTATACTAATATTATAAAGCTGAAGAGTTTGTTTGGTTGTTTGTATGTTTGTTTGTTTGAACGCGCTAATCTCAGGAACTACTAGTGCGAATTGAATTTTTTTTTGTGTTGGATAGACCATTTATTGAGGAAGGCTTTAAGCTATATAACATCACGTTGCAACTAATAGGAGCGAAGAAACAATAGAAAATATGGAAAAAAACGGAGAAAATTATTCATCTTTGAGGGCTTCCGTTGCATGCGCTGCGAAAACGGTTCAAGATATCAAAAAAATGTGTATGAAAGAATTATTTCTCTTGAAATAATCTAACAAAATGTCCACAACAGTATATATGGCTATGTTTTAAGGTTAACTCTCTAGAACCGTTTTTATGGTAATAACTATTCCACGCGGACGAAGTCGCGCGCATCAGCTAGTTATTTCATAAACCTAAGGAAGGTGTTCTGTTTTGATTCAACTCTTCTCTCTTTGATTCGTATTTCCTCATGACTGAGGGTCGTGACTCCCCCGCAGAATTAATTCGTTAGGGGAGTTTTCTTGGGCAGATACATCGTGGTGGGCGCCCAGGTCCTTCCACGGAAGACGCATGTCCTCGGATATTGTGGTCCTCAAACATGTCGGTTTCCTCACGATGTTTTCCTTCACCGCTAAGCGAGTGCAAATCTACACATAACTTGAAAAATACAAGTCATTGGTGTAGGGCGGATTCGAACCAGGGTACGTCTGGATGAAAAGCAGACACTGGAACCGCTGAGCCACACTCGCTTATTCAACTCTTATGTAACTCCAAAATATTTTTTTTATTCGTTTAAGATCTCTTACAAGATTAGTGCATTTTCCGTATGCTTTCTCTTTCTTTCTCTCGCATAAAGACAGGATGCGTCCAAGCCTCATCACAATAAAAAAATAACTATTAATTATAATCATATCCTGATACCTTCATGCGGATGCATTTAGATTTAGAAGATTGGAAAGGAACCGCGAGCTCCAAGTTATTACGTAATGTTTATTTATTAATAAAAGCCAAATAAAAAAACAATTATCCATGGACATACATGTATAGGTATATCTTCTGTGGAAGGACCTGGGCACCCACCACGATGTAGCTGCCTAAGAGAACTCCCTTGGTGAATTAATTCTGTGAGCGAATCACGACCCTCAGTCATGAGGAAATACGACTAAAGAGGGAGTGGATGAGCAACAGAGACTGAGAAGACAAATTGAAAGTTTTCATTGTTTTAAACTTATGGTAGCCCCTATTTATTGATACTTGTTCGATTTATACTCACATGTAAACTCCCCAACAAAGGCGATGCCAACGGACCTGTTATTGTATCCCTTTGTATGGGCCCCAATGAGGTTCCATCCTGCCCCTTCATAAACTTTCCCATTGCCGCAAATAAGGAAGCTGAAAAGATTTAAAATTTGTTAAAATAACGTAAAATTTTAGCATAACGATCGGGCAATTTAAGCAACATTTTGCGGAATAAATTTGTCTGCGCTTTTATCTTTCTTGTAAATCGCCTTATCTTGTCGCGCTGAATGCAATTTTTCTTATTTAACACGTTTTTTCACCTTCTGCATGTACCTACTCTTTAAGTAGCTTATTTCATTTAGGTACTTAATATGTGTAAGCTGCTGCTTAATTATTAGTGGTGTTATCTTGATTATAATTATAGCTAAGCGTCGTGGGTAAATATTGTGAAGTGCGTAATTTTTATGCATTAAATCTTTTAAGATAGAAGCTTTCTAAAGCTAAAGTTCACCTGACTAAAGAGAGGTCCAATTGCAACTAAAGTCAAGAGTAAAGTCATCTCCAAAGTCTTGAAGATAATGAAGCCATTGTAAATACTGAAACTAAAATACAGATTACGATATTTCAATATAATTCACTCAATGAATGTAAATCGTGTTCGAAATAGTGCTTACTTTTGATAAAATAGCTGACACATACACAATTTGAATACGACTTTTCTTGAAACTTTATAAACATACAATATTATATTTGCAACGTACGTTTATTTACTTTCCAAATATGTATACGAGGATATTGTATCGGTTTGCAAAAAAAAATAGTAACCAGTAAGATATACTTTCTATTGAGTATAAGAAAATCATAGGATCAAAATGTAGATGCAGATGATAGTAAAGTAATAGTCTGAATTTAAAAAAAAATATCCCAATAAAATGTTGAATGACATCACTAGAGACACGAACGCTGGCTGGTTCCTTGCGCAAAGGATTTCTATAGCAATCCAGCGTGGGAATGCAGCCAGCGTTCTTGGCTCCATACCACATGACGTGGATGTTTTAAATTTAGTTTAAATGTAAATACTCTTTTTTAGTTTTATTAGTGTATACATATATTGTTTATTATTATTGAATAAATCCCAATAATGCTTTTATTTTAAAAATACTTACGATGCTGTAACGTCATCGAATCCTTTCGATCTTTGGTACTTTCTAATCGCGTTTAGAACTTTCTTACAATCTCCATCTGTTGTAGCCTCGGGTGTAACCGTGTATTGTATGATTACTGTATTCACCGGGTTCGGAAGGTTTTCCTTTCGTAGAGAGGATTCACCAGCCCATTGGGCCATAGGAACTATATCGCAGCCAGGATCTGAAATATTAAAAAAACTACTGATGGCTTTCTTCGCATTATTTTTTAATTGTATACATTTGATGCTTTCTAGCACTTTTCTATACTTCCTACCTCTAAACCAGAAATCATGATAAACTGTTATTTTTTAATGTTAACACAAAAACAGACAAAAATATGATATATAAAGCGAAAAATATCCTAAAAGGAAACAAAAAATCTGAATACTGAAATATAGGTAACTATAGGAAGATATATATATATATATATTTAAATCTACTATTATACATTTTATTAGCTAAATGCGCTATCCTAAGGCTGCTCACAGGTTTTGTTCCCTTTATCTTTGAAATTCAAAAAAGTTTCAAGAAGCCTTTATGCTCGTATGTCCGTGTTCCAACTATAAAAAATATTCCAACATTCTGCTCTGATATTAAATACCTCGCCACTAACGCTGGATAAAGTTTTTAATACCTTACCTGGAATTTGAAATCTGTATAAGACGGGTCTCTAAAGAATAATCAGATATTAACTGATATGAGAATTTCTTTAAAATTTCAAAGAATCTCTATAGATAGGATAGTTTAGAATAACAGTCGAATTTCAAAGGTAGTCTGGTTTTGGCCTCAGGATACGTATGTATATCTAAAATTGAACAGATGTCAGCACTGTATATCTCTTCGACTTCGAGACTTCGTCTCTAGTGTTGTTTAAATTGTATTCTAAGCAGACATATTTTTGTAATACTTGGATTAAAATCGTTTAAGATAGTTCAAAAAATGGTCCAAATAAAATATGACAAGTTATAAACCTATAACTGAGTTATCTTTTCATTTTCATGAACTTATTCTATAACAATTGTAACAAAATTTTGTTTTATGGCCTCGAAATTTTTGGAACAAGTAATCACTCGTCTAATTTTATACACGTAGATGGTGAGAAAAAACATACCAAAGATAAGGCAAGTTGTAGTCAAGCGTAAGCCTATATCACGTAAAAAAAATACTCAATAGCTTCTACAACAAAACAACCTGTTGATGATGATGGAAACTCAGTTTTCCGAAACTTTTCGAGCTAATTTTGACAAATTTATTGACGTATGTGCTAGCCGGTTATTACAACTAAATTTAATTATGCTTTAACTATAATACAGTGAATAAAAAAGTCAAGTGCAGATTAATGGTGAGGGCATATTTTAGTTATACGAAACCCTGTAAATTAATTGCAAAATGCCATGTTATATCTATTGCACGCTACTTTTGACTAACATTTCTCATTAGTCAGAAAGTCGCGTAACTACTAACTTGGTTATATGTTCGTCAATTTTGAACTCTGGCTAGGTAACTAGGTAAATCTGCTTCAACTGGTAACATGTTCACAAAACGTATTATGAAAGTTCTAGAACTTTGAAACGACTACATAAACAAAACTTGTCGATTTTGCCTTTCAAGCCTAACAAGTGAACACATTTTAATAATTAGCCTACTTTATACATATGTTGCAGACAAATACGTAATTATTTACTAAGCAAAAATATTATTAAATGGAAATTGGACAGAGCTTTTGTCCAACATTTTTAATTTCAATCATGAAAACACAGGAAGAACCCTGGATACTGCAACGCAGGGAATCCTAAAGCAGTATACAGGACCCCAATTTGAAGTTGAATTTAAATAATTTGGATTCTTTTATATAATGTGAAAATGACATCATGTTTTAGAGCAAATAAATGATTTTTACCTTTTTTTTTTATTAAAATAAAAACTAATGAATAATTCAGGACATTTCAAACAGCGCCATCTAGCTCCATACTAAGCTTACGCTACATTAGGACTATTATACAAGTTAGCGAATATAAACAATTGCTTGTTTGTTTTATTCTTATCTTGTCCAAGACTCAGTGCTGCAAACAATGCCATAAAAACAGCAAAAACTGTATATTTCATTTTAAACTTTTTATTACAATTCACTTTGCCAACAAGTTGAAACGATCACAAGTAAGGAATAACTGTAATCCCTTCAAGTAATTCTCAAGACTTATATAATATAAAAGGTACTCGATAGATTAACGGGGAATAACAATAACCTAGTTAAACTCCTTGGTTATTGCTAATTTTCCTTTGTTAATCCTATATTTGTGATGATATGAATTTACGTAATAATATTATACATGTCTGTTGTAGTTAAATTACAATAATTGTGGTAATACGTATCATTATATTTTGTTCAGGACTAGGGGATTTTACCAAACAAGAAATATATATGTTCAAACAACAAAAAAGTATATATGTATTACATCCGTTGCCTACCAATGATACAAGCGTTAGCTTAGTATGGGGCTAGATGGCGCCGTGTGATATTTCCTGATATATTTATTAATTTATTTTATTTATTAATTTTCATTGTAGTGATAATTGTACGATACTTACACAAAGCATAATTCAGTTTATGTAGTATGTGCCTATAAGTTTATGTTGTATGTATATAATTATAAGTAGGATTAATAAAGCATCCCCAGACTCCCATATTCCCTATCTGTGTATAGTTAAGATCGTCAATTTATTAAACACATGCATAGGACAAACAAAAGTAAGAAAGATGAAGGATGAAAGGAAAAATAGTATGAAGCGCGAAAGTGCGAGAAGCATAAAAGTGAGAAGTAGAATGAATGAGTCAGAAAATAAGGCCCCTGATATTGTCCGGGATCAGTACAATAAAATTAAAAAAAAAAAAAAAAGATACTTACACAAATATTGTATTTAATTGATTTTACGTATATCTTTCCCACAAACCAATTTTAAGAAATCGCTCAGTCATTTTTTTTTTTGCAACCATCATTTGAAAATAATATGAACATATATTACATATTATCTACATGTATTTTGTTTCACATGTACCTACCCGTTTAGTTGACAGTACCTTGTGTAGTTGGGCGTTCCCTCAGGGACCCGGGCCCTATACTTGGTGTTACCATAGTCACTTTATCAATGATACGAGGCCCTTAGGCAAAAGGGCCTCACCACGTGTGGGGCCAAAATTGGTGCAACCTAAATTATTTAGGTTGCACTCCCGAGAATACCTCATAATAAATTTATTTACCTAGATCATTTGTTTACCTAGCTAAGCAAAGAAAATTTATGCAATGACAATTTTATTCTAAAACTAGTGAACGTCTGCGGCTTTTCTCGCAATATTTCGACATAAAAAGCCTATGAGTACATATAGACAAATATCATGGTGATCCGTTTAGCCGTCTTTGCGTGATGTGCTTTAAAATAAACAGTCAAAATCCTAACTGCTGAAACGTGTTCTATTATCGATCTAAAGTATACCAAACTTTTTTTTTCTAATATCTTTTATGTACAGTCTTTTGACCCTCTTTAGCTGTATAAGTAGGTAGATATACTTAGATTTGATTTGTTCATTTTCAGAGCGCAACATTAGTTATCATCTGACTCACTAGATATCTATAAATATTCACATAAAATACTAGTAGTGCATAATAATCATATTACATTAGATAGTAGTATGCGGGAAAAGCGCACAATTTCCAAATTAAGCCGATGCTGGCGACAAAGTTGTGTATGCTGGTCGGAATTGAGAGCAAAGTTGAACTCCTGTCAGGCTCAGCTCTATCAAGGCAAACAGGGCAAAGTTTCAACAGTTCGAACACCTAAATATAGTTCTGACAGTGTGCTCGTGGGTTTTAGTTCCGCTTCAATACAGATGATACTGTGTTTCTACTATTTTAAATCCTCTAAAAAAAGGTTTAATTTTATCTAAACTTAAACCTTTTCACTCTTTTCTTCATTGTTTAGTTCTTATACACCCCATTCCTATTCTATTCGTACAAAGTAATCTTTATGTTTCTGCATATAATATGATACATACCTACACTTTTTTGGCAATTATGCTCGTTTTTCGTATGAGCTAAGAGACTAATATTATAAATTTTTTTAAGTTTATATAAATAAACTGTTTCCATAAAATACACTTACAGTTACATAGCTTTTCAATCTAATACACAGAAAGAATTAAATAAATAAAAAGGTTCCAATGTTCCGGAAACCCTTTTCAAGTTGTCAATAGTATGAATAGCCTACAACATCCTTAAATCATTCCTTGATTCATTGCATTGCATTGTTGATGGTTTATTCTGATCAAAAATGGATGAATATCCTAAAAATAACACAAAATTCGTAGTCGTATTTTGTAAAAAAAAGATGTTTATATAGGTATTGATTTGCCAACTAAAGTAAAACTGATAATAAAGTAAATATAGTTTGTTGCGACAAAATCTTTTTTTTTAAAGTCTCTCTTCTTAGTCGTATCCCTCACTGCTGAGGATCGTGACTCCTTCTGATTTTGTGTACTAGTTGTCGCCATTTGTTGCATTCTGATGCTTGGTGCATTGCAACATTTATAGGTATCTCCAGCTCTTTTGTTACTTGGTCAGACCACTGTATTGGACTCCGGCCTCTCGGTCTTTTTCCTTCTACTTTCCCAGTCATTATTAGGCGCTCCAGATTATCGGCTATTATCGGATTATTTTTTTAAAGTAAATATTGAAAATATTTTCTTGCAACAAACCAACATTTGCCATTGAAATAGTTAATTATATAGTAATCAAGGTTTGTTCTGAACTGTCCATTGTCAGGTTCAACAACCGTAGTGTTCATTGCTACAGCAATTCTAGAGGCCTAGGTCATGTTAATTTTATACCTAGACTTGTAGGTTATTTTATTTGGTGGCATCTAATTTTTTTTTAGTAAATAAAATCCAGCTTTACTTGTTTAAGTGCAAAGCATATAAAAAAAACTAAAAATACTATCCTTGCCTGAACATACAAGATACGTCAGTTAATACTTTACCCAGATGAAATTTGCTATCCGAAAAAGTATGTTTCTGAAAGCTGAATGATCGAAAAAACAAATTGAATGTTTTTGACCAAATTATGGGTCAAAAAACAACTTTTTATGTAGCGCAGTTGAAATGGTTTGTAATAATGTAAGTTGACAGTGTTTTGCGTTCGTAGAACTCTGCCTGCCCTCAGCAGATGTTTCCAGACAAAATGGTTAGGTATAATAATTAAAATTGAATAGCTAAATATAAAAACATATTATGCTCACCTTAGGTCACTATGTTTAACTTTGCAGACAATATTTTACGTCAGCTACCTATTATGTGAAATATGATGAATTTATAAATAGAATTATTTGGCAGTAAATTTTCTTATCTGCGTTGGAGATTGTACAAAAACAAATAATATTATTGTTAATAACCGGTTTTAGTACATACATATTCGTTTGATCAAAAAACAAAATATTTATCATACATTGGATATTATTCAAATTGACATCTGAAAAGTTTAAATTCTATGTCCTCTGAAGAATGGCTAGGCATTGCCTATTGATTAAATTATGTCCAAGCCTTACATTTGTACTTATTAAAAATTTCTACTATAATAGAGTTTCAGACTAATAAAGAAGTTGTTACTCATTCATTAAAACCGGTATTATTCAGTACGTGCGTTAAAGGAAATCCTGAAACTGGGAAATAACCGACAAAGAATCCAAATGACAGATTACAACGTTTACTAAACGTTTTGTTTATGCAATGTAAATGGTCAATTTTATTAATTAGGTAAATTAATAATTTTTGTTTTACACATTTTATGCGTACGTTCTTTTTCGTATATATTATGTTTAATGACGTCATGATAGTTTGATTTATTATGAAAACCAGTTATAAAATCGTAAATTGTTGTTACATGACGCTTACTAATTAGTTTATGGGGAAAGTTAAGATTCTGCCAAGGAAGTGTTAGAGTTCGGTAATTTACGTAAGACTCACGTTTATTAATCATCATAACTAATAGACCTCTCATTAAAGTAAAAATCTATCATATTATTATATCCCCAAATATCATAAATGCCAAAGTTTGTGAGCGTGTTCCTAGTATTTTTGATGTTTGGTCTTTTTGCCTGATGCTAAGCAATAATAATTATCTCAGATGGAGCGTGTGTTGCTCGGCGGTTCCATTGTCTGCTTTTCATCCAGACGCACCCTAGTTCGCATCCGGCGCTATACCAATGATTTGTATTATTAAGTTATGTGTGGTTATGCACTCGCTTAGTGGTGAAGGAAAACATCGTGAGGAAACTGAAATGTTTGAGGACCACAATATCCGAGGACATATTGTGTCTTCCGTGGAAGGACCTGGGCGCCCACCACGATGTATCTGCACAAGAGAACTCCCCTAACGAATTAATTCTGCAGGGGAGTCACGACCCTCAATCATGAGGAAATAAGACTCACAAAGAGAGGATGGAGCGTATTCTTTAACAATTTTATATGGTATGTTACATGTATATTTTGGATGAATTAATATAAAGATATTGAGCAGCTAATTTCTCCACGAACGTACCAGACCCCAGTATTCCACATTTGCACCTGCAAGTAAACAACGAAACAAATAATTTATAGAGATTAGCTAGCTAGGAGTCTATAGTTTTGTTAGACCATGAAAGTTATAAACTAAATTGTATGCTAAATTATTACGTTTATTTAATAAAACAGGTATATATTTATAGGTGAAGTTCCACTTTAGTGCGAAATTAGTACAAAATATATATAAGATGTGTCATATGTGTTTACCATACATTAACACATCAGAAGGCCAATAGCCCTTCTAAATAACTAAAGAAACAAATTATAATATTAAATAAAATTAAAATATTAAAAAAAGTACTAAGTGCTCTGACTTCAATGGTGAAAGGTACTACGATATACAATTAATCCAAACTTCTTACTTATTTGCTATGGAATGTTTTGATTGATTTGGATTTCCTTTTATAATGTAACGGTATTACCCGCCTTATTTCTGAAAAATAAAACTGCGTACATCAGTACGCAGTAGCAGTATTGCAGTAGCGCAATTATTAATTTAAGGTTTTTACTACTAAAATCAACCAGATCTGATCAAAAAGAAGTGACCAACATAATGTACCTATTACCCACAATATTATATTATTTTTGGCCGATACTATTAGGAAAAAGTGGTTAAAATCAGTTCTCAAGCTCTTTGTTCTTTGATTTGGACGAACAAACAAAACATCGCAAACTTACAATCTTTCCTGACTAGGTATATACTTAATAGAGAAGATGATAAAAAATAAAAAATTACACATCGTTATATGGACAACAAGACTTAAAATATTTGATACTTAATCATCATCATCATCAGCCTAATGGGACTCACTGCATAGGCCTCCGCCCTCTTACGCCAATACTCCCACCCTGTCTTGCGCTGTTCTTGCCCAGATGTTTCCTTCTAACTTTCTAATATCATCCAGCCACCGTTGCACAGGTCTTCCTACACTTCGCTTACCTAGCCGTGGGTACCATTCAGTAATACTCAATACTAAGAACCAAATGTATAAGTACTAACGATTTTTTGTCGTCTGACGTCCTACCTTCTAGAAGTTACTGTTAATCCCTGACTGACCTTGGTTAAGCCGAAACAGATCAAATTTGATGATAATTATTGTTTTAAGTAAGTACTTTTTTCTCGAAGTATCAATCTTTTTTGTCGTATTCTAATAACATGTTTCCCTATCTATCAATCTACATAGATTAAGCCTACAAGAGATGGTGTAATTGCTTAGGTACATGTGCTTTTGAAAGTCATCGTGATACGAAGCTTTTTCTTGTAGGTAGCAAAATGTTAACTACCTTTGCATAATTATTTTATTTTGACAACGGTTACGGCCATATAAATATATGGTAGTAACCAGCAGTCTTAACCAGCTATGAAAGTGCATAGACAGAGATAATACCAGTTACATTGATAAAATATTATTTAATGTACTAAAATATTATCAACATTTAACCAAAAATAAATGCGTAAATTGAAACAAAACTGTTTCCGAACTCATTTGTGATACGCACGCTACATCGCCTGATAATGCAACAAATTATACGAAACAAATATTATGATCATTTAAGGTACAATAGAGATACCACGAGTTTTTGGCTTACAGTTTGTTTTCGGCTTCTTTAGTTACTTTACCAATGTATGATACTTAGCTGGTATAGCATTCTATTCAATCAAATAAAGAATACTACGTCGTGCAAATGTCATGGTTTAAAATCAAATTTTAAAACAGTATCCTTCCACATATTGTGTGATCTGCAACTTTCTAATATTTCACGTTACACTCAGCGAGTTATTCGTTAATGTAGTAAACTATATTGCATTTCCATTAGATCATTTTGATGCTTTGATACCAGCCAAACACGTAGCCGTATTTTCGATTTCTGCCTAATGACTTGTGGTAGCATCTCTAACAACGATAAACTACGCATCAAGGTATGATGCCCAAAGTAAATAAGCATTGAATAAGTATACAAAAATACGTATGAAAAACAATTGAGTTATTTACAATTTAAATTTTGACAATGGTCATACCAACGAATAAACAATTTAATTATAAATTAAAATCATTTACCGCTATTGAAATAATCATTGCATTATATTTTAACATTTTCAGAAATAATAATTTGTATCGATACTTGTATACCTGCTGCAATGAAGTTCATATCATTAAACAGAAAATAGTAAGAAACAAGTATATTTAGTTTTATTATTTATTATCACGTATCGAGAAACCGTGAGAAAACGCAACAACAAACTTGTAGTTAGGTACCAACGATGCGAGTCCAAATTCGTACTCCAGCAAGTTTACAAGAAAAAATATGTGGTTAAAATTTTTGCCATTCTTTTGAACTGATACTTCGGTAGGTACATTTTGTTATGTAACAATTATAAATCCACTTAAGTTTTTTTTCAGTTTTTTACTCGAGTTTTTACCACCGTTAAGCACCTGAGACTAAATAATAATTGCATCCGCTTGATATCTAGTTTATGTGCGTCAAACCAAAACAAGCTAGCCTAAAATATTAGGCCTAGTTTTTTTTTTAATACATTTAAAAAAAACTTGGCCTTACATGTTAGGCTATCTTACTATCTGGATTTTCGTTTCTAACTTGGATAAATAGCTGCATTTTTTGCCATTCTTACAGATTTACATTAGCAGTAAAAATAATTTAAACAAAGTAAAGTCTTTCACCAAAAGATGAATGACAACTCATTTCAAATCAAATAAACAATCTATCTATAATGATGTCTCAGATATTTTTTTATGAAGTGTATTATGTAGTGGTAGGTCTTATATTTACCTGAATGTTTGATTTTCAAACATGATTTTATATTCTACGAAACAAGGAATCATTGTATATTTTTATAAATAAAATAAATAAAAATAAAAAAAGCCTTTATTTCTATCACATTGTTTCACACTACTTATTTCTATTATTTAAAATTAATATGACCATTATGTTAATACACCCTTAACCAATTTAACCATAGTATATTTGAATTTTGTATGTGACAGGTGATAACAAAGAATATTTTCTGTTTGCAAGATTTCTTTTAAAACTAATACACTTCCAATTTCTTAGAACCATTTATGTTTTAATAGTTATACAAATTTATATCACAAAATCATCACAACACATATACCTAACTGCAGTCTATACGTCATGTATTATTCATTAATAAGAACTAATTTCAGTTGTATTTTACAATTTTATCTAGTCTGCTAAACAACTTATGATACAGTTCTATTTTGTATATTTTTATACATAAGCTATATTTGTAAGTAAGTTAATAAAAAACCGTAAATCGTGTGAAACCATGACAAGCTATCGAAATCACCTATTCCACTAAACGATGAATACTGGAAACTATATAGTTTAAATATGCATACAAGTTCCGCTTCAAAAACCACAAGAGTAAAAGTGGAGCGTCATAAAAACACACCCAAGATGGTATCATTTTCTAGCGAACGAGCGTAATGTTCATTTAGAAATCAAAACAAAAAAACCGCGTTGTGACGTCTGAAGATCGTCTGACCATTAATCCTGCGGTTGACCCGTCTCGACGTCGGCGATGCGCACGCGTCATTCGATCCGTATAATAACTAGTCGAACGACGTTTCACGCTCATACGCAACCACGCTCTCGCAGCGAACGGACGTGCTAGTGATTGTGAAATTGGATTTACAAACCTTCATCATGTTTACCAACCCTTTCGAGAGGAAGCACTCTTCCTTGAGGCAGACCCTCGACAGGATCATCAAAGTGGGAGAAACCAGGCTGAGCTTCAGGAAGAAGCAGGGCCTCTCCGGCTCTAAAAGTGGAGGCAGCATTTCCTCCGTCAACTCCAGTTCGTCGACTTCGGGCTTCCAAGTCAAGTTCAATGAGAAGAGATGAAGAGATCAGGGACTTTTGTGGCAACAGTGATTTTTTTGGGAGATTCACTCATTAAACAGGTTGGTACTTTTGTTTGTAACTTTGCTTATTCCCATCAGAATTACAAAATGCTTCTTTGAATTTAAATTAAGAAATTATTATTTCTGTAAAATTTGATTAAATTAGTTTACAATTACTAAAACTGTGTCGTTAAATATCCACCAAAAAAGTCATCACGCTGGTTTAAAACTAAGGGCATCAAATCTTCAATATAATTGTTAATTCAAATTATTTTTAATGCTTAATTCATTGTCGTAAATATTTTATAATTCCATCACAGGCTTTAGGTATTATCCGTCCTAAAACTTTGCAGTTAAATGAGTTTTCCTAGTATCCATAACTGAAGCAGAAGGCTTAAGCTTTAAAGCTAAATAGCTTAATAACTGTCCTCAAAGACGTTCGTTAAAAGTTTCATTTCTTTGCCCACAGATTGAGAGAATGGTGGCTTAGTACTACATCTCTAGCAACAAGATCGTTGAAAGGCCGCGGTGAAGATCGACTTGAGAAGCTAAAGCAGCTTCGTTAGAAGAAATTTATTGGATTAGGAACAAATCCAGTGAAGTCCAAGAACGCAATTTGATTTATGCTGTCCTGTTTTCATCTCTTTATTAATTAATGTTACTTTAAAAATGTGTTAACAATGACTTTAACTCAAGCAAAACATTATTCAGTTGGCACAAAATACCAGTTCTTGTCCCTACATAATGTTAAGACGTAAAATAATCGTATCAGCTACATCTGTGGTAAAATTGAAAATAAATTGAATGATTGGAATATAACTTTGATTAGTTTCATTTTATTACCCCTATCTGATATTGCGATTACTTTCTTAGTAAGAAGGCAAATTGGCAATTAAGAAGCTGCACAAAATATTTTTTACTAAGATTTTATAGAAAGTAGTTCTGTAGGCTAATAAAATAATTAATTTCAATAACCTTAATAAACAAGATTTAATATCAAACAACTGAGTGAGGTTAGAACAGCTTATCAATTTTAATAGGACATAGATAATAATAAAAGGAGATACCAAATTTAGGCCAAGAGTAAAGATAAAGTAAAACATAAATTAATACTGATAAAGTATCCTTATTTTATAAAATTGTAAGTGAGGACTTACTAATTAACTTGTATACATCAATATATCACAAAAAATACCTTTTATTTGTTTTGCGGCCTGATACATAACAGAAAAATTCAAAACCGCAATATTAACTTGCGATTGAGTTCAGTTTTTTTTAATACAGTTAAATCTTTTATCTGATTTCAATATATCAACTACAAGGTAATTAATTATTAATCTTATACTTACAACAAGGTGTGCTAGCGCTCAATTAATATAAAATTATGCTTATTATAACAAAAACTCTCGTAACACGACTTTTAAACTCAAGAGAAACGAAAATTCTTTTGACCGGGCCGATGAACTTTTTGTACGAAATAGTTGTTTTTTTTCTTAAATGTGTAAAGTAAAAGTAAAAGTAAAAAAGCCATTTATTCAGCTATTTTAAATTCATTTTACATTCTTGCACTCGGATATATAAATTTACACATTTTGGGTTTTTTTATAAGTACTAGATTTATTTGATGTTATTATTGTTTTAAATGTCGTGTTGTTGTGCGATTTCTCTTGTCCTTTTTAGTTATGGTGTCATAGCTGTCGCCTCGTTGGCGTAGGCCTCCCCCAGTTTCATCCATGTTTTGCGGTTCCTTGCTAACCTCGTCCATTCTATTCCATGTCTCTGGTAGAATATGTCTTCCCACCTTCTATGTGGTCGTCCTCTTTTCCGCTTGTCCGATCTTGGTATCCATTCCACTACCTTCCTTGTCCAACGGTCATGGTTCATCCTATATACATGGCCAGCCCAGTTCCATTTCAGATTTCTAATTGTTTTGATTATGTCTCTTAGTTTGGTTTTCTTCCTGATGCATTTGTTCGGGAGTTTGTCAGATAGTTTTATGCCTAGCATACTCCTCTCCATCTTTGTCTGGCATACCCTGAGCTTGTTTTCGTCTTCTTTTCTCAGAGCCCAAGTCTGGCATCCGTATATGAGGCTCGGTAGTATTGCAACTTCATACAGTCTTCTCTTTATGCTTAAATGTATTGTTTTGTTTTTCATAATTTCCTTGAAGCTCCAGTATTTTTTCTTAAATGTGTACACACATATAAATAAATAATTTTATTTTTTCAAGAAAAAATGCATAGATGTTTGTAATTGGCTCCAAACTAGGGTAACCTGTGTTCTCCTGAGGAGTCGATGCCCGAATGTCGCTGTGCACTTTCGCGGACAGTGGACTGCGGTTGGGACGGGAATTGGGGAGGAGTATTGCTCGCTTACCCGCGAAACCCGTCCTTGCCGAGGTGAAGAGACAGGTTTAGGTTAGGTTTGGGAAGGGTAGGTTTTAGTCGGTAGTTCCGAGCCCCACATACCCCGTTGCCCCGGGTTGTATTATGTTTTCTGTGGCAGGGATGCGTAAATGCATTTCCTCCACGAAAAATAATAATAAAAAAGGGTAATCTGCCAATTGTGGCACTAGTATAAGTTATTTTTTTCTTCTTTCTTTTTAATTTTATCGTGTGTTACAATAAAGAATTTTCTATCTATCTTTCTATCTAATCTGTGTTGCGGAGTGCAAGCTTTTATTTAATAGAGTTAAGTGACTTGATGGTTTCTCCATAGATTTTACATATATACCAATAACACTGTATAGTAAACGCGTATATTATAATCTACACTATTTATGTAGGTGCATACTAGTTAAACATTGAATGCTTATTAGTAACAGCCTTGGTTATGATATCCGTTCTTACAGACAATAAGTATTGTTAATTATTGATAGTTCATTCCGCGAGTATATCTTTGCATGCTTATATATTCTTGAGTCTATTTATAAGTTAGCCTGATAAGCATTGAATGGTGTCTTAATCAAGAACATGTTAGCAAGCGCAAAAAGATATTCTTGGCAAATACACATTACAAGAATGCAAATGCCTAGTGCCTATTGTACGAGTACTTCCTGAACGCAACTTTGTGATAGAAAAGATATATTTTCAGTTCATTTGCAAAAGTGTTTCAGTAAAATAAATAAAATTTTACAAAAGTTAAAATAACTACTAATAGATTCTTACAAAAGTTGATGTTTTTATATACATATACTTAGGAAACTGAAATAAGTATTTTATAAACAAAGAATTAATTGCACTTAATAATGCAACAACTGCAACTTAATTGCAAGAAGTTATTGCAAATTCAATTAGACGTAAGTTTTGAGTTTTGTATTTAAGTAATTTGACTGTTACAAGAGTCCGTTCTACTGAAATATAATTGCATCAATTTGTTTCAGTAATTTCTCAATATTTCTGCATTTTAAAACGGCTTGTTTACATCACCAAATAAACTAAGAAATAGTAACCGTAATATTAAACCAGTGTTCGTATAAAATTTGCAACCGACTCGTGTTCAGATGGTAAAAGACCAGTTCATGGGTGTGATGCATTTTGTCATCATCGTTACCAGTCTACTGAACTCTATTATCACATGCATAAACGTTTCAACTTCACGAGACTTGAACCATTGATCATAACTAACACTACTTGTCTGTCTCCCATACTAACTCAAGTTTATTAACCCGACCATTTGCATTGAAAAAGTTGTCATTTCGTTGCATTTTAATTTAGACCAGCCCTTACTCTTTGTCAAGAAGTCACGTCTCCTCGTCACGGTCGGATTTTCCATTTCCACTCAAACCAAATGAAAAATTAAGAGAAATAAATGAGTCATTTTGTGAATTTATCATTTCGTATAGTTCATCGCCTTTAACGCTTGTTGGGGACAATGGAAGGGAAGGTATTTTACACAAAGTAATTTCAGTCCCCTAAACGGTTTGTCATCGTAAAAAGGGCAATTAAATCATAAAAAACGCCGAACGCAAGTTCATTACCATTTGAAACATGTTCTGCATTCGCAATTGAAACCACTCGCGAAATTAAAGTTACATCAAATCGACGGAATGTATTAGAGCATGACTGTTTCAAAACAAATATCCAATATGGCTCCGTTTGAAAAAAGCAATTTCATGTGCTGTTGAAGGTTAGTAAAATATGCTATCAGTTGCGTCTGCTGGGGTTAGCGGCTAATGAACAAGTTCGGATCTTTACAACCAATATTTTTCTCGTGTTTTATCATGAACGTGTGAAGTTTTTGGTACCTAAAAATAAACTTCATATGACCTCAGATAGTGAACCATGTCCAAACATGACACAAAAAGACGAAATAAGAATCTGTGAAAGAGTATTATTTGAATTTTAAAGTTATCAAACGCAGTGGTTAGTTGGTCAGGCAGCAGAATCTACTAACCTTTACAAACCTCTGCCCCAGCGCGATGACATTATAAATGATATAAGTCATTGTTGTATTACATTTTATTGACTTAAAGTGGTAGTTTTTTTCTGCTCTCATATAAATTTATATAAATTTGTGACTTGTCTAAGACACGCTAACTTAAATCATGATAATTTATTTCTAAATATTACTAACTAGCATTACAGGTAACTTGCTAACATTGCAATAATAAAAAAAAACTAAAAGTAAAGATTCAGTCTTTCTTGGTAGAGTGTACACCATGTTTCTTATAGTTTTCTTAAATTTTCTTGACCCTATTACTCATACCTACAATATGACACACCGGTTTTCTCTTAAACGTAACTCTTCAGATTGTCAACATTAAGGCATATTTTCCAATAGAGTATGAAATCCTTCTACAAAAGGTCAAGTAGGTTTATAGACTCATCAGTTATCTAGTTTGCAACATACAAACGTACTGTCCGCTACTTTTGTACGATAATTGCATGGTCAATGACATCTGCTCTATGTTCCCATTTATCAGTACCGGACAAACCGCCGGATAAGAGATAAGTTCTTTCAAATTAAGGCCCTGTCGCAAGGGTCAACCTTTGTTGTGTTTATACCAAAGTCTTTGTGTTAAGAACTGTTTTGTTTGTGTTAAAAGTAAGGTGAATGGAAAGTATGGCGAGTATTCGCAAAGGTGAACGTACGCATTGTTGATGATAGGCGCATAGAAATTTTGCTAGTCAATATACATATTAGTATAGATAACATTTGCTTGAAGTGGACATGACGCAGATTCGGTGTAATATTAGATCACGGTTATGGCTACCATAAATTAAGGAAATTAGCCAATTTGGGTATTCGTTTGCAATTAATAAAATTATATAAGTAGGTACTTAATTAGTAAATCGGAATTTTTTCGAATAGGTGACCGTGCAATAAAATAATGTGAATTTTTTACACTCCGGACAATTTTGTACATATATAATGTAAAGACATAATGATAATACAATACATATGTACGGAGCTAAGAGGTCAGATTCTTCTGCAAGTAACTGAAGAAATTTATGAAGACTTATCACTTCCTATTTGGGGCAAATGATAAAACGCACTACATAATATGTATGTATCTTTTTCATTCAGATTAGTGTTGGTATTTGGTAATAATGTAATTGAGATAACTGTGTTACAGTGATTGTTATAACATATTCAAATCTATACTAATATTATAAAGCTGAAGAGTTTGTTTGTTTGTTTGAACGCGCTAATCTCAGGAACTACTGGTGCGATTTGAATAATTCTTTTTGACAATGAAAAATGTGAAAAAATGGGAAAATTATTCATCTTTGAGGGCTTCCGTTAATAAACTGTTCCACGCGGACGAAGTCACTGGCACAGCTAGTTTATAATATAATATATGACTGTACCAAAACCTAATTTTATTTAATGGATCATCCCTGAGTAATTGAAAATTTGCATATAAATTGATTTATGAGAGGGTCCGTGGGCCCAATATACGCTTTACTTTTTCTAACGACGTTTGCGTTGTGTCAAATCGAAAGAGTATCAGTTGATCTCTTATTAGTCCCATTTATTTTTCATATTTTTATACTAACATATACAAAAAAACTATATGTAAAACATCAATAAACAGGGCTACTTGTAATATCAAGCTTTGTGAAGCAATCTCTGACAAAACACGTATTTTATAAACCGTTTCATTCGTACATAGGTCACAGCAAGTGTAGACAAAATTTCAATGTCACATCATTTGATATCAGTGATATTTTTAAATATCCGCAGTCTAATTCTTATTTCTATTTATACACTGTCAGGAAACTATTTGACAAACAACTTATTTATGTTAAGCGTCTAAACAAGCAATCTAGGCCCCGTTTCTCAGCGTGAAAAGTTATCGAATGATAAGTTTTCACTGACGAATACTAGCTTCCGTTCGTTAGCGGAATGATTTTGTGTTCAAATAATATGAAACTAGCAACTTCTTAGTATTTGTTAGATGTTTGACAACAGTCCGTCCTTGTTTAGTCCATATGAAAGAGAGAGACGTTAACTTATATTTTAAAATTTTGTGTCAAAAAACTAGAACGTTTCCCGATATCACCATGAAATGATTTCTCATTCTGAGTCTCCGCGGAAAACCATAGAGAAAATTATAGACTACAGACTAAAATCGTATTATGCAATAAGCCCCACGGAATAGTTTGAAACTAACATTTTACAGAGAACATATTTCAATATTATAATATATTTTCTGGCTCAACGTATCAGCATTGCCATCCAGCGTGGTAATGCGGCCAGCATGCTGGGTACGCTGCCCTCTGGTAGTGGGCTGGAGCACTTAGATTATCTTTAGGCTTTTCTAAAGATTTTCTAAGTGCCCCTTTTTGTAGTAGTTAGAAGTAGTATGTTTAGTTTTCCTTCACTTGTTTTTATATTTTATTATTGTAAATAAACAACAATATTTCAATTAAATCAATTGTCACGCGATAATGACGCCTCAATTTGACATACTTTTTTTAGAGATGGATTTTATCTGAGAGAGACAGTGCGATGTGCCGTCTCTTTTTTTTTGCATAATAACTTTTTGAGAAAGAACCTCCATATAGAGACTCACCTCATCAGAGATCATTCTGTCAGGGTTTGACGTTGCCTAACATGTAGATAACCGTTGATGATGTACTTGTCGAGATACAGTGTTGCTGCAGTCGGAACAACATAACACGCCAGAAGTGAAGAGCTTGTGTGCGAACTACGCACACATGAATATTTCCCTCAATAGCTGTAGGGGTGGTGTAAAAAAGGTGTTTTGATTTTTATGAATCTATAATTTATTTTTATAGAATGCTGTGTATACGGATTACTAGGTAAAATATATCTGTAAGGAAAAAATAATGAAAAAATTAATAAGTATTTAATTAATGAATAGTGTTGTGGTAAACCAATTAAATTGAACTAGTTTACAACAAACAACGTCATAAAGAGTTTACTCTGTATTACAAAAAATAAAACTATATAACAAAAATGTACAAAATAACTTAACTAATCTCCGAATAAACCCGCGCGGAATGGTACAAAATTAAATGTATATAAAATGAGGACAGACTGACGATATTATTGAAGGTTATTTATATTTAATATTCTAATTCTAAATTATTTTTACATAAGTCATAAAAAAAACTTTTTTATGTTTGATACACCAGAAAGTTTACCTTCTATATGAATTTGTTTTTTAAATAGTTTTAGTTTCGACTTTTTATCCCGTTTAATATTTTCCAACACTCTTTTAGTAATATCGTAAGATCAAATTTTTTTCAACAACTAATCTTATCGTTAATTTAGGTTGATGCACAAAACCGCAAACATGATCAGGTTTTACTTCAAAGTAATTAATACCACCTACAAATTGTTTCATTACAGTGGATACAATTTGACACACAGGCAATACTACATACAGTGAAATGGCGGCAGCAAAATCTAGTTTAATAAATATTTGTTGGATCGTGTTTTTTTTTTATATGTATTAACTAACATTCACAAGGGTTTTTTTATTCAAATAGCAAGCTACCCTGTAAACATGGCGTCAAATGGCGTCGCATCTAAGAACAACATTAAAATTGTATTAATTTAATGGTTTCTTTAGCTTATACTAAATTCTCAGTTTACTTACCGATGATAGGAAACTTGTTTTACCGATGATAAGTAACGCGTTTTCAATCATCATTTAATAATTGCTGCACACTTTTATAGTGAAAATCGTCATTTTTTGTATACGACAGAACGCGTGTTTACCGTACAACGACAGTGTCTGGCTCTGTTGGCTGATATTTTTTTTGGCGTTTAGACGTTCGAACTATCTATCTAGACAAGTAAATAATCTTAGCCTAGAATGTAAATAACATGAACCTAGAAGCTCTGTCTACGGTAAATAAACAATGTACCTAACATATTTTCCTATGTTTTTCGGAATAATTAGTAAATTAGAATGTAATTAATTTCTTTCAGGAGTAATTTAAATCGATATCAAATACCTATGCACTTGGCTTAAGATACAGAATACTTCACACGATAGGATTGTTAGTAGGTACTCTCAGTTCAAATTTTAAACATCCTTATTTCACTATAAAAAATACAATTGGTTTACTATGCTAGTGTACATAAAAAATCCTAACAGAGCACGGCATAATTTTTACTTGCATGTTGTTTTGGAGTATTCAACTACCTACGCCTAGGCCTTTTTTAGTGATGGTCTATGTAGTGTATAGGTTTGGTATACGTTCCGCTTTAACGATGCAACATATGTACTTATGAACATGTTTTATAGTATACGGTGGTGGAAAGCAGTTATAAGGAACTAAGAACATATTGCGCTTGAGTCCCAAATAGCATGATATTTGGACTTAGTTTGGTGTAAAATTGTTCAACTTTTCATCATCTTGAGCAACAGCAGTTGTGTAGATCGTGTTGGTATCTATAGATATGTATGATCAAATCACATGGGTAAAACTGTAAATGACTTATGAAGATGTTTATATTATTACAATTCAATCGTTTTTGTTACTAATAATGCTGTTATTTTTCTTTAAACGTGCTAGTGGAATCTTTCAGCCAGCTATGAAGCTGGTGAAAAGTTTATCACTATTAGATGTCAAAAACAACCGTTGCCTAGCAACTATTCGTAAAATTTTATTAAAGTTATTTAAAATAAATGTTTGGACATACTTAGAATTCATAGCATAATCCTTCCTACAATTTATAGATTGTTTGTCTGTTTATCTGTGTCTCTGTTTATTTAAACGCTCATGACGCCAAAATGACTGAACGGTAGGTATGTAGTATGAAGCCTTAGGAGTGTCATAGGCTACTTTTTATCCTGAAATAATGCGAGTGAAGCCGCGGGCGTCTACTGGTATAAAAATAAATCAATTGGTTTTAAAACAAAAACAAGCTTTTAGTAACTGCACTAAAAACCAGACATAGAAAGGTTTTCATTTAAAAATATAATGGTTCAGTATATTTAGATTAAAAAAAAACAATATATCCGAAAACGACACAGTTCTAACTATCTAATATTATCTATATTTTAAGAATTACTATTGAATCCGAACACATAGAAATATATATTAGCTTGTTATTGAACTCTTCATCCCCTGAATCATAGCGAACAAGCGACCGCGACCTTCAAAGAAGCGTGCGGTCATTTGAATTGCGGGCCCGCTTCAGATTATGTGATTTAAAGCCTGAAAAATGCGTGCGCGCCGGCACGGCGCTTTGCCACTACACACACAAGTAAACATGTTTCAGTCAAAGCCTACCTAGCCTTTTGTGGTGGCGTTAGGCGACCATTTTGCTATCGCAGAGAATCGGCAACGTCGTATGACTGTCTGAGCCAATGACAGCCCAGCGCGCACGCACATCACTAGCAAGCATGTTCGCCCTCTCGCTCGCCCCGTAACAGACGACACGACATTCTGTTTCATTCGAGATTCGAGATGTGTGCGTGCGCGCTGGGCTGTCATTGGCTCATTGTAATACGACGTTGCCAATTATCTGCTTAAATGCGAGCTTACAGTCAAGTTGTCAGTTGCAAAAAGTGCATTTTATGCGAAAGTGTTGACGAAATTTTGGTAAGTTTTATATAATGTATAAGGTTTTTTTCTCTCTGATATCTCTCTACTTTCTCTTGAGTCGTATTCTTATATCTTCATGACTGAAAGTCGTGACTGCCCTGTAGAATTAGTGTGCTAATCTGGTTTCTATAAAGAATTAGGACGAAATCCAAGGTGGTTACCAAGATGGCTTCCCATGAAATTTACTATTGTCAAATCAGTCTCTAAAATAAGTGCAGTGTTGCCTGTAGGATAAAAATACTACCATGTTTATTATATCTGAAGCATTAAATTTACGAAATATAATAACTTATATAATTATGAACTTTCACTTTTGAAATAATTTATTTTACCTTTAATTGTGTTCCTTCTTATATAGGGTTGTGGTGAAATAATACTTGAAGTTGTTGTTCTGAAATAATAGAGTATTTATTAATAAATATTAACCTATATCAAACACATTACCACTTAAACTACACTTATCAAAATGAAACCCACCTGAAATAATAGAGAAACAACATTCAAAGTTACTTCTTCACAATTAAAAGTACTTATTTTATCAATATCTTTAAAATAAATCTCAATTCACAATCAATCTATGTATGCGTTGTTCTCCATAATAAAATGTAACCTCCAAACCGTGAGCTTCAACAGTGAGCGCGGCAAATTCAAAATATGCGGTACATTTAAATAAGCATAGACAGAGTATGTATATCATAATTTGTTAACATAATATAAACTTTGTTCCCAGGAAGAGAAACTATGGAGAAAAATACTAAAATAATGAAGAAAGAGAGAGATTCGGATAATGTGAGTATTTTTTCTTGTTATTTGCTTTTCAACCGAATGAAAGTTTTTTTTGTGATTACTTCGTTATTTATTGACCGATTTCAATAATATTTTTTTTTCGATGGGGTTTGTTTCCTGGATTTTAGATTTGAGAAATTTTTTAAGATAAATTAACTTGTCACACGTTTATATCTAACTACCTGTAACAAAAAATCGATGCAAAAAGATAGATCTGTCGGCAGTTAGTATAACCACATAAAATTGTATATTTAGTCAGGTGTTACGGTACGCATTGCGCGACCGGACTTCTTAATTTGTTCGTGTAAAGTTTGCCTTGTACATTCGAATATATCGACGTCATACATTCTTGAATGGCAATCACTTATCATCAGCAAATATTTTATTTGAGTAATTCTTAGATTGTTTTAAGAATGCCTCCTAAGGCAGATAAAGCGAACTCGATATATTCGGGTTGTGAAGATGAACCCGTTGATTCTAAGTTACGAATATTACTTGTGAAACGTGAAGCATTATTTGAGATAACTCAAAAATTGTTTGACTTATCAATGCAGATTTGAATAAGGAAGAAGCGCGGGAACGTCGAATTCTCAGCGAATCGTCGCAAATAGATTCGTTGCGTAATAAGTTTGAGTCTATTGTAGATGATTATAACACTAGGTTGTTGGAAGTAGAACCTACTGCTAATCCGGATTATAATTGTTTATACGCGTTTGAGACTTTGTACAGTAGGATCAAGAGTACTCAAAGTAAATTTAATGAAACCGATTCCGGTCACCGCGCAAGTATTTCGCTGCCGAAATCTAAGCCAAAGTTAGCACCTATTCAATTAATCGTTTTTGACGGTGATATTAAATTATGGCAGATGTTCTATACAACGTTTAAAAATGTAGTGCATGATAATCCGTCGCTAACAAACGCCGAACGATTGTACTATTTATTAGGTACCGAAATTAACGGGAAAGGCTCGCGCGGCTATAGGCATTTCGCCCTGTGCAGATAATTACGAGTTGATTCTTAGCACGTTAGTTAATAAGTTCGAAGATCAGCGCATGTTAGTATCGGCTTACTTGAATCAGATTTTTAATTTCAAACCTTTTCAAACAGCGTCCGCAGAAAACTTTGAAACATTCAACGATAAATTTGGAAGCGCTGTAAGCCCTTTAAAGGGCTTGAAGTTAGATAACGGTCAGCTGACAGATTTAATTCTGCTGCATATAGCTATGACAAAAATAGATTCTGACACGGTTAGAGCGTTCGAAACCAAATTATCGAATTCATTACCTACTTTCGATAGATTCATAGATTTCATGGCAAATCGTGCTAAAGTGTTTGAGCGCACATATTCGAATGTGCCATCAACCAATCAAAAACAAAACAAGCAGCCTCTTGCTAGGGCTGCTCCTAAGTTACAGACTTATGTAAGTAATTGGATAGGATTCAGAATCAGGCGCTTCGTGTTATTGGTGGATACATTCGCAGTACCCCGATACATGTGATGGAAAGCGATTTATGTATTCCACCGCTCGAAATCCGTAGGAAATATTTGGCCGCAAAGTTTTTACTTAAAACAAAATCATTTTCATACAATAAAATCACTGGTTTATTGCAAAATATTTATCAACATAATCGTGCAAACTATTGGCGTAATAAGAAAACACCTCTGTTAGTAACCGTGAACTCAGAATTAAGAGCAATACCCATTCATACCAATGACAAACATGAGATGTTTTCGTTGAATACCTGGATGAGCAATATAAACCTTTATCAGGTTGTATTCGATTCAATCCCATCGATAGACCGCGCGAAGCGAAGTTATGACGTCCGTAATATTCATGCGATTTGTACTAGATACATTAATGAACATTATACAGATTGTTACAAAATCTTTACGGATGGATCCAAGGATGGTCCGAATGGAGGCGCTGCGTTCTTTGATCCAATACAAAATTGTCACACCAAACTTAAAATTGATTCAAATATATCGATTATGCATATTGAATTAATCGCAATAGCAGAAGCTTTGGCTTACATTTCCTCAATCAACTTAAGTAAGTTTGTTATCCTCACGGATTCTAAAAGTTCCCTGCAACACTTGGCTCGGTGTACCTCGCACGCGGCGCGAGGCGTCCCGATCGCCTACCACATACTTGAATCAATTTTAAGATTGCAATCTGAGAATAGGCGGGTCATTTTACAGTGGATTCCATCACATATTGAACTTCATGGTAATGATGCTGTAGATCTTTTAGCCAGGCAAGCGACGACAGATGGAATTCCCTTTACGGTGACACCGCTTTTTTCAGACTATACAAAACGGGTCAAAGATCAATGTACAATATTGTGGCAAGAATACTTTGATAAACGGTCTCTCGACAAAGGTATTTGGTATCGGACTATTCAACCAGAAATTCTCAAGTATCCCTGGTTTTGTAATAGCTCATTAAGTCGCAATGTATTGGTGACAGCCCTGAGACTTCGCTCAGCGCACATTCCAACAAATGTGTTTGCGTATTTGATGAACAAGTCGGAATCTCCAACGTGTGATAACTGCGGCCTTCGGGAAGATGTATACCATATACTGGTGGAATGTACGCGGAACGAAACTCAGAGGGAATGGTGGTTTCAAGACGAATTGTATCAAATTGGTTTCTGTAACTGTATCCTAGCAAGCCCGACTTCTGACAGGGCTGTTACATTGTACAAGTTGGCAGAATTAGGTCTTAATAGACCTAATTCTTCCATACAGTAAAAAATGTGATTGTACTAGTTATAGTGTTTATAAGGCGATATGGTCGCTCTGCGACAAAGCCTCTAATAAATTGAAAAAAAAAAAAAAAAAGACTTATGTAAGTACAATTGATAAGTCAGTAGGTACGAGTGCTAAGTGTTTATGCGCCAATGCGTCGCATTAGTACCTTTTTAAGTGTGACAGTTTCAACAAAATGAATCCGCGTGATCGTTTTAAATGCGTAAAAGATAAGAATGCTTGTAGGTATATTGGCTTGCACATCGAAAGGCACGTGCGGTATTTGTTCCAAGCCACATAATAGAAGTTTGCATTTTGAGCAACCTAGCGTATGTCAGGCGCCTAACTCGAACGCGTTGCCGCCGCCCGCGCAGGTAAACAATAACAATGCTCCTCCCGCGCCCGTTGCGTCCCCGCTGGCCGCTACGGCGGGTGGGACTTCTACACAATCTGTGCAATCTCTGTTAGTAAACAACACGGATGGCTCGAATGATAAATTTACTACAGAGTTATTACCTACGGCACAGGTAATTATTTACGATGTTGTAGGGAATAGGCAGACGGCTCGTGCGCTAATTGATCCGGCTTCTCAGAGTAATTTTGTTACTAAACGTTGTTGTGCCAGGTCAGGTATGCAACTTAAAGGAGCGGAACGTACATACGTCAGTGGATTTGGCGGTGTTAAAAAACCGGTTGATAACTGTCCGATTGAATTAAGATTTCATTCTCGTCATGACAATAACGTGAGTTATAATATTTCGTCACTCGTCGTTGACGACATAACGGCTTTATTGCCTACCACTGAAGTAGATAAATCATCTTTACCACTTTTTGCGGGACTTTCGCTTGCCGATGATTATTTCGGAGTTCTGGGAGACATTGATCTCCTAATAGGGTCCAAACTATTTAGACGCCTTCTTCTGTCTGACGACATTTATACGTCACCTGACATGCCGGAACCTGGTGCATTCTGCACTACTCTCGGCTATGTATTTGTAGGTACTGCACCTGCAATATACTCTCCTGATGCTCCAAGGACATTGACTTGTTGTTTAGTTCAGGAGCCTCCCGCTATTGACTCATTAGTCAGGCGTTTCTGGGAACTTGAAGAGCTTCCTTCAGCTCCCACCCAACATCCCTCCGAGGTTGAGTGCGAAGATTTTTATGCTTCGAATACTTGTCGCGATCCTGTAAGTGGCAGATACGTGGTCGGCCTGCCATTTAAGGAGGATATGTATTCCCTAGGGATTTCTATGGACATAGCTCGCAAAAGATTCATGTCCCTCGAGAGAAAACTCGATTCTTCCTCCCATTTAAGGGCGGCATATGACGATGTCATCAAAGATTACCTCGAGAAAGGTTATATTTCTCCCGCGCCTTCGTACGACCTTCAGGATCCGACTCCTATCTATGTGATTCCTCATCACGGAGTTGTGCGTGAAGATAAGGATACGACCAAGCTCCGCATAGTCCTGGATGCCAGTAGCCGCTCCAGCTCCGGACGGTCACTGAATGATCTTTTGCATTCGGGTCCTAACCTGCAAGGCGATCTATTCAAAATTATTTTGAATTTCCGTCTGCACGCAGTCGCTATGACGGCAGACTGTCGCCAGCAGTTTTTGCAAATTATTATGCGTGAAGCCGACCGTCGTTATCAGTGTTTTTTGTACAGATTTAATCCACAAGACCCGCTCGTGTTGTATCAGTTTAACCGTGTTTGTTTCGGGTTAACCTCAAGTCCGTACCACGCATTGCGAACGGTGCGACAGCTCGTCGAAGACGACGGCGCTAAGTACCCGATAGCGGCCGGCATTGTGCTGTCATCCTTGTACATGGACGACGTTGCTTTCTCTGTCCCTAGTGAACACGAAGCAGTCGCCGCGTCACAACAGATGATTGAACTTTTCAAGGGTGCGCAGTGGGATTTGGTCAAATGGAATAGTAGAAAATTAAATTAAGGTGTTCTGATCAGATGTTAAAAATCTTCGGAGTATCCTATTAATAATAATAATAATAATAATTTATTTATTTAAGTCAAACACTTATGAACTATAACAATAATATGTTCACTGCACTCCACACTAAGATAACCTGTGTTATGGAGGGCAGGCTATGTTATTTATAAATGAATGGACAGTTTGCAAAAATACATAGGAAATTTATGTTCCTATCCGGTAGTGATGATTTTTGCTCATTTTCCAATGAAAAGTTTAATTAAAAACACTTAATAAATAACTCATAACAATATATCATTATATGCCACGCCAAAATATTCAAGAACAGTAGAAACTTCTATGTGTTTAGGTAATGTTAAACGTTGTCAATCTCAAATATGAATAGGGCAAGAGTTGCTTGATTTTAAAGTTCCATAGTTGTTTGAATTTCTACAATACACTGGTATCAGGCAAAGAATGGTCTTTTAAAATGCATTTTGCAAAAATATTTTCTAGTTTTAGTTTTATTTCTTTATTTAAAATTATTACATTCATCATATTCTTATTACTTACTAATCCTTCCATTACGTTAATAATTACTTACTGATCCTTCCATCACGTTAATATTGATATATGTTTTTATAATTATTTGCAGGCACGAGTTGTAGCGGGGCCGTCAACGACTCTCAAGACGGTTTGTATCAATTTTTGTTATTAATAATACTCTAGTAATATATCCGACCTAGTTGCAATAGAAAGTCTTGTTTGCCACCCCAAAAGGTTGCTTTGTTTTTTTTATTCTTCTTCTTATCGATGAGAGTGGCCAATTTTGGTGTCGAGAGTTCATTTAGCCGCCCTACAGGTCTCTGACGTCAGCTTTACTACCAAATTAATATCCAAATAACAGTTATGGGAAGTTTTTTTTTTCTCAAAAATGAATATATTAATTAATTGTTTTCAGTCCAAGAAACGCGATAATGCTTTTGAACAGCAGCGGAGAAAAGCATTCAGTAATGATTTCGAAATGCTGCAAGCGGCAATCCCGTCGCTGGGAAATTTAAGAAAGGTATGCATGTACATGTATAACTTAATTTTCCAATGTAGTACCTAGATATGGCTTTTGCTTTTAAATACCAAAAGCTACAATTTAATTAATTTTATAGCTTTAATTTAATTAAAATTAATTGATTATCTTTTATTATTTTGTAATATTTTTGCCCATGAATATAACATATTAATATAATAATAATATTTTTTGTTGTTTTATATATATGTAGGTACTAATATATAATAAGCAACAACAGCAACATGGGATCATAGAAAATTTTGCCAACTGACTACCAAACTTCTATAATTGAAGATGGCACTCGATGATGATGACTATTATATGCTTATATATAATGACATAACTTACATTTATACTTTTATGGAGTACAAGTGGATGCTCGCAGCTTTGCTCGCATTAATAAGTAAAACATGCATCCCCTATTTCACCCCTTTAAACAATGCAATTCCAAAAATCCTTTATTAGCGGATGACTACGTCATAACATCTATCTTTATTCCAAATTTCAATTCCAAATCCGTCCAGTGGTTTGGGCTGTGCGTTGATAGCTCACTATATCGGTCAGTCAGTCAGTCACCTTTGAGTTTTCTATGTATATATTATCAGAATGAACCCTACCCTGTATGGAGTCCTAAGTATTTTTTTGAATATAAGATCCTTTTTTAGATATTTACAACGCCACACATACAGCATCTAGTAAATCTACCACAATATAATGTAGCCTCAAGTTAGTATAATGCTAGTTGTGTATAAGCAACCAGTGCTGGTCTTAAGCTGGGCCGGCTGTGACGACACACGTGCACATTATACAAGAAGGGAGAGGGGCAAAGCAAACAAGGATTTTAAAAATGAACAGGATTCATATAAATAAGTAATATGTATTTAGTTTGCGGTTTCCGAAAAGTTGCTATTTACAATATCTGCTGACCCTATCACTTTAAACCAATTTTGAGTTTAAAGAAAAATAATTTATTCAATAATAATACACAATATATAATACATATAGCTATACATTAAATTAAAAAAGTATGTAAATTTAACCTAAATTTAAAACATCCACATGTGGTATGGAGCCAAGAACGCTGGCTGCATTCCCACGCTGGATTGCTATAGAAATCCTTTGCGCAAGGAACCAGCCAGAGTTCCTGCCGTTTAATGTGTTTTACAATTAACTATTTTTAATTGTTCACTATGTGGTAGTTTAAATGTTCAGAAGCGATGAGATGTCACGCGCATTATTCTGTCACATTCATTGTCTAATTAGAAAATATATACATATAGTTAATAATATTTTTGTTTGCAGGTTTCAAGATCAAAAATATTAAGAGAAGCCACAAGGTATACAAACTATTTGAAACAAAAAGAGAGAAGACGGGTGGAGGGAGAAGGTAAGTTATTATTACTAAATAAGAAAAAGAGTTCCACTCTTATGCAATAAGAAGAAAAGAATGCATGCAACCTATCTTTAAATTATTCTTTCGCAATACTGCTGTATTATACTGTTTTATTCAGGTATTATACTCAAACATTATATAATTGGCCGCAAAATAAATTACCACTATAATTATTACATACTACCTATTATTAAGCTGGACGGAAAAAAAGACCTATAAGGAGGTACTGGGCATGGTTCAGGAACAAAAAACGATACTGACCTCAATAGAGAACAGAAGAGAGAAGATGTTTGGCCAGGCCGAGAAGGACATACCTATATCGATCAAAATCAAAGAGAAGGCAAGGGTCATGTCGTATAGAGGTCAAGGAATTGGCTGAAAATAAAAGAGAATGGCCCATACTCTACTCAAGAGCATAACTCTTAAATTTTGAATTAAAGAATGTTTTTTTTAATTCTCATGTACGAGTACACCGTAGGTACTATCAATCGACCAATTTTTTGTGTCGACTAACATTATATTTCCAGGATATTTGAGCACAGAGATGTCTTAAATAGAAGCCTTAGAAAACTTAAACCAAATACGCTACATTAATTCATATATAAAATTGCTCTGTGTTATTTTCAGAGGACCAGTTAAGCAAGCAGACCCAGACCAAGACCAAGACCAAGGCGACACCCCCGTCGAAGAAGACACAATAGCTTCAACTAGGTAATCCAAAGAGACAGAGACATACTTTATATACAAGGTGTAACAGAAGGGTGTGACAATATTAAAGAGTATACATATATATCATGTAAGGAGTCATATACCAAAATATGAAAAATTAAATCGCATATATTTTTTACCATACAAAAATTAGATAATATTTTTCGTGGCAGCCCTAGCGAGTGATCACTGACCGAACGAAACCCAAATAAGCAGACATTCTTTCATCCCGTTCTAGCATTAGTTTTAACGCAACGTATTCTCTCTCTCTCGCGCTCTCAGAGAGACACCGCCGCGTCGTGTCGGGATATGATATGTATATATATATATATACATCACTATATGATCGATTAAGATTGATTATTTCATGAAATAGTAGTGCGTCCAGCTGGCCCTATCGTCAAACGATTTCTTATCATTGATCTGGCCTGGCCACATCATGATATGGCCAATGGACAGTGAAATATTTCATGAAATGCAACCATTTCATTAAATGGTACCGCTAGGTTGTGGAACTCCCTGCCTGGCTCTCTGTTCCCCACGCACTATAATCCAGCGATCTTCAAAGCGAGAGTGAATCGGTTCTTATCGGGTAAGCACGCTCCATCTTAGGCCATAGCCTTACTTGCTATCAGGTAAACTATGGTCAAGTGCAAACCCGTTCAAGTTAAAAAAAAAAATGGCCGATCATTTCATGAAATCGGCAATTCTACGATGCGGCCACGACACATATAATGTATGTATGTACAATTAATGTACATCCAGCCTGTAACACTTTGTTTCACTCGTTTATTGGCTGGCAAGGTTTCTACGATTTATATTTGTCTAGACTAGACTTTAAATATTTTACTGGTTACTTATATATTACTAGTAGGTGCTCGCGCCTTCGCTCGCCTCTAAAAGTGGCATTTCCAAAAACCCTTTCTTAGCGAATGCCTACGTCATCACATCTACCTGCATGCCAAGTTTCAGCCTGATCCGTCCAGTGGATTTGGGCTGTGTGCTGATATATCACTATGTCAGTCAGTCAGTCAGTCGCTTTTGAGTTTTATACATTTAGATAGATTTCGTCAGTAACCAAACAAGGCCAATGTACCATGATGTGTCCCATGACGATAGCCGCATTGTATCGTTGCCAACTGATTGTATGTTTCATTTGTTAGTCAATCACTTCGTTAATACTCCTCCAGAAACGATGCTATGTTTTTATTGCATCTATAGCTATCTTAATAAACTCCTAGTTTTTTTTTCAATTGTAAATAGAAGACTAAGATGTTGGCGAATATTTAACGAAATGCCTCCAACGATGCATTGGCACGAGATAGTCTTTAGTTAGATAGAAAAAATATATTTTTTATTTTATTATTATAAACTCCAACAACCAGGAATAAACACAATAAAACATACCAAACCTAAAATGAGTGTCCTAATTGTTAGTTAGGTAATTAAAAATTAGGAATAAATAGAAGTTAGTTAACTAAACCTAGAAACTAAAACCTGGAAATTTACTAACAATTCTAATGATTGGTTGATAGAAGCAAGTTCAAGATAATGTTAAGATTGCCTGCACCACCCTTATCAAATCACTGTTCCACGAAGAATTAAAGCCTAATTTGTCACGTATTACAGTACAGTTGCAATCTATCAAAGGACTAATTCCTACACGTCATCAGTCTAGATAATTTGGATGAGCGAAGCTATGTCGCATCGACTGCTACTTACTATGTGAAAGATTCCTCCTTTGATCAATCCCAACGCGTACAGTACAATTGAGTCGAATTTACCGAAGCCTGTATCAATCAATGTTGATAAAGTGAGAACAATGTACGCCACAATAAATACTGTATACAAGCCAGGGCAGTTGGTGAGACGATAAATGAACGTGGATCGGTTTAAACAATATTGGTAAGTATGTATTTATGTGGCTTTACATATATCTTTGTGGTATTTATATAGAGTTACTGGTAATTAACGTAAAACTTTTTAAAGTCAGATTGAGTTCGTCCAAAGCAATTTGACATATATATGCTATATAACATTTGGAAATTTGCGAAAAAAGCCAGCTGTCATGTATGTACAAAAAGTTATCGCCTATTATATAGCCCTCAACGGAAATTTATAGAGAATCAAAACTTATACCGCGAATTTCCGAAGCTTGTGAAACTAAAATTGTTGCTTTTGATGTGTCATACTTAAAAAATTATACGTTAGTTTACTAGTAAATGTTCAACAATGAATAACAAACTGTTTTGTATGTACATACATACTCGGAAAGCAAATGTCATTTGCATGTAAAAGTATAGTATACGTTTATTTGTCTGTAAGCCTTATTCAATTGTCAGTATTAAATTAGCCTGTTAAACTTGCCAATCGAATATTAATAAAATCAGAATTAAACTGAATATCTGGTGGTAGCAGACCTTAATATAATCTCTCTATTTAAAATTAGTCTTTTATTTGTGCTTATACCTACCTAATGTCTATATAATTACGGATAGTACATACTTATTAACATATAATACATATAAACAAAGGAAGAAACACTTACATACTTCTAACTAAAAAAGGGCACTTAGAAAAGCTTACAAACTTTTACGCATTATTACGATAGTGATGTGATACAAACATCATGCACGTGTATGTTACTACCCAATTATTAAACTTAACTGAGGTAGGTAAGTTTATTCTGTAAAACAAGATCAATGCAGCTCATAAGGAAAACGATACAGAAAATATTCTATAACACATGACCTTTTTTGCTCGCATACCTACTGTATCATATTCAAGGAAATAGATAGTTATGTTTTTGTAAAAAAACACCTGCGTATTTTAAACGCATAATTCTTATTTAATACCTATCACAGAGTACACCTGTTGAGATAAAGTAAATAATTTGATTTAAATTGTATCCGTTTATGAGCAAACAAGTTAAAAAGGAACGAAGGAATATCGTTGGTCATTTACGACTATTCAACATTTCAAATAATTTTGATCGTATCGAGAGCATCATCTCAATCAAAACATTCTCTATTTTTAAAATCAATTTAAAATTAGAGAATTGTAAAGGTCACTAGTTTTAAAGTAGGTACCACACAGTAAGAACGTCATTGAATAGAGACATTGTTTTATCTTTAAAACGTGCAGCGTGGCTATCAAAATATTTTAAAAATAAGAGGTGTCAAATTATATCTACTCCAAATTGGCATGTAAGAGGACTAAACAAAAATAGGATTCCAAAAAATTAAGCGCCAATTTTTTTTTGTGAATAATCAGCAAGTCTTATGATAATACAAAAATACTTTAATATGAGGAATAGACAAATTTTGGGAATACCTATGTTATTTCGAGAACTTGTAATTTAAATTTATTGTCTCTTATTTTTGGCAATATTCTAAGTGGATTGTTTTTATTTGAATGAGTATCTAAAGAACATAAAGAGAAGAAAAATAGGAATACCGAAGTAGTGTAAATATTTAGAGGCTACGCTTTGTTAGTACGGCCTAAGAAGTTTAGGTAGGTATTTGAGTTACCAGCTTGAATCCTGTTCTTGTGCTACAAAAAAAAAGTAATATTCATTTGATCTGGATAAATCATTTAGTTCCCTTAGAATTAGGCTACAGACGGATATTCTTTCTTCTTTCAGTTAGACATGTTGCCTTCGTAATAGGTAAGTATTGTAAGAATCTTTTTACCAATTCGCATGACAGAATCATTTTGAAATCTCTGCTAATCGAAAAATACCTCTTATATGTAATACTCAGGTATTTATGCAGTTATTATGAGTTATTTTCTTCATTACATAACCGCTTGCTGCACTCAACTCATGTGAGTTTTTTGGATTCGATGCCCTATAGCTACAAAACGTACCACAAAAAACGAGACTTTCATAATCTTTGGCAACAAATAGTACCACGGGCGGGAGCTGCTTACATTTGCTTCTCCTGCTCTTTCTAATGGTTCTAGAGCAAAAATATTATCGCTATCCTTATCTACTTGAAATCGTTCATTCAATTCAACGTCAACCGACTCAATTTCTTACTTTATCTGTACCGAAATAAATTTCGAAACGTCACCGCCGCGCCGCGATAAAAATGTTGTTTTGTTTCGTGCTTATGAATAAATATGTTTGTACGATAGCACACGTTTTTTATTTTTTGTTAGATGCTAAATATATTTGGAAATATATTAGGAACTTAAAAAACATAGGTCATTTCTCAAATTATTGATTATTATTTTATTGTAATTATTGAATATTCCCTAATATAGGTCTGATTTTGGTTGTTTTTTCGGTATGAACCGGACTAGGAACTAAAAGGGACAATGAAATTTAATAAATTTTACATCAAAAGAAGCGTTAATTCAATAGCATTTAAAATAATTATATAGATGATGCACAAGTGGCCTGGTCGAGCCACAATTGCCGTTTTTGTGAACGGCGCGCGCGGGCCCGGTTTGTTCTGGGGCATCGAATCAAAAAAACTCGCATGAATCGAGTGTCGCAAGAGACTCGTTTTTAGTGGTACGTTTTGTAGCTTCAGTGCAGCAAGCGGCTAACAAGATATAAAACATAGCCTGTATTGTTATTATCCCAAATTTTCTCACACTTGCTGTGTTAATTACACATGAAAATTATAATACAAAATAGGTACTTACATAAAACACACATGTATGTATAATATGCGCGTCATTCAAGTCCGCTCAACACCTATGTATGTCATATCACTCATACAGTACAAAATAATATCATACTAGGCGTTGAAGAAGAATTAATCATAGATTTATGTTTTCTTTTATGAGTTATGCTAAGTGGTAAACCCGCACTATGGTTGTTTAATTTACAGCTTACTTAATCCTGCCGCGGGTCGTGATTATTTTCGCTCATTTTCCAATAAAAGTTTTAGTTACCTATGTTTCTCTGATCAAATATAGACATTTCGGGTTCTTAGGTATTTTATTGGATAATTAGCTTTAATTGAAAAAAAATCCTATAACTCAGCTAGGAGCCGTGTGTTCGAATTCCAACTTTGGGTGGAAGACAAAAAAGGTGCTATACTGGATGATACGTAAATTAATAAATCCCTATCTTGCTTGTGACAGTCGTCAAACTACGTAAAAGCCTAGGAGATTTGAAAACTCTTGACATTAGAGTAAGTTATTTTTACACGATAAGGAAAAGAAAAACTTTCTTCTTCGTATTTCCTTACAAATTTCCTCAAATGGAAAGGTTAAACCCTTTTTAAACAGACATATATTATCTAAAGCAAAACAATACTGCTAGTCATGAAATTGATTTACTATTAACACTCAATTTAAAGGCAATGTCGTGACACCGTTTTAACGTTTATCGTAATAAACGAGCCGTTACAGAAGTCATTACAAATATAATAAAAGGCACGTGGGGTAATTAAACAATTTATAGTATGTTCACTAAGAGGTTTGTTTTTTATCTCAAAATAGGCTAACGTTTGCCTTATGTAACTATTTTTTTAAATTATTGTTTGATCTTATAACACATGCAAGAATAAGATATATTCAAGTAACTGGATTATACGTATACAAAATTCGTAACCAGAAACTGCTACACGCCTATGATATGGGTTTTGAAATTGACCACAGACTGTCCGTCAAAACTCATATAAATGTTAAAACTGAAAACTCCGATGGTTAATTAAACAGCATTTAATCAGCATAGAGTAATGATAAAAAGATAGAGATAAAACTAATTTATGATTGAATTTTTAACATGAATATGATAGAAAACGTGTCTAAGCGTAGGTATTATACCTTCATTAACAATATTTCAAATACAAACTATCAAACGCAATCTTCTAGCGCAAAGAGTAGATAATATTATACTTTCCTACATAGGTACTTACATTTGCTATATAAACGAGTACTAGCAGGTACGCAGTTGATATTGTAAGGTAAATCAAAAGTAAATACTATAATTACTGCTGTTTCGTAAAATAAAAAATGTGACAAAGTAATTTATACATAAGTACATAATTTAAATAAATTGCATTGCACTTGGCTTTGACATTCAAAATTTTGCTGAACTTTTGAAATTGGTAGGCGTGAACCTTTGTTACCTTTGAAATGTAATTTGCAAATTCGATAATTTTTACTAAATAAAATATTGCTGCTGTATAAAATAGATAAGTATTTTTTATACAGCTACCTGTGACCAACACAAACAAACACACATATTTAAACACAAGAAATACTTCGAAGCACAGCTAGTTCAACTTAAGACGCGCGGAAATAAAGAATGCACATTGCAGATGTAAAATAAGATTATTTTCTATCGAAGCCAGAATCACTCTAGTCTAATCATTCTGCGTATCAATTATTACAATTAGCATATTTCTAGCGAAGATTTAATGAGAAAAATGATTTCCTTGTAATATAGCTAGCAACGTGATGAGTAACCTCAATGACCTATCGTCATTTGTCCATTAATTATGCATGTGTTTATACTTTCCGGCAGATGTAAGACAAAAAAATATCAATTTAATGCAACCACAGGTACTTAAAATGGAATCAATCTATAATGCTTAAGGAAATCGTAGTACTATATCGTATTCAATTACTAAAAAAAACCTGACTTTAAATGGTTGAACCAATTTTCTCAAAAATGAATGAAAAGAACTAGCTCAAAATCAGTCAATCCGTTTGGGAGTTAGGATATTACACAGATTAAACACATAAGTACATAGACTCGTCAATCTTATGAAACCTCCCTTTTTACAGGGGTTAAATGCAAACTACAAATAATAGTCTGTAAATAGTATATCGTAGGAAACTTCCAAAACCTTCGAAACTTTATACATTGGAAGGTGTGAGTATTTTTCCAATACAAAGCTTATAAAAAGTAAAAAAGGCTAATTAGAGCATTATACCTCCAGACTGAGGTTAAGACAGGTTTTCAAGTGAGTAAATAACTCAATTGGTACCTATGTACATTACCAAGTTTTGCGTAGGATCGGGGAAACCCAGTGCTGAAGGCTGTAAATAACAACTACGTTAACTGCTTACTTAGAACGCTAGTTAGTTTTTCATTATAGAGGTGTAATTGATATGGATGGCACGGCGATGTTTTAGGTCGGATTAAACGTAAATAGTAAGTATGGTTAACTTTAAATGTAACCGGCGGTGCCCCCAAGATGTGTCCCGCGTTAATCCAGGATAAAAGTAGCCTATTTTTAAATTAAAATAAGCCTAAAAGTAGTTTAATCTGTCTCCATATTAAGTCTCACTTAAAATAGATCAGCGTTCGAAAGTGGAAAAGAAACGAGAAAGATAGGTACACACATATTTTATTATATTAGGGTGATTTGTAAATACGTAGGTAAAAAGCGACTGTAGCTCAGCGGTTCAAGTGTCTGCTTTTCATCCAGACACCCTGGTTCGAATCCGGGCCTACAACAAATACTTGTATTTTCAATTATGAGTTAATTTATTGAGTGCTAAACCTGCACTATGGTTGTTGTTATGGTTGTTGCATTTTCAAGTTATGTATGAATTTGCACTCGTTTCACGGTGAGAAAATCATCGTAAGGAAACCGACATGTTTGAGAGCCACAATATCCGAAGACATATGCCATCCTCCACGGATGGCATATGTCTTCGGAGGACCTGGGCACCCACCACGATGTATCTGACGAATTAATTCTGCGGGGGAGTCACGACCCTCAGCCATGAGGAAATACAACTCACAGAGAGAGGTAAAAATTAAAACTTCAGAAATATGATGATTATGACCAAAGACCAAAACGTGGATTTGATTGATTGAAATTGTTCACTATATTAATAATAACAAAACCTAACTGTAATCACTACAAGTAGTTATAATTTTACATATTTTCCACAGACAGCGTAAGTTTCCATGGGAAAAGGAAATGGCCGGTAAATGTATCACCTCCATTCTATGTCTAACTTACCTACAATTAACTTAGCTGCGGGAACTTTACGTAACAATAACAACCTTCTCACCGTTGTTATTCTGTGACTTTGGTTTATCCATCTTTGCGTACAAAAACAGGCTATAAAATGTAAATAAAGATTAACACCGTATCATCTTTTTATAAAATAAGAGTGGCCAGCTCTGGTGTCGAGAGTCGATCAAGCCACCCTAAGGACCTCTGACATGGCTTAATCAAAACTATACTAAATGTTATTAGGAGGAGGAGGAGGTGTTGAGGTGTAGTCACACCTTAACACTTAATCGTACTTTAACTTAAATTATCTTAATATTATGCTCATGATAAGTAAAAATTTCTTTCTCGATCTTTTGAATTGTAAGAAAATACATGTTTGTGATGCAGTTATTGTTATTGTTACGAGGTGAAACCTGATAAATAAGTAATATTTAATACAGTCACGTGTATAAGTGAACTGTAGTTTGTCTGTAGTACTTAATCTTAAGTTTGATAAATAAATAAAAACATTACATGCATACTAAGAGGCAAATTCCAATTTATTCAAATAATATAGTACACATAGATGACTAGTTTTAAATAGATTTATAATATACGATGTAAAAACAACTCCGACTACCAGATACGGGGTAGGTTATATTCAATTATAAAAAAGTATTCAAGTAACTAATTAATAATAATATCAAGTAACTAAGTCATATGTTATACTGTACCTTTAACTTTATTAAGTATCTATTTGCTAAGCCCTTCATCTCTCAGAAGAAACCTGCAATAATAATCTACTTATATCTATTCAGACCAGACCCAATTTATATTGAGTAAAGATCATCAAAATATGAAACTCCAAGATCATTTATTCTGACTACAAAATTAATTATGATCTCGAATTTTGAAGTTTAAGATATTGTAAATAATGATACCATTTTATAGGGTTAGCTATTTGTTCCAAGTTAATAAACCCAATGCTTCTCACTATTTGCATGCTCACTGCAAGCCGTGAGGGTTAATTCACTGTCATTTGCGCAAGGACCAAAGGCCAACTAACTCATCTTTATAAAGATATTAGTGTGTATAATAGGAACCAGTTATGATTTACTAACGGCTAGTATAGTAAAAAAAGCGAGTGTGGCTCAGCGGTTCCAGTGTCTGCTTTTCATTCAGACGTACCCTGGTTCGAATCCGGCCCTACACCAATGACTTGTATTTTCAAGTTATGTGTGGATTTGCACTCGCTTAACGGTGAAGGAAAACATCGTGAGGAAACCGACATGTTTAAGGACCACAATATCCAAGGACATGTCTGCCGTGGAAGGACCTGGGCGCCCACCACGATGTATCTGCCCAAGAGAACTCCCCTAACGAATTAATTCACGACCCTCAGTCATGAGGAAATACAATTCAAAGAGAGAGTATAGTAATAGTGTGTAAGATCATATGAACTCATATGCACCGAGCCTCGTGCAATAGACGTGACGAAACAGACGCGGTCGCACCCATTGAATCTGTCAATAATCTTACCACACATTTCATAACCCTTTAAGTAACGTCAAATATCATAAAAGAGCGTCGGCTTTGAACTTGACCCCCGTCGTTTTGCAACGCCTCCCACTAAACTATTGCAGCTCTTGATACGGCCGATTTTATTTTCCTAGCACACGTTGCGGTGAACGCACGGCCCCGGTCAAAAATGTACCCGAATCCGTTTGACAGAAAACATTCCACCATTCGCCAAGTGCTGGATCGATTGTTTAAAGACTCGAGAAGAAAGAAGGGCCTCTCCAGACAGGACAGTAACAGCTCGTCATGCTCATCCACTGCTAGTTCTGAGAGTCGGAAGTTCGGTGTCTTCAGTCTTCGAAGTTGAAGTGTTTCCAAGTGACTGTTTCATGAACTGTGCAATTTGTATTAGTTGTTCGCGGTCTGCTAGTCATTGCTTCTTTACGACATGCTCCATAGGTAAGACAATATTTTAGCTAACAATACAAAACGCTTAGTAATTAACCTACATTAAAACTGCACTCGACACTATCATGTTTTTACACAAAATATAAGTAAATCTGAGCGGTTTTTCAACGCAATAAACTTGATTTACAATTGACGGTTATATAGGGGTGTGATAAGACAAGCGCGTCGTTAGCCTGATGATAACCATCGCACTCACTCAATGTTTCACGTAGCCGGCAATTAAATAAAGGGCTAGAGGTTTTATGGCAAACCCAGGTCAGGTCACATGGCGACCTACAGCTAAAATCAATACTATACTGAGTTATACTTTCTGTATTCTGTGATTAAGTAAGGCTGGTTTTCAATTTTAGCTCATTATTCGTACTTATTTAAGAAGGATTGGCAAACAATCGTTATTTTGCACATCATAGTTGGTACACCAAAACTTTTAAATACGAATTAAGTGCTAAAATTGGAAACCTAGTTACAGTTTAAGCACTTTATTAGTATTTTAGAAGTTGTAGTACAACAGTCATGTGTACAATATGAAGGGTTAATGTACCCAACCCACTCAATAATGTAACTAACCCGTTGTTGTGTAACATGTAGGGTTGAGATCACTTCCTAGTTCGAACCCTAATATATTAAAGTTCGTCCAAACTTTCTTCTCATATGGTTCGTGGTAAATGCACATATAATTCACGTGTTTATTAGAACTACCTACCATCATGTTAATGTAAAAGTGGGTTTATTGACATTTATTCCTCTTTCACACCGCAACGAAGATTAGATGTGATTTTATATACCTACTGATATAATTATAGGATCACAAGTAACTAATCTACTAAACTAATCCCGAGACAAAGAGTGAAGTGCCGTGGGTATCTAATCTACTATCTACTAGTAGTGCTAAAGAAGCAGATTCGTATCACAAACATCATACAATGAAATGCAAATATTGTACAAGGGAGTGGATTTTCGCGCCTAATAGTCATCTGTATCCTATAATAACGGCGCAGACATGTGGGCAAGAGCCACAAGATGCATATTATGAGTTTCGGTGTCAGCTATAGGTATACAAGTAGCTGTCAATATTAGTACTAACACAAGTAAGTTTACTTGTGTTAGTACGAGTACATAATCGTTCAGATGTGTCCGAAGCCTGTGAGGTGGTTAGAATCTCATTTTTGCGAATGTACTTCACCAATATGTATTCTCTAAATATAGACTGAGATAAATCAGTGAAAATGACCACATAAAACTCTTTCGTAAAAATGATGGTGCCATTTATATTCAAACTTGCGCTTTCCAACATTTCCTATTTCATTACGCCACGCCGGCGTTTGTGCAATTCGTCGTCAATTTTTTCAAACACACGGAACATTTTGCAAGCGAAGCTTAGTACTGAAAACTGGTTTTAATATGTAAGTTGGTTTGGTATCACAACACTGACCTTGCGCGGTAAAATAACGGGTTCTAACTGGCTAAGGGCTCTTACATATCTATCACAGATTCCTAAAGCAGTGTCTTTGACCGAACGCATATCGAGATACATTAATGTGGATTTCACGCATGCAACCTCTTTTGTTTCTTCGTATAACTAGAAAAGAGCAACGAAACGATGTAACCTTTACAACGAAAGATTAAGATACATTTTCAATATTTTTTTAAACAAAACAAGTTAATTTGCGTCATTGAGAGTAGACACTGGTATAAGCTGGTCTGGTTGGTACCAATTAAGTTTTTGTTATCGTTTTAGCATCGTGAATGTAGATGCAATATAAAAGCAACAAAACTGTTCCAACGGGTGAGCACAACAAAATATTTGTAACAAAACATGTTTATTTATAACTTCTAAACCGTTTGAAAATTTGGCAAAAGTATATTGGCAAAATGAATAAAAATAAAGTACTTAATAAATTAAGTATGGCTATCACACATTTATCTGATTTTCAACCAGAATAACGCAGTTAGCTTTCGTTAGATATGTTCATACGATACACTCCTCAACGGTTTTTGCTAAAATATACCAAAGCATTAATTGCCTCTCTCCGTCGGTACATATGCTCACATTTTGCAACAGAACCGAGTATGAGTGTAAACCGGTTATGTATTTGTGCATACGTATATCACAATATCGACCTTGTAGCTGTGTATGGATAGCTATTACTAACACAGATCGCTAAGGGCGGTTACATAATTATTACAGATGGTTGAGAGTCTTTGACCGTTGAACGATCGAAACTATATCTCATTTGGGTAATAGTTTCATTAGAGCAGAGTTGCATACGATTATTGCTTATTAAAAATATCTTGCATGTTCTTGTTGGTATTTAAGGAAGTAGGTATAATTCGCAGTTCGCAAAAGAATCTAATTCTATTGCAATCTTATTACTTAATCAAAGAGAAATATGTAGATATAAAGCTAATATAGTATACACAATAATGTGTTTAAACTTTAGAAATACAATGTCTTCTTCATACTCTAAAGTCAGTCCTTTGCATTCCCTCATAATAAAGCTTTTGCTTATAATAAAACGGTCCATGTCTTAAACATTTTACTCTGCAAATTTAATAATGTGCTAGTGAAAATACCTTAATATCGCCACATACCTACATAAAAATAATGTAAGGTTTTTCTACACCAAGCATTTAATTAACATTCAAGAGTTATAATTCTTTCTGTAACGGTTCCAAATACCTCGTACGAGGCACACTCGTGGTATTCGAATCGTAAACCGTTAAAGAAAGTATATTTTTGGACTCGTTAATATTTCAGATATTTCAGTTCAAGATTATGCCTGCGTAAAGCCTACGTCAATGGAGATTGAACGAACTGAGAAAATTCTGTTTATGTAAAATATTAGGTAAATTTATCTTCTCGAGAATCAAGAAATTTAGAGAGATTAGAGATCTTAGAGATTTTTATTTGTAAACAGATAAATGGGATACAATATAGTGTTGCTCTGCCTTCTACTGTAGTGTTAACTATGTTGTAGAAGGCAGGATCTTCCAGGGGATCAATTTATTTACAATTTAAATCAGTAGTATAATTCTCGAGAATCAAGAAATGTATGTGATTTCTTTAATCTTGTTTTTTTTTTAAATAAAAACACCTATTTTTTAATGTTTAATTATAGGAAAACTAAATATTTGATAAGTTGGTAAATGGTATATTATCTACGAAATAACAAAATAAAATTATTAAACATTTATAATGGCTTTCAATCTAAACACAAATAACATTTTATTTAAATCCATGTTAATTCCATGAAATATATTTATTTTGTTGCCCACCCATTATTATGTGAACCAAAGTCATCCGAATTGGATATCAGTCCCATACACATATCTGCATTGTTCGGCAAAGTTTATTCAACTGCCTAATATACCTAATGAAAGACAGTAATACCATAACACCGATATTTCTGACCGATATTTTCCGGTTGCCTGGAAGAAATTGCTATTAGCGATAAGGCCGCCAGTTGTGGCACTATTTTTTTAAGTCTTTTGTGTTTCTGTTTGTCTTTTTTTTTGTCAATGTGTGTTACAATAAAGAGTTTATCTATCTATCTATCTATCTATATTTCACATATAGTTAGGTTTAGGTAACCCAAGACTCGTACAGTAGTATGCCTATGGCTCATTGTTTGCTACTCTAGTTACCATGGCTACTCGAAACTTATACCGTAGAAATGAATACTAAAATTATAAAGCTGAAGAGTTTGTTTGTTTGAACGCGCTAATCTCAGGAACTACTGGTGCGATTTGAAAAATTATTATTGTGTTGAATAGACCATTTATCGAGGAAGGCTTTAGGCTATATAACATCACGCTGCAACTAATAGGAGCGAAGAAACAATGGAAAATGTGGAAAAAACGGGGAAAATTATTCATCATTGAGGGTTCCCATTACGTGCGCTGCAAAAACGGTTCAAAATTCAAAGATTTAATACCCAAAATATCTTTACCACGCGGATGAATCTGTCCATCCAAAGGTTGCCTGGAAGAAATCGCCTAAGGCGATAAGGCCGCCCAATGTGCATTAAATTAGTTTTTATATTTCTTTTTATATTGTAATTTCTTTGGTGTGCATTAAAGACATATCTTATCTTATCTTATGAAGTCGCAGGCAGCTAGTTGCCAAATTAAACAAGTACCAACTGTTTCTAACAGTGTCAAAATAACACCTACAAACTTCACCCATTAATTTACTGAATCCTTTCCAGCCAAAAACAATATTTACTTAGATATAGTAATAATCTGAAAAAGTTGTCGAAAGATCGTTTACAATTTATTTTCGTTGTTAAGTCTCAAGTATCATTAGAAATCAATCATTGTCTGAAAACTTCCTAGACATAATAAAATCCAAAAAAAGAAGTTAACAAAAATAAGCTTGTTAAAATCTTTGGAAACGTATCGTCGTAATACTTTTCTCCTTACAAATATAATTTTGTTTTACAAAAACTTTTTCTACTTCAATAAAAATAAAGAGATATTTTGTTCAGGCTGCGCCCCAAAATATTCGCTGTTAATTAAATATGCATCCATTATTTTCTGGGATTTATTCTAAATCATTTACAGTTTGTTACACTTCTTACTTGTGTTAATTCAGACGCGCTCAGAAATAAATCTACTTATAATATGTAAATGTATTATCGTAAGCACCTGCAAACTAAACTGCAACTTTATAATAAATTACATTTGACTGCTCTGTTAGCTTAGTTGGTAGTGGCTCTGCCTTTTAATCTAGGGGTGCGGGTTCGATTCCCGCATGACACAAATAATTACGAACATTTAAATTTGTAATTATTTGTGTTGAGTCTGGTCGTTGCTATGTATAATAAGTATGTATTTACAAAAGAAAAGTATATATGTATTATATCCGTTATCTAGTACCCATGATACAAGCGTAAGCTTAGTATGGGGCTAGATGGCGCTGCGTGATATGTACTGAAATATTTATTAAAAAAAAAAAAAAACACATTGACGTAAGTAAATTAATCACTATAGCTGTAAAAGTTTAATGATCTTTCGACCGATGGAGGTTATGCGTTAAATATAAATAAATAAGAGTTAAGCCCATGTTTACAGAATCTGCTCAATGATAATAATAATTATCTAACCAACCTTTCAAACACGCGACGTATTTTTATGTATTGACAGTAAATTTTAGTCAATACGAAAATAGTTCCTTTCATGTACCTAAGAGTATTAAATTGCCGGGGTTCACGACATACCTCAAAGTCACATGATGCTAAGATTGTCGAAGTGCTAAGCACTTTTTGCGCTAAACTGTTGTATGCCTGTCAAAATCGTCAGCTTATTTAAATTAGGCATTGGATTTCACTTAGCAACATAAGACGTAGGTAGGTACTTCAAAAACATTTTAAATATTAAGTTACTTTGTGTCGCAAATCTTTTAGAAAAACTATTATATATTTCATTTTATATCGCAATCAGCATTACTAAAACATATATAAGCTCCATCCTAAAAAATCTCAGCTCAGTCTTTCATGAATAAATTGAGTTGTCACTAAAATATGTTGGAAAGTATAAAACAGGTGTAACGGATGCTAGTTAGACAGAGTACATAGCAATTTTTTATAACTACTTACACGGCGGTGGAAAATTCCTCAAATGCCTTAGTTGGCGAGCGTTTCCTTAATTTGCGAGCGTGTTGGTGAATGGTAGGTATTGCTACAGAACTGGTATGGAAGGTTCGCCTGACCTGCGCGTGCGCACACGTGGCGAAACTGAACTCTCTTCAGGGACATCTAACGCGCTTTTTTGTAAAATAATGATGGCTTTGACTTTACCTAAATGTGACTGAGGAGATCGCTATCCGAGATAATAGCGTCAGTGGCACTAGATATATCAGCTTTCCTGGTTTGTCAGATGTAACATGTCCAATATTTCAATATTTTGCTCAAATAAACATGGAAAATTTAGTACCTATATGTTTTCCAAGTCACAATGCGTAAATACATAGTAAGTACCTAGTTATATTCATACAAATGGTCAATTAAATATTAATTTATTTAGCAATTTCTAGTTAACCTTCGAGTAGTTAGTACGTATAAATTTTATTATGAAGGGCACAATTTCCCACACATAATTATTATAATTTATTTTCCAAATTTGTAGAGCGTGACACCGAGAAGGTACTTTACATATAGTTTCTAGTTTCTTATAACTGATAAGCATAGATAGTATGACTTTAATACATAGTATAACTTCAATAAGAATACATATCGGTATCCAATTTTTTTATTATTTCCTTTGCGGTACTGCCGCAATTTCGCCAATGTCACGTCACTAGAGAAACAAATGTTTATTGTAGCTTAGCGTGTATCAAATGTCAAATAACATGATAATGTTCTTTCTGGATTCGTGTAGGTATTAGCTAAAAATCCCAGGCATAACTAACAGTTCTGTCAAAAATCTATCTCCGTAGCATATTTTAACCAAATTGGCTCAACCATTTGAGCGTGATGGAGGAACAACTTATTAAAAAAGTTAAGCTTACATGATAGTAAAGATGCAGTTAAAGTGGTAAGCCACCACGGATTTAGCAGTCCATAAATAAATAAATATTCCGGGACATTACACACAGCGCCATCTAGCCCCACACTAAACAAACGCTTTTGTCGTGGGTACACAATTAATTTTGTATAGTGTGTACAATTGGTGTCGGATATAGGTAATACGTATTCGAATATATTTTCTTTTGTAAAACATACTTGTTATGCATTGAAAAGAAACGACCAGACTCAACACAAGTAATTGAAGATATTTTTTAAATCCATCTATCCATCCTACAATAAACAAATACATGGATCATAATGTAACACTTTGTAGTATGTCGCAAAGATTACAATACCAAAAATTTCTCTCTACGTCTATAATCAGTATGTATCATAAATTAATGAGATATTTTTCCTTTGTTTCAGAGTCGTAAATCAGCATCTTGGACTGCAACATTCAATTATACCTAAGAAATAGAATATAATTATATAGTAGAACATGACTTACTAACTAATGAACACGTCTAATTATAATGATTGGCATCCAATTACTGGGTAAAAAATGAACAATAGATCGTTAGGATCGATCGGTAATTAACTATAGTAAATACACTTATAGCGACACATTATTAGCAAGCTTACATTTAATATCAATATCTATTTTAGTTTTTTAAAAATCTGTGCAAAAACACAATTTTATATATTTCCACGGCACGGTCACAAACTCATGTACAAAACTGAAATAGTAAGTAAACATCTAGATAACAAGAAAAAAATTGTACGCACTATCCTTTAACTGTAATAAATGATTTTTGTTTTTTTTTTTATATTTCCAAATGTTTTTTTTTCAAGGGCCTACATTTCAAGATACTTTCTTAAATATCTAAGACACTGTAATTACAGAATAAGATTTAGTTTTTTAGTATATTTGTTAGTAGGTTTGTAATTGATCCGTCAGAAACATGCAAAACTATTATTTCTTTAATAAATTCTGTTGCTTAACTTCACACAGTAATATATACAAATAAATAAATTTAATTGTATCATAATTAACCTTGTTTACTATACAGGACTAGCTACTAACGCATAACTTGTTAAAGGTAGTTTTGTTCTATAAGTTTACAAATTCCGCATAACAAATATTAACACTTCCATTCAAAAAGTTTAACGTCCCCAAAGAAATATGTAGGTATATGGCAGTAAATGTTTCTTTTGCGAATTTCTAAAACTAGAACAGTAAAAGTGATTGGTTTCCTCTACCAGCCACACTTAACAGTAGTGTTAATTATTTCAAAGCAACATAATAATAGTATCTATGCATTCTATAAATATGTCTACATAAACTTACTTATCTTGATCTTTTGAATTTAACGATGCTGCGGGCTATAGTTAAAATTTATTTTGTTTTTGTAGATTTTATTATATCTTTATATATTTAGCACATAAAAGGGTTTTTATTACAATAGATGTTATCACTGGCAACATGCATAATGTTTTTTTTATCAAATTGTAGTCAACTAAGCTCTACTTCATCTGAACCATTTATCATACCATTGGAAGTAAGAGAACATAAGTAGGAAAATTAATAAAAATCTATGTAATCTAGCACCCAAAATAAGCAAATACTATACATGAACATAAATCATTAGTATATTTTCACACGCAGAATGTTAGTCAATATAACAAACAGTTTAGTCATTATCTTAAAAAAATGTTTTGATGTTTTTGTTTTATATTATGCCATTGCAAGCTTTAAAAATACCTACCTACTTACATAAAAGTTAGATATTTCTTTTATAACAGTGTATGTTACTATAAATATAGTGTTATTATTTTTAATCTTATGCAATAGTATATTGTATTGTATTACAATTAAGTTTTCAAATAAAAGTGTGTAATATGTTCAGTACGTCTAATTATTCTCACCAACCATGAAGCTTAATTAGTAATTAGAGATTAAAACATTATCAGTCTAGAGTAGACTATCCACCACATTGAGATATGACTACTACGAATATAGTTCAATGATCCACCACCGTCAAATGTAAACAAAGATTCGTCGGTTCTTAGATTACCTCAGAGTATTTATTCTAATGAATCTTTTATAGCCAACTGAGAAACAATATCAAAGCCAATCTATCCCAAACTTTCTAACATGTCTTTCAATTACAATTTCTTAATAGGAATATTTTTTTTTTTTTGTAAAATGAACTCTAAATTCTTAAAATTAAATTTTCAGATTATGCACTGCGTAATATGCATAATATAAAGATTTCAAATAAAAGCTTAGAGAGCCAAATTAGTTTAAGTAACTTTGGGTTAGCTTGAAATAAATGTCTTATATTTATTTATTTTATTTTTATTTAGAACAATAATTCCTAAGTTCAAATACGAATTATAAACACCAAACATTACACATCACATAACTATGCAAAAGTTCTAAGAATTACAGGTAGGTATTTACTCAACAATTTAATACCCATAAATATGTAAATATCTACATATGTATGGAATTAATACAACTTTACGTCAATAAGGCGGCTTGATAAACTCTCGACACCAGAGTTGGCCACTCTCATTGGATAAGAAAAAGAAGACACAACTTTACATGCATGCGTTCATCAATATCTTCTTTTACCAAAGTATTTGAACATTGAAAATAGAAAAACAAACCAAATGCAGCATTGGAAGAAAGAGCTGTCAAAGTTTTAGGAACTCTGGAATAAAAAGTAACTTGAGACCAGATGCTCTCTGGTAATTGTTTGCATAAATTAACTGTAAATTTAACCTGTAAAGCGTTGCCTACCGGAACTTTATTTTACTTGCATACAATAATTTCGTTCTCACCATTAAAACATTGCAAATTGCATGCAAACAGGTGCAATTTTTATTTATTAATTAGGCAAGATATTCCTATTAATTACCTTCATAGCCTTGAATTGGTAGTTGTCACAATAATATAGCTCTATCCTTAATACAACTTTAAGAGGAAATTGGCTTTTAATAGTTTGTAAAAAGATAGGGAAGTACTCAAATTGCAGTCTAGTTGCAGTAAATTGCTATGACTCCTTTGGCTAGAGGAAGAAATAAGGTAGGAACAGGTAACACGACAGCTAAGTACGTCTCTCTAACAACAGGTCCAGAGCTGAAAGCTGAGACGTGCCTTTGTGAAGCTACCTAGTACACACTACAGCCAACAATGAAGTCTAGGTTCTAGTGTTTTATTATCAGTAAAGGTAAGCTGGTCGTAAGACAGGTTTCTTATGCTTGTATACCGGGTTACTGGTTTCCAATTTTTGGATGATAAGTTATCATTCGAAAATAAAGGCGATAATCAATGACGCCTAGATTGATGTTGACAATGATATCTAGTAGGTAATCATTTTCGTATGATAACTTAATCTCGTTTCCGAGTGAAAACTTAAACCAGAGTAAGTATAATTAAAATACTATAGAATAGAATTCATATAGTTTAGACCTTAAATTACCACAAAGGCTTTTTTACCTCAGACTAACGCGGGCTACACAAGGGGCACCTGAGTACAATAAAAAGAAAAATGTTAAAGTCATGAGTTCTAGCTCCCAAAGCACCGAAAGGTTTAATTTGCTCACATCGAATTGATGACCTATCTTACCATCGTAAATTACTTACGCACATACAAACAGCAAAAGGGGTTGAACGAAATCCCCAGTGATTCACTGGCGAACTGGCGAGCCGGGAAACCTGTAACAATGACAAATTATTACAACCGCAAATATAGTCAATGACAACAAAGTAACGTAAACAAGCTCAACGCATCAGCATCGTCAGACAACGCGGTAATGCGACCAGAATTTTAAGTATACTTACTACCCTCTGGCAGTGAGCTAGAGTATTTAGACTTTGTAGATATTTCCAAAGGTTTTCTAAGTGATATTATTTTGTAGTTGTTATAAGTAGTAATTTAAGGATTTCTCCTTCTTACTATTTATTAAAAGCACTGCCCATAAAGTAATTATAACTGGCAAATTTATTTAACAAAGTCCCTTTATCTATACTAATATTATAAAGCTGAAGAGTTTGTTTTTTGTTTGTTTGAACGCGCTAATCTCAGGAACTACTGGTGCGAAGTGAAAATTTCTTTTTGTATTGAATAGACCATTTATCGAGGAAGGCTTTAGGCTATATAACATCATGCTGCAACAAATAGAAGCGAAGAAACAATGGAAAATGTAAAAAAACGGGGAAAATTATTCATCTTTGAGGGATTCCGTAGTGTGCGCTGCGAAAACGGATCAAGATTTAAAAAAAATATGTATGAAAGAATTATTCCTCTTAAAATGATCTAACAAAATGTCCGAAACAATATATGTCTACCTTTTAAGGTTAAATCACTAGAACTGTTTTTATGGTAGTAACTATTCCACGGGGACGAAGTCGCGCGGACCAGCTAGTGTACTTATATATATCAAAAACCATTTTTGATCTAGACTATTCCCTGTTGATGTCGTATAACACGTTTGCTTTCCGAGAAATCTGTACCTAACCATAAAACGAAAAACAAACATACGTATGTACATGTACTACGTTCCTTTTTGTTTAGGATTCAGTGGTGGTTTTTGTACGTGGGATAAGTTTACGTTTGACTACAGCGAGTTGACAACTGTCACACCGTGGAACTGAAATTTCCAGTTTAAACTTGTTTCTTCTTTACAAGTGCACTAGATCATCGATTACAACATCAATTACCATCAAGTGATTTGTAGTCAAGCGTGAGACTATCTAGTATAAAAATAACTAAACATACGCCCGAGTCTGACTCGCGTTTAGTTATTATTGAAAGTCGATGTCATCGAGAAAATGTGTCGACGACGCTCTGCCGGGAAAATCCGGATATCGTCCCATAATGGACGCCATCCATCACAAGCAGTTGGCGAGTTTCTTTGACCCGCCCAATTTTACGAGTTTTCTTCAACCAGATCTAATTTCAAAGGTATCGGGTCGATGTAATCGAATTCAGAAGTCGTTTTCGATTTGCCATAAGCTTGAGCTCTTAGTTAATTTGTGGAAGTGAACAGTTTTGGCCTGCACTGCGTTTGGAGTAAGTATTTTAAGTAATTTAGGTTTTTTTCTTAGTCTAATTCATTTGAGTGTGAAACATTAAAGTAGTTTGAGTTTAACTTACCTACAATCTTACTAAGACTTGATTTTTATAGGTAGGTATTCATTCTTATTTCAGTTATTTATTTTATTTAATGTGCTCATTACATACCTCCAACTAGATAATAGCTAGGTATTATATTTATATCAAAACACAATCCGCAACGGAGAATTACCTATGTATAAAATAATATATGCACAAAATCCAAATCAAAATCATTAATCATTCGATCATTGTATCTGCCGGATGCACGTGTTGATGCTAGTCAATCCCAATTAAATCCAGTATGATCTGGAATAGCAATTAATTGCTGAAATGAACGATGTAGCAAGGACATTGTAGGACAAACACATTGGTTACTGCGTCCCTCTTATTAAAGTGTTTTTCAAATCTCAAGAGTTTAAAGTTCAGAATTATTCCGGTCATCCAAACTTTTAACTAAAACTTTATGTAGGTACTTTATTAACTTTTTTTCATGTTTTTACAAAGGCTCGAAAAAGGTGTCACTTACTTTTTTTCACGTTCAACGCGTTTTTCTCGAAACCGCCATTTTGCCAGTACTGCGTTTGTAATAAGTACGGCAGGTAAGGTACTGATTAAAATGATCAGTTCATAAATGTGTTTGAAACCTAGCTTTACCTTCCCGAATACAGAGCAAATTAGGTGCCCAGTCCGTTTAGCATAAAATGGTACTGAATATTTTATACAAGTAGGTAAAAACGTTTCTAACATACTTTGAACTAAATTCTTTTGACCACAAAGTACGAAATTTGCTGAAAAGGGGAAGCAAAATATAAAGTTTACTTTACCTAGGCTAGCGTATACTAACTAACCTATACACTGTTCATAGTATTCATTCCTGCGTAATTGGGCTTTAATTTTATGAAGCACCAGAGCTAAATTATTAACTGCCACTGGCTTAACTTAAACGCACTCACTAATAAGTATGTAAGTAAGTGAATTCATATGAGAGTGGCAAACTCTGGTGTCGATTTACTCGAATTAACTCACATAAGTAAACTAACGAGTTCAGTTAGTTAATGAGGTTCAGTTAAACCATAAGAAAACCATTGTTTTCGTTTCGTTTTATATTTTACGCATAATAGGACTGTATAATATATACTTACTAATTACAACTGTTCCTTCATTTCCCATGTTCCTGCACTTGGCTTTGTTCCTTGTTTTTGTAGGTCACATCTGTGACCAATAAATTATTCCTTAGCTGCTAAAGGGTACACCACGATAGCATATTAATTAGAAACCTAAGTTGGCTTCCGAAATACGAAGGAAATTGGGAAATACGAGTAGATACCAAGACCTAAAGCGTATACTTACCTCAATAACTAATTACATACTTTACGTTTCCACTATAAATATTCGGCCTTAGCGTGTGGCTAAGATGTATCTATATATCTAAATATATAAAACTCAAAGGTGACTGACTGATTGACTGATATAGTGGACTGGACGGATCGGGCTGAAATTTGGAATTAAGGTAGATGTTGTGACGTAGGCATCCGCTAAGAAAGGATTTTTGGAAATGTCACATTTTAAGGGGTAAAATAGAGGATGCAAGTTTTACTTCCTAATGCAAGCGAAGCCACGGGCGTCCACTAGTTCAAGCATAAGATTAGTGGGATTGCGTTATTCATAAACAGCTATACTAAAATTGCCGATATTAACTAGGTTTGGAACTTAATTAACATTACATGTTAGTCTTAATTCCTGCTCAATTACTTGAAGATCAATTCAATCCATTCATAAAGTTTCTATTCATAAACCTTGTATCCATTCAATAAATGACTTGTACATACTTAGAACTATAAATAGCGTTATTAATAACATGCATGCTGTATTAGTATGTGCGAAAACGTTATCTGCGTCAATAGATGTTTGTTTTGATGAACTTGCTAATAAAGTTTGTTTGTTCGTTGGAAAATTTTCCATTCAGGCTATATAAAGGCAAGTTTTAGCTGATTATCTGGGAAATCCCATGTATGAGTGGATTATTCTTAGGAGTCGCATGATGTCAGTTTTTCGCACCTGCTCTTGGTGTGGTTTTAGTGCGCAGATGATTTTCTCGGTAGTTTTTAAACATTTTTAGGCTGTTTAAAATGCTGGTTGCCTTGAATTTGATATGGAATTAATAATAATGTCAGTACGGTAAGTTATGAGTAACGGCTGTCTTCTTTTTATCGAATGAGAGAGGCCACCTCTGGTGTCGAGAGTTCGTCAAGCCGCCCCAAGGGCCTCTGACATGGCTTAACGACTGCCGTACTAGACAAACAGCCGGGACCATCAATTTAACGTGTCATCTGATCCACGGAAGTAGCGGCTATGAAAGTGTGGTACGAATAATAAGACAATCTACGGCAAAACATTATTATAAGAAAATATTCAAATGAAAATATATTTTGGATAGATATAATGTGCATAAACAATAGATATAATGTGCATTGTGTATAAGAGGTCCCAGTTCGGCTACTCTATCTCATATATAAATTGGATTGATTGACTTTGGAAAGCAAATACCGTAGCTTCATAAATTTACCTTCTTGTCTATATAGGTCTAAGTAAGTTTGAAACAAAGTTTCTTGGGTTCTGAAATGGACGCGAGGTTCTGTTTAGTAAATCCCTAATAGAGTGAGGCAAACCACATTAAAGCTAAATATATTCGGGGGATATAAAATAGACGTAGATGAGAAGTAAAGATTAGGTAGGTACAAAGTACTTACCTATGCAAGGTATAATAGCAAAAAGTAAGACAATGCGTTTTTACAGTTTTCCTTTTTGTAGTACAAAAATAAATTAATCTATTATATCGATTTTCTCCTATTCTAACATTGTGTAGACCTACGTATATTGAAAAGTTACATAGGATTATAATTTCGAGTAAATTTTTCCTAATTTTTACTTAAAATAAAATAATTTTAAATTTGCATCTAGGCATGTTATATGACTAGGTTATTCTTATTTGTAACCTACCTATACCTGAGTAGGTATAATATAATTTTAAACATACAAAAATAATTCTCACAAAATGTCAACTGGTTCGATTTTAAGCAATAACTCGTAAGTACTTTATTATATTTTCTCAGAGAGGATTTCCTACCTTTAGCGGATACTTGAATTGCTTTAGGTACGATAATTATTTCCTTGAAGGTACTCTTACCGAATTCAACACACAAGCTAAAACAATGAAAAAGTATTAAAAATAAATATATTTTTTTTATAAGTAAGTACTTAATTTTATAAAGTTATTTCTACAAACGTAAACTTACTTAGGTACGTAAGGATATTGACATCGGTAAATTAAATGGTATGTGGTCCCCGTTTTCTGAATGGTCGGTCTACGCTACTGTAGGTATGACTAAGGTATGCCAAAAAATCGTTCAACTCTTAACGTAGTTTTTATAGATTACATGCCTTACTTACTGATTTAGGTAAAAAAAATGTTAATCAAAGTTTGTTTAACGTTTTTCATCTCTATTTAGAAAGTATTTTAGTTTTTATTAAGTATTTTTAAAAGTGACAATGATCAAATAGCTACTGTCTTATGTTGTTTAATTATTGGTTAAGTTAGGTAGGTACATATCTACTTATACAATTATTTTTAATATGAGGATAATGAAACCTTACATCTTCGAATTCAGCTTTATTGTTAATAGATACTCGGAAATAAATGTTGTGGTTAATCTATTTTTTAAACCAACGACCATGAAATTACTTATCGGAAAAACACACCACTGAGTAACTTCAGGATTTTTATCTCGACTATTTGTTATATGCCAACTCGCAAACCTTGAGTGCAAAATAAACAACTAGGTATGTATATGTAGGTACACACTTTTGGTCAACTGTTTAAATCATAATACGGAAGAAAGGAAGTCAGGTTCTATTTCTCGCACGTCAAGTTTCGATCATTACTTAGCAGGTACCGGAAACTGGTGCCGACAAAAATATCTAAAAGATAACTAGTTTCAATGTAAAAAAATATTGGCGCGAGATGTTTGCGCAGCGAAATATAGGAAGGTCAAGGCGTTGAAGCAAATGTGAGGTTCAAGGTCTATTTGCTTAGGTACCTACCTTTGGCAATCATGTTCGTTATAAGTATGTTCCTCGTCTTTATGGAAGGGACATCAACGTTGGTTTTTAGTCGGTAGGTGGTAGAATCTCTAGCTATTGAACTCTACAAACCCCGCCGCTTCCCGAAAAAGTTACAATGACACATAGATACCCACTTAATTGCATTTCCTTCATGTAAAAAAAGATAACTGACTACAGATACCGGCTCTGGTAGGTAAATCGAACAGTAGCTCTCGAACAAACTTAAGTGCATCTCGTTTATTTTCGTTTTTCACAATAGTCACAGAGTTACTCGAACGATAATGAGCTTTTAATTGAGAGTAGATTCCTAAGTCAGCGAATTCAAGATATCGTGAAGTGATTCTTACAATCCAGTCGATTTGATCATGGACAGTGGACCAATACGTACCTAAATCATTGTTTATTTTCAATCATGGAAATAAGAAGCTTCACTTGTTCTATTATTTTCACTCCACAATCCACAACACTAACTAAACTAAAAGTTTATAAAACAAAACAAAAACTTTTTTGACTGCTCCCGCTAAAAATCTTTTTTTTTGTACATACCTAGTCTGAAATGTTTTGCCAGACAGTTCCAACAAAATATCATTACTTTCAAGTCAATGTTAAAACTGTCTATAACGTCAGTGTCAACTCCAGTAAAATGCAATTTAAGGTTATGTTTTGCATTCGCACATGATTTATTTTATTTTGTCTTGTGTTGTTTGATTTCTTACAAATGTGAATGTTAGAATAAATTATAATCATTTACCATGTTGAAACCTAAAGAGCTTAGTGACCATCTCCCGGGATTCGATGCCCCTGAGGAAGATGAGGGCCAAAACAATGAAGTGGAAAGTTCAAAGAAGAAGAAGAAGGGATCTGGTGGTTTTCAGACTATGGGATTTAGTTTCCCAATTATGAAAGGCATCACCAAAAGGGGCTACAAGCAGCCTACGCCTATACAACGCAAGGTAAGCTCCTACTCGGTAGATAACCTTAAAATTGTGGATAAAAAATAACAAATTTTACACCACAACTTACCTAACTTCTTTGCATGTAAGTGATCGGTTTAGAGACGATATAAGTACATATCCATTTATGTATATTAACATCCTATAGTAAAATGAAATTATTGTACTGTATATATGTCTTTTGTAAAAGAAGATTTGCCTACAGAAATTTTCATCTTTTTCAGACAATACCGTTGGCATTAGAAGGCAAAGATCTAGTAGCCATGGCTCGCACAGGGTCAGGAAAGACAGCCTGCTTTGTGCTTCCAATGTTAGAAAAACTGTTGTCTCCGAATCACAAACCTCTGCCCGGGAAGAACTTTAGAGCTCTGATTCTATCACCTACTCGAGAATTAGCATTACAGGTAACTGTTTTATTTTACAATTAAGTACTTGACTACAACCTGAAACTTGCTGGAACTATTTATTGCATAGTGCACACGATATTTTGTGATGGTATCATGAAGATTATTTTAAATGTTATTGCACATTTATTATATTCTATAATGTATACAATACCAATGTTTATCCATTTTACACATACATACATATTTAGATACAAAAATTTTGAGAATTGATTATGACAAGTTCAAACTAAGTACATGAGTATAAATTTAAACTTAAAATTATATTTCCAGACACTGAGATTTGTCCGTGAGCTAGGCAAGTTTACCGGCCTCTCATCTGCAGCTATTCTTGGAGGGGAGTCTATTGAACAACAGTTCAGTGTAATGTCAGGAACAGCCCCAGATATTGTTGTCGCCACACCTGGAAGATTCCTGCATATTTGCATTGAAATGAGCTTGAAACTAGATAATATAAGTGAGTAATAAACATGATGTTATAGGTATTAGAAAACTAATGGGTGTTTCACTCATATTAAGAAGTAAAACTTGCATCCCCTATTTCACCCCTTTAAAAGTAACATTTTCAATTTTCCTTTCTTAGCGAATGCCTACGTCATAACATCTACCTTCATTCTAAATTTCAGCCCGATCCTTCCTGTGGTTTGGGCTGTGTGTTGATAGATCACTATATCAGTCAGTCATCTTTGAGTTTTATATATTTAGATGTGATTAAAGAAGACGTATTGAAGATTTGTTTGGAGTGTCTTATATTGTAAATGTTACTCGATAAATATTGATAGATATCACAAAAAAGTATTACAGCCTCAGTCAAAAATAGCCCTAGCTGTAACCTTATAATACAAACTGCATTTCTTATAAATTCTAACCTATGTCATGTATATTGACAAATCTTTAAAAGCATTTACTATAACACTATACTTATTTTCAGAGGTCATTGTGTTTGACGAAGCTGACCGTCTCTTCGAGCTGGGATTTGGAGAACAACTACAAGAAATTGTCGCCCGTCTGCCATCCAGCCGACAAACCTTACTATTTTCTGCAACCCTACCTAAAATGCTTGTGGAATTTGCCAGGGCTGGACTCTCAGACCCCATGTTGATCAGATTGGATGTTGATTGGAAGTTACCATCAACATTGTGGCTGGGATGGATAGCTGTAAGAGCTGAGTTGAAAACGGCAGCACTGTTACTACTGTTAGATAAAGTGTTGACAGACAAGACTCCTCAAGCTGTTGTGTTTGCTGCTACTAAGCATCATGTGGAATATTTACATTTGGTAAGTTATGTTATTGAAGCTGTAATTTTAGAAGAGTTTGGTTTTGCAATGTTTTTTAGGAACTATTTTATTTTTATATTGGCTGGACTAATAATAAAATTTAGAATTAATTTTTAAACTGATGTAAGCAGTAAACAGAATCATAACTTTATTGCACAGCAAATAAAAACTTCCTACATTGCATCATCATTAACACAAAAGTCAATTTTTCTTTTTTTCATTGGAATCTAGTTTCACTAAAGTACCAAACTAACATTTAAGAGAACTTCGAATGTGTCCATGAGAAAGTAGCTTAGGCTACTTTTCATCCTGATACAGCTTAAACAAGAGCATTGCTAAATAATAATCCATCTTTTCAGATACTCCAGCAAGCCGGTATATCATCAACTTACGCTTACTCGGGTCTTGACGCGTCCGCCCGCAAGATAGCCCTCGGAAGGTTCTCCAACAAGAAGTGCTCAGTCCTGATAGTCACGGATGTGGCCGCCAGGGGGCTCGACTTACCCGCGCTGGATACTGTCATCAATTACAACTTCCCGGCCAAACCCAAGCTGTTTGTGCATAGAGTTGGTACGTTGGGTCTGATAATTATTAGCAGATGTGACTTCTGTTACTAGGTTAAGACCTACTTGCACAATGATTCTTGAACACGTGTAGAATATAATAGAAGTTCATTACTATGAATAAATAAATAAAATAGGCAACAATACTTCTTTAATCATACTAACAAAGCCTCTAATATTGGAGACATGACACAAATATAGTCTTAATATGTAGCATGCTTGCCTAGAAGAAACCTATTTACTCAACATTTGAGATGTTGGATGGTGGTGTCTCATTAATCCATCAAGCACTTTGATTTTACTATTCTTGTTTATTGACTGAAAAGTTAATTTATTGACTTCAAGTAGGCAAAGTTTACTAACGTAATTATTGTATGTGCGAGCACTTGATATGAGATATATCGAGTGACACATATATTTGTCCTCCCCAGGTCGCAGCGCCCGCGCAGGTCGCGCCGGGCGCGCCTTCTCTCTGGTGGCCGCGGATGACGTCGCGCACCTTCTCGACCTGCAGCTGTTCCTGGGCACGGAGCTGGCGGGGGCGCACGCCCCGCCTGGCGCCGCCTGCCCCAGCGGCGTGTGGGGCGCCGCGCCCGCCGCCCTGCTGGAGATGAGGCACCAGGACGTGCTCAGCTGGGAGAAGAACCACTCGGAGATTGTAAGTAGTATTTAGTTGTACAAGGGAACATACATACCTACATAGCTGGATGTATAACCATCATACAAAAGCGGAAATGTTTATTTCGCTTTCTCCCCACAATTTATGTATATATATAAATTTCTAACAATAGTAGAAGTCTAGTAGAAGCTATGTATATTTTTAGTCAAATAAACAAACCATGTATTTACAAAAGAAAAGTATATAAGTATTATATCCGTTATCTAGTACTCACGACACAAGCGTTTGCTTAGTGTGGGGCTAGATGGCGCTGTGTGCAATGTCCCGGAATATTTATTTATTTATTTTATGTGTTTACTGCTTATCTATTCTTGACCGAGGGTTTTTAACCAAGTGTGCCGACCGACCGTGTATTTTGTTTGTCTATGAATGTTCCAGAAACTAAAGTAATATTGATACTATGATATCTTCTTATGTTTCGTTTCATCGACTTAATAACACAAGTCTCAAGTTTCTACTTAAATATTTGAATAAAATACTACTTGTTCTCCCAGGAAGACGCAGCCCGCGTGTGCGGCCGCGGCTGGCAGCAGTACATCAAGTGGCGCGAGCCTGCCTCGGCGGAGGCCAACAGGCGCGCCAAGCTGCACACACTGCCCGCCGACACACACCCCTTCCTGGTAGACGAGCACACCGACGCGACCAATGTGATGGTGCAGCAGATCAAGAACTATACGCCTAAAGGGGTGAGTAGAGGTTTAAATAATTTAGTTTTAAACTATTTGTCAAGAAATTTGATCAAGATCACAATCAGTATGTTAATATGTAATACCATAAAAATTTAATAAAAAATATGATTACCTATACATATAAATTACCTATAATAAATAATAATAATGATTACCTATAATATCATAATTTCATAATCATCATTTTTACTTTCAGCTCGTTTGCACCTTGTGAAGATATCACATTTGAATATTTTGTTATTTACAGACAATCCTAGAGCTATCAGCTAAAAACGACTCTCCCATGTATCAAGCCATGAAAATAAAGAAGCAGAAACACGGCAAGCTGGTGCAGAAGTCGAGGGAAAATAAAAAGTTACTGGTCAGTCTTATAAACTATATATTTTTTATTATAGAGATTTATATGAATACGAATATATAGTATTACGAAACTCAAGTGGCGATGATTTGGACACTTGGCGAGACGTACTGACGGCAGATGGAGCAAAGCAATAACTGAATGGTACCCACGGCTAGGTAAGCGAAGTGTAGGAAGACCTGTGCAACGGTGGCTGGATGATATTAGAAAGTTAGAAAGAAACATCTAGGCAAGAACAGCGCAAGACAGGGAGTATTGGCGTAAGAGGGTGGAGGCCTATGCCCTGCAGTGGGTCCCATTAGGCTGATGATGATGATATGAATATGATTCTAAAATTATTGGTACCTGTGCGGCACTTTACCTTGGCTGTCTCACATTTAACAGTAAGAGATCAATTTGCTTAGAAAATAAATATGTAAATGGTGTATTTGTACCATTTTCAGCAAATCGATTTCTTAAACTTACTGTCAAATGTTAAAGCCATTATGCTTAAGTCTTAAATCCAGCTTTGGCCATTTATTAGATGCATTGACTAAAGTAAACATGGACCTTTTAAAATTAATTTAACAAATTAATATATGATCTGTGTTTCCCTTTAATAAGAAGAAAACACACGATGCATAAAAAAACATTATGGATCTCTAAGGGAATTCGATTATGTGCGAGAAAAAAAAGGATGTTATTATGGAAATACAGGCGTAGCCCTAATTTAGAAAACAGGATTACATTCAAGAATTATACTAAACGACTAAAACATATTATGAAGCTCACTCAAAAATCTAAAAATAATTATAAAATTAAAACTGCTATAAATAAAACCAAAGCTACATGGAATATTATAAATAAAAATACTAATGTAAGGCCTCCTAATATAGATATTAAGCAAATAAGACATGAAAATAAGATATTGACTGATCCAAATGACATCGTGAAAGCTTTTAATGATTTTTATACAGACCAAGTTAAAACTACACTAATAAATAATAAAAACAAACCAAAAACTATACATGCAGGCATATCAAACTCAATGTACATGCCAAATTCTACCCCGGATGATATACTTAAAATAATAATGTCGCTTAAAAATACACCTAGCACAGGTTATGACGAAGTTACTACGAAAGTGCTAAAATATGTTTTGTTGATAGTTTCCCCCATATTAAGTCATGTTTTAAATTTATGTATTGATACTGGAACATACCCAGATAAGTTAAAATTGACTATAATTAAGCCGTTGTATAAAAAGAAAGAATGAGATATTTTAAATAACTATAGGCCGATTGCCCTTGTACCAATATTTTCAAAAGTGTTTGAAAAATACATACATACCTGCTTGTACTCATTCATGGAAAAATATAATATTCTTGTTGACGAACAATTAGGTTTTCGTAAAGGTAAATCAATTAATATGGCCATTTACAGTTTTCTTCAGAAAGTTATTACTGGATGTGAAAAAAAGTACCAATTTTTGCTATGTTTATGGATTTAACTAAAGCCTTCGATTTCGTTCGCCATAATATATTGCTGTCAAAGCTTGAAAGTTATGGGATCAGAGGAAATTTGTTAAATTTAATTAAATCTTATTTATCTAATAGAACACAAAAAACCCAAATAGTTCAATTATCACTTAAAACTAAAACTGAGATCAAATTCACATCTTCTGAAAACTGTGTCAAATGTGGAGTTCCGCAGGGCAGCGTACTGGGTCCTTTACTCTTCATAACATATATAAATGACTTGCCACAGACTACAAAACACCCAATGGTGCTATTTGCAGATGACAGCACAGTTATTTTTGTTGGAGACAAAAATATACCCCCAGAACCAGAAATCAATATGACTTTACATGATATAATACAATGGTTGATTTGCAATAATCTGGCAATTAACTTAGAAAAGACAAATATTATGACATTTTACAAATATAAAAAATTGACATCCAAAATTAGCTATAATGGAAATGACATTGAAAATATATCGGACACAAAGTTTTTAGGCTTATATGTGGATTGTGATCTAAACTGGAAGAGGCATGCAAAGGAGTTATGTTCGAAGCTAAGTCGTTTCTCGTACGCTTTATTTATGCTCGTTAAAGTAGTAGATAAACAATTTGTACTCACAGCGTATCATGCGTATGTAACGTCGGCCCTACGATACGGCATTATATTTTGGGGTAACTGTTCAGAGCGTCTCACCATTTTTAGGGTTTGAGCCCTAAAAATGGTGAGAAGTGTATTCGGTCAGTGTGCCACTTGAAGCCAAGAGATTCCTGCAAAGCTTATTTCCCAAAACTCAATGTGTTGCCTTTTCCTTGCTTGTACATATTTGAGACCGCCTTGTTCGTTAAAAACAATATTCATATGTTTAGGTTGCAATCAAGTACTCGCCATAGAAATAGAATCCGTGTACCTCAGCGTAGAACTGCTTTGTATTCTAAGAGTGTACTGGGCATGGGGCCATCCATTTATAATCATTTACCAAAGACAATTGTAAACTCGGAAATTTTTGCAATATTTAAAAGGAAATTATTTGAATTTTTAATTAGAAAATGCTATTATGATTTAAAATCCTTTTTTGAAGATGATATAAGTAACTTATGATATCCGTTATTATGTATATAAATGCTGGCAAATAATTTGAACAATATGAATGTGTATATAGTTACGTGTATTAAATTAATTTTATTATGATTTAAATGTTAGTTTTAAGTTTCATTATTGCATGTTCGGAAGAGCAAAACTGTTGTGACTAAGTATAGAAGATATTGTAACACCATTAGATATACTGTACAGTTTGCAATAAATATATTACTTTACTTTACTTTAACATATTACCTACATATTTAAAATGTATGTTTCAGGCGGAAGGAATGTTAGTTGAAGACAACGATAAATTCACCAAATCCTCTCAGAGCGGACCGAAGAGGAAGAAGAAAGAAGTGGTCCGAGATGAGAACTACATACCACATACTGCGAGCGATCAACATACTGAAATGGGGTAAATATCACTTTTACCATACCATACCATCAAACAAGGAAGAAAAACTAAACATACCTACTAGGTACTTCTAACTACAGCATAAAAAGGGGCACTTAGAAAATCTTTAGAAAAGCCTAAAGATAGTCTAAGTGCTCCAGTCCACTACCAGAGGGCAACGTGCCCAGCATACTGGCCGCATTACCACGCTGGATGGCAATGCTGATACGTTGAGCCAGAAAATGGCTAGCATTAAAATTTACCTAATCTATATTTGACCGAGCGTTATGCCAACGCGAGGGAGAGGTCTTTACCCCGATTTAGGTGCATGGTTAAATTAATTACATTAAAAAATATATAATTGTTTACAAATTGGCTGTGAATAATGATGATTCAGCTATCAGGCACGGATACTACTACTACGACTCCGAGTATATTTTTTGTTACCAGGCGCTTAAATATATCCGCGTAAATATGCATTAAGGCCACCATATTTCACCCGAAAACGCTTTGCGCTTGGAAAAATGCCTACAGTTGCTTTTTCGCATGCAATTCCACGCCGTATTAACATGAAGGCAAGGGCGAGCATCGCGCGCATAGTTCGGCCGACGAGTCTTGTCCACACGCAAACAATTTTGCACAATTTGAGCAGTTTTGCAGACGTTTTTGACGAAATAAATAGTATAAACTGAGCAATTCAGAATATTGTATTTATGGCTTTTTACTCCTCTAAATAATAACATTATATTTTAGATATAATTAAATTGGCTTAAATTTCTGTACTACTGTTGGAAAATAAGGTGAAAAATATTTCAAAACAACTATTTTTCAAAAAATAAAACTATCGGGCAAATTATACGTAAGGCGTTTTTTAAAGTCTTAACACTGAATGAAAATTATATAAACTGAAAAAAAATAGCTCTATCTTATATAGGTACTTCTATTTTATTTGATTTTTATGAAATGTCGATATCACATAGCACCTCGCGTTAAATTGTTCTTTGCGCGTGTAGCAGTAACACACACACATACTCCAAAATTTTGGACTTTAATCTGGATTGCAGATTGGTTAATTTTTTTTTTCTTTCTTGAGTCGTATTTCCTTATGACTGAGGGTCGTGACTCCCCCGCAGAATTAATTCGTTAGGGGAGTTCTCTTGTGCAGATACATCATGGTGGGCGCCCATGTCCTTCCACGGAAGACACATGTCTTTGGATATTGTGGTCCTCAAACATGTCGGTTTCCTCACGATGTGTTCCTTTACCGTTAAGCGAGTGCAAATCCACACTTAACTTGGAAATACAACCAAGTCATTGGTGTAGGGCCGGATTTGAACCAGGGTGCGTCTGGATTAATGCCGAAATATGAATGGCGAAAGCCGCGACATGTGTAACGAATGCCCTGCGAGGTAAACAGTGCAAAGAGGTTAAACTCATAGAAGGGTGCGTCTAGATGAAAAATAGACACTGGAACCGCTGAGCCACGCTCGCTTTTAACACACAAATACACACACAAAGTTTTAATAACTCTTCGTATTTTACCTATAATACTCTCTTTAATTTAATGAAGTTTAGCGTTAAGTACTTATTTTTATGTCAAGCTAAACAGGGAGAAGCCATCGGCATCCGAAACACAGTTATAAACTAGTTCAGATGCCTTTGGATTTTCATGCAATGTTATGCCATATGTATATATAATGCAAAATAAACATTTTTTTTACCTTGTTCGCCAGCATGGCAGTGAACTTCAACGCGGGCGCGTCGCAGGCAGAGCTGGACATTAACGCCGACAGCGCGGACGCAGCGCGCGCCAGCAAACACATGATGAAGTGGGACAGGAAGAGGAAGAAGATGGTGCATGTAGACCCGGTCAGTGTTCTTATCTATACTAATATTATAAAGCTGAAGAGTTTGTTTGTTTGAACGTGCTAATCTCAGGAACTACTGGTGCGAATAGAAAAACTCTTTTTGTGTTTAATAGACCATTTATCGAGGAAGGCTTTAGGCTATATAACATCACGCTGCAACTAATAGGAGCGAAGAAACAATGGAAAATGTGGATAAAACGGAGAAAATTATTCATATTTGAAGGCTTCCGTTGCGTGCGCAGCGAAAACGGTTCAAGATATCACAGAAATGTGTATGAAAGAATTATTTCTCTTAAAATAATCTAACAAAATGTCCGCAACAATATATGTATGTCTATCTTTTAAGGTTAACTCAATAGACCCGTTTTTATGGTAGTAACTATTCCACGCGGACGAAGTCGCGGGCACCACCTAGTTATTAATAAAAAAACGAGACATTGCACACAGCACCATCTAGACCCAAACTAAACAAACGCTTGTGTCGTGGGTATATACTTTCCTTATCTAAATTCATACTTATTATACCCAACACAACTGGATAATTACAATTTTTTAAAATTCATAATTACATGTGTCATGCGGTAATCGAACCCGCAACCCCTTAAATAAAAGGCACAGCCACTACCAAGCTATCAGGCCAGTTAACATATTAAATTATAGCATGACTTTGAGCTATTGTAGGAATTACATTTTTTACATTACGTGTTACAAATTTAATTTGTTTGCAAACTGAAATGTCTTAAGACATATCCTATTCTGACTAGACTATATGAGCTTTTGAGAGGTCTTGTTCATCTTAGCCTTATTTCCAATTTTACAACGGTGGCTCCTTATTAACCGACTTCCAAAATATCCTGGGACATTGCACACAGCGCCATCTAGCCCCACACTAAGCAAACGCTTGTGTCGTGGGTACTAGATAACGGATATAATACTTATATACTTTTCTTTTGTAAATACATACTTATTATACATACAAACGACCAGACTCAACACAAGTAATTATAAATTTTTAAAATGCATAAATACTTGTGTCATGCGGGAATCGAACCCGCGACCTCTAGATTAGAAGGCAGAGCCACTACCAACTAAGCTAACAGGCCAGTCGAAAAAAGGAGGTTATCAAGTCTTCTGAATGTTTTTTTCTCTAATATTATCTAATGATCTGGCAGAATTAGATCTCCACTACCCCAAAAGGGATGACCCATATTCGGTTGGGATAAATGTTTGTAATTTTTTGAAATACCTAATTGGTAAACACATAATGTTTGAGTTATTTTCTTTTATTGCTACTTGTATTAACTATACTGTTATCCCCAGGACGGCGGGCGCAAGATGATCCGCACGGAGAGCGGCGGCCGCGTGCCGGCCTCCTACCGCAGCGGCCGGTACGAGGACTGGAGGAAGCGGAACGCGGCCGACGCGGGCTCGGGGGACGAGGAACCCGCGCCTGGGGCTAACAGGAAGAAACCTGGTTAGTAGGCATTGCTGGAAAAGTACTAGTGGCAAATAATGAATTCCAAATTGCAACTTAATCGGACCAGACATTTTATATTTAAAGCCGAAAGAACATACAAACACGCTTACTAGAAAACATTGGCTTTGGTGGAAAAGTACTCATTATCACAATTTTAAGGGCGAGGCCAATGTCTGTGGAGTATGCGCCATCCATCCTCTGCTACCAATAAGAAGCGTGCTACATCTGAGATATAGTGGTGCTTAACATCAGGCAGGCTATAGTCAAACGTCTAAAACCCTTTTCGTATTAAAAAAATCTTTGAAACAACATGACGCCAGCATTCTCCTTTTTTGCAGAAAAGTACTAGTGCTAAATAATGATATTCTGGGATAAAAAGTACCCTTTGTGTTAGTACATAATCTAATCTATATGTATACCAAATTTCAACTCAATCGAATCAGCCGTTTAATAGTTAAAGCCGAACAAACGCACTTACACTGACTAACAAATTCCGTAATTAACTGCAGCTGACACAAGTTATAGAAAGAAATCTGGTTAGTAAGCTTTGGTGATAAATTACTAGTGACATATCATGGTATTCTCAGATGAAAACTAGCCTATGTGCTAGCACATAATTTATTCTATATGTATTCATATTTTTTCACATAGTTTCATAGTTAAAGCTGAACAAACTTACGTACACACTGACTAACTTCGCACGGAGAGCGACGGGCTCTGAATCTGGGATAAAACGCAGCCAACCATAGCAAATTTCATCAAAAGTATTTCAAAGCTGTTTGAGCGTGGAAAGCGTAACAAACATACAAGCATACTACTATTTGTATTACTTTTACACTTATCTCCTATTGACAAGTTCCTGCTTTTCTCTCTAATTTACTAGCAATAATTTCTTGTCTTACCTCACTTATACTAAGTACACCAACTTTACGGATTTCCTCGAGTGTTGTCCAAACTAGGCTACCTGGAAGAGATCACTTTAGTGATAAGATCGCCCAATGTCCCTGATTACCTTCCACCTTAATGTTAATTATGTTCTTTTTTTGGTGTACAATAATAAAGTATATTTGATTGATTATACTTTTTTCTTATTTCCCCAGTATCTGAATTCCGTCCCCACTGGGTGAAGCACAACGAGCGAGTTGCCAAGAAAGCAGCCGAAGGTAAAGGCAACGAATTTAAGAACAAACAACAAATCGTCAAAGAAAGGATACGCAAAGAAAAGGTCAAAGCGAAACTCAAATTCAAATCCAAGAATAATAAGAGGAAGAAGAAGTGATCTGAGATTTGTAAATAAAGTTTCTTTGTATTTTAGTCTGGCTGTTTTATTTTGCTGATGATTTAGTGATTATCTAGATTATTATTACTGAGTTAACTTTAAAGTTCGGTCGCGGAACACAAAATGTGCAAGTACACGTATTACTTTCGCTCCTCGATAAAATAGTAGGCACAAGTGAGACGACAAATACTTCCAGTTCTGTGAGCGGACTTTAGTTGCGGTAAGAAGGGTATCAAAGAAAGTCTGGTATAAAAATCATGATTATGTATATTTAAAAAATTAAGATAAACGTTAAAGATACCTATTTACAATTATATACCTGTACACATCGATAAAACAAATTTTGAGAAAATTTGGACTTTGGATATAATGAACTTTATTAAAACGCTATCATAATAATGTCACCGTAAGCAAAACATGCATGTACACATGTTTAATTTCAAACATTAACAAATACATTGCGACTTATTAACAATAAGATTATAGAATAATGTAATCAAAGGTACATCAGATTATAATATTCTATCTAAATTCTGTATAATATATTTATACGTTCATTCACACGCCGATTTAAATGTAACGTTTACATACAATGATTATAGAGACAGAGCTAAATAGAAGCAACTGGCAATTAAATATTTAAAGCTAAATTAATAGCAAGTGACAACGAATCGTTTCTAATTTACTGAAACCAGAATTGTATACGTTTCAGATAAGTTTTCAAAAAATATAAACGTATAAGTATTGCCAATAATAAGGCATCTACAATTTAGTTTCAGGTTCCAAAGACCAGTGCTAGGTACATATATTTAATAAAATTTGGCAACAATCTCACTCCATCGGCGACCTTTACAACTATTTTATAATCGTCAAGGAGACAAACACATACATAATTATTTTATTAAACTATTCACTTGGGAGTCTTCATCTTTGTATACTGAAACAAACCGCAATAAGAGAGTTAATTCAATATCAGATACACAACAATTAATTTCCACAAGTATTGTAATAACCGTGCCATTATTTTTACATTATTCTCTTCACTATGTCTGTGTGTCACATACAACGTCCACTCAAATAATACATATACATCATGTACACAACTAATTTCAATTTACACGTAAAATTAAATTTACTCCGATAACGAACCTAATCTACGCCCACCCCGTGCCTGAACGATCAGTCTTCTCATTGCAAAAATTATCATAATTTTTATCTATGTATTTACATAAACATTTCCATCTACATGCAGGACATTTTTACAAGAACCATATTTGCTCCAATTACACAATATCTGATTTAAAAACAGAACCGATATTATGAATAATTCGTTAATTACTAGCCATTTTTGTTTCAAATTTGTTCGTTTACTAGAGCGTCTTATGCGTTAATTAATATTTAATCAGACACGATATAGTGATTGAAGATGTTTTTATAAAGCGTGTGAATGGTTAGCTACAAACATGGACGGGCCAAACATTTTATTCAACGAATAATTTCTAGTGATTGAGCAAATAAAATAGATACTTTCAAAAGGTACAGATGTCTTCGGGTTATGTATGGCACTAAACTTAAATAAATTAGGAAGCTATGATTTACATGCAAACTATAATAATAATAATCAAAGAACGCTACTGTGATCTGTTCATAGAACGTAGTGAAAGTATAACTTCGAATATAGTTTTAAAAATAAAAATATGTTATACATAATATAACGTATTTTTTTCCATCGAAAATGTCATAATATTATTATATTTGAAGAAAATGTAGATGATACAATGAACATTACAAAATACGCCAGTAAACAGATACCAGTGGTATACATTATACTGAATCGAGTAATTCAATTGTATTTATAACAATGTGATATATAATATACTACCACATTCAATTAGTAGCTCCTGAGTTAATTGTTTCACAAACATCTTCGTACTCAGTTTATACTTCTGACTCAGGTATCATATCAATGTGTAATTCGACTACCAACATAGTTTTAACTGTTGTTATAGTAATAACAAATTTTATTACCTGACACTATTTTGCAAATACGTAGTAGTCGAATTATGCTCACAATATTTTTAGTGCAAATTCTATCATCGAAATCCGGCCATTTCATATCACGCACAATATACCACAAAAAGCCAATTCTAAAGACACTTTCCTTTCAGTTGGTTGCTCCATAATATAGCAAACAGGTAATTCCAATATAACAAGATATTCCCTATATATATATATATATAAATAATTCCCTACACAGTATACCGTTAGTGTAGTACTGGTAGTTGTCATACAACCTGGTGGAAAGTAAGTTTAACGCGCGTTCCTTACGCCCGGCAGATAGACACAATCTAAAGACGAGCGCTTGCAACTGTTGGTTCCTCCATAATACAACTGAAAAGTAAGTAATTCCAATATAAGAAAATCTTCACTATATTCCCCTCACAGTATCCCGTTAGTGTAGTACTGGTAGTTGTCGTAGAGGCGCGTGGAGAGCGAGTTGAGCGCGTCCCGCACGAGGCGGTCGACGAGCGCCTGCAGCTGCGGCTCGGTGCGGCCCGCGTGGAAGCGCGCGCGGAACGACGACACCGCGCTGCTGCTGCGGAGGCACGCCAGGTTGCCGCCTGGGAGGTGAAACAGCACTTGGTGAGTTTACAACTTAGGTATGGAAATAATTCATTGGAACACCATTCGTATGTAATAGACCAAGTACAGTGAAATAAAGAAAGTAGACACACAGGACACTACAATTACATACATAAAAAAGTTGTAAAACAGGTAGAATACAAAGGTGATGTATGCGTTACATTGATGTAGGTATCCCGTGCGTCAAACAATACCTCAGCATTAATGCTGCAGATTGCTCTACAGCGCTGATTTTCAAAAGTTAAATAAGAAAATAAATAAATAACACACCCCGTGCATGAAAAATTGAATTTAATCATATTTGACAGGACGTAAACAACAGTATTTTCTCGTCTAACTGTCAGGCATTTGTATTGAGTTTTTATTAGGCCGTGAAACATGATGTATTTTAATGGGTTTCCCGAGCAAAAACCATTTGACTTGGTTAATAATATGATTTGCATTTTACGCAAATTTTGATAGGATGAAAAATATATAAATATTTCTGAACATATCATACAGCGCCATCTAGCACATACTAAGTAAACGCGTGTGGTTGTAGATTACTTACAAAATGAGTAAAAAGTGGAAAACAGAAACATAAGAAGCAAATCGGAAATTAAATCAACGATAAACTAACATTGCTTTCCACAGAGCCAACATACAAGTTTTATTACAATTCCATTATAGTCCATATAACATTTACAACTAAATCCACTCGCAGATAAAGCAGAATTTACAATTACAAGCGTCATTTGATCCCAACAACTGTTTCTATGCCTAGTTTGAGATTAGATGTTGATTATAACGAGATAAGAATTTGTTTCTAGTTTGTGACGTGAAACATAACATATTACGCTACATATTTATATATATATTGATACTGAAACTCTGGAGAAATATGTAGTGTTTTTCCGCTGCGACTGCTCCTTAACCGACATCAAACAACAAACTTGATGGTTTTTAGGTGTGTTCCTCCATATACCACCGCCACACCTCACCTCCTAACCAACGTGGCCTCCGTGGATCTCAAGATCTTCCCAACACCGCACCTTGTGTCTTGAAGCTCCGAACGTCGGTCCGAAAGTCGGACCGACGTTCGGAGAGTCAACACGAGTCCTGAGGATGCCTCATGGAGAGGCGAAACACGTGTCGACTAGAATATCTTGCCGAAAGAGAACAGCAAAGCTTCAAGACACAAGGTGCGGTGTTGGGAAGATCTTGAGATCCACGGAGGCCACGTTGGTTAGGAGGTGAGGTGTGGCGGTGGTATATGGAGGAACACACCTAAAAACCATCAAGTTTGTTGTTTGATGTCGGTTAAGGAGCAGTCGCAGCGGAAAAACACTACATATTTCTCCAGAGTTTCAGTAACAATGGATTTCCGCAAAGTAACGCCTGATTCAATATCTTATATATATTGATATTTGTCTCAATATTTACGTGCTTTCTACAATTTGTTAAGATTGGTGAATCGTTCCATCTTAAATCACAATGATCGCTTACGGATATTGGTCCTCAAACATGTCGGTTTCCTCACGATGTTTTCCTTCACCGTTAAGCGAGTGCAAATCCACTCATAACTTGCAAGTACAGGTCATTGATGTAGGGCCGGATTCGAACCAGGGTCGTCTGGATGAAAAGCAGACACTGGAACAGCTAAGCCACACTCGCTTTTTTTTAAATTAATTTAATGAATACATAAATTACCATTTTTTTACGTGGTATAGGTTTACGGTTGACTATAACAGCCTGCCTGATGTTAAGCATTGCTGCAGCCTAGGGTGTAACACGCTTACCTAGAAGATACCTATTAACTCTAGATTTGAAGACCCCTGGATTGTAGTTCGCAGAAAACACAGCTTCTGGTAAAGTGTTCCAAAGCTTTGCCGTCCGTACAATAAACGTAGAGGCAAAGCGCTGTGTTCGACACTTCGGCATTTCCACCATGAAACTGTCTCTCTGCTTGTTCGGTAACATAATATATGTACACATACCCATCCGCATGAGCTCGACGACGTGTATGATCTGGTCGCAGTGCTTCCTGGCGGCGATGAGGCCGCGCAGGATCAGTATCTTGAAGTACTGGAACATGTCCGAGTGCTCGCCGTCCATCACCTCCACGAACTCTTGCGTTAACTGGGAATGTATAAAGTAACGGGTTATAGTTCCCGTAAGGGATGATTAAATTTAGTTAAATTTACTCGAGCTAATTTTCAACATAATTTTTGACGTAAGTGCTAGCCGGTTATTACTATTTTCGGCCTCGTTTTCACCATCACTTTGCCCATCAATGAGGAGTACCCCAGGGATCTCGGGATCTATCGATATTTTAGCCCGCGCATAGAGCACCACTAGTTGTAATTATTTAGAGAAAATAGAAAAATAAAAGTTGTTATTGTGCTGAAAATCTTATACCTTAGTGTAAGTGCCTGTTTGTTAATATCACGCTCAAATGGCTGTATCAATGATATGTAGGAAAAATTTGGTGATCTATAAATAATTGTATAAGTGTTAATAATTATGATATAAAATGGAGAGTGTAGTAAGAACCATCTCACATCACTATCATTTCAATGATTTCATCATCATCGGGTGCCATCTTCATATTGAAGTTCGGAGGTCAGTTGGCAAAACTTCTTGCGATCCCATGCTGCTTCTTTTAGATGCGGGTAGCTTAGCTTTGTCCATTTCTTGATGTCGTCTAGCCATTTCATCCTTTGACGGCCAGGGCTTCTTTTTCCCGGAATCTTGCCTTCGAGGATCAACCGTGGGAATTCATATAGGGATCCTCTTTGCATATGTCCAAAGAAAGCGACCTTGCGTCTCATGACAATCGACATTAACTCTCTCTTGCGATTGGCTTTCTGCAGTACCTTGACGTTTGAAGTGAAGCTGGTCCAAGGAATCTTGAACATCTTACGTAAAGTCCACATTTCAAACGCCTGTATCCGGTCACAAATTTCTTTTAGCAGGACCCAGGTTTCGCATCCATATAAGAGGGTGGACCAAACGTAGCATCTCATGATGCGGTGTTTTTGTTTGAAATTAATTTTGGGGTCGCATAGAACTCTGGACATTTTGTGGAAAGCAGCTTTTGCTTGTCCAATCCTACACTTTACTTCTTCTAAGTGACAAAGGTTGGATGTAAAGATACGCCCCAGATATTTAAATTTGCTAACATTTTCAATCTGACTGCCTTTCAGATGAAGACATGGTTGTACTTGCGGTGTCTTTGATATAATCATTGATTTCGTTTTAGCGGCGTTGATGGAGAGTCCCATGTTCTCACTTGCTTCAGCCACTTCAGTCAACAAATTCTGCAAGCCAGCTTCTGAGTTTGCTATTAATATGGTATCATCGGCATACCGTATATTGTTGACTCTGAGTCCATTTACGCAAATGCCTTCTGGTTTACTGCTTAATAACTCAGTTAGTATGCTTTCAGAGTATATATTAAACAGGAGTGGCGATAATATGCAACCCTGTCTGACTCCTCTTGCAATTGGTTTCCACGAAGTCAACTTTCCGTCTACTCTAACTGCAGCTTCCTGCTTCCAATAAAGATTACTAATTAACCTGAGGTCTTTTTGATCTATTCCCTTGCTTTGCTCAATGATTTGCTATATTGTAAAAAGTAACTACTATATGCTTATTGATAAAAATTTTACTCAATGTATGCAATTTTAAAATCTATATTTCTTTTGTTAAAAATATAAAAACGAAATATTATGTACCTTGAATGGTGAACTTTCAAATCCAAGATTCTTGGGCGATATTGAGAATATGAATCCGAAGTCGATGTGGATGATGTGACCGGCGCTGTCTAATAATATGTTCCCGTTATGCCTGCAAGTAAACAAATGTATATGTTTAACACTAGTTCGTCTTGTTTACTAGTTTAATTATTAAGGGTTGTGTTTAATTGATACCTACTTAATGAGGGTAAATTGTTCTTATCAAGATATATTCCAAAAGTATAGTCGTTTAAACTCCGAACCTATACATGTATACATTTGACTTCGAAGTTGGCTGGAGTGAAACTGAAACTAGCAAAACATAATATATTTTAAGGCATATCACATAGCTTGCTCGGGTCGAATATAGTTTAACAAATGTATATATCAGTTGTACAAACATGCAGTTTACCCCTATCTTGCATAGTTCAGTAGAGACTATAATACCCAATTATGTAAACATATAATAAAGCTGTAACTGGTCGGTGTCTGTACAGTGAAAAAATAATAGTTGAGGGGTCTTCATTGATGAAATAGAACACAAAAATCATGTGTAAAAAAACTGTTTGTCTGTAGGTATGTTTGTTCGTTATAGACTCGAAAACGGCTGAATCGATTTGTCTACGGTTTTCACTAACATGTTGGTGCATTATCAACTTAACATTTAGTGGTTCGTAAATAAAAAAGTAATGTTATTTTTAAAACAAGTGGTCATCGATATCCGCTGCCTACAGCCATTTTAAAGATTCGTGTTTGTCGACATATGAACTAGATGGCGCTGTATTTACTTTTTATGTCAAAATAATGGGAGCGAAGCCGCGAGCGTCCACTATTCTTGTACGTACCTGTCTTTCAGCTGCAGCAGGTAGCTGGTGAGCGCGTACGCCGCAGCCGACTCCACGAAGTGGTTCTGTTTCTGCATGAATCCCTCACTGGTGTTAATTAATCGACTTGTCTGCTTCTTCATTTAGTTACTGAATTATGTATTATGTAGTATGTACCTAGTTTTGTGGATGTAATTAACTTTGCCTACCTGTCTTTCAGCTGCAGCAGGTAGCTGGTGAGCGCGTACGCCGCGGCGGACTCCACGAAGTTGTTCTGCGCGCGCAGGAAGCCCTCGCTGGTGGGCGGGCCGTGCTCTAGCTCCAGCCACGCGCGCAGGGTGGCGCCAGACTGCTTCTTGATTTGGTGGAGGGACACCGAGTTCAATACCTGAGGAAAAAAGATGGTTATGTTAGATGGTTTGGTTTGTGCAACATGATATAGACATGCAAGCAGTCTTGGAAGTGTGTATTCGTGAGTGTTTTGGTCACTTACCACACGAAATTACTCAAAAGATAATATGTTCCAAAATCACAGTGTACTGAATTTCTAATTCGACGAAATAGCCACGACAAAGGCGATTTGAAAACACTTTCACTTTGACAGCACAAATTTCTCATAGTTACAGCGGCCACTAAGGAACCGGGAGTTGCAAAAATGACGACTTTAGTTACGCCACGTAGGATCTGCACACTACTGTTTAACATCAAAGACAATAGTCTCACCGGCTGTATGAGGCCGGACTCCCTGTCGAGGCACAGTATCTCGTAGGGCTGCAGTCTGAGCGGCACGCGCTCGGCGCTCCAGGCGGCCTGCAGGCGCCGCAGCAGCTGCGCCGCCAGCATCTCCTGGCGCAGGTCGTCGCCCACCTTCACGATGCAGCCCAGCAGCCGCCAGCCCGACAGCGCGCCGTACGGGGACGAGCAGCGCATGCGGGCCAGCTTGCTCTCCCAGGACTCCTGCAACAAAATAATTAAATAGATTAATTAGTATAACACAGTAAGCCTAACTCAAATTCATCTATCATAATATTAAAGTCTCATTATAAGAACCAATACAGACGAAGCCTAGATCGGAGTTCGTCAGAGTTTCACTGACACTTTGTTAAAGAAAAAAAATAAAATATACACATAACAATTTATGTAAACCAGCCATAAAACTAACATTTGTACGCCTATCGGCAGAATATGTGATACAACAAATTTATGTAGGTAACACCTACTATGTATGACAATATTCGTGATTTTTTTTTTTGTAACTTACTCAACCATGAAATTTTAATGTTAAAGTAAGTAATTCAGTATACAGTGTATCTCTATAGCAAGTCGACTACATGAGCCTGGCAAGAGATCGCACATCTAGAGACACGCGTTTTCTTAGAATGGGGTTAGGTGGAGCTGTGTGAAATATCTATATAAATATATAGGGGCACGAACCTGGTTTTGGATGATGATGATTATGACGACAGATTACTCTTACCTTGAGTGCGGTGGCAGAAGGGTCGTGCGGGTCGTGTTTGAACGCGTTGGGAGGCGGCGCTGCAGTCGCGTCCGCCAGCCGGCGCCGCACCTCGCCCGCGCCCACCGCCAGCGTCTCGCGGGACCCACACGAGGACGCTGATAACGCCGATACTGCTGACACCTGCAGAATAAAAATATATAACAAAAAATATTTACTGATGCTAGAAATTACCAACAAAATAATCATATTAAGTTAATCAAGAAAATAATAACTTCTTTCCAGACTAATACCAGTACGGATACGCTATACCTTCTAACACTCGCCACTTGAAAGAAAGTCGCTGCGGGTGACCCAATGGTCACATGCCCGAGAGTCCTGTGTTACCAAACACACTGCCAACCTTACAATACACCTATATCACAAATTTATTCATATTTTGTATTTATATATTTTTAGTTGTTTTTGTTTTTTGGCTTAATGTTACAATAAATGGTTTCTATTCTTATTCTTTACATCACACCCACCTGTGACAAGCTATCCGGCGCCGGTGCTCTCTGCTGGTACTGCGTGCTCAGTTCCTCGTCATCATGACTCCAACAGTCTCCCGCGTCCACGTCGTCCATGGCCGAGTACAGAGATAGAGCTGGCCACTCCGGGACGAGGTTCTCTTCACTCTTCGTATGTCGTATGGGAGGTGAGTGGGGCGCGGGCGGCGCGGGGGGCAGCAGGCGCGGGGGGAGGGGCTCGTGCCCGTCCGTCTCCAGCACTTCTACGTACATTATGTAGGGCGCCTGGAAAGAAAATAAAACAATGATAAAACACAGATTGTTGATATCATTTTTCAAATGTTTTGGAACTTGTTATGAGTCAAACTTTAACACACAACAAAGTATATGAGAGTACAGCCAACAATAGTATATTTATAATCTATCAACATTATTGTTTGATATGCGCCTAAACAAACCATATTATAAGAGCTCAGTAAAAAGTAAATTCATGAAATGAACTAATTTCATTTGAAGGCATTTATATTGACATTCTGTGATATATTTTATTTTTATATGTAGGTATATTTTATTGCTCGATACATAACAACAAGATCTGTATTTAGAGTTGCTACTATCAATATCAAAACCAGTAACAACGACCAGTTTGCGACGACTCATAAGTTATTGCACAAAGTGTTCTTTTACCCTTTTAATTGGCATGAAGGTATGAAGCCGCGAAGTTAACACACCCAACGTCTGGCTTCTTGCTAGTTAATTGGAATAAAATAATAATTGACATATTAGTAGAACAAAGAAAGGCTATAAATTGAGGTTCTTGAAAAGGTTCATGACCTCAACTTTTGTGAGGCATTGAACTATGAGTTGCATGTCTAGATTTGAAGTTCATACACCCAAGGGTTGGGGAATAATAGAAAAAATGGCAAGTCAGACTTAAATCACAAGTTGCCCGTTTCTTACCGTGCATATAAATTTAATGTATAAAAAAGATTAAGGACTTCTAAATTATTTTACAAATTATATTTTCAAAAGAGGCTAATGTTATTCATTAGGTAAATTTTAAAGTGAAAAAAGCATAATAAACTGCATATTTTAGAATTTAATTAATAAATCTTGTACAAATCCACTTTGATATGGATCATGAAAGACAATTTATGGAAATGTGGAGCGACCTGAAAACTAAGCCCTAGTTTATCTATAATTCAGTCAGTGACAGTTAGGGCCTGTAATTACAACAGACTACTGTCATGTTAGCCTGGTTTCATTCAGCCACAGTTCACAGGTCACTAAAATCATTTAACTTATATCCGTATTTAGAGTAATACTTTGAGAATTATTAATTCAATTTCACTGACCCGTAGTTAGATTGGTAGAATGTCGACCTCTAGTTCTAAGGGGCGCGGGTTCGGTTGCCCGACAACACAAATTAATTATTTTTACTACTCAATCTGCAATTTATTTGGATTGAGTCTGGTTGATGTTGTATTTAAAATAGAAAAGCAGGTATTTTAGTTTATATTTTATCCATGTCTAATACCCAGGACATGATTCAAGCCTTAGAGGAAGCGTTCGAAATGTCCTGGAATATTTATAAATTAATTTGTAAATATGGTAGGTATGGTAGGACAAAATTAGGTTTCCTTAAAGCGTCGTATTTTGTTTGTAGGCATTTACCTCGTTGCCTTAATTTATGGTATGTTATTGTAAATACACAACTATCCATTTAAAAACAAATATTTCCCTTTACATTTATCACTTGTTTAAATGGGAATACACAAAATGTAATTGAAGACATGGAGTGTTATGCACAAAAATATAAATTTCTGCCTATTAATAATATATACTTAAAGTTAATAGAATCACCAAAACCAGTTTGTGAACGAAAGTTTGTGAGTATACATACGTGTACATATAATACAATGTATTAAGCCCTAAATTGTACCTACATAAGCTAGCGCAAGCAACACCGCATAGCCACGGTAATATTATCATACAGTATTGTAACTCGGCCGTGTCCTTGAAATAAGTGCCTACAGCCGCGCGGTACGTAAGCATGTGATAGGGCTGTTGCATCTGCCTACTTTGAGTTCCTATCTAGTTTTGAGATTGTATATTTATTACTTTTTATTTATTTACTAGCACAGATACTTAGTAACATTATAAAATATTAATATGATTACATAAAATACTTTGTGAATGAATAGAAAGAGTTCAATAAACGTACGTTTGGCAACCCTGATCATGCCGCACGCATGCCACGATCCCAGCGCGTAGGATAGCTCGCTCGTCGTCCGTTTATATGAAGTTAGAATACTGTATGATAATATTACCGTGGCATAGCCGTCACTGGTCTTATACATACATATGTATATATGTTTAAATCATAAACATAACTTTGATCTATAAGCCATTGACAATTACGTAGATACATTTAGTTTTGACGAAGGTTCTCTAAACTTTGCTATAACTTGATCAACGAAACAAAGCGTCCTCAAACTTAGGAATTTGTATAACAATGTAGTAACAGAAGCTGGTCAATAAAGACACAATCGCTTTGTTTTCTTAGAAATGTTTGGTATCTACAAATTTTAACTGAACACTGTTTTCATTCATCCATTAAATTTATGATGAATAGATAGAACAACATTTTAAAGAGCCGCATTCATTTATATCTTTCCATATCACGAGTCTTTCAAGCATGATGTTATATATTTTACATTTTTTAGCGTCATCTATATAGATGACGGTGTGTAAAATGGCCAGGAATATTTATTGATTTATGTTAAGTACGGCTAAATTTAATTAAAAGGCAGATAATTTTACTAACACGATAAAGCCGGTAACTGCCTAATACATTCTATCTTTGGCAAGGTCGCAGATAAAACTATGAGGATAATGCAAAATTGATACTTCACACTTGAATCACTCGTCAAAGAATTGAGATTACTCGCCTATTTACGCTCGTATGCAATTCAAGCTCTAATAAATGAGTCATCGAGATTAGATGGGGCTATTTAAGGATCACTTGGATGCTAATAAGATTAGCAATTAGTCATTATCAAGCTGTGTTTATGTAGGTACTTATGATACAAACAATCTAGTTACTGTTGTATGTCATCCTCTCTAATATCACCTCAATTTTATAGCCAGATCAGTATTAGGTATCATTACCTATTTAAACTGCAATTTAAAATAACTTTCATTATTATTGAACATATACACCCCATGCTAATATAATTTTGCCAATACTAGTTATAGTTACTTACAAATCAAGCATTTAAATCTATAAATGTGTGAACTGTTAAACTTAGATTTGTAAGACTATAATTCTAATTCTTTTCATTAATTATTTTGACTAAATACTTATCAATTTGACCTTTTCTGATGTTTGTAATTGTCCTATATTTTAATTTAATGTAATGTAATTTAAATTCTATTTTGTAAAAGTAAATATTTAAAACTTAAAATGTATACTCTCCAAAAATAAGACCCCGGAAGGAACTAATCTCCGTGACACAGACGCATCGGCGTCTAGTACGGTGCTTTAGTGATATCTAGTATGTGTGCATTTTTATGAAAATAAAAAATTTTGAATTTTGAATTTTGAATTTTGAATTTTGAATTTTGAATTTTGTATTTTGAATTTTGAATTTTGAATTTTGAATTTTGAATTTTTAATTTTGAATTTTTAATTTTGAATTTTTAATTTTGAATTTTGAATTTTTGACTTCAAATCTAATCTAATTTAACAAAGATGTCTGAGATATTTCTAACAGAAACATTTCTAACGGTAGAAGTTTTATACGTAAGTAAGTATAAGAACTTATTTTTAGCATGCATTGCCAGAAAAATACTATGTAATAGTTAGGTTGTTCTCAGTTTATCTTAATTTGGTATGATCTTTAGTCATTTGCAAAGAATAGTCTGTCCCAGTGACTAAGCAATCAAGATATAAAAGACAGTGCAAGATAATTTCCAAGACGAGATAACATAGAAAAACGTGGTTACGTAAAATACAATTACAGAGAGATATAATTAATGAAAACACGCACAGAAAGTCCGGTGACGCATATCCGGTATGAGAATGAAAAAAGATTAATTGTCACAGAATAATTAATAGAAGCTTCTACCATTATCATGTAATGTCATCGCCATTGACACCAAGTTAACATGCTAGTGTGCTGTAGTTATTTTAAAAGTAGGTAATCAATTGTCTTTGTGTGAGTCAAGTGGGTGTGATCTGGCGTGTAGATCTTGATACTGATGACCTCTGGGTATTTATTTATTTAATGAATACTGACAGGCATATTTTAGTAACCAAGTGAAATCTAACATTAAAATATCATGCATAATTTAAGATAAATTTGCATACTAACCTACCTATATGTTATTTTTTAGTAATACAATTGTCTGAAGTAACAACATGTGCGTTAAAGTATTCTAAGATAAGAGAGAGATATTCAAACAAGACACAATTAAAAATGTAGATTGCTAATTCAGCGTTGATTTGAGATACCGCTGAAATATCAAGTTGGCATAATTACTCTGGCACAATGAAGATCACTGTTTGGTTTCAAAATAGACGCTATTAATTAATTTTCTTGTTTTATGTAGTCGAAAAGGCTAGTTAAAATAAAAAAATAATAAATAAATAAATATTCCGGGACATTGCACACAGCGCCATCTAGCCTCACACTAAGCAAACGCTTGTGTCGTGTTAGTTACTCTGTTATAAGTGGATTGTTTTAGATCGTTATTCCAAAAGACCTTACTCCAATCTTGATAGCGTAAATAGTTTTAATGGTGAAGTGTAGTGACCAGAAGTGGCGCGAAGGTCACACGTCGGAGTTAGTTTGGCAGCGCGTGTAACTTGAAATATACGTTTTGAAAGACCCTTTAGATTTATTGCACCCGAAACCTTGCCAATTGTGTGACGTCAAAACACAGCTTCAAAGGGCTTTGTAAATCGGTGTTATAGAATACTTTATGGTTATCGTTGACATAATATAATTCGGTGAATATTTCTTTAACAATTTTGCGATGATAGCGAAACTGCGCAGCGTCTCGTTTGGACACGGCCTGTATTTATCAGTGCACGTGTCAGCCACGTGAAAACAAGCCGAGTCTGTGTGTACTCATATTCCACTTTTTGGACGTTCGTTCGTTCGAACTGACCGTGAACTTTACGATATATGTTTGATGCCACACAAAACGAAACTAGATCATTAACCAAGTTGAACTAGCGAACCGATAAATACTAGATGTTTGATTTAAGCTACGTTTTATAACTTAGCGTGAAAACAGCTCTGCTGCTCATCCAAGAGCAAAACAAAGAGGAAATCTTACAGAACACGAATATTACAATGTTTCTAGTTCCGCATCTAAGTACATCAAAAGCGCTAACGAGTGTCAAACTGTACCACGACCACACGCAATGCAAATACGTATAACCCAAATCAGGAATGCGTCGTGCCCGGTTTCCAGCATAACAAGTTGCATAACAAGCCGTGTTTGAGCCGGTATATTTGCCAGTCTATTCGTCATAAGTAGGCGCGTTTTCCGTGTTTCCGAGCGCTTAGCGCCCGCTCGCCCGACGCCCAGTGGAAGGGTTAACGCGGCCTAGTTGCCTTCATTAGCCGCGCGTAGTGTTACCACTTTTATATAATAACAGATATAATTTTAATGTAAAATTATTTTTAGAAAATTTAATAGTAATGTCTTTGCGACCAAAGACTATCCCAATTAATAAAAAGTTTATTTGTTGTTTTCTTAATCTGTTAAGTCCTATTAGTCTGTGGAAGGACCTGGGCGCCCACCACGATGTATCTGCCCAAGAAAATCTGGGGGGGAGTCACGACCCTCAGTTATGAGGAATATTACTCAAGAGAGAGAGAGAGTGAGAGAAGTCCTATAAACCAAGGACTACACTAAAGTTCGCCTGTTAGGTACATAATAATGAGTTATATTTATTTTCATGGTGAAAAATGACGTCAGTTAATTCGTTTGCTGGGAGTGGTACAGGGTCATGACAAAGGCTGTAGACGAAATAACGCAAGAGAAGCCAATGAAAAAAATATGATTTACTAAAACTTTTAACTACTGCACAGTCTTTTTTCATAGAATTTACGGGACAGTGGATAAAATTAAAAGCCTGATTCAGTGTAATTATGGCATAAATAATCAACACAAATTGGTCAGGCAATAAAGTACTTTGACCTAATACAATAAAGCAATTGATTTGTGCATGAAATATAATGATGATAGATTTAAAATCAAAGCCAAACGCGATCCATATTTAAGTACTCGTAAGTGTAGACCATATAAACATAATTGATTAAACATGGCCTACGTTACTTTACAAAACGAGACGATAGATTAGCATATAAATTTTCGTAGCATTTTAAGGAGTCTTACCAAAATCTTGGCTACCCTATTCGCGGCTTACGGATTCGCTACAGAGCCAAATGAGGGATTAAATCGCTCTAGCTAGATGTTACTCACCCCGAACGAACTGGGCTAGGCGATGACTAAATAAAGTACCCGGAAAATGTTTTTAGGTTGTCGGCCAGAGCCCAGGATTATCCATTTTTGGATGGATATAAACTCGGGGCAGAATTAAGTAACCAAATGAATAAAGCTAACGAAGTGGTAGAAAATAAAGTACCTACTTGAATAAAAGAAATAAAATACTCTCCCGCATACTTCCATTCATCATCATCATCCGATGCCATCTTCATATTGAAGTTCAACTAGAATTGAAACTAGAAGAAAAATAATACTTTCAAATCAACAATGCCAAAGTTCTTTAATGTGCCTTTTTCTAAGTATTTACTTCATAGCCGAGACAATCCCATCTGTCAAACAAGCCAGCTACTTTAAACTGGTTAGACCACAAATAATTATTTAACTTGGCTAATACCATCAAATTGACTCACGTTACAGATAAGATGCATAGAAATGACAGCGTCATACCATAAGAATGTTTAAGCTCCTTATGCTGATGCATTGCATAACAAGCCTTACTATACTTTATTATTTTGTTATCTGGCTCTGTACTCAGAAGCTCGCAGAAAATAAGAATTATCTGTCTGTAGACAAATAAAGATCACACATGACTACTCCATATTTTGTTAGAGCGCGACGCGACATTAGACGTACCTATCTACCCAAGAGAATTTCCCCAATGATTTAATTCTGCGGGGGAGGTACGACCCTCAGTCATGAGGCAATACGACTCAAGCAAGAGAGAGACTAATAATTATTTAGCTACTTGTATCTCACCTTATCTTTACTATTGAGCACGGCGGCTGCGTGCGGTGGTATCCGCAGCACGTAGTGCGGTCGCTGGTGTAGGGGCAGCCACACTCGCGCGGGCAGGTTGAGGTCGAGGGACGCGAGCTCTGCCCGGAGGCGGCCATTCCGCCGCTCCTTGTCGGCCACGGTGGCGAGACGACGACCGATGTTAGTCAGGGCTGTCAGGAACTGGAATGAAATAGGAGTCTTGTGAGCATATCATTAATATTATCTATAAAACTCAAAGGTAAAAAACGCACAGCCCAAACCACAGGACGGATTGGGCTGAAATTTGGAATGAAGGTAGATGTTATGACGTAGGCATACGCTAAGAAAGGATTTTTGGAAACGCCATTTTTAAAGGGGTGAAATAGCGGATGCAAGTTTTACTACTTTATGCGAGCAAAGCCGCGAGCACTTATTTACTTATATCAAATCAAATCAATAGACTTTAACACCAATTACATAAGAACAAAGTATAAGGAAAATATGAACATAAGATTGGGACAGAGGGCGGCCTTATCACTTTAGTGATCTTATCCAGACAACTTAGCTTGGACAACATCGACAGGAAAACAGTATCGCTGTATATGTATGGATGAAGGTTGGTATGGAAATAGATTAAACCCTGGATTAACACGTAGGCCTTATTTCCAACCCGGATTAACGAGAGTAATTCGCCGGGTGTCGTTTATAGCAAAATCTTTAATAAAATAAAAATAAATAAATATTCCGGGACATTGCAAACAGCGCCATCTAGCCCCACACTAAGCAAACGCTTGTGACGTGGGAACTAGATAACGGATATAATACTTACATACGTTTTTTTCTAAACACATACGTATTATACATAGAAACGACCAGACTCAACACAAGTAAGTAAATATATATTTTTTTAAATCATAATTACTTATATCCTGCGGGATTCGAACCCGCAACCCTAGATTAGAAGGCAGTGCCACTACCAACTAAGCTAACAGGCCAGTCGATCTAATGTATATGTTTGATTAACTTATTTATTGTTTAAACCCCGGATTTCATAAAACATTCCTGATAACTTGTGGACGAAACGTTGATGGTACAAAAACAAAAAGGTATCATCAACACATTTATGGAACTACCTATTTTAACAAAATCTTTAGTCGTAGTTGTATACTAATGTAGCTTTAGCGTCTAGTCCGAAACTTTTAGTGGCTAAATGTAGTCTATAACAATAGTAGATTGTATCATAAGGGAGCAAAATAATATTTTTACGGCGAGGGCGCTTTTTTGAATCCAGAGCGAAGTGAGGGATTCTAGAGTAGAATCCCGAGCGTAGCGAGGGATTCTTTAGTAGAATCCTGAACGTAGCGAGGGATTCAAAGTACGTCGCCCGAGCCAAAAATATATTTTACGCCCGAGTGATTCACTCTACTTTTCATCACCCACTATGAGAAAATAAAAGGCGCCTCATATTTTATTGTAATATTGATATTTAATGAAACAGAGTAACAACTAAATTGAAATTAAGTAGTATCTAATAATAAAACAACTAAAAACTTAAATTTACATTTGAGACATTTTCACAATTTTGAAAATTAATTGTTATAGTTTTATTAGGAATAGAGATTGTTGTAGATTCAATTTTATTCTGCGTGTTTGAAATAATTCTATACTTTCACTGTCACTTGAAGAACTCATTTTTCAAAACAAAATCATGAATTTCTATCAATCCGTGAAAATTGACGAAAACGCGGGCTATAGTTCGCGCGTTTTTAATTTTATTTCTTTTTTTTTTTGTATTCAGCCGGCGCGCGGCGCTATATACTATGGGCCGTCGCACCAGCCAGTCTTTATTCAAACAATATTTGCGTTCGATTTCTTGGGCCCTGAACACAAGATGTTCCAAATTCAAAAAGTGCGCGGCAAAGATAATTGCGGCGCACTTATAAAGAGGATTAAAAACTCATTACTGCCCGCTAAAAGTTTCTTATAGAAAACACCACCTTTGGGTGCACTTAAAGGCGAACCAAGTCGTCTTTTTCGAATAGGTGGGATGAAAACATACATACTATACATAGGCATAGCTGTAGGTGTGTGGGTACTCTAGTTTTCCCGTACTCCCACTATGCATATTATACCTAGTAGTGGTTTGGCAGTCTGCGGTTACTGTAAACATAAACTATTGTTTGTATACGTAAATTAGAAATTATGTAAACATTACCAGTTCAGTTGTAAGCCGACATATTTATAGTCTTCCTTATTTACAAAAGCAAGCTGTTAGACGTAAGCCTTTGTAAAAAGTCTGCCAAACTCTGACGTCAGAAGATTTCAAACGGTTGTAAAGGTCTGAGAAATTATAAAATGAAAAAAGGATTTCTGTTGTTTCTGAGTGTTATTACCTATAAACATTAATATACGAGTACATACCTTTCTCGACCATCTAAAAGATGTCATCTGTGCCACATCTTATGTACCTATAGGTATATGTAGGTAAACTTTAACATTATTTAGTTTACATTTACCTACCTATCATTCACGTAGGAAAATGATTTGGTTACTACGTCAATTTTAGATTTTCACGACTATATGTTTCGATAAAACCATTTGTAAGAACTCACATGGTTATATCACAGCAGTACAAGTTATATATAGCCGGTTATTTAGTTAATGGTATGAATCAGGCAGAGTAGTTACATTTCAAAGGCCCATATTGCGGGCCCATTGTAAATCTATTAACTGGCTAGCTACTCACAAGTCCCATGACTGTATGGGCAATGTGTCACGAGACTATTAAGGCTGTGGTTACATCAAATCATTTTGAATTTCTTTCTTTTATTGATAAGCTTGTCTTGTGGTATTTGTTACGAAGACTGTCCAATTCACTAGCAAACAGATATTTTGTTTACTTGCTATTTTGCATTATTGAGATATAGATATGTAACGTACAGAACTAGTAATGCTTAAAAGGCATAGAGTAGGGCATCCTGCAATCATTTTGTATAGTTACGAGCTATTACAAATATTTAAGGTATTGGATGGAGAAAAGAAGCACGAACTCGTGCCAAATGTTCTTTTTGTAAGAGGTCATAGGAGACAGTATTTATTAAAATAAATAAAACAAAAACATTGGTGTCTTAACTTGAAAGTAAATCATAAGACTTGGCCGGCAAATGCGACATTGTGATCAAAGTGGTAGGAAGAGGCTGTTTTCTGTTTATTCATAACACACTCTTTACAATCAGTTCAAACGGGTATTTCATTAGGTATGTGAGGTGTACGTAGGCGGTGCTATGCTATTGTTACAAACTAATCTAGCATCTAGCTAGCATGTCGTCACCGCATAGTCTGCATACCAAACTTGATCAATAAAGGTCAAAGCCCAAATTAGTATGACCGTGACCATTATGATTGCGTGATGTGTAGTAACTACAGAGGGTCTGGTACGCTTTGCCAATGTGTTTCGCAAATATTGTATAATCGAATTACACTAGTAGGTATACGAGATTTCAATCGCGATGATTTCCTAAGTATGTACCTGGCTGTGAACATCTACTTTGTAATTATGAGTTAAGTTATTAAGTGCTAACCTGCACTATGGTTGTTTTAAATTAAACTTTTATTGGAAAATGAGCGAAAATAATCGAAAATGAGTGTGGATTTTCGCGCCTGGCAGTTAGTAGACCGTAGCCTAGTGGTTAAGGCGTTCTGACGGTAGCAGAAATACGCAGGTTCGAATCCTGCCGGTCGTGATTATTTTCGCTCATTTTCCAATAAAAGTTTAATCTACTTTGTATCCGATATAAGAGGTGCTACATCTTTTTAGTAGTCTGTGGGTACTTCTTAGTGCGCCAAAAAGCACAAAGACCCAAGCGTACCGTAAACAGTACACATTTATACTATGACTAGTGGGTGCTCGCGGCATCGCTCGCATGAAGAAATAAAACTTGATCACTGTCAGTCAGTCAGTCAGTTACCTTTGAGTTTTATATATTTAGATAGTTCAACTATAGCATCTACATTCGAGCCATGGAGACAAAGTTTAAACTAGCCAACCACATCAGGACCTTAAAAAGAAAATTAAGTAAGACATCGCAGGAAGGTCGATCTCGAAACCTTGTTCAAGTTTGCAAAATCAGAATAATTTATAAAATATCTTTCGCAAACTCACGGATGGAGGCACCTTTAGAAAAGGTAGTAAACCTTATTTCTCCTGCGGTTTAAGTGATTCAATCCGGCACAGTTCGCATCCTCAGATTACGTTCTCTGTGCTTAGAAAGCAGGGTAAACTATCGTCTATTACTTCTATTAGCGTCAAATGATTTACAGAAAATTGTGCGCAAGTAGATTGCCTTTCTAGAAATACTTTTTGCTCGAATTGAAACATCATTGGCCTCTTCCGGCTCGTTGGCTGGCGTGCTGTAATTTTACTCTCTGCTATAACTGCATTCAGAAGTTTAAAATAAGATATTCTGAACAGATGTTTAAAATAAGTAGGTACAGCTGTTGTAAAGGTTTATAATTACATTTCAACTCCTTTCTAAAATATCCTGCAAACTCCATTAAACTTTGTGCAACTCAAACATAATACTGTTAATTTTCCTCCAAAGGAAATGTACGGAACATCTATCTCTACGGACCTCCAAGATACAGGTTTTTGCCTAGTTTGGGGTCCAATGAAAACATGTAAATAGTAAGCCTTAGTAATTAATCAATTTCCTCTTGAATTAATTCACAATTTACATATTTTTTTTTTATATTTAAATGTTTGCCAAAATTTTACTGATGGCGCATGATTATTATGGTCTACGACTTTGAATCGTAATCCTTCACAGATTAAAGACCACCTTTAAACATATTTCACGTTAATAAGTCTGTGACCCTATAACAATTATTCATCATTGGCATTCCATTTTGAGCGCTTCCGTGGGTCGGATGACTCGTTAAATTGTAGGTCCCGGCTGTTTGTCTAGAACGGCAGTCATTTCAGGCCATAACACAGGCCCTCAGAGCGGCTTGATAAACTCTCGACACCAGAGTTGGCCACTCTCATTCGATAAGAAGATCAGCACGTAATTAAGTGCAATATTGCCACTGAGTCAGAGGTAAGACGAGTTCAAATTCTGTGATCTCAGCGTCTCAGCGGTGAATAACAAATATTAGTCACTGCTTATTTTTCAAAGACAACTGCTTTTGCTCCGAAGGTTAAACTCTATACTGTCTGATGATGCATCCACTACAATTGAGCATGTTGACAATTAAGACTATGAATATAGATATGCACTGTGCACGTAGCAAGATACGACTAATTAATTTATAGCAAAGAGAAGCGAGAAGAGATTGCTTTTAGCAATAATGCCGCCACTAGTGGCACTAAAATAGTTTGTATATGTAATTTACCTATTATTATTTTTTGTTTTAGATGTGTGTGACAATAGTTAAATAATTATATACCTATGTAAAAGTTAAAATTGTTAAGTTAATGAAATGAACAGAAATATGTAGTCAGTAAATTATGCAATTTAACTTACACGCACTAAATATGTTTTTATAACTTAGTTAAATTAATGTTAGCTAGTTTGTTACGTAACATCTTCATTGTGCTGTAATAGCCAGCATCTTCATTGACAGTTACTGACCATAAACATGAATCTTTTATACTATATATCTACTAGTGGACGCCCGCGGCTTCACTCGTATTATTTCAGGATAAAAACTAGCCCATGGCACTACTAAGTCCTCATACTACCTACATACCAAAATTCAAGATAATCCGTTCAGCCGTTTTTGCGTGACACAGACAAACAGATAAACAGGCAAAATTTATAAAAAAAAAAGTGGGAACGTGTTTCCTATCAATTCACCAATTAACCAATATTTTTTTTTAAATATCTTTAATGTTCAGACTTTCGACCCTCTTCAGATTATATGTATAGATGACTAAAATAAATAATAAATAACTAAATAAATACATATTTCAGGACATATCACACAGCGCCATCTAGCCCCATACTAAGCTTACGCTTGTATCATGGGTACTAGATAACGGATATAATACATATATACTTTTCTTTTGTAAATACATACTTATTATACATAGAAAAAATATCTATTAGTATATGTACATATATAATATCGAGCTTGATCATGTTCCAAAATTCTGCAACTCAAGGACACACAAAACCCATTAGCAAAATGCTTCATTGCCCATCTGTACCCTAATTATTTACTAAGTAATCTCTAATAATCTATTTACCAAACATCTATTTATCAGTATTGATATCGCATAAGTCCAATTACCAAATAAACATTTATTTAGCACTGCGTTCTAATTAGCTAATTTGAGTTCACGCCGTTTTAATAGGCTATTACGATGATTAATTAAAACTAAACCAGAGTTGAGTACTATTTGTTTAGGTACTTATTGGAATGTTCTCAGTAATTCGATAATGAGTATGCTTATAAATAAACACTCGGGCATTACAAGAATAATAATACCTACCTATAAGTAATTATACCTCGCGTATAGCGTACCTAATCGTACAAAGATTTATTCCTGATGGTTTTAGAACCATCTACAACTTTTCTTTGTACTTACCTACATATGTAATTTTTAAGTTCACAGTGTAAGAAAGAAACAAAAAATTAAAATTTTGTGAGAAATCCGTACGTTATTTTTATTTGTTGAGGCAAGATCTCAATTGATTATGATTAAGTTGATATTGTTGATGACTTCATACATTTCTTAACATAAAAGTTTTCTTAAGTACATTCATTCTCTAATAAGGCTGTATCACCATCTAAATCACAATACGTTAATTTCCAATTTTAATCCAAGAACCGTGTCGCACCTAAATTATAACAATTAATTCAATGATCACAAAGCAAAGGAACAAGAGGCTTAAATTGTCAGTACGCAATTGTTTAATTAAGGATATGGTAACGGTACGGACACGAATGAATATTCATGTTACCTGTTATATCTGTGCTGTGGGTAACATTAAATATTAAAATTAATGCGCCCTTAGCAGCCGTGACTAGACGGACAAGGCTTTTTAGTACGCAGGCTAATTAGACTGGGAAATTACATGTAGAGTTGTGTATTAGCTGATGTGATTCTAGGAATTGGAAAGGTTTTGACTGGCCTGTTAGCTTAGTTGGTAGTGGCTCTGCCTTCTAATCTAGGGGTTGCGGGTTCGATTCCCGCATGACACAAGTATTTATGCATTTTAAAAATGTATAATTACTTGTGTTGAGTCTGGGTTCGTTTGTATGTATAATAAGTATGTATTTACAAACGAAAAAAGTATATAAGTATTATATCCGTTACCTAGTACCCACGACACAAGCGTTTGCTTAGTGTGGGGCTAGATGGCGCTGTGTGCAATGTCCTGGAATATTTATTTATTTTTATTTATGCCTAGTAGCTAAGGGCTTGCCTTGTTAAAGTCGGCACGCGTCGTCCGTTATTTTCGACTCTACTAAAATCACAAACTGATATCAAAGTATTTTTTTATGTAGGATGATTAGATTAATTTATGAAATTCAGTTAAATGAGCATCACCACAGGCGTAGCGCGCAAGTTACTACTGTAGTATAATCTTTATTGTAACTCTTTGTAACAAAATAAATGTGAAAAGTTTATATCATGTACCTACTTACAGACCAGATATATGTATATTTATGTTCATATGCATATCATAATTTTTGTCTATTTCGCTCTCAACTTCGTATCTTTCTTAAAAATGTATTGAAGCGTTGAACTTTGATTGCCAGTATTGGCCACACAAGTAAACGACACAGAATAAAGAAATAGTAGTTACCTTAACACACAGTAAGAGAAGGCAAGTAACTGATACATAAATGAGTTGGTGAACGGGGGCGATGACTAATAATACGGTAGCAAAAGCAAAGCAATACAGGATCAGTGAGTAATGTGTTCATATTTATAACAGACTAGCGGCTCTGCCCGGCTTCGCACGGCCAAATTTTTCCCGCTTTTCTGTTGAAAATTTTCCTGAATTTTATTTGGTATAAACCTCACGGCCGAGACCTTTTCAACGAATGCAAAACCGTGGAAATCGGTTCGTGCGTTCTGGAGTTATAGCGTCAAGAAGGAAAACCCGACTTATTTTTATATAGTAGAGATTGGTTAAATGTGTTTCCGTATTATATACATACGTACATAATTATAAATACAACTCAGGTAAAGTATCACCGCAAACGGTAATGTTTCGGAAACGGATGGGGAAATGTAAACATGGGGTATAATTTCAGTAATTTATGGCTTTGTAAAACATAATACGTAGTATGGTTGATTTTGAAATTATGCTAATAGAGTAAACGCAGATTTATTATTGGTTTCCTTACACAGTTTATTTGCACTTGCACAAAATAGATTTAAAAGAAAAACTACTTTCTTCGGAAAAGTAGTAAAATATTATTATTTAATTTCATACACGTCAATATTCATTGAGCTTGATATTCATAAATCAGATAACTATGTGTGTATGTGTAATACAAATACGAAGAAGTAAAATAAAGTGTAAAAGTGTATGCAAAAAGTAACGTGAATGAGTTCAGATTATGAAAAAAACAGCAAAATAAATATCGCACGCATCACTGTGATAATTTACAAACATTAATTTCTCACATAATAAACTAGTATTAACGGTATCAAGAACATGTGTATTTATAATCAGCGACGCAAATAGTTATACGATAACGATACGGGCGTCTGTAACTTTTACGAAATGTATAAATTACATTTTTTATAAATATGTAAGTATTAGGTAAGAGATAAAACTATTCATTTGATGAAGTGTAGATAATGTGCGCAATAGGTACTTATTCAGGTGCTTCTTCTTATCATTGCACGTACTTTATCAAAGAAAATTATTCTTTCAAAATATTTATATATCCTACCCAAAAAAATTACATTTCCTATAGTTCTATTCTGACACCGGTCTGTGGTCTTATAATTTTGTATGCTTTTATAGGTACCTTTAGCCCAAATTATTTTAATTACGTATTTCCCGGACGATAATGGCGTGGCTGCCATTTTAAAGACCTTACGCGTAAAGTAGCCACTGTAGCTCATAAACGGTAAGACCTTACCAGCAAGGTTGGCCGACGTAAGTTCACATACACTTGTACATACAGTCTACTTTATTTAATGTCCTAGAACAAAGTTTTAATGGTTTTATTGAGTGGGAGTAACAATATGGTGTGTGAACTAAAAACGAAAGGTTTGAATTGAACTCACCTGTATTTGAGGCGCTAGCCTGGGAGCTCCACAAGAACACTGTTCTCCACATAAACATCCATTATCAAACGCTCTTCCGGACGCTAAATCCCCTAAATGTCTTCCGGAGGGTGTCGCGAGTCGGAGCGCCGACGCGTCAGACTGCGACCTGTGGTGACCTCTCCGCGCCGCCGGCCTTATCTCCTCAGCTAGAATTGAATCTCTCAACTTCATCGCTTTCGATCTCTTAGCATCCCCTCCGAAGGCGGTCAAGAGCCACGCTATCCTGAGTGAAAACTCTGCGCTCTGTTTACACCTGTACACCAAGTACGGCCGCAGCACGTCTGCTACATCGCCCATTTCTATGTACATGGTTGCCAATTGTGGCAGGTAGAAATCCACGTCCTCGTATGGAAATGAGAAAAGTTTGTTCGCGAGGTACGTTTGCACTCCCGGCTCTTTCGAATTGAAAAGGTATGAGATCGCCATGCTCATGTCGAAAAGTTTACTTTCAAACAATCTTAATAAAAAGTCCTTGTTTTTAGAGGCTTCGGCCGAGGATATTTCGTGCCTGATCGGTTCGAGGGCGGTGTCCGGTGGGTCTGGAAGTTTGTCTGTGTCTTCTGGATTGCCCGAGTCGAGGCTTTCCCTGGATCGGGCGGCAGCCGGTTGCGGGGGTCGTTCCTCGTCGTTTCCGTCGGGTGGGGTGTGGATGCCGGAGTCGTCGGAGCCGGTGGGCACCTCCGGCGGCAAGGCCAGCCTGGGCGCGGACATCTCCATCGGCAGCCGGAGCGGCGCGCCCTCCGGCGAGGTGGGCGTCATGTCCTCCGGTATCCGTTGGAGCACCGAGTCCAGGGACCGGTTCCTCTGGTGGCCGCATCCCGCCGGCGGCCCGCTCGACCCCGTCACATGTCTGCGGACAAGGAAAATCACATATAAGATACCGTTTCGCGAAATCACCGAGCTTTCCTCGAGGAAAATCGCCCGAAAAACCCTACAAACTATCTGTTTATTTACGTACTTGTAGAAGGGATCCTCGTAATGCTGTATCCCAACGACAATTATTTTTCTAACCATCTGGTCAGTTTAACGATTAGCACTGAAACCTTAATCACTGATTTGTAACACAGAGCACGTTATTGTATTAGCCCGTTCACACAAACATAGCCGTTGCGCTTGAGCACTAGCGTAGCGTTGAAACAATACGAGCAGCCTTGCGATATGGCATAGCGTAATTAAACGCGGGGACGTTGCGCGATAGCGACGTACGTCCGACCTCAAGCCCGGCGTATGGCAAACTGCTTTACGCAAGTCGCAACGCAGCGAGTGGACGCGCCGCGCCGCATACCATTCCAAGAACACCTCGTTTACCAAGTCGAAACAACAACTAACAAACAGTAAACAAAGCTCTTTCGCAGGCTGGTTGGAGCGACCGACTATGCTAACCAGGTTTATGTCTTTTTTTAGAGTTTTAACGAATGCTGTTGTTTCGAAAGTCTGCCACTTGGTTTAACAGACGTAACTTCTTGACAATGGTCGTCACCTTTACTTTAAAATGCATTTGTTATTACAGATGCTTTACTATAACAGATTTAAATTTTCTAATCATCACACTCTCGTAAGTTTTATTAAATAATAGGTACTTAAGTACTTCAAAATATGTTTCCCTTCGGTGGACCGTTAATAATTAATTTATGGTCAGCTGGCCGCACGGCATTTCATCACGGCTTATTCCATAAACCGCCAGGTAGTCTATCCTTTTATTTGTATTCATCAATTGATTACGATAGCAGTTCCTTATGAAGGCGGTGTCGAGCCGTATTAACTCGATGCACTAGGAATGCCAATGAGCATGAAAACAGTTACGCTCGTATGAATATTATTAATTTGTTGAGAAGCTTCCTATATGTAAATTTTGGTTCTGTTTTTACGCCGGAACGTAGACTCGGTGACTCCATGACATAACGAGTACGCACGCTGATAGATAAATGAGAGAAAGTGGCCGATGACCCCAAAATTTTATCACCACTTTAGCTGTTGAGGCAGAGTATTGAGAAGAACCATATGCCAGAATGCGGCGATAGGCCGGCACTTAATGCGAGTGCATACTCACGCCGTTAAGAAAGTGGAGGAAGTGGAAGTACAGGCCATTGATAGAGTGAACATTCCACGCCTAGAGTGAGCGATGAGAGAAATATCGGCATTTATTTTTGGAATGTTATCGGAACATATGGTGCGTCCTGTAACAGATGTGATACTAACTCTCGGAGAACTATAACGACCCGACATGAATTCCTTTCATTCCCGGGCTTTACTGGAGCACGTGTCGATGTGAGTGCGTTATGGCAGGGCCGGAAATCTCTATTAGCAATCACTCATTCATCGTTAGGAATGATAATGATCGTTGAAAAACATTAATGTGCTCGATAACGTAAATAATTGATGTAGATAAAATATGAAGTATATGGAATTCATAATAATCTACGTCGTTAAACATGTATTACCTCACCAAGTTTATGTGTCGTTATACAAACGTGGCTGCTCTGTAAATCTCACGTTAATGCTAGTAATGGAAATTTATTTCCCTTATGCGGATTCCCTGCCGTCGTCGCTCACTTTCTACATACAACCACAACCACATACTTATGTTAAGTATATGGACACTCATTCCAATGTGCCTCCCGTAATATATAACAGCAATCGTAAAGCGATTACAAATTGTTTTTATGATCAATCACTGGCTACAGAGTCCATTATAAATGGATCAGCGCCAAATTTTACGCATGCCACCCATTGTGTTTACTACATTATCCCACCACCAGTACATATTTTACAGCTTCCATGTCTGTAAATTACATCAAAGTTTGTTAGTGCTAGAAAGTCGAAAATTTACGAGTTTTTATGGTTTGTCTAGATCGTTATTTGTTTTTATTCGAGCTGATGGCTCATAACTCCAGCCGATGGATGGGCTATCTATGCAAATACATACTTAGTGCTTTGACCTCGCGTGTCGAACGAGAATTATTCAACTAGCATTGTTGCATAACAGCAGGGAATCACGCTCAGGATTGTACGTCCACCAATTAAACTAAAAACTTGACACCGACTAATCAAGCCTGCGAATCGAGGACGGCCAACTCGATTGTCTTTTCCACCATGTTGCTGAAGCAATATAAATTCCAATGAATTGGCAAGCCACTTAAAGACGCTCATATCAAATGGCCTCAATAAGTATTGATTTCAATTAGATGTTTGTTTAAACAACGTCTCGGCTACATTAGTCGTCGTTTAGCACAACGTACAGCGTATTCCAAGATAAACAAATCTATTGAATGCACAACCTTGACGGAGATTTTGCGAAGCTAAAAAAGCAAATACCGAGAAACTCGGTAAAAGTGACTTGCGATTTCAGCTTTCAATAAAAAGCTTAATATCACGTCATGAGTGGAGATGAAATCGTGCAGACTCCGTTGAATCCACTCTTTCACGTTTTAGTATATGTAATGTAATATGTGATCAAACGCGAGTAACAGTTGCTCGTGAGCTGCAAAAAAATGTGAAGGCCTCTACATTCACATGCAGCTGTTTGACGTCAATAAACGAACAATGGCGATTGATTTGATGGTTTGCTTTGCCGTATTATAGGTAGGTAAAGTACTCGTGCCTTGTTACGCATCAGTGAAAGCTAATTGAGAGGCTTCTGCAAACAGAACCAAATCAATCGTTACGCGACTAGTTCAGCTGAATCTGAACAACCAATCATTACTCGACACAAACATACCTTATATTCAACGCTGGAGCATAGGTACCAAACCGTATAAAAGTTAATTGTCAGTGTCTGCAGAAATATTATCTAAAATTACGATCGCAACACACATTTTGTAACCGATGCTAGCGCAATTAAGTAATAATTGCTTCTAGGAACCATAATAACCAAAATCTGAGGAAACGCGCGGAGAGTGGTAGTCAGTGGAACTTGTAGAGTAGCGAAAGTGAACGCCTTTCGGCCTTGCCTGCTTATAAGGCTGGCTATAGAAACGACTGTTGATCGCATTAGTGGACACTAGTTGTAGGCTACTTGAAAAAATTTAACCGAATTCATTGCCTTGGAAAACCTTTTTTATTTTAGATGAAACTTTCACTGTCCCCTAAATTGAAGCATATAACTTGATGCAAAAGAAGAATAATCAAATTTACTACATAACTTATAGTTACCCGGGATTTCGTGGACCTATACAATAAATGTTTTGTAGCCTAAATAGCCAATTTTATTAAGTTCTAAAAAAACATCTTTGTTGATCCACGTTTTATTTTAAAAGAAGTTAGTTAAAAACGTGCTCAACTAACTAGAGGGAGTGATCGATAGATGGAACTTGTGACAAAAAGTGAACGAGATTGTTTGCGGGAGTATTCTAACGGACATTTTTATTTTAGGGCTCTTTGTGTTATCCATCCATTATAGTCCTTTTTGTAACGGTCCTTTGAACGACGGAATTAGATACACTATTTTTGGTAATTTGCGGGACCATGCTTGTAGAGAGAAAAGAAATAGCTTTCCTCTTTGTGAAGCACGTAACATAAATTTACTAGACTTGTTATTGTTTCTCTTGAATATTGTAGCTATTTAGGATTTGGCATTTAAGTAAGTATATTGAATACAAATACAAATACAAAATCATTTATTTTTTTAAAGATATTTTTCACAAAATGTTTTTGAATCCTCTGACCTCGTGGTAGCCGTTAGGCTGTGTTACGAGGCCAGAGTCATCTCCCAGTATGTTCATAATTTAATTATAATAACGTCTTATGAGCTAGGTTACACAAACAATTTTTTTATTTTGTTTTAATATCTAACTACCCTCAATTTGTGTATAAATTCAAGTTGTATGACAACAAACAGTGTAGGCAAGCAATGTAGGCAGTCACTCACACACGCACAATCGTACAACTCGCCCCACCATCGACTTCTTAATCAACTGACGCATAATGTAAACACTAGTTTGAAATTCATGTGCCAAAATAAATCTATGTATTTTGTCAGCCACCAGTATCTTTCGATACATATTTATGAAGATGCCGTTTTGTTAATTAAAAAATTGAGGTTGCGATATTGCAGTGAGCGGATTTATTTAACTGCAATGAACATGCAAAGTCTATGTATGATATATGAATGAATATCTTATCAACTTTATGGAACAACCTATAGGATAGTAGTATTTTCAATATAAGTTATAAAATATGTAAATGTTAAGTAAAGTTTAAAGTATACTCATTCTAACAATTCTTATTCTAAAAAGTTCTAAATTTTTAAACATGCATGGATGTACAGAGTTAATTAAAGGAGTAATAGAAAATACTTAAAGGTTTTATTTTATTCTATTTATTTTATGAAACAACCAGAAATAATAATTAAGGTAAACAAGGTATGAAAGTTCGTCTCTAATAAAGTTGTCAAGTAAGTACTACCCAAATTGTGGTATGCTTAAAGTTCAGCTAATCCTAATTAAATTTCAAAATAACCCTTTTATCAGCCATGTACAAGTTTAACTACTTAATTATCACTATTATTTTATGTACGCCGCTCTATGTAAATTAAGTACCTACTTGAATCAGCGAAGGGTTTTACACTAACTTCAGATCAGCAATCCAAGAATCGGATATACATTTAGTTACGTGGGAAATAATATGAATGCATATGCAAGTAATTAGATACCGGAAACATGTTCCTGGAGAGGATCAGTTGCTTACACACGGAACACAAATGGAACCGTTCAAAACAAGATAATCTTGAACAAGAAAACAACAAGTTTATGATAATAATATTCAGGTAAACAAACATGTTCTAGCAAACACTGATGTTAAGGTAAATACAGCATATTGCATGCTACAAGGTTATTCAAAGGTAATTCTGATTCTAACTCATATTAGATATTACAAACAACCAGGAATGTGAAGACACATATTATTCATTTCAATCGAAAACTTCTAACCAAGTAAGATTCTATTACATTGAACAAATCAACTTAAAATTGAGTTAAATATTCTAAACATCAAAATTTTTAATTTATCAGAGAACTCCGAACAAAATTTCAAAATTCACATGTTCTAGAGGCACGCCTAATTTGTGTTTCCTTCTCACATTAATTAAGTATACACACGGCCCAATTTCACAATGTCGTTTTACATTACACAAATTAATATACCTACCCAGTGGATGGTATAAAATAATTGTGAAGAAGATTGGGCAACCATAGCGTATTCTCAAAACACCTGGACCGTAATATTGGGTTATGCAAGATATTTCGCATCGATGCGATATTAATCTATTAACTTACATTCGACGTTTAGTATTCTGAAGAAGTTTAAATTATGTAATTTCGCATCTCATACATAATTTATGTTTATGTAATCTTGGCTTTTTGCTCTAGTTCTCTGGTAATAAGTGCTTTAGAGATCAATTCTAGAATTTCTAGAAGAATTAAATAACGAAATAATAGTTGGTGACCTAAATATTACCATCGAGAGACCATAATTTATTAGTCCTCGTGTATAAAAACGAATCAAGTTTACTTATTAAAAAACTTAGGTATTAAGTTTTTAAGTATTTTACACCAACTTTACAAGCTACTTAAAACGAAACGAATGTGCTTGATAGTTACAACTGTTTTTTGAATAGACAGACCTATTTTCCTCACATGCGTAAACAAATAGATCCCACGTGATTTCTACCACGTGTACTTAAACAACAAAACATGAGCAGTTTTAACGGTTATTCTAATTTTATATTGACACCATACGGGTGTCGAGTTAATCCAATATGTTCCATCCGACCTATTTAAGTACGTCCCTGATTCCGTTATATGGCTTCAGAGCGGACGGTCTCGAGCTAGCTATAGAATAGATTCCAGTTATTGTATAATGATAAGAAGAAGAGCATCCAACTGGTAAACAAGCTGTAGGAAGCGATTGGAACGCGTTTTATGTGCACATTATACTAGTAGAATCCTTACTAATAGACGTCGTTTGAGCAGTTCATAATGTGAAAGCTACGTGATCGTAGTAGAAGTCGACTTTGTTTCAAGCATTTATCATTATTGTATTCGCTTTAGTTAGCCTCTTGCCCACTTATAAAACTGCAATTAAGTATCAACGACAGAGTACAAGGTAAAGTATGACCTCAGCTATTTTGCTAATGACTTTCAAGAACCGAGACTGGTTTTGCGCTCAGCACCGAGTGGTACCCTCCCACATGCCACACTCAGCTAGCCATATAAGAATCTTGTTTTAGAAAGATCACATACTGGATCGGATGTCTACAAAATCAAGAACTTGTCGACCTCCACCTGCGGATTTGTTGAAAGAGAGCGAAAGATTTATAACATGCGATTGGAAATACGTGTGACAAAATTTGCTCTATCGCAATTTCAAAGTGAATAAATTTTACTGATGCTGATGATGTTTAAATGATTTTTCACAAGAGTGGCCTCCTGTAGGTATCGTTATAGAACTCATCCAAGCAACGTATTTGGGTGTAAAATTTGCGAGCTTGGTAAACACGGTTCCGGTCAAACGAACCAGCTGTAAATTTAAAATGACCGTGAGAATCCGTTGGCGTTAACATTGTGAGGTTTTTCTGAAAATTATAATAAGCAGGTATTTGAATACCTGCCATTGTTTTGTATCGTTTCTCATCCCAAAGCACTAAAATATAAACGAGACTGAAACCTGTACGCGGGATTAGATTCAAATAGACATCGTAACATTTACTAGGTTTGTATTTTGTATATTACTACTCAGTATAGTAAAAAAAATTACAAAAAAAATAGCCTTTATTTTTCTTTATTCAATAATCAAATTCCACTCAGTATAGTAGGTACTATTTTTAGAAATACTTGTTAGTGCAGTTATTATAATATGTGCAAATACAAAATTAAGGCTATAATTTCCAATGCCAAGGGTGCAGACTACACAGCATGCGGATATTCACAGCTGTCGATCCAGCCACGGCTATTGGTCGAGAGAGCTCTAGCCATCTGCCGGATTGATTTCGCATCGTGATAAGTAAGCGAGCAGAAAAATAAACATACACACAACCAAAATTTTACGGCGCATCTGCGAAATGCGCACCTGCCTTTTGCCTTCTTCAAATCGCATCCACTACCCCAGAACCCCAAATACTTTTGTTTCTCTTTTTATGTACATCGACTTTGAAGGTTTTAACACTCTCTTAATCAGGTCGTTTGTAAACATTTTGGATAACAGAAGGCACTCGGTCAATGAAACTATAAAGTTTAGAAGGTTATCATTTGGCTATATTTGGATGTTGATTGCGAACATGTGGTGGTCATTTATAAACACTCAAGCCTAGAAAATGGTCTAAAATGAAACTGCCAATTAGAATTAACAAGCCAATAGAGCTTGTTCTAACTCGCATCATACTCGTAATATACTTTTAACGCTTCGACTAAACAATAAACATATATTATAAAAAGTCCCGCATGAACAGACGATTGCGTTTCAATGAATACCAACCAACAATAGAATGCATAACAAAATGAGGTAAAAGATAGATGGTTCAATAGAAAAGTAGGTAGGAATTCGATTGTGTCGTATATGATGTTTCTGCCATGCAAAACGTGCAGTGATAAGAGCTTTGGAATAGAAATATGAACATGAACAAACCCAGACAGTAATATGTTACGAAACGATACCGGAGTTAACTGAACTATCATTGTAAGTAAAAATAGTTATTGAGAGTCACTTTTAATATATTTTGATAGGTCTCAGCCAGAGAATAAAAAAAATGTAATTATACTTCCTTACTACGGCAAGAAACCGTGAATTCCAATGTGAAATTATATTTGTAAACCGCTCAATATCTACATTATATTTTATTGTGTTCATGCGGCTGCAGCATTATCATGGAGGAACAACAATCATTAATAAATATATAACCATACACCATCCATACATATTTATGTTGTATTTACTTAACTAAGTGCATATTTATTATAAGCAACAAAAAACGCCAACTAGCGTCATTGCATTTACGAAGTTCCCAACCGCCAGCAATAAAAAGCGCATAAAAGGCTTCGAAATCCGAATTCAATATATATCCAACTGTATAACGTATAGTATCGTTTCTCTAGCACACATGCCTTCAAACGTGAGTACAATAGTACCTATTAAAGATGTATGTAGTTATGCGTTACTGGCAGGTTTATCGCCGTGGATATTATACAAAGAAATCCTCTCAATGTTAGTACATATTTATGAAGACAAAAGGAGCTGAATTACTAAAGGTCAGTCTGGGTCAGTGATGGTCGACGCAAGGTGATCTAAAATGGTTCGTCTTTATTGACCATCCCTTTTAGTTTTATTTACTCGTATGAGGCAGTTGCTGTAATGTATCTAGAAAACTAGACATTGATCTATGTACACTGTTTTTCAGGATGCACACGAAAATAACTTTTTGTTTGTTATTACACAGGGCATTAGAAAATTAAAGCTTGGTTAAAATGTACATAAAATGTTCAAAAGCGAACAACCACAAAACCTATTACTTACGTGGTTAACTTTCAACTTCACTATTGTTAGCCTGACTCAGTCATAGAAGCCCGCATTTGTCTGTTATAATAACGTCCCTAAAATTAACTTTTATTATAGTAAGTTAGGGGACTGCTGCTCATTTAATTGCTACCATGTTTTTTTTTATTTGACCAACTATATTAAGAAAAATAAAGGACTAGCTGAATCGACTCCTAAAATGTATTTTAGACAAAGGCGTACATTGTCTTCCGATTATTTTACAGAAACTTCTGTACGTAGCTGAAGAGATTAATCCAAGCATCTTGCACCTTTTAAATCTGGTAACTAGAAGACAATTGCTTCAATGACTTTATGTTCTCTTTTCAGAGTTTTTTCTTTACCGATACCTCAGTATACAGATAGGACTTATTCTATAGTTAAACAAGGACATGTAGTAGTGTTAGTTGGTACATGTATTAGTTGATGTAAAGCAACGTGTACCCTCGCCGCGTCACAGTGCCTCGTGTCATCGCTTTCCTTCAAACAATAGGCAGTTTCCTACACGCTTAAAAACGCCTATTTCCTTCCACCGCGTTAGAGGGCAATTAGATTACTTCCGACCAACACAATGGGATGGAAAAAGTAGCTGTCGCCGCGACGGTGACGATGCTATTACAATAAAAACTTATGTTTTATGTCATGTTATGTTTATCTATCGTTTATTCGTTGGTTTATCTTGGAAAATAATACATACGAGTACGTTATTGAAAAGAACAGAAAAGTGTACTTACTTAAATGTTTACTGATTTTTATTAAGTACTTAACTGTTGGGCAGCAACATATAAACCTGCGAGTTATAAATTGGGCATAAGGTTCTAGACACCACACAATAAAAGCAAGACTTAAACTATGATTCAATATAATATCAGTCTCAGTAAAATTACAAATTCTGCGAAGAAAGCTTTCACTTCCAAGAGGCCAAGATTCTAACGATGATGTAACTAGTTTCTTTGATGATCGTAAGCGTAACAAAAGATCAGTTTTTGCACGATATACGGTCCATTAGATTTACAGCCATCGACACCAACCTTGCAGATCAGTGAATTGCCACTTCCGAATTTGTGGCCTACAAACTAGTGCTTATTCTGTGCAAGAGCAAGGTCGAACTCATTATTCAAAATGTACGTTCTAAATTGCAATGGTGCTAACAAAACTATAACAGATTGGTCACACGTCATTACGCTTCTACATAATAGGAAGCAGTATCAATATATCATATCGACTAACAATTCGTTCATTTGCTGTTCTAGGTAGTTCCTAATTTGCGTCTAAATGCACGTAAACTGCACACTATGAAAGGCGATTAGCATTTCTTGTTCAGAAATGCTAATGAGCGCCCCGGTCCCCACATGCATCGTGTGAAAATATTTCTTTGCAAAAATACTAACTTACGTAGTTATCAGGGATTCCCACACACGCATTCTATTTTTATCACCGTTGCTATGACCTGGCTGATATAATAGGATGAGGTCAGTAACAAGTCGAGACCAAGTGGGGATCATTGCATTTCTGTAGGCGACACGGCCATTACGTTGGACCCTCTCATCGTGGGTGAGGGCCCCTGATTGATGGTTTCCGCCCATTGTGTCATTCCCTCGTATACACCACTATACTCCCAGACTGGCCACTCAGCCAGTTTAGCGTCGACCGTAACAAATGTTATCGACATTGCCTGTCATTCATCCGACGATGACGCAAGAGACCTCTTTCGCAGCTAAAAATATCTATTGTTTTATTTTCGTACCAAATGGTTCTGATAGATGTAAGATGGACTTTGACTTTATTCTCAGTCATATAATTAAGTTTATCATTTCTCTTTCCCACAATAAACTTCTGTGTCCCAAGACACTTATCTACGTAATGATAAGCTTCGTGTTGAGCATAGCAACACTGGTACCATTCGCGGAATTTTGAACAACCCTTAGAAACTTTCTTACTCATTGGAATTTCCAGTACAGGAAACCGAATCAATACGTAGGCTCGCCATGAGGTTGAGCTTTGACCCACCCTTGTCCAACAACAGTAACTTTGGGGAGCGGCCAGATATTAAAATAGTATTACAACCCATTTGAGGGTTTCTGGGACGTCCCCATTTCAGTCAATTTCAATTTTTCAATTTTCAATTATCTTTATTAAGGCATAAATTATTTACAATATATATACAAGCACCAGTGTTAATGTATCCTAGTGGTATATACTTAATAATAGTTTACATAACACTTTGTCCAAGCACACAGGCCACTATAAAGTGAAGGATCGGACCTCAAACTCAGAAATGAAACGATGATTCCTTGGATAATTGTCGATTTATTATCTTAGTTTTCAGTTTGTCCGACTTATTTTACAGGTGATCACCGAATGAATTCTCACAGAGTATCTAAAACGTATACATCTTATCAATCCAAATGTCAAAGTCAATTGGTGACGAGTATCTGTCAATGTCTGTGTCATTTGCTTAGCGTTTGTCATTGACATATACTCGGCACCACAAATCACAAATTATAATGCCAATATAAATAAATATAAACGAATTAAAGTGATAAGTCTTACAACTCGGCCATCCTCTAATAAGTGAGTCCTCTCACTTTTAGATATACAATCAGATATTATACAAAAAATCATATCATTAAGAACGAAAATAGTACGAATTAAAGAAAAATAATACTAAAGATACATTACAAAGACAATTCTATTAATCGTTACACTAAACTTTTTCTTTTTTAACTAAAATTTGTAAACAGTTACACGGTATAACATCTATTTTACACAGTCTGTCACGATCTGCAATCATCTGTGCGATATCACTAAATAGATACCATTCACGTTCTGCACTGATTGCTCGTAACCTATACTCTTGATATCCCCGCCACAATCTACGACCATCTGTGCCGAAACTGTCAAAAGACAGTTCCATTCAGTATCTGCACTGTTCGCTCGTGGCGGTTCAATCTCATTTTATTACAATTAATAATATAAAATAATCTATTGGAATTCACTAATGTCTACTATTCGTCTATAATTTGTCTAGGGTAATCTATGATCATTTGTGCAACATTAGATCTAGATCCAATGCTATTCAAATCTGCACTGATCTCTCCCACAGAACATAAAGCCATCAATAATCACGAATTAAACTTAATTATAAAGTGATCAAGCATCACCCGTATCATCACCCTCTGAATCAAGTAAACAATCAGTTCACACATCATACTCTACTCGTTGATATCATTCTCGCCTTCGCCCGTTTCAATGTCATTTTCATCATCACTATCACTGCAATAGTCATTGAAATTAAGCCATGGATGTATCTTATCAATAGCTACTATATTTTCATACCGTTTGTTTCCTTTCCTGGTAAGCGGAGTATCTTCTACAACAAATCGATCGTTAGGTAGTATCTTCATAATTTTATATGGACCATGAAATTTCGCTACGAGTTTCTTTGATTTACCCAAATGTTCTCTGTTTATGACAGTTCTCTCGATTCTAATAAGATCCCCTACATTATATGTTTTTGGACGCTTCCTAGTTTTGTCAAACCTTGCCTTGGCAAGCACTTGGTCCTTATTGATCTTCTCTTTCGCGGCAGACCTCAACTGCACCAAATCATCACCGCTCACTAATTGAGTCGTTTCGGAAATAACGTCAGCCAACATATTTTCCGATGAAGTCATTAATTTGCACCCAAATAATAATTCAGAAGGGCTTTTTCCTGTAGTTTTATTAACAGTCGTATTTATGCCTAACTGAATATCACCTACATAATCGTCCCATGTGTTTTCACTTTTGCCATCACATTTCGTGCTCAGAGCGTCCGATATTGTGCGATTATAGCGCTCTACCTGCCCGTTCGCTCTAGGGGTTGCGACTGCATTCAATATGTGCTTTATATTTAAGTTCTCCGCAAATTCCTTGAATCGATTACTCGTGAAGCACGAGCCCCGATCTGTTATTAATCGCATTGGTGTACCAAAATTGCTGAAATATTCCTTGAAAATTTTGATCGCAGTTACCGTTTTTGTGTCTCTTACTGCGCGTATATTGACAAACTTCGTAAACGCGTCTACAATCACAAGTATATACACGTTGCCCCTCCTAGAACGAACGAACGGTCCAAGATGATCCGCATGTAGCGTATGGAATGGCTTTTCCACCTTAGGTATCGGGTGTAGCAAACCCTCCTTACAGCCTGAAGGTGCTTTATGATGCGCACACTGTAAGCATGACGATACATATTTCTTGGTGAATCGACGCATTTTTGGAAACCAAAATGATGCCTTTAATCTACTTAGAGTTTTTTCATAGCCAAAGTGCCCAACATCATCATGATTCATACGCAAGACCTGCCACCTTACGCCTCTTGGCACCACCCAGCGCAATTCATCATTCAAAACACGATACACATGTTTCCCCTTGATTTGGTAATTGTTCCGAACATCTGCTACAAATTTCGTCTTTTCGTCTAGTAAAATTTCCTTTATTCGGTTTATCTCCTCATCATTACATTGAACGGTTGAAATCCAGTCCATGACGTTCACTTGTAATACATCAATTACATGAGTACTTGTGTCATTAGCAAGTTCGGTTACTGGAGCACGACTGAGGGCATCAACATGAGCCATACGCGCTCCGGGTCTATACTCAATTTTGCAGTCGTACTCCTGCAATTGTACCCACCATCGTCCGATTCTAGGGATTAGGTCACGCTTTGTCAAGGTTGTTCTTAAAGCATTGCAGTCGGTCACTATTTTGAACTGTAGGCCTAATAGATATACTCGAAAACGATTTAGCGATGCAATGACAGCCAACGTCTCTAGCTCAAACGCATGAAGTTTTTGCTCGTCTTCTGACGTTTTTCGACTGTAATAAGCTATCGGTCTCAGTTGGTCGTCATTACCACGCTGCATCAATATACCTGCGATGCCGATCTTTGACGCATCCGTATGCAATTCTGTTTCAAGACGTGGGTCAAACAAAGCCAATATTGGGCGTTCTGCTAATTTAGCTTTTAAGGTGTTAAAAGCCGCCGTGCACTCTTCGGTCCATTTCCATTCAAATTTAGCTTTTAATAGGTTCGTCAACGGACACGCCAGTAGTGAGAAGTCCTTAACAAACCTTCTGAAAAAACTCGCAAGGCCTATGAATCGTCGTACGTCATGAACATTTTGAGGCACAGGAAAACTCAAAATGGCATCAGTTTTGCGCGAACCCGGCCTTATGCCTTCTCCTGATACGTGAAATCCTAAGAAATCCAACTCCTTCTGAAAGAAGCAACACTTCTTTAACTTAAGTGTTAAGCCTGCCTCCGATAAAAGTTGGAAGACTTCCTCTAACCGCATGATGCCCTCGTGAAATGAATTCGCTGGGATTAATATATCATCCATGTATATGACTACATATCTCAGTTTCAAAAAGACTTTATTCATGGCTCGTTGAAAAATCGAAGGAGCATTAACTAGCCCAAACGGCATTCTTTTGAATTGATACTGGCCATCGGGTGTTACAAAAGCGGTGAGATCTTGCGAAGTTTCCGCGATCGCGATCTGGTAATACCCAGATGCCAGATCAAGGCTTATGAATAGAGAATTACCTGATAATCTATCTAACTGATCGTCAATCAAGGGTAATGGGTAGTGCTCCTTACGAGTTTTATTATTAAGGGCCCTATAATCCACGCACAGTCTCTTTTCGCCGGTCTTCTTTTTCACCAAGATTATTGGGCTAGCATAGGGTGAATTGTTTCACACGCAATATCAGCATCAATCATCTCCTGCACCATTGTTCGTACTAACTCTCGTTCAGGGTACGAGAGTCGGTAGGGACGATAAACAACTGGTTGGGTGTCGTTCAACTCTATTTCCATTTGCACTACTTTGGTGTAACCCAAATCCTTTAAACTAGACGAAAAACAATGTTCATATCTCTTAAGAAGAGTCTTCAGTTGAAGCACTTCTTCTTTTGTTAAATCCTTACCATAATTTAGCTCCGATTTAGCATCTGAACTATCAAGATCTAGTAAATTAACGCTTAGACTATTTTTTGTACTTACTGCTCGTGTGATCAGTGTGTTTTTAATCATTGTTACTGGGTTGTCACTAAAATTTTGAATCAATAGTGCTCCATTACCATTTTCTAATTCATATTCGCCGGGCAAAAGAAAGAATTCTTTACTGGCTTCGCCTCTTAACGAACCCTTAACATATACGGGCCCCGAATACGACTCATCCGTATAAACTAAAATGGCCATCATTTGCCTTGGTTGAATTATGACGTCTTCCTTCAGTTTTAGCCTTAACTTTGAAATGTTATCCCTGGTAATTGTTAAAGCGTCAGTTGTTTTTGTTATGACTATCCCAGGCTTCTCAGTGAAGCTATGGCCAACTAATATTGGATATTTGATAACACCATCTTCGACAATATATACGTCAACTTCTTCTGATACTCCATGTATTTCAATATCCATATTTGCACTTCCTATTGGAACAACGACAGTGTCTCCTAGTCCTCTCATAACTGGCAGTTCACCTACTATCCAGCCAATCCCTAATCTGCAAGCTTCGCTACGTTGCATCAATGTACACTGGCTCCCTAAGTCTATATACCCTTTTGTCTCGTTGCTGTTCACTTTTAGTGGAACGGTATATTTGTCATTGCTAGAACTCTTAACATCAATTTGCATTACTGACTTTTCTGTGTCCGTCTTCATATTTGATGGAATGGGCAGTCGTGGGCAGTCGTTAGCTAAATGACCTATTCGATTACAAACGTTGCATTTCAATATTTTCTTCGTGCACCTTGTACTATAATGTCCTACTTCTTTGCAATTGAAACAAACTACAGATGTACTAGGTTGAGGTTTTGATGACCTTGTATCATTGCTACTAAACTGCTTATTTGAGCTTGTATTGTTCGACGTTAGAGTTTTCCTGTCCTGATTGAACTTTGATCTGTCAATTTCACGGTTTTGTTGCTTAATTGACTGGAAGTAGTTAAGCACTTCTTCCGGTTCCTGATATTTTGCGGCTTTCGCGCCTAACCTCAAGGAGCGATCCTCGATGCCGTACAACAAACAATCGACTGCCCGTTTCCCAAAGATTTCGCAACGATTTAGTAGATTAATTTTCTCGTAATAGTACAATTCTAACGATTCTCCATATTTTACACGCTTAGAGAGCATTTCATTTAATAATTCTGCATAATCATCGCTACTTGGGAAAGAATCAATAAGTTTGCTCTTCCATTCGGGCCATGAAAATGACATGGTTGGTAAAGCTTGATACCATGTGCGAGCCACACCAGTTAATTTAGGTAAAGCATAATGTATGATCTGATCGTCACCCCATTTATATAACCTAGCACATTCATCTACCTTATTGAGCCACATATGTATAGTTTGACCCTTGACCATGGGGTCAAATTCTGGAATAACATTACCTAGCATAGGAAACTTGTTGCCTTCTGGTTTTGTGCTCGTCAGTGATTTTATCAATTCAGTGAGAAATAACTGAGTTTCACTATTAAAGAATATAGACTGGTTTACCTGCTCAGGTTCTGTCGTCATCGGCGGCTGAGAGCGCTGCTGCGATGGCAGCGGGCGCTGCTGCGGCGACAGAGGGGGCTGGTGCTGCGGCAGCAGATGGGGCTGCGGTGCTGGCAGCGGGGACGTCAGCAGTGGCGTGTGTAACCTCGCTGTAAGACTCACGTTGCTACTGGGGCCAATACCTCGATGCTCGTGCTCAAGGCTGCCATGCCTCTGCCTCCTCTCCCTGCTGCGACGCGGTCGACGCTCACGCTCGCGCTCAAGGCTGCCGTGCCTCTGCTTCCTCTCCCTGCTGCGACTCGGTCGTTGGTCACGCTCATGTTCACGGGTCCGCTTCCGGTTTCCGCAAAATGTATTACAATAATTCACTTCTGCCTTCGATGTATAGAAAAAAATTACACCACTTTTCAAAGTAAGTATTTTTCGCAAATTGTGGGAGTGTTTGTAGTAATCCCACTTCTGAGTTGAAGGATCGGACCTCAAACTCAGAAATGAAACGATGATTCCTTGGATAATTGTCGATTTATTATCTTAGTTTTCAGTTTGTCCGACTTATTTTACAGGTGATCACCGAATGAATTCTCACAGAGTATCTAAAACGTATACATCTTATCAATCCAAATGTCAAAGTCAATTGGTGACGAGTATCTGTCAATGTCTGTGTCATTTGCTTAGCGTTTGTCATTGACATATACTCGGCACCACAAATCACAAATTATAATGCCAATATAAATAAATATAAACGAATTAAAGTGATAAGTCTTACAAAAGCTTTTAATATGTTGATTACTAATGATATGAAAACAGAATAAAGTTTAATGTGATTGGTAGTCCAAATACCGCTACTTAGGCTTAAGTATAGCACTAAGTTACTAAGAACAAATTTGCACAATCATAATTAACATAAGATAAAATTGTGGGTATTTACAAAATGAAGCGAGTATTAATTCGTACGTCCACAAAAGGCAACATTTCAGTGGGTCAACGTACAACGCCCCGATAAATCATAACGGGTGATTACCCTTCAGTTAATATCCAGGCTTCGATTTATTAAGGACCGGAGCTCTAATGTTATGATACGCCCTGTAAACTCATGAAAATGTATGTGATTTATTTTCATGCTACACAACAGCGTGTAATAACTCATTAACGAGAAGTACTTATGTGCCTATTTCAGCTATATAAGGTCAAACATTTTTTTCATACTGTATTTCCCAACATCAAACATGATATTGAACTACATAATAAACTAACTAAATAACTAATGAACCACAAATTCGGAAGGAAAGTGATTTGAAGGCAACTGTCCTACCCAAGATTAAAATCACAAATCTGAATCAAAGACTATTTACGAAACTCACGACACGGCATTTCGGAGAATATCTGAGCCATCAAAGCGAAATAAAAACTCGCTAACACCAAAGTGGAAACGAGAACGTATGAATCAGCTCTCGAATATAACACCCGCGTTATCCACAAAGCATAACACAAGAAATCGGCTCAATAAACCACATTACAGTTGATATAGCGCTTGGTGATGAAGTTTCATAACATTAGTAATGATTTCAGTGGAAACTTCAGTAAGTTTGTAAACAGATGGCGTGCATTTGTAAAGTAGCGCGTGCGTCATGGAACAAAGAAATATTCGCGACTAGAATTTTGCTATTGTAACCTTTTGTTTTCCGTCACAAAACACAGAGCGCAGCTGGTGATAGAGATAAAATGTTTTAGTGCTTAAATAAATATCACGTAGTAAGTACGTCAAATAATTTTTATTGTGTTACAAAATACGGAGAGCAATAATGTTATAAGGCTGCATATTTTAGAACGAAAATTCTGTAAATGACGTGTATAGTTAAGTCACCCATCCTCATTAGTATCATTCAGTAAACTAATGCCATTTCATTTATCCTGATTCGGAACTGACGATTTAACTAACCATGTGTAGGTATCAAAAACTGCTTAAGCGCTCACATTTAAAACATCTGCAAGTTTAAGCAGATACGTAGGTACTTACGACCTTTGTTTTTGAATCTCAGCTACTTGGTAGTAGGCGTAGTGTGTGCGGCCTCGGTTATAATAAATCCGTGGGAAGAATCATTACGAGCCACTTCTTGCTACTGTCACACAAGGAGGCCCCTCTGTTCTGCACATTTGTGTTCCGTTACCTATCGTGAGATCGCTAATGCAGGCTTGGGGAGTAAAATGGACACTGCTAAATAAGACAGCTGGCAGTTTAAAAATAATCATTAGTAAATTAATTAAGTAAGTAGCTAATAGACTAGTAAATTAGTTTAAAAAATGCGTTAGGTCCAATAAGGCATTTTTTATTCTTTAACAATTAAGTAGTTACCTACTAGCAGCTCTTTACTAGGGTTATTGTGTAGGGTTGTATTCTGTAATTAAATTAATTGTAAGCATAACAAATTAGGTATTAGATTTATCTCTAAATCCATGAATTCACTCATTTAAGTAGTTGGGTAAATCTATTTTTTCTTGAAAAAGAACTAACTAAAGCCGAGTAATGCGCGATCACATCATTACAAGTTAGTAAGAGGATGAGAGATACACCATTGCGTTTTTTTTCTCGAGTTATCAAAGCGTTTTAAGCCATTTTAGCCACCCTAAGAGCCCCATCCGTTATGCGACGCCCGCCTGATAAATAGTCGAGAGCAGATATAAATTGCATACTCTCTCATCTGTAATTAAACACTGGCAGAGCGAGGAAACCGTGTTCGTTATGCGATCAACTAGAACTGCTGTAAACGATATTCTGAAACTAGTCATATCTGAGATACACGAGGTTACTTTTTCAATCGAGGAAAGTTAACTGGGAAACTATTTAGATAGGTATGGAAAGATCTTAACAAAGCAAGATAGATTTAGGAACTTGACATCATTAATCTAGCAAAGTATAAAGGGATTTTTAGTTTACTGAAATTCAATTGATTCTATGTAGTTACTCTTACAAGCCATTGGACAGTTTTTTTTATAATCATGCTCGCAGATAGCTCAAAGCTCAGACTCATAAAGTAAGAACCTACCTACTAATGTTAATACATTCACAAATAACTAGATATTTCGCCGTATGTCCTTTGGATATTCGTACCGTACACAAAATATTTTTTAAGTGGATGAAAATAGAATAAACTCTTATCTTTTACCCAATATGTTTTGAAAGATTCGGCGCGAGGTAGGTAGAATAGGTAGGTAGGTAGGCGAATAGGTAGGTAATAGGTAGGAGGTAGGTAGGCGAATATACATAATTTTATGATGTTCGTTTCGAGCGGTCTTGCGGGGCCGGTTTATAAAGTTAGGTAGATATGGCCGGAAGCTCGGTTCAAAAACCAATTACTTGCAATCTATAGACGCACGTATTCAAATATTTGAATAGGCTCCGCTAAGCCATGGGGGAGGTTTATCATAAACAAACAATAACATTTGGGGTCTGTTGTACAGATATAAAAATGCCCGAAGTCACTAAAGAAATAATGTAAGTATGTATGTCGTTTGTATGTATAATAAGTATGTATTTACAAAAGAAAAGTATATAAGTATTATATCCGTTATCTAGTACCCACGACACAAGCGTTTGCTTAGTGTGGGACTAGATGGCGCTGTGTGCAATGTCCCGGAATATTTATTATTTTTATTATTTTATTATTAAATGGGCATTTTCCTTTTTTATCACGAAATAGGCTTACGTTTGACTACATCCTGCTTGATGTCCAGCACTTTCCTAATAAAATATTGTATGGCTTCTATCAAACATAGCATTAATATTCATAGCAACAGTTTATTACGCCTGCACTGATATTTTGTGTATAATGTTTAGAGGAACTAAATATTACACACATTTCTACATATGAATAGAAGCACGAAACCAACAGTTCCCTTGTACCGTATCATTTACATAAAATGTAAATACCTAGTAAGTACAATACATTTAGCACTGATTCATGCTACATTCAGACAAAAACGATAACAACGAGGAATATGGCACTAAAACGTAAACAATGCCGTCACAAATAAGAGACATACTATACAATCGTAGACCAATTGTTACATTCATATGCCTATATATATATAATAAAATATTAATTTTTTTTTTTTATTTATATTGCCTACATACTACATTTTAACATTTTCCTATAAAAATAGTGTTTGTAATTAATTTTAACTCTTCGAAACCCGATATAACCAACACGACGGTTTTCCGGAAGAATGTACCCATTACTTAAAATGTTAATGAAAAATAAAGTGACAAAAATTCACAACTTACAATTATCTTAAAAGAATACTTAACAGTGTCTGATCTGACGCTTGTAACCGGATAAATCTCAGCTCGAGATCGAAAATAATATCGAATCGAAAGTAAGCTTATCAGATTACTTATGTACTTACAAATCAAAGTGACTGTGAATACGATCCTAATAAAGTGGTATAAAGTTCGCCAATGTATAACACGGACCTCTAGTCTCTACCATCTGGTCATTCTCAAGTATCAGTGAGTGAACGTAATCATGTCACGAAACGACTACAAAAATGTGAATGATAAATAAACGACCACCGGCCACTGAAGCTCTATTAATTGCTGGTGGCTACTGAAAAAGCAGTCTTATAAACTGATGCAGAAGGTTAGAAATTAGTCTATTGATTGTTGGGTCCAGTAACTCCACGAAGGGTCATGTTAGTTTGGGCGATAACAAATGCTAACTCGCTCAATGATTGCGGGCGTCTCTTGGTCGCCGCCGTGTCACATTCCTCGACTACCAGTGCTGATTAGCAGACCTATAAAGGGTCAATATAACTCATTATCTCGAGTACACATGAACTAACCAGTTGAATAGATAACTACTTAATAATGCGTAGGTGCTATGAGTCAAGCGGAAGTGGGAGTAACTTTTAGACTTAACGATTATGGGTGGACTTTGATGAACCAAGCTGCTAAAGGCTAAATTTATCAAAAGAAAAACATATTAAACAAAATAGTTAATTGTTAAATATATTTAAAAAATAATTAAAGCAATGAGAAATTTGCCATTAACTAATTAAATTAATTGGTTAGTGATTAAATTGTATCCCGTCCACTTAATAAGGTCGTCCATTTATCTTATCTGATAAGCAACATGGTCATTATCTAATGGAGTACCCTATCTACTGATAAATTTCTTTAAAAGATAAAATAATAGGTACTTACTTAAATTGCATAGATATCAGTGCACGCTTACTCTGGTCTAGAGACCTTGTATTAATTAATACCAATCGTGGGTACCTCTGTCATTGTACAATTAGGTATTCTTATATAGACGCGTACGCAAGTTGTAGTCAAGCGTAAGCCTATATCATGTAAAAAAAAACTTGGGGCGACCAACTGGTCGACGGCCAGTCGGACGTCCCAAGTACCGCTGGAAGGACCAGACAGAGGAGGATCTGCAACAACTCCATGCTACCGAGTGGCGGGAGATGGCGCAGAACCGAGAGGAGTGGCGTCACTTTATATCGGAGGCCAGGATCTACTTTGGGTCGCAGCGCCAAATAAGTAGTATATAGACACATGACGACGTGACATATCATAACTTTACCAGGTGCATTCTCAAATATCTAGGTAGTGACTATGCAGCTTAAACAAGTTATTGTACACAAATAGAATATATTTTATCTTCACCTAACTTCTTACTCATTCCTAGATTAAGAGAAGGCCATTAACATTCTATTTCTGTAACAATTGTTATTGAATGATCGATTGCAAACTAACAAAATTGTTTTGTTCGAGCTCAGCGACAGCCAAACGAGAAGTTAATTAATCATCCGCGGCCGCATTGTATCATAACAATATGAAACTCTGCTTTTCGGATTAATATTATTATATCGAAATAACGTTTACAAATTGATTTTATGGAAGCTCGTTTAAACCCGGCTTCCGGAACACGAATTACCCGTAAGTGAAATTAATGCGAGCTTTATAAAGGAAAACCTTCAGCTGAGAAAAATTAAGCATGCACGTGTGGAATCGTCAAGAGCCGGGACATAAAAACTAGTCTCACGCCCAGTTAATTGCCATAGTTAGTAAGACGAGTCGTGAAGATTGTCGATTTGTCAACCTTGTTCGTTCGTTACTGGAGAATGGCAATGGTTGACTGAAATAACACGAGCCAGTAGAGGCCGGTTTTACGACGAACAATACGACTTGCCGCTTAGTATTCAAGACGAAGAAACCAGGACATCTCTCGGAGACAAACATACACTGATACACGTGAGACCGACATGGGAAGTAAGCGCATTCCGCTCGGCAAGACGATGGTTAGAACGTGTTAACCGCTTCGCAGAAGCGCTTTCTCTTCATTTGCACTTTGCAAATCACACCACAGTACCTGCAGCGATGACGTCGTATAGGTACCTAGAGAAACGTGAGAACTTACTAATGAAAATGATTACAAGCAAATCTTTCGCCAAAGCCTTAGAAATAAACAAACAGTATTATATTTAAAGCCATGTAGTAATAACATGAAGATGATTGATGAAGGCTGTCAAGCAAGAGCTTCAATCGAGTTCGCTTTAGGTAATACAAAATCAGTGACTTTCTTAGAAAACTATAAATAATGTATAGTCGATTAGATTTCTAGTTTCGAAGTAACTAGCGGTGGTTTACGGAGATGTGGCTTTGGTTTAATATGTTGACAATACATGGTATTTTTTTCGAATACTTACTATAAACGTATGGATTTAAGGTTTTTCTCCAAATGTAACATTTTCCAGATTACCACAAATCTAGCTCATATACTATATATTTAGTTATAGAAAATGATCTACTCATATCAAACAACTAAGATCTTGATAACGTTATCTGCCGCACCGTGCGTCAAACACGAAGAGTAAATTCGCCCATCGCTCATTTCATTAGCATTATTCTAATCTAAACACCAACCACAATTCAGAAGACATTTTTTCAATGTGTGTTTGATGCAAACCTTATCACGACGCCATAATACTCGAATTCAACGTAACTCAGCTTCCAAACAGAACATCGTTGCTTGGAAGCTGAGTAGAGTAGGGGTAATGGTACATGCCCAGGAAGGCGTCCGCTGCCTTTCGTCCGCAAAGAGTTTGTTCACTTTTACTTTCGCCCCCACTTACCTGGCGGCCGTTCACTCACCTGGCCGACCGAAGACGCCCTACATTCCTACAATGTTTACATTATCCTAATAATGGATTTACTGCATCACTTCAATGTACACACTGAGCGAAACTAAACAGCAAGTAGTGCGTAAGGTAGTTTACATATCTAGGCCAGGCAACAACGCATTGTTTATGCCTGATACTAGTTTATATGAGTAGATTGGTAATTGATTGAATAACTATGATGATTTTCGCAATTTTGCCGCTTGAGGTGCTGGGGTAACATATGGATTATTTTTGTACTATGTATACCTTTAAATACATGATACAGTTAATTGAATTTAAGACAACAGTAAATACTACATAGTATGCCGAGATTGAGCCATGTATACATATAATAACATGAAGATGATTGATGAAGGCTGTCAAGCATACATAGGTACTTATTATACATATAAGCGACCAGACTCAACACAAGTAAGTAATTATACATTTTTAAAATGCATAAATATTTGTGTCACGCGGGAATCGAACCCTCAGATTAGAAGGCAGAGCCACTACCAACTCAGCTAAGAGGCCAGTAAAATTATTAAATGTATTCCCAATATTGATAACAACTTTCTTGTCATCAACCAAAATCAACTGAATTAAAATAATATAATTGATAAAAACTATGTATTTTTGATAAGTTTTACAACCTTTTGATAAAACCAACAACAGTGGAGAAAAATACCTACTAGAAATGAAATGCTTTTGGCATTGATCTTTCAGAATGTACCTATGTAATATTGTAGGTTCTGATCTAGAATTGTAATGTCAAGGATATGCAGAAGTGGTTTTGCAAGGTATGTGTTTACACCCAGTGCAGTAATTTTGTTGAATGAACAATATTCTATAGATACCTGTGTATCACAGCAATTTACAAAGATATAGGTGGTTTAAAGCGAAGAAAAGTATTTATTATTTATTTATTTGATTAATGGGTGAGCAGCAAATTGCTGATATGCCCATATCACACTATGTCAACATTATTTTATATAGTCCACACAAAGTTCAAATTTACTGGTGCAATGATCATAAGTTAACAAGAGATTTTTTGGTTTTCTGTAACCAGTCATCAAGCCGGTTCTTAAAATTGTTTACAGATGTTGCACTGACCACATCTTTTATAATCAATATTTGTTGTCCATTGAACAAACTTTGGTCTGTTTGTCATTGGAACATGTACTTACCTTTATTGCATATTATAAAAATATACACAGAAGTAATACTGAGTGAGAAAATATCAAGTTAAGTAATAGTAAGTAAGTACCTACATACCTACTTAATTGTACAATGTTGTGAGCAACAATATTTTCTAAAAATATCCTGTTATCATATAAATAAATAATAAATATTCCGGGACATTGCACACAGCGCCATCTAGCCCCACACTAAGCAAACACTTGTATATATATAAATAAATACATAAATCTAAATATATAAGACTCATACCATCTGGACCCATAAAGCAAACAGAGATCATATAGACATGTTACCGTGTAAAAGGTTTTAACAAGCCAATTAAAGCCAGAGCTGCTATATCATAGAACTTCAAATAGAATAGCCATTTAAAAAACTAAGACTTGTATGCCCTATGAAAACATGATATAATGTTGTTTGTTAATTGGATTCAATTAGGTACCTCAGTAGTTAGATACTTACATCATTTTTTAACAAACAGGGAACTAAACTTAGCATTAATAGCTATAGTTAATTTTATATTGAGTTTGTAGTGTTCCTGTTTAATACAGATACAAAGCAATAATATTTCATTGTTCATTTGCATGTCAAAATGCATGTTAAGAAACTATTGAGACCTCTGAGGTCTATCCTGACATGCTAATCAACATCAACAATACTCTGAGATACAATTCATTTAAGTTCTCACACAGATTAAAGTTAAACAAATCATGGATGTTTCATAAGGTACAACACCTTAAGATACATAGTTCAGAAAACAGAGTAAGTATAAGTATCACTAGTTTATGGATATCTGGTAGAAATATTGTTATTGTTTACCAAATGCAGAGACCCTTTTAAGTTATACTATATTAATTTTTAGATATTCTTAGAAGCTTGACAACAAGTATAAACTGAAATCATGCAGATATTTTTTGGTCTAGGTAAAAATAAATCTTTTACATGGTACTTAGGTACCTTGAACGATTTTTCATAGCGGTCATTCATCATAATGAATGATGACCAGATTATAATGAGTAGGTATGAATAGTGCAGTTCATTTACCTGAAGTCGAGACTAAGGTTCCTCTGGTGGGTCGCAGGTTTCGGTGTTCGGAAGTCTGGCTGACTTCCGTGGACAGGCACATCTTCCAACATATTAGAGCGACGTGTCGCGTCACAACAGCATTCCACACAGCCTCCCAGCGATATCACAAGGTAAATAACAACATGGCGTCCACAATATCAACTTTCAAATGCAGTCTTTCCGAGTTTTACAGTCCGAATCTATCTGATACAACAATATTGAGTCGCAGACAGATATCTCTATTGAATATTCGATAAATTATCAAAGTAAAATCCACTTTTATGGCCCGAGTTATGCAGCAAATTATCGTAAGCCTTACCAAATAACAACACGTAAGGATACGAATTTCGCGTGCTTACTAATTCTAAATCACTATTACTAGAGAAATTTTAAATAAAATGGCCTGTATAAGTAATAAAAGAAACAAATAGATCAAAAATAAATTAATCGACGACACTCCAAGCGAGGCGACATTTATTTTTTTCCATTGATGAAGTTTTTTTTTGCTAATGTCAAACGGATATATATTGCCATCCTAAAAAAAATATTCCCTTAAATGCAGAGAATGTCTGTGCTGTGGGTACACAAACAGACGCTTTTGCGTACCAATCAAAGATGTTTTCGAAGGTATAGGTACTATCAAACGCGGCTGTAGCCCGAAAACATCCAGCGCGCCGGATCGTTTGAAGAGCCTTCAGACGCAATCGTGACGTGACCTAAATGGTTGAGCTCAAAGGACATTCACACCCGTATTTTTAAACGTTACCTTACGATTTCCTCGACGTAAGGTAAGGATGGCTTGAGTAAGGTCACGTGACCAATTTGGTATTCTTAAACGATTCAAACGCACTCCACTTAAAGGCTGGTTTACACTTTGATTTGTGCGAGTGCAGGTGATTAGTGCAGGTGCTTAGTGCCTAGGTGTGGACAGCGACTGATTAGTGGGCTGTGTAGTAAAGTGAATAGAAGCGTGTTTTATTTTTTTGCGAGTGAACTGCGAGTAGCCTCGTCCCGCGCGCCCTCCCTTCCCCCTCACTCGCAGCGTGCCTGCCACTAAACACGTCTGGAGTAGTCTGGACAGGAGTGTTGAGCGTTTAGTGTGTAGCGTCGGACGCTTGTTGTTGTACAAAATGGTAAAGTGGACCGAAGACACAACTTATAAATTTGTGCAGGAGTAGATATATAAAACATGAATGCCTTTACATTTGAAAATAAACCTACTTTAATACAAAAAATATCTGTTTTTAATGTTACCTACCTATATGTAATCTATCAGTGCGTTGTAAATAGCATCGCATAGGTACTTCGGATATGATGTTACAAGTTGTCGATCTTGGTACCCTGAATAGGTGTTGCAAGACGCGTAAACTAATTCCGTTAGCCAATAAGTATAAAATAGCGTGCAATTTCAATTTCGCCGGCAAAGCAGGTCTCATAAATGTATCGCTTTTCTCTTTGACTATATACCCAGGGATAGATATTCAAAGGCTTTTCTTTATGACGGGTGCAACAAGGTTTAATAGTAGGTATATTAAACGACTCTTCGCGGGGTTATTACCTATCTTGCAGACGGTTAGCAACAGCCGTAAATCGTGCAATAGCTGCTGTCAAATGCCAGTTTCGTATTATGTAACAGCAGACAGTCAGCAATCAACAGTGCTGCCTCTGTCGAGCAACTGATAAACTAAAAATGCATTCATCGCCATTGTAATTGCTACGCTTGTCTTGAAAATCGTATTACGCAAGGATTTTTTATATCATCCCTCTCTTTCCCTCTGGATTGTTCTCTCTTTGGTTTTGTGAAATAAATTTTATATGAATAGAAACCTTATGTTCTTAAACTTAAAGTTCATTTTCTATAAGTGGTAAATCGGGGGGGAAATCGGTCAAAAATGAAAGGCATATAGAGAAGGCTGTTGTCTTGCTTCAACAGCTTGCCAGTTTAAAAAATAATGTGTGATAAATGTCACTGTCAACTTAAGTTTTGAAATATTTAGCAATAATTAATATTATTTATTATAAATCTTACTTGACATATAGAAATCTGAATTAATTTGTGAAATTAACACAAAATAAATTAAGTAACCAATTAATAATATATTATTTTTCACACAAGCAACATTAAATTATGATGACATTATATGACAAAAGATTGCGGGAAAATAATAATTTCATATGTAATTTGTAATAATAATTTAAATGTATTTTATTGTAAAAATAACAAAATGGTAAGAACTTGTAGTGTTCCGGGATGCAGAAATGAATCTTATAGTGGTTGCGTTATATATATTTCTACAGGTATGCTAAAGTTTAAGTAAGATTACATTATAGGGACTAAGGTGACCATATTTTCTCGTGCTTGAAATAATTTGTGCAATATGATATTTTTTCAGTTTTCCTAAAAATGAAAACATCAAAATAAATTCTCCAAAGTTTGCAGTCTACACTTTGATCCAAAATCTTTTAATATTCCAAATTCTCTCCGTTTGTTAAAAAAAGGCGCTATCCCAATTCCTGCCGTGGTGAGAAAAATTTAGTAATTGATTTGTAGCTATTAGTAGTAGTGCTGATAAAAAGTAGCCAAGTCATATATTCTTATACCATGGTTTCACATACGATTCCTTAGTATTGTATACAGTTTGCTTTATATTGGTGTACATAGTTTAAACAATCACTCGTTTCAGTTAGAATTTGAAACACAAGGAAAACGATAGTGTTAAAAATATAGGATATAGGCAACTACCTACATGCAATTCAAATGTGAACTTGTAAATAAATATTGTAATTGCTGCAAAATGTTTATATTATTTTTTTTTGATCACATTGCCTCCCTGTCAATTAACCGAATCGATACTATTATAAGTTACAAACTAAAGTGCATTTTAATTTGTAAGTAAGTTTGTTGGTGTTTGTTACTTAACGCGTCAATAGAGCTAAGGATCATCATGACTGGCAAGATGCAGGTAAAATAGGACCGCAAAAGAGACTGCTCCCGATTTGGTAAGAAGATGAATTGGTATATCCTAATGATATAATTTATTGTCACCCTAGTTAGAAAAAGACAACTGCCTTTCATACTTCGCCTCGCTCTGCTCATATTGGATCAGCAGTAATATTTCCCTATATATTACTTCCATGGTATTACGTAAGACTTTTGCGAGCCACACGACAGCAGCAGCCAAGCGATCGATCTGTCAAATCGGTGACAGCTATTTTACTAGTTGTAAAGTGATTGCTTACTTGTTTTTATTAGAGTATTTCTACGTTTAGGGATTTTGCCCTGTTAACGGGTGAAAATTATCATCTTGGATATGGCTTAGAGATGCTTTTATTATAATTTAGGGATTTAGGTTAATTCAATCATTCGTACAAATAGCATAAAATCTTATTTACGCCCATTTAGGATTTTTTTAGAAACAATTCAGGGTATTTTTAGGGGAAAAAAATAATATTGAATGTGTCAACTCTGTTATTGTTATGAACTTCATCAATTATAAATACTTATTTAGAAAACAAATAAAAAAGTGATATTATTTTATAAAAAAAAAACACAAAAATCATCATCATCATCATCTCCATTTTCTTCTAAAAATTCACAATGTGTAGGTATCTCGTGAATAAACAAATAAATATTTCACGTATTTACTGATTATATGTATCTCTAAAAACTTATACCTACTTGTTTTCAAAACAATAAAGATTCACACTGAGTAATGAAAAATATTCTCTTAAAATGCAGATTGATGTGTGAAGGACTGAAGGAAAATAGACGCTTGATTGCAGTTGTTTACAAGCTTACGTAGTACCACCAGTTACCGTTCGATCGTTAGTGGCGCTACTTTCCATACAAAACCAAGTGCATCACGACAACAGTGCAGACGATGATCAACGACCACGAAAGGGCTTACGTAATACGGTTTTATTTTGACGTTTGCCGACCGGTCGCCCGACTACTGCTATGCTATTGCTGTCTGCTATTTTTTACGTAATAGCCCTGTCGGTCATCCTGAGAGCACAGTAATATTCCGTCGTATCTTCAACAGCCAATTCCGTAAATAGTTGGTAGCTTGCGCCATGAATGGGTCTTCTATTAATCCATTTTCGAACCCATACTCTTCTTGGTTGCAAGTTCAGCTTCCAAAAGTTCTTCGGTTTTAGACACCACCGCGTTTAATACTTCTTTCAGTACTTCTTCTAATTGCAAGCGCGCTTCTCGATGTTCGTCCATACTTGCTGGTCAACGGCCTGTAGTGTGTAAGTAAACTAGCTAAGTTAGCATTTTATTAAAATGTAATTTAACTATAAGTAAACAAAAACGGAAATTGTATTATGACAAAGTTGTTAATCCAATAAATTATAAAGAAGGTGACTATTTGCTATTGAAAAATGAAACCGGCACAAAACTTGATACACTGTATAGCGGCCCATATGTTGTAATCGAAGACATGCAACCAAATGTAAAAATAATTATGAACGGAAAAAATGAAATAGTGCATAAGGATAGAACTAAGCTGTATAAGGAATAAAATTAGAATAAGTACTTATATATAATTAGTTATAAAATAAAATGAGAAGTATGAAAAAAATGTATTTACTTAGAGAAATATTTTTTTTATTCTAAGGGGGTAGGTGTAGTGTGTAAGTAAACTAGCTAAGTTAGCATTTTATTGTATTATGTTAATTAAGGCAGAATAAATCGAACGCTTGTTCAGACAACACGTCGTTTCCAACTATCGCCCACTAGGAACCCTGCAATCTTTTGATTTACTTAACAACAACATGCACTTTAGTAATTGTTTTCGTAATGATTTTCAATTATTTTTTTTAACATTTTATTATAAGAATTTGCTACTGGTATATATTGTCTTCATAACATATGTATGTGTATTTTTTGCTTTTATATAAAATAATATCAATTGTTCAAGTAAATTATACTTTAACAATATATATTATATTCCTTTTCAAACTGCAAACACCAGAAACCATATAAATAACAATTTGGTGATAGGTGAACTTTAAACTTTATAGATTAATTTACCCAGTTACGGGAGTTTTGAGTTTTTATATAAAAATACCGAACACCACACTAGAAAGAGACTTCCCACCACTTTGAGTGGGATAGCAATGCGTAGATATTTGAATCAAATAGGTATTAGGAGTGTTTTCTCCATTTCTACCTCTAACTTCATGATTGCAGTCACTATAAGATTCATTACTGCATCCTGGAAAGGAACGAAATCTTACCATTTTATTATATTAACTACAAAATTATTTTATTTTATAAACTGGCAAGCTATTTAAGCAGGACAGCAATGAAAAAAAAAATAACTTCAATCATAAGGAAATAAGGTTGCAATTCATATAAAATGTAGTCCACAAATCAAATGAGAAGAATTTCCTGAGAGAAAGAGATGGATGAAATTCGTTTAGTGTGCCTAGTAGAAATGGTAGAAATTATATCATACATTGGTAGAAATTTAAAAAATATGTTTTAATAACAATTTTTCTATTTTTATTGTAGACACAATCTAACTTTTGACTAAAACGCGCCACGCTATCAAAATACGTTCGTAGGTAGCATACGTTCGTAACCCACGCGCAAGCCATGTAATGTTATTATAGTATTAAGCCATGTATGTAACTAAATTAGTATAAGAAAAATAAAAGAAAAAGAAAAATGGAGTACCTAGATATTGTAAGAAATGTGCTATGCCCTTTGACTATATACCCAGGGATAGATATTCAAAGGCTATGCCCAAAACTTCAAACAAGCAACAAAGAAACACAATATATTTTTAGAATTAGTAGTATGTAATTTTGTATTGTATACAGCATAAATAAATAAAATAAATTGTATTCTTATAAGGGCCGATTTTTCAATCGTCTAATAAACAGTCTAATAGTGTTTATTCGACTGATAGCAAATAATTCGGTTTTTCAATAGTCAGATATCATATTAATCGACCAATAACTCACTATCGGAGCAATAAAATTATTCGTCGTTGAAACGGCCAGATAGCAGTCTATTTGTAGAATATCCTAACATTTTGACAATGTCTGTGCTGTCAAAAATGATTGATATTTCAATTTTATTGCTATATTATTTTTTCAGAGTAATTCTTAACACAGATTTTAGGGAAAATAAATTAGTTATTAATATTTTCGACTCATAGATGATTGAGCAATTAAAGAAGAAATTGCAATAAACGATTACGTGAATTCGTATCAAAGAAAAACAAGTGCTTGAACAAACATTATTTACAACATCACCATCACCAGATTTCGTTCAGCTTCGCCAGCATCCTACATTCAGTGGCATACGGAGGTGCTGATTCGCAATAATATTAAGTAAATGAGATGCAGATTGTTAGAAATAAAGGAGTGAACAATTGAGAGTTCGGATTTCATTATTACAAGAGAAAGTGTTGTTTGAATCACATCCCACAGTCCCAGTATGGGTGTCTTAGGTCTCGTGGCACCTGGTATCGTGCACTTATCTTTCTGTGTACCTATATATTGTCTGTGTAGGTATCGGTAGGGCTAGGGTTGTAGGGCAGTAGGTGGTTAGGAGTGTTAAAGTAGAGAGTAGATTTTAAATATTTAATGATAGTACCGCTGTCCCCGTGGTTCAGGGACACGGAGTTCGGGGACAGCGGGAATACACGGGTAGGAGTTAGGGTAGGTGGGTGAGTATTCCAGACTGTGTTAGAAGACAGGAGTAGCGTGTAGTAGGTAGGTTATAGGGATGGGTTGGTTGTAAGTAGGAGTACAGCTGGCAGGTCCATATAATTTCTCTGTACGGGCTTAGCTCCGTATAATAAGAATACCTAGTACGATCAAGACCAGATCACATGGCTATGTAGAATTCGAAAGAATTTCATCGGCGATTCATTTCTTTGCTTTCGGCTCATTTCTCAAGCAAAATTATATTACAGAAGAAGAACACAAAATATGAGAATTTCGTGTGGAATATAACAGCTTTCTCTAAGACGCGGAACAATTACATTGACATTTAGATTAAAACTGTTGTGGCGATCGTCGCGCCACCTCAAAACATATAGACCCACGCACATGAGCGGGAAGGGGGCGCGGGGGTAACACCGCGCTTCAATATCACGCAGGACACGCGGTCATTGCGGTCGCACACGCACACGAGTCGGTCCGAGACCTTCACACAGATTCGTCCGCTCCCGCGCCAAGCGCCAACGCACTCGCGGAAATGTTTATCGTAGCTTTCTAAGCTAATATAAGTCTTATATAATAATGGAGACGTTTTGTGTTGTGTACCAAGTGAATAAAAGAATGTTGTGACTATACCAATGACTTTCATTACTACACCGCAAGGCGTCCCAAAATGGTGACCCCGGTGCAAAAACTTTCCGTGTTCAGTGCGAGACTATGTTACTTATTAAGTGCTTCAGTTACCTACGACAACACAGTGCTTAAAATCGCAATAAACATCGGCGCACTTAGTAACTCATACTGCGTCAAACCGCCGATAACATAGGCGTCATAACGCTGCAATGCAAGCAACGCGTCGCGTCTACAAGTGGGCATAGCGCGGCAAACATCAATCAAAGCGCGCCGCCACGAAAAACACGCAACGCATCGTACCTACAAAGCGCGCTGCCTCACCCGTGGCCTCACAAACCGCGCTCAGCAACTAACTACCTACGAGCTACGTGGCCACGCCATCACGATAATATTACCGTGACACCATGTTGCTCGGTAGCAACGTCGCCCGCGCCTAGCAAGCACAAATCCATGTGGTTTCACCCTGTTGCTATGCGGTAGCGAATCAACCACGCTCAGTTCAAGGAGTATACGAAACGACGAGATCTGCGAGCATCCTCGCCGAACCCGCTTCAACCGTACCTACATCTAAGTAGCAGAGCCAGGAGATGGAAACACCTCCGTCACTCCCTTCGTGCCAGCACAAGAGTATAGGTACCTACAGACATTTGGTGAGCGAACTTTAGTATTAGCTAAATACCTACTCAATCAAAATTTCGTCAACATAATAGTTACAGTGCATACCTACCTAAAACATTAGAACTCGAAACAAGTGAAGTGAATTTTCGTTGTTACCTTAGTTCTAATTATTTATAGGATGTTTCTACGTACTTATAAAATTTCTTTGTGCTTATGTATTATAGATTACGTTAAGAATTTGTGATACTCTCAACTTACCTAGGCAGTCTAGGCACCCATTTACGTGAGCTAATCATGTATTTATAAACACGTTCACGGCGGCCGGATTTTACCTACTTATTTTAACCCATTGCACACCGCCCGCCGTCCGATTATTGTATTATTTTTTTTTTTGGTTAACGCACTCACTGTCGGTTAACTTATTTTATGTACTTACCGGTTAACATTTATTATAATATTGTTTTATATGTTTAAATTGATTTTATTTTCTCTTGTATTTGTTTTATAATAATGTAAATAATTATAGATATTAAGTACAACCGTTATTTTTTAGTACTGATTATAATTTGTTATTTATTATTCCGGTACTGAAAGCGGTTGTTACTTTCGGTTCGTGTGACGTATATATATCTATATACTTAATACCTATTATCCTTATCTCTTTCGACTTCTCCCTTTCCGCAACTCAACATGACGGCGGAACAGAATAATAAGTTAACTCAACTTGCTCGCCTAGTCGAGGTACTTACAAATTGCGTAGATGCCCTCAGCGCGAGATCAGCAAGGTCAGAGAGGTCAAGTTCAGCTTCGCACCTGTGCTGGTTTCATTGTACCTACGGACATGAGGCACGTAAATGCACGAAACCGTGCTCGTGGAAGTCGGAAAAACTCACTTCACGATCAGTAGTCGCGGCGACTGATCATTCAGATATAACAAGCCGCCGGTTATTCGCTGTCGATAAAACGACGTGTTACCAATTTCTCATCGATACCGGCAGCGACATCTGTTGCTACCCGAGAAAATTATGCAAGGGTCGCGCGATACAAGCAACCGGCTATCAACTAGCTGCGGCTAACGGCAGCTCAATAAAGACATACGGGACTATCTCTTTACACCTGAATTTAGGCCTGCGTCGAGATTTTCACTGGCATTTTATCATCGCTGACGTAGATACGCCAATAATAGGTGCGGATTTCTTAAGTCATTACAACTTACTACCTGACCTTCGAAACAAGAGAATTATCGATGGAAACACCAAACTATCTACCCAAGCATCGATTGCCAATGTGAGCCAAGTCAGTGTAAGATCCGTGTCTGCTCAATCGACCTCACTTTACTCGAATCTTCTATTGGAGTTTCCTGACCTCACGCGACCTCCAGGTCTACCACGACAAGTGAAACACAATACGGTACATCACATCATCACGACCGATGGACCTCCAGTTTCCTCCCGCCCACGTCGCCTGGCCCCTCAGAAACTAGCTGCAGCTAAAAAGGAATTTGAAGACATGGTCACATGTGGAACAGCTCGACCATCTGACAGTTCTTGGGCATCACCGCTGCACATGGCTAAAAAGGGTCAGGAAGGATGGCGACCTTGTGGAGACTACCGCGCTCTGAACGCTCGTACTGTTCCAGACCGGTATCCCGTCAGGCACATCGCCGATTTTACGCACAACATCTCTGGTTCAACAATATTTAGCACCATTGACCTCGTAAAAGCATTCCAGCAGGTGCCAGTACACCAACCAGACATTTGCAAGACTGCCATCACCACACCGTTCGGGCTATACGAGTTTCCGTTCATGACTTTCGGCTTAAGAAATGCTGGACAAACTTTTCAACGGTTCATGGACGAAGTCGTGAGGGGACTCGACTTCTGCTATACGTACATTGACGACATAATTGTATTCTCACGGTCACACCAGGAGCACAAGAACCATCTACGCACCTTATTCCAACGCCTGGCAGACTACGGCGTCGTAGTGAACGCATCCAAGTGCGTTTTCGGTGCCGAAGAAGTAACATTCTTAGGGTACTCCATCAACAAAGATGGAACTCGCCCTCCAACAGAGAGGATTGAAGCGTTGCGGAGCTATCCCTTACCTAAAACAGTGCAAGGTCTTCGCCGCTTCCTCGGGATGATTAACTTTTATCGCCGATTCCTCCCAAAAGCAGCAGAAACACAAGCGCCACTCATCAACGTCTTAGCCTCATCCAAACTCAAAGGTGCTAAACCAGTGCCCTGGACGCCAGAACTTGAATTGGCATTCCAAAGGTGTAAAGACGCCCTGGTGAGCGTTACTCTGCTTGCTCACCCAAACAGTGACGCGCCATTAGGTCTGTTTACAGACGCGTCATCAACTTACGTGGGAGCTTGCCTACAACAAAAGGTGTCTAATCAATGGCAACCATTGGCATTTTTCAGCAAGAAACTAACAGATAAACAAAGCCAATGGCCCGCCTACTATCGCGAACTCCTTGGAGTATACGAAAGTGTACAGCACTTCCGACATATTCTTGAGGCACAACACGCGACAATCTACACCGACCACAAGCCTCTCATATATGCTTTCAGCCAAAAACGAGAGAAGCTCCCACCAATACAACTGAACCAACTTAGCTTCATCAGTCAATTCACGACGGATGTCAAGCATGTTAAAGGTGTTGACAATGTTGTCGCCGACACCATGTCACGAGTGGAACAAATTTCACTTGGTGACGATTTTGCTTCGCTCGCTCGAGCACAAGCAGAGGACGATGAGCTCGAAAATATTCGCAACAACTCCTCTTTAAAACTAGTGCCTACATTAGTTCCCGGGTCCGATATCACCATTCTTTGCGATGACACGACCGGGAAACCACGGCCATACTTGCCACCGCAACATCGTCGTGCAGCCTTTGATCGACTTCACAATTTGAGTCACCCTGGGGTGCGTGCAACTACGCGCCTTGTGGCTGATCGCTACGTATGGCCCGGCATTAAAAAAGACTGTCGCAACTGGTCACGCGAGTGCCTCGCATGCCAGAAATGCAAAGTCACACGACATGTATCAGCCCCGCTCGCTGATTTTCCTACTCCATCTGGACGATTCAAACACGTCCATCTGGATATCATAGGACCACTTCCATCCTCCAACGGTTACACCTACTGCCTTACGGCAATTGACCGTTTTACAAGATGGCCAGAGGCTTGGCCAATGACAAATATAACAGCCGAAGAAGTTGCTGACCAATTTCTTCACGGTTGGATTGCTCGTTTTGGCGTCCCCACCACCGTCACTACTGACCAAGGACGTCAATTCGAATCCACGTTATTCAACAAACTAATGGATCTAGGAGCTACCAGAAGAGCGAGAACAACTAGCTACCACCCACAGGCTAACGGTATGGTGGAACGCTTCCACCGGCATCTCAAGGCCGCTATCATGTGTCATTCACAATCCTGGCACAAAGCTTTACCGCTCGTTCTTCTCGGCATCAGATCAGCACTTAAAGAGGATCTACGCTGTTCCTCTGCAGACCTTGTATACGGTGAACCACTACGCTTACCGGGCGAGCTCCTAGTACCTAGTGGCACACCACAACATACAAGCGATGACTTCATGGCCCGGCTACAGAGCACAATGGCCAAAGTACGTCCAGCACCGGCGTCGCGACACACGGAGCCCAAAACTTTTGTATTCAAAAATTTGAGCGACGCTTCACACATCTTCTTACGAGATGACACGGTACGCCGCGCACTTCAACCCCCTTACACAGGGCCCTATAAAGTTCTTAATCGCACAGACAAGACACTCACTATTCAAATGCCTGGTAGGAGCGTTCAAGTTAGCATTGACAGAACTAAGCCAGCTTACATATCTCCTCAAATGGAACCAACATCGAGTCAAACGGTGCCAACGTCTATTCCTGCATCCACTGCAGACAGATCGGTACAGCCAAACGCAGCACTGCCAGTTCCTAGCACTACTTTTTCGCCAGGACCATCACCTAGATCACAACCACAATCACCCAATCCCTTACCTACCGACCCTCCAGCTAAGTACGTCACCCGATCCGGACGTCGCGTCCGCTTTAAGCTTCCGGTGGATGTGTAATGTTTTTTGTAGATATATGTATACACTTTAAGGTCGGTTAATGTAAGTTCAGTTTTAAGTTTTTATTTGTTAACGCTCGGTTTACCTTTCTCCGTGGGGGGGTGGTGTGGCGATCGTCGCGCCACCTCAAAACATATAGACCCACGCACATGAGCGGGAAGGGGGCGCGGGGGTAACACCGCGCTTCAATATCACGCAGGACACGCGGTCATTGCGGTCGCACACGCACACGAGTCGGTCCGAGACCTTCACACAGATTCGTCCGCTCCCGCGCCAAGCGCCAACGCACTCGCGGAAATGTTTATCGTAGCTTTCTAAGCTAATATAAGTCTTATATAATAATGGAGACGTTTTGTGTTGTGTACCAAGTGAATAAAAGAATGTTGTGACTATACCAATGACTTTCATTACTACACCGCAAGGCGTCCCAAACTGTCATAAGGGAAGATTTGTCGTCCTTTTCTAACTCATGAGTATTTTATAGCTTTGTTTCAGCTGTCTGAAGTTCGCTTTTGTACCGAGGGGCTTATCGGCCTGATAGTTATTTGCATAATATATTTGTATTGAAAAACCGAAAACCACTTATGAGTCCAATAAACAAAAAAGATAGATATTGGACCGATAGCTATCAAGCCAATAAAGTGACGATTGAAAAAATCGGCCCTTGGTGTTATACTTAATCAACGGTGGATTATTTTTTGATAAACTAATACTTTATCAGTAATTGTTTTGTATGTGTTATTATAACAACGTATTTAGAAACCTTTTTCTATTTTTTTTACTAAATATAAAAACGATATAAAATATTTTTTGACACAGTGTGATATGGGCACAACAGCAATTTGCTGCTCGCCCATTAATCAAATAAATAAATTAGCCTCTCAGATTCGACTCTAAATTGCTTATTTAAGTATCTAGATATAGTTACTTACTGATACAATTCAAAATCATTCTTATACTTAATCTTATCACTTATCATTAGGCGAGATGGTCAGCGAGCGAGTGATGTGCCGTTTGACACACGACTGTCGCCCGTTTATAAAAAAGTAAGTACTCTGTGACTGTCGCGTACTTTACTGTGCCCTCCGCTCGCTGCGTGTTCGAAACAGGGAGATAGGGAGGGATATTCTGTTGTATTATGTATTCTGTACTATAGATTTCTCATGAGTAATGATAAAATGAATGAATATATAAAATAAATCGGATTTATATTCATAAAAAAATTTGACATTGACGGGAACAAATCCGCTAGCTTTTGGCTCAGGGAAAGTTTCCGATTATTCTGTCGAAAAGATTGGTTAGATTATGGAAGCATCGTGATAACGAAAAAAAACCTTCTCCTTACCGATTGAAGGGTCTCAATCGAATCGGATTATCGAATAATATTCGACTCATTGTGAAACACAATAAGGCCAAACAGACTTACTTGCCCGGAACCAAAATTAGAGATATTTAATAAATAAATTAGAATAAATCTAGGTTAGTATTAGTAGTATGTATAATCTCAGCATATACCTTTTTTTATTGTAAAATATGTTCGATTGCAATAAAGACATGATGAGATGATTCGAGGGAATTCCTGACCCCAGGATTATAATGTGATTGATACCTAGTCATATTATATGCACGGAGAACCCAATTTTGACTGGCCTGTTAGCTTAGTTGGTAGTGGCTCTGCCTTCTAATCTAGAGGTCGCGGGTTCGATTCCCGCATGACACAAGTATTTATGTACTTTAAAATTTATAATTACTTGTGTTGAGTCTGGTCGTTTGTATGTATAATAAGTATGTATTTACAAAAGAAAAGTATATAAGTATTATATCCGTTATCTAGTACCCACGACACAAGCGTTTGCTTAGTGTGGGGCTAGATGGCGCTGTGTGATATGTCCTGAAATATTTATTTTATTTATTTATTTTAATTATGTTTGATAGCTACACGCCTATTGTATTCTGTATTATTTTATATGTAGTCATTTTGTTCATTTTACTTTGTTTTTTGTTCATTATTGTTGCGATTATAAATAGGTACCTATATCAATGTATGTGATTTCTAGTAGATAATTAAGAATTTTTCTTTATTTTGTTATAGTAATTAAAAATAGTTAATCATTATTATGAGCAAAATTATGAAGTCAGCGGTGTGTTTCACAATGAGTCGGATACGGATCCGATTCGATTGAGACGGAAATCAATTGGCACCGAAAGGATTATTCCAAATCACCTGCAATGCATTGATTCATTTCTATTTATAATTATTCATATGAAATCTACAGTAAAAATGGTAAAATTAGCCTTAAAACTTATATTTTAAATTTCTACCATCGTATTTAATTTCTACCATTTTTACTACGAGCGGATCGGATCATATCCGACTCATTGTGAAACACCATGCAGGTGAGCAAAAATAGTGAAGTGCCTTTTTTAACCAATAGCTTTATACGGTTTTTTATGCCAGTAGTTGTTTTTAGATTCTTGGTGTGGGCAGCACTGTATTTCGAAAAGACGCGGTGGTAGGAAATTCGAAAATGTTTTGTTGGCGTCTTTTTTAAATCTGGATATCTAGAGTGTTAGTACAATTACGAAAAATTTTGAAGAAATTACGAAAAATGCAACAAATAGCAGGTTATAAAGGTAAGTTCTTGAATTGCAACAGATTTCAACTAAACAAAACAAGAAATTAAATAGGAAACTAGATTTTCAAGCCTGTGCTGCAAAGTGCAAGCCTATTTAGAATTTGCCTTACCATTTGTCTTCTTAATATTTTACTACATGCTCAGTCCCGTTTTCTGCTGTATACGCTCGTTTCTCATTCAATGTGTACCTATTTATAGCATAGAGTTACATAGATACTGTAACGGTCTGTACCTACTACCCACTGCTGTGATAGCCAGGACCTGTTTGTAATTCACACTTTGTATAAACTTTGACAAGAAATGTCATGTAACATAGGAAATTACACTGGCTGGCATTTTGACAATATGTATATTATAATCACAATGTAATAATTGTGTTTGATTCTCAGCAGAAGTGAAAATAGATGCCTTGGTATACCAAGGCTCTATTTTCACTCCCATTTTTCTGCTTTTATAGGTATTGTGTGTGTATATCAAAGGGCTTTGTTTTGTTTTCTTTATACATGTATATTTATATATAAGTACCTAGGTAGAGATGCAAGTTTAGTAAGTATTCATTTTAATTCACAGGAGAATCAAAATGGTATCGCCATGAAGACCATTATTATGTTGTCAACCGCACACGAGGAGCCACAACCATCTTAAGGTGTGGCACAAAAAGTTGTCCAGCTCGACTGAATAGGCAACCAAATGGAATTGTATTAAAATATCCCCATGACCATGAGCCAGAAACATGGATAGAAAATAGGTAATGCATACTCATATATCTACCTACATATTGTATAGCAGGTAGGTACTTACACTGTTACACTATCCTGTGTAACTGTTGTGAACATCAAACAATCACCCTGATGGTGTATGCATAATACATAGTGTATAAAATATACATATGTTGATGTAAGGAGCAGCTTGATTCTGGTCTTATAAAAAAGTTTCACCTCTAATATTATAGTCATCAACAGAGCATTAATATTTATTACCAAAATATATGTCCGAATCACTGGCAAAATGTTTATCTAAAATTTTGAATACTTTGTAGTTTGTCAGGTAACTATTATTTAAAAAAATAAAAGCCTGATTCAGGCCCCATTATTAGACTGTGCCCATACTACTTATATGTTTGCATTCTAGCTTTTGAAATTATTAGTTTGTGACAACCTGAAAGTAAACATACATAATTAGGTACTTATTTCAATGTAACCAAGTACATTTGTTTTGTAGTTTATCGATAGGCATACTCATATATTTACATATTGGTAAATAAATACTATTACACTAACAAAGAGTGACCACAAAAATGTTGTAAATTTCTAATATTCTGTAATGTAAACTACATAGTAGGTATTATTAAATAAATTAATAGCCATCAATTCAGGACCCATAGGTTCCCTACTTTTTATTTTAGCTTTAGATATTTTTTAGTTTAAGTGACAACCTTAAAGTAGGTAAACATATATATTAGGTATTTAATTAAAATGTATTACCCATTTGTAGTTTATAGATACCTACATCAACACTGCAATATTCTCTAGGTTAGTTTTTACTTAGGACCTGAGCGCCCGATGTATCTGCCCAAGAAAACTCCCCTGGGAGTCACGACCCTGTCATGAGGAAATAGGTACTTACGACTTAAAGAGAGGGAGAGTGTTTACTTATTTGGCTTGCATGTCTGACATGATCTTGCTTGGCCCACAATAAGCGCTTCTCAACATTAGTGAGGCATATGCAAGGGCCCGCAGTGCCCCGCAGGCTCTGGTAAGTAGGTACTTACAATGAATACAAAGAAAAGTGTGTTTTTTTTTTGGAAAGGAATATGCAGCTGGTTGCTAAGTGCTACCATTGCTGCGTCACCGGAATATTGAAAAGTGAAGTTTGGTGTTCCATTTTATAGCTTAGCTTGAGGCTTAGGTTGTAAGGTTTTTTTCCTCCTTTGACCATAACTTTGTATTGGGACCTCGGAGTAAATATCACAAAAAACTGCACACTAGCAAAAAGTGGCCACGCTCAAAATCTCTATGGCTCCCTCCATTGTGATATTTACTCCGAGATTGGGACAGTTCTCAAGTAAAAACAGATGTTCAATAGTTTTTTTTTCTTTGGCCATAACTTTGTATTGTGCCAGTATATTATAAAGGAGTGATGACTGCTGATCAAATTACGAGCAGAGCGAGGCGCGTGTATGAGAGGAAGTATTCTGGAAGCCTGGAAGAGATCGCTTTCAGCGATAAGGCCGCCGCTTGTGGCACTAGTTAAGGTGCAATTTGTTCTATGTACTGTTTTTTTAATATGTGTCAACAATAAAGAGTTAATCTATCTATCTATCTATCTATTCTTTTTCTAACTAGGGTGACAATACTGATACATTATTGAGGATACCTAATTCAACTAATCTTCGTACCAAATCTGGAGCAGTCTTTTTTAAGGTCCTATTCTACCTTCACATTGCCAATCATAATTATCCCTAGCTCAATTGACAGCGAATCCAACAAAGTTATTAACAAAAGGCACGCTCATTTTTATATTTTTAACCGACTTTCAAAAAAAGGAAGTTATCAAGTCTTCTGAAAGATTTTTTTTGTGGTGATGTTACGCGATTACGCCGTTATTTATCAACCGATTTCAAAAATTCTTTTTTTATTCGATGAGGATAGTTTTCGAGATGGTCCCATAAAAATTGTTTATCATTCGGTTCAGTAGGTACTTTTTGAGAAAAAACCAATAAACCAACAAATTGATAAAGTAGGTAGGTATGCAAACCAATTTTTGATGCAGTTTTTTGTGATGAGGTTTGATTGGTGTATGGTTGGCTACTCACCGGGGGGCGCTGCTGTATACTTTATATATTCTTAATAACTAGCCCGATTTTGGTGCAGTTTTTTTGATAGGCTTAAATTTGTTCAGTAATGAGACAGTAGACATGAAGTTGTTTTTTTTTAAATAGTGTTTACTCTCTTTTTTCTGCCTACAACAACTTTTTGCTAGACTCATAATAACTCGATCTCTTTTTTTACAAACTAACAAGCTTTTGTTTTTACAGAAATAAACTATTCCAAGGATTGAAAACAACGGCAATGAATGAGAATACTGCCCTTAATGTAATATACGAAGAGGAAGCCTTCAGGTTCGTTATTTTTCCCTAAACGTAGGTAATGAAAGCATTGGCTTAGCTGTATGTGTAGGTAGTAGGTGTATTGGAACAAAAAGAAACCTGGGTGAATTTTATTTAAGAGAAAGACAGACATTGAAGTAAACATTATAATATCCATGTTGTTGAACAAGATTCGCAATCTAGGGAGCCTATTGAACTAGCTTCTGGCTAGATTACTTTGCTGATTTACAGTAGGTTGTCATCTACTTACAAGTAACTGTTTTTTTACAGATACCCGGATGCTTGTTCACATCTCTTGTTCGATTCCATAATACCGTCTATGAGGAAATGGCGTAGGACTAATCAACCTCCTGTGCCTACCTCTATAGAGGGATATGGCAATGAATTGTCGCGCCACATACATAATAATATTTTGTTCGCCACTGTGGTGCCACGGCCGTTATTTAAACGTCACCCTACTTTATTCAGACCATCCGCAGTGCCGAATGTGCTATAGTTGACGGGACATTTTAACAATACCAGCTGGTATGCCAGCGGCACAGATTTTGACCTTGCATGTGGTGATTCAGGGCCACTACTTCCACCCTGTAGTGGCCCTGATGGAGAACAGGCGGCGAAATCTGTATGAAATAATACTCCATCGAGTGCTGGTGGCGGCCGGTCACACTTCCCTTCAGATTATATCAGATTTTGAACCGGCTCTTCAAAATGCTGGACCAGCTGTGACGGGGCAGCCAGTTCACGGCTGCTTCTTCCATTTCGTGCAGGCGCTCCTGCGCAAAGTACGCCATTTGGGGATGCAAGTGCGCCGTAACTTGCCTGGGTGGCGGCTTGTAGTACAAGCATACGCCGCCCTTGCATTTCTGCCACCTGCGCAAATCCCTTTGGGTGTATCTGAAATGGAAGAAGTAGCTGTGATACCGCAACTGCCTTTTAGCGTGCAGTTTCACAGCTATTTCATACAGCAGTGGATGGAGAGGGTAAGATCTGTTCGAATTTTAAGTATTAAAATAAAAACCTTGCCTAGAAAGTCTATAATTTTATAATTAGTTATTTATTAGAGCCTGAGGCGATCATTGGGGCCCTCGCCAAACATTTGGCGATTTACCGGTACATATATATGTTTACTTTTGATTAAGTTTGCAGTCAAAATCAATTAGTTTCTATGATAGTACTAGTGTTTGTTCGAACGTAGACCTAGTGAGTCCCTAACTTAATTGCAGCTGCGAGCAAGATCTTCGTATAATAAAGTTAGCGTTCCAGTGAAACAAAATGCATCATAATAAAAACATTGTCACAGTGCTCTCGATTTAAAGCTATATTACATGTAGGTAGATATTGAAATGGAGAGCTATGTGGTGCTGTCAGATAGGCGCTATTATTGAAAAGACCGTTTCATCCAGCAGTTCCCTTCGTTGTAACCAGTGTTGATTATCACTTTTAATAGGTATCATCTATTTTTGACCAGTTATTAGTATTTACGTAAGTTTGTATTTTATCAGCGACTATCAAACGGAAATTAAACTTAAAATTTTTGAGTGTTGCCTCACGTAAAATCCAAGATGTTATCTTAATAAGTGGGTCAAGCGAAGGCGCGGACACCTAAATAATATTTTTATCCCTGTTATCAGCGAATATCATGTTTTTTTTACCAATAAACAATGTTCCGTAAGTTGCAAAAGTGTGCAAATTTAACACATGCTAGAAAACCAAAGAAAGATCATAATTCTAAATTTGCAGTAACTAATTTTTTCACTCGTGTTATAACAATAATTATTGTTTTTTAATAATAAACAATGTTATGATAGATGTTAGAAAACGGTAACAAAAACTTAATTTCAAATTTGCACAAATTTAACTAATTTTTTTCGCAATGTTATTAATAAAAAACGCTTTTCACTCCTTTTCAACCCTTTCCGTACACCCCACAAGGGTGCAAACTCACACGGTCACTTATTTTACCCTTCTGAACAAATTCTCAAAGTGGCTGAGTACCTAACTAGTTTGTTGGGGGTTTTGGGCTTTATTGACTGGACTACTGGGGCACTCGAACCCGATGAACATCTTGACCGTGATGTGCGGCGCGCTGGCCTTGCCGCGCCCGCGCCCCGCCGCCCGGAACAGCGAGATCTGCTCCAGTCTGCAACATGTAATGGCATAGGCAAAGGCTTTTCGGCTTTTCACTTTGCTGTGGTACTAAAATGTAGATCCATCTTATTTATTCTACCCTACTTATCAATAACAACGTAATGTTGTCACAATTAAAAAAACTATCGCAAATTGGAATACGAGAAAAACCACTAAACTGGCTACGCTCATATTTAACCAATAGGAGTCAGCATGTGCAATTAGAACATCACTTCCATGACCAACATGCAGTAGAGTCTATAAAGTCAACATCACAAACAATAAACGCCTCGATACCGCAAGGAAGTGTCCTAGGTTGCATTCTATTCTTAATTTATATTAATGATCTCCCCCAGCAGCTACACTCTCCAAGTATTCTATTTGCGGACGATGTGTCCCTTATATTCAAAAGCAAAAGTAACGAAATCACACAGCAAATAGAAATTACTCAAACTTTTAATAGTTTAAAATCGTGGTTATACGAACATAATCTGGAAATAAACAACAAGAAAACAAAAATCATCCAATTCCACCCATATCAGAAACAACCTCTAGATTTAACTGTTATCCGAAAAAATCTCAGCCTAGAAGAAGTCAATAACCATAGCCTCCTAGGCCTAACAGTCGATTCAAATTTAAACTGGAAGGAGCACGTTAAAAAAATCAAATCTAAACTATCCCAATTTGTTTACGCCCTGGCAAATTTAAAAATCAACACTAACACAGAAACTGCAATAACCGCTTACTACGCCTATGCCTATTCATGGTTAAAATATGGTATACTACTATGGGGAAACAGCACAGATGCAGAATCACTACTAATCATTCAAAAAAAACTTATAAGAATAATAGTTAACATCAGACCCAGAGAAACTTGCAGACCTCACTTCATCCGCCTGAAAATACTCACACTTCCATCCATTTACATTTTAGAAGCCGCGCTATTCACCCGAAAACATAGAAATCTTTTTACTTCCGATAGCAACCCCCGAAGACCAAACAAATTACTGCTACCCGTACCCAGGTTAGAATTATTCAGAAAAGGCCCAGAATACATGACTATTATAATACACAATAAACTCCCACATGAAATCCGTAATGAACCCTCAGAAAGAACATTCAAAGCCAAATTAAAAAAGCTCCTTATAAAAAAAAGTTACTACTCAATAGATGAATTCCTACAAGACGATTCCATTTAAAGATCCTAATAATGTAAGTAACTGATCTCAAAGAGAATAATTACAATGTAAGTACTATGCAATAAAATTATATAGGTACCTATAATGTAAGAATGTAATATCGCATGTAAGAATATCGCAATATATGTCACAGATCTCATACATATTTAATTATTTATATTTATCATAGAACTATGTACATAAGGTTTAAAAATTTTAAAGGATATTATTAAGTACTTAGGCATGTAACTACATTAGTATTAAGAAAAATTGTGTTTAAGTTAATATTGTAAAGTGCAATGCCCTAAACTAAACAAGCAACAGGGTCACACAATCCAATTTTTTTAGAATAAGTTCTAAAATGTAATTTTGTATTGTGTACAGCATATATAAATAAATAAATAAATTTATAATGAAAAAAATAGAATAAACAAAATATTACTTTGTTCTGAGGAATTAACAGTGAAGCAGGCTTATGACGCACAAGATGAGGTTAGGGGTTCTCAAGGCTTCATCGACAAAATATCGAGATGTTTCTTTTGCTAACATGCGCATCGTAATGTAGTCGGCCGTCGCTGACGAGAAACAGCTAGAAACCCAATGATGTTCTATATAAACTGATCTCATTGTAGAAACCAATGTTTTTGTTATCTGTGGTGCGTCAGAGTTGATAAAATTCTCCGAGGCATTTAGTCATTTGGATAGGAGATGAAGTGGACCTGGGCGCGCAGTCCCAGGGCAGCAGGTAGTTGGTGTGCGGCAGGAAGCCGGGCTGCAGGTGCTCGGGCAGCCCCAACGCGTGGCTTTACAGCGTGACGCGCCCAGGCACAGCAGCGCCCAGTGCGCGTGCGCGGGCAGCAGCCCCGCCGGGCTGGCCTCGTGCAGCATGCCGGGCAGGTACTCCGTGGTGGACGGCTGCCGGGACATCACCTTCTCTGCAACCACACCACCAATACATTGCATACAAACTGTTGTAGGTAGTGGCTGTGTGCGAAGTACTAGGTGGGGGTAATGACATTGATCGCAGCGCCACGGTAATAATATCATACAGTATTGTAACTCGGCCGTGACCTTGAAATAAGTGCCTACGCGCGGTACGTAAACATGAGATAGGGCTGTCGCTGTCGCCCACCTACAGCGTATTAATTGCATCTGGCTACTTTGAGTTTCTATCTAGTTTTGAGATTGAAAATTTATTACTTTTTATTTATTTATTAGCACAGATACTTAGTAACAATATAAAATATTAATATTACCTAAATAAAATACTTTGTGAATTGAATAGAAAGTGTTCAATAAAAATGCAAGTTGTTTTTTTGATTGATAGATTTATTTAAAAAATCATGATTATGTATGTGACTATAACAAATCAATCTTATAAATTAGCGGACGAAAAATATTTGAATATATTAAAATGAAGTTCGGAATATTTTCTCCATTTTTTCTATATATTCCACGAAATCATCGCCGGGTACAATTAAAAAAGTGTACGAGATTCTTGTTAATCTTGAATCTCGTTCTGACCCTCTAAATCTCGTAACGGTACGAGATTTCTCGTACGTCTGGCAGCCCTAACCTGCCGCGCGCATGCCTCGACCCGAGCGCGTAGGTACAGCTCGCGCGTCGCCCGTTTATATGAAGTTGGAATACTGTATGATATTATTACCGTGGCAGCGCTCATGTGGCCAAAAGTAAAAACAATGTTGGCGCTGCCATGTGCCATAATTCATAGTACCTAATCTGTTTAGACTGGATTACATAAATTAATTAAATATTTTTATGATATTGCCGCCTTTAATTCCAACATAGTTGTGGACGCTAGGTGGCGCTGAACTCGTGCACAGAGCCAATAGTTCGACTCAAAAACAAGACCTTTCTTTAGATATCAATAATTTGAGATTATTCACTTTTAGTCTATCTTTATTAGTATTGAGTCCAATTTTATACAACAGTTTGTATGGAAATTGCGCCAAGGCGACAGCACCTTAAACAAGTGCTATTTAAGGTGCAGTGCTCGTGCGTAATTCATATGTGTAGTATGTACAACCTGTTGTACTGTAAGAGAGATTTTGTGCCGAATTATAGGTACCTCAAATTGTAGGAATTCAAACAAAAATCTCGCCTCTAAAAACTAATCGTATACATTTTTATATATTTGAAATTTAAGGAGAACATAACATAGTAGCCTATGACACGTAAGACCTCATACTACCTACAAACCAAAAATCAATATGATCCGTTCAGCCGATTTTGCGTGATGAGCGTTTAAATTGGCAAACAGATAAACAGACTGTCATGGGGTCTACTATGTCATACTCAATAGACACCACATGTAAAAAAATTACCAAGGGTATATTTGCCCTTAAACAAGTCAAAGCAATCACAACACCAGAAAATATGAAAGAGTTATACTATGCATATTATATCCATTCAACTCTATTGTATGGACTTATTTTATGGGGAAACTCAACAGATTATGAGCGAGTATTAAAACTCCAAAAAAGAGCCATACGAGTTCTAGTTGGAGGTAGATATCTCGAACCATGCAGAGAACACTTTCGGAACCTAAAAATTTTGACGACAGTATCCCAATACATTCTGGAAATTCTAAAACACGTACACAGACATCTTCATCTATACAATTTCAAATGGAGACAAGAGATCGATCAGAAGAATTGATGGATTATTTTTACAAAAACCAAAACATCGTCTCGCCATGCTTGAAAAATTGCCTACTGTTATAGGTGAAAAACTTTTCAATAAACTTCCAGAAAAAATAAAGACTATGACAAATGAGAATACATTCATCAATTCGACAAAAAAACTTCTACTCGATAAGACACTCTACACACTTAAAGAATATTTCAATAATGACTACAGTCACATGACTTTTGACGAAACTGTACCTGTACATACCAATAATAATGAACATACTTATAAAATATAATTGTTATATGCTGTGCAATTGTTTAGATTTTTAGTTAATTATTATTGTTTAATATTATACAAATAATATTATTATTGATAAGGAATTATGAATTATATTACTGACGAGATTTTATAATATGATACACACTGTACATAGGTATATTGTAGTATTCATTTTATATCATTAATAAATATCTTTATCTTATCAAGATAGCTTTACATAGGGTTTGTGTTTATATGTAGATTCAAATAATGTTTTTACATCAAATAGAGGAAATGACAAAATTTGGCAACATTTGTTGTTATTTACAAACTTTTAAAGTACCTAATGGCTTCAAACGAATCATGCATTTTTCGAATAAGCATTTACAATTTTAGTCACTTATGAAAACGTAACGTAATCGTATCTAATGTTGTTCGGGTACCACTCGAATATGGTTTACGAAATGGATTAAAACCGATGATATTCTATATAAACATTAAAACTACAAATGATTCTAGTCGTTAGTTGGTTAAAGAGTGGCCGTCTTAGGTGTTAGTTTTAAACCGCCCTAAGGGCATCTGACATGGCTTAACGCTATTCTTGATGTAATATTGTTATGAATTTGCCATGGTCATGGAAAAAAGACAACTAAGTATACCAAGCATACTTCAATTTTCTATAGCCATGATAATAAAAAGGAATTTCATGGTAGTAGGTATATGTATATAGAACTTCTTTCTCATAAATTATAATTTAATAGTTAACTGTAGAACAGAGAACGGAATATATTCGTAAATTGGATATTGGGTAAAGCAGGAAACAAAATAGTGATTTAGATTCATAATTTATATTTACAACTATTTGCCATTCATAAATCTATACTTCCATAGATTTATTTTCAAACAATTACATCAATACTAATGTTTTAGCAATAGTAAATATACCTATATACATAGTTAATGTGATAAAGGAAATGAACATTGCGTATGTGTCGTTTAAAATGTTACACGTTTTCTAATAAGATTTCCATGTACTTAGATAGATTTTTTAGCAATACATATTAGTACCAATTTAAATCACTAGAATAAATGCATACAAAAGCTTAAAAAATAATTTATCTAAGTAAATAATACATCATAGTTTAAGCAAATCATAATGAGCTCCATCATGGTTTTGGAGAAGACTCTTGTGATTGTCTCGAGGGTTGCCGCTTGTGCACATTGGGCTTCCTCAATCTGTGGTAATTTGGCATCACTTTGCTGAGGAAATCGAGTTGTAGTAACTGTGATGGTTGTTTCTCTATGGCTTCTCGGACATGGTGTTCTGAGCCCCATATGACAGTGTTGTCTGCCAAGGTCTGGGGTGCTGTCAAACTGCAAGCTGCTCCTGCAATGTTGTAAATAGTAATGATATTAAAAGGCTGAATAGAATAAAAAAAAACTGATTTGTATAGGCTTTGGAAATCATACATGGTCTTGTTTATGTATTCAGTTGTTCAGGCAATTTCATGAACATAGAACTTAAAAGAATTAGAGGCTAGGAAATTACTTTATTACATTATAGGAACTGATCTACATTGTTTGTATTAAGTTAATGGGCAATAACAAAAACTGAACATGTTGAACAAATAAGGCACTAACAATAGATTTCACAGACACAAAATGAAACAAAGCGATCATAAAATAAACTTTTGAAATATTATTACACAACTAACTTGCAGTTGTTGGCTTCCAAAACAGCTATATATTCTATGACTTTCTTTATATTGTGTTACAAATTTAAAAATTTATTCAGTTTTAATTCTTTTAATTTAAGCCAGGTTTTGCAATGAAATGTTGTTTCAATTGTTTTTTTTTAATAATTTTATATCTGTGGTATCTTCAAACCTAAGTCTTGCCCACAGTTTTACTTTCTCACCAATTATACCTAATCAATTGATGTTTTATTCATACCAATAACACAGCCACTGCCAATCTTCACATCAACCCCAACATAAGAGCGACATTCAAACACATTGCTCTCTCCAATGTGGCCACACGGAGACTCCAGCTTACAGCCCACTTCAAACACATTGTGAGCCCCTATGAACAGGGGTTTGGGAGGGACTTCTTGCTTATCACTCTTCCTGTAATAGACAACTTTATTTTATGTCTGTAGTCTGGAGTCCAACACATTATGTTTACCTAAGGCTAAGTTAGTTACTTAAGAACCTAGTTATAATTTTTATGTTACATAGCCTTAAGTCATTTCATAGTACACAATAAATATTTTATTTTTTTTCATTTTCATGTATTACAAGAACAATTGCAATGACTACAACTGCTTTTACATAGTATGAATTATTGCAAATAGAAAGGATAACAAAAAAGCACATAAATCTCATTGCTCCTTGAACAAACTATGATAAAAGAGCTTGAAATAACATTATAATTCAGGTATTTTTACTTAAATCATATTAAGTGATGTGATGGTTAAAAGTAACTTTGTTAGAGTAAAGAAATAAATTAGTGGTACAACTGGTACTTTCCACTAACATAACATTATTAATTTAATATATCTTCTTTATTTTCTTCTGTATTAGGTCTAGCTAGGTAGATCTAGGTTTATTATCATATTGTTGACATTCCAGGTGGATTATTTAAAATGAAAATATCATAACTTAATAAGTAAGTACCTACTTATGATAAATAAAATTCAGTTATATACCTATCTCAAAACTTACCTGTGAATGATTGTAGAATACTCCTCAATCAAACAGTATTCAGCTATTATGATGGGACCACCTTCAGCGATGATTGTTACTCTCGGATGAATAACAGTGCCTCCTCCAATAGTAATATCCCCTTCTAGTGTACAGTCTTCACACACAGTTGCTCCGGGAAGTATTTTAACGCTGCAATATGTAAGAGAAGGAATAAATTATACATTCTTTTAATCCTTCAATGATGACTTCATAGCTTGTAGCCACGACGATGATACTCACTTGTGAGACATGTTGTTAGTATTCTTATTTATAGGATTTAGCTTGTTACAAGTTCCACCGTCTAAATTATTAATTAATTGAATATTTTTGTAATAAATGTGTATTTCGTAGGTTTTTCAACTTTTCATCACAAGAGATGGATATTTTTTTATTTTTTTTATTTGGCCATAACTTTGTATTGTGCCAGTTCTCAAGTAAATCAACAAGAGATGGATAATACGATTTGGAATTTGGACGTTGACTTAGGTTTTTAATTGACATTTGTTTCCACAATGACCCAATTGCCTATGTTATTGGCCAAAAATGACATTGAAATCTCTGAAATAAATTTATATTATATAATCATTTCCGTTGCTTTGTTTGTTTACTTTTAGAACTCTTCGCGAAATGGAAATTAATTTCAATTTTCCTTTCAAACCATACGCTATACAAGAAAAGTTCATGAAAGAGCTGTACACCACCATCGAAAATAAACAGTTGGGAATATTTGAAAGTCCTACAGGCACGGTAAGAATTATTGGCACTTATTGTAGGTTAGTTTAGCCGCCAAAATTTTTAATCGTTACTAAAACAAGTGAAATTACTTTGCAGATAATTCGCAGAATTTTGACTTTGTCTATTTTTATGTGTTGTAATTGGCTTTCGCTACGGAATAGTGATTTTTGGCGTAAAATATAGCTTCGAGTTGGTTATTATATAGACAGCCTTCTGTTTTGAAGAGTACCAACCTATACTATAAGTAAATCATAGTGGTCACCGAATAATAATATTTGTACAATATATTAAATAAAACTGTAACTGATCTTATAAATGCAACATAACACTAAATAGGTAATCAAAATCTAATTTAAATTTCAGGGAAAGTCATTAAGTATCTGCTGTGGGGCTTTACAATGGCTCAAGGACAATAACCAGAAAACTTTAGAATCCCTTCAGAAAGAAATATCTGAATTAAAAGATGATATATCAAACACTGCAAGTAAGTAGTATTTAAAAGTAGAACTAAGTTATTTCTTTGATCTTTAAAATGTTATTAAAGTTATTTATTTATTTATTCATAACTAAATACTCAAAAACATACAATTTTCCAAAAAAAATTACATGTGCCACGAGGTATTAGGGCATAGCAAGAGGCAATCAACTAGGTAATTATTTATGTGGCTAATAATTAGGCATGTGGCTATTTTTTTAAATACATAAGTATATTATAATGTTAATTTCTCAATCAATGTGATCATTTGAGCACACATCAATAACCTTTTCGTAAAATATATGTTTACCATAGCCCATAGTTTTTTTGATTTTTTTGATTTTATCCAAAAATCATCATCATCACGTTTATTTCATGACCAAAATTGAATTGAATTACAGACAGTGATAACTGGCTGGAAGAAGAATATGAAAAAATCAAGAAAAACCAAGCTCTACTCTCATTGCAAACTAAACTGGAAAGTATAAAAAAACAATCACAATTATTTAATGAGTTAAGAAAACGAGTTGCAAGACAGAAAGCTAATGTTGCAAATAAAGATAATTCCTTTGTAAACCACAAGAGTAGAAAAGATGTTGGAAATAAGGAGAATCTCTTAGAGCCAGTTGAAACTACAGAGAGTGTAGACGATGGAGATCTTATTTTGGATGAAGTAGATGACAACAAAGATGAATCGGATGAAGAGGTTTTCGAAGACAGTGTGGATGAGAAGAAAACTATAAAAGTTAGTACTGATCTGATCAAATTAGCTTACTGGCTTTAATTTCAAAGTTTTGATATGATATCACATTTGTAGACTATCCTATCTACAGTGACTATTTTGCAAGACTTTATTTTACTGAATAACACAATAACAAGTAGCCTGTTATAGTATTTTTTGTTTCAATCCTACCAATTTATTTTAAAAATTACCAGAAAATTTGCCATATCATTAGAACTAATTTGTTTTTCTTAGAATTTCACAAAATTGGACACTATATATTTTGTCAAGAGGAGATAAACATTGATGGTGTATATGTCTTATTTTTTTATTTATAAAATAACTCAAAAAAATCAAAATCAAAAATATATTTATTTACCATGGAAACATTAAATACATTGGTGCACTTATAAGTAAAATATGAAAGAATTATTCAGGTTATAGATTAGTTTTAGTTGCATTTAAGTAGCTGTGATTTAGGAAATAATTATACAATAGCATGCAGTGTTGATTACTTTAACCATAGCATTGTGACTATAAAGTTATGTTGAATTTACATATCACGCGCAGAGTGCAATAATAGTGGACCCCAAACAAAGCTTAAGCCTGAATCTTGGGCATCCTTAGATTTGTTTTTCTAATAACAGATTAACGCGCTTTCATGTACTACATGTTTTTTACTGACACTGACAACTGACAAAGTGAATATTTTAGAGAAAGTGTGTTTGTTGTTTGGACTATTTGTTTCTTTTTCATACAGCAACAGTGTTGACTGACAAAAGCTTTTTTCCACAGATATACGTAAGCAGTAGAACACACAGCCAGCTCTCTCAGTTTATAGGCGAGATCAAGAGGACGGCCTTCAACGAGGAGACCAGTGTAGTCACCCTGGCTTCCAGACAACACTACTGTATTAACTCTGATGTGAATAGATTGAAGAATGTCAATCTTATTAATGAGAGGTAAGTATAAGTATAGTTCGAGGACCATATCGCCCCCGTCCGTGGGAGGATACCCTGATTTGAAACCCCACACGTGGTCCTCGGGTGGTGCAAACTAGGCGACACCGGTGGTAGGCTTCGGCCGTGGCTGGTTACCACCCATCGGACTAAGTCGCACCGCCAAGCGGCCCAGCTGTGTTCCGGTGCGTGGTCCGGTGAAACCGTTCATGGGTGTCGGGTCAGAGCGGTGATGTATTGTACATACCGAGCTTGAGGCGTATCGAACCACAAGCATCGGGAGGCTAGTTATGGAGGGTAGCGGGATCCGTGGCACAGTGCACCGCTGGCCGACCGCAGGTAGATGGGGACCCAACCGAGAGCCCGCCACTCTCGTGAGGCTGTCCCGCCAACTGACGAAAAATCCCGGGGGTGCGTCATTGCGCCGGTTGGCTACCGGGCGAGAGGGCGCAATGAACACCTCCGGGGGGGCACGGGCGTCCCCGCGGTCTCCAGACTAGTCCCCATTCGATGTACGTGGTTAGTTGATATGCTTCACTGGGTCTACTTCACATCACCTCGCTCTACTGCCGACTTCCTACCTTTACAAAAACTCCCAATATGAGAAGCAACAGAAGAAAACGTGCTCCACAGCGGTTCACTTCCCTCTCACTCAAAGTGCACCTCTCGAACATCAGAGGCCTGCACTCCAACATCGTTCCTGTCCACTATCACCTCGAGACAGAGAAGCCGCACCTGTTGTTTCTAACGGAGACCCAGATCAGATGTCCATCCGACGTGTCGTACCTTTCCTACCCAGGGTACACCCTGGAGCACAACTTTAAACTACGTGCGGGCGTATGCTTATACGCTCGCGATGACATTTGTTCTCGGCGTCTCCGTAAATTTGAGGACCCAAGCTTTTCGGTTTTATGGAACCTGGTGGACACTGGCATTGAGAAAATCCTCTATGCCTGTGTCTACCGCTCGCACACTGGAGATTCAGAGACGACCAGGCTCACTGACTACCTCAGCGAGATGGCGGATGGAGCTCAACGGGAGTACCCGTCGGCTCAACTAGTGTTACTTGGGGATTTTAATGGCCATCATCAAGATTGGCTCTATCCATACCGAGACACCGACCATGCGGGAAGAGAAACGAAGCGGCTTGCCCATTCGTTAAATCTCACCCAACTAGTCCAGGGAGCCACTAGGGTACCGGATGTTGACTCCCACACACCTTATTGTCTAGACCTTCTGATGACAACCGATCCAGACAGATATTCGGTGGCGATTTCGTCGCCCCTAGGTAAATCCGATCGCTGTTTGGTGAAATCTGTATCCTTTTACTCCCCGCCTGATCCCAGCCCCAGGGACTCGCGGCGGTTGTGGCGATACAAGTCAGCAGATTGGGATGAGATGCGGTCATTCTTTGCATCTTTCCCTTGGCAGTCAATTTGTTTTTCTTCGAGCGATCCCAGCGCCTGCGCTGTAGCTATTTCTGATGTGTTGCGTCAAGGAATGGAATACTTTATTCCATATTCAGATGTACCATCGACAGGCACAGCTCGCCCATGGTTTGGACCTGAATGTGCGCGCGCTGAGGCGAGCAAACATCAGGCATACCTTGCATGGGTTGACGCTCGACTGCAAAAGGCTTCTGACATACGTGAAAAGAAGAAAATTTTTAACGAGACAGCCAAGTCCTGCAAGAAGGTGTTACAGAAGGCTCGTTTCGACCACGTTGGCCGAATAGGGACTAAACTTGCTTCGTACCCAGCGGGTAGTAAAGCGTTTTGGTCTCTAGCCAAGGCGGTTGAAGCTAACTTCTGCCGTCCCTCGCTGCCTCCACTGCAGAAACCAGATGGGTCTTTGGCTCACACCGCCAAAGAGAAAGCAAACTTGCTTGCGTCTCTGTTTGCGGAGTCTTCGCGTCTAGATGCTGGTAGTGCGACATCTCCAGTCTTACCCGGCAGTTCTGTGGCTATGCCTGAAATCCGGATTCGCCAAATGGAGGTTCGCAAAACACTACGCAATTTGGATGTGAATAAGGCTAGTGGCCCTGATGGTATTCCTGCAATAGTACTGAGGACGTGTGCGCCTGAGTTGTCTCCTGTATTGACACGTCTCTTCAGGCTCTCTCTTGAGACTGGTATAGTACCGAGTTCGTGAAAGCTTGCTAACGTGCAGCCTGTGCCCAAAAAAGGTAGTCGTGCTGACCCTGCAAACTACAGGCCCATTTCAGTCACGTCCATTCTCTGTAAGAGTATGGAACGCGTCCTGAACGGCAGGCTCCTGGCGTACCTAGAATCGAATGACCTCCTCAGTGATCGACAATATGGCTTTCGCCGGAATCGTTCAACTGGGGATCTTCTAGCGTATGCCACTCACATCTGGAGTGAGGCATTGGAGAAATTCGGAGAAGCACTGGCGGTTTCTCTTGACATTTCAAAAGCCTTTGACAGGGTATGGCACGATGGCCTTATTAGTAAGCTTTCCTCGTACGGTTTGCCCTCTGGTTTCTGTACGTGGATTTCAGACTTTTTGAGGGATCGGTCTATTCGGGTGGTCGTTGATGGCTGCTCGTCTGACCGGATGGCTGTTAATGCCGGAGTCCCCCAAGGGTCAGTACTGTCTGCAACCCTATTTTTGCTGCATATTAACGATCTGCTCAAACCCGGTATCTTTGGGTATGCAGACGACAGCACGGTTGTAGAGAGTTATGTGTCCACTGCACGAACTAGTGCGGCCGAAATCCAAACACTCAGAGAGGCGATGGTCGAACGCATGAATCTTTCTCTTCAGGCAGTCTCCGATTGGGGCGATGCCAACCTGGTCAGATTCAATGCCACTAAGACGCAGGCGTGTCTTTTCTCCGCCAAAAAGAGGCCGTTCCACCTGGCCCCTACTTTCCGGAATGTCTCGATTCCAATCACAAACCAGCTGGACCTACTTGGAGTCTCCCTTACCTCGTCATTAAATTTTGGGTCCTATATTGAGTCAAAGGCTCAATTGGCTGCCAAAAAGCTTGGTATCCTCTCGAAGGTGCGTCGGTACTTCCATCCGGAACAGTTGCTTACCTTGTATAAAGCACAAGTTCGGTCGTGCATGGAGTACTGCTCGCATCTTTGGGATGGATCAGCAAAATACCAGCTAGAGGCGTTGGATTCGATTGAAACGCGAGCTAAGAGGTTAGTAGGTAAAACCACCATTAAGAAGGCAAAACTCCAAAGTTTGGAACATCGCCGCAAGGTGGCCAGTCTGTCGGTCTTTTATCGAATACATTTCGGAGAGTGTGCAGAGGAGCTACATAAACTGATTCCCTCAGCTCCCTTTTATAACCGAACAAGCAGAAAGTCCGCAGGTAGACATCGTTTTATGGTGGAAGTGCCGAAGTGTCGAACGCAGCGCTTTGCTTCTACGTTTATTGTACGGACGGCAAAGCTTTGGAACACTTTACCAGAAGCTGTGTTTCCTGCGAACTACAATCCAGGGGTTTTCAAATCTAGAGTTAATAGGTATCTTCTAGGTAAACGTGTTACACCCTAGGCTGCAGCAATGCTTAACATCAGGCAGGCTGTAGTCAAACGTAAACCTATCACATGTAAAAAAAAAAAAAAAGTAAGTAGGCAATCTTCTTCTTCTTATCGAATGAGAGTGGCCAACTCTGGTGTCGAGAGTTTCAAACCGCCGTTAGGGCTCTGACATGGCTGAACGACTGCTGTACTAGACAAACAGTTGGGATCTACAATTTAACGAGCCATCCGACCCACGGAAGCGCCCAAAATGGATTATCATTTTATGGTCACCCATCCAAGGACTGACCGACGCGACCTATGCTTAACATTGGTAATCGCATGTGATTGGCTCCGCTAGCTAAGCTACAGGCGCTTCAAGGCAATAAAAATACTATTCATCTGATATTACCTTTGCTCGTGTGGGTGGGTGGGTATCTAACAGCCACTCCAAAAATAACTCAATGTATCATCTGATCCACACAAGCTCAAGGGTCATTCACACATAGATTTACAGTGATCACCCGCTGTATATTTTTATGAATGAGGCATGAAATTAATCAGTTCAGTTACCAACATAATTTATTTAAATTTCGCCGAAGCACCTAACAAGAGCTCAAAAAAACTTTAATATTGTTCAAAACTGTTTCCCCATTTCGCCCGAAATCTGTTCACATCATCTGTTAGTTTAATTATAGCTAAAATATCCCAGTAATTTGGCTATAAAGCTTATAGCTAGAAACCCTTCTAATATTGAAAACTTCTAATTAATCACTAACTTTATTTTCCAGGTGTCTAGATTTACAAAAGTCTAAAGCCAAGTCCACATCTGTTGCTGACGACGGGAAAGTCGTGAAGAAGTCGAAAACTAAGTCATGTTCAGCTTGTCTGTACTACAACCAGACTAATACAACTAAACTGAAGGAGAGGATGTTGGTGGACATACTAGATATGGAAGATTTGGTCAAATGTGGCAAGGAGTTGAAGGCTTGCCCTTATTATGCTTCTAGAATGGCTTTGGAAGATGCTGAGGTAAGTTTTATTTTTTTAATGTTAAATATTGTCAAGAGAAAATAGGTTTGAAAAGGAATCCAGAATATGTCAATTTAGTTTTTTCTTGAAAGAATAAATTAAGTGTTATAAGCAGCCAGTTTAAAGACATGTTCTGTTTGTATAATAAGTAAAGAGAAAGATTAACATAATAACCACAGAGAATCATTCTGATTCTGATGTACAATTACGTACCATAAAACATGCTCTACTAATAATGTTATATTTTTTTAAAGTGGATATGATGAATGGTTTTTTAACACATTATAGGTTTACGTTTGACTATAGCCTGCCTGATGTTAAGCACCACTATAGTTTAAGATGTAGCACACTTGCCTAGAAGAAACCTCTAACCTAGAAATTGACCCCAATTTTCCAACTGTTTGGTCTAAAGAAGAGCATGCCTGTATTGTTATGAAACTATGAGTAACTTTTAGACTAAACTCTTTATTTATCCCCAGATGGTGCTAGTGAGTCACGCTGGCATAGTGAGCGCCGGCGCACGTTCCGGAGTGTCCCTTAAGCTGCATAACAACATTCTTATCCTAGATGAAGCCCACGGTCTCACAGCTGCATTAGAGAACGCCCACTCAGCACCCGTGACATTCAAACAACTGACATCTGTCAAAACGTTCCTGAAATTTTATGTGAATAAGTATCGAGCAAGATTGAGCAGCAAAAATCTGCTTTCGTTGAATCAGATAAGTTTTGTGGTTGGAAAATTGTTGCGTGAGTTCATTTACGAAATTTATAATGGTGAAGGTTACTATATTTTTAGGGTTCCGTACCTCAAAAGGAAAAAACGGAACCCTTATAGGATCACTTTGTTGTCCGTCTGTCCGTCCGTCCGTCCGTCTGTCAAGACCCTTTTTCTCAGGAACGCGTAGAGGTATGAAGCTGAAATTTATATCAATTACTCAGGTCTACTGTCCCTTGAAGCTGTGAAAAAAATCAAACTTCTAAGCCAACGCAATCAAAAGATACAGCCATTTATGCCGCAAATTTTCGACACTTGCAAGGGAATCAAAACCTACAGGGTGCTTCCCGTGAACTCAGAATCTTGAAATTTGGTACGAAGCAACGTCTTATAGCATAGATAAAGGAAAAATTACGAAAACCATAAATTTTTAGTTACATCACAAAATATTTAACCTTGCAGGTTTGTACGGAACCCTCGGTGCGCGAGTCCGACTCGCACTTGGCCGGTTTTTTCAATCCTTGTTGACACAATTGAACCCATTTACATACATTTTTGGTACTAATGGAGACAGACTTTAAAACAGCTTAGTTCTGATAAATTAGGTACAAAAATATGGTGGTATTTACCCACTAAACATGAACCTCACAGTCATATTGCAGCAACGTGTATCTAGACCACATCTGTAATTTGCCACTGTAACTTGTATATACATACATATAACTTAAATTTCCAAGGTAAATTCTTCAATTTGAAAGTTTCTGAACTATTCAGAGGCAACGTTTCGACAGTTTATATAGAGTTTACATTTGAAACTTAGGCATTTAAATGTTGTATCAACTTTACATTTGCAACATTAGAAAATTTACATGGACGCAATCTGCCACTTGTAAATTACAGAATGTGATAATTGCAATGTTACAATTACTTTGCACGTGTAAATTTGGAATGGTTGCAATCGAAACATTACAGTAACATAAAAAATACCTGAAAATGAAACGTTGCGATGTAAAACTTATATAAAGCTAACCCAAAAACATGTCTGTAAAACTAAAATGTAACATTGCTGGTATCAGTAGTAAGCTTACAAACGCAACTTTGCTAAACTCATGTTATGACAACGTACCACAGGTAAAGTACTGAAAGTAACCATTGATGTCTTGTCATAACATTACATATGTAAAGTATGGTAGGTTGCAATCGTAACATTTGTGCAACATCAATAACCCATACTGATGAAATGTTAAAAAGTAAACCTTGCGACAATGTTACATTTGAAACATTATCAAATAAACATAGTCGCAATCTTTCACAGTTAAGGTACCTACTGAAAGTGTAATTTTTTGTGTTGTCCTAACTTTACATGTGTAAAGTATGGTATGTTGCAATCGTAACATGTCTGCAACATTAATAACCTATACAGATGAAATGTTAAAAAGTAAACCATGCGAAAACGTTACATTCGAAACATTATAAAATAAACATAGTCGCAATCTTTCACTGTTAAAGTACTGAAAGTGACATTTGTTCTGTTTTTTAACTTTGCTTGTTTAAAGTATGGTAGGTTGCAATCGTAACATTTATGCAACGTTAATAACCCATGCAGATGAAATGAAAAACATGATTAATTCCTAAATAAAGTAAGCGCAAGTAAGAAGTACAGGTAAAGTTATACAATCTAAGTTGCAGCCACAAAACATTTAACCTCCGTCAACCCAGCTCAAGTGACACTAACACTTACTAAGGCTGGGTTGCACCATGCTACTTTAGCTTTAACAAACTTGTCAAAGTTACGGTTTGGCAAAATTTTAGTTGCACCGTTAAACAATTGTTAAAAAACGTCATAACTTTAACCATAACCGGCCGCGGATGGCTGGTTAAAGTTATTGTTTAAGTCATATCTGTCAAACTAGTCAAACATCACGTTTAAAACTGCAGAAAATAGTAACTAATACGATAAAGTCTATGCTCCATGATAATATTATTTATTTTTGACCGCCATGATACAAGTAGAGAGGGCACAACGAGCTGTACTAAAAGTTATGTTTAAAAGACCCTACCGATACCCGACGTGCGACCTTTACGCAAACACAGGCATTCTTACAGTACGCCAAAATACATTAAAAAAGTGACGCTCGTAGTGCACAGAAACAAAAACATCTATATCTCTAACAAACCCTCTAAGAAAAGACCTCTGTTTAAATTAAAAGTCAGTTTAGTTCGGCCCATCAAAACTAGATGGCGCCACATGTTCGTTTAAATCACGCAAAGTAGAATTGTAAGTTCCCGTTGAGTCGTCGCGCGCACTAGTCGTCCGTCACGTTGCAGGCCGATAGTGATGGGTCGTTGACAGATTTTTAGTTAATGAAATGAAACCGGTTTTTAGAATCGGTTAACCGGTTGATAAACTAGTTAACGTTATCAACTGGTTTGCGTCGCTGAAACCTTAACCGTTCTACACAGTTACGTTGTGTTGTACGTTACGGATAGTTGATACATTGATACTAGTGATGTGCCGATTCGATTATTTTAGTAATCGATATATCGATTATGCGCCCGAACATAATCGATTATTAATCGATTACTAATCGATTATGCCTATTTTTATTTATTTTTAAATTTAGCAATATAACATGATGATTAATGAGATAACTATGATCAACTTGACCTATACTTAGTACGAGTAAAAAATAAAAATTAGCACTAGTATTTTATAATTTTATTTAGTAACTTAGTTTTACAGCAATGACCAATTTGCGTTTAAAAATATTATGTAATCGAGATGTTTGGGCAGTAGCCGGTTTCTCCTTAAATTTGTCACTTGTCCGGTTTTAGAGAATATCCTTTCCGATGGAACTGACGTAGCTGGAATACAGGAGTATTTTAAGTGTAGTTTGTATAAATTGTCATTATTCGTTTTCATGCCTTTCCAATATATTAAAGGATTGCTTTTTCTATCAAGTAACGGCAACTCTAGGTACTGACGTAAAGTTATTATATTCTCCGTTGAAGCAGTTGTGACTAAGTTTGATTTTTTTGTCTCAAAATGGTCCCAAATGGATTGTTTTCTTGTTTGTTCCTGATGTACTTCCTCTTCTATTGCTGGTTCACTGGTTTCTTCAGCTTTGTTTCTAAGAAAGGTGAGTTCATCTAAGCAGCGTTGTTGAGCACTGGTGGCATTACTATCTAAGCCGAACCCGACCTTCTTGAAACGGGGATCCAAAAGACAAGCAATTCCAACATGTTTATTGCTTTCTAAGGAACCAAGTCGTCTCTGTATCACATCGTGCAATGTTTCTTTTAGTTGCGTTCCAATTGATGTTTCGACGTTAGGCAAATTCAAATTATATTGTAGTCCTCGTATCAGTGGAATCACCAATGCCATTGTGGGATATTTTTCTCCGGATAATTGTTCTGTGATTTCTTCAACATTTTTTAACAGAATTACACAATCTGCTAATACCTTCCATTCATTGTAGTCAAGATTTTCAGGAGCGTTGTTAATTTCACTCAAAGTAACTGTGAGTGCTGCCTTAACTTCACATAACCTTGCGAACATAATACTAACACTATTCCATCTTGTTTCTACGTCTTGTTTCAATTTCAGCAGTTTCATATTCATATTTTCTTGTATTTTGGACAGATGTGCAGTACTTTTGGCACTATGACGAAAGTGACCGACTATTCGTCTGCATTTCTGAATGATATTCTGAAGACTATGATTTTCATTCAAAGCTTCTTTAACGCTTAAATTCAGAGTGTGTGCAATACACGGATGATGGTGTTTTCGAAGCACTTGATTTATAGCTTTTTTCATGTTGGCACCGTTATCGGACACAATGGTTACAATTTTTTCTTGAACACCAAAATCTTCAAATATTTCTTGTAGAATTTCTGCAATGTTTTCGCCAGTATTCGGATTTAAAAGTTCTCTTGTAGCAAGGACTAATGACTGCAATTCATCATTGTAGATGCAATGGCAAGTGACCGTGATATAAGACTTATTTGAATCAGATGTCCATATGTCTGTTGTGATAGCCAAGAATTCTATAGAACTTAAAATTTCTTTTATTCGTGTACATCCTTTTTCATAATATTTACACAAGATAGATTGAGTCAAACATTTTCTGCTTGGAGGTTCGTAAATTGTATCAACTCCAGTAATTTCTTTTTGCAATGTCTTTATAAATTTTAAAAATCCTGTATTTTCTACTATCTGCAGTGGTTGGAAATCTTCACAAATCATTTGCAAAAGAGCAGTGTCAATATTATTTCTCTGATTCTGACTAAGTTGCCTTGTGACTATTGTTGTAGACAATGTACATTGTTTAAACTTTTTGGTCCTAGGCTCGACTTCGTCTTTCGTCGTCGTTTCAGGTTGGTCGGTATTTTTGCTTGTGGAAGGCCTCTCATCTTCAAGTAAATGAATGCGTTTCAGGTGTTCACGAAGATTTGTCGTGTTCCCGCAGAATTTGAGAGTCTTATTACACAGATTACATGATGCTTCTTGATTCGATTTCGTAAAATGTGCCCACACGTAACTAGAACTCTCACGTCGCTTCATTCCAAAATAAACGTTAAGCACTTTAAATAAATTTTAATATTACGCACGTCTAACACTCTCGAGGACTTTCTTATGTTTGGCGGTAAATAAACTTGTAAAATTTGAATTTGTCTACTCAAAAGTAGATTGGGAAAACCCCTAATAGAAATGAAACATTTATATAAGAAAGTCCCTATAGTAAAAAAGAAAAATGCAGGCATTTTATATGGGCAATCCCCAGTTTTACCACTGAACGTTTTGAATGTAAATATAAACCGTATAGCGTATGGTATTTTACTTGGGAAGTCCCTCTCACAGATTTATTATTTAAGGTTGGGATAGATTGAACGATAAAAGCTAATTTTTAATGTCACTGTCAGAAAAAATCGATAACTATCGATCATTCCAATGATAATCGATTACGGTCGATTAACTAAATAGTCGATTAATCGATTATTAGTAATCGATTTAGCACATCACTAATTGATACTACGCTAAGACGTATTTTTTTCAGTTGTTTGAGTGACAAGTTAAATGTAATAAGTTTATGACATCGAATAAATTAAACTTCCCTTCATACTTTTCCTGGCTTAGGACTGGCTGGTGACTGAATATGTACTTGGATTAACCAGGCGTATTTAAAAGTTTTAATTCATTTTATGTACATAATAACGATCCATTAATATTTACAAGTTTTGTTTTGTTTTTTTTTTTTAATTTACACTTTTACAGATTTTGTACAATATTTGTTACTAGCCACGACCCGCGACGTGAACTTTCACCTCAACGTGTCACTCGAACAACCTAATTTGAATTAATTAAAACAAACAAAATGCTTAGCTAAACAAACCTGTTTGTCTCGGTCAACGAGTTGCATTCGCCATCGGCCGAGCCGAAATCCGAAACGAGCAAATATACGCACATCTCTTTTACTCTCAAACAATTAATTCATACTGGAGGCGACGGCGTCTCGCTCGTTCGTACGAGCGACGCGCGCGCTGCTAGCTGCCGCGACCCGCGTTCGGTAGTTTTCGGCAGGTAGGAATTTGGCCTTCGCCGTTGAGTTGAGGGAGAGGGCAAGCGTTTCGTTAAATGCATACTGGCGTTGAATATACCAGTTTATAGATTTAACTGGATTTTGTGTGAAAGAGAAACGGTTTACTAGTTAAGCGTAATAAAACGGTTAAAAAAAGCTGTTCGTTAAATCAACGCCCATCACTACAGGCCGATCCCTCCCGTGAGGGTGCGTGCGCCGCGTGCTGCTGCTCCCGAGCGGGAGGTCGACGCGCCTGCATCACTCCAGGAACTACAGCCTGTCGTCCCGGCGTTATAGGAAAGCGCCGCAGCGACAGGCACATCGCCATCTGCACATCGCCACACATTACCACACCACTTCGAGCAACGCCGCCGCTGCTGGTGCGCCCCGCGGACTGGCGACTCGACGTCGTCCACGTGGAGCAACGCCGCCGCTGTTGGTACGCCGCGCGGACTGAGCGACTCGGCGTCGACGCGTCGAACAACGCCGACCGTCGCTGGTGCGCCGCCGGACAGAGCGACTCGTCGTGTGTGTGCGTGAACTTCCCCGGGGTCAGCGTACCCCGGCGCCCAGCCCCTCTAAAGAGCGCAAGCTCGCTGAGGACCTACCAGCTCCCCCTTGGGGACTGGCAGACGACCCACGACTGACTGGAGGCATTTATACAAACAAATTCGAGGCATTGCCTTGAAACGTTCCGGGTGTAATCACTCCTAGACTTAGTAGACCCCATGACCTAAAAGGTCCTATCGAAGTCGGAAAAATATAGCTTTTGACTTTTAATAAGTAGCTGTGACTATATTTCACTCGCAACTTTCCAGAAAGTTTGCAGGAAACCTAAGTACAACCTACGATAGCAATTTTAAAATACCTACATATCACACAAAAGCTGTGACTAGATTGCATTCGCAACGTTTCAGAAGGTTAGTAGGAACTTAAATTCAATCTTCAATAACAATATTCATCCACGTTTCTCGAAAAGTTGCATTTATATTACACTCGCAACGTTCCGTAAAGTTAAACAGAAACCTAAACACAACCTTATATAGCAACTTTCGGCTACGTTTCTGAAATAAGCTGTTTCTATACTTACCTTGTGTCTGAAACTTACGGTAAGTTTCAGACAAGGTATAAAGACAAGCTGTCAAGTATAGTGATAGGTTTTGAATGGGTAAATTTAAAAGTTACTGTAATGTAATATAACTTTCATAGGTAACGTTTCAAAAATACCTTGATATACTCGTGTATTGAAGCTTGCTCAGACATTTCTGCAACGTTACCATAGACCGTGTATCTGCAACTTACGGCAACTTTATTTTGCTAGGTATCAGACAGCAAGATTTGAAAGTTGCTCTACTTTGCTGTAACTTTCAAATGCAATGTTGCAAAAATTCCTTGGATTGCGGGTACTTTCAAGCTTGCTGCAACGTTTTTGTAACCTTGCATGAACATTGCAACTTGCATTTTGTAACTTACAACGTAGCAAATGCAACGTTTGCCAACGTAGCAGCAACATTACCTTGCTGAGTGGGTAAGTAAATAGTATAAAAGACAAACACAGAAATCTAAATAAACAGGTAATTTCTGTGTAGACAAAATATTCTATTGAAATTGGACTGTAAAAAAATACCTGGTGGTATTTTGTATGAATAAATAAATTATACAAAAAATCGTACCTAATAAATAATATACATGTAGATCTTATTTTCTCATTTCGTTGGTTTAAAAACCTGTTTGTAACGTGCTGCTAACTATTACAATAATTACAGGTATGATAAAACCAAACTCAGGCTCCAATCAATCAGAAACTACCATCTTCACGGTGGAAGATTTTGTCATAAAAGCAGAAATTGATCACATGAATCTGCGGCCTCTGGTAGAATTCTGCAAAAACACAAGATTAGCTCCAAAACTACATGGTTTCTCTATGAGGTACAGTCAGCAAGCATTGGAGGAAGAAATGAACAAAAGTACAGTCAGCAAAAAAAGCAACTTCCAAGCGTTTTTGAGTAATATTTCGAAAAAGAAAGCTGAAGAGGTTGTTGAAGAAAAAGTTGACGAATCTAAATTGAGATCCACTAATCAGGTAAGTTCTAACCGAGTCCTTATTATTGATACACAGAACATAATCCACTATATGTCACTTTAATTAATCGAAAGATGGCTTCATAAAAATATTCACTAAACTTATCAGTAATGTGGTAGGTTTATATTGTTTTCAGTAAATGTAAAATAACTTATTCATTGGTTCTTAATATATATTATGTGCGTAATTACTATTGTGAACAGGCCAGGAACAGAAATTCTCATGTGAAAAAACGGTATTAAAATTGGTACCAGCAGGTTCACGGAGCTAAAATAACGTCAATTGTTGAATTCCAACATTGTGTGCGACTTTTCATATGTGATATATGACGACTCTTCTGAAAATTCCTTACTCTATTTTATTTTCAGGCTCCAACAGAAACCTCAGCGGGCAGTGCTCTATACGCTATAGTCGAGTTACTGTCACGCCTGTGCGAGCGGAGCGCCAACGGTCGAGTACTGGCTTCCAGTGCGGAGTCACAGCTCAAGTACCTGCTGTTGAGCCCGGCGGAGCATTTCGCACAAGTGGTTAATGAGTGTCGATCTGTAAGTATTTTTTAAATAGTGATTTCTTGTCTATTGTAATAGTATCTATTCAATGAAAGAAATATACATACATTTCTAGAAGTTTTAGAGTACAGGTAACTCGAGGACATTGTGTCTTCCATCGAAGGATCTGAAAATCAGGTAGGTGTCAAACGCAAACTTATCCCATGTAAAAATAAAACGTTCTACATGTAAAAGAATTAATTCTGCTGAGAGTCACAGCCCTCGGTAATGATTAATTACATACTACTTCAAGAGTAGTACTAGTGATGTAATGGGTTTATAATGCGGATACGAACGAGGTTTGTTACATTAACAGAGTGTTTGGATGTAATGCCTTATGTGTTCTATAATAAACATAAGTACATACCTACAGGTTGGTGATAAACTGGCTTTTAAAATAATCTTGAAGCGTATACAGTTGCAATAGGCAAACGTGAAGTTTACTTTCAAGTTCTTATCCAAGGTGGATAAGACTTGAAATTGGATCTTGATACTAGCTGTGCCAGCGACTTCGTCAGCGTGGAATAGTTATTTTGGGCATCATTTTTGCAAACAACCTCTTTAGCTTTGTAAATTATAGCTGTTACCCACGACATGAACCGTTTTCGCAGCGCACGCAAAAGAAGTCCTCAAAGATAAATAATTTTCCCCTTTCATTAGGGATGTCACGGAGCTTCGACTCCGGTTCCGAAAAGTCGGAACTTCCGATTGATATTAGAACTCCGACTCCGGCTCCGACACTATTCAATCGGAGGTCGATCGGAGGTAGCGGCGGCCGCGGTCATCGCGTACGAACATGTTTAAACTTGTCGCGCGGGAAGCCTCTCCCTCGTGCTTTTTATTATTAAATAGATTACTCAATTAATTCAATAGAGAAAAACCAATTCCTATATATACTATTTTATGGTGGAAAGTGAATTATAAATTTGAACCCTGAACTCGATTGCTCCCCATTATATGCTGTGTCCGCCAAGTTCAGTAGCAAGCGAACAGCTTTTTAGTGGTGCTGGGCCTAATCTATGACCACTTGAGAACTAGATTGGATGGAGATAAAGCTGCAAAGCTTTTGTTTATTAAATACAATTTGCTATTGTTGGAGCCATTTCATTTCATTTAATCTATAACTATTACATATAATATTATTTAAGATTTATGAAAATTTGATTAGTTTAATTTCTAACGCCTGCCTTTATTCGCGGTGAATTCTTTATAACTAAAAGTTAAGAGGCTGATTAATATTTGTATTTTATTATTAGACTTGCCTTTAACATTCTTAACACATATCTCTTTTAACTCCGACTCCGGTTCCGATTCCGACTCCGACTCCGGTTCCGACTCCGATAAACCAAATTTAAAAACTCCGACTCCGACTTCGGTTCCGATAAAACCACCTCCGTAACATCCCTACCTTTCATTTTCACATTTCCATTGTTTCTTTGCTCCCATTAGTTGCAGCGTGATGTTACATAGCCTATAGCCTTCCTCGATAAATGGTCTATTAAACACAAAAAAAAAATTCAATTCGCACCATTAGTTCCTGATATTAGCGCGTTCAAACAAACAAACAAACTCTTCAGCTTTATAATATTAGTATAGATTAGATTTTCTATATCAAAAGTCATGGTTTTTATTTCCAGGTGATAGTAGCGGGTGGTACCATGGAACCGATCGGCGAGTTCAAGTCGCTTCTAACTCGCGACAAAGATGATAACTCCATCAATGTGGTGAGATGTGAGCACGTGGTACCCCCCGACAATGTGCTAGGCATGTGCCTCTCGAAGGGACCTACTAATGTGGCGCTCAACTTCTCATATGAGAATAGGAAGTCTTATGAATTGGTATGTCAAATGTGTTTACCTTGGTTAGCAACGCATAGCTACCTACCTGCATAACAACTCTTGGTATAGCCCTTAATATTTTTCCATTAACATAACTGTATATCACACAGTACTGTACTGTGTGTGTGTGTGTACTGTGTACACAGTATAGTACAGTAGTAGTACAGTACATTAAAATCAGTCCAGTTGCCTTTGGGAAAAGACTCATCTACAGATTTAAAAATACTTTTCTGTCGAAGCCAAATGTTTTCAGTGGGAACATAAAATAGGTACTTGGTCAAGCATTGATGTCTTTTACCTCAACTATTATTATTCCCCTTTTTCCTCCTCCTTAAGTAGTTGTAATCCTCACTACGGAAAGTCATAATTTGCAAAATTAATCAACTAAGAGAGTTTTCTTACACTTTATATTTGCCCACATAATTAATTCACTAAGAAAGTTTTCTTGTATCATTCCAGCTAAGTGAAATAGGCAGAATCCTGCGCAACGTCTGCAGCATAGTTCCCGGCGGCGTGGTCTGCTTCCTGCCTTCATACTCGTACGAACAGACTGTGTACGAACATATGAACAATAGTAAGGTTATTGAATCTATTGCCAAGAAGAAAACTGTGTTTCGGGAACCTAAATCTGCTTCGGAAGTTGATCAGGTAATGTTAACTTTACTATTGGCGGTCTGATTAAAAAATGTAGATATTTTTTCCATAAATTAGAGAACCCTAACTTTATGTGGAGTATAAACCATTTCTTTAAAATTTTGGATAATTCAACCACCTTATAAATCATAACATTCATGATGCTTGCTAATGCTACATGCAGAGCTATACCTAGAAATTTGTGCAATCTCTATTTATATTTAAAAATCATATTTGAAGCGAATCCCCTATTCCCCTCGAACTATAATTTATTGGTCTTCAAGTCTATAGTGATTCTAGGTAAGCGCGCTAGGTCGTAGATTACAATGTTGCTTAACATCAGGCGAGTTTTAGTCTAGTTCAAAAAAGCAACATAATACATGAGTATTATGTTGCTTTTTTGAACTAGCCATATTGGCATGAGCCAATATGGCCTTGTTAAGTTTGTCCTGATATAGTCTTTCTTCTTGTATGTATGTTAGAAAAGTATTTAATTTTTTTGTTTAAACCTTACAGGTGCTACATAAATACGCATTGGCCGTAAAGAACAAGAGTGGCGACCAAACTGGAGCATTGATGTTGAGTGTGGTCGGAGGGAAACTTAGTGAAGGACTAAACTTTAGGTAAGTATTTTATATATAACTAAATACACTTGAACATAAAATTATAAAACTTAATAAGTATACTTTTAATAGTCACCATACTTTTTAAGTCTTTTAGAATAATAGATTATTTTGTAATGGGCCACCAAGACACAGGCTAACACCTAGTTCGGGGTCAACAGAAAAGCATTTGATTCTTACTACTAAATCATATTGTATTGTAAGTTCACTATATGTATATGTATATTGTTATGCATACTGTTCCATCCGAGAACCCGCATTAGGACTGTGTAATAAATAAAAGAAAAGAAAAAACCTCTGTTTAAGACAAATTTAGTAGCCTCAGTGGATGAAATTTGTATTGATTTACTGTTTATTATGTTCTGATATATACGCTTTAATTTAACGACAGTTTTAAAATTGACACCATTTTCTTTAGTTCATAATAACTAAATAAGATAGTTTTATTTTTAGGATGAATAAAATTAATAAACAAAACTTTGTTTCAGTGACGAGCTCGGCCGCTGCGTGGTGGTAATAGGGATGCCATATCCAAACGTGAAATCTCCCGAGTTACAAGAAAAGATGAACTATTTGAACCGCACGGAAGGCGGCGGTGCTGGCAACATTTATTATGAAAATCTATGCATGAAAGCTGTGAACCAGTGTATTGGTATGTTAAAAGTATATGTATAGTTTTTTATGTATAGGTGTAGGTTTTTTTTATACTTAGTATTTTTTTTTTACCAAATCACTATTTGTTCAAGACCCATTACATTAGGGTCGTGACGAGTTTTCTTGGACAAGTACATTATGGTTGACGTCCAGATCTTCCACAGAAGGTACATGTTCTCAGATTTTTTCGTCGACAAATATGTAGGTTCCTCACAATATTTTACTTCACCTCTAAGCGAGTGCAAATCTTCATTTACAAAAGAAAAGTATATATTACGTATTATATTCGTTATCTAGTACCCACAACAGCAATGTTTGCTTAGTGTGAAGCTAGATGGCGCTGTGTCCAATGTCCCGGAATATTTATTTATTTATTAATTAGTTAACATCTGTGAATTAACGGCCAGGGGTCTTCAAATCTAGAGTAAATAGGTTTCTTCTAGGCAAGCGTGCTACATTTTCGACTATAGTGGTGCTCTTAACATCAGGCAGGCTATAGTCAAACGTAAGCCTATTTAATGTATAAAAAAAAGAGTTAGTACTTTGCGTTCTAGTGGAGTCTAGGAGAAATATGGAAGATGGGAGCATTTTCAAAGCCATAAATATACGAGAGTTACGTTTCTTGGCATCGCTTGTTCATAGGTTAACATACTGTTTTGTTTCTTCCAGGCCGGGCGGTGAGACATGCAAAGGATTACGCGTGCGTACTTCTTGTCGACGACAGATATTCAAGACCACAAACTGTATCAGCATTGCCCTCGTTTGTTCAGGTAAATGTCCATATTTTTCAACCTATGTTAGCATACTTAAAGACAAGATATACAAAGAAGACAATCTCGTGTCGAAAAATTAGCACTTGTAGCAAATATTTATCACTAGTATCGCCCAGCGGTGTTACTCGCTTTAATCTGGAATAAAAGGTAGTCAAATCTATGTATACTAAATTTCATTTCGAATCGGTCGTTTGATCATAAAGAAATAACCAACACATATACTCTACTCACACCCAAACTGTGGCATTTATAATATTAGTGTGATAGTGTGTGATACAGAGCAGCTTTCATATAACATATGTATTTGTTTTTTTTGACAGAAATCCTTGATAACCAACTGCAGTTTCGGACCAACAATCGGTAGTATTGCAAAATTCTTCTCAAGACATAAAGACAAGAAATAACTGTAAATAAGTATTTGTTAGTAAGTGATTAATTATGTATACCTACGCTCTCCAAGTTACAATTAAAAAGTTGGTAAAGAAAAACAAAATGTGATAATAGAAATAAAGATTGTAATTTCCAAAATTGCTTTAAATAATTTATAAAACGCTTCAAAACTTATTTTAGATAGTAGTTTACATTTGATTTATAGATAACTCGTCACATTTTAAATTAAGATATATAAAAACTAATATAACTGATACGCTTCAGAATTTCACTAATTTATTATTAATTTAAATAGTACCTACGTTTATGACAAAGCATAAGGCAGTGTTCTTGAGCAAAGTCCTTCAAAATAGAAATCATATTTTGCCTTAGTAAGTAACTGTTCCTTGTTAAATTCCGCTACAACAGCGCCCCTGGTGGCGATCTTTGGCGGATACGTACATGCTGGGTAGATCAAAGATGGTGTGCTAACCACTAGACATAGGTCGCACTCTTGGATAGCTGCTTCTACAAATAAAAATTAATATAGTTTTAGTAATTCACTTTGATTATAGTCGGATTAAATTGGTATTTTTTTATTAAACTTGCTTGTTCCGTAACATCTTCATTGACATTATAGGTACATCCTTTTCGAACCTCGCCTTCTTCAAAGTGAGAGTGAATCGGTTCTTGGATCACTCAGCGCTGCATACTCCATCTTAGGCTTTTTATCAGGCTAATGTAGGCAAGTGCAACCTTTTTAGAATAAAAAAAGTTCTACTGACATCTAACTAACCTGCTTGCTCCCTAACCTCTTCATCGACGCTCTCCCCGAACCACACGATGTTAGGTCTCAGCAGCGCCCCACACTCACAGCGCGGCAGACACTCCTCGTCTATGTCTGCTCCTCGGGCGTTTATGTCGGGAGAACCCGTGTGGGCTAGGGCCTAGGAGAAATTGAGAATATTGTTTAGTCGATCAAATCAGGAATCGGTAATAAAATGTATGGGCATGGTTATCCCCAGTTACTGATAAAATAAATACAAATACTCATACAAATGTCTTTTGTACAAGAAAACTATAAATTTTGATCAATTCCGTTCTGCCATGTAATACATTTTATAGTATTTTTTTCTACCACTTCAAACGTTTATCTGTTACTTGTATGTGTGGGGATGTTCTCAGATTTTGTGATCATGAAACATCACTGTTTCCTCACAACGTTTTCTGTCACCGCTAAGCGAGTGCAACTCCACATAATTTGAAATCTTGCCATTGGCATAAGCCTGAGCTCTAAACATATGGTTCCATATCTGCGGCAGACATTATTCTACTAAGCTTTTTACTTCATTTACTATTTTTTATTACTAAATAGGTACTTAGGTTAGTTTAGTTATAATATTCGGCCTTGCCTTACAGGAACTATAATACCTACCAACGACATTAAATTATTAATGTCGTTGATACCTACAGTAGGTAAATAGGTTAGGTTCTTAACGTAGGTATAACTAGCCAAATATTTAATTAATTTACCGGTACAATAGGTCTATCCGTATTAAGGTCTATCTTATTACACTCAGTGCAGCGTGTTTTGAACAGATTCCCGTGTAGTTCTATCAAGTTAACACAGCCGGCTCTCGCGTGGAGATTGTCTATGTTCTGGGTAATTGTCGTTATTTTCTGCTGCGAACCATATTTGAGCTCGTAATTTGCTATTGCTATGTGACCCTGAAATTTAATACATACATATATCTTTATAACAACTTGGCGAAATAAAACGAGTAAGACGTCTGATCTACAATGTATTGTGCAACGGTTACCGTTTCAGTCCAGTGGTACTACAAGTTTAGAAATTCAAAACACAGTGCTTGGCAGGTATCACAGTTCAATCTATCTTCTTTTATGACTGGCCTGTTAGCTTACTTGGTAGTGGCTCTGCCTTCTACTAACTCTATTTACATACCTGATTAGGTTTCGCTTTAGCAGCCAACTCCCTCCTAAAATGATAGTACTCCCACAGCAACCCTGGGCACTGAGAGAATGCATGAGGGTGCGCCAGAGTCAACGCAGTAAATGTCCTCCAAACTCTGCCTGGACCAGAAAACGATGGCAACCCAGACTCTTCACTTATACCAGAACCGGTTAGAATAACCACGTTCTTCGATTTCATTAACATGTACCGAAAATCTTTCGTCTCACATGAGTTTCGAAAAAAAGTTTTACTGAATTGATTAGAGAGATTTTGTATGGGAATTCTAGCACAAATGATACTCATTGTGAATTTGTGAAATTGAATATGGTCAGGTAAAATTGTTAATTGATAATTTATTTACATTCTAGAGAATTTTGTGTAATTTTTGACAATTTTGTGTTATTGTGCTATAAATATGAAAAACAATTATGTAAATTCAAAACATACAAAAAGAAGAAAATAATTTTGAAAGCTATTTCAAAAGATTGTCGCCTGTCATGAGTTAATCTGTTCTGAAACTACGTAAAAAAATTGAGCAGTTATTTTGATGGAATTATTTAAGATCTATTTCAAAAAACTTATATCACTAGGTATACCTACTACATTTTTGAATGCAATTTGCACTAGTGATAAGAAAGTCCATGGGTATTTTTAACAAAATATATGATTATACATATATTCTAGTGCTGAATATATTATGTGAAATCATATATTTTGTTCAAAATAAAACATAATTTAAATTATACACTACACATTTTGAAAATATTTTAATTTTCGTAGATTTCTACATTTCAATCTTACTACTTTAGTCTACTAACACAACACCTATATAACAGTCACTTTTCAGACTTCTTATTTACTTCAACCATAGAATGTTACGTAATAAGTTAGATCGAACCTGCTGTGAAAGCAGGGATTCATACGAAAATAAGTAAATCAAACATCAGTTTCTATTTAGTTCCTTCATTCTTCAAGTATGTTATTGTTTGATTTTGATGCACATGAAATTGTTTAGCCTGTTCTGAGCACATGGAGTATCTGGAGTATATATAAAAAGGGGGGGGTGGGGGGTGGGGGTAGGGTTCTAATTATTCAATCAGATCCATTGGTTAGTCAGATCATTGGTAGGAACTTACCAAGCTGAGACGGGGAAGCTAAAGCTAGCTAAATAATAGTAGTATGTAGACTTAAACTGAAAAGGTACGTACCAATCATGGAGTATCTCCAATGCAGTACTTGTCAGGACAATACCACTGCGTATGCGTGGGAATAAACAAGGGTTTGTTTAGAGCCCAACGGCATGACCTGCGTCTAACTTGGACCTGCCCAGATTGCAACATACGAACACGACGAACCCAAAATTAAGATACACATGTGCACTTCCCGCCTATCGACACTCCTTACAAAGCAACCTATACAAGACGCTACTATAGTTCTTCAATCCCAATCAATAGAACAAGATATCAGTAGCTCGTCCGTATAGCTGAACATATCCTAAATGGAAACAGTTCTTCGACTCCTAATGGAACTCCAATTAACATTGTTGTTTTCAAAATCTACAGGATTGCCTGACAACCAGCCCTTTTATGAGAACAAACGAAATAATGCACACGCCTTGAGATAATAATACCCCTATCTCACTAGAAAAACTCAGTGATCTTCTGGACAAAAAAGTTGAGGATAACACAATGTTTATGCTGAACAAAATAACTGAGTCACAGGCTTCACTCCAAGATAACGCTATTTTTGGCATCAAGCAGGAATTTGATCAACAAAAAAAAATAACAGCTTACACGCAAACGACTCTTCAATCTGAAATTGACCAAATCAAAGAAAAGAGTTACGATACTCGAACAGGAAAATACAAAACTAAAACAACAAATAAACAATCAGAACCAGAACTATTCTCCCACACATACCCCAAAATCTTACATTTAATGTGGAGAAAATGCTATAAAAATTGTTCTGTATGGCCTTGAACAATATGATCCCGAAGAACAAGAACTAGATTTACACACTAGAGTACTGTGTGTATTTCGGGACATCCAAAATATTGATATCACTGGTTACATCGAAGATATCACTCGAACTGGTAAACGAGATCACAAAAGACCCCTGCTAGTTGAGTTAATTAGTAAACATTCGTTTACTAATTAACTCAACTAGCAGGGGTCTTTTGTGATCTCGTTTACCAGTTCGAGTGATATCTTCGATGTAACCAGTGATATCAATATTTTGGATGTCCCGAAATACACACAGTACTCTAGTGTGTAAATCTAGTTCTTGTTCTTCGGGATCATATTGTATATAACTGCTATATAACTGCTACATAACAAGCAAGACTTTAAAAATACAGGATTGGCGGTAACAGAATACCTGGACCAGGAAGCTCTTCAAATGAGGAACACTTTACGGGAAGTTCTGATAGCGGAAAGAGAGAAGGGAAGACACGCTATCATACGCGACAATAAGCTTTATATTGATGGAAAAGAGAATAATACCTACAACGAAGAGCAAGGCATATACCAGCAAACAAAACTGGCATCACAGACCAAACATCAACAGCAACAAAGATCATCGACACCTCGTCAAGACACATCGAACAACAAACGCTCCAAAAACTTATCACCCTCAACAATAATCTTAACACCCACGAAAAAGATCAAAATCCAAATCTGGCCTCGCAGCCCGAATATAACCAGCAAGAAAAGCCACCTGCATCCCAACAAGACAGCAATGACGAAAAACAAACTCTCCCTGAACCATATAACCAACGAAATAAACCAGAACAACAAATCCGAAGCCATACCCCAATAACCACCAGAAGTAAGACTCTTGGCCGTAAACCTCGGACATTTCGATTCTGACTTCATAGCCATATATACCAAAACACTCGAAGTATCAAGAACAAAGTAGGTACACCTACTACTGGACGCAATAGGAGAAAACAAGAAAAAAGAAATTAATTGTGTAAAAGCAGTACCTATGCCTTTCTGAAACGTGGATAACACATGAACAAAAAGGCTTCATCCAAGTTCCTGACTACAAGTTTGCTGCCGGCTTCTATAGAAAATTAACCACAGGAGGCGGCGCAGCTATACTACTTCGTAACGACATAGACTACCAAGAAAGACCAGTCATAGAAGAACTTTCTACAGAGTGCATAGTAGAATGTTGTGCAGTAGATATACCAAAAGAAAATATATTATTGTTCCTATTACTCATAACTGTTATCCGAAAAAGTCTCAGCCTAGAAGAAGTCAATAGCCATAGCCTGCTAAGCCTAACAGTCGATTCAAATTTAAATTGGAAGGAGAACATGTTAAAAAATTAAATCTAAATTATCTCAATTTGTTTACACCCTGGAAAATTTAAAAATTAACACTAACATAGAAATGCAATAACCGCTTACTACGCCTATGCCTATTCATGGTTAAAATATGGTGTACTACTATGAGGAAACAGCACAGATGCAGAATCAATACTCATCATACAAAAAAATTTATATGAATAATAGTTAACATCAGACCCAGAGAAACTTGCAGACCTTCATCCGTCTGAAAATACTCACACTTCCATCCATTTACATTTTAGAAGCCGCGCTATTCACCAGAAAACATAAAATCTTTTTACTTGTGATAGCAACCCCCGAAGACCTAACAAATTACTGCTACCCATACCCAGGTTAGGATTATTCCGAAAAGGCCCAGAATACATGACCATTATGATACATCATAAACTCGCACATGAAATCCGAGATGAACCCTCAGAAAGAAAATTCAAAGCCAAAATAAAGAAACTCCTAGTAAATAATGTATTACACAATAGATGAATTCCTACAAGATAATTCCATTTAACGAACCTTATTTAAGTAACTGATCTCATAGAGAATAATTTTAATATAAGTATGTAAGACGAGGAAAAGGAACACGAGAAGCAATACTGGCTCTAAGACTCATCACTAACAAGCGAATAGATCTGGGTATAGATACACATATTGCATTCATTGACCTGGAAAAAGCTTTTGACAAAGTAAATTGGAAAAAGATGCTTACGATTTTAAAAAAACATTGGAGTAGACTATAGAGACAGAAGAATAATATACAACCTTTATAAAAATCAGCAAACCACAATAGACATTGGAACTGAAACCACAACAGCAAAAATACGACAAGGAGTAAGACAAGGATGCCCACTTTCACCAACTATTTTCAACATATTTATTGAAAATGCAATTAGTAAAATCATAGAATCAGAAAACGGTGGAATTAAAGTGAATGGAGAGCGGATTTTCTTTATACGTTACGCAGATGACATTGCAGCTTTAGCCGACAATAGAAATGAACTGGAAAAACTAATCAAACAAATGGACGAAGCTTTTCAAGAAATAGGCCTCAAAATTAACTCAAACAAGACCAAAACTATGACAATCACCAGAAACCAAATTTACAATAGAAATCCCATTAAACTGCACAATAACCCAATAGAACAAGTACATTCATTCAAATATTTAGGAAGCGTAATAACAGAAGACTCAAGATGCACTCAAGACATAATAACCCGAATATCCATAGCAAAAACAGCATTCAACCGGAAGAAACATTTACTAAAATCCAAAATTGCAAAACACGTAAGAAAACAGCTCATAAAATCTTACATATGGAGTATTGCTCTTTATGGAAGCGAAACTTGGACCATGACTCAAAGAGATAGAGAACGAATAGAAGCTTTTGAAATGTGGTGCTGGCGGCGGATGGAGAAAATTAGTTAGACAGAAAGAAAGACCAATGAAGAAGTGCTGAGCATGGTCCAAGAACACCGTACAATACTGGCAACTATTGAAAACAGAAGAGGGAAGATGGTTGGCCACCTTATACGACATGACGAATTTATAAGAAACATCATGGAAGGAAAATTGGAAGCCCGAAGAGGAAGAGGAAGGCCGAGAAGATCATACATGGACCAAATAAAAGAAAAGGCGGGTGTCATGTCGTATAAGGAGGTCAAGGAATTGGCAGAAGACCGGGAAGGATGGCGCATACTCCACAGACAAGGGCCCGGCCCTTAAATTTATGATGATGATAAGTATGTAACAAAATTATAATGTATTTAAGAATAACGCAATATAGTGTCGTAGATAACAGATCTCATAGATATTTATCATAAAAAGTACATACATATATGTGTCTCATAATTATAATATTCTTTAAAGGATATTATTAAGTATTTATGTAAATTAGTATAAGGAATATAGTTTTAAGTAGATATTTTAAGAAAAGTGCTATGCCCTTAACTTCAAACAATCAACAGGGTCACCCAACTTAATCTTTTTTTTAGAATTAGTTCTACAATGTAATATTGTATTGTGTACAGAATAAGTATATAAATAAATAGATCTAGTAATATTGATCTCTTTAGTGCTATGCACAAATCATAAAGACGGGATGTCCGTGCAGGACTCAATGCCCCCGAATTAAAATTAGAAATTAGTGCAAACTTCTGCAGAATGCCCCCCCAATTTTAAATTAGTGTAAACTTCTGCGGTTTAAGTAGTAGTTTTAGTCAGTTCAGTAAGATAATCTAAAAGTCAGCTAAAGCCTGTGGTATTGTCTGTCCACAAGGTGCTTCAAAGTAGTAATGGCAGTCCGGAGTAGCTGGTGTGGTGACTATGTTGAACTCTGCTACGGTGGCGCCTCGCGCCGCGGCCTTAGGCGCGAACATGGCCGCCGGATATATTATGGACGATGTGCCTACTACTAAACACACGTCGCAGGATGATATTGCGGATTCTGAAATGTAGGAAACAAATATGTCAATTAATAGAGAAAAATTAAAATCATGGCAGAGTCCGAGGAGATTACTCTCTCTCTTGAGTCATATTTCTTCATGACTGAGGGTTGTGACTCCCCCGCCGCAATAATTCGTTAGGGGAGTTGTCTTGAGCAGATATACATCTTGGTGTGCGCCCCGGTCCTTCCAATGATGACACATGTCCTCGGATATTGTGGTCCTCAAACATGTTGGTTTCCTTACGATGTTTTCCTTCACCGTTAAGCGAGTGCAAATCCACACTTAACTTGAAAATATAAGTCATTGGTGTAGGGCCAGATTCGAACTGGGTGTGTCTGGACGAAAAGCAGACACTGAAACCGCTGAGCCACACTCGCTTATAGGTTTTCTTAGGAGATATATATAGTGAGTTTTGTTATGTACTAAGTATCACCATAATAATTGATAAGTAAATAGAAAAAAAAATAAGTATGAGACTGTCATGCAAATTTATATAAGTATGTAACTGTATAATTGTGAAGCAAATTATTCAATTTTCCCTGAATTTTATTTGCAATTTAACCTCCCGAGTCGCAGCGCGGAATAATTTGTCCTCACCATTGTTACCTACCGTAGACTCGCAGCGCGAACAAATTATTCCTCGCTCGCCGACCAAATTAAAAAGTCGTTTTTGTGTAGCTTTCTCTATCCAAATCTATAGTGTTTGTATGGAAAAGACAAATAAATCTTCTTTATTTTGGTGTATAATACTCGTCTATTATTGTCGACGGCATTGAGAACTTACCATTAGAAAAAAAAGTGAAATATCGGAATTTTGCGTTTGGTATTTGCGGTGTTTTGTGAAGATTATTGAATTGTTTGTTATTTAAACTAAATACACAGGATTTTTAGGCACATATTTATAATTACAATGAGCTTAAATTAAATTTATAAAGTTGGCTAAAATTTAAATATACAGTATTTTTGTAAACACCTCATACATTTCCGTGTGTGTAAGTTTTAACGAAAATTTTTAAATGTACTAGACAATAAATACTATTGGTTTTCATATAAAATATAACTGCATCATTATACTACAGTATTTTTCTTACACTGCATAAAATCTTTTAGTAGTTTCTGAAAAATCGCAATTTTAGTGAACGTCGATATATTTTTCGCCGCGCCGCCATTTGCGCTGCGAGCTTACCGTAGTAAAGTTTGACAGGTGGCAATAGAGCCGAAGGGTTAAAACTGGGCTCAACTTTCCAAAGCCGCCAATCGCGTTGGAGGTCCATAATTTTTTAAGAAGTAGATAATATTTACACATGGCTACACGTTAAATATTTAAGTGCAGAGATGCTTAGTTTACGAGATATTAATTGTTTAAAATCGAAAAATAATCCTTCGTTTTGACAGTTTCTTGACACTATGACGGCCATTAGCGTTTCGTTTTACGGACTGCTATTACATTACATTACAAGCGTGCGGCTTCAAATCATTAGCAAATAAATGTAAACAAACTATTACATTTATTTGCTAATATGTATGTAATGTATAGTTTTTCTCACAATTACGTAAATATTGATGAAAAATATAGATATATAATACGTATTTTTATTTATTATTTGATCGCAAATTTTTACGTATTTTGTGTGTAACTTGTAACTTGATGAACGAAACGTGACGCCATTGTTTTTTTTTTAGTATTGGCTACACACTCTTCGCGAATTTGCCAGTGTCAAGTAATTTTCTTTCTTCTTCGATGCATGCTTGAGGTTAGGTTAGAATAGAAGGGGATGACGGGGTCGAGTGAGCGAGCGTAGCGGGTTGGGGTGTACTTTACGGGACGCTAAACCTAACCTAACCTGTTGTAGTGCAAGTGTTGGACTCGAAGTCACTTGTCTGTGACAGAAGGTAGATTAGGTTCGTTAGGTTGCTTTCTACCACGCACATGCGACGACGAGCGAAGCGAGGAGGAGCCAAGTCCTGTTGTAGTGCTAGTGTTGGACTCGAAGTCACTTGTCTGTGTCAGAAGGTAGATTAGGTTCGTTAGGTTGCTTCTACCACGCACATGCGACGACGAGCGAGCTGTTGTAGTGCAAGTGGTGGGTTAGGTTAGGTTTAATAGATCTGACACAGAGCACCCGACTCCATCTAGTCTTGTGGTTCTAACTATAGGGATCATTAGTTATTAAATATAAAAAAAATATAATAGGTAGTTATGTACCCCATAGTGAAATCGTAGTACTTAACCTCAAAATACAAAAATGGTCATATCTCGAAAACTATTGATCTCCGCACCCCCCCCCTTTCAGGGGGGGGGGGCTTACCCCCTCCCCCCTTCCCCCCAACCCTCCCCTTGATTGGCGGCTTTGGAAAGTTTAACCTAAAACTGTTATTCAGCACCTTCATGACTAATCTACAGATCAATATAATATTACAGATCTCACAATTGTTAAATCCTGAACATATACAAAAAGTCTCTATAAGTGCACCATAAATGAACTGTATATTTGTTGCATTCACTACATAATTAGAGTGAAGACTAAACCAATTACCTGCTTTCTCCAAAATAGCACTTTCCAAATTCTCTCCAAACCAGACAATGTGAGGTCTTAGCAGTCCTCCACAGCCTTCCTTCTTACAATGTGGTAGTTGTTTCACTGGAATATCCGAGCCTTCTACTTTTAGATCCGGAGCACCTTTATCCTTTAATGCCTGTAAGATATTTTTATCAATTTATAAATAAACAAATAAATATTCCGGGACATAGCACACAGCACCATCTAGCCCCACACTAAGCAAACACTTGTGTTGTGGGTACTAAATAACAGATAAAATACTTATATACTTATTATATATGAATAATTTCTGATCTAGCAGTAGAAACATACATTTATTTCTTATAACTTGCAGTCTAGCTTAAACAACACAACTTAAACATAGCATCAGGCAAGTTAATGCAAGTTAATAATCCATCATATTTTTATTGACAAATTTAAGATTCTGTTATTGTATACTTTTCTTTGTAGTCAATAAAAGGTTACAGTTTCATAGGTACTCGTTTTTACTCATATAATGTGTCAGAATTGGTAGAATAGGACCAATACAAAATTGTTATATAAGTATACAAAATATCAAATGCCACCTCGTGTCAATTGTGAAGGTAAAGTAACTATTGATTCTTACTGCGCAAATAGGGCTGTCTTTGTTCACCAATACTTCTCTACATTTAGTGCAGCGAGTTTTATAAAGGTTACCATGGAGTTCCACTAGGTTTTTGGAACCAGCTCTTGTATGGAGGTTGTCTACATTTTGTGTGATCACCATTATGTTCTTTTCTGCTCCATATTTCTTCTCAAAATCTGCTATTGCTATGTGCCCCTGTAATTGTATGAATAATTGTATTTGATTAAAGGAACTAGATAAGTAATTGGGCATGAAAGAGGTTACTATTATGAGTTTGGTTATAAAGGGGATTCCAATCAACTTACAGTTTCAGATATAGTTAGTATAATTATAACAGCTGACACATACAGTGCATTCTAACAGTAGGTATATTATATATAAGTAGTAAATTATGATTAAAAATACATACTGTTTGAATCCACTAAAGTTATTGAGATAAAACACAACAGACTACAATATAATAATGGGATACAATAAAAAAGATAGTAGGTAGTTTGTGTCTCAACTTAACATGGACCTACTGGTAGCAAGCATATTATAGATCTGTTCAATGAACAAACTGTTAACTTATGCTTACTGCATTGGGTTGCGCTTTTGCAGCAATTTCCCTTCTATAATGATAGAACTCCCAGACCAAGCTCGGTGAGTGTTTGAATGCACCAGGTGTGGCTAATGCTGCAGCGTGGTACTTCCTCCACAATCCATCAGATCCTCTAAACGTCGGTATACCCGACTCGGCACTCATACCGGCACCAGTAAGGATAACAACATTCTTTGCACTCTTCAAAGATTCGCGAAATTTTACCATATCACTTAACTGCCGAACCGCCATCTTGGATACTTCTGACGATAACAAACTACTTTGTACTAGTGAATATATCAAGCTAATTCTCATTATAAAACAAATAAACCTTAATTTATTTTAATTCAGCTTAAAATTAAATTGTAGATAAGTATTTTTCAGAAACTGATTTGATTGTAAATTGTAAGTCACCTGTCATTTTGTTACTTGACAGCATTGATAATAATATATTTTTTAAATAATTTATTCGTGACCATGGATACAGAGTCATTCAGTCGAATGCATGGAAGTAATATATAGGGAAATATTACTGCTGATCCAATACGAGCAGAGCGAGGCGAAGTATGAAAGGCAGTTGTCTTTTTCTAACTAGGGTGACAATAAATTATATAATTAGGATATACCAATTCATCTTCTTACCAAATCGGGAGCAGTCTCTTTTGCGGTCCTATTTTACCTGCATCTTGCCAGTCATGATGATCCCTAGCTCTATTGACGCGTTAAGTAACAAACACCAACAAACTTACTTACAAATTAAAATGCACTTTAGTTTGTAACTTATAATAGTATCGATTCGGTTAATTGACAGGGAGGCAATGTGATCAAAATCATAAACATTTTGCAGCAATTACAATATTTATTTACAAGTTCACATTTGAATTGCATGTAGGTAGTTGCCTATATCCTATATTTTTTACACTATCGTTTTCCTTGTGTTTCAAATTCTAACTGAAACGAGTGATGGTTTAAACTATGTACACCAATATAAAGCAAACTGTATACAATACTAAGGAATCGTACGTGAAACCATGGTATAAGAATATATGACTTGGCTACTTTTTATCAGCACTACTACTAATAGCTACAAATCAATTACTAAATTTTTCTCACCACGGCAGGATAGCGTCTTATTTTAACAAACGGAGAGAATTTGGAATATTAAAAGATTTTGGATCAAGACTGCAAACTTTGGAGAATTTTGTAATAGGTCGTGTAATATTTAAGTTCTTTTGCCAATTTATTTTGATGTTTTCATTTTTAGGAAAACTGAAAAAATATCATATTGCACAAATTATTTCAAGCACGAGAAAATATGGTCACCTTAGTCCCAATAATGTAATCTTACTTAAACTTTAGCATTATTGCAACCACTATAAGATTCATTTCTGCATCCCGGAACACTACAAGTTCTTACCATTTTGTTATTTTTACAATAAAATACATTTAAATTATTTTTACAAATTACATATGAAATTATTTTTTTCCCGCCATCTTTTGTCATATAATGTCATCATAATTTAATGTTGCTTGTGTGAAAAATAATATAATATTAATTGGTTACTTATTTTATTTTGTGTTAATTTCACAAATTAATTCAGATTTTTATGTGTCAAGTAAGATTTATAATAAATAAAATTAAATAATATTATTTATTGCTAAATATTTCAAAACTTAAGTTGACAGTGACATTTATCATACATTATTTTTTAAACTGGCAAGCTGTTGAAGCAAGACAACAGCCTTCTCTATATGCTTTTCATTTTTGACCGATTTCACCCCCGATTTACCATTTATAGAAAATGAACTTTAAGTGTAAGAGTATAAGGTTTCTATTCATATAAAATCTATTTCACAAAACCAAAGAGAGAACAATCCCGAGGGAAAGAGAGGGATGATATAAAAAATCCTTGGTCGAATGTTACTTGACAGTACTTTGTGGTTGTGGTGATGCCAGCTTATTTAGGATTTTCTACCATTTTCTGCTATTATTAAATTACAATGCGTGCTTATTCAGTACCTATACACATACACACACATCCTAAAAGTCTGCTAGTAATTTTCACACTCTCTCTACACAAAAGTAACTTATATTTTAATAATAATAATAATCTCTTTATTTCAGATACAAGATCCATAAAAGTACAATTACATGAAACATAAACTATTATAATAAGTAACCTATATTTAAAATAACATATTTGTTTTAATTTAAACAACATATTAGATTAATGATTTCACCCAGTGTCTTTGGATGGGACAGTCATATTTATCAGCTATAGTTGTTAGAATGCTGTTTTTACCACCACGACTCTACTTAGCAGAGAAAATATCCGTTTGCGAACGACCGCATGAAAGCCATCTGTACGGGCATCTGCAAACATACTTACCAGACGCGCTGCAATATCGTGGTAATCGCAACAACATCCTAAATATATCGTTATATTGGACCCGTAGAGCATTGAGGGATCGTTGGGTAAGTATAATGAACTCATAGGCTGCTCGTGTAAAAACACTGACAGTATGCTCTAAATAGCGTTATTTTTGCTTCTGCTGAGCAACGAGCAAACCTACGGGCAATCATATTACCCCTCACCGCCAACGCTCTACGTTCCCTTTCTATGTCGGAATCATCTCTAAGGTCACCGGTGACAATGTGTCTGAGGTATTTAAATTGGTTTACAGTATTCAAGGGCGTGTTGTACATCTTAACTGGAGGTGTATAATCTGGTAATTTATTCTTGTCTGTAAAAATTAATAATTGGCTTTTCTTTACATTTTATTTAAGTCCATGAACATTGGCATATCGCTCACATTCATTGACAAGCTTTCTAAGACCGCTAATTGAGGGACTCAGTAGAACCATATCATCAGCATAGCTAATATTGTTTATCATCTTTTTTTTTTTTTTTTTTTTTTTAACTTGAACGGGTTTGCACTTGACCATAGTTTACCTGATAGCAAGTAAGGCTATGGCCTAAGATGGAGCGTGCTTACCCGATAAGAACCGATTCACTCTCGCTTTGAAGATCGCTGGATTATAGTGCGTGGGGAACAGAGAGCCAGGCAGGGAGTTCCACAACCTAGCGGTACGAACAATAAAGGTGGAAGCGTACCGTTTCGTGCGGGTCTTAGGAACTTCCACCATAAACCGGTGTCGTCCTGCCGTACCTCTACTCGTCCGGTGAAAGAAGGAATCTTACCATCAATTGAGCATCCAACATACATTCTACTGAGTCTCTCAATCAGTTGATCTACATACAGATTGAAAAGTGTCGGAGATGATAATCCTCCCTGTCTAACGCCGCATTCCAATCTGTAAGCATCTGAGGTCCCATTTGACCAGCGCACATAGATCAGCTGGTGGCCATACCAGTATCTACTTAAATTTATTTACTAATTCAGAAGGAATTTTGCCATTCAATTTTTGCCATAAGAGCTTATATGAGACCCGATCAAATGCCTTTGATAAATCTAAAAAACAAGCGTACACAGGTGTTTTTCTATTTGTTCAATATTGTACAGTATGTTTTAGTGCCAAGATTGCACTCTCAGTGGAGACATTAGCCCTGAAACCGAACTGAGCTTCATTCAGACTAATGCCCTTCTTTAGGTGACTCTCTAATACACTGTCAAATAACTTTGCTGCTGTGGTCGCTAGTGAGATGGGTCTGTAGTTTTCTTTATCAGAATGATCACCTGTTTTATTCTTGACTATGGGGACAACTATTGTTTTCATTAAATCTTGCGGCAAGTATACTGATGGTTAATGAAAAGCTATTGTTAATAATATAATAGCTATTGCTAATGTTAAAGCTTCCACTTTTTGAAACAAGTTTTTTTTTACGATAGTTTGCTTAATGGTAAGCAAAAGCTATGGCCTAAAATAGAGCGAGCTTATCTGGTAAGAACCAATTCACTCTCGCTTCGAAGAACGCTGCTTGAAACACATAGAATGCAAAGGGAAGCCTAGTCTCAGAAGTGGAAAGTCTGCTGTAGAGACAAAAATGCAAACAAACTCCTTACCAGAAGATATCCAATTTTTTTATGTTATGTAACTAAGGAGGTAAATAAAAAAAAAACACATGGCGTAGCAACATAGCAGAAACAACGTAGCCTCGCTACGGAGCTACAGTAATGCTACGCAGTTTTAGCGCGGTAAGACATAAAGAGTACATAGCTAAGATATATTATAGGGTATTGAACCTAAGTAAGGGGTTCAGGACCATACGCAAATAAAACCGCACCAAATACTAGTAGGTAGGTAATAATTATATTGTCACATTTCTCATTCGTACATAAGTTGGTTAAGTCCATCATTTTTAGTCCCGGTAGCGAGCCGGCCTCAATATTAAATTTAGTGCCAAATTTTTTTTCTATTGCAAGACGGCTCACGCAACTGACTGCAACTTGTGTGATGTTAAGCAACGTTGCTGCCTACGATCTGCCCCCTTGTCTAGAAGTACCTAACCGAATAAACGTACCCATCTATAGGTATATTGGAACATGCTGCAGTCATCGTTTCTGAATTTTACCATTGTAGGTATATTCTATCATACGCTAAATAACATTTACAAGCTCCGTGTTAGTTTGACAATTCACAAAAATTTTCTATTCTCTCCTAACTCCTGCCACGAGTTGCGCCATCCCCCATAACTTTTATCTCGCCAACTTATAACCCACTGCGACATACATCAAGCACCAGAATATAGAACCAACCTGTATGCTTGTGAACCTCATTGACGTCATACTTGGCCACGCATGCGCAGAGACGCCCTCGATGTGATAGAGAAAAAGGATATTTGAAATACAGAACGCGGCGCGCTGTTTTAGCGGGCAGTCGTTCCGTCTCTAGCAACCCTCAATAACTTGACCACGCGAAGTATTCGGTAAGTACGTAGTATTAATTATTGCCATTTTAATATGCGTACGGCGTTTGGGATTAAAACTCTATTTACGAGTCATTTTGTTGGTGATTTGAGAGGCGGTGGGGCGTTTTAAAGGGGTTGAGACGTATAATTCGGTTTGAATGTTTATTGTCCGTTTCGGCGCCGTACCGCTATTTTTGCACGGTCCTGTTTGCCAATGTTGATTACTTTTTCCACTCGTTAAGATTAAGCTTCAGTTAAGGTGATTATGCGTAGGTAGCGCTAAGGTATTCTTGTATTAGGGATGTTTCGACCCATTATTATGACCCGAGACACAAGTATTTATGCATTTTAAAAATGTTTATCTACACTAATGTTGTAACATTCTACTTATGTTTCCAATACTTGACTTATAATTACTACTGTTATAGCACAGACAACAAAACACTCAATTTAAGCAATTTCACATGATGCTATAATATCCACATCGATATCGTAATAGCTCATTATAACATCGGTAAAGCGCGACCAACCTGATTGCAGGGCCAATCAGGTTGGTCGCGCTTTAGAGATAGTTAGATTTTAATGGCGGCAAAATTACTGTGACAATACACGTACGCGTGAATTTAATGTATCGCAATGTGTTTTGTTTTTTAAATACAAATTAAAAGTTAAAAATGGATAGCGACGATGATATTTGTACGCCTCCGGATATTTTAGAATTGGCAACAAAAGTATCTTCCAGTAGTCTTTTGCCAGAAAAATCTAGATATTTATATGAAAAATTAACTATTGTCAGCTTTTACTCTTGTTGTTTGATCAATTGGATTAGTGAAGATAAAGTAGTGTATGCAACTGCATATAACACGGGTATTAAAACTTCACTTATACTTACTTACTTCACCCTTCATTATAATATGACAGTTGCATAAACTACTAATAATTGCTTGTGTTGAGTCTGGTCGTTTGTATGTATAATAAGTATGTATTTACAAAAAAAAGTATATAAGTATTATATCCGTTATCTAGTACTCACGACACAAGCGTTTGCTTAGTGTGGGGCTAGATGCCGATGTGTGCAATGTCCCGAAATATTTATTTATTTATGTACATAAAATTAAGTTTTTATTTTAATTTGATACTTAAAAAACAATATAACTAGCATTTTTATTTTTTCTTTATTTAAACTAGATTATCATGTGTCCTTACTCAACGGATTTTATTAGTCTGTTAAAAAGATAATATCGTGTTTACTTCAAAAAACAGTCTTTTAGGATACTGCGTATCTTATCACAATATTTCAGCCGCCAAAGAGTAGCCAGCAACTACTCCGTGTTTGGTTTCAAAGGACGACTTTCCGGTGTAATACTAAGACACGCTGGGCCTTGGCTTTTGTATTTCAAAACCCGGAGTTTCATTCAGCTGTCGTATCATATACTATCTTTAAAAAAACGTATTTAGTCATTTTGGAAGCCTTTAATTTTGTTGGGATTTCACTACATCACTTGGTTTTGCAAAATAACTTAGTATTTAAATTGTGTCGTCAATTGCTCAGACACTCAAAGTGTCCAAAGATTGGGACGAAGAATTCATAATTGTGATGTTTGCAGCAAGCACTATACTTCAATACATTTTATTAAAAATAAAATACTTCAATCGACTTTTGGTGACCATACCAGCACATATAAACTTGGCGGAACGATTGATTTATTTCATTAATAATTTGTTTCTTTCTTACATTAATAAATAGCATTGAATACGTGACAAAACGCTCGAGGCAACCAATGACACGGAAAGTTTAATTAGATAACAACATCATCATCATCATTGGCTTTATTGCATCTACAAGAAATGTTTATGTAGCGTCTATACTATTTTTGCAGCTGCGCTCGTGGCTAAATCAGCCACTAGAACTTATATTGACTAGCAAAAAACTATCATACATATATGTAAATAAAATAAATAAATATTTCTGGACATATCACACAGCGCCATCTAGCACTATACTAAGCTAACGCTTGTATCATGGGTACTAAATAACGGATAAAATACATACATATATACTTTTCTTTTGTAAATACATACTTATTATACATACCAACGACGAGACTCAACACAAGTAATTTAAATTTTTTAATATGCATAATTACTTGTGCTATGCGGGAATCGAACCCGCACCCCATAGATAAGAAGGCTGAGCCAACACCAACTAAGCTAATAGAGCAGTCAACATTATGGCAGCGAACTTTTGACTGGCCTGTTAGCTTAGTTGGTAGTGGCTCTGCCTTCTAATCTAGAGGTCGCGGGTTCGATTCCCGCACATGGTATTTATGTAGGTACTTTAAAAAAATATAATTACTTGTGTTGAGTCTGGTCGTTTGTATGTATAATAAGTATGTTATTTACAAAAGAAAAGTATGTAAAAGTAAGTACGACACAAGCGTTTGCTTAGTGTGGGGCTAGATGGCGCTGTGTGCAATGTCCCGGAATAATATAATATAGTATAGTAGAACATTATATTGTGGCACATGTGACTTGTTACTCGGCGCGTCCAATGAATGGGATTCCGGAACTTCGCTAATCAAAAGATTGACAATTCACTCGTTGACTCAATTGGCGTCATGTGGCCGTGATGCTTTCATAAAGTGTATAGACCTCGTTGTATAAAGAGCGCACATTTTCCTGATAATATTAGGTACTAGTTGTCTACCACGGCTTCGCTTGCATTTAGGATTAAAATTAGCCTATGACACTTTTAAGACCTTATACTACCTACAGACGAAAAGTCATGAAGATCTGTTCAGCCATTTTTGCGTGACGAGTGCCTCAATAAACAGACAAACAGAGACACAGTAAAAAAATCTATAAATTATTGGATTGTGTCCTGTTATCCATTCTAAGAATCTCCAAAAAATATTTTTTTGTCTTCAATGTTCAGACTTTTGACCCTCTTCAGCTTGATTGTATGTATAGATAGATTAGTATTTTGACTCTTGTGCTGTTTGTCACGCGGAAAGTCCAAGCTGCTTCTTTTAAGGTACTCTTTGTATGTAGAATGTGTCCAATCTGATACTTATAAAGGGTCTTTGAATATAAAATGTGGCTGATAGTATACGGTTATTAGCGTATTTGGTATAAGTGCGTTTCTTCTGTTGTCATGTTAGTAGTAAAACACACATTTAAGATAACAGGGTGTAAGCAAGCTTATTAAAATTTTTCTTTCAATTATATTTATAATGTTAACAAAAAATTAGAAGCCGTTTTAAGGTTTTACTTAGGTAATTATTTTATAAAATCTCTACATTTATGTTTCCTAATTTTTTTTAACGTGGGATGGGTTTACGTTTGACTACAGCCTGTATGATGTTAAGCATTGCTGCAGCCTAGGGTGTAACACGCTTACGAAGAAGTTTTTTTTTTTTTTAAATTAGATAGACTCACGCTTGACTACAACTTGCTTGATGTTAAGCAACGTTGTAATCTACGATCTAGCGCGCTTGCCTAGAAGAAACCGGTTTTTTTTAGATACCTACCTATTAACACTAGATTTGAAAACCCCTGGATTGTAGTTAGCAAGAAACACAGCTACACAAATATAAGTGGCAGCTTTAACCACACACTACGTATTATTATTTTTGCGATTTTTCAAATACATCGCTTGTCTCTGCCCAGTCTCTTATTAACGACCAAGAGCCTTAATTATTTTAGCTTCACTGCTTTAGATAAAAGGTCCCGGCGAGGGTACTTGGACCAAAGGATTCACATTCTCAAAGCCAGTGGGCTATGAAAATCTCTATCATATCTATTGTAACGTTTTAAAAGTGGAAGTCTAGATAAATAGATAACTGTAACGGATTAAAGTGGAAGTGTAAGATAAAAGCACTGTGACTGATGTAAATGTGGTTAGCTACCTAATGATATAAGCCGGGAATTAGGTATTAGATAAAAGACATAGGTTGAAGTGCAATAAGTTACTTTACTATTGACTATATTTACAAAAGGTGGTAGTCCGAGGTACAATTTACTTTATATTTTAATCTTATTGGGCAGGTATTGGAAATACTTATTAATTTGCTAGCTATTGTTTGTAATGAATAACGTTTCATTAAAAATATCCCTCATTTTCGTCGTTAAAATTTCCTTCATCATCATCTACAGCTGGTTTTGTCCCACTGATGAGTATCTTTACCCAGCATTATCTCGAACAATCTCATCTAAATCTCCTTACATATTCAAAAAAGTCAGTTCGATAAGTTGTAAGTTGTTATTTGAAATGTTGAGTTGTTGGTACATGATAAAACAGATAATCGTAACGTATGTACATATGTGTTAATCCAGGATTTGATCTATTTTCATTCTCCATAACTTTCATCTCCATAACTCACAAATCTCCCCTTTATAATAATAATACGAAGTATAATAGTGTGGAGTGTAATAAACTACCCGCCAGACCTAAATAATTGTAAACATAACATTCGGTAACCTAGTTGTGTTTTAATGTGAAAAATACGCGTTCCACTTTTTACCTCAAGCCTCGCACTTTCGGAAATATGTGTGTTTACTGATATAAAATAAACATATTAGTCCACGTTGGGAGTAAATATAGGAATGAGAGCAAAAAATGGAAAAAATGAGGTAAAAGCCTGGAGTTGTGTTATTTAAATTAAATCGAGCTTCTCATGTTTTGCCCTCTGAAGCCGAAAGTATTTTGACAGATAGGTTTTATGTAGAAGGAATTTGGTTTTACATGGGGTTTGAGGTTAGGTACAATAAAATAAAGTGATGCTATTATATCAGTAAAAAGCTGTGTAGATATTATATCTTTTGTGTCGAGTCTGGTCGTTTCTATGTCTGATAAGTATGTATTTACAGAATAAGTAATATCCGTAATCTAGTACCCACGACACAAGAGTTTGCTCAGTGTAGGTCTAGATGGCGCTATGTGCATTGTCCCGGAATATTTCATTATTTATTTAACTCTCACAAAACAAATATAAGTACTTTTCAGTCGTAGAAGCTTGACGAAATATAATGAAATAAGTCACAAATTTAAAACTTGCATGTGATACTAAACTCAGATAATTGAAGTCTATATATATAAATGTCGCATATACCTATATTTTACTGTAGAAACACAGATAATACAAGCTCAAGCTATGCGGTAATATATTAAAATAAAACATTTATCTAACATTTCTCTCTCGATTAATTCATACCCCAGTTTATTTATATTCATTCACGACTACATTCCCATTGTACCCTATCCTCTATGCTTCTATATGGCTTCCACAAAGGATCTATTAATCTAAATGGAGATGAAAAGAAATTCATCAAAGTTTGTCCGAGCGTGGCCGCATGAGATTGCTAGGAAGCAGATATTGTGTATTATTGTGATGGTTTGTTAATATTTTCAAGCACGTTGACATCAGAATTATTATAGACCTGAGAGCTTTGTCAAAATGATAAAAAAAAATATTCGTTGTAATTATCAGTTTGGGAAGATGCAATAAATAAATATTTCGGGACATATCACACAGCGCCATCTAGCCCCATACTTAGCTTACGCTTGTATTATGGGTACTAGATAACGGATATAATACATATATACTTTTCTTTTGTAAATACATACTTATTATACATAGAAACGACCAGACTCAACACAAGTAATTACAAATTTAAATATTCATAATTTCTTGTGTTATGCGGGAATCGAACCGCATTTAATATACTGTTATACTTTTAGAGTTTAAGCATTTTTATATGTTATCTGTCCGGTACATAAGAAAGGCTGCAGGAAGAAGTGCTCAAACTACAGAGGTATTGCTCTTTTACCAACGGCTTACAAAGTTCTCTCTTACGTGCTGCTTGAAAGATTGGAACCACACGCGGAAAAAATCATTGGTGATTATCAGTGTGGGTTCCGCCGTAATCGCAGCACTGTGGACCAAATTTTCCTCCTCAAGCAGTTGATGGAAAAAAAATGGGAGTACGCGCAGAGCATTCACTCGCTTTTTGTAGACTTCAGTAAAGCCTACGACAGCATTGACAGAAGTGCACTATATGCCATACTTACCAACTTTGGCATCCCGCGAAAGCTCATTGCCCTTCTTAAGATGGCCACCGGAGAGAGTAAAATGCGGGTTAGGGTTGGGAAAGAACTGACGGAGGAATTTGATGTAGTTACTGGCCTCAAACAGGGAGATGCATTGTCCCCAATGTTGTTTAATTTAGCGTTGGAGCATGTAATTCGAAGAGTCATTGCACTTGACAACGGAGTAGTGCTAAATGGAGAGCATAGGGGGATTGGCTATGCAGACGACCTAGCCCTCATAGGACAAACGAAAGATGAGGTAGTGAGTGCTGTGCAGACCTTAACTCAAGAGGCCGCCAGGGTGGGACTCAGAATCAACCATGAAAAAACGGAGTATCTTCACATGAAACGGTACAGAAACGGCAGGCAACAGCGCACAGATCTTCAGGTGGGAGATACTGTGTTCAAAGGCACGGCAAGCTTCAAGTATCTGGGGTGCACTATAACGGACAGAAATACCAGGGAGGAGGAAATTAACATCCGGATCCATAATGCCCTTCGTTGTAGTGCAGGCCTCCATAAGGTGTTGGTGTCCAAGCTATTAAGCCGGAAAACGAAAATCAGGATCTACAAGACAGTAATAAGACCGATTTTAATGTATGGTAGCGAGGCTTGGACTTTGACTCTCAAGGAAGAAGAGAAATTGCTCGTGGCAGAAAGAAAGATCATGCGTAAGATTCTGGGTCCAACTCAGGGGCAGGACGGTAGCTGGATGTTGAGGAAGAATCTGGAGATTGAAGAGCTGGTGGGTGAGCCGAATATTATGGGAGAGACGAAGGCCCATCGACTTCGCTGGCTGGGGCACTTAGTGAGGATGGGAGATGATCGTAGCGTGAAGAGAGCCTATCTCGGTGTGCCGAGTGGCCGCCGACCTGTCGGACGGCCGAGGTATCGCTGGAAGGACGCCGTGGAGTCAGATCTGCGCGAACTTCAAGTAGCTGACTGGCGGGAAGCGGCTCGAGACCGGGACCGGTGGCGATCTCTTGTATCGGAGGCCAAGACTCACTTCGGGTCGCTGCGCCAGCGGAGTAAGTTAGTATTTTAATATTGAAGTAAAATGGTACAATATATTTTCTAAATGAACAGACAGACAGACACAATTACCTGCAGAATTATATATATACAGTTTGTATTTAGCATACATATTTAGAATACTATTATTTTTAGATATAATTTTTGTGTATCATATACTAGTAACTTATGGGCAGCTATACTATGTTAACTATGTACTGTAATTGTATACCTATACGAGTATATACCGCTCCCTCCGCTCCTTAACAATGGTCCCAATGAATATTGACAGTCTTTTGTAGTCTTTTCTTTGTGGTCTCAATATTGGGAGATTCAATTACAAACGTTTACAAGCAAACAGAAAAGCGGACTTGAAAATAATCCTCTTGGATCTACGCGCCGTGTAGTCAAAGTATTTTAAATTAATTTCTGCAAAGTAAAACATTCAGGTCCCTTTATAAGTATCTACTTACGCGCTTCTTGAAAACAGCCTGTGGGATTTGAAATTGAATGCAACTGTAAATAAATTTATTAGTATGTACTTTCGAGTCAACATAAAAAAAATAGACGACATAAGTTATCGAATCGATCAACTAAAATCGAATAAAAATACCTCTTTTAATCGTACTTGGTGCCTGTTTATCAAAAATTTTAAACAAGTTTTCGGTCCTAAACTTACTTAAATTATTACTCTGACCAAAGGATGAAAATATACCCCAAGTGGTTTATCCCAATAACACTATCAGTCAACAACGAACGCAGATTTCTAATTTAACTTGAAATGACCTAAACTCTAGAATGAACTAATCTAAGTTTATTCAACTCGCTCTCAGAATAATATACCAGTCTTCTTGTAACTTAGTTGTATACTTAGCCACACTTATAATTATGTTTGTATATTAAACGCTGGGGTCGGTCAATTTTCCACTTTGTTCAACACATTCTACAGAGTTAATAGACGACAGGTAAATAAGTATAGAAATATTGAAATTCATACAAGAATTATTGAATTATTACAAAACCATTCATCTAAAATAGGTATTGCATTGAATATCTATGAATTTAGAAGATGACTTCGAATCAAATATTTTACCAAATGGTTCACTTATCTTTCTTCAATAAACTTTGGTATTATGGAGAAGAGATTGGTCAGAGTAAAAATCGATAGTGTATAGTATCTTTCATGTATATTTCATGTTTATATTTAGTATTTTTCATGTATTGTATGTACCTACATTTCAGAACAGGTGTTGGAGAGATCGTCAATAATAGATATTCGATTAAACCATTTCAACTTTGAGAAATGTGTTTTGTTTTAAAAGTATCTTTTGCCGAATTACTCATTTGACTACCATCTGAAGTGTACTAGTACGCTCCGTCTTAGGCCATAGCCTTTGCTTACCATCAGGCAATCTATAATCAAGTGCAAACCTGCTATACTTGAAAAAGTGACAACTGCACAAGCGACATCTAAGCGAAACATAAGGTATAATGAACAACAACATAATAGAATGAAGCAACATTAAAGAAAAAACTGAAATAAATAAATATTCCGGGACGTTGCACACAGCGTCATCTAGTCCAGTCAATAAAGACCAAAACCCCGAACAAATTAGTTATGTACTTAGCCAAACTTTGAGAATTTGTTCAGAAGGGTAAAATAAGTGACCGTGTGAGTTTGCACCCTTGTGGGGTGTACGGAAAGGGTTGAAAAGGGGTGAAAAGCGTTTTTTATTAATAACATTGCGAAAAAAATTAGTTACTTTGTGCAAATTTGGAATTAAGTTTTTGTTACCGTTTTCTAACATGTATCAAATTTGCACACTTTTGCAACATACGGAACATTGTTTATTATTAAAAAACAATAATTATTGTTATAACACGAGTGAAAAAATTAGTTACTCGCTGCAAATTTAGAATTATGATCTTTCTTTGGTTTTCTAGCATGTGTTAAATTTGCACACTTTTGCAACTTACGGAACATTGTTTATTAATAAAAAAAAACATGATATTCGCTGATAACAGGGATAAAAATATTATTGTTTTTTAATAATAAACAATGTTCCGTATGTTGCAAAAGTGTGCAAATTTGATACATGTTAGAAAACGGTAACAAGAACTTAATTCCAAATTTGCACAAAGTAACTAATTTATTTGGCAATGTTATTGATAAAAAACACTTTTTACCCCTTTTCAACCCTTTCCGTACACCCCACAAGGGTGCAAACTCACACGGTCACTTATTTTACCCTTCTGAACAAATTCTCAAAGTTTGGCTGAGTAACTAATTTGTTGGGGGTTTTGGGCTTTATTGACTGGACTTATCTAGCCCCACACTAAGCTAACGCTTGCGCAATCTAGCCCCACACTAAGCAAACGCTTGTGTCGTGGGTACTAGATAACGGATATAATAGTTATATACTTTTTTTTTGTAAATACATACTTATAATACATACAAACGACCAAAATAAATAAATAACAAAATACTTGTTTATTAACCCAGTATTTTGGTAGGCGTTCTGTTATTAGCCGTATCATCGGTTCTTGGTGAACCGGCAACTCTAAAGGGGCGGCAAACGCAATCAATCATAGCCATGGGTGGATAAACAGATATCAAATCTACGCGCAATTTGGGCTAATTGCTTTTATTGAGTTGAAACACAGTTATAACAAGTAGGTTTCGTTGATTGGGTTGAGATTATTTCCCAAATTACCCAAATTTAATGATAAGGCCTAGAAAATATTAAATAAAATTTATATTATATATCAAAGCTGCCGGTCGTTTAACAGCAGAAATTTCGGCACAATCACCCGATTTTATATAACATAGCTGGTCCGTTCTACTTGAATATGTTTCATAAAGGATAATTAGTAAAGAAACGCAAAGTGTCTTCTGAAAATTTAATTTTAATCTGATTTTGTTGAATTAAATTAAATATTAGGTATACAAATTTAATACATATCCAAATATGTTTACATAAAGTGTTTTTTAATATTTACATATTTTAGTTTACCCAAAACCTGACATGAAGTTTATTAATTAGGTCTTGCTATAATTACAATACCATTGGAAATAATTAAAATTTCATCAACAAAATTAATCATTATAATTGACACGTATACTAATTAACGTCGGCGTAGCACCCGCTACGAATCTCGTAGCTGTGCTACGCTTTATTAACTAGTATAATAATAATGCTAGTATAATTTATTCTCATTATGCAGTAAATTATAACGATATAATCAGTTAATTGTACTAGTTAACGAAAGAGTGATTTTAATGATGCGCTGGCTACTCTATAGCCTTGACTTGTATGCATTGCAAGCAGACATTTACCGCTAAGATTATGATAGGCTATGCATAGTGTCAAGTTGAATGTAATTTATAATTTACTGTTATCTTTTTGTGAACGTAATGATACTTATTAATTTAAAATATATCTAATTAAATTGCTACTTAAGTGAATAATTCATTTCTTAATTAATGTAATTGGTTGTTACCGTTTTAATTAAGTAAATAAACAAATATTTTTTTTTAATATGAAATAGGCTTACGCTTGACTACAACTTGCCTGATGTTAAGCAACGTTATAGTCTACGATGTAGCACGCTTGCCTAGAAGAAACCGGTTTACTCTCGACTTGAAGACCGACAAATTATAGTTCAAGGGAAATAGAGATTCGGGCAAGGAGTTCCACAGTTAATTAATTGTTCTAACAACATACGTCGTAATAAATGTGCAGAAAATTGTCACCGTAGCCAAAAACGGCTAGGAGGATTATTATAATTACTCAGTTAATAAATGATAAATTTACATACGTAGTGGTTAAAATTGGAGCGAGTACGAAAATATGCTGAACTAAATCTGGTTTTGCAATGAGAATGAATCTAATCTAATAATAATAATAATAATAATAATAATAATAGGTCTTTATTTCAGACAGCAGGGTCCATAGAAAGGTTCACACACAAAGGTACAATATAAAAGCATAAATTGAATTATGTAGAAATACAGATTACGTGACAATATCCAACCATTGCCGGTATGTTGCAGTCATGTGCATGCGGTCAGACAGACTCTTAATAATACTGTTTTTACAAATGTCAACTCTGGACATAAAAGAAGCAATCCTCTTGCGCTGTATAGCATTAAAGCTGTCAATGCGTGGGTCAAAAAACATACCGGATGCACTACAGCTCCGCGACAGGCCCATGAGCTGCCTGTAGATGTTGTTGTATGCAACTCTGATGGAGTTGTGCGATTTTTTCGTGTAATTAGTCCAGAGTTGACATGTGTAAAACGTTTGGCAAAATGACTTAAATAGGGTAACTTTCACGTCAGGCGCAGCATTATAAAATTTTCTGGCTATCATGTTTCCGACCACGCATAAAGCTCGTCTTTGTCTCTCAATGTCATCATTATCTTTCATATCAGACGTCACAATGTGGCCAAGGTACTTGAAACTCTCGACGATTTTGACAGGCTGCCCATTTAATTTCAGTGGTGGTATATTCAGAGGACCACTACCCGCCCGGAAGACCACCATTTCAGTCTTTTTTTCGTTGTATGTGAGATTATGCTCTCGAGCATACTGCTCACAGACACCGAGAAGATTCTGCAGACCTTTGATTGTGGGACTCAGCAGCACCATATCATCAGCGTAACTCAGATTGTTGACATATCTGCCATCCAATCTGAGCCCGACAGGCGTGCTGCTCAGTTCCACAATCAGGTTATTCACATAATAGTTGTGTTATCTTGACATTTTTTTATTAAGTTAACTCGCTTACGCGGTATATTATAAAGTAGCGGGTACCTAATTCAATTCATCAAAATTATGATTTCGTTTGAATAGTTTAATGTACTATGTAAACTATGTATGCTATGAAGATCATCGATTACTGTGCAATCTATAATAATAATAATATAATAATAAAATCATTTATTGACACAAATAACATTTTATTATTTCTTTTTCATTATTTCTACATGAATCCAATATTAGCTGCAGGCTACAGTCATGCTTTATTAGACAGGCTTTACTCAAACGTTTATTTATTGGTGCGAAAATAAATGTATTGCATAATAAATTAATCATTAATTCATGAAATCATTCATTCAATATTAACATCTTAACTTTACTAGTTACTGTTACATGTTTGCCAAGTGCTAAAGAGATATAAATTGCTGTCGTAACTCTATTACACTGTTATTAGTTGTGCACTCCGCTATAAGTTATCGTTCTCCCAAGATAAAATGAAATATCTTACTAAGTATAGTTGTTTATTTGTTTGAAATTGAGAAAATGGTACGTTCAAATATCGACACGACTGAGTGACTTTCTACAGGGAAAGAGAGTAATATGAACAGGGAAACGATAGCTATAGGTATTTGAAAAATGAAATGATATAAATTATCATAAATAAAATATTTAAAAATCTTCTTATAAGTTTTTAATAGTCTGACCGTCACAGGCTACTTTTATCCTGAAGTAATACCAGCGAAGCCGCGGGCGTCCACTAGATAAATAAAATATTTAAAAGACTCCTTATAACTAACTAGTCGGTGCTCGCGGCTTCACTCTTAAAAACTTGCATCCCCTATTTCACCCCTTAAGTAACATTTTCAAAAATCCTTTCTTTGCCTACGTCATAACATCTACCTGCATGCCAAATTTTAGCCCGATCCGTCTAGTGGTTTGGGCTGTGCGTTTATAAATCACTATGTCAGTTAGTCAACTTTGAGTTTTATACATATATTTAGATGGTCTGTGTTACCACATATCCAATTCGTCACCACAAGGATGACTTAAAAATTAATAATGTATCACGTGGTGTACAAAATCACGTGTCAATCAGGTTAGTAAGCCATCTGGGTGCAGGGATGCGGCGGGGGCAGGCCACAGGGGCGCGGGGGGATCTGGGTCACCGGAACAACCACCCGGACCTGCGGAATGAGCAGCATCCAATATACTGTATAGATTCGTGGCTCGAGCTGGTTTGTTTATGAAATATGATTGGTGACCTTTCACGAATCATAACTCAAAAACAAATGAGCCACGAATCTTTAAAATTGCGTCCTCTAACAAATGCAATATTCGGACCAAAAATTGTAACATTTCAATGGACTACACGCCTACTCAAACTTTTCAACTTTTAAGGATGTCTTATATAGTTAGGTTTTATCTAGTTCTTTATAGCCTCTACCTCCTACATACCTAAGTCTACAGTATTATTGTTGTTAATTTCAATTTAATCTTATCTCATTAACAAAACATCTCCGTCTCATGCCTAACCTAAATGTCTTCCAAGAATCTTCTGCTACAAGTTACAAAACCACAGCTTCAAACTATCTAAGTAAACATTATCTCGGTCCAGAATTATACAACCAGTTCTATTATAATTACAATTTCAAAGTAATTAATTGTATAAAGTGTTGATTTGCATAGAACAACTCGTAACCAAAATATTACAGCTTCTTCCATACTAAAATACTGAACATAATAAATGCTACGTAACTACTAAGTTAGGACATAGGGACGTATTTGAGTTTCTTTGTTATATATCTCATTTATAATTATTTTCTTCTAGGCAAGCGCGCTAGATCGTAGATTACAACCTTGCTTAACATCAGGCAAGTTGTAGTCAAGCGTGAGCCTATCTAATGTAAAAAAAACATAATAAAGCAGAACTTATGGTTACGTACATTACTTTACATTACTTTATGTTGACTAGTGGGTGCTCGTGGCTTCCCTCGCAATAAAAAGTAAAACTTGCATCTCCTATTTCACCCCTTTCAAAGGGGCATTTCCAATATCCTTTCTTAGCGGATGGATGCCTACGTCATAACATCTACCTGCATGCCAAATTTCAGCCTGATCCGTCCAGTGGTTTCGGTTGTGCGTTAATGGTTCACTATGTCAGTCAGACACCTTGTTCAATAGTATTTGGTTCTGAAACTTGCGATGCATTAATAAATGTTTATGATAAAAAAATATTATGGTAACGTAGGTTACGTATGAAATTAATAAGTAAATGTTTTTAATTGAAAAGCTAAGCCACAAAAACGAAGCGTGGCTTCGTTTTATTTGCGTACCCAAACTTGTTGCGCTTAGTTCGACCCAATTCAGAATTCAACTTCGAATGTGCGGAAAACGGTTGAAATTGAGGATCTTTGAATGGACGAGTTTCAATGGACATTGTGCTATTTTTATTCGGTTTTCGTTTCGTGACCCACTTTTCAGTTGTATATTACGCATAATACATTAAAAAGCTTTTCTATTGACGGTGTATTTTTTCAAACGTAAAAAAAATTCGTAATTAATTCTTGGTATCAGATTGTAGGTTGTTTCATATTTATTTATTTTCGTAAAGCCTATTTTGTTACACGTCCAATAAAAATATATAATTACATATATGAAAATAACAAACATACTATCTATACTTTCTTTATTTTTTATTTTATTTATAAGTACTTAAATGTCAAGTTAAATTGACGAAATTTCTTTCCGATGTAATACAGTTTCCCACTTCTTTCTTAGTACTATCGTAACTTTCAAGCTAGTTGTAGTGGTTACAGAATCTCTTTGTACGTGCCATTTGCGTCAATCTTGTACAGACTTACATTCAATACAATAGCGCTATTGTGTCACTTATAATAAAGCAAATTGTGTAGTGTTTATCTCATTGAAATTTGAGAAATTTATCGTTGACGAAGTCATCGTTATGTCGTAAGAGGGTGTCTTAGTATGAATACCTTAATTACTAATAAAGAATAGGCATTATATTTAATTTATTTAGCTACAAATTACACGAGTCTCTGTATGCAGGCCACAGCTGAAAATATTCAGACTCACACAGTCGTTATGGCAACCGTATCTTGATACTTTTAGTAATAAATAATAAAGATTACTTTATACACTCTTAACCCTCATTAATATTCTTTTGGCTGGCCTGTTAGCTTAGTTGGTAGTGGCTCTGCCTTCTAATCTAGGGATGGCGGGTTCGAATCCCGCGTAACACCAGTATTTATAAATTTTGAAATTTATAATTTCTTGTGTTGAGTCTGGTCGTTTGTATGTATAATAAGTATGTATTTACAAAAGAAAAGTATATAAGTATTATATCCGTTATCTAGTACCCACGACACAAGCGTTTGATAAGTGTGGGGCTAGATGGCGCTGTGTGCAATGTCCCGAAATATTTATTTATTTATTTCATTTATTTATTATCGTGCACCTTGTTGATAGTTCAACATACATATTGTTAGGTACATTTTATATAAAGCAAAAGCATCTCTGTCCCACACAAACGGATATAGTATGTGTATATGACTGGCCTGTTAGCTTAGTTGGTAGTGGCTCTGCCTTCTAATCTAGAGGTCGCGGGTTCGATTCCCGCATGACACAAGTATTTATGCACTTTAAAAATTTATAATTACTTGTGTTGAGTCTGGTCGTTTGTATGTATAATAAGTATGTATTTACAAAAGAAAAGTATATAAGTATTATATCCGTTATCTAGTACCCACGACACAAGCGTTTGCTTAGTATGGGGCTAGATGGCGCTGTGTGCAATGTCCCGAAATATTTATTTATATATTTCATTTATTTATTATCGTGCACCTTGTTGATAGTTCAACATACATATTGTTAGGTACATTTTATATAAAGCAAAAGCATCTCTGTCCCACACAAACGGAAATAGTATGTGTATATGACTGGCCTATTAGCTTAGTTGGTAGTGGCTCTGCCTTCTAATCTAGAGGTCGCGGGTTCGATTCCCGCATGACACAAGTATTTATGCACTTTAAAAATTTATAATTACTTGTGTTGAGTCTGGTCGTTTGTATGTATAATAAGTATGTATTTACAAAAGAAAAGTATATAAGTATTATATCCGTTATCTAGTACCCACGACACAAGCGTTTGCTTAGTATGGGGCTAGATGGCGCTGTGTGCAATGTCCCGAAATATTTATTTATATATTTCATTTATTTATTATCGTGCACCTTGTTGATAGTTCAACATACATATTGTTAGGTACATTTTATATAAAGCAAAAGCATCTCTGTCCCACACAAACGGAAATAGTATGTGTATCTAAAGAATATTGAAATGTGTCCCTTCGTACTAAACAACAAAGCTTTTAGTATTTGAGACGTGCGTGCTTCTAACAACATTGAGAATGTCAAGGCAAAAACACATCTTAATACTGTCTTTGCGTATTTTTATCAATTCACGGTAGATATATGTACGAAGCGTTTTAGTTTTACATCTTCATTCATATACTTAGTACAGTAAAAAGTTTGTATGGGTGTGACCGTGTTACTTTTCCAAGCCAGCCAGCCTAATAAACTTATCGTATTAGTAAGTGTATCTGAATACACTATCTATTAATTAATTTTAGGCATGTTTCTCTTCATCACAATCTATTTATTTGTACAATATTATGAGAACGCAACGAAAGAATGAATCTAAGGAACGCACTACCATTACGCAAGAAATAATTGCTAAGAATCTTTTCAACACATTTTCCATAGAATGCAAGCAACTTCTGAAAAGATCGACGCAATAACATCAAAAACAAATTGACGTTATACAAAATTCGCAATCCACTCTAAGAAAGGACTTATTTGGGATTTAGACGAGTGCTGTTGTGACCAAATGGCGAGATTAAGTAGCGATGACGAGGGTCAAATACTTGTTCCTTTGATGAAGTTTGGAAGTGTTGCTTTTGTGTAATACATATATTTTTATTCGTTCGCATGTGATGGTGTGTTTATAGGCACGTATTAGAGATTACCATGCTAAACGTAATAATAATGACCCATAAAACAAAATAATCATAAAATGCTAATTTGGAAGAATACGTTGTTTCTCTTTTCTTTTCTTACAGCTGAAATCACGTTCTCTCTCTCGAGTCGTATGTCTCGTTCTCTCCCCATGACTGAGGGTCGTGACTTCCCCGCAGAATTAATTCGTTAGGGGAGTTCTCTTGGGCAGATACATATGTACATCATGGTGGGCGCCCAGGATATCACGTTAAATAATTTACAACTGAAAAATACTTTTTTGAAAACGTATAATGTATGTACATATGTACCTTATTGAATAAAGTCTACTTTTGTACGTCGTTCAATCCCCAAGAATAACTTTATACATTTCTGATTTTTTGCTACTGCAACGTAAATGGCATTTAAACGACGCTGCCGGAACATACTATAACATTATATTAATTTCAAGAATAATTTTAAATAATTTTAATTTTAAAAATTTTAAAAGCAGAAACTCTTAGCATTGTCAACATAAATTAGTTAAAAAATCACTTAGCCTGCTTTGTAGTCTTAATATGTCTACTGTCGTTCTAATTTAATTCTGCAACATTAACTTAAGCACTAGATATATTAGTAAATGAGCTTTCTGAGCCCAAGCCATTTGGCTCACTCATTAACCTTGTGACCTGATTATGTTAGCAATACAAATAGGTACTAGGTTACATGGATTAAAGGTCCAAAAGGTAAGTAAAAACTAATATTTTAGTAAGAAGATCTATTCACAGACGTTAGGAAAGAAGGTTCTCAATTCGTCTGAATGATTTTTAATGGTCAGATACATTTTTAAGAATCAATTTTAAAACATTTTTAATGTCATAAATGCGTTCATTGGTGGTTTTGTAAAGTCTCCACATACATTTTTGCACCTTTAAATGTGATCTTATATTTTCAAAAATATAAGATAAATCTTCAAGGACACAAGCCTGTTACGAAATAAATTACAAAAGTTATTTGGTCTCCGAGCAGTGAACAATACTGAACATAGGTCTCTCTAGATAGGCTTCGATCTTTGATCGAAAGATTCGTATTTTTTTGGGACGAAGAATATTTGAGCAGAGTTCGGCAATATTAGATTTTGTACCCTTGTCAGTTTGATAGCTCGAGCTTAAAAATACTGAAGCTATTTGCGATGCTATTCGCAGAAACATTTATTTTTGTTTGGAAAATATTTTTATACACACTAGCTGATGCGCGCGACTTCGTCCGCGTGGAATAGTTATTACCATAAAAACGGTTCTAGGGAAGTAACCTTAAAACATAGACATATACTGTTGCGGACATTTTGTTAGATTATTTCAAGAGAAATAATTCTTTCGTACACATTTTTTTGATATCTTGAACCGTTTTCGCAGCGCATGCAACAGAAGCCCTCAAAGATGAATAATTTTCCCCGTTTTTTCCACATTTTCTATTGTTTCTTCGCTCCTATTAGTTGCAGCGTGATGTTATATAACCTAAAGCCTTCCTTGATAACTGGTCTATCCAACACAAAAAGATATTTTCAATTCGCACCAGTAGTTCCTGAGATTAGCGCGTTCAAACAAACAAACAAACTCTTCAGCTTTATAATATTAGTATAGATTACATGAGCGATTGCACTTGAAAATAAGTTATATACTTTTTTGTAGTGTTTAATACTTAAATGCCTTTTAAACGAAGTCGACGGGTCCCGGGCTATTCAAACATATAATTTAAACTTTACACCGGAGCAGTTTAGTTTACTTTTTATGTTGTGGGTTTTAACTTTACATCTATGTACAGCCGTACATACCTATGTATGTGTAAAATTAAATCGATTTAATGTCAATATATTGCATTATACTGTTCTGATGTTCCAACACAAAAACGTCACATGATCTACATGTCGTAAGTACGTACATATGTATGTATGGATACATCTTATACATCTAATTGAAGATTCTCTCTGTCCACATTGAAGCAAGTTGTCTGCATACCAAAGTACGAATTCCAACTTCTTATATTCAGTTCACGGGGGATACACATTCCAACTTTGTAATTGCATCTTCTTGCTAAAGGTGAGAGCTCTCGAGAAATAACCTTCGCATTTTTATGGCTTAAAAGAAAATGCTTTTATACTTAATAAATTTAAAATATAAGTTTCTAGGAATTTTTAGTACCCATAATGTAGCTGCTGTTTTAATGCACTGCGAAAGGAAATTATATTTTTAAATGCATCTAGCTCGTTAAAATATATTTCTTGATTAAAATAAAATTTATTTTTATAGCACTCTTTTCATGAATAAACATAACTTATAAACATAATTTTATGATATGTACTAGGCTCCAGCAATGCTTAACATCAGGCAAGCTGTAGTCAAACGCGAACCTATCCCACGTAAAAAAGACATTTTATTATTGTCAAATGTAATATTGTATGGACTGACCTACTCCTTGCGTGGTGGTCATCATTAATGGGTCTTGAATACGGGATAATAAAGTTCCTTTATGATGGTCTTCCATCTGCACTATATAGCGTATTCGGTTGGACCACCTGGTGGGGCTACGGTCTCTCGGCTTTCTGCCATCGACCTAACTAGAAAGCATCAGCTGTTCGAGGTTATGGCCTTTTTCCAGGCAATGTGGCCAATGAATTCCAGCACCCTTCGCAGACAAGATGTAGAAAGCCTGGTCTTGATTATAAGGACTGACATTTACATGGTTAACCTTTTTTTACATTGTTAACCTATTAGTTACTCTCGACATTAGAGTTGACCACTCTCATTCGAGAAGAAGAAGAAGAAGAAGTTAGCCTCTCGTTCCGGTGGTCCCAAAAGCTTTGTTACAAAGAATAAAAAAAAACTCAGTTTAATAAAAAATCTACAACAGCAACAAAGAAGGAAGTACACGACAATAGTGACCTACTCTTACCTCAATCAATACGTAACCTAGAAGTGTTGTGAATGCATGTATGCGTTTGTAAGACTTCTGTCTTCCTGGACTTTGTTTACTATCTGTATCAAAGTAGGTGTTTACTATTGAATGCTAGTGATATGTCGAGATATTGATAATGAAGTAGAGAAAATACGCTATGATTATTACGATATTTATTTAATCATTTTGTCCACCAACCGCAACTCTGTCAATGCCTACGATAATCTCTCAAAGTGAAGAAAAAATTGAATATGTATCCATAACTAGTAAATATGACTGCTCTGTTAGCTTAGTTGGTAGTGGCTCTGCCTTCTAATCTAGGGGTGCGGGTTCGATTCCCGCATGACACAAATAATTATGAATATTTAAATCTGTAATTATTTGTGTTGAGTCTGGTTGTTTCTATGTATAATAAGTATGTATTTACAAAAGAAAAGTATGTATGTATTATATCCGTTACCTAGTACCCATGATACAAGCGTAAGCTTAGTATGGGACTAGATGGCGCTGTGTGATATGTCCTGAAATATAAAAAAAAAAAAAAAAAAAATTATTTTATACTGTTAAGTTGGTCACTTTTTGAGGGCGTTATAACGTATTTATTTTTTGTTCGCCCTCCTAACTATGAAATAAATATTGTATGCTGTTAAGGTGGTCACTTCTTGAGGGCGTTTTAACGTTTATCTTTTTTGTTCATAAAACAATCTGATTTGTATATAATATTATACATATAGCACCACTGAAACATAAACTACTTGGACCCACTTTTTATTCTATAATAACGCGTTCCCAAAAACAGTTTTAAGTTACAATCTCGTAAGTATCGTAAATATAAAACAACATTTCATCCCACGCCTTACTTGTTGCTACACCATCAATCTTGGATAGACAGATATTGGCGCGAACATATTGGCTCGACGTTGGCAGCCATGCGCTAGGGACGGATTTAGGCCATTTCAAATGGGGTGAAATAGCTGGTCACCTGCCTATTTTTTTCATAGTAATGGAAAAGGGAAGGATATAGGTGCCCATCAATTGCCCAAAAGAACTTCCCCAATGAATATATTCTGCTGGAGACTCATGCAATCACTCCCTACCCTCAGTGATGCGTGGTACAACTCTTTGGTTTTCATATATTATGAAAATTTATGTATTGTGTTCTGGTGTTTTTAATAATGTGTATATCTATCTATCTATATTGGATGGGTGACCGAAAAGTTGTATTCCATTTTTGGCGCTTACGTGGGTCGGATGACACGTTAAATTGTAGATCCCGGTTGTTTATCTAGTATTGGCAGTCGTTAAGCCATGTTAGAGGCCCTTAGGGCGGCTAGATAAACTCTCTCCACCAGAGTTGGCCACTCTCATTCGATAAGAAAAAGAATACAATTCGAAGAGAAAGAAGTATGGAGGAAAAGCCAAAAAATCTTCACAAAAGAGTTTACTCTCTTACAAACTTAGCATCTAATTTATTTACTCGTTGACTATAGTTATAGCCTGAAATAAAACTATCTGTTGTTAGACGGGAACACAATAATAATTATATCCTGAATTCTACTGCTAACTAATTGAGTATCACTAAAATTGAACTATATCCGCCCAGTAAATGATATTGTAGTCTTATTCTTACTTGATTTGTGATTATTTTATTATTTTAACGCCTCCTGAATTCGAGCCTGTTTACATACGCACACAATCAATCACTGTTTCGCCGAATTATATCTTGTCACTTGGCTGCTTTTTGCCTTTTGTTGTTAGTTCCAAGAACGCCCTACGTATTGTATTACAATAGTTGTTGTGCTATAGATATCGAAGCTAGAGTCATTTCTTACGTAATTACTATGTTTTATTAATATTTGATATAAGCGAGTGTGGCTCAGTGGTTCCAGTGTCTGCTTTTCATTTGAACGCACCCTGGTTCGAATCCGGCCCTACACCAATGACTTGTATTTTCAAGTTATGTGTGGATTTGCACTCGCTTAACGGTGAAGGAAAACATCGTGAGGAAACCGACATGTTTGAGGACCACCATATCCGAGGACATGTGTCTTCCGTGGAAGGACCTGGGCGCCCACCACGATGTATCTGCCCAAGAAAACTCCCCTAACGAATTAATTCTGCGGGGGAGTCACGACCCTCAGTCATGAGGAAATACGACTCAAGAGAGAGAATTAATATTTGATATTTTTTATATTAGCTTGCTTGATTGGAGTAGATTGAGATAATATGTCTTTCTGAGCTATGTAGGTAGATTATATCGATAACTTTTAATTCAGGATGTATTATCCTTATATTGGTTTGTCATTGATTAAGATTTACTCCCGTTACTTATGTTTATCAAAAGGTGAAATTGTATTAGGCTATGAAAGTCTGTTTACTTACAAACCACGCCTCACCTCTAATGCTCTTCATGTAACGAGCAATAAAAATATATACAATGCGCATATGTAATTATACATAAACCTTATGTCACTTATGTTCATAGCTTTTCTCTCAATCGTTTTTACCATTTACCGCTACGAAGCTATAAGCATACGAGTATACATTTTCAAAATGTAATTTCGTCGTGTTTTTTTTTTGTTTACAATCTTTATTAACATCAATAATATATAAAAACAAGGAAAGAAAAACTAAACATACTACTTCTAACTACAACATAAAAAAGGGGCACTTAGAAAATCTATAGAAAAGCCTAAAGATAGTCTATGTACTCCAGCCCACTGCCAGCGTGCCCAGCGTACTGGCCGCATTGTTTTAATTGTAATCTGTTTCTGTCTTTCCAGATGAAAATGTTGGCGTATTGTAAGATACCGGCTCTGCTGCTTCTTCTCACCGTCAGCTATGTTTATTCAGCTCCGGCAGGAGAAAACCCAGGTACGATTCTCAATGGAAACATATAGATAAATATCAACCCGATGAATATATATTGACAACGACTACATATCTTATAATGCAAATGCTAATCTGCTAATGTTACTCGGTCTTTACTTTACTTTTACCATCTCTCTATGGGTCGTATTTCCTCATGACTGAGAGTCATGACTCCCCCGCAATCAATTCGTTAGGGGAGTTCTCTTGGGCAGATACATCGTTACTTACTTATATCATTACTTTTACCATACCGGGTAAAACAATTAAGCCCGATAAATTTTGTCTATCAATGTTCCAAACTTTCCAAATATCAAACGTGATGGAATAAATTTTCTTCCTAGGCGTATGAAATATGTATTTTCTATGAAAACCAATGTTTTGATGTCGTTAACAGAACATGATACCTATTTGTTCATAATTACTCTCTCTCTTTGAGTCGTATTTCCTCATGACTGAGGGTCGTGACTCCCCCGCAGAATTAATTCGTTATAGTCCAGTCAATAAAGACCAAAACCCCCAACAAATTAGTTACTCAGCCAAACTTTGAGAATTTGTTCAGAAGGGTAAAATAAATGACCGTGTGAGTTTGCACCCTTGTGGGGTGTACGGAAAGGGTTAAAAAGGGGTGAAAAGTGTTTTTTATCAATAACATTGCCAAAAAAATTAGTTACTTTGTGCAAATTTGGAATTAAGTTCTTGTTACCGTTTTCTAACATGTATCAAATTTGCACACTTTTGCAACATACGGAACATTGTTTATTATTAAAAAACAATAATTATTGTTATAACACGAGTGAAAAAATTAGTTACTCGCTGCAAATTTAGAATTATGATCTTTCTTTGGTTTTCTAGCATGTGTTAAATTTGCACACTTTTGCTACTTACGGAAAAATTTTTATTAATAAAAAAAACATGATATTAGCTGATAACAGGGATAAAAATATTATTTAGGTGTCCGCGCCTTCGCTTGACCCACTTATTGAGATAACATGTTGGATTTTACGTGTGGCAACACTATTTTGCTCTATGGCGCCCCTACATGCGTCGAGTCATGTCGGCTCGACTCGGTGTCGATCGGCTCCCCCCTCCCGCACATCGCTCGCGCAGCGCCGGGCGGACTAACTTCCTCAGTACTCTCAAGCCAGCAAAATACTATGTACTTATGTTTGTTTCTCATGTTAGATAATATAATTTTTATTTGAATTTGTATTGCATGCTTAGAAATTAGGGTATTTTTGTTTGCTAGATTTAATATGTATGTTAGGTTCACTGTTAGAAGGAAATGCACGTCCGTATTAGTACATTTTTAGTTTAGTGGACTTGTAACAATAAATAAAATAATATAAAAATAACATTGTTAAATCTTAGTGGGTCAAACTCCGGCTGGAACCTAAATATACTTTTATTTATACGTTGCTATTTAGGTGTCCGAGCCTTTGCTTGACCCACTTATTGAGAAGTGTTTATTTTCTGCTGGCGCTGCGCTTGCGGGACGTACTGTGCGGAATAGAGCCAGGTGCGCTTAAATGCTGTGACGAACATTCCTGAATTAAACCTATAAAGTAATTTGGAATGTTAGTAATAATAAATAAATTTAAATTTTAAAGCTCATATTCATGTATTGTCGGGTAGGATAAGAAAAATTATAAACGTTATGCATAATCTAAAGGACGCGGCGTGCAAGGATACCCTCACCGGGGTATACTATGGTATACAATGATGTGCAACATGTCAGACGCAATAACACAGATTTAAATGTGCCCAGAACAAAAAGATCGAGAAAAACAACTCCGTAAGAAGATAGAATGATAACCAGGTTAGCTAAGAGAGATCCGTTTTTAGGCTCTATTTTAATTAAACACGAAGTGTTTGGGACAGACGAAAGAGCTGGTGTCTCAGCGAGGACCGTTCGACGACGTCTGGTAGAAGCAGGGTTGTTCGGAAGAGTGGCTCGCAAAGTACCGTTGTTGAACAAAGAACATAGAAATGCTCGTTTGGCGTTTGCACGTAAATATGGACATTGGACCTACGTCCAATGGTAATATGTATTATTCTCTGACGAGACCAAGGTTAATTTGATTTCTTCAGATGGAAGGCAATACGTACGGCGTCCAGTAAAAGCGGAAATGAATCCAAGATTCACAAAAAAGCAGGTGAAAACATTAAAATGTGGGGTTCATTTTCTGGACGTGGAGTGGGATCTGTGAGGAAAGTTCAGGGTAACTTAGACCAACATCAATACAAAGCAATATTGGAGGAAACGATGCTTCCCTATGCTGAGGAGCATCTCCCTATTATATGGACGTTTCAGCATGATAACGACCCAAAACATACCGCCGGTTCAGTCAAGTCGTTTCTTACCAGTCAGTCAGTATCGGTGCTAGATTGGCCAGCAAATAGCCCGGACCTTAACCCAATCGAGCACCTTTGGCACGATATCAAGAAAAAAGTAGCCACTTATCTTACCACAACTTTAGATGAACTTAATGAAGCTTTTTGTGAGGCATGGGCAAACATTCCTGTCGAAACATGCCAGAAACTGATAATGTCTATGCCACATCGGTGTCAAGCGGTAATTACTAACAAAGGTTTTGCTACTGGGTACTGATTTTACACGTAATAAAATGGAGCTGTTAAAGATATTATAATACTGCAGATTATTAGTTTTGTTTAACTTTATTTTTCATTATAGTTTACTGTCCTTAATTAAATGTCCAGCTACAGAATTATACCTTAAAATTGAATACATATTCAACCTTTGATATTAAATACTTTTTCTATTTATTATAATAATATAATAATAATAAAACCGCAGGGGCGACTTCATGGCGAGTCGTCGGTGAGTGGCGTCACCGCGGACCCCGATTCCCTGGGGGCTAAATGAGACCCCCTGCCTCCCGGCTTGCCTTAATTAGCCGTCCGGGAGTGGAAGACGCAAGAGCTCAGTACCTTAGCTCCAGGGTGGAAGTGTTAAAGGGCATAACGCCGCTAGTACCGCTCAGAGAACGCGCAGCACACCTCTCGACACCCTAAGCCACTCACACCAATGTTGCCCTTCCGGCGTCATCTTAGGCTGCCTTTTGTGGAGGGCCCATTTAGTGAGTGGCAAGTCATCACCCGCTATAATTTTTATGAATGAGGCATAACTGGCGGGTGCCGTTCCTCGTACAATAGACCAGTTTAATTAAGTCAATGAACAACTCAACACAATAGCCTGTAATATTAATACCATGTCTGCAATAGTTACTTTATGTACCAATAACATCCCCTATCTGTAATTTTTACTTAATTTTAAGTACCTATAATATTGTAAAAGGCCTCTCAGTGTTGGCTACGGCCCTACTGATGCCTTAAAAATACCGGGCGTAAGGCCCGAGAATCTGTGAAGAGAAATAAAGATATAATAATAATAATCATTTATTTAAAAAACACATTTCATGAACACAGTACTTAAAATTAGTTATGTCATAAAGCAATGATGTTATTAATAATTTACATTTACACAATTTAGTTTAGGCTGCAAAGAGTATTTACATTGGGTGCCCTGACTACTGCTGTAGGATTCCCTGTGTTGCAGTAGCCAGGGTTCTTCCGTTGAATATTTATTCTTTTATTTACAGCCATTTAAAGCATAATAATCGGACCAAATTATGCAAATAATAGTTACTGAGAAATCAATAGGGTTTTATATTTGTATGTACATAACCGGTTATTGTTCTTCACTATCTTGCATGTCCCTAATTAGTTGACAACGACTGTATATGTTTTGTACATGGCTTGTGTACAATCTCCACGAGTAAGTATCTGTCTTGTATGGCGTAAACAAATATTTTTTGTTAACCGGTAGCTGGTTGCTTCGGTAAAGGCTTCTAGCCTAGTGAAGCAATCGATAGATCTTTAATATGTAAACCTATTTCGTTAATAAATGCATTTTCATTTTTTCAGTAAGTGAACATAAACTTATGGGAATTATTATCATATCTAACATAATAATACCTTAGCCATAGTCATATGAGTCATATGTATGTATAGGTAAGATTATATAATTGAGCCAAATATGCATGTAAATTATATGTATTATATTTAGTTGTATTAACCGGCTAGCACTTACGTCAAAAATTACGTCGAAAAATTAGCTCGACAAGTTTCGGAAATCTGAGGTTTCCATCATCAGGAGGACGAGCCAGCACGCGCGTCCCGGTTGGCCGCCTCGTCCAGACTGGTTCACTGACTCACTGACGTAATTTTTGACGTAAGTGCTAGCCGGTTAATACAACTAAATTTAATCATGCCTTACGGGAACTATAATATATGTATTATCATTGAACTTAAACAAATAATTGGTTTTGATAAATAATTGGGTACGACAATCAAATTGTTATCAATTAACAACTTCAAACAGGTAGCACGATCTGCATATTACTAGCACTTAGGTAGAACCCAGGTATAATTACTTGAATACTGAAAGAGTCGGAAACTAATTACTGAACATAAATGTAATTTTTAAGTAGTAGAGTTGAATTTATAAATTTTTAAACATGAATTTATTTTGTATATAAATCATAATTAATAAAAGTAATGTATTTATGTAGGAGCGAGGAATGAATAATAATAATTATTATTTATATTGGATATAAATCATAATTAATTTATTAATGTATTTATTTATTTCTAGTATTTTTGGGCCGTGGACGCGGCCCTGCGTGTTTTTAGGATCAAAAATAAAAATTTTGAGTGTTGCCACACGTAAAATCCAAGATGTTATCTCAATAAGTGGGTCAAGCGAAGGCGCGGACACCTAAATAATATTTTTATCCCTGTTATCAGCTAATATCATGTTTTTTTTATTAATAAACAATGTTCCGTAAGTTGCAAAAGTGTGCAAATTTAACACATGCTAGAAAACCAAAGAAAGATCATAATTCTAAATTTGCAGCGAGTAACTAATTTTTTTCACTCGTGTTATAACAATAATTATTGTTTTTTAATAATAAACAATGTTCCGTATGTTGCAAAAGTGTGCAAATTTGATACATGTTAGAAAACGGTTACAAGAACTTAATTCCAAATTTGCACAAAGTAACTAATTTTTTTGGCAATGTTATTGATAAAAAACACTTTTCACCCCTTTTCAACCCTTTCCGTGCACCCCACAAGGGTGCAAACTCACACGGTCACTTATTTTACCCTTCTGAACAAATTCTCAAAGTTTGGCTGAGTAACTAATTTGTTGGGGGTTTTGGGCTTTATTGACTGGACTATTAGGGGAGTTTTCTTGGGCAGATACATCGTGGTGGGCGCCCAGGTCCTTCCACAAAAGACGCATGTCCTCGGATATTGTGGTCCTCAAACATGTCGGTTTCCTCACGATGTTTTCCTTCACCGCTAAGCGAGTGCAAATCTACACATAACTTGAAAAATACAAGTCATTGGTGTAGGGCGGATTCGAACCAGGGTACGTCTGAATGAAAAGCAGACACTGGAACCGCTGAGCCACACTCGCTTATAATCATAATTACTAGACATTTGCAATTAAATCTTACATTATTCTAATCTAAGTAGCGAGAAATTACGTGCTTTCATAAAATACTGCTTAAATAACATCCGCTACGCAGTTTAAATTACGTGCTTTCATAAAATACTGCTTAAATAACATCCGCTGCGCAGTTTTAATTCTTTATTATGCCAAACTTGGACAAAAGATTAATTTACTTAATCAAAACGTTTTATTAAAATACAGCTCTAATTTCTAGTTTACATTTCATTTACGTGAAGACCTATTCTAATATTTACCTAAGCCAGACAATTATCTCATACACAGCTCTAAACGAAATTTATAAATACAAAGGTAACTAATATTTGCTTTCTAAGACAACACAATTCTGTACTTGTACTTGTATTTATATTTTGTTAAACATTTATAAACACAATATACTTATATTTACCTTATATAATGTAGGTACCTGATTCTATTCTACCAAATATGAAAGAGAGCCAAATTAATTTCTAAAATTTATTAAAATAACTAGAACAAATAACATAGAATAACTTTCTACGTACACAATATCGTAGTTGAAATGAAACTGAACAAAATAGTTGCGGGATTTCTAATAACGATCTAGCTCATGTATTATTTATAGACCAGAAGGTTTGGGACACCGTAACTTACATTACACAAACCGTATTTTCCATGGAACAGGCGGCACTGGCGTTATTTTGTGGATATAGCCACTACAAGTTGGGATTTGTGCAACATATTTGTTATCTCTATTTACTGTGGACCCTTAATTAAGATTTGACCCTTCCGTATACGGACTTTGATTACTTCGGGCTAATAAACTTCATGTTTATGTTATTTTTGTTCGCAGTTTGACTCACAATCTCTCGTTAAATAAACTCACAAAGTTTCCTGATCTAAAAAAAAAATTCAGCTTAGTTAAACTTTTAAAAATTAATCAAATTTACAAGGTTGATCAATCTTTCATCTCACCTACGCATTTTATTTTGGAACTTTGTAATTTTTCAGAAAGTTTTAATAAAGTATAGCAACAAATGTAAGCCGCCGTAATTGTTTGAAAACATAGCTTAAATACCGTTTCTTTCACGGCTCCGTTTTCAGAAGCATACTTTTAATGTTTCTCAAGACAGCCTCATTATTCTGCGGTATGCAGGGTTAGGAACTACGAACCCACGAGGCGGAGGGTCAACTAGCGCCTTGGGACAAATATAGCATGCCAATGTTCGTAGTTCCTCAATGTAGTCGGACAAAGACCGTGACAATAGATAAGGAAGGTCAAGTCGGTAGTTCTTGAACCGTATCTCAAGAAATGTCACTGTAAAAGGCAAGATTGGCACTTCATGGGTCAAGTCAATAGTCCTGTTTGTTGAGCTCCGTTCCAGGTTCTGTTCTCTACAGGAAATTTAAAAATGATCTTATAATTACAGTACGTGTTACAAACAGCAGAGATATTCCATACTGTGTTATTTATTTACAGTTTAATTGTGTAACAGCGTATTATCCGCAGAATGCTTGTTGTTTTGAATATATGCATAAAATAAAATAAAAAGCTCTAAATAGTATATAATATTGGATAGTGTTGTTAGTTGACACTCATACACCATTTAAAAATGGTGTGATTGATGGTTAATCAGTCTAGCCTTAGGCCTGTGTTTGTTCCTATTCCGGGCCTCCAGAGACTAACATATCATTGAGATTTAAGACATGGTGGTTGTACAAAATTGTATATGTATAGGTGGGCTAAATTTTTTCGTCACGAGCAGAATCGCGGGCAACCAGTAGCAGCTTAGATAAATCACATGTAATCTGAGCTAAAACCCCAAATGTTATCGTTTCATCTTCATTAACAGATGTCGAGTTCTGTAATCCACGGGATTATATCTAACGAGGCGCAGTGATGTAATCACATATTTCAAGGATTTGATTTGATGATATTCTGGCTAGATTCATTTACACATTTGCATGGTTTTTTTTTCATACTGGATTTAGTAGTGTAAAATGCTACAAGACCTCTTGTTGTGAAAATTTATATTTATATGTTTTTTAAGGATCAGTAGCCAATACAAGTAAGAATCAAAATAAAAGAAATATCTCAGAAGACGGTTGGCGTTTGAGTGCAGCTCGCCTGACTAAGCAATCTGTCTGTACCCGCCTATTAGGCATCTATTTACAATAGTTTTAAGCACCCCTAGAAGTAGCACCCTCTTGACTTCTTATCTTTTTCCCATTGGACTATTTTTAGGCCGTGTCAGAGGCCTGGCGACCTCACCAGAGTTTGCCACTCTCATACGTTTTTTAGCACCGGGCCAAACATCGTACATATAACTTTTGACTTTTTTAGCCTCAAAAATGCCGATCACTGCATAGGGCTATGACCACGTGGTCTATTGTACTATCTGTCATTTATTCTTCCATCATCGATATTATTAAGCCATGTAAATTGAATAAAAGTGTTATAATCCGCAGAATTATAGCTAACGAGGCACAATGACGCAATATTTTCCACTGACTGCCTCCCGCCCTTCGGCCCTGTTCCTGACATTGAACTTTTTGTAGAAATATCACCATTGGAGGGGATGTTATTGTTTTTTTAAACCCTTAAAATGCTGTTGCGTAATGCTTATTAGTTATTACTGTGTTGTTTTGATGATGTTATGTCTTTCATAAGCAGTGTTTAGACCTACGAAGTTGTTGAGTTGAATGAATTATTTTTTATAAAAATAGTCAATTTTATATGAAAATGATATTTGTATAGATAAACGGGCGACGGCCCCATGAATTCAGAACATAGTTAAGAGGAATAACAATAACATGAAATCCTAACAAATTGGACTCAGCCTTATTTATAATTACATGGAATTGGGGTAAATAACATTATCACCGAGTTCACAAAAGGCCACAAAATGTAGGTTACTAGTCTACTGTTAAACAACTCATGTTCCCAACAAATTATTTCCCATTACAACAGACTATCCAAATTTAACGTCGTAACATCAAACCGTGGACGTAGGCAAATAAACAGGCGAGTAATGGCATCATAACGGCATACTAACCATTTGTTAAAAGAACAGCTGTGGAAAACCGCGTTGCAAACAATTTGCCCATCCATTTGTTCGAATCCTGCGTCGTATTCATCGGTGATTAGGGCTATTTTATTGCGAAATACAGTCGATGTCAGTTTGTGGCCTTGCCCTTCGCTACAACAAATGTACTGCATGAGTAATACTTTCAAGCATGCTAATTGTGACTTAGCATGGAATTCGCTTGATTGAATAATTGTAGAGTTTTTGCGAATCGATATCTTTGCATGAAACTTAGGGACAAAACCTATACCCAGCAGAAGGTCGACAAAGGCTGAAGATGACGATAATGTCTAGGTACATACATTTTTCGGTATAGTAAAATGTTCACTGCTTTATTTGAGTTGTGTAGTTGAGATACCTTACTGGCTACGTTTGACAGCATAATACTCCAGTATCTATCAATGAATTCATCTTTAAATTTATTATTCATTGGTTTGAAAATTGGATTGTCCTTATTACTTGGACGTAGTGCTTGCCGTCTGTTTCCGATAAAAATATATTTTATAACAGGACTGAAATGCGACTAATTTTCTATTCCACAGAGCGATACATTTTATGCAGATTTTAAACACGATTATAATTTATGCATAGTAGCAGTAGTTTCGTAGCAAGTGCTACGAAATGTAGCACTTTTGTAGAGACGTAGACGAGCTACGATATATCGGATTTTTGCAAAAAAAATATTATAAGAGTTTTACGAAGTAAAGTTTAAGCCTAACGCGATTAACGGTCGTTGCTACCAAAACTTAAATTTGTTCTTTGAATATTGGTATTATTTATTATATTAGTATTATGGATAATATTTATCTAGATGAGATTTATTAATACTTTTCTAACTAAAAATTACATATCACATATTTATTTAAACTCATTAAATGCACGAAAAAATTACCTAAAAAGAGTATTGAATTTGAGTAAAAAAAATAAACTATAATTTTATTGTCACTATTTTATATTGAAAAACTATAATAATTAACCCTTATCTTTAGAAAGCATTTTACGAGACCAAGGTATTTTCGTCCGCTATCCTTCATTACTCCAGTAATTTTTGGTTGTAAAATGTAATTAAGGAGGGTTGTTTTACTTCGCCGCAGGCTCTGGCAATAAAAAATGCAATACCTCTCCGCGGCGTAATGAAACCGCCCACGCGGTGTCAACGCTGGACCACAGATATCACACCTGATAAACCAGTCATAATTTATGTCAAAAGCCGATGGTCCGATGACATTTCTAAACAAGTACGTAGGAGATGGATCAGACAGGCTGGAGACCGTACTATGTGGCACGTTGGAGAGGAGGCCTATACTCAGCAGTGGGTGAACACGGCCTGACATTATGATGATGATGTCGAATACATTTAAAAATCCAATACATTTTACTTACTTTATCTTACTCGTACTTAATAACTTTTGGTTAATGCATTTTATTTATGGTAAACATTTAAAATGGCAATAATAGATAAACTTCATCACAATCAAGCAGCTACCAGTCACTGCTGTGAATAATAGTCATCTCTTGTACGTTAACCGTAAGGTATTTTTCATCATAATTAGTTTAAACACCAACCCAATATCTCTTATAGTTTTCGAGTTTCTTGTATAATATATTTCAGAACACTTCACAGAGAGCTTCCTAGCCCCATTGTAAGCAAACGCTAAGAATATGACTAGAATAATATTCAAAGTTAGAAGTCTATGTACTGTATAGTCTATGTGAGACCCAACGTCGACACGGTGAAGCGTTTCCTGAGAGGCTGGATGTTCGTGGGTAGAATTTTTTGAGTGATGTGCTCAAAAGTAGGCCGTTTTAACCTACTTGGCTAAAAAGACTTAAAAATATACATAAGAATATATAAAGATAACACAAGCGTTTGCTTAGTATGAGGCTAGAGGGCACTGTGTGAAATGTAGCGGAATATTTACTTAATTTTTTTATTATTCTCGTAGCTTCCCCAGTGATGTGTTGGGATATAAGGTAGCCTATGTATTTTTAACCCTATTTTATCTTCAGAATGCAATTCTAAAATGATAACTGATGTACTAAGTATTTGTATAAACTTGTATATCTGTATAAACTGTATAAAATTTAATATTAAAATACTTATGTGGTTTTGATTCTGCGTTAAAATAAACAAACTAATCAACAAGCAAATAATATTAGGTCTTTAACTATGAAATTTCCGATTTGTATGACAAATTGAGAAAAATGATATATCCATACAAACATTTTTAATGTTTGTATGGAAATGTCTGAACAGATTTAGATGCAATTGATAACTATAGTTAGATGGAAAAAAAGCTATGCACAGCGTATATCAATTTCTCAAAAACAGAGTATATGATAAAAATATAGCTAGTCAAAGTAGTGAAACCGACGACATATTGAAAGAGGTGTTTTCAATGACTTCCCTATAAGTAATATGCACTAGTAATATTTTTTTTATCTAAAAGGAACATTATTCAATAATTGATACTTACAATTAAAATTGTAAGTATTTGGAATAAATATAGCTGTACGTAAAAGTTACAAACAGATTAAAATGTAAGAAAAAAACGGCAATTTAATAAGTAAAGACCTTTTACAAATACGCCATCTTTCTATACTTTTTTTCACTGACGCAGGAAAAATCACAGTATGGCTACTAAATCAAGATATCTCCATTTGAAGGTTAGCAGTGATTTAATACTGCATGGTGTGATCAATAAGTAGCACTTTGCTATTAGCACATTGGTTGCTCGACAGTGATCGAGTAGGATATCATGTGAGTGACACACTTTTATGGATAACGGTATACCGTAAACAGCTTGGATATACTTATCTAGATAAGAGATATCCAACTCAACATGCCATTTTATGACTTAGTAACAGAACAAAAAAGATGACGTTATCATTGTAATTCATTTCGATGCAATTTTAATACTAAATGTATTCTCATGTTTATACCTAATTTTATCTTTTACAGAAAATTTATTTTAAAACACTTGCGGGCAAGATAAATGGACAAAGAATACAAAACGTACATTTTTTTTAGGATTAACGAAAATCCTTTCAACATACTTTTTGAATCTTCCTACATATGTACGTATGTATGTATGTATCTGTATACATATGTCTTTGTAGCTTTTTCGTCGTACTTGTTTTGCAACATCGTGCTGTAACTAAGTTATAATATTTCCCATGACTCAAGCGGTGAATATAAATAAGTCATATGCGCGCAATTTTATCCCGTTTCGGTAGAAAATTAAATTGTCTCCCGCTTGTATCTAAGAGTAGGCAAAAATCGAATATCAATAATGATGAAATTTGATTGCCTTTGGGGCGTTGAACTAATATCTACAAGACAATTCTCTAGGTTTTATTTGATACTAGGAGATCCCTCCGGTGCGCGTGTTGGTCCAGGATAAAAAGTAGGGACTGAAACATTTTGAGACAAAGTTTTTTGCCAAACAAATAATTTTATATATTGTACTTTTGTATGTTATTCTACCACGATTTCAAATCCATCTAAGTCGATTCAGCAGTTTGGGCGCGATAAAGTAACAAATATACACATTTACTCACACACTCATAAACTTTGCTTTAGTGTGATGTGATTACATTTATTTTCTTTTTTTTAAGTCTTTACCTCAAGTATACTAAAAACATTACCTTATAAGACGCAACGTGAACCTTTCTTGGAAGTCAATTCGATCTCAAATAACTTTGGAATCTCAAAGGGATTATTCAAACGGTTTGCCGTGGATGATATAATGCGAGTTTAATTTCCGTTTGAAATCAATTCTAAAATAAAAAAAGGAAAGGTTGTAACTATATGAAATGTGTATATTCTGTGACTTAATTATTTTTTATTTTATTTATGTTACGAAATCAATTAGAAATTAAACCAAACAAATTAGTCTATTTTTGCATCATATTATTTATATTTATTTAAACACTTCATTATTTAAATTAAAAATAAAAATCATGAAACAATAGAAACTCAACTAATTTATACCAAATTGTTTGTGTATCTCCAATATTAAAGAAAATTGTGTTTTAGTTTCATTCAGTTTGGTTCACAATCGCTAAGGCAATTTACTGGAGTTAAGTACTTATTTAATCCAGTTAACCTTTCTTGACAGTACAAGTTACATATGTATTCGTAGAAATAAGCTTATACTACATGATTACATCTTACATTAAAACTTGAATGTCTTAACATAAATTCTGTGCAATACTCAAGCCAAAGTTTTGATTTTAAAAGTAGGTACATTAATGAAGAAGCTTAAAGGTTGATGTTGTGCGCCCAAACCAAATTTTTTACTTGTGTTTGTAAAGTTTAAACAATCCAATATGTAACAAAAAAGTGTAATAAAACCTAACGTTTATTTATTCAATCATTCCACTACATGCATACATATATTACCTACAATCTACATACATATTTATTTCTAAAGTTTGAACAACTAACGACCCAGCTACAAATTTAAAATACGGGCTACAAAATATCTCAACAAAAGTAACTGCTCCTGGCTTTTTTGTATGTAAGCTGAGCTTTATATCCTTATACTCTTGACCCATTATTAATCTCTTGGAACGCGTGGACAAGGGTTCATTTACTGTGGGCTTTTCAATTTAGAAGTTACGAGTAACTTTTGTAACTTGAAAGCGAGAGAAAAGCCTGTTTTAAGTCCCAGAAATTAGACTTTATTGTGTTGCAATACTGCGCAGTTTTGCTTGTGGCTGATTGAATGAAATCGTAGCTATTGTAAGAACTTGAAATATGAACGTTTTCTTCGTGGTACTTAAAAGTAACAGATTGAAAAAAAGCAGTAATTTTAAAAGTAATCTATACTAATATTATAAAGCTGAAGAGTTTGTTTGTTTGTTTGTTTGAACGCGCTAATCTCAGAACTACTGGTCCGAATTGAAAAATTCTTTTTGTGTTGAATAGACCATTTATTGGGGAAGGCTTTAGGCTATATAACATCACGCTGCAACTAATAGGAGCAAAGAAACAATGGAAAATGTTGAAAAAAACGGGGAAAATTATTCATTTTTGAGGGATTCCGTTGCGTGCGCTGCGGAAACGGTTCAAGTCGTGGGTATAATAATTTATAAGTTTGCAAAAATAAATATGATGCCTAAAATAACTATTCCACGCGGATGAAGTCGCAGGCACAGCTAGTATTATACATTATTATTCGTTTAGTGAAAGGCATTCGTTTCAATCACATAAAAGCTTAGTTATATATCTACTATATTTATGAAATATAAAAAAACCCTACGCAACTTCACGTACATATTTACTACGTGCGAATCCGCCATTTCATGTTTGGAAAATAAAAACGTGTCGAGCTTTCAATATTTCATATCAAAAGTGACTGTTGATGTTTTTAACGAGAATTGTTTTTAGAAGCAGCTGTACGTGTGCTAATATAACACAAATGGAATATTTCTCTGAAGACGCAATTTATTTCTCAACAGTAGCTTTCTTAAAATGTAAAGAAAGCCTACATTTCTTCGAAACGTAGTTACGAAATATGTGTGTGTACGTAATTGCGTTAATTATTGCGTCGGAACCGTGTTGTTTACGTGCTCTGTGGTATTTATAATAAATCAATATAAAATTTTTATACATTATGATACCCGTAGCAACTTTCTGGCAAACAATAAATACTATTCCTGAATATGACAATAAGTCTTGTCGGAATTGTATGTTAGTTATTTATTTATTCCACGTGTTCTAACACCATATTGTTGTTACACGTCCGCCCATCATGCCTCCTATGGGAGCTTTAACGAGCCCTTGTTAGAGACCTACGTGTAGACTCGACCTACTGTGATAATAAACAATACTACGGGTTGAACTAAAATAAAAAAAAAACAAACAAAATCTTCGATATTATTATTGACGTAAGTGCTAGCCGGTTATTACACTGAAATTTAACATAAATCTTTTAAATTTACCGATTACTGTAGTTTATTGTTGATTGATGTCCTGTTATTAATTTTTAATTGTATGTACATATGTATTATGTACCCACCGATATGAGTCACTTAAGCTCGCAATAAAAATATTTTGATTTTTGATTTGTTTTGATGTCAACAGATGTCACTTTAGCGACGACACATGCTATTTAGTCTGAAAAAAAACCATGATATAGCCGCAAGCAAATTACATTATAAACAAACAGTCAAAATACATTAATAGATCAACGAAAAAGTTTCTTTTTAACATGCTTTAGTCTTGTAGCTATATATAATAAACTATCTATCTAACTGAGTAGTTACATACTCAGTGTAATAATATCTATGAATCGTTGTTTATATATGAACTGTAGTTACATTTAAAAAAGGCACCTTTCCGTTTTTACAAGGTATGTCATTCAATAAATTTCGTACAACGTGCGCAATTGCTGTAATATTAAAAAGTTCACGTGCTTGGTTGAAAAATTTATCACACGAGAGAGTTGGAGTCCGCATGGAATTGTTACAAAGGAATGCTTGGAAGAATTGAGATTAAATGTCAACAGAAGGTCATACGTGCGTTAAAGGTACATTTTTAATCTCAATATATAAAACACAAAGGTGACTGACTGACTGACTGACATAGTAATCTATCAACGCACAGTCCAAACCACTTGACGGATCGGGCTGAAATTTTTGGCATGCAGGTAGATGTTCTGACGAAAGAATTTTTGGAAATACTACTTTTATTTCTTTATGCGTCCGAAGCCGCAAGCACCCACTAGTACCTATGTTTATATTTTAATAACACCATTATGAAAAAATATAGCATTTTTTCACTGATAAGCGCTGCTATTTAATTTGTTTAAATGAATAAAAGATCATCTGATTTAATTATAGACATAGTTGGAAACAACTAAAATGTGAACATAAGTACCTATCTATCTATCTATCTATCATAGTGGAGTTTGAGGCATATAAATCACATTAAAACCGTCTTCGTCGAAATATAGTTAGAAGAATAAAGAGCTTTTTAAGCATATTTATCAAGCTGATGTCGGAGGCGTATTTTTTCCGAGATTTCAGTTGACACGGCCGTCGTAAATTCTTCAGAATATTGGCAATTTGGTTACAAGAGATTTCCCTGCACAATATTATGCCTCGTTTCTTATATGGAGGAAAAAATAAGCTTATTTTTAATATAAAAGAATGTGTAAATAACGAAGTATTCAATTAATATGATTATTTTTATCAATTATTTATTTTAACTGATAGATTTGATAGTGGCTAGAACACTTTTACTTGTGCTCACATTAATTTATGTTCATTGTAGGTACGATATACAAAAAAGATTAAGGAATTCTAACATATAAGATACCTACTAGTGGGTGCTCGCGGCTTCGTTCGCATTAAGAAGTAAAACTTCCATCCCCTATATCACCCCTTTAAAAGCGGCTTTTCCGAAAATCCTTTCTTAGCGGATGCCTATGTCATAACATCTACCTGCATGCCAAATTTAAGCCCGATCCATCCAGTGGTTTGGGCTGTGCGTTGATAGATCACTATATCAGTCAGTCAGTCAATCAGTCAGTTCTTTGAGTATTATATAATTTAGATTGTACTATTTTTATACCCAGGAATAATGTAATGACACAAGCCTGATGTCAAAAGGCTTTTATTCCCATTTTTTATCAGCCTACGATTATTCTTTGAAACAGGAATTCAGAATGTTTTTTTATTTTCTAGTTTCGAGCTACAAAAAGAAACGCCTAATAACAAGACGAAGATATTGAAAAACAAGGGCTACGTCGCCTTTGATAAATAACACTGCTTTTAGTACGAAAAGAACAAAAAAGTGTTTTAAATATTCCTTTTTGCTGTTGTAAATTAGACTCCGATTATGTTGTGACCTTTTTTGTACCGATTGTTAAAATAACGTTCATTTCTTGCACCATCATCATCATTGGGTCGTCTGCCAGTCCTCAAGGGGGAGCTGGCGAGATGTAATCTTTAATTTATGATGTGCTTACGATGCATTTACTATTCCATGTCAGCCACACAAATATATGAAAAAAAATACGCCTTTAGATAAAATGTAATAAAGTTTAAAAAAGGCCTGGGCATTTCACACAGCACCATACTAAACAAGCGCTTGTGTCACAGGTACTGGATAAGCTTGATATGATATAAGTGAAGTAGGTACAATTTATTACATAAAAATATTTGTCTTTCTGTTCGCACCCTCTCGCACTCAAGTATATGCGTAACTTTATATCCTTCCCATGACATAAGTGACGTACATCGTAAACGGATATTTGATAAGTGAATTGCGATTTTATGGCGCACCATTTGTTTACTAGCTCACTTGTTGAATAATGTTACTCTAACTAGTGCCCTTTTTTTAGACTTATAGTGTTATTGCGTAGTAGTAGGTCGAGTTTATTTGAGTAGAAACTCTTGTAAGATAATATTTATATATATAAGATAATAATCTTGTAAAAAAAATAGAAGTAAGTAGTTATATCGTACAGGAAGCGAGTGTGGCTCAGTGGTCCCAGTGTCTGCTTTTCATCCAGAAGCACCCTGGTTCGAATCCGACCTTACACCAATTACTTGTGTTTTAAGTTATGTGTGGGTTTGCACTAGCTTAACTGTGAAGGAAAACATCGTGACGAAACCGACATGTTTGAGGACCACAATATCTGAAGAAATGTGGAAGGACCTGGGCGCCCACCACGATGTATGTATATGCCCAAGAGAACTCCCCTAACGAATTCATTCTGCGGATGAGTCACGACGCTCAGTCATGAGGAAATACGACTCAAGAGAGAGAGAGTTATATCGTAATTTGTAGATAATAAACTATCGACTTCGACGTGAAAACCAACTATACATGCTTCGTGATTTATGCCTTGTGAGCCTCATCCCCTCATCTCAACATTTTCGAGATACATTTAATTTTATTTTACTATCAAGTAACAGTTTGTATAAAATTAAGCTCGGGCTATATAACGCATTTAGGAAAATGTATTACGTATTTATTCGTAATATTAAGATTGCAATTTGAGAAATTTGTTCAATCAAACAACTAACGTTCATTCCAAAAGGAATAGCAAAATCAGATTATACCTTTGTCTTTGTAGAAATCTAAGTGAATAAATACCTTTTCCCTCTGTTAGCAGGTTCACAGAAACTGTGTGATAATTTATACAGATTTAATTAGAGCTGGATCCCTGAAACACTTTGTTCACAAATCTAGATTTAGGTTGCCTTGGTTTTTCCCACCAACCGTTACTATAATATTAAAATAATATTATTAATAAATAAGTGTGCCGTGCAGCTTTATTTTTGGGACCATTTTTTTATAAACGCTTTAGCCTAAATAAACGTTTTTGATCTGTTCATTATGCAAAATAAATTCGTTCTTCTATCAAAGACAATACCCCTTGTTAGAGAAGGGATATAAAGTGACAGATTAGCTCATTACCAAATCCGTTTGACTACCCACGCTTCTGAAATGCCAGTTATAAGTTTGACAAAGGATTACTTATCCATTGCGCGCATATTTTAATTGAAAATGTGATAATATACAGCTGCACTTTTTTATTGTTGGAGATTTATTGAATAGGTTCGTTAGGTTGTTTTAATGTGTTACAGGAAAGTATTCCTAAATAGGTATTATTTGCGATTTCAAGTGTTTTTTTTATTAATCTATTTATCCTTTTATACCGCAACCCATGAGGTTTGAATTTGGTCACATCAAATTAAAATAAATACATAAAAATGATTAGACGATGCTGGTTAAATAATCACATATATTATATTGAACTATTACTATATTAACATGTTATAATAATTCATTCATTATCGAAATTAAACCAGTTTCTTCTAGGTAAGCGCTATAGATCCATCGTCATTTATGTAACATCAGGCAAATAACTGAACATAAGTTTGAGCCTAAAAAAACTTTCCTACATAATATAGGTATGACATAAAATATTCCTTTTGTCTCGTAACAAATTACTACCGAGGCAGTTAACGTGATAATCACGAGTTCCATGAATTAGTTAATGAGTTACAAAGAGGTTATTCTATGAAAATTACTGCCTGTACATCAGTAATTGTCAGTAATTATTTATTATTATTTTCAGAGAGAGTAATTAATTTCTTACGTTTCTTTTTATTACTGGAATTAATTTTATCCTTTAACTTTACTGTTCATATACTTTACACGTTAAATAGACCTGGCTGTTCTTGAAGCCCTACAGTCTTTAAAGCAAACTTGGTACCTTGGGGTGGTTTAAAAGCAGCCGACATCAGAATTTGCCACTTCCATACGCTTTTTTTTATATACTCAATAGAGAGATATTTACGAACAATGAAATATCATAATAGACAACATTATAAATTTCTGCTTCTTCTTTTCAGTTTATAATATTACTAGAATTACCATACCTACTCTGTATGTACCATTTAAAAAGGATATGACATAATACAGACGTATGTAATCGGTGTCGTGACCTTTGAGTAGGCTCCGTATATACCGAAACAACTCTTAACAAAACAAATATTGGCACAACAAAGTGACCGACAACTTGTAAGCCTGTGTACATACGAGCGAAGTATGGTGTTATAACATGTGTAGGGTCCTTATACTATCCTTTGTTTCATGGTAATATAATAAGTTGCAAACGTGCGTAATGTTAAAATTATTTTATGAAAACTGGACATAATAATAAAAGTAAGAACATAAGAAATCATAACATTTTCATCATAATATTTCAACATCGATTCGATTTTACTGCCGTAGAAAGCTCCCCTAATGAATGAATTCTCCGGGAGAGTCACGACCCTCAGTCATGAGGAAGTACGACTCAAGAGAGGATTCTATGGACACTTAAATTAAAATAATAATAAGATCTGTTTTTTTTATTTTTTAATGTCCGTAACGGATATATACTTGTAAATCATATGAAATTTGCCCATATTTTTTATTTAACGTTGCATAGGCATTTTTTACCATAAATCTACGCAACTGTTGGCTTTAAAATTTATATAAGCTAAATCTATATTAGAACAAGCCCATGTATACTAGACTTAACAGTTCTCTTGGTTACTCTGTGTTTGTTTGTTTTGCTAATAACTTGGGCGAAAACTTCAAATATTCAAAGGAAACTTTTATATTGACTGTACTGTGTGTTGAGATTCTGAGAATAATAGCACTTCCTACGCTAGTTTGGACTATACTTCTGTGTTATCTTTAAACTAAGGTTAACTAAACCATAACTATAGTTGTAAAGTGAAGTTTTGTCTTAAATTACAAAGGCAGTTTCAGTTTGAACAATAATTTAAGACTGGCCTGTTAGCTTAGTTGGTAGTGGCTCTGCCTTCTAATCTAGAGGTCGCGGGTTAGATTCCCGCATGACACAAGTATTTATGTACTTTAAAATTTATAATTACTTGTGTTGAGTCTGGTCGTTTGTATGTATAATAAGTATGTATTTACAAAAGAAAAGTATATAAGTATTATATCCGTTATCTAGTACCCACGACACAAGCGTTTGCTTAGTGTGGGGCTAGATGGCGCTGTGTGATATGTCCTGAAATATTTATTATTTATTATTATTATTATTTGTATATATTTTAAGTCCTCTTCTTTATGTATATTATTAATGCGAAAATGTGTGAGTGTGAATATTTGTAAGTATGTATGTTTGTTTCCAAACACCACATTCTTATTCTTATCGAATGAGAGTGGCCAACTCTGGTGTTGAGACTTTATCAAGGGCCTCTGATATTAAAACGCCTATATTTGCATGCAATTTAGAATATAAGCTTATATGACTTTAGCGGCGCTGCATCGCAAATCTGTCATATTAATAACATTTTCAGTAAATTTCCTGTAAAATTTTACATATTTTATACAAAGTTTCTTATTAAATGTTATACAATATACACATACAAAGTTATTCAAGTCTGAAAGTTTTTACGTATTATATTTTATTATATACAAGTTGATTTTTTAATTACTCCAAGCATAACATCATTGTAAATATATAAATAGCTGTTCATATTATATTATATAAAATTTAGGATAGAAATAGATTAAGTAATATCATATTCTGTATAAACAATAACTAGACATAGATTATTTTGTAATCACTTAACATAGGTACCTACTACATTATTTTAAGTTGTTAATATAAAACTAAGTTGTAAACAAGAACCCCCGGAAGAACCTGCCTCTCTACGACACAGTTTTTTACCAATGTAAGAGGCAGAGCTATTTGTACAGTGTAACATATTGTTTTGTTTACAATAAATTTATCTTTATCTTATCTTTATTAAGTTTATATTTTGATTGGAAAATGATGATTAAATAATGAGCGAAAATAATCACGATCGGCAGGATTCGAACTTGCTATCGGCAGAATGCCTTAACCGCTACGGTCTACTAACTGCCAGGCGCAAAAATCCACACCACTAAACAAAGTTTAGGATAAACAACCATAGGGCGGGTTAAGAAAAAAAAAATTATATAATAATATAATAATACTTGCAAAATAACTCATAGCTTGATAAATTTCGACACCTCGCGCAGTGGCATAAACATGTGAAACAAGGTCCGACCGTGACCGAATTCGGTCGGAAAATCATCAGTTTGACCTCTAGAGCTACTACTTAGTGGCGTTTGCCATCGATATTTCTCTTTGTCTATACCTGACAATAGAACTTGTTCTTGATCCTGTTAGCAAAATATACAATTATCTTAATCTTAAAAACTGGCCTGTTAACTTAGTTGGTGGCTCTGCCTTCTAATCTAGGGGTTGCGGGTTCGATTGCCGCATGACACAAGTATTTATGAACTTTAAAATTTCTAATTACTTGTGTTGAGTCTGGTCATTTCTATGTATAATAAGTATGTATTTAGAGAAGAGAAGTATGTAAGTATTATATCTGTTACCTAGTACCTACAAACGACACAAGCGTTTGCTTAGTGTGGGGCTAGATGGCGCTGTGTGATATTCACTTATGTTTATTTTTCTTAGATTATTCTCAAGCTACCATTTGTACAAGTAAAATTCAGTCTATGTTGTTCAGTGCTTAAATCATAATGCATATCTTTCTGAAAGCTTTTCACTTAGCCTCATAAGTCAGGTACTGAAAACATATTGTAATAAATAAATACGAATTTACATTCAGTTTTAGTTATTTTACCTCAGTTTGGAACTTGTTTTGAAGAATTGTATGTTGTTATCCTAGAGGCTGATATATATAGAATATTTTTAAAATTGTTTTCTTTTATAGTAAAAATCTTGTTTAATTTTCTCATAATTAAGATGAGATAATACATATTATTTCATCGTGGCCATCAAATTGACAGTCAAAATGTTATTTAATTTATTACATGATCTCTGTAGAGTACGAGTTTATATGTAGGTAAGTATTCCAAAAAAAAAATGTGAAATTTAAGATTTCATCATATTATACATATACATTTCATTATATTATAATATGTACAAACCATAAATGCATCAAGTTCAAGTCAATTACAGACACAATTCTCATCAATGTTATGATTATTGTAAGAAAGCAAGAGTCTGTTTGTTGGTTTCTTCGTTGCGCTTTTACTCCGCAACAGAGCGATAGATCATCGTGATTTTTGGCATGGTAACGGTATTGTATTCTAAAAGTGACATATGCTACTTTTTATCCCAATAAAACCCGAGTGAAACCGTGGACATGCATGTATGTACTAGATCTCAATTTCACTTGAGTTAGCAATACTACAGTTCATTAGATATAGTTAGAAGAGCTACTTGAACGGTTCAACGATCTAAGTGCTGGTTGAGTCTAGTGGCTAGCATGGAAAAGTGACTGTCACACACGGTTAGAAAGAACGAATAGCTTATGAATATTTACAACCAGAAATTTTGAAAAATTGTGAGTGATACTATATGTTCATTTGTAGTTGTAGAACGTTTCTGTATTTTTACCACCGATAAAAAATGTTAAAAAGAGAAACATTTTTTATATTTTTACCATTGGCTTGAAAAGAGTCGTTCTAATAAAATAACAGATATTTTATTAGAACGACTGTATATTAATACTGTATATTAAATAATTGTCTTCTGCATTGCATATTTCAAACGATAAAGTAATGTTATGTCTAACTTTTTTCAAAACACGTTTCGATTGTCAGAGATATTTTTGTAAATACAATAACTCCATACACAGTATAAAGTATTTTTAATAGTTATAAAAATTAAATTACTCTACACAACACTACAACATAAGCGTTTGCTTAGTGTGGGGCTTGATGGCGCTGTGTGCGATGTCCCAGAATATATATTTATTTATTTAAATCATACAAAAATATCCCACTAGCTAGTTAACTAACTTAGAATACCGTATGTATTCACGAATCAAGTGCCTGCCTACATAATACCTATATAAATACTTAAACGTTCTTCTATAGGCTTTACGGGGCTTGCTCGGTCGTCGAACTCCGCCTTGATTCGGATTTAATGACGTTTTGTACTTAAGCCGTTAATTTCGCACAACTTCTACTAATGGTGTATTCTTGTGTTTGGCGTAAATACATTGTTGTTTAATATTTATTTATAGTTGGGTTAATTGAACCTCTGTTTCTGTTTCTAATTTTCGTTTGATAAGGTTGTTGGCTTAACGGCTATTATTAATTGTTAAGGATAGTTCAAATAACCAATGTTATAATTAAATTCAAAATTGAGACATTGAAAGACTTTGTAACAACACATTGATTTAAAGTTATATGATTTTAAAATCGTTTTTGTGACAGATGATGAATCTTATATGTAATCAGCTGTTTTGGTTTCGAATAACGGTACTTAGTTCATCTTACATAGTATTTTGTCAACGATTCCATAAGTACTCGAAATTGTGGAATATATTGCTGACTAGTTTTGTTATTTTGTACTAAAATACACATACAAAACCATTCCCAAAGAAGGCACACTATTTCAAAAATACATTTTTATTTCATTATCTAAAAATAGAGCACTGAGTGATACATTACGTATATTGCCTACCTCAGTTATGTTCGTTCTATTTCTGTCCGACATTTACGCTTTCATAAATCAAGCTCTGGCCAGTGCAAAACAGTAAATAAAGATTTATCATGCCATGTTCTTTATTGCTTTTTATTTTTACACCAAAACTGATGGGAAAGGGATACAATAAAATGAATTGAAGTATTAAGCTATGAGATTTTTTGGGCTTTCATATATAAAAACAAAAAATCAGTATCGATGGTATTTTTTTTTTATGTTAAATAGTTAAGCTTTTCATTGTCTCGGCTGTTTGATCGAAACACTTAGAATTTAAAAACTCTCATCACTCAAATCTTTCACCGCTTTCTTACTAAGGTTGCCTAAAAGAGATCACCAAGGTGATAAGACCGCCCACAAATGGGCTGGCTTATCACCTTGATCACCTGATCACATTTATTTTTAGTTTAAGTCCTTTTGATAATGTTCCTTTATTTTAGTGAGCAATAATGATTGAATTGATTTGAATCGAATCAGTAAGTGACTAATCTGGTGTTTAAATGGAAAAAAATCGCGACCATGACTTCTAAATGTTTTATGCGATACACTTTATATACAATACATACATTATATATAGTACAAGATAGGACATTACGAACAACCAAAACTTATATAGATTCCAAATCCCCCTGAGCAGAATATAATACTGAACAAACAATACAAATTGGGAAAGTTTTCAATTAAACGCGACTTGGCGGCGTGTTTTGAATGTGACTGGGATACAGACAGTGACGACAGAATGCAGAGGCTACTAACAACTGAACTATCCTGAATAACAATACAAGAGAATTGTCTCTCTCATGCGTCGGATTTCCTCATGTCTGAGGGTCGTGACTCCCGGGCGACTTAATTTGTTAGGAGAGTTCTATTGGGCAGAAACATCGTGGAGGCGCCCAAGTCCTTCCACAGAAAATTCAGAATTATCAAAAGTTTAATCTTTCAGAAACTGTAGAAATATATTTTTTTATACAAAGAATGTTTATTTGTATGATTATAACACGTGAACTGGTTTATCTACGCTGAAAACCGTACTATAAGGCCAGAAGACTTATAAAAAGAAAGAAAGAAAGAAACACCAATTTCAACTGAGGGTAGACATCCATCTTAGGACATAGCCTTTGCTTACCATCAGGCAAACTATGGCCAAGTGCAAACTCGTATTAGGTTAAAAAAGACAAGACACAGACTAATGAAATTATGAGCATATCTAAATTTGTTTTTTACAACATAATGAGACATCAACTGATGTTATCTCAGAGGTTACATGAAAAGGAACCAATATGTCACTGGCACGTAAACAAAGGACCTCCCTTGTCAGAATGAAAGGCACACGACCAGCTCCATTTACTCGTGTGAGAATTGGTTCTACTTAGGCTTGAAGGGTCTTAGGCCTGTCAAGAGTTTATCGAATTTGGTTTGGGGCGGAGAGTTGGGTTTGTCACATGTTTGCGATCAATTTTTCCGTCGTTTGTTTCATTTTTATAGGGAAGATGTTCATATATTGACATATTGATAGGCATTTGTCTTTTATATTACTTGAAGTGACTTTCATACGACACTGTGTTCAAAAATGGATGGAGCTTTTGCTAAAACCAACTACCTTTACTATAGCGACTGCTGTATCAATATTCTATTAATACCAACAACATCAGCGCTTAAATGCAAGTACTTAGACTTCATGTACACATTGTATTTTCCAGCCTTAAAATATGAGTATGCTGTAGCTTGATAATGGAATAAAAATAATTACAAGCAAACAAAAACACACTTTTATATAATGCTACGAAATTCGGCCAAATTCTAACACATTCAACGTTTCATCCAACCCGGTTCCCAGTTTGTTTGCTGCGGTCTGTCAGTCCGGCACCCTGCGTCGGTCTCTTTGATCCTCCGAAAGTGGTACAACTAAGTAGCAACAACTGTTGACATACGCCTCTTTGCAATTGAATTAAAACTTTCATAGAAACAAGCTGGTTGTAGGATTTGGAACCAAGGTCAGATTTAAATTGAATGTATTTTTCTTATTGGGGAAATACATATAAATATGAAGTACTTAATTGAAATATTTAAATATACCAAAAAAATGTTCACGATCAGGCACTTCGAAATCACATAATTGGGAAAAAAAAAATTATTTTTAATATTTATCTAAGCCAACATACGCCTAGAAATATTTAAAAAAATAGATTAATTTGTTGCATTTTGGCCAAAAAATGACAAAAAAACTTTCAGAAGACTTTTAACCACCTTTTTTGAAGTCAGTTAGCAAATAAATATTATTAATCATTCGTAGGCGACCCTAAAAGATCAATTGAGATACTAAATATTGTATAGAATTTCCAATTGAATTGTTTCAGCACTTTGTGTAATGTTTTCGAGAAATTCCTAAATTAGCTGCAGGCTTAGAGGTACTTTCTAAATAATTGAAAAAGCCTCAAGGTTTTTGTTATTATTGGCATTCTGAAATTGAAATATTTGTCTGTAGTCTATTTTAAATTTAATGTAAGTAATTTTGTTTCAGTCCGTTACTATTTCTGGCATCCTACTACAAGGAATATTATAAACAATGTGCCTGTAAGTAGCTAATGCATTCTAATTATTTTTATTTCCTTACGAGGGAATCCTCTCTTTCTTGAGTCGTATTTCCTCCTGAATGAGGGTCGTGATTCCCCCGCAGAATTAATGCGATAGGGGAGTTCTCTTGGGCAGATACATCGTGGTGGGCGCTCAGGTCCTTCCATGGAAGACACATGTCCTCGGATATTGTGGTCCTCAAACATGTCGGTTTCCTCACGATGTTTTCCTTCACAGCTAAGCGAGTGCAAATCCATACTTAACTTAAAAATACAAGTCATTGGTGTAGAACCAGATTCGAACCAAGGTGCATCTGGATGAAAAGGAGACACTGGAACCGCTGAGCCACACTCGCTAAAAAGCGTAGATAGATGTGAATAAATAAAATATGTACGAGTACATTGTACATACGTACATTACGAGAAGATACAAATTGAAATCTTAGAACCTACAAACACTTACACCTAACATCAGATATGCTGCATGTCACTCGTTTTCCTAATAAAGGAAGCACAGGAAATAGTTTCCCGTTCTGTGTTGCTCTCCATTACTTTCTCGATTTCAAGTTTAATGGCGTTCCTTGTGTTTTTTATATGTATATATAAAACACAAAGAATATATGTATGTATGCGCTATTATTTATACTATACGTGGTTTAGGATCTTTAATTACATCAATAATTAAATTAAATAGAAAAGTAAACATGTGTGTTTTTTTTATTTTGTATTAGTTAATTGTATTACGTTTAGTGTTTTCTTTATTTGCGTTATTTAATTGTTGTAGAGATGATTTTTTACAATAAGTTCTTCAAAAACGCTTGTAAAAAGTGATCCAGCGCACTGCCAGAAGCAACTTCCATAACTAGCAATTCTGATAATAAGTCAAGATATAGAAGCTAGAAACAACTGGTTAAACCCACATCTTCCATACCTATTTTCGTACGGGAATCTAATAAAAGATTTCACTATTCCTGAACTTTATTCTCAAGTGGCTTTAACCTTTCTAGAAAAGCTCGTGTCAAGCATCCTTGAACTTGCAGGACATTTATGTCTTCTTTATTTTTTCACACAAGTTAATACCTACTAATAATAAGCTAAAAGCTGTGGTTAAGACTTGTGTCGTTTTGTTTTTTTTTTCAATAGATTTTTTGAGGAATTGCATAATTTAATTCCTGCAGCCCCATTTCACCATCGCACGAGTAGAGGCACGGCAAGGGGGCACCGATATACAGTTGAGGTTCCAAAGACTAGCACCAAGCGTTTTGCTTCGACTATCATAGTGCAAACAGCCAAACTGTGGAACTCCTTGCCCGAATCTCTATTCCCCTTGAACTATAATTTGTCGGTCTTCAAGTCGAGAGTAAACCGGTTTATTCTAGACAAGCGCGCTAGATCGTAGACTATAACGTTGCTTAAGATCAAGCAAGTTGTAGTCAAGCGTAAGCCTATTTCATGTAAAAAAAACATAAAAATGAGAAACGACTCAAAAAAACTAGTATTCCGACAAATCAGATATGTAGATTGGGAGCAAACCCCATAAAATTGAGAACATGCCTTAGAGGATCAAAACCATAAAATAAATCACACACTCACAGATTACAAATGGAAAAAGACACACACACAAACTCTAATGATATCAAATTATTAAACAGTACCACCTCATAACACGCCCGAATTTAATTTCCCTAATATCATTTTATAGCCGCGAGAATAGCGGTAAAACTCATTATCCTTAGATAAATATCTATCAAATTTTACTGAGATACGCATTTCGCCAGACTCATCACGGCAGCTTTGAACATCCCACATCGAATAAATTGTTAATATCTCGTGTGTTATTAAGCCGTAGCTCAAGACGCAATTTCTGCGGCTTTTGGTGACTTCACTATTACGTGAGTGACGTACTAAGAACACCAACATCGGCTGAGGACATAAAATTGAATGTAACATACGAGAATTATGTTCTTGGTTTATAGCAGTAATAGAATACGGATGTCTTTATCGGGCTTTATACGTCATTTTGTTTGTTCTGGTCCAAAATAGAACAACACATACCTAAATATACTACAGACGAAAACTTCGCGAACCATAGAGATAAGTAAATAATACAATAAGACAAGAATATCTCTTAACTCGTGGGTGGTTCATTGTTGAAATAGCTTAGGGAATTGCTTTCAAACTTTATTTATAAAATGAAAATTAAACACAACATCGGGATGGTCTCTCGATTTAAATTTAATGAATTCGATAGAAACATTCGGTGCAAATTTTTATAGTTGATTCTTTGGTTTGAAATAAATTGTTTCTTTAACAACGGCGTAGTTCTTGTAAAAACACGTATCCGATAATACCAAACCAATAAATTGTAAAGGTACATAAATTACATTGACCCCTGCTGTTAACCTGAATTGTATGCTATTGTGGTACGCTACGTGTCGTGAAAAACCAATAACCGCCGATAGATGGAATCTTGAGCAGATACCTCGAGAAAGCAAACACATTACAGAAAGCGCCTCGCGGCAAGGTGAATGAGTCACATAGACATATTAATGTATGGATTTCTTCTTATCTGATTTAATCAAATAATTTCACCAACCATGTGTCAAGCACATTAGAATTATGTACTAAATTTACTTATTGGTATTTTTTCTAATAAAATAAAATGTATCATTAGGCAGGCTATAGTAAAACGAAACCGTTTTCCGTGTTAAAAAAAACAATCAACCATTATGACTGCACTAGGAAAATACTGAACGAAAAGTAGTGATAGGAATAAAATTATAAGGATTACATATGTTTTGAAATTAAAAGGTAACAGAAATATTACTACCAACAGTAGCGCCATTTTCTCCCACTCTTTGAGCGGTCATTCTCTTTCCTGAGAGTCGTGACTCTTCTGCAGAATGTTTTTAAGCGAAAATGGTGCCCAGGTCCTTCTATAGACGTAGTTATCTCAATTGAACGTAGTCGTGATGTTAGACCAATCAACACGCCGCAATTATTTCGTTCAAGATGTATGTATGTGTATCAGACCAATCATGGAGTTGTTTACATGTGTGTCCAATTTTTTTTTTCACATGAATGAGACGTCTGTTTAATGTGGTCGTTGATGTGTGACCTATAGAGTGTGAATGATAAATAAATCTACGGGTTCATCGCAGTATAAAGAGCGTTGAAAAAGAGTTCAATGTATTATGAACGCATTCAAAATTAGGAATCAAATTCTATTTGGTGGGTTTTAAAACTACGTGTGAAGCTAAGCTTTTCATTGTCATTAGATTAAATAAATAGTTAGAAATAGCTAAGGAATAAGCCAATTTATTAATTACAATGATTGTTTGAGACGCGGGAAAAACTATAACAGTTTATTCATTTATGAATTGAACAAACAATTAATATTGAACAGTACACGTGTCTCTCTATACACCTAAATAGCCATACTAAGGAATCAAATAATCTCTAATTGAATCTAATCCGAAAAATAAAGAGTTAAGATTAATTTTAACCCAATAAGTCTATAGAATAATTAAGTCGAGGCATTTTCGCTAAAACCCTTTAATTACGAGGGCGATAATTGCCTAGAATAATTTTCTTACTTCAGCGTTAACCCTACCATGAAAATAATTACTCCCCGAATAATTTATTTTAACCCTGAGCTACAGTCAAATAGAACGGAAAATAAAGGAAGGGCTAATCATGGCCATGTCTCTATATTTATTAAATTCATTTGCAAACGTTTAATTTTGCTTTCTACTACTCTCACGTTATACATATACGTTACTCTTATGTTTTAACATAATCCTAATTCTAATCGCAGTCAAGCTTCGACATTTCCCATGTCTTTGGCTAACGCTCGCGAGTAACAATATATATATACATACATATATTTTTACCTAGTTTTGTGAAGTTAACCCTCAATTGGGCGCGCCTTAAAAGTTGCATAAGCGGTCGCGTGGGGTGTTTGGCACCCCAGATTTAGGAAATTAAATAAAATACAAAATACATGCAAAATCAGACTTTTATTAATTAGAACATTTAAACTGACATATTAATCAACTTTTAAACGTATTTTCAACATAATTAACTTTCTTTTATATATGAAAAATATTTTTTTAGTATTCCTAGTTTTTATCGTCACAATTTTGACAGACTATATTCATATGGTCATTGCACACATGTTTTTGGCATTTCGAACATTCAGTCTATGTTTTCCTGTCCTTACTTCTTGGATATACATGGCACCTTTTGTTTGATTGCGATCGGCCTGCTTCAGAAATAAATTCTTGGTCCTGTCACACAGTCACCTGGGGTGTCGTGCACCCCAAACAGGCTCTCTGAGCCCAACCGTCCACGACAGAGCGTCGCTCGCAACTGAATCGTGTACGTTTTATGTGTTTACGAAGCTACCTAGAAGGCCAACGCGCTAAATTCAAATTTTAAGAAGTTGTGAGCCTGGAAAACTGCTCTGGGGTGCATGACACCCCACGCGACCAAATAAGGGTTAAAAATAAAGTAATTAATTAAAAGTAAAGTAATTGACGCGTACAATAGATTATAATAAACCAGTCATATGGTCTATTTAAAAAGTAACACCAACAAAAAACATTCCTCATTCAGCACGTTTACACTTACCAATAAAACTAGGTCACTGTCAAGACCTTTGCCCTACCACCTACTAACCTAGAGCTCTTATCGCGACGTTCAATTTATTTTCTAACACTTACAATTCAAAGAATTTTGAACTCTGTTCCAGGGACATAAGTTCTAAAATCTTCTCAAAGGGTTAGACCTAAGAAGGATGTTAGACAAGTTTACAACCCTGAAGTATGTTGATATTAGTCTGAACTCACGAGCTCTGTGGAATTCGCTCCCGTCACTTGGTTTCAATGTAATGTAATAAGACAAGAAGAGAATTTGACGGATAAGTATTTCTTTATTGTTAGTTGAATAGACGGCTTGGTTGCTATATTTAGATGTAGAAATGTCGGATTGCTTTAATTTTTTAGGTTTAGAGACATGTTCATTGATTACAAGTGACTATCAGTGCGGAAACATATTGATTGCAATAACTTTTTACACGCAAACACACTAAATCATTAAATTACTCGTAATTTGATTTTTACAACGTATTTATAACTTTTTCCGTTTTACAAATAAATGAAATGCATAAAGTGACCCTTAATCGCTAGATTAACGTGTTATTTCTATGTTAATAGGTATAGATATTAAAATGAAATGTAAAACAAATGTTAAAAAAGAAATGACATACCATAAAGACATAAATGGTGTATTTTCATACATTGGGTACACCAACAAAAACATTAATTAACTTATGTCAGTACCAAATAGTTAGTTAAAAACTATGCTTCCTCAGAATTAATGGAAATTAAGATCAATCAAGAGAATCAATCTCTGCCAGATATTCTGCATAACAGAGTGGCGTCGCTGTTCCGTGAATGGCCTCGATTCAATTAAATACTCCTATATACAGAGGACAGATTGCATATTCCTATTGAATTTTACGCCAGGATAATTCCTCTAGCTAGAGCATTTCAACATAACTTATAAAGGAAAAAATATGTGCAGAAAGTTTTTCTTTTACAGGTTTTTTTTTACAGGTAAAGTTTGGTGGCAAGTCATTTCAAAATATCTGAGAAGCTCCTGAAATTGTTACTATCACTAGCTATACACTGCATGCATCGCTCAGTAGCATCAAGATGCATTTTTTTTAAAACAATAAAAGATCGACGCTGCTAAAAGCTAAAAGAGCTATGATACAACGTTAATGACTAATAATCTTTCATTTCAGTTCATATGAAACTTAAAATCTGGTATGTTAGTACATGCTTTGTTATTTTTGAATGGTTTTAATACTTGCGATGTTTATTACGTTCCTTTTACGTAACCGCTGTATTTTTAAGATGTTTCGGTTCCATTGGTTTTCCCGTAATTTAGAGGTGAGAGTGTTATTATAAACCCACGCATTTTTCGCAAAGATTTGCCGATGAGAATTACAGAGCGTCTATTGACTCTGACCGAAGTTAATTTTAGATCGTACAATGGAAATTACAAATGGTTTCTCAGTCTATCTTTGAGTTATTTTCGCAAGAGAAATTTATCAAACTTGTTTTCCGTTTGCTACCACGAGGGAAATTTGAGTTACGTAGCCAAGATTACGGCATCAGGTATGATTGGTCTATAAATATTTTATGTTTCATTTAGAAGCTTTGTGTTAGTTATCAATAATTTGGAAATAGTAAGTTATTTCTGTTATAATCATCATAAAATCTGCAAGCTAATGAATGAATATACATTTTCATGTAAGTTATTAATTAATAATCGGGAAATAGTAAATTATTTAATGTAATTCTGTAATCAACCATATAATTAAACATAAAATCTGTAAAATAATGAATTAATATCCCTTTTTAGAAATACCTTTCCGAGAAAAATACATTAGTGTTTTGATTTTACTTGGGTATGTTGTTGATTTATAATAAAGATAAAGATAATCATCTTTTATTATCGTACATATATCGACTAACCTTAGTGTCAAGTGTTTTCAAACTGCCTTGTGGGCCTCTGACATACTTAACAACTCCTATATTATGCCAAAACGTAAAATAAAAATAAAATGATTTCAGGCTTAATCCATAGTTACTAAAACTAATTTAGACACTGTAAAGGACAAGTTAACTAAAATAATTAAGTAAAATATCTATTGTCTATTAATAATAATAATCATCATCATTTATTTACACTTCATAAAAATAATTAAATTCACTGTACCTCATACTTACGGTATAAGCCTTAAAATGATGACCCATTTTGTAGAATGGATGAAGCCTGGATGAATTGAATTTATTTTCGGCTATTGTAAGCAATCTGCGTTAATGTCTCTGTTGAATAAACTCACTTCTAAAAGGGTGACCTAAATTCTGTCGGTTAGTTAAGATTAATGTACACAATCAAAGGAGCTATTAATTTTATTGTTTACAAGTTCATTCATTTAGAGTGTTTTAATTTGTAACCATATCTTAGCGAACACCGCAGTTTTGACGTGTCCTAGATTACATAAAATAGAATCTACTCAGTAAATATGATGTGCTTACTATCTTCTAATTTGTTTATGTGTGTGTTAATAAAAAAAATCTTTTTACTCCCTCTTCCTTGAATCGTATCCCTCATGTTTGAGGGTCGTGACCATCTCCCAGCATTTTCTCCTTGATGACATCTTTCCGCTTCCTTCTGTCTATTTACTAAAAAGTTGTAAACAAATCCAAACAATGAGAAACAATACGAAAAAAGCATTGAAGTAGGAACAACGATTGTAGTATTTTTGACAAAGATAACAGTTACACAAAAACAGTAGGGTAAATATTGTATACGTTTACATTCCGTGAAACGCACATACGGTGTCCCATCCTAAATCCATTTTCACGGCAAAATCTTTCCGGATTTCCCGGCGCCGGATACGTAAGCCGGTTACTTTACCTTACAGAATATTATATCAGTAGGTATTTCAACCGCGTCTGGGCTCCGGAGGCGGAATGCCGACATCGCAGAACCGCATTGCTAAGGAGGAAATGAATGCCTCGTATACATCGACATAGAAACGAAACAGACTGACTTTAGCTTGGAAAGTTTTTCTTTTCTTCGATAACGGTATTTATACGGCATTTCTATTTTACGAAACCGATTGGTTTTAGCACCCTGAAAGTTTTTTACAAGCAAACGGAGCATTTGATCTTTTTAATCGGTCACCACAGTCAATATATATTTCTCGGCGACGTTATCATTTTAGGTATTTTTTCATGAAGTCTATGTAACATATGATTTAAAATCATAAATACACAAGATGTATTGACTCACATTTTTGAGCGCAATGCATTAACATCAGCTCATTATTGTCACTATTGACTATAGGCCTGTCTTCTAGTACGTCACTAGTAATAATGAATTAGCAAAGCCAGTTAATTCCTGTAGTATGTCTACGCCCGTACCTGCATTTAAGTTCAAACTGGAAGGGAGCCAATTACCTTGTACTAAACATACAGAACACGGGCTGTTTACGAGTTTGCAAGTAATTGTACACTTCCTATACTGCAGGATGTGTTGCCGTCCAAGACGGATGTCTTCGGTTTTGAACACCAGTTTGTTGTTTAACAGGATCACGTTATGTAGTGAATTATTGTGTTGAGTTATTGGAACTAATGATTTTTTAAGCCGGCAATGAGTAGTAATCAAACGAAACTAACTTGATTCGAATCTTTGAAAACTTGTGTATCAATCTACCTAAATCTACTTTAGTGTTGGAAGATGACCACAGAAAACGGTAATCACATGTGTGATATGATGTACTTGCTCATTGGTCACTTTATTGGTCGTATACATTCAGAATCAGAATCTTATCGTAACTCTGAAGTTACGATAAGAATCTTATCGTAACTCTGAAGTTACGATAAGATTTTTAAAAGGTGTCTTTAGTACTTAAATATCAACAACTTTTGTTTAGGACTAAAGTTGTTAGAAAGTCAAACGTCTTCTTTTTCTTATCAAACTAGAGTGGCTCACTCTGGTGTCGAGAGCTTATCAAGCCGCCCTAAGGGCCTCTGACATTGGCTTTACAACTGCCTTACTAGACAAACAGCCGGGACCTACAATTTAACGTGTCATCCAACCCACGGAAGCACCCTAAGATAAGCTTATATTTATGATAAGCTTATAAGAACTCATATGACAAGGCAACTCGCTAGTTACTTCACATTTTATGTCCATACCTACATAGGTAAGAGCATAGTAAACCACTTTACGACGACATAAAATAATCCAATCTAGCATTTATGTCTAATCCAGTGTCCGATCAGGAAGGCGATAAAATAAACTTCGTAAAGAAAACTTAGGCTCAATATTTACAGCCGTTTTAATTAAAATGGTAATTTTGTGGACAAAAATCCTTTGGCGAAAACCCTCTGTGAAATATTAATAAGCATATTTTGGTGCCCTTCTAAGTCCGTACAAGATGGAGTTTCGGAATCCCTTGATATGTAAATTTGACTGAGTATTTTTATGATGAAAGGAACATAATATTACATACATTGGTATTTACACTATGTTATATAAAGATTTTATACCTTATATAGCAAGGGGAATGGAAATTAAACTGTAGTCAATGTCTATCTACCAATTTGGTTATCAATTAACAACTTATTAACTTATATTCGAATAAACTGTAATGGCAGTATTCTGACATTGCAGTTTAATAATATTTTTTAATACTTACTTCCTCATAACGACATAGATATTTCAGTATATTAATAAACAATAGTACATGTTTACTAAAGGTATGTTACCATATTGCGGCGCATTACTGTTTTTTGTTGTAATTAAGCAAAAGACAAGCCATATGATACTATCAAAATTATTTAACAAGGGGCACATGTAACCACTTTCTTAATAACTAAATTAAGAGTCAATTTTATAGCAATTTCGACATGATTCATCTCAAGAAGTGCTCTGCGCGCTCGGGCTTACAGCCTTTTAACTACTTACAAAATACTCTCCTTTCTCCAAAGGCAAAGTGTGGTTAAATGAGGTTTTATTATCTTCTCCCCTGCTGCCTTAATTTTGTCACATCCTATTATTTTGTAATACAAAAGCGCTATGTTCAACTCGCGATGTTCCCTGCAGAAACATTGAACAGTAAAAAAAAATGATAATTAGAAATCACAATATCCAAACATCATTAAATATTGTTTTCGTGAATTCGTTGTTTTGTCTTTGTGGTATTGAATTAAAATAATAGTTTTCTTTTTCTTGTTTCAGATCGAGTAGAGGGTTCGGATATTAAATCGGTAAGTAATTTTAAGCAGTTCTTTTATTGAAAATATAGGTAAATCATATAATTAACCATATTAAATTAAACTAAACGATCGAGTACCAATAAAAACATATTCACTTTTATATTTGAAAACAGCAAGTTCTCATTGGTAACCAAATAGATTAGAGCTTTTTATGCTTTTATACTGTAGGCTTTATTAAGGTCTGGTTGGAAGGTACAAAACCAGTAAATATCTGACCTCATAGATCGTAACAACACAATGCCGGGGAAAAGTTTATTTTTATAGCACTTCGAATCTAAATTTAGATAGTATAAGGAATGGGGTTTTATAACGAAACTTGTAAGTCCAGATTTAGATGAAATGTTACTACGTATACCTAATAAGTACGCATGGTGTATCTATTCAACAAACTGTATCAATCTATGAAAGATATTTGCATAAAACATGAAATTTCTATCAAAAAACATGTTTTACAAAATTCCATGTAAGAGAGCTCAATTATTACAAAAAAAAACGAACAAATCAACACAAAAACGAATAAATTGTAGCCGACGAGAGAACACGATTTATTTTATTCTCATTCATCGCAAAATAAAATTCTTTTCACGAAGTAAAATTGGAGATACCAATAAATAACTTATTTTTAACTCAATAAAAGGACGGCAAAGCTGGCCTAAGTACGAAGTGGAAAGCGTTTATTATTCTAAAGGAAAAATTCACGCCAAAAGTATTCAAATAGGGCTTTATTAGACATCTAAAGTAATTTTATGAAAATTATAGTCATTTAGATTTTAAATGTGGGTTCTGTATAATACTGTGCTAGTTTTTTATGGATTGACTTGCAATGACATCAAGGGCGTTGATATTTGGATATTTATGTAATAAATAAATAAGATAAAATAATCTTATCTGATACTGTAGAGTTGCAGCACAATATATTTAAGCATAACTTAAAATGTGCTACACAAATCACAAAATCTCGTCAGATATGTACTTGCTTTTATGAAATAAAACATTTGAATACATATTTAATGTAATTTAAGTTTAATACGAACATATAGGCAAAGTGAAAATACCAAAAACCCTTGATTTAGATTCTCGATTCATCTACATATGTAAATAACGTTTCGAATACATCTACAACAAACTTTAAATAGACAAGCATCGTAGAAACTAGTTAAAATAAACTTGGATATGAAACACAGAGTTTTGATGTGGTTTTAAAAGTTGAACCAAGTTCGGATAAATGATGTATGGAAAGATATCGTATAGATAGACTAGGCAACGGCTGCGGTGCTATGAAAGTACCACCGAGTTATGAGTTATGATTTCTGGCTACCTTCAAAACGAAAGTGAATCGGTTCTTACTAGGTTAGCACGCTCCATCCTGGACTTTAAAGATTGCTTACCATCAGGCGAATTATGGTCAAGTGCAAACTCATTCCTTGAAAAAAAACTATATAGTTAACATATAAGTAATTGGTAAATTAATAGTCTAATTCATATATATGTTATAATCTACAGCTCAATTAAACCATACTGATTTAATTTGAAATCAAATCTGGTACTTGAGCGTAGAAAATAAGTCAGACACATTAAGATATTATGTAAGTGTATGACTCACTCACTCACTCAGACAACGCACTTTCAAATTGTTATATCTTAGTAATTACAGTTATTATTACAGAACACTGTTTATTTTTTTTTAATTTAGTTAATTATTACTTCCTTTTCATGTCGTATATTTAAGTCAAGGCAAACAAAGGCTTTTTAATTTTATTTTATTTATGACTTTCAGACATAAAATGTTCTGGAAACAACAACCTCAAACATACATATTTATCTCGTTTCGTATCTTCACAAACACTTTTTAGATAAAACTTTAGGTGTACACAGATACAATTGAATAATTTAGACACACCACCGCGAATTAGAAAAAGCTACGCAATTCCAATACAATATATTATTAACTAGCGGAACCGACAGACTTCGTCCTGTCTGTTGACTCTTTTACTCTTAAGTTAGTTAGAAAACGTTTGTATGGGAAAAAAAAGGGTGGTTTTCAGGGATTTTCCGGCATTATTTCGATTTTTTCTCGCCGTAAAAACCATCATTGAACTTCAACGAATATTAAAAAAAACAATTGGCCAAAATCGGTCCAGGCGTTGTTGAGTTTTTAAACAACACATTTTGATATATAAGAAGATAATATTGATATCTTTACAAAGAAACATCGCTACACAATTTCAGTACCAATTTCTTTACAAAGACTCGTTCTAACGTTATTCTGGAAACCATTTATCAAGCGCTTGTTTAAGAACAATGAATGCCCAAGATACCGGCATATCATTAACCTTTCGCCCACGCAATTGTACAAGAATGGTCAGTCTTATGAATCTGACCACCTAAGCCCCTTAGGGAATTTAGGCTGGCACATGCCAGTGTCTGGTTATTTGTTGTCTAGAAAACTTTTTGTCCTGTATTCTTCTTCGAAATGTTTTAAATCAGTTTCTGAACTTGTAAGATATTTTTACGGTTTTTTAGCTTTTATCGTAATTATTCAATTCTAGTGGACACCTGCGGCTTCGCTCGCATTATTATTTCGAGATATAAAGTAGCCAATGACACTCCCAGGACTTCATAACGCCCACTACCTACACACCAAAAATCATGATGATCTGTTCGCCTGTTTTTGCGTGGTGCGCGTTTAAAATAAACAGACAAACAAAAAACATAACTATTATGTGTACTGTTATCTATTTCAAGTATATCCAAAAAAAATTCTTCGATAATCTTTTATGTACAGATTTTAACCCTCTTGAGCTTTATTGTATGTATAGATTACACCTCAACATGTAGCCACTGGTCACTCGCTACATTCAAAAGAAATACAAACATTTAATAAAGTTTGTCTGAAATTTTTCTCTCGAAAAACTCTTTTCACTGCGTAGGCTAAAAATACCAGCGAACTAAATAGAGAGAACACGAAACGTTTCTATTCGTACCTCGATATTGTTGTGAGGTTTATTGTGAAACTTTCTTCACTTCTTTTCGAGAAATGTTGCCGCTGAATAAAAGTTGGACGCGGTTCTTGTTTAAGAAATTTCTAGTAACGTTTTGCTTCATAAATTTAGGTAGGTACATATTGTACATACTGTACTTATACTTGTAAATTTTTACTTTACTAACGCAAATACATAATATGTAGGTATTGGCCTTTGGGGAATTTCATGCAAAGCGATATTTGGATTATATACTTGTTGTTTGTTGTTGTGTATATAAGTTTTACTTGAAATTGTGATTACGTGCAAATTACTACAATCCAGGGGTCTTCAAATTTAGAGTTAATAAGTATCTTCTAGGTAAGCGTGTTACATCCTAGGCTTCAGCAATGCTTAACATCAAGCAGGCTGTAGTCAAACGTAAACCTATCCCACATAAAAAAAAAACAATGTTGTTTTATAGTGTAAAAGGGTCTTACTTTCCGTTAATTTACCAACAATACGATGTAATAATAAAAATACAAATACAAATACAAATATTTTATTTATCGAAACACAGTGACAGTACATAATAAGAATTTTCTAAAATAGGCTTAGGTACATTCTTTGTGTTGGCGTACGTTCGACATAAACCCTGAGCTCCACGCTAAGTCCCTTACGGAACTTGTGTTTGTGGAGCCACAGTATTCATCCCAATGTCAGTCCCAGTGTCACATAATTTTACACAATTTTTTTTACACAATATCTTTACCTACTTTGCATCTAGTTTTACACAATTTGTTTATCTTTACTTTGTACAATAATGTTGCCAGCATATAATAAAAAAGGCTAAATTGGAAATAAGTTAACAATATTTTGTTTTGGTTTTTGTAGTTGCTAGCATTTTCATAAACTATACATGTATTTAAATATGATTTATATATATACGTATATATGTTTCATATGTGAAGTGTTGCTAAGTGTTGTTAATACATTTTATTGGTACAAAGATATCTGTGAAATGTCTATATACAAATAGTTACAAGTATCTTTGTATTAATCTTCTTGTTTTGTTTTAGGACCTGCCTGTTGAACAACTTGAGAAGCTCAAAATGGGTGAGTATTTCAAAAATACTAAGATCTAGTCCCACAGCTCCAGTGGCGTTCCATTTTGCGCGTTTCCGTGGGTCGGATGACACGTTAAATTGTTGTTCCCTGCTGCTTGTCTAGTACAGCAGTCGTTAAGCCATGTCAGAGGCCCTTAGGGGGCTTGATAAACTCTTGACACCAGAGTTGGCCACTCTCATTCGAAAAAGTGTTGTTCTTTGTAAACAAATAATCGTTATAGGTAAAAAGGTTTCTTCTAGTCAAACGTGTAATATATTAGACTACAGCTGTACTTCCCATCACGCACGTTATATGCAAATGTAGGTCGTGTTAAAATAAGCCCCTATGTTAAAGATTAGATAAAAATAGGTACTCAAACAAGAGTGACAACAAAAAAAAGTTTTCATACAAACTACGACTATGTATAGCATAATAACCTAAAGAGTATGAACGATCAATCGCAACTTCAAAATATTTCAGGACATATCACATAGCGTCATCTAGCCCCATACTAAGCTTACGCTTGTACATATGTACCTACTTTTCTTTTGTAAATACATACTTACTATATACATAGAAACGACCAGACTCAACACAAGTGAATTACCCATTTTAATATAAATAATTACTTGTGTTGTGCTGGATTTGAACCCGCACCCCTAAATTAGAAGGCAGAGCCACTACCAACTAAGCTAACAAAGCAGTCTGCGAGTTTTTTTTTATATTGTCCACGTATAGAGTTATCCTACATGGTCTTTCCGTGTAATAACGTGATCCCTTGTTAAACTGTTGTATAACTATCAAGTAAAAGTACATAAAAGGTGCTTTTATAAAAATATCACGAGCCTAAAAACGTGAGCCCCAGCATTGGGATCTTATTATCGTAATAATGTAAACGTATCGAGAAATAGTTCTGAGATTTGGATGTAATTATTACGAGGCCAGACAAGTAACCATTGATACCAAATTGATATTTATAAATAGCTTACTAGTTGACGTCAACTTGGGCAAAGACAAAAGTATAGCGATTTGTTCTAGAAAAGAAATATTATTCCATATAGTACCAAAACGTTATAATTAACGTACATTATACGTACCTATGTTTAAGATTCACAGTTACACACAATACGACTATGAATGCCTACATATTTGCATATACATATGCTGTGTATGTTCATTCAATACATGTACACACTACGTTTCCCACAAAGTCCAATAAAATAAGTTGATACGCTTGTTCTAACATCAAAGGGAAGCAGAAACAAGGCAAACCTTTATTGCTTCTACTCTTTCAAACGACCAATGTTAGCTAGTTGACCTATTTTCTTCAAGAAAGCTGTACTTTAAAGCACCGTTATAGGAGCTAAAGACATTAATATTTATAGTATTGCCTGTTTATGCGAGAACACGACTTGCTAGTGGTATGATAAAGATGTGCGCAGATGTAGTTTAGTTAGTTTATTTTGATTAGCTTGCGTATTAAAAGATTTTATTTGGGTTAAATAATAATTTACGCTATAAAATACATTCTTATAATTTCGCACATATGTATAGAAGCCTAAAAAGATCCCCATACACAAATTATTGCATTAACATATTAAATTTAGATTTTTTAACATATGAGTCAAATTGAGACTTTTTGAGGTCGTCGGTAAAAATACCCGAACACTTACAGCTTTCTCATTAACATCGCTGTAGAATTTCGTAGCCGTCGTAGTATTACGTAGCCAATTCGTAGCAGGTGCTACGTAAGTTCTACGAATATGGAATCAACCCGATAATGTTTTTGTAAAATTCCGATCTATCTGATTTAGCTGAGAACTGGGGTTAAAACAGAGTGAAACAAACATTTAAAACACAAAGTCTTAATTATAATAACACCTATTATTGTTTTATTTCAGCTGAATCTGAAAAAGAAGGAGAAGGCGTGAAGGCTCACGTGGAATTCCACAGACTCGGTGAGTTCATTGTTAGCTATCTCTTGAATAAATTATACCAAAAAAGCTTTGTTCCCTTTATACGAGGTGAACCTAAATAATCTTGTTGTTGTAGAAACTTTTCAGTCGGGTACGATGAATATTTTGTTAGGCGTGCTGATAAGATAATGTATGTACATGAAAACAATAAAATACATATTTCTACATTTTTTTTTGTATCTGGAAAATCCAGCTTTTTTCTTGATATTTTACATTTAATAACTTAATAGGTAAAGTATCATTAGGATTTGAGCGAAAACCAGAGAACGCTTTTAAATTCCGGAAAATAAAATTATTTTGATACCACCACCACCCATGTAACCAAAAACTATCCGTATAATTCTATACATTACCTTTTCAAAGACTCATCCAAAGAAAAAACAAACGCGTGTTTCATGATTTCAAACAAACAAAATACCGAAGCATCAAAATAGAAGCAGGAGAGTAGCCCAACCGTCCGTAAACAGTGTTACGAGATAAGCTCGTGATAAGCCTGTTGATGTCTGCTATCTCGCACTAATAGCGTTCAGCTCAGCTTTCCACGTAGATAATATAGTGCAGAGATATCTAACTACTTTACTCGTTTGTACAAACCCTCACTTGTACAGAATCTCAATAACTATCATTTTATTCACTTTATCAGTTATTATATATATTAGAACCTAACCGTTCCGTAAGCCGATTTAAATAAAATTTACAATTTCCGGGGCCACATTTAGAATTAATTGTCGATTTTTTTGTATTTTGTCATATATCTCGTAGTCATGTCTTTCTGCAATACAGTTCCCAGTTCCAACTAAAGCAAAAGACAGAATCATGTAAAGTATACAAGGTTGCTTCAAATAAACAAAAAGTACTTTTTTTTACTTGACTTTTCTTTACAATGCGACGTCTATATAGTGTAATATCTTTTACTTTCCGCAACGTTCCGTTTGATTGGCTACTACTAATGGAACTTTTTCTGCTTAAAAACCGCTCAGAATCGGCTTTTGTACACAAAATTGGTTGTCGTAACAAGTCAATTATTACTTTCAGCAAAAAAATAAGATAAATGAGGGCGTAACAGTATTTTTATTTACTTTGTAAAATAATGGTAGCGAGAATTTATTTTTGCTACTTTCTTAGAAGCGTTTAAATGATCTTAACATTATGTTTGTACATACAATTTAAGTAACTGTTAATGTAACTTGTTAATATTTACGTACATCTACAATTCAATAAAATCCACAAAAATAGCATTTTTTTATTTATATAAAGAAAAAAACATGGTAGGTATTAGGATTTTAAATAAATTTGAAATTACATTGTAACGTATTATGCGACAAGGTTTTGATTTTGGTACAATATGTTCAGTGCTATTATATTATACTTAAGTATATGGAATCATTTATTAAACTTGCTTTGTCTCAACACATTTTTATTAAACCATGATTTACACCATTGCAAGTGCTCATTATGATCTAAGATGGAGCGTGCTTATCCAATTAACGATTTTACTATCATCATTATTCTTCACAGCTTTCTCTATTTTACTGCTGGTTTAGTATAAAGATGTCTAAAAATCTTCTTCTCAGTCGTAACACTCTTAGCAGAGAGGTCGTGGTCAACATGTAGTATGGTTCTAGTGGGCAGATGTAGCTCGCCTCACGATGTCCTGCCATCTCTCCCTGCTGCTGGTCAGTCTGGTGCACTCACAGAACAGAGAAAACAATGGAAGTGGTGCTCGTATCTCCTGCCTGTGCCAGCAATTAAGCAGAATATCGCAACATTCGCGGCGGCCATGATTAGTCGTGCTTAGCTGCGTGAGCTAGAAAGACGTTCCGCACTTGCACAAATAACATGTTTAAAAACAATTAATGCCTTGTTGTACAATTATTACGTGTCAAAATGAAAGCACGACGAATAATTTATCAAATGGAGACGTATATTTTGTTTTACTTATGTGTAAGTTTGGCGACACTAGTACCCGTACTAAGTAGTTATAAGGGCACTTCCATTGTTTTATCTATTTCGTGGGTGCACTCATGCACAGGCTGCCCACTATTGCCTTAACTTGTCCCTTGTCCCCAGATGCAGTCAAATCCAACGGCGAGCTCGTGTCTCGTCTCGAGCAGCACGCGTCAGCTGATTCCAGCGGAGACGGTCAGCCGCGGGTGCACTCACACGCACAACTTGATGTACCTTCTGAGGGAGTGCATAGGTAGGTACATCTAAATATATAAAACTAAAAGGTGACTGACTGACTGACTGACTAACTGACTGACTGACTGACTGATATAGTGATCTATCAACGCACAGCCCAAACCACAGGACGGATTGGGCTGAAATTTGGAATGAAGGTAGATGTTACGACGTAGGCATCCGCTAAGAAAGGATTTTTGGAAATGCCACTTTTAATGGGGTGAAATAAGGGATGCAAGTTTTACTTCCTAACGCGAGCGAAGCCTTGAGCAGCCACTAGTATATTATATGTTTATTGAAACTTGAACTGATAACATTTGTAATTGAATTTGTGCATAGTATTATTGTAAAATTTACAGTTAAATCTACATTAAATTTATGATTGCCTGAGTGCTTTAGCTGCCAAGACCTGACTTATCAAGTGTAATTGTTTTCAAACGTATATGATAAGTACTGTATTAAATGTATACGAATGAAGGTATTTGTAGAAAGAAGGTCTATTAATAACCTTCTTCTTCTTTTTCTTAATAAGCTATAGTAGTATGAATAGTGTGATTGTGTGTGAGAGTTTAGCTGTTAATTGTATTGCTCATACACAAGAGAAATTTAAAAATATCTATCGCTTCAAAATATCCTGATACACAAATACACAAATAGTCACCTTGGTATTTACTTGTATTACAGAGTGCTGGTACAAGATGGATCACATGTGAGCGTTATCGATGGAGCCGCTCCTACGGCGCCACCTAGCGAGGAACCTACTACTAAGGTTAGTATATCATACTGTCACTACGTGTTTGGTTTTTATAAGCGAGATTTTTATTCGGATAAATATTTTGTCATCATGAGCCTAAAGTCGTCCACTTCTGGACATAGGCCTCTCCCAAGTCACGCTTCACCAAATTTTACTAGCTTAGCTTTGTTACCGTACCTATATATCCCGCTGTAAAATGCCATATGACTAAATTATTAAATATCATCCAAATTGGTTTAGTCGTTTAAGCATGAAAAAAAGGGATATACAAAGCTTCATCTACTCAATTAGTATTGTTGCTTGTAGCTAGTTTGTTTTACATCACATGATTGCAATGTACTACTAGGATTTTATAATATACACTTGTAACTGTACAGTAGGATACGAATTTATGCTAATAAAGATATTTTGAAACTGAACTGAATTAGTTCGTATTAGAGTGGCCAACTCTGGTGTCAGAGTGTTTATGGGTATCAGTTTTAAGTAAATAAAATAAATAAATATTCTGGGACATTGCACACAGCGCCATCTAGCCCCACACTAAGCAAACGCTTGTGTCATGGGTACTAGATAACGGATATAATACTTATATACTTTTCTTTTGTAAATACATACTTATTATACATACAAACGACCAGACTTAACACAAGTAATTATAAAATTTTAAAGTACATAATTGTGTCATGCGGGAATCGAACCCCAAAAGTGTTAAGTGTTGTGAAAAGTGTTAGTTGTATTGTTCCCAGGTGTTCCACGGAGCAGCTCGCCTGGTGCAGCCTGGCTCCGCCACCAACCTCCCCGCGCCCGGACACACGGCCGTGCGCCGCGCGTTCAACGCCGATATCACCAAGGAAACTAAACATAATGTAAGGGCTTTGTATAATTTGATTAATTTGTTTGTCGCTGGTTGCTTCCACACAACCAGCATTATGCTGAGTTGGGGCTGTGTGTGTTGTGGCAGTTTTATGTTTGTTTGTTTATTATGTTCTTACTTGTGTTTGTTTCTCTGATAAATCTGCCATAATAAATGTTTTCTTTCTTTCTTTTTAATTCTGATGGATGTTCACATTTACTAAGGGCTTATATAATGACATCACCTGCATTTTCGTCGCTTCGTTGCAGCGTGATACAGAAATAAATAGGGCAACAAACATATGTATGTACTATCGCTTTTACAAATATTATGGTCTGAAAATGTAGTGGTTTAAATGTTTTACAGATTATGTAAACCATTTATACCAAAAAATACCATAAACTTTCACATCGCGCTATTGCTGAAATATTAGCAAACATTAACTAACGACTGAACTATCGCTTATATTTTGTCTAAATGGCACTGACAATGATAACCTATATGATTATTGACCAAAGACTAACAACAACCTACAGATGGACCACTTCGCGGCGTACTCTGGAGTGCAGTACTCTCCCCTGGACATGGCGGAGTACGTGTTCTGGACGGGAGACGAGCGCGGCGTCACCACAGCCATCGAGGAATTCCTGCAGGATGGCATGGTATGTCATACTAAACGACGCGGTATCTACCCTTTTTTTTCCTTAACTACTACTACTAACTTAAACCTACCACGATGTCCCTTCACCTCGGCAAGGACGGGTTTCGCGGGCAAGCGAGCAATATACTCCTCGTATCTACCCTGGGTCAAACTTGGCACAAGATAACTAACAGAAAAAGTGGCCTGTATAATCCAGCTGTGGGGCAAAACAGGCTGTGGATGATGACTGTGACATGGCATGTAGGCTGTTGTGTAAATTATTCCCCTCTTTTTAGAAAATCCCTCATTACTGAGAAAATATGAGACTGGTCTTATCTGAAACGGTAGACAGATGGTCGCTTGACATTATTTCGACAAACGCCCAGTTTTCTTTTCAATTAAAGAAATGGTATTAAAAATATTGACGAATCACTACTATGGGATGTAAAAATAAAAATCAAATTGATATTTTTTTTGCCCGTGATATCTGAACGTACAATTAGTAGACAAAACGTCTAAATCAGTATCCAATGAAATTTCTCATCCCATACCTAAATATTTCCATCTTCAGATGTCCAAAGAAGAAGCGATCGCGTTCTTACAAGAGATCAAGTTCAACATAGACTACCTGCGCGCGCACTACTCGCAGAACCTGCGCGCGGCGGAGGAGTCTGCCCAGCAGGAGAAACTGAGGAACATGCTGGTGGAACAGGCTGCTGCTAAGGTAATCTATGTTTTAGATGAATAATAATATACTTCATCTCCATACCAAATTTCTTGTCTGCGCGCTGCCCCGGTCCCAGAAAGCACGTTCTGACAATGGGTGTCATTACACCCGAAACGCGTGAACAACATACGCGAATTACACGTGAGTGAACCGTATTACTTACATATTAAAATTTCATTTAAATACTTAAGAAGGAAGGAAAAGCAGCGCAGAACCGGGACCGGTGGCGATCTCTTGTACCTATGTCAAGGCTCACTTCGGATCGCTGCGCCAGCGGAGGAAGTATGTACTTAAGAAGGATCATACAAAAGCATAATTTCTAAACACTTTTTTTTAAATCTTTTACAGGCCTTAAATTTTGGTCTGTGATACTTCGTAACTCACTAACGCTGTTAAATAAAAAAAACATGTTGTTCCACGTTGCAATATCAAAGTAAACAAAATATTTTTAGTAAAGTCTAAATGAGTACATGCAGATTAAAATCGGAGTTGTACGTAGAATACTCTTTTTGAGCGATTGTTACTTCTACTTACGACAAGATTATAACTAAACAAACGGCCTCGTTTTAAATTAACAACAATTTCAGTAGGTACTGTTTTCACTAAAGTAGGTGAACTTTGCTAAATCATACGATCAGTTGAAAATGTAAATCCAAGAGATTACTTTCGCCCTAGTTCCTTAGGTAAAACAAAACTGCTTTTAACTAAGTAAAGCTATCAATATTGGATTCTATCAACAAGAATCGTCTACTTGCATAAATCTCGAACTTTTCCGCTTGAAAACAAATTACTTACGCATTCCTTAATCGAAGTTAGCGAACCAATCAAAGACTCTATTCTCAGATTTTTAATTAACGCAAGCGATATATTTCGATCTTGTCGATTTATCGGTTGAAACTAGGTCAATCGGTCTTGGTCCTTGACCCGATATAAATCTCGATTTAATTTGGCTGTAAAGTATCAAGTGATCTTGGTTGACAGCCCGAAAAGCGATCGATTTAAACGGCCCATTGATATCAATTTTCATTCAATTAATTTTGTTTTGATGATTTCGTTGTTTGTCTTGTGAACTTGAAAGACAAGGAAGTGAGTATCCGATCTTGTTTACTGAAGTTATTTGCGGACTAAGACTTTTCTGAGAATTCATTTTAAATGTGGTGAAATTAGACGAATAAAAGACAGCCTTAGATTTGTATTCACCTCTGATTATCAGCTCGACTGTATAATTTTACTACGTATTTTTATTTGTTTTCGTTACTTATGCGGAGCGTCACATAACAACTCGTGGAAGCCGTCTCAGACTAACTTTTGTAGTTTTGACATGCCTACATTTATCTATTTTGTTCACATAAAGCAAGCAATAAGTTATTTGCGCGTTATTTTCAGCATCACTTGTTTACAGTCCCTTAGTTTGTGTACAAAAGGATGTGACGATGCGTGATTGCTCTGATTGGTTGGTTTACGTGATCATAATAATATACCGACGTGACGTGGCCCGATATATGTTCTCTAGATTAGGCACGTGTATTGAATGTGTATTGGAGCTAGGCAAGTATATTACGTGTGCGGGAGAGTTATATATTTTAGAAATATCTTGGGAAAGTATATAAACTCTTGAGATTGCATAGCTAACTGGCTAGTGACTTAAAGCTGATTTTTTTTTGTGAAATTCCCAGCCGATTCTAGCTTTCTTCGTACATAATTTGGAGGTTCTATTATTTTGCAATAGAATCACAAATTACATGTCTTTTTTTCATTTATAGGTGCATGAGTTTTTATAAAACAAAGCTATAAATTTTAACTGGCGAGGTAGGTACCTAATAGTTGCGAGACATATTCAAATTTTCTACCTTTTTCAGAAATAATAAAACCCTGTTTACTCCAATAAATTCCTCAGGCCCTGCTCAAGTCTCCTGGCACGTGGCTACTAAAGCTTTCAAAGCTCAACCCTTCCCTACTAAGATTAAACTTTTAACGTGTCAATGCTAGCGTTTACTTTAATTTACTTTACACTACGGCGCCTGGATAATCCTTTACAACCTTCCTAGCTGTCACTCCAGCGAAATATTTACACGGTGAAACCCGCCTTAATAACGTGAGCACAATGAAGATAAAAATAGCCAGAGCTGTTAAGAGGCAGCGCCAGCGGGGAATTGGAATTTATGTTTAAATAGTGGACATTATTTTGAGATAAAAAGGTTTAAAATTAACATTTTTATTTACGAACCGATTGAAATGAAATAAACACTAAATTTTAAGTTAAAAATGCACCAACATGTTAGTGAAAACTGTAGACAAATCGGTTTAGCCATTTTCGAGTCTATAACGAACAAACATTCCTACAGACAAATAGACAGTTTTTTTTTAAACATGATATTTGTTATCCATTGCATCAGTTGAAAACCCCTCAACTATTTTTTTCTTATCTATCTTCAATGTACAGACAGCGACCGGTTACAGCTTTATTATATGTATAGATTATTGAAAGCTCTCGAAGATATTGTAAGACAAGCTGTTTTTAGAAAAGTGCATGATTAGGATCTCCTGCAATAAATTTCTTACTATAAACTAGTACATTTATTTTGGTAAACAAAATAAAGACGACCATCAAAACGCGCGTCGGCCTATTTGAGAGTTTATGTCTAACGTAGCTACGAGTATTACTAGCCAAAGATAATGTTCATGTAAACTTTAGTGTAGCCTATTAATTGATTTTAAAATCTTGTTATTTACACTGAGCAAATTATTACTAATTAACTTTTTAGGCTTAGAGTCGCTTGCACGATTCAGAACCACATTAAGCCATTTATTAATACGTAATTATGTCGTTAAATATGTTTAGGAATCGTTGTGCAAGCGAGCGTTGGTCTTAACTACATCTTCACGTTCTGCAATTTCACCAATATTAAAATTTTATTTCCCCGCTGTGGCTTTAGTTAGCCCCTTAATACCGTGAACACAATTAAGATAAAAATAGCACAAGCAGTTAACTGGAGATCGGTTTTCAGACCACTGGATGGGGTAAGCTAGTTGAAGCTAAGGTTTAATGGTCGTGGGTACATAAGGCTTTACGTGGTTTAATGGCTTGTTTCCTACACACGGGGGTTTATTACCTAGTCTTCAAGTTTCTAAGTTTATGGCTGCTTTTAAGCTTATCCAGTGGTCTCGTCTGTTTAAATGACAGCAGATTTATTTAAGTTGACGCATATATATAATATTTATTTACAATAATAAAATATAAAAACAACGGAAGACAAACTTAACATCCTACTTCTAACTACTACAAAAAGGGGCACTTAGAAAATCTTAAGAAAAGCCTAAAGATAATCTAAGTGCTCCAGCCACTACCAGAGGGCAGCGTGTCCAGCCTACTGGCCGCATTACCACGCTGGATGGCAATGCTGATACGTTGAACCATTAAAAGGCCAGCATTTTGGTCATGCGATATACCTAATTATATGTCATGTTTGACATGATTTTAATAACAAATAACAAAACTTTACACTATTTTATTAATTCTAGACATTGTGCCTTCTAAAATTGTAATAAAGCTAAATTTTATAAATTCAATTTGACAGGTAACCAATCTGATCAGGGTGCAAAGTATAAATTACGCACGTAAAAATCGAAACGAACCCATCAGTTATTTATAAAATAAATATAATTTCCAATTCCAGGAGTACCAGTACCGCAACCCGTCAGGCTTGCAGTCCTTCCCATTTGGCAATAGCCCCGACATCATTCGCAGCATCGCGTCCAAGAACTGGGAGCTCAACAACAACCTGTCTCCCGTGCCAATGCTGCCGGTTGAGGTCCGACCTGAACCGGTCAAGAGATTCGACCCAATGCTGCAGACTAATATTATTGGTAAGGGTTTCAAAGATTCTTAGGTTAGTATGCATAGCGTTCTCGGGGCACGTTAGGATAATGCAACTCCCACATAACCGCCGTAAATCCTGGGTGGTACCTCTAAAGGGTTTTCCTGGGTGAAAAAAAAAGGTATAACCAGCGGTATAATTGTTTCTTTTTTGTTGTGTCTGCGCTGAGACCTAGGAAAATTTTATTGGAATCCATCTATTATCTATACCATAACTTTAAGTAGAACAGTAGGCTACTGTTGTACTTAAAGTTATGGTCCTCGTGTTAGATTGGTCTCTCGGTCTTTCCATATCGAACTCAAATAGAATAACATTTGAGAAAAATACGGATTTGTAGTAAAACGGTAGCCCGGGAATAAAACTGTAGATACTTTAGCTGTTATCACATTCAACAAAACAACAGAACAACAACGCTTGCCGAATAAAAAAATGTACCTACTCAGAAAGGCAGGCGCTGTTTGTTGTAACATCTTTAGACGTCTAAAAGTCAAGTAAATAAATTATTTAAAAATCATTATTACAGGTACATCGGACTACGACCGGGACGGACCGATCATCAGCGAGGAGGAATATGAGGAAATGATGGAGAAAATGAAGGCAGCTGATAATCTGTACACTGAGTACACGCTGGAGGAAATCATTTATCAACTCTCTAAGGTAAATAGTAAACCGTTTGAATATAGAGCAAGCTTTTAAAACCAATATTAATATAAAGAAGCGAAATTGTTTGAATTTTTATAATGATTGGTGTTTTGTGTTCGAATAAAAATTTCGAATTTGTGAAATTCTCAGATATCAGCTAAAGTGTCTATAATATATTAACACTGAGAAAACGTTCTTGCAAAAAAATATATAAGTATTATATCCGTTATCTATGTAGTACCCTCGACACAAGCGTTTTGCTTAGTGTGGGGCTAGATGGCGCTGTGTATAATGTCCTAGTATATTTATTTATTTATTAATGTTTAAAATGTCAAATTGCCTATAACAAAGAAATTCATAATCCATTTATTTGAAACCCAAAAGACGTCAAAGATTGAAAAGGTCATTCCAATCAAATTAATTGATGCGGTTTGTCGAATTTGCAAAACGGACTCAAACGCCTGCAGGGTTAATATTGATTCATTGTTAGCGATATCAGCACATAATTTGACTAATTGAGTAATAATTGATTAGAAATCGTATAAATCTTTGAAAATGGTATGTAAACATGTATGCAACCGAGTGACGGGCTATATCCGCGGAGTTGAGCCATAGAAAAATAAAGCAAAAACCAATCTGAGCAACTCTAGGTTTTAAAACGAAAACTAATATGAGCGCTGGCTGAACTAAAACTATGATTGAGTTGGGACCGTCTTTCGAATATGGCTTCTATTTTACCTACTGTATTTTAGCGATTGCCACTAAATACTATATCACATACCTACATACACTTTCTACGCTTGACTGCCCTGTTACCTTAGTTGGTAGTGGCTCTGCCTTCTAATCTAGGGGTGCGGGTTCGATTCCCACATAACACAAAATATTATGAATTTGTAATTACTTGTGTTGAGTCTGGTCGTTTCTATGTATAATAAGTATGTATTTACGAAAGAAAAGTACATTATATACATTAGGTATTATATCCGTTATCTAGTACCCATAATACAAACGTAAGCTTAAAGGCTAGATGCAATACAGCCGCAACTCAGTCTAATGCTGATGGCACAGGGCCACCAGTGCGTTTTTTTATTACTTTCTAGGCATGAGATAAACTTGAGCATATTAATATGATTCTGTAACTTCTGTCCACAGATGATGTTCTCTCAGTCCCTGTCGCGCGACCCCGCCAGCGCGCGCGCAGCCACGCAGCGCTTCATGGCGTTCTTGGAGCTGGAGGCCGAGCGAGGGCAGCTGTCACGCACCATTGAGAAGAAGGTTCTTGGTACGGATAATACTATTATATATTAATAACTAGGTGCTCGGGGCTTCGCTCGCATTAAGAAGTAAAACTTGCATCCCCTATTTGGGATCCCTTTAAAAATGGCTTTTCCAAATATCCTTTCTTAGCGGATGCCTACGTCATAACATCTACCTTGATTCCATATTTCAGCCCTATCTATCCAGTGGTTTGGGCTGTGTGTTGATAGAACACTATATCAGTCAGTCATCTTTGAGTTTTATATAGTGAGGGTAAGAATGGGTATTGCCAGTCACTTAAGGAGAAATAATTACAATTCGGCTATAAATCAATGTTACTTTATTTAACATCTTATTAATCAAACTGTAAAGTATTCTGCTAACAAATTCAAAGCAATTGAGATCAATAGGTAATCAATTTTTGGCACAAGAAACAATTTTAAAAAAAGACTTTGACCGGTATTTAATTATGTGCGGGGGCACGGGATTCAATCACGCCACCCGTTTTGAATGTGTGTGCGCGCGGGAACACAGTAATATGCGAGTAATGTTGTTGACCGGTAATATCTCCTGACTGGTAATACCCGATTCTCCCCTTATCAAGTAGTACCTATTAGCCACTGACTACTTCAACGTTCGAAGTGCCACTAGGGAGAAAGATCATCAACTTTCAGCAAACCAGACTTAAGAATAGTTGGAAGGGGCATGCGTCAAAGCACAGGATCGCATTTTAAAGTTACTTAGTACAATACTTATCTACAAGGTAAATGCCACAGTATTGAAAGAAGCTAAGTACTAACTAAGAAAACTAAAAGGTAGGCTCTCAGTGCATACGAGGATGTAGGTATTACCTAAAATGTGTTTTTTTTCCAGACGTAATGATTGCTGCGCTGTCAGACACCGTGGGCGACCATCCAGAGCTGCTGCAGTCGCACGAGACCATCGGAAACAACAGGTAAAGTTAAATTACAACATTATGTTAGAAAAATGTCCATACTAAAAATATTGGTACACTTTTCAGATGTCCTAAACAATTTATTAGTCGTACGCCTATGGCATCAAAACCCATGAAAGTTTAGTTTGGTGTTTTTTTACTATGCTGCATTGAAATCAATTTCCGTTTACGTATTAAAAATAATAATTTCCTACAAAATCTTTTCCAGACTGATGCGACAATTCCTTGAAGCGAGCGTTTCCGAGCCCAGCATGTCTCGTGCGATACTGGCTGCATATAAGGACGAACTGCTAAAGGGGCCGACACTACACAAATTCGCTTTCGACCGGAACTAAAATATTTACTAATAAGGTGGATATTTGTTTGGCAAGTAGTTTGGTCTTTACGCCGTATTAGTTTTGTGAACAATATCGCTAAGGGGCTACCTCACGAATTCGACGCTACGAGGCGCTAGTGGAGCTTGAAGACGCCAAGGTGTTAAATATTAACAAAAGTATTTTAAAACAGTTTGTCCTGATATGGCAGTTGTTACTTAGGACGGTTTAAAAAACTGAAATCAGGGTTGGCTACTCTCATACTAAGTTACTTACTTTTGCCAAAAGTTTACTAATTTGCCGCAGGGATGGTGTAGCGTAAAGTCTGTAACATCATAAGATAATAGTGTAGCCCCTTTTAAACTTTAAATGCTTAGAATATAACATATATTGATATAAAAGATTCACAAGGTCTTTCGTTCGGAGGTAGGTAGTTATTTTTATTCATTATTTTTAACTCTTCAAAGTGTATAAAATCAGTTGAAAAATGAACACAGAGCCGAAAAAAAATGTTTATACGATACTTTTATATTTTGTAACAAAACATCCGCAGTAGACTAATTTATGTATACCTACACTACGTATAATGCATAGATAAGTACCTAATATAGTTTGGCGTCGCTATATGTATACAGGAATTTAATGTCTGGTAAATAAGAACCAACATAGCCAATTGTTTCTCATTTAGACGTAAAGTAAAATTATTAATTAAGTCTTCATTTTATTAATTAAGTAGCATTTGAACTCTTTAATTTTTAAGCGAAACTTAAGTTTAAATGAATACTTTACTATGAAATCAGTCTAGTTTAGTATTTTTTTTGTAAGTAGATTAAAATTAACTGTGTTAAATAATGTTTTGTGGGCTTACACATATAGTACCTATATATTGTCCTATAGTAGGCAGGTACCTACCAGGTATATACAAGCATTATATGTCAGTTGTTAGACCATTCGTTAGTCATCTAAGAGTTTAACATAAGTTATGTGTTAACCACTAGGTGTAAATAAATTTTAGCTTAGTTACCTATTGTACCGCCTCTAACATTCTGACGGAATTAATATAATTGTATACCAAACAGGATTTGAAATACTTACATTTCTATTTGAAAAATAAATGTTAGTACAAATTTAGGAATAAAAGTGATCCCATGTGTGGTCTACCAGCCAATCCGTAAACAGAAAATACAAACACGTGATTGGCTGAGAATTGCCATTAATATTGCTATATTGTCAGTAAATGAAACCTAAATGGGCATAAATATATTACTATAGTAGCTTTCAATGTTATATACCTTAACTGTTAGCTTGTAATATGTTAAATAAAAATAAGAGCTATGTGTAAGATAAAAGTTGAAATATAAAGATGTATGAATAGCTAGTCAAATATTTCTTCATATTTTTCTACAAAATCTACGCCAGTGATGTGCAATTTGGTCTTTATAAATGTCTTCCGTAGTAAATGAATGAGCTTGGTACCAACAGAAATAAGGAAAAAATCGCATATCAAAATCACACTTTGGTGACATATCCTATCGAATAAAATTCGAGAATTATATTTACTTAACAGCAATGTGTTCTGGTAAAGAATTCTTACATAATTCTTTTATTTTATCTTATATACAATACATACTGCCTACTATCAATATTATTGTCTATTAATTTTAGCTTGGTCTTAGATTGGCATTCAAATAAAGAAAAAAAACCGGCCAAGTGCGAGTCGGACTCGCGCACCGAGGGTTCCGTACAAACCTGCAAGGTTTACAAAGTTCGTTCAAAGATTATTAAAAAAAAAATATTTTGTGATGTAACTAAAAATTTATGGTTTTCGTAATTTTTCCTTTATCTATGCTATAAGACGTTGCTTCGTACCAAATTTCAAGATTCTGAGTTCACGGGAAGCACCCTGTAGGTTTTGATTCCCTTGCAAGTGTCGAAAATTTGCGGCATAAATGGCTGTATCTTTTGATTGCGTTGGCTTAGAAGTTTGTTTTTTTCACAGCTTCAAGGGACAGTAGACCTGAGTAATTGATATAAATTTCAGCTTCATACCTCTACGCGTTCCTGAGAAAAAGGGTCTTGACAGACGGACGGACGGACGGACAGACGGACAACAAAGTGATCCTATAAGGGTTCCATTTTTTCCTTTTGAGGTACGGAACCCTAAAAATATTGCCTTTAGGTATATATTTTATAAATATATAGTAGAATATACTACTTTGTTTGACTAAATTGTAAAAACAGCTTTACCAAGAAACAGTATTTTAGCATTTCACGGCAGTACAGTCTCAAAGTAACCTAAATTAAAAGTAGAATTGCACATCACAATCTTTTATCTTTATAAACTAAACTCTTTATACCTAATCAACAAATATCTCTATAATGATATCCATTCCATGTCTTTTCTAGTCACAAGAATATTCTTACCTGTAAGACTTACATTGTATTGAGCGAGCATTGTTTCGAATAATGCGGAGTCATCACAAGACCATCAAAGTTTATTATATTTGTATTATTCTTTGAAATATATTGTGGATTTAATAAAAAATGTTTTAATGTCATCAGTGTTTTTTTTGCAAGTCATATGTAGAAAAAGACAAAGCATTTATTTTGTAATTAAGTAAGATGATATTAATAAAAATGTTTGGTCAAATCATTATAATCAACTCAGTTAATTAATTTGGTTCCTACTGGCAACATTTTTATCCCAACAAGAAAACTTTACAGCCTTGTGTGATCTAAAAATGTTATAAGGTACTAGAAGTAGTAGGCTGGCTGTAGGCACAGTCAAACACATATTATCCCACGTAAAAAAAAAGAAGTAAGAAAATAAGTATTAGTATGGTAAGTATACTTTTTAATCACAATGATTCAACAGAAATTCGACATTTACTTAATTTCATTTTAAGTTATCTTACAACTAAGTAGCTTTGCTATTAAGATCTACTCAATACAAACTAGATAATGGTGGAAATGCATTCTGTTTGCTCACCACAACTTTTTTGTGCTGATAGGAAATGTATCCTTTGATCTTCCCATCAAAGATGAGATTTGCAACAATGCACTGAGTTTCTTCTGAATCCACATCATCTTGTCCCATTATTTGTAGGGCTGCTTGGAAGCTCGCTATATCAATTTGATGGGTATTTTCTGCTATGTAAACTTTTCTAAACAAGTTTCTATAGGCTGTTATTTTGAGTTTCTCCACAATCAAGTATATTCCAGCCTTTATAAAGAAGCTTTCATGCTCCTCCATTACTGTATCAATGCCTCGTAAGTCTCCCTTCTTGACGGCAGATACAAGGTCCCAGAACTGCATGAGATCATATCTCTGCAGCAAATGCTTAGCCGGCATGAAGCCAAGCAACATTTTCACCGGCACCAAATATGTAAGTATCAGTCTTTTGTTCTTAATACTCCTTCTATGGCAGTTTTGAAATGCAAAAGACAAGTACTCATCAGCTGAGCGGTAGTCAGAATCAAACATCGCTTTGCGGCCAACAAAGTATCTGTATGTTATTTCTTGAGCGAGAGGGAATTGGTCCTTGAATGGTGACGAATCTATAGCTCTTATGAGTGGTTTGCAGAGATGAAGCTTGTTTATGCGAAAATAGACTTTAAGCAGCTGGTTGACAAGGTTCAACATTCCAATCCTCTTCGTGTCTTCTTCAGATGATCGGTTGTCAGATGCACACACTCTGAAGCAGGCCAGTAGACTTTCAGCAGCTTTTTCCAGTATCTTGCCATTGCTTTGAGCTGGAATTACAAAAAAATACAAATTAAGATTTGAAGTCATATTTAGCAGAAATAACACAACAAAATACAGATTAAGATTGATTCATTACAGATTAAGTCATATTTAGAGCCATATTCTGGGATTTTCAAATATGAAGTTGTTTCTTGACATAGTAGTAGTACTTTACATTATTAATTCTTTTAACTGAAACTGACAATCTCAAAGTTTTAAACAGGTATGGTGATAGTAAATAAAGTATTATAATTAGTTTCAGTTTAAACCAAGTACAAACAGTGCTTGGAAAGCATGTAAAATCGTAGACATTAGTGGTCAGTATCAAAACCTATACATAAAAAAAACTCAGAAGAGTCAATAATCTCTTTTAAGTCGGTTAAAAATGTGATTAAACTACCAACTTTACAAGCAGCAACAAATGTAAAAGAAATCTACTCACGGCTGCAGGCCTCAGCTCTCTGTGCCACAAGCCTCAAGTCCAAGCAGACAGTGTACATCAGCGGCAGGGTCCAGTTCTCCTCCTTCTGTACCTGCAGCAGGCGCACCACACACGCCACACAGGCACTCTGGTGGTTGTACGCCTCCACATAGTCTCTGGCATGAAGAGCCTGGAGGAATACAGGTCAGATTAGAGATGGCCAAGCAGTGTATTTAACATCTTGGGTAGTACCACCATTATCTGCCAAGCAAAAATAGGTAGCAATGTAAAAGAGATTTTGATCGTCAAGAAACATACGTCTTTTTAAGTATTAGTAGAACTGTAAGTATTTTTAAGATGGGAACTTACTCTAACGCACAACAGGTGGGCTATAATAATTTCGTCAAGAGGCGCAACACAATTCCCTTCCACGAGGGTGGCAATGTCGCTGGATCGCAGATTTCTGTTTCCCACATGCTCATCTCGTAGGGAAAGCAAACGAGACAATATGTGGCCCTGCGATGTTCTAAATACTCTTTCCACGAACTGAATGTATTGATTCAGTGTAGTAGTCATTGAAGCCATTTTGTAAGGAATGGGAGTAAACTTTGCAGTGAGGTCTACTATGATAGTTTCAGTATAGAAATTGAAAAAATCTAGCGAAGGATAGAAAAAATTCTCATGTTTTACTCAATACAATATTTTTTGTAATAATCTCTTCTCTAATCTAACGCTACAAAAACACCCGGCAAGACAAACGAAACGAAACAATAAATATATTATGTCAATGTCACCGTCACGTTACTGTATGTAACATTGACGTTCGATCCTGGTATGTAACGATAAAATACATTAATTTTGGTAAGCTAAAGCTTATAAGGCTAAAGTAAATTTATTTGGTTTTATTAATATATGGATATTTTCAACGTAATAAGGATGCTATTTTACTTTTATTTTGAATTAAAAGCATGAGGCATAGTAATTAGGATATTTTTTTATACAAAATCTAGCTATGAGCTACATGGCACTATATATAACAAAATTGTTATATGATTATACAATAAAAAAATATCAAGGTGTCAGTCAATCAGTCAATGTCCAACCAATGTCAATGTCAAGTCAAGTGGTAAGGAATCTGGCGCGTGTATATTTTGAAGATATTTTCGGATTTTATGGAAATAGTGTAATTTTAATACTATAAAATGGAAGAAAACGTAGCATTAGATACCACGAAGCAGAAGAAATTCATAAAATCCATTAAAGGGATCAAGAAATTAATTGAGGTACATATTTGAGTTTTTGTTTAGTGTTTACACGAATTCTAGGTTATATGTTCATGCCTGAACATTGTTGTCACGCTTATTTTTTTACAGAAAAATGAAAATGTAAACCCTGAAGAAGATGTTATACCTAAGGTGGAAAAGCAAAAAATCAAACGGCAGCGTCCGGAGCGAGGACTTGTATATTTGTCACATATTCCACATGGATTTTACGAGGTTAGTCTTTGCTTGTAATTTACTTCGAATTCGTAACAAGTAAGTAGATGACCGCAGCTTGAGTCGCCTGGAAAGAGAACACTATATTGAACCCGTCTATCAAGGGAGATTCGTCAATAGGGACTACCTCCATTAAAAAAATCACACCAATCTGTCTCCTCTCTGTTGCGGTGTAAGACGGAACAAAGTAGGTACGTAAATTTGTCCATCATATTTATTTACTTAGGTACTGATTTGCTTGCTTACTTTTGTCTACTTAAAGTGTAAAAACTAGTAAAGATCAATCTAAATGTATTTATATTTATGAAATTCATCAAATTATAATTGTATTACAGAATGAAATGACTCAATACTTCAAACAATTTGGGATGGTGACAAATGCCCGTGTGATTCGTTCCAAGCGTACGGGTAACTCTAAAGGGTTTGCTTTCGTTGAATTCAAAGAACCTGCAGTGGGAGAAATTGTTGCTGAGACTATGAACAACTATTTGATGGGCAAGAGGCTTATTAAAGGTTTGTAATTTGATAATATAAGAAGTTAATGTATGTATCTAGATAGTGCATTATGACTGTCAATTCTGAAGAATATTGTAGGATAACACTAGAATGGACAGGAATTGCGGAGGAGTATTGCTTGCTTACCCGCGAAACCCTTCCCTTCACCTTATCCCAGATGAAGGGACATAGTGGTAGGATTTAGTTGGTAGTGGACTCTCATTAACTCCGAGCCCGACATACCCCACTGCCCCCTCCCGGGGACAGTGCGGAGATGCGTAAATGCATTTCCTCCATGAAAAAAAGCATAAAAGATGTTGCAGCAGCTCAAAAAGTGACGGAGGGGCGACCTATATAAACACCAACTAGAATGGAATAAAATAGCACTATTCAGATATAAATGGAAAGAGGGTAGGGCTAGGGAGCACTAGCCAACATCAGATAACAGAATGGGGTTCATCTAAATAGCTCTGTTCACTCTCTTGTTGTTAGACTGGTCTGCTGTATGCCTACTTGACAAGACTTGTGAGCAGAAAATAAATAATACACAGTACTTTTTATTAGTTAGTTCAAAATTCACAAATTAACATTTATATTTATTCATAAATTTGTAATTTACCGCTTAGAATAATATTCTTGGATTCTTCCAGCTGCCTACATCCCTCCTGAAAAACAGAAGCCTAGAGCAATGAGAAAGCATTGGAGTAGATTCAACAACCCCGGTAGAGATGCACGATTGAAACAGAAAAGGGTTTGTAATACAATTTTTTTTTATATGTTGAAAAGCCAATCATAGTGAAATACTGAAAATTAATAAAAATTACTAAAATGACATGTGCACATTGGATAAAAAAAGCTTTTAAAGTGACCTTTTTAATTTAAAACTATTTGCATTTCTGTAATTTTACTTAAACATGATGAAGTAATATCATATTTTATTTACAGAAACATAATGAGAATAAAGATGAAAAGGGAGACCTCAATAGAGCAAGGAAAATTATATCAAAGTGAGTATTTTTACCTTCATTGATTAAATTCCTAATCTGGAATAAGTTATGTATTAAATTGCATATTTTTCCACTTTCAGTATAAACAAAACAAAGAAGAAGTTAAGTGAATTAGGTATAAGCTATGACTTTTTTACACCAGTTGATGTGCCCGAGGCATTGAAAGATTCACTAAATGGCAATGAAAACGTGGACAAAGACAGCAACACAAAGGTGGATAAAAAAGTCAAAAAGGAGAAAGCATCAAACACAGAAATTAAGGATAATAAATCTAAGAAAGATAAAGTCCAAGAAGTTCAAGTGAAACCAGAAAAGAACAAGAAGCCAGTTAAGGGTGAAAGCAAAAAAGAATCAACAGTAAAAGTTGAAGAGAAGAAACCGGATTTAACGAAGAATCAAAACAAAAAGAACAAGGTCACACCAGAGCCAGTGGTAAATAAGAAAGTACAGAAACAAAAGCAACAGAAACTGAATGAAGCAGGTGTCAAGTCTGTAGAAAACTTCATTAAGGTCCAAGAAGAGACAGGCGACAGTGACAGTTCCTTGGAATTTGACTCGGATGAATATGAGAAAATGCTAGAAGACGAATCTGGTGACGACAGTGAAGTTGATGAGGGAAGCGATGGTGAAGATGATGAAGGATCAGAGGATGATGATGATGATGAAAGGTACGCTATTTGAGAAATATATTGTCAATCAGTTTTTATTTTGCTAGTTCTGGAGAGATTTTATGTTTGCGCCTGTTTGTTAACTTATTTTACACATTACTGATAATTACGTTCTCAAAGTGAGTGTGGCTTAGCGGTTCCAGTGTCTGCTTACTCTAATGACTTGTATTTTCAAGTTATGTGTGGATTTACACTCGCTTAACAGTGAAGGAAAACATCGTGAGGAAACCATCATGTTTATGGACCACAATATCCGAGGACATGTGTCTTCCGTGGAAGGACCTGGGCGCCCACCACCATGTATCTGCCCAAGAAAACTCCCCTAACGAATAATTCTGTGGGGTAGTCACGACCCTCAGTCATGAGGAATACGACGCAAGAGAGAAACATTCTCATTTATCAATATTAGTCATATTATACATAAACATGTACCTACCTACCGACCCTCAGTCATGAGGAATACGACGCAAGAGAGAAACATTCTCATTTATCAATATTAGTCATATTATACATAAACATGTACCTACCTACCGACCCTCAGTCATGAGGAATACGACGCAAGAGAGAAACATTCTCATTTATCAATATTAGTCATATTATACATAAACATGTGCCTACCTACCGACCCTCAGTCATGAGGAATACGACGCAAGAGAGAAACATTCTCATTTATCAATATTAGTCATATTATACATAAACATGTACCTACCTACCGACCCTCAGTCATGAGGAATACGACGCAAGAGAGAAACATTCTCATTTATCAATATTAGTCATATTATACATAAACATGTACCTACCTACCGACCCTCAGTCATGAGGAATACGACGCAAGAGAGAAACATTCTCATTTATCAATATTAGTCATATTATACATAAACATGTACCTACCTACCGACCCTCAGTCATGAGGAATACGACGCAAGAGAGAAACATTCTCATTTATCAATATTAGTCATATTATACATAAACATGTACCTACCTACCGACCCTCAGTCATGAGGAATACGACGCAAGAGAGAAACATTCTCATTTATCAATATTAGTCATATTATACATAAACATGTACCTACCTACCGACCCTCAGTCATGAGGAATACGACGCAAGAGAGAAACATTCTCATTTATCAATATTAGTTATATTATACATAAACATGTACCTACCTACCGACCCTCAGTCATGAGGAATACGACGCAAGAGAGAAACATTCTCATTTATCAATATTAGTCATATTATACATAAACATGTACCTACCTACCGACCCTCAGTCATGAGGAATACGACGCAAGAGAGAAACATTCTCATTTATCAATATTAGTCATATTATACATAAACATGTACCTACCTACCGACCCTCAGTCATGAGGAATACGACGCAAGAGAGAAACATTCTCATTTATCAATATTAGTCATATTATACATAAACATGTACCTACCTACCGACCCTCAGTCATGAGGAATACGACGCAAGAGAGAAACATTCTCATTTATCAATATTAGTCATATTATACATAAACATGTACCTACCTACCGACCCTCAGTCATGAGGAATACGACGCAAGAGAGAAACATTCTCATTTATCAATATTAGTCATATTATACATAAACATGTACCTACCTACCGACCCTCAGTCATGAGGAATACGACGCAAGAGAGAAACATTCTCATTTATCAATATTAGTCATATTATACATAAACATGTACCTACCTACCGACCCTCAGTCATGAGGAATACGACGCAAGAGAGAAACATTCTCATTTATCAATATTAGTCATATTATACATAAACATGTACCTACCTACCGACCCTCAGTCATGAGGAATACGACGCAAGAGAGAAACATTCTCATTTATCAATATTAGTCATATTATACATAAACATGTACCTACCTACCGACCCTCAGTCATGAGGAATACGACGCAAGAGAGAAACATTCTCATTTATCAATATTAGTCATATTATACATAAACATGTACCTACCTACCGACCCTCAGTCATGAGGAATACGACGCAAGAGAGAAACATTCTCATTTATCAATATTAGTCATATTATACATAAACATGTACCTACCTACCGACCCTCAGTCATGAGGAATACGACGCAAGAGAGAAACATTCTCATTTATCAATATTAGTCATATTATACATAAACATGTACCTACCTACCGACCCTCAGTCATGAGGAATACGACGCAAGAGAGAAACATTCTCATTTATCAATATTAGTCATATTATACATAAACATGTACCTACCTACCGACCCTCAGTCATGAGGAATACGACGCAAGAGAGAAACATTCTCATTTATCAATATTAGTCATATTATACATAAAAATGTACCTACCTACCGACCCTCAGTCATGAGGAATACGACGCAAGAGAGAAACATTCTCATTTATCAATATTAGTTATATTATACATAAACATGTACCTACCTACCGACCCTCAGTCATGAGGAATACGACGCAAGAGAGAAACATTCTCATTTATCAATATTAGTCATATTATACATAAACATGTACCTACCTACCGACCCTCAGTCATGAGGAATACGACGCAAGAGAGAAACATTCTCATTTATCAATATTAGTCATATTATACATAAACATGTACCTACCTACCGACCCTCAGTCATGAGGAATACGACGCAAGAGAGAAACATTCTCATTTATCAATATTAGTCATATTATACATAAACATGTACCTACCTACCGACCCTCAGTCATGAGGAATACGACGCAAGAGAGAAACATTCTCATTTATCAATATTAGTCATATTATACATAAACATGTACCTACCTACCGACCCTCAGTCATGAGGAATACGACGCAAGAGAGAAACATTCTCATTTATCAATATTAGTCATATTATACATAAACATGTACCTACCTACCGACCCTCAGTCATGAGGAATACGACGCAAGAGAGAAACATTCTCATTTATCAATATTAGTCATATTATACATAAACATGTACCTACCTACCGACCCTCAGTCATGAGGAATACGACGCAAGAGAGAAACATTCTCATTTATCAATATTAGTTATATTATACATAAACATGTACCTACCTACCGACCCTCAGTCATGAGGAATACGACGCAAGAGAGAAACATTCTCATTTATCAATATTAGTCATATTATACATAAACATGTACCTACCTACCGACCCTCAGTCATGAGGAATACGACGCAAGAGAGAAACATTCTCATTTATCAATATTAGTCATATTATACATAAACATGTACCTACCTACCGACCCTCAGTCATGAGGAATACGACGCAAGAGAGAAACATTCTCATTTATCAATATTAGTCATATTATACATAAACATGTACCTACCTACCGACCCTCAGTCATGAGGAATACGACGCAAGAGAGAAACATTCTCATTTATCAATATTAGTTATATTATACATAAACATGTACCTACCTACCGACCCTCAGTCATGAGGAATACGACGCAAGAGAGAAACATTCTCATTTATCAATATTAGTCATATTATACATAAACATGTACCTACCTACCGACCCTCAGTCATGAGGAATACGACGCAAGAGAGAAACATTCTCATTTATCAATATTAGTCATATTATACATAAACATGTACCTACCTACCGACCCTCAGTCATGAGGAATACGACGCAAGAGAGAAACATTCTCATTTATCAATATTAGTCATATTATACATAAACATGTACCTACCTACCGACCCTCAGTCATGAGGAATACGACGCAAGAGAGAAACATTCTCATTTATCAATATTAGTTATATTATACATAAACATGTACCTACCTACCGACCCTCAGTCATGAGGAATACGACGCAAGAGAGAAACATTCTCATTTATCAATATTAGTCATATTATACATAAACATGTACCTACCTACCGACCCTCAGTCATGAGGAATACGACGCAAGAGAGAAACATTCTCATTTATCAATATTAGTCATATTATACATAAACATGTACCTACCTACCGACCCTCAGTCATGAGGAATACGACGCAAGAGAGAAACATTCTCATTTATCAATATTAGTCATATTATACATAAACATGTACCTACCTACCGACCCTCAGTCATGAGGAATACGACGCAAGAGAGAAACATTCTCATTTATCAATATTAGTCATATTATACATAAACATGTACCTACCTACCGACCCTCAGTCATGAGGAATACGACGCAAGAGAGAAACATTCTCATTTATCAATATTAGTCATATTATACATAAACATGTACCTACCTACCGACCCTCAGTCATGAGGAATACGACGCAAGAGAGAAACATTCTCATTTATCAATATTAGTCATATTATACATAAACATGTACCTACCTACCGACCCTCAGTCATGAGGAATACGACGCAAGAGAGAAACATTCTCATTTATCAATATTAGTCATATTATACATAAACATGTACCTACCTACCGACCCTCAGTCATGAGGAATACGACGCAAGAGAGAAACATTCTCATTTATCAATATTAGTCATATTATACATAAACATGTACCTACCTACCGACCCTCAGTCATGAGGAATACGACGCAAGAGAGAAACATTCTCATTTATCAATATTAGTCATATTATACATAAACATGTACCTACCTACCGACCCTCAGTCATGAGGAATACGACGCAAGAGAGAAACATTCTCATTTATCAATATTAGTCATATTATACATAAACATGTACCTACCTACCGACCCTCAGTCATGAGGAATACGACGCAAGAGAGAAACATTCTCATTTATCAATATTAGTCATATTATACATAAACATGTACCTACCTACCGACCCTCAGTCATGAGGAATACGACGCAAGAGAGAAACATTCTCATTTATCAATATTAGTCATATTATACATAAACATGTACCTACCTACCGACCCTCAGTCATGAGGAATACGACGCAAGAGAGAAACATTCTCATTTATCAATATTAGTCATATTATACATAAACATGTACCTACCTACCGACCCTCAGTCATGAGGAATACGACGCAAGAGAGAAACATTCTCATTTATCAATATTAGTCATATTATACATAAACATGTACCTACCTACCGACCCTCAGTCATGAGGAATACGACGCAAGAGAGAAACATTCTCATTTATCAATATTAGTCATATTATACATAAACATGTACCTACCTACCGACCCTCAGTCATGAGGAATACGACGCAAGAGAGAAACATTCTCATTTATCAATATTAGTCATATTATACATAAACATGTACCTACCTACCGACCCTCAGTCATGAGGAATACGACGCAAGAGAGAAACATTCTCATTTATCAATATTAGTCATATTATACATAAAAATGTACCTACCTACCGACCCTCAGTCATGAGGAATACGACGCAAGAGAGAAACATTCTCATTTATCAATATTAGTTATATTATACATAAACATGTACCTACCTACCGACCCTCAGTCATGAGGAATACGACGCAAGAGAGAAACATTCTCATTTATCAATATTAGTCATATTATACATAAACATGTACCTACCTACCGACCCTCAGTCATGAGGAATACGACGCAAGAGAGAAACATTCTCATTTATCAATATTAGTCATATTATACATAAACATGTACCTACCTACCGACCCTCAGTCATGAGGAATACGACGCAAGAGAGAAACATTCTCATTTATCAATATTAGTCATATTATACATAAACATGTACCTACCTACCGACCCTCAGTCATGAGGAATACGACGCAAGAGAGAAACATTCTCATTTATCAATATTAGTCATATTATACATAAACATGTACCTACCTACCGACCCTCAGTCATGAGGAATACGACGCAAGAGAGAAACATTCTCATTTATCAATATTAGTCATATTATACATAAACATGTACCTACCTACCGACCCTCAGTCATGAGGAATACGACGCAAGAGAGAAACATTCTCATTTATCAATATTAGTCATATTATACATAAACATGTACCTACCTACCGACCCTCAGTCATGAGGAATACGACGCAAGAGAGAAACATTCTCATTTATCAATATTAGTTATATTATACATAAACATGTACCTACCTACCGACCCTCAGTCATGAGGAATACGACGCAAGAGAGAAACATTCTCATTTATCAATATTAGTCATATTATACATAAACATGTACCTACCTACCGACCCTCAGTCATGAGGAATACGACGCAAGAGAGAAACATTCTCATTTATCAATATTAGTCATATTATACATAAACATGTACCTACCTACCGACCCTCAGTCATGAGGAATACGACGCAAGAGAGAAACATTCTCATTTATCAATATTAGTCATATTATACATAAACATGTACCTACCTACCGACCCTCAGTCATGAGGAATACGACGCAAGAGAGAAACATTCTCATTTATCAATATTAGTTATATTATACATAAACATGTACCTACCTACCGACCCTCAGTCATGAGGAATACGACGCAAGAGAGAAACATTCTCATTTATCAATATTAGTCATATTATACATAAACATGTACCTACCTACCGACCCTCAGTCATGAGGAATACGACGCAAGAGAGAAACATTCTCATTTATCAATATTAGTCATATTATACATAAACATGTACCTACCTACCGACCCTCAGTCATGAGGAATACGACGCAAGAGAGAAACATTCTCATTTATCAATATTAGTCATATTATACATAAACATGTACCTACCTACCGACCCTCAGTCATGAGGAATACGACGCAAGAGAGAAACATTCTCATTTATCAATATTAGTCATATTATACATAAACATGTACCTACCTACCGACCCTCAGTCATGAGGAATACGACGCAAGAGAGAAACATTCTCATTTATCAATATTAGTCATATTATACATAAACATGTACCTACCTACCGACCCTCAGTCATGAGGAATACGACGCAAGAGAGAAACATTCTCATTTATCAATATTAGTCATATTATACATAAACATGTACCTACCTACCGACCCTCAGTCATGAGGAATACGACGCAAGAGAGAAACATTCTCATTTATCAATATTAGTCATATTATACATAAACATGTACCTACCTACCGACCCTCAGTCATGAGGAATACGACGCAAGAGAGAAACATTCTCATTTATCAATATTAGTCATATTATACATAAACATGTACCTACCTACCGACCCTCAGTCATGAGGAATACGACGCAAGAGAGAAACATTCTCATTTATCAATATTAGTCATATTATACATAAACATGTACCTACCTACCGACCCTCAGTCATGAGGAATACGACGCAAGAGAGAAACATTCTCATTTATCAATATTAGTCATATTATACATAAACATGTACCTACCTACCGACCCTCAGTCATGAGGAATACGACGCAAGAGAGAAACATTCTCATTTATCAATATTAGTCATATTATACATAAACATGTACCTACCTACCGACCCTCAGTCATGAGGAATACGACGCAAGAGAGAAACATTCTCATTTATCAATATTAGTCATATTATACATAAACATGTACCTACCTACCGACCCTCAGTCATGAGGAATACGACGCAAGAGAGAAACATTCTCATTTATCAATATTAGTCATATTATACATAAACATGTACCTACCTACCGACCCTCAGTCATGAGGAATACGACGCAAGAGAGAAACATTCTCATTTATCAATATTAGTCATATTATACATAAACATGTACCTACCTACCGACCCTCAGTCATGAGGAATACGACGCAAGAGAGAAACATTCTCATTTATCAATATTAGTCATATTATACATAAACATGTACCTACCTACCGACCCTCAGTCATGAGGAATACGACGCAAGAGAGAAACATTCTCATTTATCAATATTAGTCATATTATACATAAACATGTACCTACCTACCTCAAGTACTTTAATACATACATGCCATCAAAATTTCATTGAATTCATATTTTTTATTTACAGTGACGAGGAAGAAGAAATAGTGCCTCCTCCCAAAAAGAGCAAGGGCAAACCAGCACCAATAGTAGCTCTACCACAGAAACAAGGGAAGAAGCAGAAAGGGCCCGCGCCACCGCAACCCAAGAGGAAAGTGCCACAAAGTAAGTAAATTAAACTTTTATTGGAAAATGAGCGAAAATAATCACGACCGGCAGGATTCGAACCAGCGTATTTCTGCTACCGTCAGAACGCCTTAACCACTAGGCTACGGTCTACTAACTGCCAGGCGCGAAAATCCACACTCATTTCCATACACTTCAGACTGAGCGGCTGATGGCGCCACTTGTACAAAGTAAGTAGTTCTAATATTTTGTCATTTAAACTTTTTGTAAATGATAAACATAAAATTATTTGTAGACATATGTGTGTATTGAACTGGTTAGTTGTAATAATCAGTTTATTTCTAATTGATAAAATACGAAACTATTTTCGCGCTGGCGTTACATATCCCAGAACATAATTTTATGTTCTCTTATTATCAGACTATTTTTTTTCTTATGGTTACTATCTGGCAAACTGTGGTGTGTGTGTTTAGTTAAAAAACCTATTATGGTCTGAAAATGAGTGTTGATAATACATATTTATGTACCCATTCAGGAAATATCTATTTTACAAGTTTCAGATACTTAAATGTTATTTTTTCTTTGTAGGAATAGAGATCTTTCACGCTAATGTATTTATTATATATTTATTTACGCTATTTTATAAGAGAATGTCTGTACCTATTATTTTATTTATATAGTAGAAATGAAAATAACATTTTATTCTTTTTCAGAGCCAATGCCAGCTCCAGTATCTCCTAAAAAGCCGAAGTTTGAAAAACAAACTCAGCAACCAATGAAGAAACACTTCAAAAAGAAGAAATAATAATTCTTTGCTATATAAATGTTAGTGTAATATACATACTTATGTATTATGCCATTATTTTTTTGTTTCACTTAGTAATTAGTAAGTGAGAATCCATCTATACTAATTATTATAAAGCTGAAGAGTTTGTTTGTCTGTTGCGCTAATCTCAGGAACTACTGGTGCGAATTGAAAAAATATTTTTGTGTTGAATAGACCATTTATCGAGGAAGGCTTTAGGCTATATAACATCACGCTGCAACTAATGGGAGCGAAGAAACATTGGAAAATCTGGAAAAACGGGGAAAATGATTCATCTTTGAGGGATTCCGTTGCCTGCGCTGCGAAAACGGTTCAAGTCGTGGGTAACAGATATAATTTATAAAGCTGAAGAGGTTGTTTGCAAAAATAAATAACTATTTCACGCGGACGAAGTCGCAGACACAGCTAGTTTACAAATAAGTAATGTATTTTTTTCTGTAAAGAAATCAGGTTCATCATAGGAAACAAATGAAACACATGCACAGGTTCTACATAATGTATTTCAATAATTAGAACTTAAAATACTACGATCAAAATACCATTTTCCTCAGAAAATAATTTATTCGCCTAATGGCTGTATCATAGTCAAATTGACGCAGATTCCACAAAATATCTATTCACCTACAACACATAGAGATTTACATTCAATTTGAATCGATAGAAAGCATTAACAAATTAAGAAGTTTTATGAAAAATTGGACCTATGAATGTACACAGTACATAACTAGCATTGGGACACCTACGTAGAAAGAAGATGTTATAGAAAACTTTTATATATATTGATCACTGATTATTATTATAGACACAGATGTAAAAAAGGGTTAACTACCTATGTGAAATTACTATCTTTCACAAGAAACAATTTTTATACCTACTTGAAAAGAGTAGGTCATGCTTACTGAGAATTATTTTTGACCTATTGATGATGAACCATTTGTTTTATAGTTAACCATGGCTTCGCTAACGCCAAAAAAAGTGCAAAAATCGCCAGTTACTATATATTTTAAACAATATTAAGAAATAACAACCAAGCCACCAAGAAAACTCTGCCCCATTTAGGCTGCTGCTAAATGGGGCAGAGTCGAAAATGTCGACAGAACACCTGGAAATATAAAAGAGATAGATACTAAAACAAGACATTTTGATAGAAAATTGTTGTATAAACTGTTCTACTTACAACATATCCCGCAAGTACCTATATTAATAGTAAAGAATGAAAGCGTCTCGACTCGGTGGGAGACATAAGTACTTAGGTACTTATTTACAAAAAGTATGCTAATGGCTATATATATAGTCAGTTGATTTTTGGTAATGCAATAATGTTTGGAATCAACTTACAGAATAGCCAACGTTGCTTAACATCAGGCAAATTGTAGTCAAGCGTGAGCCTATCTCACGTAGGAAAAAAACCTTGTTTTATTGTAGCAAAGTGTGGTATATGCACCCAATAATAGTTTTTTTATGAGAAAGTTTGATATGATTGAGTGTAAAAACCTCTTTGAATACTTTTGTTTCCCCTGTATGGCTTTTGGCCAGCGGAACGTCAAAAATGCTCAAGTATATACCAAAGTACATATATCTTTTTTAAATTAATCTGCCTCACCATCATCATCATCATCAGCGAGTCCATCATCAAGTTTCACAATCACAGGTTGCTCATCTTCTTCGTCACAATCCAATCCTGTGAAATCCCACTGCAATTTTGCAGTCAAATTCTCTTGAAATCGTTCAATCATTGTCAATAGCCTGCCATCAATTTTGCTTACATACGCTGTACGGAAGAATTCTCTCAGTTTCTTGTAAATGAGATTCTTGTTCATCACAATGTCAGCTAGGAAATCCTCGGGCATCTCTTCGATTTGTATTTCCAATGTTCTGATGAAGTGGAAGAATACGGTTCTGTATTTGTGTATGGCGTCGTCGCAGGAACACATGAGGATGACCAGGTTCTTCCAGTGCTCGAAACTCTCCAATGAATGCCCGATCAGGAAACAAAGGTATGCGAACTGCAACTCGCCTATTATGTGGAGAGGCCTGGAAAATAGGAGGCAATACTTTGTTATTTCTTAACTAAATAAACTAAAAGATTTACTAATAACTAATTTAATTTAGGAAGACACAGACAAACGGTCAATAATTTTGAAAATGGGTTCTACTATCAAAATGAAGTATCCCCTAACAAATATTTTCGAATATTATCTGCTAATAGCAGACGTATAGACAGTGAATCTTCTTATTCCATTTGGCTGCTTGTGTGGGTCGGAAGATACTTTAAGTTGTAGGTTTCGGCTCTTGGTTCTACTACAGCAGTCCTTAATCCATGCTAGAGGCTTTAAAAATTTCTCAACACTAGAATTGACCATTCTCATATGAAGAAGAAGAAAGCTTTATTGGATTGTCTAAATATAAAGAAAGATAGAAAACATTTATTGTGGCTGATTTAACAGAAAAATAAACACAAATAAACAAACAAACATAAAATCAGATCAGATGATGTTATACATGCTTCAAACAGCTACTTACTGATCATGTTGTGCAATCATGAGCTCCAAAGAGTATGACTGGTCGAGGTAATGTTTGGTGATTTCCTCTGGAGTGGAGCCGGGCGGGAACTTGTCCTGCGGGATCTCAGTGAACCTCATTGCGGCACCTGAAATATTAGACATAGTGGTTTTAACAATAAGCTTGGTTTGTAAAAATCAGAAAGATGAAACTTTTTGATTTTGATTCCTTTTTAAGTCTATTTCTAGTTATGTTTTTGTGATATCAAAGGATAGATTGATAAATACTTTATTAAAACACCACATATAAAAAAAAACAATACAAAAAAATATAGAAATTAGAGTTAGCATCTTAATTGGCGGCCTTATCGCTAAGAGCTATCTCTTCCAGGCAACCAATCTGGCAGGGATATATTCTTCAAATTAAATGAGTAGGACATGTAGTTGAATTGTACAAAATGATTAGCAAGTGGCAGTAATTTATGCTAGTATTATGATTTACCTCTGGTAAAGCTACAGAGTGTGCCAGCCACATAATTATCATCATCATCATCAGCTCATAGAGCCCACTGCCACCCTCATAATAATAATAATAATATGTATTTATTGCACACCAACATGAAAGGATAAATTTATGATGACGTACATATGGGTGGCCTTATCGCCTTGAGCGATTTCTTGCAGGCAACCTTTGGATGGACACGATTAGCTGAGTAGAAAAGCCCTCATTCTTCAACAATAGAAACTTACATCTTAGACTACAGTGGTGCTTAACATCAAGCAAGCTGTAGTCTAATGTAAGCCTGATTGTTAAAAAAAACAATCCATACAACTATTTTATTTAGTATTATATCCATTATCTAGTACCCACAACACAAGTGTTCGCTTAGTGTGGGACTAGATGGCACTGTGTGCAATGTCCCAGAATATTTATTTATTTATTTATACACAGGAAATTATTGGTGACTGCCGGAGCCATAATATTACTTGTAAATGATACTTTACAGTCACCTCCGTAAATTCAACAATGCTTTCAAACTTGACCACTAATGTTTGGCAATTGAATTATATTGCTGATCTATTCTGTGCTATCAAAATAATTAGCTAAGATCTGAATTGGCCCTTTTTACCTGGGGCCGGCTTTAACCCTGGCAACATAGCTTCTTCCTTCTCAGCTCTAGTCACCCGTCTCACTCGTTTAGCATCAGACTGTCCCGATGAAGACTCCTCTGGTGTCCCTGGATCTTTGGGAGATTCTTCTGTACTTCTCTCTTTGCTCTCCGTAGAGGCGGAGGGTTTCACCCCTCTTGGCCTTTCTTCATCTGTCATTGAGAGTAATTCTACTGAGGCTCTGATGACTCCATTTTCAGGGGAAAGCTTTGCAGCTAGGTCAGCTGAAATATATACATTTTTAGAAGTTTGAGGACTGCAGAGGTGAAACTTGTTTCATACTGATAGCTGTGATGATATTATAAGCTAGGTAAATGGTGCAGCTACACCATGTTAACATAATTTACACAAAAGATTTTTCACATTTTGATTCTGCATCTAAATATGGAATATTTATGAAAACAATAACATTTTGTAGTTTGGAACAAGTGATTTGCTTAGTGCAAAGTTATGTTTGTTGTTTTTCAGTGATTATCAGTGCAAAATAAATTTCAGCATGTACCTGTAATTTGTGAAGAGAGTAGCTTCCATTTCTGCCAGATATCATATGGATAAGGACCAAGATGTTGGTCCAGCGTCAGCAGATTATCTTTTAAACGTTGAAGACTTTCTTCTGTTATTTCATCCTTGCTCATATCCTCTGTGGTTTTGTCCCACATCTTGACAAGAAACTCCTTTTGGTGGAAAAATTGCATGAAACCAGATCTGTGGAAAAATTAAGTTTGTTGGTCAACCTTAAATTTATACATTGCCATAAGGATTGTTTAGTTACAATAAAATGTATACCATGCCATTTCTCAAGATATTATTGTTTTATTTTGGTACTACTTACTGTTGTACAGATAGAAATCATACAGATAAGATTATTATAGTCTTGATTTATAGTAGATTTAAAATCTATAAAATAATAATTTCTTAGTTTCTGTAAATTATATTTTCAGGTTAGATTAGTTACTAACAATTAGTATTGTAGTGTAAACCTAAAAATGATGATAATCAAGCTATAGACTGCTGTTAAACTAAGATAATTACTCTCCAGGAAAGTAATATGATCTTATCAGTTCAATTATTATACACTATCTTCAACAAAGCTTTTGTTGTTATGAAAAACATTGCCTATACAAAGCAATGGTCTTCGTCCTGTACAGATTGATACTGTAGCTATTGCTAAGTTAATACAAAGCTATACCTTGGCGACACATCTCCCGTGCCTTTACTCACTCCAGAGTAATGAATGTAGTGTATTCCTGGAGGAATCATCTTTATGCCGCGGAAATCTTCATCGGTGTTCCAACATTGCATATCAATCCCAAATTGTGTTTCCTGAGGGACGCCAAGGAACACAAACGTCCCACCTTCTTCTAAAAGCTTTTTAGCGGTTTCCTGATCCATTTTGAAAGCGAACCTTTTCCGCAAATCAATAAACTGTGATAAAAATAAATGCGGCCGATCGATATGTTTACATCCAATTACACAATGACATTTTGTTATAATGTCATTCATCACGATGACAATGACATATTTGTCGGCATAGAATTCTGTTGCCGGCAAGGATTTTTTTATATCATCCCTCTCTTTCCCTCTGGATTGTTCTCTCTTTGGTTTTGTGAAATAAATTTTATATGAATAGAAACCTTATGCTCTTAAATTTAAAGTTCATTTTCTATAAATGGTAAATCGGGGGGGAAATCGGTCAAAAATGAAAGGCATATAGAGAAGGCTGTTGTCTTGCTTCAACAGCAATTTCTTTTTTTTTTTTTTTTTTTCAATTTCTTTATTAGCATTAAATGTACCTATTTACATTTACCCTGTTCAGGGGGGAATTAGGGCGTTGCTAAGATTAAAACTAAATATACAGCTTGCCAGTTTAAAAAATAATGTGTGATAAATGTCACTGTCAACTTAAGTTTTGAAATATTTAGCAATAAATAATATTATTTAATTTTATTTATTATAAATCTTACTTGACACATAGAAATCTGAGTTAATTTGTGAAATTAACACAAAATAAAATAAGTAACCAATTAATATTATATTATTTTTCACACAAGCAACATTAAATTATGATGACATTATATGACAAAAGATGGCGGGAAAAAAATAATTTCATATGTAATTTGTAAAAATAATTTAAATGTATTTTATTGTAAAAATAACAAAATGGTAAGAACTTGTAGTGTTCCGGGATGCAGAAATGAATCTTATAGTGGTTGCAATATATCTTTCTACAGGTATGCTAAAGTTTAAGTAAGATTACATTATAGGGACTAAGGTGACCATATTTTCTCGTGCTTGAAATAATTTGTGCAATATGATATTTTTTCAGTTTTCCTAAAAATGAAAACATCAAAATAAATTCTCCAAAGTTTGCAGTCTACACTTTGATCCAAAATCTTTTAATACTCCAAATTCTCTCCGTTTGTTAAAAAAGGCGCTATCCCAATTCCTGCCGTGGTGAGAAAAATTTAGTAATTGATTTGTAGCTATTAGTAGTATTAGTGCTGATAAAAAGTAGGCAAGTCATATATTCTTATACCATGGTTTCACATACGATTCCTTAGTATTGTATACAGTTTGCTTTATATTGGTGTACATAGTTTTAACCATCACTCGTTTCAGTTAGAATTTGAAACACAAGGAAAACGATAGTGTTAAAAATATAGGATATAGGCAACTACCTACATGCAATTCAAATGTGAACTTGTAAATAAATATTGTAATTGCTGCAAAATGTTTATGATTTTGATCACATCAATTAACCGACCTCCCTGTCAATTAACCGAATCGATACTATTATAAGTTACAAACTAAAGTGCATTTTAATTTGTAAGTAAGTTTGTTGGTGTTTGTTATTTAACGCGTCAATAGAGCTAAGGATCATCATGACTGGCAAGATGCAGGTAAAATAGGACCGCAAAAGAGACTGCTCCCGATTTGGTAAGAAGATGAATTGGTATATCCTAATTATATAATTTATTGTCACCCTAGTTAGAAAAAGACAACTGCCTTTCATACTTCGCCTCGCTCTGCTCATATTGGATCAGCAGTAATATTTCCCTATATATTACTTAGTAGGGGTAGGTACCTACTCATTTATAATGCGCTTAGTTATAACCAAGGTTTAATAAGAACGTTTTTAGTGGTATTTCTCATGTATTTCTATAGTTTCCTCAAATTTCTTCTCAGAACGAGGCATATTATAAGTTTGACGTCTGGGTTTGAATTTTAATATTACTAAGTAGGTGGTACTTATATTTTGTTTTAAGTATTATGTACCTAAGTCAAAATCGGTTTCATTGTTTATTTAGCGATTACCTATTATGATAATTACAATGAAATGAAATCAACCTTTTTATTTAGTTTATTCATATGTAGCCTAGTGATTTAGGCGGCAATACGTAAAGTTTAGTATGACTGCTCTGTTTACTTAGTTGCTAGTGGATCTTGCCTTCTAATCAAGGGGTGTGGGTTCGATTCCCGCATAAGAGAAGGTAATAATGAATAGGTAAGTATTAAAATTTGTAATTTCTTGTGTTGAGTCTGGTCGTTTCTCTGTACCTATATAAGTATGTAAAAAATGTATATACATTATGTACCTATTATATTCGTTATCTAGTACCTACCCATGATACAAGAGTAAGCTTAGTATGGGGTAAGATGGCGCTTTATGATATGTCCTGATATCTTTACTTTTTTCATCATCATCATCATCAGCCTATTGAGACCCGCTGCAGGGTATATGCCTCCTGCCTCTTACGCCAGTACTCCCTGTCTTGCGCTCCCCTTTTTTCTTCTTCTTACTTTCTAATATCATCGCGCCACAATATCTTTAATTTTTGATATGGTGTAAATTTTAACATCCTCAATACTTATACCATTCTTTCATATTCCACACCACCTAGTATGAAAACACAAAATAATATACTTTCTGAAAATGTATTATTTGTTTCGAGTAATTATTGAATTTGATTAAACCAAAACATTTTGCTACTAGTATCTGGTGCTTGTATAAAATGGATCCATAACCACTCCGTGCATTCAATAACCATTAAATCCAAACTAAAATTTATCCACTTCTAATTCCTGACGTTTTGGGCAGCTCTACGCTCATTCGAATAGTTTTCGCTGAAAAAATTCCCACGAAATTTTTTGCGGAGAATTTTCGAGTGGTTAACACAGAAAGCTTGCAGTCAAGCACTGCGGCACCTGAGTTTTGTTTTGCTGGTATGAATTTTTTGCCTAATTATTTTCAACAGGTGACGAAATACCCGTCTGAAGTGGTAGCGTGGCTAGACGCGGCTGTAATTCGCGGCTTTAGTTATAGCGTCTCGTCACTCGCAATTAGTGGGTTTTAACAGCTCTCTATCATTATAATTACGGTCACTACTTGCCTATTTTATTTAGTGATCTTTGTATATTTTTAGATAGCTAGAAACCATATCGAATTAAAACACGTTAGGGTGCCCCTTATTTTTCAAAGTTCTAACACATTGTATGTATTAGATACAGCTAGAGAAGATGTGTAATAAATGTGCTTTTCATTGTAAGCTACTGATTTCTAACAGTATAGTTTTTTGATCTCAAGTCTTACGTGAATACCTTCAGTTTAGTTATACTTACTTTATAGTTATATTGGTAATATTCTTGACCATCCAATATGTGAAATTGTTCTAGTCATTGGGGCACAAAGGCTCTTACTATTAACATTCAGGTCTTTATGTACATAACGATACCTTTCCCACATTTTGTCAATACGTGTAACTAGGACAGGACGGGAACCAATCTAAAACAATCTGCTAGAATTCCCAAAACCTATCACACTAAAACCAATACCTCGTGCAGTTTTAATATCTCAGTCCGTTTCGCAAAAAGTGAAAAAGTAATAAAATTACTCTCACGTTCGCGTTTCATCGGTTTCAACGACTACACTAAAGTTTTGAGGTTCGATTTTTGATAGATACTACCTTTTCCCTGACAAATAGTCTCTCTGGTATTCGCTAGGGAAATTAGGATGTAAATTTCCATTCGCCTCTCGCGAACCTATATTCGCGGATTCTTTGTTTTCATCGGAAAATTTAAGGATGTGAATCCTCAGGGGCGCCGCCGATATATGAGCTGGTACGGTACATCCGCCGTAGCTCGGATAAAACAGAAAAAAATGAAATTGTACGCCTTTGCTGCAAAAAGTTGTTTTCTACATGTTGTACGGAATATTTGTACAAATGTTTTGTTTTTAAAAATAAAATATTTTATGTAACGCAATGGATGTAAGAGAAATTGAATACTCACTTTGGAATTAAAATATTTACTTTTTGTTAGTCTGTGGTTATGCGAGTTCGAAATTATTCGATCATGAAACGTTGTAGACATCTCGTAGTACGTTCGTAGCCCGCTACGTGTTTGCGCTACAACAATGCTACGGCCTACACGTATATAGTACGAACTACCAATTTTCAAGTTTACATCTAGAACAGGCTAGCATGCTTACCATCAGGTGCCATCAGCTACGCGTAGGTAGTCTCATATTTTGTAAGTATCATTAATAAAAATGCAAACGTTAAATTCAGTTCTAATCAGCATCTTTCGTATAAAACATTTTAATTGCCAACAAATATAACTATAAATGTACTTACTATCTGTAAGTTATATTTATTTTTAAATTGACAACACCCCTTTACAGTGTCCTATTAGTATTAAGTTCTGGGTTGAATATGCCTGAAATAAATAAATTTTATTACTTACGCTCGCATTAAGAAGTAAAACTTGCATCCCCTATATCACCCCTTTAAAAGTGGCATTTCCAAAAATCCTTTCTTAGTGGATGCCTACGTCATAACATCTATCTCCATTCCAAATTTCAGCCCGATCCGTCCAGCGGTTTAGGCTGTGCGTTGATAGATCACTATATCAGTCAGTCAATCAGTCAGTCACCTTTGAGTTTTATATAGATTTGTTATTTTTTATTGTTACTCCTAGATTATGCAGTTGACAATTTTGTATTATTTCTCTCAGATTATGCAGTTTGCAATTTTGTTTTACTTTAACCTTTTTTTTTATCAATGTCATCACACAATTAGATTCGACTTACTTAATTAAAATACCTGTCTTCGAGCAATTTTTTACACAAAAAATATTTTATACAAACCACTGCGCCCAACTTTCCCCGTTGACAGTACCTTGGTTCGTCTTGGCCTCAGGGATACCAACGCTATTAAAAGTTGTGCCAACTCTACAGAGACTCAACTAGTTTGTTAGTCTATCGAACACCAACAGTAACTGCCAAACGTGTTTCGGAGAGTACAATAGGTACTGACAAGCTATCAGTGCTGTTGCTTGGATCTTGTATGAGCTGCTCTAACCAGGTGTGTTGCTGTTTGAAAGAAAATTGGATAATCCAAAGAGAAGTATGATTTTTTATATAGTTGGTACAAGTATTTGATATATTTGGTTAGTTTTTTAAAAGAAAATTGGAAAATCCAAAGAGAAGTTATTTTTTCCTAGATAGGTTCATATTTGGTACAAGTTTTTGAAATATTTTGGTTAGGTCAGTTTGAAAAAAAAAATGGAAAATCCCAAGTGATGTAAATTTTCGTCTTTGATATTTCGTACACCATTCTGATATATTTAGTCAGTTCACCGCCAATTAATTTAATAATTTAAATCTTATACTGTTATTATGTCTACTAATAATAATTTGTCTTTTTCTTAAGTCGTATTTCCTCATGACTGAGGGTCGTGACTCCCCTGCAGAATTAATTCGTCAGGGGAGTTTTCTTGAGCAGATACATCGTGGTGGGCGCCCAGGTCCTTCCACGGAAGACGTATGACCTCGGATATTGTGGTCCTCCAACATGTCGGCTTCCTCACGATGTTTTCCTTCAGCGCTAAGCGAGTGCAAATCCACACTTAACTTGAAAATACAAGTCATTGGTGTAGGCCCGGATTCGAACCAGGGTGCGTCTGGATGAAAAGCAGACACTGGAACCGGTGAGCCACACTCGCTTTTTGTCTAATGTGCAGTATTTTGATAGGGTAGTGATCCAAACATATATATTTTTTACACTGTTATCATCCATTGCAAATTTCCCATCATAACATTTGCTTGTATCTACGTACATATTTAAATTATCAAAAAACCGACATCTATTACCGGTAGTGTCAAAAATACTGCTGTCCCTACTTTCCTTACATAGAGAACCCATTTCAGCACCACGAACTACTAAGTAAACTGACTAGAAATACCTGATCCAAGTTTGGGTGTAATTGTCTATAGGTATCTAACTACCGCGACGGGTGACGGGTAACAATATAGGTACAAACTTGGCAACTAGGTCAGTGCCCGTTAAGATGATGTAGCCCGACCGAATTTAAAGCAAAACCAAAAAATAAATAAAACGAATATCTTCTAAGTATGTAATTTTTTTAACCCTCTTCTGCTTTATTATACATATGTATGTTTGTTTAAACCTGTCCCTGTACCGGCAGTTTGTCTAGTACGGCAGTCGTCAAGTCATGTCAGAGGCCCTTAGGGCGACTTGATAAACTCTCGACACCAGAGTTGGCTACTCTCATTCAATAATAAGAAGAAGTAGGTACTTAAACAAAACACTGTCTTTGAAAACACCTACCATCAGTTTGGTTCTCATAAAATTTTACGCGGTGTTCGCGTAAAATCTTATTGTATGAAAACACATTTTTGATAGTGCAAAAGTAATACAAAACTAAAATAATACAAATATTATATTGATAATACTAAAAAACTATAAATATATGGTTAGTTGTATAGAAACGAGCTTTATAATGACTCTTCAATTTGCTGTATGAATTACCTGATGACTGAACGTTTGTTCGTTATTGTGTGATACTTTTACTTTATAAAATTTATTCCGGTGCCTGTCAATTTTTTTAAATTTTACTATACAACAGCTTGTATGCAAGCCTCCGCGGGTACTACACGTTAACATTTAACTGTATTAACCAAACTTGGCTCACATCCTCTCTCTAGAACCTATCTTCAGAGCTGTGAAGTGTACTGAAGAGAAGATGACTTGAAGCATACTAGAAGTTAATCAGTTTTGTTTTCTCTTTAAGTCAGCATTTTGGTATTCATTTATTCCAGCAAAACAAAATAATTTGTGTAATAATAAACCACCCGGTCATCTTAAACGATATTAACTCAAGCGACACTGTGATCCGTGGTAGAGCATACTTGTCAGTACAAGTATGCTCTACCACGGATCACAGTGTCGCTTGAGTTAATATCGTTGATGAAACTGGCACTTCAAACGAGGCTGCTAGAATACTGTTACGACTTTGTATTTGAGATTTCATTGATTTTGTGTGGCATTCCATTTTGGGCGCTTCCGTGGGTCTGATGACACTTTATATTGTAGGTCCCGGCTGTTTGTCTAGTCTACGGCAGCCGTTAAGCCATGTCATAGGCCCTTAGGGCGGCTTGATACATAAACTCTCGACACTCGAGTTGCCCACTCGCATTCGATAAGAAGAAGATTTGAGATTGGTATCAGGTGGGTACCATGAAGTACATAGTAGAGTAAGAAGATAAGGTGGTAAGCCATGTATATAGATACTCTACTAATTAGAAAAAGTTAGATTTCGAGCTCAGATTTATTTCTAAGTAATTAACGCATCTTTAGCTAAAACACCATCGCCAGTGTATTATCCAATAACGGGAGTTAATTAATTTCCAAGTATTAGACAGGTCCGATACAATCGAGATTGTTGGACATTGTTTTATTGCAAAGTTTCCGAGCTCCATCGACCCCAAGTGTTATGGAAAAGTTTAGAGTATCTTAATAGCTTTGTAGGTATTTATACAGCGAGTTTTCTACCGGCCCGTCCGAAGTTTCTTGTTTTGTATCAATTTATTATTAGCCACTTAAATTGGATTATCTTTTATTAGACGTGGAGCACAGGTGAACAAAAATTTAAACAATAATACTAACAACAAATTCATCGTTTTCACCAATTTTTTTATGTACGAGGCTATTATTTCCTCCTTAAACATAGGTAGGAGATATTTTGTCTCTGACTGGACTAATTAAATGAATTATCAAAATGTTTTTACTAGCAACCATAACATTTCCAGAATGAGCACTCCAAAGAATAATAGAGCTAGATAAATATGAAAACAGTAAGTAAACAACTAACATATTCTTATTTCTACGGTCTGCCATTCTTCCATCTTAATTTGTCCAAAACGTTTTCCCTGCGGCATAAAGAACGTACCTGTGTTTTTAAATTAAAACCCAGTCGCACTAAGTAAATACAATGAATTTGTGAACACAATCTTGTTCAAAAATTTTAACCGCAGTTTGACAAAGAATTTCTTGTTAAATTTTAATACTTGTGTTGAAGTAAGGAGATGCATGGAAACGTATACATAATTTATATCCCTTTCATTTCTTATATGGGGAAAATTATTAGGAGAACTTCATTATTAAAATCGTCTGAAATCTTTTTAGTTTTCATCGCAAAACTGTTCGTATTTTATAATAAAGTATATATATATATCTTCTTAGAAAGATGATAATTTACATACTAGACATAATAATATCATAAAGATGTGTTGGCTTGTTTGTTTCGATTTTACGCCGCTATTGAGTGAAGAATGATCGAGATTATTGGTACAGTAATCTGTACTGACCATTCTTTAGCAACTCAAGTAAAGCCGCGGGTACCCACTAGTTAAAAATAAAGACCGAAAGACAACGTGCCTTTTAGTATGAAATACCTTTACAAGACGTAAGGTATATTTGAAATTTCCCAGATATTTCGTTCAGTGATCTCATTCAGATCTACCTTTCAGATAACTCGTTTGAAATTGGAAATAGCTCACGATAATATTCGAATCCGTTACATTATGAGTCTTTGAAAACTATTTTAATTATATCGCTTTCTTGTCAAAGACGTTGGTTACTAACTTAGCACAGACAAAAGATATGATAAAAAGTTCATTAATAAACGAATAACATGAGACATTGAAAAAGAAAGATAACCTTTTTGCGGGTTCGATTCCCGCATGACACAAGTATTTATGTACTTAAAAAAAAATATAATTACTTGTGTTGAGTCTGGTCGTTTGTATGTATAATAAATATGTATTTACAAAAGAAAAGTATATAAGTATTATATCCGTTATCTAGTACCCGCGATTCAAGCGTTTGCTTAGTGTGGGGCTAGATGGCACTGTGTGCAATGTCCTGGAATATTTATTTATTTTATTTATTTACCTACTCAAGCTTGGTTTCTATTTATGTTACCGTTACTTTTGTAATAACCATATTACAAGGTTTACAATGCAATAACTAGGTTTTATCCATCAATCACAATAAACAACCAAAATCATTAGAGAAACGAGTTTTTAAAACGTAGTTCTAAAACAAATGTTGTAGATAATGTTCATAGGTACCCACCTAGTCTTAAAAGCTTGTTCGTGTTTTTTCAGGTAACCCCATAAGAAACCAGTAAGCACATACTATTCAACTTTTTTTACATGATGGCTTACGCTTGACTACAACTTGCCTGATGTTAAGCAACGTTACAATCTACGATCTAGCGCGCTTGCCTAGAAGAAACCGGTTTACTCTCGACTTGAATTACCTATAATTAATATTAAATAAATAAATTCGAGGGGAATAGACATTCGGGCAAGGAGTTCCACATTATTGACAATAGTCTAGTTTTCCAATCCGGGCTACAATTGCTGGATTGTTGCTGTGGCACGTCCGGTTATGACCTCGGGTCCTATTTGTTGGATGCACCGGCATTGATTGAATTGCGAGTTTTACTTTCATGGAAACTATACAAAACGATACGATACAAAATGTAAGTCATACAGACTTTCATTTTGTATGTGGTTGTAATATGTATATATCTAAATTGTGGTGCTTAAGAAGACATAATATGTTTTTTTTGTTAGATAAGTCCTTTTGTTTTCGAAAACCCAAGACCCGTCAGAATCTCGACCAGTTTCGGGATGTCTGGCGTGAGGAGGCCTTCGACCTGGACGCATGGAGGGAGTTGGAGGAGACCTTTGCCAAGGAGTGGGATAGTATATGTTAACAATAAAAGTCCTTTTGTCTTTATTGCAACATATATACATAAAAGGAAAACTGCAACTTAAATGATTAATAACTAGTGTGGCAACTAATAAGAATAAAAATAATAAAATACATTTATTGGGACACGAAACAACAAGAGATACAGAACAATACAAGATAATGATATATAGGTATACAAGTAGGTACACGTTTCATGTCACAATCCGGCCCCAACTCAGCAATAATGGCTTCCAAATGTCTAGTTAGAACCTAGATTCTAGCTACAAATACGATTAGCCGCATCCACACCGGACGATCTAAAGCGCTCCGATCGCGCGCGGCATGGAGCGCGCTGCACGGAGCGTGAAGGGTAGACGCACCGCGCGCGATCCATGTGCGCGGCGGAGAGCGCGCGCTCCTCGCCGCGTGCGATCCATTTGTTGTCGGTTTTTTGGTCACGCTCAAAGGAGCCTCAGTCATTTAGCGCGCGCCGTCTGGACGGTCGCGTAATCCGCCGGTATGGATTGAATGCAACTGGATTGCAATTCAGTATGGATCGCCTGGAGCGCGTTGGATCAGGATCGCAAAAGATTGCTGTTGTATTGCCCTAGAACGATCCACGCTCCACGCTTCACGATCCGTGGATCGCGGATCGCCGATCTATTTTGGATCGTCCGGTGTGGATGCGGCATGAAACCTTCTTCTAAACATATATGTTGTATCAAGATCCATCCAACAGTTAACGTCTTGAAAAAGTCACATTTATGATCAAATTGAAGCTCTCTTCAAAGAAGACGAGGAGAAGAGAACAAAGTCGTCTATTGTTACGTATCTGCTAAGCTGATAAGTAATAATGTTCTGATACATATAACACAATACATTACACGAACAACCTTTCAATCTCATCTTCGTATAGAATACCTAATAATATAAAGTAAGTCCTTTGTGCTTCTCAAAATAGAGCTAACGTTGAGCCTTGCTTAGGTAATACCAGGTAATACTTTGTTTATGTTCATTCATATATAAGTAGTAGGTATAAACCTTTGTTCTATTTTTTTTTACATTAGATAGGCTCACGTTTGACTACAACTTGCCTGATGTTAAGCAACGTTGTAATCTACGATCTAGCGCGCTTGCCTAGAAGAAACCGGTTTACTCTCGACATGAAGACCGACAAATTATAGTTCAAGGGGAATAGAGATATGATATATATATATGATATAATATCTGAAACACCTCGTCCTACTCATTTCGTTTGAAGAATAAATCCCTACCAGATTGGTTGCCTGGAAGAGATCGCTCTTAGCGATAAGGCCGCCAATTAAGATGCTGATTCTAATTTGTATGTTTTTTTTGTATTGTTTCATTTGTGGTGTTTTAATAAAGTATTTATCTATCTATCTACTTTCAAGGAAAGTCGTAAAATGACATAGATCTTAGATATAATATGCTCTTTGATAAGGAGTCAATTGCTTCTATCATGAACAATATCTAAAACACGAGTACATTTGTAGAAAGTGTCATAAAAAGGAAATAAGACTAACTTATACTATATAACGCCAATGAAAATGATATGTTATCACATTTTTAAATGACAAAACATTTATATTTGTTGTACATTCATAAGTGTAATTAATTACTAATATCACGAGATTTCATCTAGTTCCTTCATTTACGAGTATCTACTTTCAATGGAAATCTTGTTTTTATTTTTATTTTATTTTTTGGCTTAATTTTGCGTGGTCATCTAAAGTCCAACAAATACTTATTGTTTGCAAAAGCTTCCGTGGGTCGCATTATAGATTAGAAAAATTGTAGATACCAGCTTAATTTAATAATAATCATTTTTTTGCATAGCTTGTATACTAGTGATCTCTCATTTCATACAAACTTACTCGAACCATAGAAGTATAAAATCAGACTAACGTTTAGTTAATCAATTAAATGCAGTTTGTAAAATCAGTTAGTTAACGGGTTTTTCTCGTATTTGCTTTTGTGTCACCCTTTGAACGTCCATTCCAACGGAAAAGGAGTTCAAATGCAAAAGAGTTCTAAAATAAAGAAACTCGATCTAGTTAATTAGTGAGCAAGTTTTGTAGGACACTAATTGTCTATGTTTTGTTCCGGCGGCGGTCTTTTGGCGAGACAAAAGTAGATGAGGTCATTAGTAGAGTATATAGTCTTAGGAGGATTTTCTTGCATTTTCTTTACGAATACGTTTTACGATACCAGGTTCCGTTTTGTAAGGATATTTTCAATTAGTACCTAATTTACTGAAAAATGGCAAAATCAATTCAAAGTTTACATGTAATGTACGGTAAAATGTACATACGTCAATATACACAAGTCTTCTAATAATAATAAAGTAAACCCAGAACATACGTTCAAAACATGGATGTCATAACATCCGAAACGCGTAAACAACATACGCGAATAATAAGAGTGTAGTAAATGTAGCATATGATAAAGTGTGTAGTAAAGTAAATACATTAGATCAGGGCACAAATTTCTAATAAATTACTCTCAGTGATTTTAATTCTAACGATCTTATTTACAAACGTACTTTAGTTAAAAAGTGTTTTGTCTCTCTCACTCGCTTTTAAAAATATTAATGTTTGATAAATATTATGTAATCAATTAAAAATATGTAAGAATATGTAAAGTGTAATGTGTATGTGTGTGTCTGTATGTATGTTGTATGTGTGCATAAGAATATTTTAATATTAAAACTTTCGTGAGACATTTTATCAAAAGATTAACTAAAACGGTTTTCACTCACGTGTAAATCAACCATCAATCACGTGTAACCATGTACGCGATTTACACGTGAGTGAAAACCGTTTTAGTTAATCTTTTTTACATAAGAATATGTAATAATATAATATGTGAATATTGATGTGTGTGTTGAGAAACATAAAACACTTTTTAACTAAACAGTTGCTAAAATAAGTATATAAATAAGAGCGTATGAGTGCAGCTAGTTTAATAAAACGAACGTATTTGTAGCGAGCGAAGGTAAATACGATTATCTGTTCTTACCTATTAAGTAAACAACATGTCTAGACAAAATAAACTCTAGTTTTCAATACAAAATCTCCGATGGATATTGAATTTCATAGTTTATGGTCGCAGAAGCAAATAAAAATAGTTCGATCCAAGACGATTGCAATTCAAAATTTAAATTAAAATAATAATGTGAAGGACATTTTAGATGTATTTGATCTTGCACTGGATAGATTGAATGTAATATTGCAATTTTAGGAAGGTTCTTATTAGTAATTAATACGTTTTTATGCCACTATTTAATTTATTTGTAAATGCTACACATATGTATATGTACATATGTACGGTAATACGGACAGAAAGAGGCCTATACTCAGCAGTAGTAGACAAAAGTTTATCATAATTTGTTTTATTCTTTTGAGATTCTGCTATTCTGCTAAAAAAGTGATCTTTTGTTTCCTGTAATTGCATTGGATCGATTTGGTTTACCTATTAAAACTTTGTTTGAGGTAGAATTTATAAAGACAAGAGAAAATTATTTAACTTTTTTAATACATAGTATAATATTTGTCTTATAAAATTACACATTTTCGAGATCACAACCATCAATACAATAATAAGTATACTACTTACATTAAACCCCCACCTTCACTTAATAACATAGTACATATGTTACGGTAAATATGGATAATGCGGGAATTATGCATAATTCCCGGGAATTATGCATAATTACCAGTGCTCTCGGTAAAAGTAGGAAAAACTTTCGAATTAATCACATTTACCGGTAATCATAGGCTCACGCTTGACTACAACTTGCCTGATGTTAAGCAAGTTATAATTTACGATCTAGCGCGCTCGCTAGAAGAAACCGTTTTACTCTCGACTTGGAGACCGACTAATTATAATTCAGAGGGAGTCTTTGGAACCTCTAATGTATAATGGTGCCTCCTTGCCGAACCTCTACTTGTGCAATTTATTTTAATAAACATTTTGATTCTGCTGTTTGATTTTATTATATTCTACTAAAGGGGTATGGTTATCTATACTTCTATACTAATATTATAAAGCTGAAGAGTTTGTTTGTACGCGCTAATCTCAGGAACTACTGGTGCGAATTGAAAAATTATTTTTGTGTTGAATAGAACATTTATCGAGGAAGGCATTAGGCTATATAACATCACGCTGCAAGTAATAGGAGCGAAGAAACAATGAATAATGTGAAAAAAAACGGGAAAATTTATTCATCTTTGAGGGCTTCCATTGCGTGCGCTGTGAAAACGCTTTAAAATGCAAAAAAATATTGCCTAAAATAACTATTACACGCGGACGAAGTCACTGGCACAGCTAGTTGTATGTAATTACCGGTAAATGTGGATAATTCTCTACATTTACCGTGTGCGTTGGTAATTATGCATAATTCCCGATTATCTAAATTTACCGTAACATATATATATATATACCTATTTACAAACTTACTAAAAAGTCCCAAGTTTTGTGGTCTAGTACATTTATATCTCACCACTTCACATCTAATCTTTTCCACCAAATTTTTTTTTCATTACTAATTCAAGCTTAGGCTGAATTGCGGCTGTTCTGGGGCATCACAATCTGAGCATGTAAGTTTAGTAAGTTTGTGTCTCAATAATATTTCTTTCTTTCTTTTTTATTAAAAAAACCCTAGAATGTCTTTACCTATTCATTTATGCTTTCCCTTCGTCAATAGCTTCAACATTCTTTCTACCTAAAGCCGTCTGAATTTCCGCAAAACTCCTTCCCTTAGTCTCCGGTATACAAAAGTATATAAACACTGACACAAGCACAGACATTCCTGAAAATATATAATACATGGCGGAAGGTCCTATAGTACTTAAAAGTAGTGGAAATGTGAATGTAATTGCGAATCCACTGATAATTCCGGAAAGCAATGCGCACGAGACTCCGTAAGGTCTCACGGAGCCTTCGAATAGTTCTGCTACCACCATCCATGCGAGAGAGCCTAGACCTGAAAGTAAGTATAGATATGTAAAACGATGTTTAGGGTTCTTGCTGGTGAAGATATGGCAGCCATTAATTCTGACCTAAATACATATTTTAAACTCATATTTAATAGGTTTTCGTGTATATTTTTGCTGGTTAATTAAGTAAATTCTAGATGCCTCTATAATTGCCAAGATGCCTTTATAATGCCTATAATGTTCTGAAATGGCAGATATATATAGAGGGGTGTGCCCTCACCCAGTAGTTAGGTAGTAATTAAGAATTATTGTTACACTTATTCTGAATATATGAATTTTGAATTTTGAATATCGTGACAGGCACGTAGGTCCTTCTGTAGACTGGGGTGTCGAAGTGCAATTACTTTGCTATTCAATGCCTCAATCTGCCGGGACAAAGTCCTGTTTGGTGGCGACCAACGGCAGTACAACAACTGCCGCAGAGCGCCACCGAGCGGGGAAATATGCGGGAGCGGTTAAAAAATTGGGGGTTTAACAACTTACTTCAATCTGAGCCTGGGGCAGTTGACAGGAAACATGGCCTTTGCTGTCGATAAATAAGGAGTGGAAAAGGCCTAAAAGGTCTTATGTCACTTGACACACGGGTGCATTTAAAAAAAAAGCAAGAAGGGCTTCGGCGAGTTTCAACCGTAGTACCCGGAGCCCTACTCTTTCTTCTTCTAATGAGGCCACTGGGGGGGTTTTAGTAATATCTTATGTATATACCTGCATTGAATCCGTAGATGACAAATGCGATCGATATGAGTGGTAAGTAGTTCAGGAATCCAACGATTTCACGACCACTTTCAAAGATCACGAAGAATGTTCCAAGACCGATCTAAAAACAAAGATAATATATATTTAGAATGATAAAATAGTATATTATGCAACTAGTGAATAAAGGACGGATTTAAAGCGAGGGCCGTAGATGAGTCACGAGCAAGTGAAGGATTCTTGCGCTCGTGATTCATGGCCCTCGGTATAAATTCGTACTTTATTCAAGAGTTGCATACTATACTTTATACCATGACTACGAGAAAAGACATAATTTAAGCGAAAATAGAATTATAATCAAGAAATAAGAATTGTTACATTAATAAAATTGAAATGGACATTAAAATTAGAGCAATGACTGAAATTAAGTGTAATTTTCTTATTATTATCATCAGGGTGGTCAAATTGTGAAACAATATTTATTTCTATAAAGGCAACAAAGAATACAAAACAGTTTTTAATCTAATGCCAAACTCCTTGTCGCAAATATCGACCAATCAAATCTCGAGAATTTATTTTTCCAAAGAGTTTTGAATTTCGAATCTTAGCGCAAGATGTTTGTGTAAGCATTTAAATAGAGATGGGATATATTTTTGTATTCCAAATTCAAACACCAAAATAGTGAATAAAAACAAAACAGTGAGTAAAGGCCTTTTTATTCACTGATTGCGTGAATAAAATAAGCTTTTCAGAGTAGGTATGGTATAATAGAACATTGTTCACCGAGAGGAGAAAGTGACCGATTACCGTCGAGGGTGTCGTTTGAAGCCCGAGCCGTAGGCAAGGGCTTTAAAACACCCGAGATCGGGAATCGCACTTTCTCTCGAGTGATACATAGTGCTTTATACTACACCTACGATGAAAATAAAAAACTAAAATATCGAACAAATATGCAGGGAGAAAACGCATCTGAGCGGGAGAGAAAAGTGTATGAAAATCCATTCTCTCCCGCTCAGATGCGTTTTCTCCCCGCATATTTGTTCGATATGCAATGTCGTACTTTCTACCGTAAATTTAATAAAGTATCAAGGTACTTTCCGAGCAGGTGTAGTATAAATAATATATAACATGTGTATAATCATATGAAAAAGTTAAATATAGAAATTTAATTTTAAACTTAATATTAATAAAAGCCTGAAATTAGGATTTTCCATCATTATAATATAAACCAAAAAGTGTTTATTATTGTGTTAGTTAGTAAAAAGTTGATTTTATACACGAAATAGATGATTTCATGTCGTGAATTAAATATACAACAACGTAGTAACAATATATATAATTTTAGAAGACATGGTGCCCTCCTTATTGAAGTCGGTTAAAAAAATCGATTATTATGACAATAAGTGTTAAGGCGACAAAACAATTTATTTTATAATGGTATAAGATAATACAGTAATGGTATGATGATAAAAAAATTACCATGCCAAAAGACAATCCAAGCAGGGAAACGCAAAGAATAGGCTTTCTTCCAAATCTGTCTGTCATCAAAAACGTAGTACAACAGGCTATCAGTTGTATCACACCAATAATAAGGGATGAAATCTCTGAACTTAGATTTGTTTGGGCAGATTCAAATATAGTTTGCAAATAGGCGTTTACAGCATTATAACCATTTACTGTGAAACCCAAAGCTAGTAGAATAGATAGAATAAATGTTTTGATAACGACTTTGTCTTTGAGAAGTGATTTTGTGTCGACTCCTTTATCGTTTTCTGGAATTGAGGCGTATTCTTTAATTTCTGCGTGCGCTTCCCGTTCGTTTCCTCGAAGTAAAGTAAGGACTTCTATAGCATCTTGGGTGCGACCTGAAATGTAAATGATCATTTTATAAAATTATGATACATAGTGGTTTTATATTGTCGGATTCAGATCACAAAATTGTGATCGGAGTTATTTTAAAGTTCTTAGCAGTTATCACTTCAATAATTTTGTTCTGAAGAATAATAGTACATTGTTCACCGAGAGGAGAAAGTGACCGATTACCGTCGAGGGTGTAATTTGAAGCCCGAGCCGTAGGCGAGGGCTTTAAAACACCCGAGATCGGGAATCGCACTTTCTCTTGAGTGATACATAGTGCTTTATACTACACTGTAACATTCATATTTGGTGTATTTACCATTTTGAATTTGGCGGTCATTTTAGCTTTCTTATATTAGTATGGTATCACCGTCTTACTTCATTTATCTCATCACTAAAACTCGATAGAGTTTTTAGTCGATGGCGACCCTCGATTTTACCGATTTTGGCGAATATGACGTCCCCTCACTAGCATATAGACGTGGCAGTCGCTGGCGGGTGCCAGATTGAGTTTTTTTGGTGATATTGAGTTCGTAATAAAAAGCGTGGAGCAGCGGTTCAGAGCCTCTTTCTCCGATCGGCGGTCGTCCGTAGTTAACACCTTGCAGCAGTAGACGACTGCTGGTGAAAATCACCACGCGGAGGAGCCTGTGGCAAGAGGAACCGGGACGAGGGACTCCGCCGCCGCCATACAATTCGAACTGACGCGGGTCCCAGACATTTCACGCCCGTTCCTGTTGGCCCGCGCTTTCATATTCTACGAACAACCCCAGATTACTACTGGTGAGTCGTTTTTCCTACATTTAGTGCGGTATTACTCGAGTTGTGTTCCGATTGCATGTCAAGCAATCTCGCCATTCCGTAGGGCATACTCCGCGGCCTTCTCGTCATCGGCGCGAGCCCTGTCGGGACGGCCCGTGACGTGATCATGCAGGACGTGGCACGAGCTCTGAGCACGCGCGCATGATCAGCGCGTGCATGCGTGCCACCACGGAGTAGCCCCGGCCTGCGCGAGCTCGAAGTTCCAGCGACACGTGGCCTTTTTGGCATTCCGTGCACGGTGCTAGCCACGTGATTCCATCTTTCTTTTCGCCTGACCCCTTCTTGTGCTTGCCTCATTTTTCTAATTGTATCCCTTTCTCGATTCCAGGGGTTGTTCTCGGGGGCTAGACCTCAAGAAGGAGGCTTCCTCTTTGACGGTCATACGCCGGTCCCGCCGAGGGCTGGACTGCGTCGCGATTCCCCGCTGCCGCTGATCGCCTGCCTGAGTCGGAAAGCTGGCGCCGCGACCCGCCAGCCTCTGGTTCGCGCCGGCTAATTCCTGCGCCACGTGGCGATTCAGCCCAGTGGTAACGCTCCACCCTCACGGTACCGTAAAGCAATTACACCTTCATAGCCTCCGGGTTAATTTAATATGCGATTGGGTCATACCATAGTCACTAGTGTAAAAAACCAACCAATTTTAACAATCTTAATTTCCAAGGTTCACCTCGCTGAGTGATCCCTAGGTCTGTTCCATATATAACTTAGTCGGTAACTGGTACCCTAAGTACTTAGCAGTTTGTGAATTTGAATCTTGTAAATTGTTACCCCGGATCCTTCCGAGCCGAGGTAACTTAACTTTCTTCCCTTAATATAATTAATAAATCTATTTCTTAATGTGTTTAAATACTGTAATCTGTTACTCCGGATCCTTCCGAGCCGAAGTATCTTAAATTAATTTATTAAATTTCAATTGTATACAACTATTTCCCATCTACCTGAATTTGTAAAACTTACTTGTGCATTACCCGCTATTTTAAAATAAAACTACAATTTAATGTGTCTTTCTTCGTTTTATTTGGGTCATGCCACATAGGTCTAAGTAGGGAAAAAGTTTTGTAACAACACCTACGATGAAAATAAAAAACTAAAATATCGAACAAATATGCGGGGAGAAAACGCATCTGAGCGGGAGAGAAAAGTGTATGAAAATCCATTCTCTCCCGCTCAGATGCGTTTTCTCCCCGCATATTTGTTCGATATGCAATGACGTAGTTTCCACCGTAAATTTGATAAAGTATCAAGGTACTTTCCGAGCAGGTGTAGTATAAATAATAAATTTCACGTTTAAATTTTGTAAAACAGCTTTAACAAACAAAAGAATCTAGCTGAACAGTAAATGATAAATCTTTTTAAGTCCTGCTTCCACAATAGTTTTAAACATATTTTAAGTTGACATTTTGATTGTTTTATGTGATGTTTGAGAAACAAGAACGGACTTCTTATTTTCAAAGTTCTGAACTAATAGTCAAACCACATTTTGTAATATGACCCTTTAGGATATTTGCTTTCAGATTATTTGTTCACTAAATGCGCTAAACAACAAATACCTTTAGAATCTCTACCTGGAGCCTTTTTTCCAGAAAATTATAACCTTCTCAGGGTCTTCAAATCCAGAGTAAATAGGTTTCTCCTAGGCAAACGTGCAACATCTTAGACTAAAGTGGTGCTTAACATCAGGCAGGCTGTAGGCAAACGTTGGCCTTTTCCGTGAAAAAAAAAATGAATCTTTGTCGGTCTAAAAAAATAATCAAAGTTAAGAACTTACCTTTAGAGTACAAGAAATAAGGGCTCTCAGGTATAAACAGTACCGGTATATACGTAACAACGACAACAAAAGTCATCATGACATTAGTCCCTAAGTAGGAGGCATATGGTCCGACGGAGAGCATGATCATCATTCCAGTGGCTGATAGGATCTGCGTCACTGTCCCTGACGCTCCACGGATCTTTTTCTGCAAATATATAAATAGAAAATTCTTTATTGCAACGCACGAAAGAAATTATAAAAAAACTTATTCTTCTTCTTCTTATCGAATGAGAGTGGCCAGCTCTGGTGTCGAGAGTTTATCAAGCTGCCCTAAGGGCCTCTGGCATGGCTTGACGACTGCCGTACCATTGACAAACCACCGGGACCTACAATTTAACGTGTCATCCGACCCACGGAAGTGGCATGGTATAGTGGCACCCAAAATGGCATGCAACTTTTTCGGTCACCCATCCAAGGGCTGACCGTGTTGATTCTTCATTTGTTTAACTTTGGTAATCGCATGCGATTAACTCCGCTAGAACTACGGGCGTTAAAAATAGCTTATACTAGAGCGACAAGTCTCTCCAGGCATCAAAATCTAGCGATAATGTTAGTTTATTTTGCAAAGTAATAAACACATAATTATTATAATATATTTAGGTCTTTACCTATGAAATTGCCGATTTGTATGACGAAATTGAGAATAATGATATTTCCAAACAAACATTTTTAATGTTTGTTTGGAAATGTCTGAACAGATTTAGATGCAATTGATAACTATAGTTAGATGGAAAAAAAGCTATGCACTGCGTATATCAATTTCTCAAAAACAAAGTACATGATAAAAATATACCTAGTTAAAGTAGGCAGTGAAACCGACGACACATTGAAAGAGGTGTTTTCAATTACTTCCCTATAAGTAATATGGACTAGTAATACATTTTTTTATCTAAAAAGTACATAATTCAACAATTGATACAATAAAAATTGTATTTGGAAAAAATATAGCTGTACGTAAAAGTTACAAACAGATTAAAATGTAAGAAAAAAACGGCAATTTCATAGGTAAAGACCTATTATAATGAATAGATAAAATGAAACTACGTTCGATTATAAATTCTCGCGCCTGACTGTGACCATCGGGTTTTCGTATCAGAGTGATTTTTTCTAGAAAATCTTTGATCTGTCAGTAACTAACCGTCTTATTACAAAACGCTGTTTAAATATTAATCCAGGACTTTGAAAATAAAAAGTCGGTTCTTGTTGTTCAAACATCACATACAAACAATCGAATGTTAACTTCAAATTGGGACTTTGATTTATCATTGGTAACATTTTCACAGTTTGATTGTTATGACAGTAGACAGACAAATTTCGAACAACAAAAAAAGAACTGCATGTTTTAAACTAATATATAAACCACGTTTTGTAATGTCAAGAAACACCATGATCAGTCTTTGAACCGCAACAGCGTGCTGTTGCGGTTTAATCTAATCTCCAATGTCACGGAATATTAATGAATTAAATTTTAAATAATTATATATTCCAGAATTGAATTAAATTATTTATGATATATTCAAGTAATAAAATATATAAACAAGGGAAGAAAAACTAAACATACTACATCTAACTACTACAAAAAAGGGGCACTTAGAAAATCTTTAGCCTAAAGATAATCTAAGTGCTCCAGCCCACTACCAGAGGGCAGCGTGCCCAGCATACTGGCCGCATTACCACGCTGGATGGCAATGCTGATACGTTGAGCAAGAAAAAGGCCAGCATTTTGGTCATGCGTCGCGTCAACCAAGCGCTCCGAGAGGTTTTGGAAAATAGTATGGGCTCCCGAACCCCACGGCCCCAAAGTCTCGACTCCAAAAGGCTCAAATATGTAACCTCGACCGAGGTTAGCATATTTGCGTCTCTTGTGATGCTCGGCAATAATAGCCGCCGCTCCAGCCCGACACCGTGTCAAATACAGATGAGACGGCGCCAATGTGTCAAAATGCAAGGGCACAACTTCCAGGGCACAAGAATCATACCGTCAGGTCTTTTTCCATCGTCACGTGCTAGACCGCTCGGTTCGAGCATAGCTGCAACATTGGCAGTGGAAAAAGCCCGGCGAATGATGTCGTTCAGACTAGCGTGGCGGCTAATTCTACCAGCACTCCTCGAACATGAGAGGCCGTGGTGCCCGAGCTGGTCGACATCAGTACCACACTGGCAGCGATGCGGCTCACAGCTCCTCGCACCCAAACGCAAGCTAAAGGTTATAGTTATAGATTCATTCAAGTTAACTTACACTAGCAACTTCAGAAGCATATGTGGAGGCCGCACTTAAACACATTACGTCAGCCGTACCTCCAATGCACCTGAAACACCATTTATTTGTAGAAAATCTCTTAGAATTCGCTGTTATATTTAACCACCTGGCTGTCTAAAGCGACACATGCTAGCAATACCTAGTGTGGTCAAAGTTGTACAAAAATGCAAAAGTATATTTATAACATTTTCTACCTACTATTCTTTAAAAAAGACCAAATCTTGTATACTACTATTATTACTCTTTAGGTGCGAATAAACTGGTTCATCAAACATGTTTTCGGTTTCTGTCTTTGCTTTGACACGACATCCGCACAAACGAATGCTGTGGTAGCGCATCTGGAAAAGTCGCTTCAAGGGATTTCTCTTGAAGCGTTGTTAATGTTTTTATTTGTACTCGGGCAATTGATCTGTATTTATTTACAAATAGATCAATTTATTACACTCTTTGCTAGCCAAAGTATGATTTTTACACTCGGGCATGTAAAATAAAAACATAGTTTGGCTAACAAAGAGTGTAAAAAATTACAAAAGTAAATTAAGAACCACAAAACTTGAAGACACAAGATGCGGTGTTGGTAAGATCTGAGCCACGGAGGCCACATTGGTTAGGAGGAGAGGAGTGGCGGTGGTATATGGAGGAACACACCTAAAAACCATCAAGATTGTTGTTTGAAGTCGGTTAAGGAGCAGTCGAAGCGAAAAATACTATAATATATATTTCTCCGAGTTTCATTTAAAAGTAAATTAGATAGTTCAATTACCTTCCCAAATATATCATCCAGATTTCAGTGGCGAATATGAGTAGGAAGCACATCACTATCCTCGGAATAAACATGATGAGGATCAGACGATGTCGCCCGAACCAGCTTAATAAGGTGCCAGATATTAGGAGCACTAAAAAAATAGTATATATCTGTAAATAATCTTATTTTTATAATAAATAAAAGTAAGTTCGTATGAGAGAGCCAACTCTGGTGTAATTTTTCAAACCGCCCTAAGAGCCTCTGACATGGCTTAACGTATGCCGTACTAGACCAAAAGCCGAGACCTACGATTTATCGTGTCATTCGACCCACAGAAGCGACCAAAATGGAGTGCCTCATTTCGGTCACCTATCCAACGCCCGACCGCGTCGACCATTGCTTAACATTGGTAGTCGTACGCGACTGCCTCCGCTAGCTGAACTATGGGCTCTACTTTATATGATTAAATTTTTACGATAAATGAGCATTGAGTTTCGGTCACTAAAATGAGCAAATGCATAATTACGACATCAACTTTATATGCATTTAGTTACAGGTTCTAGCCATCAGCAGTAAGATGCATCAATAAAAGTAGTTCATAACATCCTATGCCCTCCTGTGGATTCTATGAATGTCACAGCCGAAAATTTCGGTAAAACTAACTTGCAGGAAATATCTTAGGTCCTCTGTCATTAAAGAAGTATTAAGTTATTAAAGACTAGCTGTTCCCACGACTTCGTCCGCATGGAATAGTTATTTTCGGCATCATATTTATTTGTGTAAACAACCTCTTCAGCTTTATATATTATAGCTGTTATCCACGAGTTGCACCGTTTTCGCAGTACACGCAACGGAAACCCTCAAAGGTGAATAATTTTCCCCGTTTTACAATTTCCATTGTTTCTTCGCTCCTATTAGTTGCAGCGTAATGTTATATAGCCTAAAGCCTCCCTCAATAAAATGGTCTATTCAACACAAAAATATTTTTTCAATTCGCACCAATAGTTCCTGAGATTAGCGCGTTTAAACTAACAAACAAACTCTTCAGCTTTATAATATAAGTATAGATGTAAATTAATAAATATAACATACCAGCCATCCCAGCCAGTTGACCAATAGACACAATCCATGCTTCCTCGGTATCTGACAATGGTCTTCCGATCACAGTCTGATCAGGGTCCCTGAACTTGATTAACATGGGAGATGCCCAGACTATGTGCATCCCAAGGTGGAGTATAGTTAGATTAGCTGTCAATTTGTAAACATAACTTTAATTTCATAAAAATATACAAGGTTAAGAAAACGAATTATGTTTGATAAATCTTAATGTTTGTTATGTTTTTATATGAATGCTACCATTTGTTAATTAATATTTTGTCACTCTGTTTGTTTATTTGTGTGTTGATTATAAGCAGGGAGATGCCATCGACTCCCGAGACACAGTGAAAACTAGTTCGGGAGGCTTTGCACTCCTATATCTTTTTTTTAAACAAATTATGCAAAATAAACCAAATTTTATTTATTTATTTATTATTTTAATTGAATAATCGTGAGATAAGTGATCAAGTGTTAACTTGCGAAAATCCATTGCAGATGATTATTTTAGAAAGATATTTAGTGTTGTTTTCCTACGCACATTAAAAATAAACAAGTTTTTGTAGAAGCCAGTGGGGAGGCGAAAACAATTTTTTTATCTTCTCTGGATCCTGCAGCTTCTTGATTTCATGATTTTCGGTTTCGCGGTAGTATCGGATCCGAGGCTAATAAAGGTAATGTTTTCTAGTTTCTCTATTTTCAAAACATGTATGAAAAAAATCAAGTAAAAATCATATTAAATACTTAAGGCCACGATATTTCACCCGAAAACGCTTTACGCTTAGGAAAATGCCTACAATTGCTTTATCACATGCAATTCTACGCCGTATTAACATGAGAGCAAGGGCGAGCATCGCGCGCATAGCTCCGGCCGACGAGTCTTGTCCACACGCAACCAATTTTGAACAGTTTGAGCAGTTTTGCAGACGTTTTTAAAGAAATAAATTCATAATAAATCAGCAATTCAGAATATTCTATTTATGGCTTTTTACTCTTCTAAATAATAACATTATCTTTTAGATATAATTAAATAAGTTTAAATTTCTGTACTACTTTTGGAAAAAAATGTGAAAAATATTTCAAAACAACTATTTTTCAAAAAATAAAACTATCGAGCGAAGTATACGTAATCGTGTTTTGGCGTTTTTTATTGTCTTAGCACTGAATCAAAATTTTATAGGTATATACTGAAAAAAATTTAGCTCTATCTTATATACTTCTATTTTATTTGATTTTTATGAAATGTCGATTTCACATAGCAACCCGCGTTAATTAACGTTAATGTAACAGAGACGATACACGTAAAACTAATCATCTGCTATTTTGATTGCGGATATTACAGCTGATTGAAGGTCCTAGTGTTTTTATATTTGGTAGAAATCTTCAAAACCATGATTTTAGATTGATCTATTCTTATCATTAACAGATAAACATTTTTATCTACACTAATGTTGTAACATTCTACTTATGTTTCTAATACTTGACTTATAATTATTACTGTTATAGCACAGACAACAAAACACTCAATTTAAGCAATATCACATGATGTTATAATATCCACATCGATATCGTAATAGCTCATTATAACATCGAAAAAGCGTGACCAACCTGATTGCAGGGCCAATCAGGTTGGTCGCGCTGCACTCTCGTTGGTTAGATTTTAATGGCGGCAAAATCACTGAACACACGCGTGTATTTAATTTAATAAATTAACACTCGTTACTATTATGAAACTCGCTGCGCTCGTTTCATAAACTCACACTCGTGTTTTAATACCCTTACTTATATGACAGTTGCATAAACTACTATTATTCACAATTTGTCGGAATTATAAAAAACATTATAATTTATAATAATTAAATTATACACTACTGTCTCCATTGCAAACGAAACGTGATAATAGTTTTTCATTTTTTAATATTTTACAACGAAATAAAATGTATACCAACCTATAACAACTGCTGCATACTGTCTGAACTCCGGTTTAGAAATATAGCTTAACATTTTATAAATTTTAAAATACGACAATTTTTTTTAAATTTTACTATAAATTCACACTTTTTTTGTTTGAAGACTGGTTATTATTTCTGTGTGGTATATTTATAATTTAATCAAATATTATTTGACTATTTATTGTTATTACTTAATTTTTTAGGTTGACGTTTGTTGTGCAATTTTTTCGATATGTTTTATTGAGAAGTAATAATAAATTAATTAGTAAATTAATTCTATTTGTATTGTCACTCAATAAAAAAAAAACAAACTGGATGGTTTTATACAGACACTATTATATAAACATGTATGTATACATTATCTATGGGTTTATCGTTTTCAGATAATCTAATTATGTTTCGTATTGTTTGCACAACTTGTGTAATAATAAATTGGCATTTTTATGTGTATAAGTATATTGACATTAATTTGTATTACGATAATTAGTAGAGTCGGTTTCGCTCGCATTATAATCATCATGACGATCCGTTCAGTTTTTGCGTTATGAGCGTTTAAATAAACATTCAAAAATTCTATAAACTAATGAAATGTGTTCAGTTGCGGATTTAAAATATATTATATCTAAGCATTTTTTTCTAATATCTTCTAAGTGCAGATTTTTGACCCTCTTCAGCTTTATACATACATATGTATAGACTAGTGGGTGCTCGTGGCTTTGAAGTGAAACTGGCATCCCCTACTTCTTTAAAAGTGGCATTAACATAAATCCTTTCTTAGCGGATGCCTTCGTCATAACATCTACCTTCATTCCAAATTTCAGCCCAATCCGTCCAGTGATTTTGGCTGTGCGTTGATAGCTATCAGTCTGTCAGTCACCTTTGAGTTTTATATAACTGATTGACTGACTGATATAGTGATCTATCAACGCACAGCCCAAACCACTGGACGGATCGGGCTGAAATTTGTCATGCAGGTAGATGTTATGACGTAGGCATCCGCTAAGAAAAGATTTTTGGAAATGCTACTTTTAAAGGGGTCAAATAGGGGATGCCAGTTTTACTTCTTAATGCGAGCGAAGCCGCGAGCACCCACTAATAGAAGATAAAAAAATTAGACATTTATTTAGAAACAAATTTGATTATTTAAAATTATTAGCAGGTAGAAAAAGCCAAAAACGTTGAGTTGTTTAATAAATATAGTACGCAGTCAAAAGTGTTTGTCTTTTGGTACCATGATATATACATTTTCCTAAAGTCATTTGTACAAGATACCTAAGTGGTAAATGAGTGTGTATATTTTATACGTACACATAAATGGTATATTTATGTACCTACATTACTGAAAAAGCCCGAATTGTGGTGAATCTTAATATTTACCAAAAGGCGCGGTAAATGTTGATATATAATATGTATCATTTGACATTATCAGTTTGACATCACTAGAGACAAGAACGCTGGCTGGTTCCTTGCGCAAAGGATTTCTATAGCAATCCAGCGAGGGAATGCAGCCAGCGTTCTTGGTTCCATACCACATGTAGATTGTTTAAATTTAGTTTAGATGTAAATACTCTTTTTTAGTTCTATTAGTGTTAATATGTTAAAATGATCTTATATAATATGTATTGTTACAAACATTTTAATTAGTAAAATTACAATTTTCAGTAACTTTTATGATGATGGCAAGATGTTTTAAATATTTTCGGAGTTTAACAGTGGCATATGTATATAAGTACCTTAGACTCAGATAAATTTCGCAATACTTATAAACGTTTGGGCCAACTTTCTCGAGTTATAACAACTATGTACACCTGTTGCTTTCCATCTAAATTAATACTGTTCTAGTCTTCTCTCGTATATCGCTCGTTCTATCTCATCTGCAGCATCTAGGGGTTACTGTTATATGTAGCTATCATGGGTACTAATAATTATTTCATTTTATTTTCATTTAAATCAACTAATAAATCATATAATTCATTTATTAAAAACGACTTACCTATATCTGAAATAAAACAAATTAGGTACTTGCAATACCTAATTTATTTTGATTTAAAACAACTAATAAATCATATAATTCATTTATTAAATCGACTTACCTATATCTAGTTAGTAGTAGTTAGTCAGTCAATTACCTTTGAGTTTTATATATTTAGATATACGTATTATTTTATGAAGAAAATATAGAAGTTGACAACATTTCAGCAACAGCTTTATTTTATTGGTATTTGCTTAACGATAATGTACATTGTACAAATACAATACAAAACTTCAGTCTGATTCAAACATGGAAATAATATATGTATAACTACAAAACTGAACAACGAATATTGGCCATAGGCCGTTTACCGAATCTTCGCCGCCATATGTGTAGACAAAAACATCGTGTAAGCCCGATGCACGATGTTTTGCGCGCCAATGCGACACCAATCTTCGCCCGCTAATGTAGTCACAGTATTACGCCAAAACTATGTCGAAAATAAGTTGTTTTTTTTTGTGAACTGATCGTTAATCGTAAAAGTATGTTATAAAAAACTGTAAACTAATCTTCTTCTTCTTATCGATTGAGAGTGGCCAACTCTGGTGTCGAGAGTTCATCTAGCTGCCCTAATCTGACATGGCTTAACGACTGCCGTACTATGACAAAAAGCCGGGACCTACAATTTAACGTGTCATCCTACCCACGGAAGCGCCCAAAATGGAATGCCACTTTATGGTCACCCATCCAAGGACTGACCTCGTCAACCTTTGCTTAACATTGGTGATCGCATTCGATTGCCCCTGCCAGCTGTGCTACAGGCACTTCGTGCTTATAAACTAATATAAATCCCATAATATTCAACAGTAACTCCTCATGTGGGGTGAAAAGTCAGAGTTACCACTGCGCGGGCGAGATGAATTTCTCGCTTGCAATTTACAACTTTCTAGCAAAATTACAATTTGTAAATGCAAACTTATGTGTGAATCACTTAATGTGTCTATGCTAAGCTTTTAAAGCTCCAATTTCGTTAATTAATTGCACTTTCCCAACATTTACACCTCCAGTCAATTTATTTAGATTCATTTAGTCTAACGGAGCTTATTATCAAAGCTTTCGAAAGCTTTGTTTATCTATAGTTTTTTCCGTGGGCATAATATATTGTGGAAAGTGTTTGGGTACTAAATGTAATAAATTTTGGCTTAAAATACTGTCACATTAGTATAGTAGGCCGACCTTTGTTAGCGTTTATGTTATCTACTCAATTAGGTATATGTATATCTTCAAATATCTTGAGATATGTCATAACAATCATTAGTGGCTATTAATATATTTTTTAAAATATATTTTTTCGTGATTTATAAATGTTTTGTTAGTACTTAAATACATTGTACATCTTTCTAATATAACTTACAATTGATGAAATAATGTTCAGTAAAAACTTTCAACAGTGACTTAAGTTTTGTTACCTTAAGTAATGTACCAAAGTATACGATTTCACCTTTTGTCCGTTGCTCTTTACGAGCTACGAGCAAGTAAATCGATCAGAGTATCGAATTGAACATCGATTGAGCGTGTATTGAATTAGTCAGAAGCGAATTCGAGTCGCTTGCTTGACGCCAAATTATTTCATCCCAAACTATACTCAATTTTAATCCCCCTATGTCATTTATTTATTTATTTATTTTAAATTCAGTTACATACCATGCTAACAGCTTTTACCAAAACGCACAGTATGTTATAACTTATATAGGTACTTATAATTTACAATACCGAGCTTTATAGAAGCTTGGATCACTATTAAATTTTATACAAAAATGTAACATAGAATTAAATCTAGTATTGAATAAATCAATCTCAGGTATTTGAGCAATCATATCGTTGAGTAGATCTATGGCGTGTACCGTGGATGAATACCTGGCAGTGTCGGTGCGCACGCGCGCCGGCCCCGCGAGCAGGCGGCGCGCGCAGCACGCGCGGGGCACGCGCGCCCGCGCAGCCACGCTCAGCGACAAGCGAGCGAGCGTACTCGGGTCATCGATAACACCGTTCAGTAACTGGTAATAGTGCATCATCAATGCACAACGTCTCCTAACTTCTAACGTATTGATGCCTACCATTCCGGAAACAAATAGAGACGGATACAAATACGGGTAATAACCATACATTTTTTTATACAAGTACCTAGAAAATTTCTTTTGCACTTTTTCCAGCATCAGATTGTATTTAGCTTCATGTGGGTCCCAAACGATAGAGTTGTACTCCAGCTTACTTCGCACTAACGCATAGTACAAGAGAACTATAGTACCCCTGTCCATGAATCTAGCCGACTGCCTCATTACAAAACCCAAAGACTTGAAAGCACGATCACAAATATCTTCAATATGATGATTGAACTTGAGCCCCGCATCTAGTTTCACGCCCAAATCTTTGATTTCAGTTACACGCTCCAGACCGACACCTGATATATGGTAGTTAAAGTTGATGGGTGAGCGTAACCGTGTAAATGTCATGACTTTACATTTTGAACTGTTGAATTCTAGGTGGTTTTCTGCGGCCCATTTTACCACATTATCAATGTCAGTCTGTAACGCGTGACAGTCCTCAATCATCCTCAAGACAGTCATAGTAATAAGGTTTATATTCTCTGCGCACAGAAATCGATTCAGTTCTTGTAATCGATATTTTCTTACTCGATTCCAATTTAGGAGTCAATCGGAGTATATAAACTAAACAGTAATGAGAACATAAATCTTTTGTTGTAAGATATGTAATTTGATTAGATTTTGTCAGCGATTTGTTTGAACGTGATATTATAAGGTTTGAACTCAGATTATGTGACTACATATTTGTTGATTATGGTTTGCTAAACCAGTTACAACTTAGAGTTTCTTTTCATTCAAGATACCTATCATTCTGCAATGCCGGTGATATCAGCTACTACGGTAATATGTAGGTACATCTCTAACCCAGAATAAAATTACAATGCCTACAAGTATCTATAAGCCTACGAATATGCCACCAATGCCATTTATTATAATTAACCGGGTTTTCAAAGTATGTATTTTTATCCCTCTATCATGCTTTTATCAAAAACTCTGTGCACCATCGTATGCGTCTTCATATATTTTTATTAAAAAGTTATAACTTTACGCTACAACTACACGCAATAAAAACATGATTTGAAATGAATAAATCATGAACCCGAGTTATCAATTTGAAAGAAAACTTAAGTAATTTCTCAAGAGACCGTCTCGTCTTCGTATTAGGCTCTTGTAAATGTCCAGAATTTTTTAACTCCAAAAGACTGTATAAAGCTGTTAAAATAACAAAAGGTCAAATCTTGATAGACTATAAATAAATTGTCATTAAAAAAGTATGTCGTACGACCAATTTTATTAGTTCTTTCGTTAGATAAACGTATTGAAATGTAGCTCTTGAAATAAACAAAGTTTCTTGCAATAACGATGTAGATATTAAAGAGTAAAAATAATAATTAATATAAAAACATAAAAAAACCATTCACTGAAAATATTGAAAACCAATATAAAAGTTGACAGATGCAACTACTTCCGGGCACTCCAAAACCGCTATTACCCTAAATCCTAGACGATAAAACGCAGCAAATATTATAATCTAATAAAGCGAGATCTGCCACTCGTGGCGGTCGTGTCGAGTCTCAATAAGCTATCCGAAAGTCGTCTCAGTCGGCCCTCGAAACCCTGAGATAGGGCACAATCCCTCTGTACCCGCCACTCTAGAGGCTCTTATTATACCCTCTTTTGTCCTTTTGCTTTGCTGAACAACCTTGGCACCTGACTTAGCTGGAATCACGCCTTCGAAGTCGAGAGCTTTGTGTAGGTATACCTGTCGTGTGGAATTTTGGAGGTGCGAAACATGTGAGGAATATGTTGACAAACATTTTTATGGAAGATAATATCGTAAACAAATATGCGTCTTTCAAGATTTCTTCAGGTTTGGTTAAAAAGAATTCATGTTGGTATACAAGTTAAAAAAATGGTACAGATATGATATGATATGATTTTAGCCCTAAAGAAGTAGTCACTGTAACGTTAAGTAATCAATATGAATATCGCCTTTTCATAATATTTATTTATTGTTCATCATTATTCCAGTGTGATAAGATGGGCCTATGTATACATTTAACACAGCTACAAGATCTAGCCAATAAACTAAAACACTAACTTAATGGGCAATAGCACCCAAAAAGGAGTGAAATGCGATTTTATCTCGACAATCGTACCATCCGAAGCCCGTAACTTTTAGTAGCGGGTTTTTACCTAGCCGTTCTTTATGATCTCATGAATTATAAAGGGCGCTCTACAGTTTTATGACACGGCGAGACGTGGATAAAATTTTAATTATTCATTTATTTTCCGCCCACAAAATATAAATGGACAGAGGCTCTAAAGGAACAAGTGTTCGTAACAACTGACGCTAATATAGACTAAGCTGTTTTCAGTGTTCATGCATAACATAAAGTATGAAGTATAAGAAATAAAAACAATTGCATTAGACTGTAATTAAAACTGATTAATAATAGTTCTTGTTCCTTGTTAAATCGAAGTTGGAGTCGAAGATATGTCACCTAAATTACTTTTAGATTTGATGATGATGATGATTATGATCGTGGTCGATTTTAGCTACTGCGAACGTATCTTCAATGGTAGTTTATTAAATAACTTAGCAATTAATAATAGTAAGTATAGCTAAATATTGATAGGTACCGATACCTGTTGTATAGTCAATTCTGGATCGTCGTATACTATGGAGATTAGAAATAAGTACCTACGTGTATAACTATATATATGTACTGGCTGGTTCCCGCGACTTCGTCCGCGTGGAATAGTTATTACCATAAAAACGGGTTAACTCAATAGGAGTTAACCTTAAAAGATAGACATATACTGTTGCAGACATTGTTAGATCATTTCAAGAGAAATAATTCTTTATCACATATTTTTTTGATATCTTGAACCGTTTTCGCAGCGCACGCAACGGAAGCCCTCAAGAATAATTATTTTTTTCCGTTTTTCCACATTTTCCATTATTTCTTCGCTCCTATTAGTTGTAGCGTGATGTTGAAGTTTTCAAATCGGACCAGTAGTTCCTGAGATTACCGCGTTCAAACAAACAAACAAACGAACTCTTCAGCTTTATTTATTAGTATAGATATATATATATATATATATATATATATATATATATATAGAGTAATTATCAGATAAATGCGCCCAACACAGCTCCTACAAGCTTAACAACCCCGAACAGGATATTTCCTTTCAACCAATCCATTAACATTCATTGCCATTACTCTGTCGAACATTCCGACTGACCAACCATATACAAAATAATGTTTAGACTCCTTTTCTCTATACAATTGGCAAAAGATTTTGCGCGTGTGTGTGTGTAAGTTTGTTACTTTTTATACTCAAAAGAATAAACCGATAGAAATAAAATTTGGAATGAAGATAGATAAGACTCCGATTAATACATAGGATACTTTTTATCCCAAACTTTCTCGGGTATAATCGCAGGGTAACGCACTATGTTATACGCGGATGAGTCAGAAGGCAGCAGTTTTAAGCATATATTATAGACGAATCAAAATTTAAGCATGTCACGTGATAATGTTATCGAACCAATCAAGTACAGTAAATATATATATATTTACTGTACTTGATTGGTTCGATAACATTATCACGTGACATGCTTAAATTTTGATTCGTCGTATTTCCACATGACTGAGGGTCGTGACTCCCCCGCAGAATTAATTCGTTAGGGGAGTTTTCTTGGGCATATACATCGTGGTGGGCGCCCAGGTCCTTCCACGGAAGACGCATGTCCTCGGATATTGTGGTCCTCAAGCATGTCGGTTTCCTCACGATGTTTTCCTTCACCGCTAAGCGAGTGCAAATCCACACATAACTTGAAAATACAAGTCATTGGTACCTTGTAGGTACACTCGCCATCTAGCCCGACACTAAGCAAACGCTTGTGTCGTGGGTACTAGATAACGGATACTACTTATATACTTTTTCTTTTGTAAATATACTTATTATACATACAAACAACTCAACACAAGTAATTATAAATTTTAAAGTACATAAATACTTGTGTCACGCGGGAATCTAACATGCTACCTCTAGATTAGAAGGCAGAGCCACTATCAACTAAGCTAACAGGCCAGTCAACAGTTGTTTTTTATGTGTCGGAATATCACAAATTGTAGCGTCTATAAATTCCGCCATCGTTGGGTGATCTCCTTCGTTATTCATACACATATTTAACGGGAAATAAGCATACGCAGCCTGAATTTTCAATATCGCATAATTACAACGCGTTATACAGCAAAATGCGACGATCAATTTTACTGTGTTGACCCATATTGGCTGAATAAAGCATTTTTGAGAACAATATTTCAGTGGACATTGTAAAATACATTTTAATTTTTACCAATAAAAGTAGCGTTGACAAGTTTTTAATAAAACTTTCAAGCTGTTAAAGTGACACCCACTTATGAAATGTTGATGAAAAATTGCCCACAACATTACATTCTGCGTTGTATTCTACTTTAATATTCAAATTTTAACACTAATATATTATGTATACCTACATATTACAAAACAATATAAAAATCACTTTTGGTTTCCGAGCAATTCGCACTAATATTACATACGAGTACATCTATAGCAATGTACACCCATGATATTAATCACACCAGTTTTAAAGCCCTTTGAATGTCCTTTAAATAAAATAATAACCCCCCTTTTATAGGAAATTGGTTAATCATTATCCTTAATGATGATCATGAACTCATTTCGAACTTCAATTAGTTAAATAGTTAACCAACAATAAACACAGAGTTGAAATCATATTACATTCAAACTCCCAAGACTTGCGCAATCAAAACAAACGCAAAGTAATTTTGCGCTTAACATTTCACCAGAACCGCAAAATATTTGCTCATTCAACCAGCCAGAGCCGGGTAACCATTACTCTCGAGAAAGGATTTGGGCAACCTTAAGACAATATACGGTAATTATATTCCCTCGGGAGTTTCTAACGGGTAAATAACAAACACGATATACTCACTTATACACTTAGTTACGAAGCGCTTTGATTCTACCTTCATAGTAAGGACAGCGAGACTTTGGAACTCTCTACCTGGAGCCCTGTTCCCAATAAATTATAACCCAGGGGTTTTCAAATCTAGAGTAAATAGGTTTCTTCTAGGCAAGCATGCTACATCTTAGACTATAGTGGTGCTTAACATCAGGCAGGCTATAGTCAAACGTAAGCCTATTTAATGTAAAAAAAAATAGTTATGTAGTGAGGCGCTCGTAATTGCATTGCGGATTGGAATGCGGTAATCGTTCCCAGATATAATAGCGCAACTGCCGTCGCGGCCAGTCTTTGGATGGGTGACCAGCGACCACGAAAAATGAATGAAAAATAAAATATTACATTCATAATCATAAATTGTAGTTTCTGATGAGACATTCATTCATTGTGGTGGTAGTATGTGGTGCGCAACGGTCGTTAAATCAAGTCAGAAGCCCCAAGGGTGATTCGAAAACTTGAGTTTGTCGCTCGTATATTAACTTATTTACTTTTCTTATGTATGTAGTTTGATTGTGTTTGGATGATAGTAGACCTGTTTATAGTTCGATTATTGGAAAAGTTTTAGGTCTCAATGTGATCAAGATTGTTCTATCTAGGTTCTAATCTTAAAATGGCTAAGATGTACGTTGTTTTATGTATAGATTCTGAGCCGTCATAACATTTTATGACGATTGGAAACTTTATCAAAGCCATGCTATTAAACAAAGATAGCTTGTGTAAAAATCGTTCAGTTGATGTTCAGACTATAAAACGTTCTCTTTCATTAATCATAATAACATATTCATATTTAAATAATTCATTCACTCATAAAACTTTTTAGATTTAAACTGAAAATCATAAAATAGAAATATTCTTAACATAGATACATTTTGTTTTTTCTAGTCTGCAACGCAAGCATCGCTACAAGTAGCAAACAGATTACTGGCTGCATCCCACGTTATCTCGTTTCCACACGTGACACAAAGACGGCCGCAAACAGACTTTCCCCGTAAAGGAAGCCCATGAGAACACCCACAGAACAAATTGTGCGTAATCTAATGGCCGCGCTCGCCGCAAAAAGGTGGGCCCCCGGACCATTATGAATAAGTTCTACCGCCCTCATCTAATTTAACTTGTAAACATTACAATTTAGACGCCCATCTCGACTTGATGCCTCCAAAAGTGCTATTCCCCACCTTTATTACCGGAATTTTTATTTCGTATTTTACTTTCTCTTTTTGTTTGCCAGTTATTTCTTTATGAGTAACCTCGTTTACGCTCTCGGTACGGAACACAGAGGTGCGGGAAATTTCTCAGTCGTGAGCAATTCGACACGAAAATAAGATTTAAGAAACACTTTCCGAAATAAATTCGGAGCTAACAGAAGCTGGTTTTTGCTTTCTGCGGGTAATAGCGTGTTTGGGGATTTTGGTAACAAATCCAAGGTCAAACAGCTAATTCTACAGTACATATAAAAAACCGAACAATAAAATGAAATTCTTTAATTACCAAAGCATATTATAAGATAAACACAGCTAATATGAGCTATAATGCTCCAAATAAAAACAAATCCAAAAAGAGCCGTCAGTGGAGCTCAAGTGAGATGGCACTCGAATGTCAATTTCGCGTATTTGTATTCCGTTCCTAAGGGAATTATCAGTAGCGCCGAGCTGCAGCGTTTGACACCAATGCCGAGATCTCGCGTCCGATGACACATTAAACCGCTCCACTGGTCACATTCTACAGGAGTTTAACGTTAAATTGGATTCACGGACTGTAGCTTTGAGCACATTGGCTTGTTCTCTACTTTGACAACGAGACCGCTCGGCCACCACTCACGATAATTGTATCCGTTACAGACAATATGCTTGCAGACCTTTGTTAAAACTTTCATCCAGGTACTGGCGACTGTTTCACGAAATGAACTTAAAGTTTAGCCTTTGAGAGGTCATAATCAGAACGTTTTACCGCTTTGAACAATTGCAGTTGGAAACAAAACTCTCTGTTCCCGGGAATAATGCACTCTACCCGTGAATATGTAACGGGTCGTGATTTTTTTTACTGGGAAAGCTGCTTAAACGGGATTTCTACAAACTGTTTAAATTATTCTTGAATTTAAAAGAAGGAATATTAATAATTTCTTTGCTTACTGAACGTGCTACCTCATCACATATCATTTCCACACAGAATTTCAGTAAAAACAGTTAAGTAAACACAGTTTTGGAAACAAGCCTTACAAGAAAAGTCGACTAAAAAATATTCTAAATAAAATTATCTCTAATTACATAAATATTAAGCCAATTATTACCACACCATCACCATACGAATAAAGTTAACTACAAACCTTACCCATTTCCAAGAAGTTAATCTAGCTCCCATGTCCGACCGTTCCTTCCTAGCATCCCGATGCTGTAGTTAGCTGCAAGGCTGTTTGTTTACTCCGTAGCGAATGTAAAAACATAACAGTAAAGGGAATTCGCAAGCAGAACTGTAAAACGCCCATGGATGGGACGGTAGGATGCGCCTTAACTTTGCTGTTAGTAGGAAAGTACGTGCACTATCGGACGGGTGTGTACATTGCAGGACATGTTGGAAGGCACGTCGATAAGAATATATGAAACAGAGATGAGAAATATAAATTTAGAATTTTGTTGTATTTACCTTTTGTGGTGGTTAAATTAGTTAGATTACGATATTATTATACATATTTATAGGTTACACATTATTTATAGATATTTATATAGATATATATAGATAAACAGTAATATAATTAAAGAAGACAAACATTTTTGTGATGTAAGTTTCTTTTCAATAAATAATAATCCGTTTTTATTAACGAAATATAAACCATATATTCCTATATCTACTCGTAATACCATTGATAGCGTTCAATATTATATGTGCTTACAATAAAATAGGCTACCATGGATATGTCATTGATGTATATTTTATTCTGTCCGACTGTATAACTATTGACTGCTTCTAATCTAACACACACAGATACTTGGCTTACTGGTAGCCATTATTAATAATGTTATAAATGGAAGTACCTATATTTGTTTACAAACCGATTAGTTATTAATAAAAAACTGTGATATCTTTTTATACTTAGCTATTTAGATAGTCAATTTGTTTATGTTTGAAACGGTTACTTTGATCTTAGATTAGAACTCGGTATTAATACAAAATTCCGATTTAAACTAGGCAAAAAAAGGGAAACATCGGACATTTGTTATTTATATATCAACTTTGTACATACGTAATTAAACATTAATTTAGTTTAATGAAACTCTGAAGATATATGTAGTGATTTTTTACAATGGAGTTCCGTAAAGTAACGCCTGATTCAATATCATATTAATTATATTAAAAGTTGCAAATTTGTACTGCGGTAGTATAGACTGAGCTAATCCTATCAAATTCGCACCAATATGTCAAGCAAGCGTGTAAACCGTGAGTAGCAGTGTGAAGGCGAGGTCACATAAATTCAATTTAGGCAGTTGAGAGAGCGCAGCAAATTGCCCACCGACTGCCGTCAGAGTTGGCCCTTTGATAGCCATCTACTCGTCATTCCGTCACCCACCACCAACTCTATGAGGCTATAGATTCTCAAAGAGCTACGCTGAATTTAAAACTCCAGATAGATCCCATCTCTCCCGGCACTAACCATTACGCCAGACTTGCGCTAAAAGTTAAAAGTGTAGATTTAGCCGAAACGTAGACGGCATTAGCATAAAGCAACTGCACTGGAATAATAGAGGATTGGATTTTTACGCGAAACAGCTCGTCTCGTTTGCATGTTTTATGACTGAGAGGAAATTGGGCAAATACAACAAGTGCTGGGACTGAAATTGGGCTTGTAAGTGTCGGGGATAAAATGAATTGCATTCTGGCTCTTGTTCCGCGTAATAAAAATGTCACGTCCGCTAAGTCGTGGCTTTTCGTGCTTTAAATTAGGTAAGAATGTTGTGACTTGAATTAATTGTGACATTCACTCCATTCTCGGCTCGTGAATTTCATTTTAAGTGGGAATATATCAAATTTAGTCCAATCTCAAATAGTTTAAAAAGGAATGAGCGAACCAATTGTATACAATTATGTATACCTAAGTGACAATAAATCTATACTATTATCTATACTAATATTATAAAGCTGAAGAGTTTGTTTGTTTGTTTGAACGCGCTAATCTCAGGAACTACTGCTGCGAAATGAAATATTCTTTTTGTGTTGAATAGATCATTTATCGAGGAAGGTTTAAGGCTATATAACATCACGCTGCAACTAATAGGAGCGAAAAACAATGGAAAATTTGAAAAAAAAAACGTTCTTCATCTTTGAGGGCTTCTGTTGCGTGCGCTGCGAAAACGGTTCAAATCGTGGGTAACAGCTATAATTTATAAAGCTGAAGAGGTTTTTTACTATTTCACGGACGAAGTCGCAGGCACAGCTAGTATTGAATACTTATCTAATCGGTCGAGTTAATTCTAGTCAAAACAATAACTGATAAATTAAAAAATATTAAAGTAATTTTAAAATCACAACCATTCTCATCATTTAGGATATATTGAAACGAATATTCAAAGAAAATACATGAATAAATAAATCTAGCAAAACCCAAACCAATTCAAGAAGCAGTAGTGTCTGCGGCCGCATATAGTATCTTCATAGTGTTGTTGGAGCCAGTGCCTTGCCTCCAGCCTGAAATAAAGAAAGATAAATACTTTATTAAAACACCACACATAAAACAATACAAAAAAACATATAAATTAAGATCAGCGTCTTAATTGGCGGCCTTATCGCTAAGGGCGATCTCTTCCAGGCAACCAATTTGGCAGGGATATAATCTTCAAATGAAATGAGTAGGACGAGGTGTAAAAAAATGAACATAACTAAAGGTACCACAAATAACTAATACTACAGAGCACAGATTCAGTCTTAAACATCCTTGGGGGGGAAAATCTCCAGTATCCGACACACAAGTTTCAGCTTAGTTCGGGGCTGAAGGTCTACCTCTGGGATGGATCCAATGACAGTTTTTTTATAGCATGTTTCATGTTATTATTCCGTAAGCCAGCTAAACATTGTTTTTAAAAACTTGAGGAAATAAAGATATTTGTATTAATACAAATACACTAAACTCGCATGATTTTTATACCCACCTGGCTAGCTTAAATGTCATGGACGATAGAATTGATAAAAAATATACGTTTCTGCTTGTTAACTTGTCTACCATTCAACACACTCTTCATCATGATCTCTGCCAGTTTGGTTACCGGTTAAAAACTCTCAGCGAAAAGGTGGCAAGTCAGGACCCGGATTTTTAGTTTACTCTGTCTGTAGCTATTTAAAGAGTAACAAGGGGATACCGGTTTTTGCCCTGGTATGGTGTTAAAAAGTAGCTCATAGTAATTTTATGTTTTTTTTTTTTTTTTTTTTTTTTTTTATAAAAATGTGGCAAAAAGGCAGACGATCTGCCTGATGGTAAGCAATCATCGTCGCCTATGGACACTTGCAACTCCAGAGGTGCTGCAGGACTTTGCCAGCTTAGAGAGGTGTTTGTGAATACCCTTTTTAAATCTCCCCATATTGTAGCTACGTGGAAAGACCTCAGGGGGTAGATCGTTCCACATCTTGCAAGTTCGCGGAAGAAACGAGCGCATGAAACGGACTGTGTGGGAGCTCCAATTTTGCAAGATGTGAGGATGAGCTCTTTCACGGTGCCGAGCAGTCCGGTGATGAAAGTGATTTGCCGGAATTAAATTAAAAAGCTCTTTAGAACACTCCCCAAAAAAGAGCCTATAAAAGATACAGAGGGATCCCACATCCCTACGGAGACTCAACGGCTTCAACTTTTTTGTCAGCTTGGGATCATGGACAATTCGGACGGCTCTCCGCTGCATAGAATCTAGGGGATCTAGTTGATATTTCGGTGCACCATTCCACAAGTGCGAACAGTACTCCACGTGAGGGCGCACTTGTGCTTTATAAAGTAGAAGCCGTTGACCCGACGTGAAGTAACGTTTCGCCTTGTTAAGTACACCGAGTTTTTTAGAGGCTAATTTTGCCTTAGCCTCGATGTGTCCCCTAAATTGGACCTCGCTCGATATATCCATCCCAAGCATTTCCAAGTTCTTGGATACCGTGAGGGAAACACCTTGAAAACGTGGCGCTACAACAAAAGGTGTTTTCTTAGCGGTGAATGCACACACTTGTGTCTTAGATGGGTTAAAATTGACTAAGTTTATATCACCCCAGTGAGAGACTTTCTCCAGGGATGACTCAATGTCAGACACAAGCTTGCATCTGCTCTCTTCAACCTCTGAGCGCTTGTGGTTTACACGTCCACGGTAACATGCGTCACCCGTACTATCATCTGCATAACAATGAATATTACTAATCTGCAACATGTCATTGATATGCAGAATGAATAGCGTAGGAGACAGCACGGAACCCTGCGGGACCCCAGCATTGATCGGCTTAGCTTCGGAACGTGATCCGTCGACTACAACACTAATAGTACGACCAGATAGGAAGCTTGACACCCACGTGCACAGGCCGTTAGGTAGTCCGTACGAGGGAAGTTTGGCTAGAAGTGCTTTGTGCCACACCCTATCAAAAGCTTTCGCGATGTCTAAACTAATGGCCAGTGCTTCACCCCTACTCTCAATTGCCTCTGCCCATCGATGCGTTAGGTAAACTAGAAGATCACCAGCTGAGCGTCCATGACGGAAGCCGTATTGATGGTCACTAATCAGCTGGTGCTCCTCTAGATATCCAAGCAACTGCGAATTGACAATCCTTTCCATTACTTTGGAGAGAAGGGATGTAATAGCTATAGGGCGATAGTTAGACGGATTCGTACGATCACCTTTTTTAGGGATAGGGTGGACAAGTGCAACTTTCCAGGCCGATGGAACAAGGCCCGTGGCGTAAGAGAGACGAAATAGACGCGTTAAGACTGGAGCTAACTCTGGACAGCACTTCTTGAGGACGATAGCCGGAATTCCATCTGGCCCACTCGATTTACGCACATCGAGGGAAAACAGCTCCTTGCGTACCGCACATTGAGTTATGCGTACATCAGGCATGGAACTTTCACAACGCGGCAGTACGGGTGGCGTTGAGTTTCCATCTTCAAGTGTCGAGTTGGAGGCGAACAAGGAACCAAGGAGATCTGCCTTCTCCTTCGCACTGTGGGCCAAACTATCATCCGGCTTACGAAGCGCTGGTAAGGATGATCTGCAGAAATTTCCCTCAGCTGCTTTTGCAAGGGACCAGAACGCTCTACTGCAAGATGGGTATCCGGTTAGCTGATCACCAATTTTACTAATGTGTTCATACCTCGCACTAGCAAATACCCTCTTGCTGGATCGGGAAGCAGCATTATATTTCTTCTTGAGTGCACTACACTCTGGACTTTTCGACGTCTGTGCATCCGACCAGGCTTCGAAGGCTTTTTGTTTTGCCTTAACAGCTGTGGCACATGATTTGTTAAACCATGGTCTACTGCGCCCACCTATACGTACTTGGGAATTAGGAATAAAACATTCCATTCCTTGGAGCACAACGTCAGCCACAGATTCAGCACATACGTCTAGATCGTCTGTCGAGAAACACAATTGCTTCCACGGGTAAGAAGAGTAGAATTCACGAAGGCCATCCCAGTCTGCAGCTGAGTAGTGCCAGACCAAGCGTTTCCCGGAGGGACGGTTAGGTTGGTCTATTGTTGGAACCTCGGAGCGAATCAGACAGTGATCAGATTTCCCAATGGGAGCTTCTACTCTGATAGAATATTGCTCCGGATGAGATGTCATTATGAGATCCAACAGAGCTGGGGTGTGGCCATCGATATCAGGAATTCTGGTATGGCTATCCACCAGCTGGGTAAGGCCATGAACCAGGGCAAAGTCATAAGCTGTACGACCCGCATGATCGGTCTTATTCGACCCGAGCCATTCCACATGATGACCGTTGCAGTCACCAAGTACAATTAGCTCTGCGGAAGTATACAGCTGCGACACTTTGTCCGCAGCTGAGGAGATAAGATCAAATAGTCGAGTAGTTTCCGCGTCACCGCTAAAAGACCTATAAAGACAAGCGTAGATGCGTGTCTGACCACCATAATCTACACGAGTCCAAAGTAAGGACAGGTTAGGTATTTCCAAACTATGGAGACGTCGACAACAAATATCCTCCCGCACATACATGCACACTCCTGCCCGAGGCAGGAACGAATGTTCAAGACTGTATCCGGGGTATGAGAGGTAAGATGTGTCCGCAGGAGTAGATATTTGAGTCTCAGTCAGAAAAAATAATGCTGGCTTAGCCGTTTCAAGATGATGATGGACGGCGTTAAGATTTGAATGCAAACCTCTGATATTGCAATAGTCCACAATAAAAGTGGAAGTTTTAGCCGCTGAAGAACGTTTACTATTATTAGACTTGACCATGGAGATTATAAAGGGTAGTAAAAAAAGGGACTGTTACCACTCACACCACCTCAGTTCTTAGGCAAAGATAAATGAAAAATAGAGCTCCACAGACGAACGGAGTAGTGATTAACTGGCGCAGAGAACGGAAGGGCCCCCGGTCCCCCCTGCGAGTGACGGGCGGGTTCCACTCCGGTCTCCTACTCCGGCACGACAGCCACTCAACAGGATTATGCGCCGGTTGGCGAGACAGCCTCCCGGGGCGGAGTTTAAAGGTGATCCCCGGGTTCGGGTCTCCTACTGACCAGCGGGCGGCCAGCGGTCAGCCGTTTCACCGAGTCTCCCTGGTCTCTGCGACAACCCTTCACATTCGTCCAGGATGAAAGAGCTTGACATTCACAAAACGGCCCAAGAAAAGCTAGCGGTGTAAGTGACAAGGAAAAGGGGGGGGGGGGGGGGCTGGTTCACTCGCAAGATTGACGGAACATGATATCACCTGAACAATATCATTTAGCGTCAGACTAAGGCGGGTGGGTGGTAACTCTCCAGGCAGACCCCAAGAGGCCCTACCACCACGGATAATTCGAATGGAGTTGCAACCCCCGAAAGGTTGGCAGGATATACCATGCCAACCCTTTCGAGGATTGGCGAGGGATGCGGCGGGCACGCCTCCACGCTTATCCCTCAAATATTTTTATTTAGATTTTATAAAGATAAAGATAAAGAATCTTTATTGATAATGTAAAATTGTAACATACATAGGTATAAGTACTAATATCACAGAATATGCTACACAAATTACAATATCTCGTCAAATTGAATTTATAACATTAGGCTTTTATAAAATTTTAGAAGTTACATATGTCTAGTTTTATTAATAAAACAATGAAAATTTTTGTTATTAAATCATGTCAAACATAGTAATAGGTATGTAATCATACAATATGTCAACTTAAATAAATCTTGGTACTGTCACTATACTATCACCATACCAAAAATCACGGTGACCCGTCGCTACGTTGCAGCTTCAAAGCGATAAAAACAGAACAATAAACATTCTTTACCTTTTACTTTCATTATACGATCTATTTTTGTGATTTCGTGTTATACAGCGTTTACATATGTATCTTACCGATTTTTACGGAACATTATGTATCAGATATTGTGTTTAACTTCGACATGTGACACAATCTACTATTTACCTATATTATCTGTTATAATTTTATTGTATGCACTATTATGATTCCAAATGATAAGCCTTAATAAATAAATAGATAGTACAAAAATAAATAACCAGATAAGATATTGAATCAGGCGTTACTTTGCGGAAATCCATTGCAAATGAAACTCTGGTGAAATAAACCATCAAGTACACCTAAAAACCATCAAGTTTGTTGTTTGAAGTCGGTTAAGGAGCAGTCGCAGCGGATAAACACTACATGTTTCTCCAGAGTTTCATTTAAATAACCATCTTATCACCTGAGATGACAGCAAGAGGGTCACCGATGCGCACGAATCCTCTCTCCATGGCCCATTTGGTGCAAAAATTTATGCGTTTGTCCAAGTCATTGTGCCAGTCTGGATCTGGTGCATCTGAAAACAAAATAACACAACGCTGTAAGAGAACGTAACTACATTATGCAGTTTGTGTAGTAAGATGTATATGCTGTGTACCTATGTTAATTTTTTCTCAGAATTGCTTAACTAATCTACAGTATCTATATCTATGTATATATATAATAAAGCTGAAGAGGGCAAATATCTGAACATAGAAGATATTAGAATTTTTTTTGGGTATACTTCAAATCAATAACAGAACATGTTTCAGCAGTTATTAGAATTTTCGTCGGTTTGTCTGTTTGTCTGTTTATTAAAACGCTCATAACACAAAAAACAGCTGAACGGATCATCCCGATTTTTGGCATGTATGTTGGTGATATGGGGTCTTAGAAGTGTCATAGGCTACTTTTTATCTCAAAATAATGCGAGCAAAGCCGCGGGCGTCCACTACTTCAGAATAAATTCAATGTATAGATCGAGTTTGATCCTTTTTTGGTACCCAGCTGCAAATAGGTAGAATATACCCGTATATTCTACCTATTTGCAGCTGGGTACCTTGTTTTTCGTAATCATACAATACAATTTTGTAAAATGTACCTTCATAAATGATGGGCATGACGCCTCTCCACAGATGCATACGGCGAGCTATCTGGGGGTATCTGGTGACTGCCATGATGGGGCACCTTGGCCTGTACCTGGACAAGACTTGCGCTGACTTGCCGGTGGTGGTCACTACTACTATAGCGGCCGCTAGAGTGCGCTGTACTGCTAGAACTGCTGCTATTGCTGCGCCTGTTGTTTGGTCGCAGGGAACTGGGGTCTGCAAGAAACAAGACGCTGTTAAGTCTTTTTACAATTAAATATGCATTGTTGCGTAAAAATACTTTCATGTTTGATAGAGCATGTTCACATTTAGAAGGAAAATTTGATTTGTTTTTCTTTTTGGGATCAGAATAATTAGCATTAATAATTAATGTTTAATCTAATCACACTACTATTAAAATGGCCAAAGTTTGTGGTTGTAAAAGTGTGTGAGTAAAAGAGCATGTAATAGTTTATGTAGCCAATTTAGATAGATAGCTTAGACCCAGTATCAACAATTAAGCTCAATTATATCCGGGTACTTAATTTTTAAGTGCTTCTTTCAATACAAATTTGGTCATATCTATCATAAGTTTAGGCATATAATTTCATCCCAAAATCTTACCTTATCGACCATATCCCGAAAGATCTGCTTATTCCACACACAAGACTCCGCTTCTTTACAAGCACTTGCTAAATTAATCACAGCCTCTACTGGGTACAAGCCCACAGCGGTCTCTGCGGCCAAGACTATGGCGTCTGCACCGTCTAGGATGCTGTTCGATATGTCGAATAGCTCGGCTCGTAGGGGAATCCTTTTCTCTCGCATACTTGAGAGTAGAGCTGCGTGCACGCATATTGGCATGTTTGCCTGAAATCATAGCAAAATATATGTTTTTTTTTACACCAAATAGGCTTACGTTTACGTTTGCTCCGTTTTCACAAACACTTCACTTCAAAAGCATAGATACACCATCCCGAGTTTTAGTATGGTTATAGTTTATGGTTCCTTTTTATCCCGAAACAATGGTAGCGAATTTGCGAGCATCCACCAGGTTAAAAAAAAGAATTTTTTGTGTGAGAGTGCCAAATTAGATAAAGAGAATTAATCAGGACTACTACTGTTTTAATATTCATCGCCACAAAGAAATGAAAGTTTATTTCTTACGTCCAATCATAGTTTTTTTTTGTAGTCTGGTCGCCTAAAGTATGTATAAAAAAGGCTGTAAAGCTGGCTCTAACACAAAGATTATAACTATAGCGTCTTTTAATATATATATATACCTACTCACAGATACATATTTAGAACTAGTGGATGCACGCGGCTTCGCTAACATTAAGAAGTAAATCTTGCATCACCTATTTCACCCAATTACAAGTGGCATTTCCAAAAATCTTTTCTTAGCGGATGCCTACGTCATAACATCTACCTGCATGTCAAATTTCAGCCCGATCCATGCAGTGGTGTAGGCTGTGCGTTGATAGATCACCATATCTGTCAGTCACTCCACTTGTGTTTTATATATTTACACTGTATACATTACAAGCCGTGTAAACAAAACTGTTATCTAAATTTGTGATAACCTCGTGTTACATCTTCGTGTCTATAATAATTACATATCATCATTAGTCACAGTTATAAATGTATATTCATTGTTTTCTGTCGTGAAATTGCGTTGTCACTGTGATAAGGTATTTACTTTCCTCGTTTATTCTTATCCGATTTATCACTTTCAAAAAAGGAGTTAATTTCAAATTTAAAACCTACAATTTTATTGTTCAATCTACATATATGTATTAAGTTTCAACCTGAGGAAATTTTATAAGTGTACGTCAGCATATTTTCTTTTTTTCCCAAGGTTTTAAAGAAATTATATTTTATGTTGTTCTGTTTTGGTTTTTAAACGATGTGAGAGTGGCAACAAAAATTCTTCATATACGTAATTAATTTCAACTGTCTAGTTTTTTTAAACTATAGCAGGTTTGCACTTGACTATAGTTTGCCCGATGGCAAGCAATAGCTATGGTCTAAGATGGATCATGCTTACCAGATAGGAACCGGTTATAATAGAACTTGTAAATAAGATATAGCCTGATCATTATCAGGCGGTCAGCGGAGTCTTGGTATAATAAGGTACCATGATGTTACCCTGCGGGTGTGGAAACTCAAACGGGAAGGATGTAAGTATGTCTAATATTGAAATAACACAATATTGCATCACAATGACAATATGAAATGGTTATCTTAATAAATATTTGTATTAAATGATTATCTTAACTTTAAGAAAATCAATTGTCATGCCACTTCGTGCAATCGATTGTTTGTGGAATGACTAGTCAAATCTATATTTGTACACAATAAGATAATATCAAAACCAGGGGTATTCAAAATAAGTTGTTGTATTTATACTTCTTCAGATATTAGCTATCCACCGAGTGCTAAAGTTGCCTATCCAATGTTCCTCGAAGTTTTTTTAATTTCCGTTGCCATTATATTGGTATATGTCTACGCCAATGGCCAATATAATGAATCATATTGGAGAAAACGAGGAGTGAAATTTCGCCCAAGAAATAAAATTTTTGGAGCTGCCTGGGACTATGTGCTGGGTAAACGTGCCTTCTTTGAAATTTTTGGAGATCTGTATCAAGAATACAAAAATGAACCCGCAGTGGGCTTTGGCTCACTTTTCACGCCCCATCTGTTCATTCCAAACGCCGACAACTGCTCTCACATACTTCAGTACGATGCCAGCTCCTTCAATCATAGAGGAATAGAGAGTCTTGAAGGCGATCAACTATCTGAGAACATCACTTTTCTGAACGGTCCGAAATGGAAAGTCATGCGTCGGACTATGACTCCCTTGTTTACTAGTACAAAGTTGAAGCAGATGTATTACATAATGGACAAGAGTGCCCAGGACTTCGTCGCATTCATGAAGGAAGACCCCAAGAGACATAACGGAGGTGCATTTGAAACTATGAGCTACTTTTGTAGTGCAGCCATTACCGCCTCCGTGTTTGGGATACAAAATGAATCCATTTTCAATTCTCCATTTGTAAAAATAGCTCAAGCGGCCACTGCACCAACTACAGTGATGAATATCAAGTTTGCTTTGGCTAGCCTAAGCACCAGACTAACTAAGCTATTGCGTTTAAAATTATTTACCGAACATGAGAAATTTTTCGTTGGAGCAATGGAAAAAGTTCTGAGTGAAAGAAAGAAGGAAAATGTACAAAGACATGACTTTGCGGACCTCGCGTTAAACATTCAGAAGAATGGAACGTTAAAAGATGCGGCAACTGGCTGTGAGATGGAACCAACTGTTGGCCTGCTTTCCGCACAAGCTTTTTTCTTTTTTATCGCAGGAGTGGAACCCAGTGCTACTTCCATGTTTACTACTCTCATAGAGTTGGGTGTGAATCCAGAAATCTTACAAAAAGTGCATAAAGAAATCGATGAGGCTTTTGAAAAGCACAACAACAATATTAGTTACGATGTGATTGCGGAGATGAATTACTTGGAGAAAGTGCTAAGTGAAGGTCTTAGAAAGTTTCCTCCAGTGGGAACTTTGAATCGACAGTGCACTCAAGATACGGTTCTACCAGTTGGAAATATCAAGGTTGCTAAAGGAACTAAGATTGTGGTGTCCATTTATGATATACAGCGTGACCCCAGACACTACCCTGATCCCGAAAAGTTTGATCCGGAGAGGTTTTCAAAGGACGGCCAGCAGCCGATTAATGACGCTTTCTACATGCCTTTTGGACGAGGACAAAGAATTTGTATTGGATCAAGATTTGCACGGATCCAAATAAAAGCTGGATTAGTTCACCTTCTGCGGCACTTCACTGTTGAGACTATCGATTATGACAAGCTAGCTTTTAAGAAGGAACTTTTTGCTGTGAGGCCGATTAACGTGGATGTTCGTTTCATTCCCAGAAAAAATATTGTATAAAATTATAAAAATATTTTTTGGCTTCAAATAATCACTTTTGAACTACGGCTTATCATGGGAAGGTTAATTATATGTTATTCATATTAAATATGGGATGTTTTGTAGCTTCTTTTTTATTTTAAATTGTAGTAATTGTATTTGCATGTTATACAAACAACAAAGTTAACAAACAACAAAGTGTGTTAACAAAGTACAACGTAGTTGGGGTTTTATAGAATAAATATAAGTGGGCATCGGCAAAATGTGTTTTTGAGTATATTTTATATACATTTTAATTTCACTCTTACCTTATTTGCTCGGGCAATCATATTTTTTTGGGCTAGTATAAGTTTTTTTGGCGTTATGTCTGATCCTAGTTCTTGTCTTGTTATCATAATAGCATTGGCAACCTGCAAGGAAAGATATACACAGACTAAATAGCTACAGTTAACGTGTGATGTTAATATGGTTAGATTGAATAATATATTCAATAATGTACCACTCATATAAATGATCTCTAGATTTAATTACTTCACACTGAAATAGATGAGACTATTTTTTTTATAGGATAGGAGGCTAGTTGTTTTATTGCCCTTGCATGGAACACGCTTCTGTATTTTACAAATGAAGCTAGTTTTCTCCGCGTGCCAAAAACACTATCTCACTAGCACTACCTTGACATCCTAGCTTAAAAAGTAGCGTAGGACATTAATTACATCACTTAACGTTAATAGCATTGCTGCACATTGTAATTATAGTTATTTTTATTTTATTTTTTACGTCTAAGTATTGAATGTACATTATGACAAGCACTTTACTACATTTGTAATAACAACACTGGAATCCTTTTACTCTGGGAGGCACTGATGCTTAAGATACAGTTTTATTACTAGTTTAGGCATCAGTTGTCCAAACCTACTTTGTATTTTGATTTTTAACAACATATCCATAACCCATGTAAACTCTGCTGAACTAATTGTAATGAAACTAACCCTGTGATAATTTAATCATTCATTAGAAAATTTCTTATTTACTAGCTGTCCCGGCAGACTTCGTACTGCCTCAATCGTTGTATAAATTAATTTCATCTTTTTTTCCCTTTTAAACCTTCCCTAGACCTCCACGAACATTTCACGACTAAGATAAGATAAATCCGTTCAGCCGTTCTCGAGTTTTAGTGAGACTAACGAACAGCAATTCATTTTTATATATATAGATTTTATTTTTATTACATACATTCTGAAATATTTTTTAAAGACTATTTGATATTCTGAATGAGTAGTCAGCCGAATATAGTCTGTCTTTTGTCTATAGATAACACAGCGTAACTGTAATCTAAAGTATTACTTACTTTAGTCACAATTGGGCAAAATGTGGCCATGTGACAGTAGCACACCATTAATACAAAACTGAAACTATGTTTTATGTTCTGTTTGTTTTGTTCCTATTTAACACGGAGAGACGGATTATAGTGATTTTTGTTATGGTGATTTTGATTTGGCACGTGGTTGACATAAGCTACTTTTAAATAGACACACAGACACTTCATGTTCTTCTTCTTATTGAATGAGAGTGGCCAACTCTGGTGTCGAGAGTTCTGTTAATCTAGCTGCCCTAAGTACCTTAGACATGTCGTACCTACTATGTCAAACAGCCAGAAGCTACAATTTAATAAAAAAAAATTAATAGGATCCTATTGCAAATAATACACGAATAAATAATGTATTTATAAACTTACTTCAATAATGGTATCAAAATTATTGAATCCTTCAACGGTTTGTATGTTAGCTATGATTCCAATTTTTCTTCCTTTTTCTCCTAAATGATCTCTTAGCTCCAATACGGCTTCTTTATTATTGGCGAAGGGGGCGACTACAAAGTCTAACTGAAAAAAATAAACAACAATTTAAATTTCTATGTCTAAATACTCATAATAAAAAGTGTAGGGTCTATTTTACTATATAATAATAATATGTGAATATTTATTAACAATTGCGTTATTTTTAGCACATTGTTGTTGCCTGTTGTTGTCTCTTGGTAATATTTATTATAAGTAGTAGTAGGTTAGTACAATTGAGATTGAAAACGGCTTTCAAATTATTTTTTTACCTGCCTTTGCTTGCTGTAGTTTTCTATCGAGTTTTAACGCAGTATGTGTCCTGCGATAATATTTTATTCAATTGCTTACTAAAATTACTTCTAGGCTCGAAAATCAATAGAATGTTCATTAAGCAGTAGCTAAAGCACACAATCTATCATGTATTGTGTCGTCTGCTACAAAATGTATCGCAAGACGCTTCAGTAATGAAGATTGATGATTGACCTTGTGGAGAATCTTTGCTCTTTCTGGCCAAATCTGTTGTTACTACCCCGGCCATGCGAATAAATGCCGTGAAATAGAGTGGCTGAATTCTTGTGATTGATTAGAGAGCGAAGTGCTGTGAGCAAGTACGTGTTAGTAACTTGTTACCTTTTTTAATTTAATTTTTATTATATTACTTATCACTTTATACTCCCGAAAAATAGAGGATGTCATAAATTTATATGTGTGTAGAATTTTAACGAAAATGATCGATTTAGATTCTGTTTTTTTTTGTATGATAAGCGAAAATGGTCGTGAGTATTTAAATTTGGTGGTATGAAACCGATTATTAGTTTTACGTCATTTTAAATATCCAAATCCTAGTTATTCATAACATTGTGCAGAGGTAAAAATATATTATACAACGTGATTTCATGTCTGCAAAATGTGAAAAAAGTGTTTCCATTCCAATGAAAATTAACCTAATTTCATTATGCTAATAACCAATGCCAGTTGCGTACATGCCTACCCCAAACGATTTTATCAGGATTTTCAGACTTTCTTACTTAAATTACATTTTTAAAAACCTCACTAATAAAACAAATCTTACCTGATGATGCACTATTATATCAATGAACTTCAGATCCTTCTCAGCATAATTGGGCATATGGAACACTACATTTGGAACGAACACATCTTTGTTCGATCCCAGCCAACCCCCTCGTTCAATCTTGCAAGTCAACGTGGTCGCTGATATCATTTCAACTCTGAGCATAATGCTTTCATTATCGAGCAAAACTACGTCATTTTTATGCATTTGATCGGCAAAATACATGAAGTCGACGTAAACTGTATACATTGAACATCTGTCTTTGTAAGTTTCGTCTGTTGTCAGTCTAACAATGTCTCCTGTTTTCAACTCAACTGGCTCGTCGAGAGTCTGGAAGGAAAAGAAAAGCCTTTATTTTTTTTAAATAAGGCCTAAACTAAACAACTAAGGTCAATACGTCTCTTTGTTATCATACTGTTGCATAGATCTTGATAGCGGGCACTTGCTACTTGTAGATAAATGAATATTGCTATTCATTGTGTAACATTCTATAATCTAATCAAAAAAGATTTAAGCGATTCCCATAAAAATTAATTTATAGATAAGGATACGAAATCTTTTATCGTGCCTGCTATTACAAGTACAAAATTAAATGATTGATAATAAATATTTCAAGCCAGTGGCAGCGCTGTACAAAACCCAATATCATTAATCCCTACACTTACTAATTAAGTTAAGATAAAATATAAAAATAATTTATTTGCATTTTCATGACATAAGTAGGTATATGATACATTTTCACAGTTACAATAGTATCTAGGCTATAATATGATTTATTAACAAAAATGAACTATCAATTTAGAAAGATTTAAGGACAAATTTGTTTTTGGGGTCCTGTCTACTGCTTTAGGATTCCCTGTGTTGCAATAGACAGGGTTCTTCCAATGGTATTGAGTTTTTATTAAAATAAATAAATCCTTCACCCACATCGGAAATCCTCCCAGTTCTTATCTTGCGGCCAGGTAGAGTGGCCGCTATGGTGAGAGGGTAGTTCTTGCCCATCACCACACTGAAGTTCTTGGCAGCCTGTCGCAGCATCTTGATGCAGTCCACGTGCTCCTCCTTGGATCCAAACGTGAGGTTCAGGAGCGCTATGTTCATGCCAGCACTCATCATCTGCTGCATTATGTCAATGTCCATTGTGGATTTTCCTGCAAAATATTGAAAAACCTCATATATAATATATGATAAAGCACATTTAACGGGTTGTCCCTAATGCAAGTAAGAAAAATATGAAGAAAACTAATTAATTTGCTTCTTTGTTAAAAAATACATGTACACATATATGAAAATTCTCGATAGTTTTTTAGACAGAGTTAGCCATACGATTTTTATAATGCCTTGTTTTATTTATCTATACCATTTCAATCTGTGCTCTTTACAGCTACTCATATGCGTTTACACGTGACAGTGATTCGTCTATGAAAGCAACCTACCCATAGTAGCAATAATCCCTGTGAGCCGCTGGCACGCCGAAGCAGCCTTGTAATTCAAGTTGAGGACGTGGTCTAGGGGGGTATCAGCATGGGATGCTGAAATCTGCTGGCCCGGTAGCTCCATTGCATCAAACTGACAAGTAAAAGAGCTAAATCATGATATGCATACTTCAATTATAATCAAATTCAAATTCAAAATCATTTATTGCACTCATGGGTTGCTATGCAAATGCTTAAAACATAAAAATACAGGAACATTCGCCACAAGTTTACCTTTCGGTGTGCAACTACAGTAGGCATACTCACATCATTATTACTACATATATATGATACACAAGACTGATCATTGTAAGTTATTTAAAGAAGATAAAAAACAAACTTCGTGTATAAATTTTCATTGTTTTACAGTCATTCTTTTGCTGAGCTAGTATAACCGTACAGCTACACTATTTATATTCAATTATATTTACCTCGCCCAGCTGGTTATCGTGCTCGGTCGGCCAAACCATTGTTATTAAATAAAAGCTAGAAAAATACGAAAATATCCCCTAAAATAATAAGCACAATACAGAAAATAAACTTTTTACTCAACTCAGATTTGAAATTGAAATAAAACTTTGATAAGACTTGGAAGAAGTTGATTGATGATGACCTTACGTCACAGCTAAAAAAGTTTAATTTAGAAAATTGCGATTGAATGAAGCCAAAGAAGAATTATTTTGAGGTAGGTAGATATTACGTAGTAAAATACTGTTTGTGAGACCGTGAGATAAAAATAAGAAGAAATATGTATTATTTCTAGTTATCATGTAAAGTAACACTATTATTATTATTTGTATGTTATCTAGTACCCACGACACAAGCGTTTGCGTTTTAGTGTGAGGCTAGATTACGCTGTGTGCAATGTCTCAGAATATTAACTTATTAATAATGGCACTGATATATATCAAAACTTATTAATGAAATTAAATTTGTAATAACTCCTATTGAAAATTGGTAGGGTGATGGAAGGTTTTGACTTTTCTTAAAACTCTAGCTTTATCTTGAAAACTAGCAGCAGTAAACCAAATGGAAAATATTTTACTAGCATAAAAATACTATAACCGTATTCATAGCCTGAACCCTGGCCCCAATATCAAACGTTAAGACTTTACTAATCGCAAATTAAAACAGCAAGATTCCTTAAATAATCGTAATTTTATTTATAAGCCCGTAAACAGGCTCAGATTTGTTATTGTTGGAACAAAGTCAGGTGAATCAAGGATAGCGATCGTGGTTAAGCTGAATTATATACAACGCGCAGCTGACTGTAACGACGCCGACGAAAATAAATAAAGCTCAACAAAATAAACAAAGGCAAGTTTTATTTGTGGGAAAACCATTAGGGGATCAAAACGAGCCTGGCGAAAAAGATAAATAAGAAAAAATAGACAGTTTTTTTTGTCGGACTCTTGTAAGGATTCGTAATGGGTGCGCTTAGATGGAATTGGTGGTGGCTTAAACTTGTTACGTCATGTTGCCCAATCTGGGAAATAAATCTTTTCAGGGAACCCGAAATAATTTAGTAGCCAAAAAAGCGCTTCTCCAATTTTATTGGTAAAAAATGTCTTTGCGTTTTATTTTATATCGTCCCGAACACGTCTAAGTGGCGATAACTTGATAATTATTGTAAAATAAACAATGTCCATGATGTTTCGTAGAACACTCAGAAATTCGTGCAAATTAGGAAACGATTATCTACGTACTAGAATTTTAAGATTGTGGTAAACTTGTAAACTTAATGTGAAATATTAAAATATAAAAACAAGTGAAGGAAAACTAAACATACTCCTTCTAACTACTACAAAAAGGGGCACTTAGAAAATGTAATTGATTCTCATAATGCATGTTATATAACTATGTAACTATGGATCGCAATTTTCCTCAGCTACATGCAGGGAAATTCTTTGCTTCTCGCAAGTATTAACGTCTACATGCATATTGTTACTACAACCTACACGAAAAGATCGTTTACTCCCACCTGTTCTGTTAAGTAGTTCTGTTGACAGGACTACTGGTAATTTCTCCAAGATGTCAAGATCAAGATGATATTCAATTAGCCACCATTTTTACTTATAAAACACAATATATGTATACCGGCTTTTGTTAGTAAACCATGAAGAAATAAAATCCACAAAGGAATCCTAAAACTGTCACCGTTTTCATGATCAGATACAAACCAACAAACGTTCCGCCGCCGCGAGCGAAGCCCAATCCACCAGAGTTGTTAGTGTTGCTAGTTCCGCGGTTATAAAACCGCTCCTCTCTGCCTTCAATTTGCCGCACTCCGCTACCCGCTCTCTTGAGGTCCACAATCTATAAAACTCGCGTCCGTCTGATGCGTAAAACCCTTTGTGCTCTCAAACTTGACGTCCCATAGGCCCCACCAGTGTTGCCAGCTAGTTTAGCAGCGCACACTTTTGTCAGAAACTTTGACGGTCGCTTATAATTATTCAAAAGTTTTCTTCTTAGTTTAGTTCCCGGAAAGTTAATTTTGAACAATGTTAAATAACTAAGTTTACAAAAAAAAACGAGTACCTATCCATAGAATAAAGAATCAGAATAACATAACATCTAGTAGACTGGTAGATCATACACAACCTTTAAAAGCCTTTTTTTCTGAACAAGCTACATAATAATCCAGTATGTTTGATTTGCTCTGGATTTTTTAAATTTAGTCAGTTTTTAACTTATATTTTTTGCCAGTCTCATCTTAAGTAAGTAGTTAATGAAAAGAATTTTGCATAGTAAAACTAAATCTCTAACCAATTTTATAGCAACACTGGTCGAACTGACTTTTATATTACTGTCGTAATAAAACGGAATTCTCAACTGAAATAAAGACGAATAAATTCCAAAATATTCAGTTTGATTCCACAATATGAGGTTAACCAAAAGCAAATTCTTTCGGGACCTAGATCGTAGGAACTTTACTCGTCATTTCTTGACTAGCTCTGGGAATACAGCTTCCTTTGTTAGATACTTGAATTTATAAAGTATATTACAACATAACAAGGTCTTTTGTTTGAAAAAATAGAACACAAATACTACATATTTCAGGTTGTTTTTGTGTATTAGTAATAATTTATTTTGTACTCCCTAAAATACATGAATGTTATGGTGCTTTTCTGGATGTAAAAAAATATTAGTAATTAATATTGTTGACTTCAAAAGATCGACTATCAGAGGGTGCTACGTTGATATTTTTGCGTGGTGTTTAATTTTCCTGGTGACAAAAAATCTCTGGCTTTTTTCAGTGACGATTTATGTATTAGCAACAACAAAACACAACCATTTTTAAATTTCTATTAGTTGTTAATTTTAACATGTAATTAAATAAATATTAGGCGTAAATAAAAAAGTACAGTATTTAATCTATATTTTACTGGCTACATTCGAAGTACGGACAATACTTGTCCTTCTTGATTTTTCAGTATCATCAGGACACCTGAAACGAATAACGATTTTTTAATGGCTATATAAAACGTAAAACAAATACTTAAACAGATAGATGTAAAGACTTACTCGACCATAGCTTTCTGTGCTACCTCCACGGTCCAGATACGCACGGAGTCACAGAAGGCGCTGTCTTCGGACCCTCGCTGCAGAGTCACGAAGTGGTCTCCAAGCTTGATCCACTCCATTTTTACGGCGAACTCGACCGCGAACTCAACACGAGCCTCCACTGCCTTGTACCAGTCTTTGTACTTTTCACCTTTGAAGTAAAGAAAATGTATGTTTCTGCAGCCTGGTTTGAGAGCCAGTTGCATTTTACGTTAGACGTGCAGGACCTACAGCCACAGTGTTGTTTGTGCGAGTTAATGGTAAATTAGAAATAAAATGCTGATTTAGTGACTGTCCTGACTACAAAATTTGGTAGCCGCTTTTTAGAGCCGACTCCAATCCATAAGAAGCAAGCTTGATTTTTAGCGACAGTGTAGTTTCTGGGAGTGCGAGACCTAGAGATGAAATGCCTGATTGTCCTGTGTAAAAGATAACCAAACTGCGTGTTTTGTAGTCTGTTTTGAGACTTCCTTCGACTTCCAACCACAATGTTTGCATCTGTGAAGTATCTACTGTATGATTGACAGTCTAGCATAAAATATTGGTAAATCTATACATATAATAAAGCTGGAGAGGGTCGTAAGTCTAAACATTCAAGATAAAAAAAATGTTTGGAGACATTTTGAATTGATAGCAGAACAAGTTTCAACAATTTCTAGAAATTTTGTCTGTTTATCTGATTCTGTTTGTCTATTTATTTAATCGCTCATCACGCAAAAACGCCTGAAACAACCATGAGGTCTTAGGAGTGTCATGTGCTACTTTTTATCCTGAAATAAAGCGAGCGAAACCGCGTGCGTATCAATAGTTATCAAATAATTTCATCTATTCGATATGAAGCAAATTTGTATTGAAATATACGAATGTTACATCAATCTTCTGTAATCTCGACACGCCATCGTCGACAAAATCAGTCTGGAGCCGCTGAGAGAAACTACTTTGTTATCAATATTTACTCTCTTTCCATCACGCTGACTTTACTTTCTTGTGATGTCATGTTTATATTGAACGAATAGTTTACTACGATATTAAATTATGTGCATAATAAATATCATGCACTTATAAGTAAACGGCAAATGTTTTAAACGAGTGTATGTATTCTTAATCAATTAGGTTAACGGATTTTGATGAAGTTTAGTAAAGAGATAGATTTAATTCCATTAGAATATTACAAAAGTTATTTTATCGAGGGTGACGGGAGTATTCAAATTTAGGGTTAGTAGGTATCTACTGCGAATTATTTAATTTTAGTCTTAGATTTTTTTTGATACTAGTGTATGCACAAGCCACCAGTAACTATGTATAATGGTTTGTGGTATGAAAAACAAAGCAATAGGTACCTTTAAATTTCAACGGAACAACACATCGATACGCCTGCAGCCGCCTCGTCGTGAAAGTGTTAGTGCTGACTGTGATGATGATACAAGCCGGTCGGAGCCAGGTCAGTATTTTAGCGGAGCACCCGGACACGGTCGGAATCACGATCATACGGGCCTTCTTCTGGTGGGACACTGCCGCGCAAGATATGGCGGCGGCTTCGGCGGCTTTCACTGGTACCTTTATCTGGAAAATATGGTAAAATTACATGAAAACCAAAGACCAAAAAGATCGATTATTATTGACATATGTAGTAATTCTAAAAATGTGAACTGGCCAAAAAGTTTTGTAAAAACTGTAATAATACCGCAATAGTCGGTAACTCAAACAGTCTGTACATCTTTACATCCATTTCGTCGTGCTTAAAATTTGTTGCTTGCTTTTCTATAAGAATTATAGCGTGACATTTGATATGAAGGAGGCAAAGGGTCCTATGACAGAGGCTACTTTTAACCCGAAACAACAAGAGTGAAGTTGCATGCATTGGTACCTACTTAATACAAAAATATTTTAATTTAACCCACCAGAGTACACTTTCCACCCACTTTTGGAGGGGAGACCTTTGCCCAGGAGTGGGACAATATAGGTTAACAAAAAAAAACCCACCGATTCTAGTATCCTCCAAAAGTCTGTCTTACTATTAGTCAGAGGTTCAACCGTACAGCAAAGTTCGTTTATATAATTAATCACTTCAAGTAGGTTTTCTATGTCTTTGCAAGCTTTGAGCACGAAGCCAGAGGCGCCATCTAGTATTGCATTCGTGATGTCTGACGTTTCATCGTCATTAAACTCGCCAGAGATGAGAGCTCGACGGAAAACATCTCCAGAGATGTAGAATGGCTTCCCCGCCTGAAAAGAAAAACAATATAAATTGATGGTAAATTGTTTGAAGAGAATTGGAAACTTACTACCTAACCATATTTATAAGAAAAAAGTGTTTAGACCAGACCAAGACCTTCTCAATTTCTATTTCTGAAATAGTTGTTCCTATCAAGCCTCAAGTGATCCTAAAATTTTATTTCTATTTTTATAGGTTTGGGTTAGTTAACCCACAATATTACAAAACAAAAAACAAAATACTATAAATAAAACAATAGATAATTACTTCCGTTTCTATATACATTATACATATCGGTTTACGAGTAGGAACATATTACTACGTGTAAGAAAATAACGTCATTATTTTTTTAAAGTTAATTAAAGATATCTCATCCCATCTTTATGCGAGAGACCAACATACTTACTTATTAAACACCGGTACTCTTATAATACTATGAATGTATAAATGTAAAGCAAACTACCCACTACCCCGCTCCAGTAACTTATTGGAAGCATTCAAGCATCGAAAGCATTACAAACTCAAATTGAAATGCACTCGGGAAGTTAGTTTAATTTACACCGGGAAATGTGCAGTTACCTTACCTGTTGACACTTTGCATTGAGAAGACTGTGATTTTTAGAGAAAATTGACTTGTTTTTTATACTGTTTGTTATAATATTGTTGATTACGAGTCAACATTATTAGAAAAGATAGATTAGTGTTTTGTTATTTTAGCACATATTTGAAACCAATAGAAATATTATGTCATTAATGTCTGAAAAAAATAACGCTTCAAAATGAACGTAAACACTTCTTATCTCGTGTAAGAAAAATAAACATAATCGTGTTATGTTCGTCTATAGTTTATGGTCAGTCAAAAAATAATGTTACCATCCTCAAAAATACTTCTGTTGTTATCTATCAAGCACAGTCCGTTTCGGCTGCTTTGTGAAGTTCGTGGATTCACTCGAATAAGAAGTGATTCAATATTACGAACCTGTTGACATTTGGCGCAGCACACTTTTTGTATGTTTAGCAGCCGATATCGTTCTGCTTCGTTCAGCTCTACCGACAAATATTCTCGAGAAAATACTATCCCGTCTGCGGCCTGAAAAAAAGGGGGTAGATGCGAAAAGTAAGTGGTATTTACTTCGAAAATAGAATTCATCTTATTTTCTAGAAAAATAAATCAAAACGTTAAACTTTCTTTGCAGAAAGTAAACGAATAGTCTAGAAGCTTGTTACGTAAAGTAAAATAGATTGGTAGCATTACTACAATCACGTCAACAATGTCAGTTTCAGGTTCTTGTGTTCTCTATTGCTGTAGTAATAATGGTTTTTCAAAAACTATATTTTAAAAATAATGTTTATACTTTTTAACACTAATATTAAATCTATCTGCTGAAAAAAAAAACACAGACACACGATTAGTTTAAAGAACACGACTTAGTTTAGTAACTGTGTTGTGTAGAAACTGTGTTGCATGCCGTTGGCTGAAATGAGGCGTTCTTAATTATAATACCTTATGCATATGTAGCTGGTACCCATGTTTCGCAGACAAATAAATTAATTTGATTTATAATTTAGAAGTGCATTTAGCTTATGTTTATTGGTTTAACAATTAATGAGTAATTGATAAGATACGTACCTGTATTATTTCGTCAATATTTTTAATCCCCTGTGCTCCACACACGCCCGCTATTATCAGAGGTGGTTTCATTTTTTTGCCGACATATTGTTTGATCTTTGTAATTGTCTCTGCTTTCCTGGTGTAGTTTATCATGATCATGTCAAGCTAGAAACGAATAAATGGAAAAACATACATATTATCATAATATTACAGCTGCAAAGATTTGAGCATTTTTTTTGTTATGTCACACCAGACCATAGAGACACAAATAATTCATTAATAAATGTCAATTTACAGGTCAAAATATAAATTGATATAAGTAATATATTATAGTATTTCCGATTTTATTGTAAGTTACTAAAACAACAAACTTATAAATTCATTTAAAAAGAAAAAGAAACATTTTTGCATTATGCAACATTACAGTCAAAATAAAGACTATTAAAAATATATTTAGATAGGGAGGCACAACCATCAGTTATAAAGAAACACAATACAACAACCAGTTCAAGGTATATGATATATATATATATATATATTACAGCTTTACAGATTTAAATGGAGGCGAAATAACAACACCAAACTAATACAAGAAAAAAGCAATATAAATGTGTAATTTACCTGATATTCTACTGCGAATTTGATACCTTTAAAATCCTTTTTCGTCAACAGTGGCCTGGAAGATGAGGCCTCGCCTCTGACAGCCAAGTGAGCCATGCTGGTCAGCCATCCAGATTTAGTAACCTCACATCTAATAGTTACATTATCTATGACTTTAATACATCGTAGTTCGATTAAAGCGTCATCATGAGAAATGCTGAGGTACATATCGACCTTAGTATCGATTCCTATGTACGGGTTGTCCACAAATATCACGTTTGCATTGCATTTGTCGACTAACGCGAGGTTGTACACTAGATCGCACTTTTGGCCTTGTTCGAGAAAGATGGTCTCGATATTTTCCTGTAAAAGTAAAAAGAAATATGATAAAAATTACGATAGCATTTTAAACAATTTTTTTTAAATGGAAAATGTTTTTTATCTTGCTTTTATAGAAGAAACCGTATGTTTGCCTAGAGAAAACTTTGTTTTTTTTTAAAATTATGTATTGTTTTCTACAAATATATTAATTTTTAATTTTATAAAATAAGGTTTAACCGTGTACACACAGTACAGAATTTTAACTTTTATTACTTACTCCTTCTATAATTCCGGTCTTCACTATTGACGTTTTTAGTTCCAAACATGTGGTAACAGGCCAGTCAAGCGCTCCATGTTTCTTACACAGAAAAGCAACGGCTTTGTCTAGTTGACCCAGAAGTTGCATTTTCTCTCCACGAGTACAAAACGAAGATTTGAATCTTATGGCGTTAACACCAAGCTCCAACATCTTTAGTAAGTCTACTGATGTTATTTTTGGGTCAACTGTAAATAAAACAATTGTTTGCCACCGTATTTATCTCAAATCATTGCAGTTTGTTAACTATATGCAGAATTCATGTTGGGGTTTACGCTTCTACTCTTTTAGTAAATGTTGTCCGAGTATTATGAAAATTTTGCAGTGTTTTTATATTATATTAGGATGATAAAATTATAAAGATGTTGTACCTATAGTCACCATAAGGGGGCATCTACGGCGTTTGTAAGGGAGGCGTTTCATTATACTTTTATCGCAATAATCCACATCTTGATGTACAAAACGATCCGTTAATATTTGCTCGTCCATTGTATTTTCTTTTATTTTTAATTAAAATCTGGTCCGATACTAAAATAAAACTTAACAAACATTGAAATAAATAAAAAAATCACAGAACGTAATAGTGACACTGACTCAATCACCACTTAATTTCTTTCTTTTAAAAAGAGCTCAATCAAGTCATGGAAATTAAAAAAAAGTTTTAGATCCGCATAGTTCTTAGTTCACGATCTTTCTAAAAATATACATGTTTATTAAATATAAATCAATTAAAAACAAGAAATTTCATCCCTCTGTATCTCTCGAAAAATTTAGTCAAATAGGCTATTTTTATCTCGAATTAACTTTAGCAGAACTCTGAGCATCCAATAAATTATTCACATAATAATTACATATGTACATCCATCTTATATCCGCAATCACACTTTTTATTGTCATTCATTTCTTATTCTGTGTCTCTCTCTTTGAGTCGTATTTCCTCATTACTGAAGGTCGTGAATCCCCCGCAGAATATCAATTTGTCAGGGGATTTCTCTTGGGCATATACATCGTGGTGCCAAGTCCTTCGATAGGTTATTCTGTGTAAGCCAATTTAAATGATTTTATCACAATGTACAAGTTTCAGTAATTTTTAACTGAATTCTAAAGGCGAAACGATGGAAGTAGCAAGGTAAAACGTTGGGAGTAACAAAACAATGTCTTTGTCCCTTCTTTTCTATATTTGCCCTGTTAGCGGGTAGCTAATGGGCAAACAAGGGGCGCTGTTGTTGGTTTTCAGTTAGCTTGCTTTGCTTCGTCACAGTGTTTAATTGAACAGAATGGTTTTTAAACGGTCCGCCTTTTGATTGGTTTTGAAGTGATTCGAGATTTTGTTTTCTTATTTTATTCGACTTCACGATATTTTAAAAGTGTGCGTTTCTTTTATTTTTATACAAGAAGTTACGAGTATTTATTGAGAAACGTATAGATCTTGACCAAGATAGGTACAAATACGATCTTACTCGAGGCTTGAAGATTTTTAAAATAACTAAGGCGTCCAACATGTCTACTGGCTACTAGCGATTTAAGTATTACTATATCAAGCAGTTGCAGACAACCATTCTACGAATTACATAGATGTTCTCCCATGTAATCATCATTTATAAACATCTTTACTCAATAAGAACCGGGTTATTCTCGGTACAAAGATTGCAATATTATTGCAGTTCGTAAGAAACAGGGAGTTCTAGAATAGCAAGTTTATGCACCAATAAATTTATTCTATGGTCGGTACCCAGGCCAGGCGTTCTGTATCTTGCAAGATTTATTTACGCGGGCGAAGACGGATCCGTTTTGTTTGTCTTCTCGTATGAAAGTTTGCACAAACGCACGTTTTACACTTGTGAAGAAAAACTTTGATGTAAGTGTTGTAGCGGAAGTGATTAGTCTGATTTTTTTGTTAACTGGGTTAGTTACGATACTTCCTCTACATGTTTTTTGCATTTTAACGAAAATATACATTAAGATTTGTATGTATAATAAGTATATGTATTTACAAAAGAAAAGTATATAAGTATTATATCCGTATTCTAGTACCCACGACACAAGCGTTTGCTTAGTGTGGGGCTAGATGGCGCTATGTGCAATGTCCCGAAATATTTATTTATTTTATTTATAGATTGATTTACACAGTTATCAAACTTAGCCCTCTTTTTGATTACGTCTGAATGAAATCATAAATTAACGTCATCCTATATACCAGCTTATGTGGCTTTATACAAGGTGTAACAGAAGGGTGTGACAATACTTATACTATACATACCTATGTATATATAGAATACAGCCCACTAGGTTTCAGAATTCTAAGTGTCATAGATTTCGAGTAATCATAAGTTGAACTTTCATTAAAACTTTAAGACCTTGCAACCCTACATCTTATCATTTTGAGCGTTCATTGACTTCTCTTTCATTGACAAATGACACGGCGCGGCGGTGTCTCTGAGAGCGCGAGAGAGAGAGAATACGTTGCGTTAAAACTAATGCTAGAACGGGATGAAAGAATGTGTGCTTATTTCGGTTTCGTCACTCGCTAGGGCTGCTACGAAATCAAGTGAAAAATATTATCTAATTTTTGTATGGTAAAAAATATATGCGATTTTATTTTTCATATTTTGGTATATGACTCCTTACATGATATAATATATGTATACTCTTTAATATTGTCACACCCTTCTGTTACACCTTGTATATATATTTTTTTAAATTTGCGAGCCTGTTTAAGCGTATTTTTTGCATTATGATAATAGGAGATTTTTTATTTCATCCTGCTCACACGGCCTTAAATAATATGCTATAAAAAAGTTACAAGCCGACATATACATACATACTCGTATATGTTCCTTTTAAAAACCCAGTTCCACATAGCACGTCGAACTAGACCTGCCGGACTTGAATTGGACAGCCCTTCAATCAGCGGACAGACAGCTGGATTCAATTCTGGACGATACCGAGCTACGGCGATTGAAACTGGGTTCATACTATACTGGATTATTTATACTCATAAATTCCTACTCCCCGTGTCCAAGTGGACATGTAGTGAGGTACTCGTTACCTTAAGGTCGTGACTCCTCTGATGTCTAGTAGTGTGGCACTCCTTACTGAAGATCGTAACTCCCCAGCTGAGTTAAGTATGTTTGAGGGTGCTTGCTTGGACAAATACTGCAAATACTGGTAATATACAGAAGATAATGCCTCACAAGCAATTTGAGTTTTCATAAATTTCAATATAAAAAAAACTGGTCTATAGCAGTGAAAAAATGGATGGAGTGCCTATACTACTATACTTTTACAAAAGTTTCTGGCATCTTATTAATGCACCAAAGGCAATCTTAATAGAATTTTGCAAAATAATACTAATTCTGTATTGTAGACATATGTACACTAAAACCGTATTAAATTTAGATAACTGATATTATGAATAGGCATAAGAAATGTCAAGAAATTGATGTACCTATATGTACTAAATTCTATATGTACATACTTATAACGTTCTTTGAAGTTTATTAATAGGGTAAGTTTTTTTATGAAGGACTAGCGATGAATCTTGTTACACATATGTATGTATCTGGACGATACAAAATAGTAACAAAAATATAATATTTATATGGTCTTTACCTATGAAATTGCCGATTAGTATGACGAAATTGAGAAAAATTATATATCCATAATATATACAAACATTTTTAATGTTTGTATGGAAATGTCTGAACAGATTTAGATGCAATTGATAACTATAGTTAGATGGAAAAAAGCTATGCACTGCGTATATCAATTTCTCAAAAAAAGAGTATATGATAAAAATATACCTAGTTAAAGTAGTGAAACCGACGACACATTGAAAGAGGTGTTTTCAATGACTTCCCTATAAGTAATATGCACTAGTAATACATTTTTTTTTATCTAAGAAGTACATAATTCATTAATTTGGAAAAAATATAGCTGTACGTAAAAGTTACAAACAGATTAAAATGTAAGAAAACAACGGCAATTTCATAGGTATTAGCTATTAATTCCAAAACTTTAATCCTACTGTACAGAAATTACAAATGGTAAAATACGGATGCAAATATTTCCCAATATTTAACCCACGAGGCACTCCATCATCCAGCAGCAATCCAGAGAGAGCGTAGCGGTAAATTACATCAAGCTCTGCGGAGTTAACAGAATTACAGTTACAAGAAATAGGTCAGAGAGAAGCGACAGCGTAATAACATAATGGAAGCGAACTCAGCAAGCATCGAGCTTTATTTGTATTGACAACTTTGATTACCTACTCGCAGTTCTATCTAGTTTTGTTCTAGTTGCGTTACTGTTGTTATTGTTGGTCGGTGTTGATTGGAAAGGTCTTTGTTGGTGTTGGAAATGAAAATTGTAGATAGACAATTGATGTGTGGAAAGCGTGACGCAAATTTTATGAAATGTGGGTCGATTAGAGAGAAGGTTTTCATACCAAAGTTGAGTAGTAAATCAGTACAAATTAAAATAAAATACAGTTAGTAGTCATCTGATACCATCGCGTGAAACCTGTTCAATAAGTAAACAAATAGGATACGATAAAAGAGTGTTTTTAGCCCCTCAAACATGTTTAACATTAACCATATATCTTACAATATTAAGCGGTAACTATTTTTAGTGGGAAATGCAATGATATTCTTTAGCCAAAAATATGAAATTCTGATTAATGACGATTTTAAAGAAAACAAAGCATTTGAATATTAATGACAACTAAGCAAGGTGGTCATAAGTCCACAATGTTGCTACACCACCAAAGTCCGACAATTAAACTGACAGTTTCACATTAAGTTTTATCGCCTGTAACTAATTGATATCAAACTCGAATATCAATGCAACTTAGTTCTAATGTCCGGTAGTTTGTTGGCCAACAAATTAAACAGTATGAAACTGCATAACTGGTTTGGAATTGTTCCTTGTTGGGAACAACATGGCGCCTTTCGAAACGAACTCTCTGCGCGTGTTTGAACGATTATTTTACCGTTTGTTTTAAAGCTTGGTTCTCGTACCGTTTTCGTGTCACAACCGCGAACTGTGTGAACTATTTCGGATGCGATTTCATCAAAATCTGCCAACGTTTTAATAGGAGCGGATGGAAAAAAGGGCAAGTCATATTTTGTAGATAGACCGGTGCGCTAGTTTTTTGAAGTGGTTAAGCAATTTCGGCGTATTAGCACAAAGGCAACTAGTATCGCAGACTAAACTAACACTAGCTATTGACTCGGCGTTCAAAGGTACTATCTAGCTTCCTATATTACCTGTAGGCCCTGTAGCCCAGTAGCTGGCATACATAATTCAGCATAGCGTGTCTATTGTTACGCTCTGAAATACTTGGTATTTATATAGGTACTACCTATTTTATGTCTCGAAATATCTAAGCAAAGAGTGAAACTCTATATAGGTCGATATTTATATTCATTGAAACGCATTGTTAATTTGTGTCTTGTTTGTCAGAAGTGTATAAATTTTTAAACAGTCCCTAGTCAGTACAATGTTAACAGAAGCTGTTTATAATTTGATAAAAATATACGATTGTGAAGCAAGTTCAGGATCTTTAATAAGAGATGCGCCATCTAGTAGGTCGGAGAGTGCAAGGAACTGCTAAGAATAAGGATAAGGTGTTACACGTTACATAAAATAGATAAACTATTAACACTAATTACACATTTCTTATAAAAATATCATTCACACTCGCTTCCATGACAATAATGCTGTTATTTTACTGTAAATTCTTATGTAATATACATTTCAAATGTATCTATAAAGTCACAAATAAAATGGATATCTTAAAATCTCATTGAATAAAGTTCCATCAATTCTCCAAGTCACATTGCCACCCAAATCGTTTGTAAATAATAATATATACCTACCTAAAGGCATACAAACGAAATATAAGCCGAATCTAGTTTAGGGCGGATTTAGATTAAGGCGCAAATCCTCTTCATCTCTCAAGGCACTTATGTGAGCATGCCTTTGCTGTACCCAAGTCGACGGTGCGAAATAGCTATTAGGAAGATTCTCGCCTAATGGGCCCGTAATTGGCTGCTCGCAAACTAATGGACAATTATAACGGAGTACGGATTTTATGACATTCATAACACGGTTACGCTGCTTGTGTTGAAGTTCAAGATGTAAAGAAAGAAAGACGAGTTTTGAGTTTTGTTTTGTCTTGAGTTTCTGTTAATGTAAAAAAATATAATAATAATATTGTAAAAATCATAATATTATTATATTCAACATATAAGTCAAAGGTTTTAAGTATATTAATATACTTTAGTAACATAAATTGATATTTTCTTTAAATTTACAGTTTTACTATACGTTGAATACCAAGCAAGTGTGAAACAAGTATGGTATAATGTACAAAATTGACAGCAATTTTTTGCGGACTGACTTTTTACACAATTGTTACTTTAAAAAATATATTTTTTATTTAATAATTTATTTATTTGCTCTTAACAACTAGTTACATAATATGTTAATTATATGTGGAAATATTTGTATACTTAAAAGTACTTTACATGGTTTACGGGATAGGTTACATTGGTACAACATAGATATTAAACACTGGGTGTATTACATTCCACACTAAGTCCGAGACTTGTGTCGTGAAATGTTGTCCCCTTTTCCACTGATCTAATTTTCAAATCAATATTTCCAAAAACAATCTCACCACAAGTTTTTCTAGTGTGTGAAAACACTGTCAGATAATCTCAGCTCTTAAAGGAAAAATCCAGTTCTTGAGTTGTGTCTACACTCTCTAACCCGAGAGGATCCGTGGATACTGGATAGAAGAACTGAAGAGCTGTATCCACAGAGATCTGTTTGCTAATACCCATGTGAGCCGATGACCGGTCATATTTGATCGGTTGTGTACATTTTGCTGCTGTTGTCGGGGATTTTTATGACGCAGTTTGGTTTTTGTTTTAGATAAGGTCAGTGTTTTAGTTCTTAGACCTGTTTTGAACAGTTTATTTGATTATTTGATACAGTTTATATTGTTTTGTTGGTAGTGGCTTTAATCTACTATATAAAAAAGTCAGCTTTTCCTTCCTGATGCTATAACTCCAGAACGCATAAACCGATTTCCACGGTTTGGCATTCGTTGGAAAGGTCTCGGGCTCCGTGAGGTTTACAAAAAAAAAACGAAGCCAACTGGTGGCGAAACGGAGTTCGCGGGGTTTGTTAGTTTTTTATAAAAAAATAAATGATATATCCACAGAGTTCTGTTTGCTAATAGCTATAACAAATAGTCTTTAATATCACCTACATATTTGTTTGTATATTAGTCAACTGGATTTTAACGTACTTTCTGGTGATAATAAATGAGTTACATTTTTTTAAGTTTCTATGGTACATACACATCACTTGATTGCTTACGAATAACTAAAGTGATTTGTAATTATGTTGTTATTTATAAATTATTTGTATGTGATTTTTACATTAATAGCTTAATCAACCTGTGTAAGTGGTAAAGTTAATACTAGCCTACTTCTGACCCAGATTCACAGAATCCAAGTGACAACTGGGTCATATGTAACCCGGTATTTGAATGTGCAATAATCACGCACGACTCGACACATGTGCGGAATCACCGCACAGTAACTATACAGGGTTATTTCAATTACTAAGATCATTTTTTTTTATTTGCTTGTAATTAAGTATGTATAAATAAAATTAAATAAATAAATATTCCGACACAAACACACAGCGCCACCTAGTATTCACTTACTTTGTTATCTCTCTCTATTACTAAAACTAACTTCTTTTAGATTCACTAATAATCATCTCTATTATTACTTACTTTAAAAATTTTCGACATAAGAAAACAGAAAGTGATGTACCGATTACACGAATTAAGGAAGTAAAATCAAACAAACAAAGTAAATATGTTTAGAATAATATTGTTTTGTCCATATTGAGGAAAGTATTATAGACAGCACAGCAAAAAAAAGGTAACTCAAATTTGTTTCTTATAACCTTGTATCTTGTGTGCCTTTGGTAACGATATTACCTGCCTATTACTGCGATTATCCGCCAGATGGCCTCTATCTAGGGCTTCAGGGCCTTAATTAAAGTAAGCATAATATAAGTACTGTCTGTATAATAATGTATGTCCATAATACATATGTATCCACTACACATATTAACTGTGTTAAAGTTTGGATAAATTTTGGCCGAATAATATTTTTCAATTATTTTGAGGATTGAAATATCATATTACAATGATGTTGTTGAAGACATATTTTTTATAAATTGGATAAAAGATTTTTTAATAACTACCGATATGTTATTTACGAAATCTGATCATGGAAAACCATACTAAAATAATCAATAATTTAAAATGCCTATTTTTGTTTGAGGTGTTTTTATAATTTGAATTGAATTGTGACAAATGAATGTGACAATCGAAAAATCTTTTAATTTCCTTTGAAATATACATATAGCTGAAGGACCTTTATAAAATATAATTTTATAGCATCGGAAAAAAGTCTTAGAATAATTGTATCATTCAGGATACCTTTCATATCCATGTAGATATTAACAGTCCCCAGGACTGCTTACGGGAATTCTGAATTTCTGAGTACTTAAATAAACATAAGCACTAGAAGTATTTCATATTCAAACTAACTCAAAGATGTCTTAAGTTTACGAAATTCCAAGGAATTTAAAGCTTCCTGCCGGCTTTTCTGAAGTAATATTCTCCCACTAAGTTTACTATTTTAATATGATGAAGTGTCTATTTTTACTTGAATATGTTTATCTATATATAATTTACATTGCAAAAACGCATTACATTTTTAGAGTTTTCTGGGCAAACTAACATACCTACTCAGTAAATATTTTGTCTAAGCTAAAATTAAATTTTAACTGGATGTTCAATGTTAAGCAAACAAACCATCTCACGGATATCAATCAATACAAAATGAATACAAAAATGTACCATATTCTAAGTTTCTTACCGTTTCTTCAACTTTAACCCTAGTTAAACTAACAAAACCACGCTTAACAAAACTTCCCTATAACCCTTTTATTAGGCCATACATTATTTTTATCGGCAAAAGTAATAAACATAAATACACTGACCTGAATAAGTGGTAGCCATTTTGTTTACAAGAAACGCGATTCAGCGTTTTCTCCGAAGCAAAAAATATTTTATGCGTCCCCTAAGATCGATACGGAATGCTTAGAAACTGAATTATCCACCAGGGAGAGGGCAAATAAAGCCCACCCCAAATAAATAGGGCTAACAACGTACACGTAGGCAATCATTTCGTTAAGAAAGTACAGGAGAAGTTATTTCTCCAGGGTGCCAGGAGGAACTTGGAGCAAAGTTGGACTACAAATCACTATTATGTCAGCCAGTGGTCGCTTGCAGTACTCACTGCATGCTTTTGATAGTTTCTCGAACTGGCTTAGGTAAGTTTTTTTCTTAGTTTGAGCGGGTTTTGATTTCGAAAAGTTTTAACAATGCGCTCAAATGTGAACGGTAGATGGGCTCAAAAACCTATGCTACTAAAGTACTTTTTTAAATAAAGTGGTTATAAATATCTCATAGAAAATAAATTTAGCAGTTTCTGATGCCTGCCCACTGTAGAAAAATCATATTAAGAGGTTTATTGGCGTAGGTCGTGCTGATTATAAAAAACTTCTTACTTTCGTTTTTTTCTTTTTTTGGATTAAATTGATCAGAATATGTCTCTTTGTAAACCTAAGAGATTTTATAATCCATTTTTATCCCATAAAGTTAACATGAAATAAAATTGGAATAAACTGCATTGGTACTCCATCTACAAAACAAAATGTTTAAAAGCCGGTAAACTCACCTGCCACGCCTAAGCAGGTTTAAGCGCAACTATAACTAATTACCCTTCTGACGCTCTTCTGGGACCTGCGATAGTTTACGTAGATAGGTTCACAACAAAGTGGTACATGGAGCTCAGAAACTTGTCCTTTTGGATGCGGTAAAGATGCATGCTAAAGATAGTTCTTGCAGGATATGATAGCGCACACCCTTTGTTTGGAGACACACACACATACAATGTATATGTATGTACATATGTACACAAACACTACAAATAAAGGCTCATTTGTGCTAAAAGATCTGATGTTCATTTATTGTTTAAAAACGATCATTCAACAAAAGCATTACGTTAAACCTTTTTGAGACAAAAACTGTGGTTATGTCATAATTTTCATTTACAGCCTTTTCGCTAGCTACCTCGATCGATATAGATTCCAATCCGAATCATAACTTGGATGGTCGATGAACGATATAGAATATCGAAGATAAATGTAAATTCCAACCCGAATAATAAATATAGTAGTACACACAGTATACACAAAATTGATATCATATCAACAACGCACGAGTATTAATTTTTGCTCGGAACTACATAATTATTCCTATAGACCAGCTATAATATAATGTTGACTCACTATATATCATATTGACTCACTACCATTCTTAGCTGTTAGAACGGTGTCACCTTACAATCCCGTTACAAGATGGTTCTAAAGCAAACTTCGCTTCTAGCTCTGACGTCACTTGCCTAAGTGACACAAATAGAGTGTCATCTCAGCCAACATGCAGGCAATATAAAACGTGCTTCCGACTTATTACTTCACATATTGCTTCACAATGCGCCAGGTTTGACGCGAGGGAATCTCGCGCGCTTCTTGTAATATTTTGTTGGTCTTGAGATTTAGGAGTGGAAGATATTATGTGAGTTGACTTTCTGATTGTGATGTATTCAGGTGGCAGTACTTGACTTTAACATGTTCCAGAGGAATAAGCTGCAGCAATGCTTAACATCAGGCAGGCTGTAGTCAAACGTTAACCTATACCACATACAGAATAATAATTAGAGCTGAGGTTTATTTTAGTAAATAAAAATGTATAGGTTTGGTTATTATGATTTTGAGTTATTTACTAAACGCCCGTACTAAGTCGCTTAGTTCGAAGATCTAGGATATCAATGTGGATTTTCGCGCCAGGCAGTCAGACAACCGAGTGTGGATCCAGTATTTTAATAAATTTATTGAATATTTTTTGTACATTATATCTTCTTCTTATCGAATGAGAGTGGCCGAATCTGGTGTCGAGAGTTTAAGCTGCCCTAAGGGCCTCTGACATGGCTTAACGACTGCCGTACTAGACAAACAGCCGAAAACTATTGTGTCTAACCTGTACTTGTGTTAAGTAGTTTGAAATTGAGTAGGTGCACTTTTTTCAGGATTGACATTACTCCTTATACTGTGTCTTAGAGACACGCGTTGTTATCAAAACTTGCACTGCCGTCCTTCACACATAACTCAGACATTACATAGCCTCCGTATATAATATAAAGTGAACTTGTCGGTCTGCGGCTTGTGAGACAACGGGAGCGACTTGGAAGCCACAAATTGCTCAGCGAACTTACCTCAGCCTGATGGACGGAAACTTGGGCGCAGTTTACTTGGCCCTAATGAATGGGGACTCACTTGGCTTCGGAATTTGTTGATCTAAGACGGATAGCGTGTGCTACGGCTTAGCAGCTGTTGGATTTGCTAGCTACTATAGCGCTGGTGGTAATCGTGACGTCATAATGATAGTTTTTTTAATAAGTAACAAAAATGAGTTAAATTGATTTTTAGCTCAAAACTGCAGGTATAGGGTAATATAAAGTGTTTTTTTTCAATAAGTTCAACGAAGGTACCTAAGTTGACAACATCCACGTAGACCTTGTTTTTCCTTTACGCTCAAACAGCGGAAACAATTTTAATGGTATAAAATGTTATAAACGCATGCATGTGAAAATCGCTTTCACTAGTTTTATTATAATTAAAGGTACACCAGGCAACAGCTATGATCTATAGACCAAAACAATATCGGACCCTCATTTATACAACCCTTTTAAGCTCTGACTCCCCTTTGCGAAGTGCATTGCAATAATAACCGCATTGGAATCCGCTTGCCTTTCCTGATAGCATTAAATATGAAGTCTCGCAAACAAACCGCACTCGCAGAGTAGTGGTATTTAGAGATAAGGTACCTACGGAACATACAAAGGTATAATTTCTGGTAGGATATAAATATAGGTAGAGATTATATTTTATTTTGAACAAGTGGATGCCCGTGGCTTTGCTATACTACGTACATACCAAATATAATGATTATCAATTCAGACGTTTTTGCGTTATGAGCGTATATTATGCGCGTTAGATGGCGTTGTATGAAATGACCAGGAATATTTATTTTATTTATTTATTTGTTGCTCTCCTGCAGCGTGACCCAAGAAAAGACAGCAAGGTTACTAGGATTGGATATTTTCAATGTCATCAGTTTTCAAATACAAAAATGTAAAATGAATATACTTACCTTAATTTTATTGGAACATAAAAAAAAACACTTGTGTAAATAACTGATATTTACTTATCTATTTGGACTCAGCTCTCAAATAGTGATTTTAGCACACAAGCTTCTAAAACTAGTGACAGATAGATGCCCTTACATTCAACTCTACTAACTTAGAGATGGGCTAAGTACTCCATAATTACTTAGACGTGTAACATTACTACACGCATCACACGTAAATCGTCAGACTTATGGCCCACGCAAAATAATTAACCGCCACCAAACATCGTTAAGCTTTTAAAACTGAGGGCAACTTCATTAAAGGGCTCCTAACTTTTGCTACACACGAGATTTGAAGACCAATTAGGGGTTTGATGCTTCTGTACCTACTTGTAACTAAGTAGCGGAGAACATTATACTCTTATAGAAGTAACGTAACATTAGGCGTTTCATTGCATACAATGAGTGCAATGCGTTAAAGCAAGACCATTGACCATTTATAAAAGTTTAAAATAAAAACAAAGCATTTATATTTAACTGGCCATATCAGAGTCCAGTCAGATGTCTAGTTTATCTAAAAATGAACCATGATTTTATGTATCTAATAAGCTACACAGAAGTTATATTACCTTTACTGGTTTATATCTGTATTCTACAAAGGCTACGGGCCCGCAACCGCGGCGGGCGCGACACATTTAAAACTCAAGCGATAAAATATTTTTTTTTGTTTTGTTTGCCATAAAGGGGTATATAAATCCAATCTTTTACTAACTCTTTAAACCCAGTCTACAGATAATTATCTCTGCTATTTGTACTTCAAAGAGTCTAAAGGTCTGGACATAGTTTGAGCAGTTAATCAAATTTGGGACGCATCAAACAATGCTTCGGTAATCTTTCATCTGAAACGGTCTTTGTCTTCGGATTGTAGTTTTGTTGGCAGTTGTTTGAATGTTAATTAACCCGCAGCTTGTAATTAGCAAACATGGCTAGACAGTCGCTTGTTTTTGTTTGCAACTCTAATAATCTTGATGCTATTCAATTGTTTAATGTATTTTTAATCAGCGACATAATGGTTTTTTAAAGTAATTTATTTATGTTTTTATAATATTGTGGTTGTGAAAAGAGTTTATTATTTTGCTATTTTCCCATATTAAACAATGGCATATCATCTTCCCTATTTAGGTAGAAATAATTTAAAACGTGTATGGTGTAATTTTCGTGTACTAAAAATTTAAAAAAGTCATGGTTTATCCCACATCACTGGGTTTGTAAGTATTTTCGACGTTAATGGTGACCTGTTATCATGTTTGAATAGTTTGCAAGTTAATTATCGTAACAACACTTTACTAACGAGCTATTCAAGTGTTTCTCAGTTTAAAGTACTGACATAAACTATATATACCTAGTTTAATTAGTGTTACGATGCAAGTCTCATATTAGCTCTAGTTTAAAAGAGAAACACACAAGTATGAATGTTACGAATCGTAGTGCTATGCGGGTATCTGTTTATTGTTCAGTGTATTCACATCGTATTGTAGTTATAGTTTACAACACAATTACTATCCTTTTTAATTACATTTACAATTTAGAGTTGTGTGTAAAACATGTTTTTTTTTATTATTATTGGTTGGTTTATGTAACCTTTTCGAATAAATATAATGTATGCTATGGTGTTGCTTTAGTTTTTCAGATGAATGGATCTAAAATAAAGCCACTTTAATTATAAGGCTTCTTTTTCTTATCGACTGAGAGTGGCCAACTCTGGTGTCGACTGTTTATCAATCCGCCCTATGGGCCTCTGGCATGGCTTAACGAGACAAACAGCGGGACCTACAATTTAACGTGTCATTTTAAGGCTGGAGTTTTAAGTATTTTTTTTTGTGTTGTATTTATTCACGTTTATGTATATACTTATTTCGGGTTTTTTCTAAGGTACTTAACCGATTTATTTTGTGCATTATTATTTGTATTAATTTGCTTACGTAAGATGTTTACGAATATGAATGCTTAATAACAATGTATGTAGATTTTAACTAACAAGCCAGTCTATAAGTCTTTCAGTTAGTCGAGATTACCCGGTAGTCAGTAGAGATTCGATTGGTCTTACTCCGCCAATTTCTGCTGCCATTCGCTATTCAAGACGAAACGCTGTGCCCTATTCAGATGTAGCTAGAACTGGAAATGTCCAAATGGTATAATAATATTGATATTTGGTATTGTGGATGTAATTTACTATGATTTAATGAGACAGTAGTTTGGGAATGGATTTTAATATATATAATGGATTTTAATAGATAATAAATACACTGTGAGTTTTAATATAATTACTTACATATATTACGATACAAATTCTCTAAAATCCTGTTTGTTTTGAAATTGAGTTCGGATAAGCTTTAAAGGAAATAACACAATTTTACTGTTTGTGTTTATTTTCTTGTATAATAATTTATTTACAAAATATCTACAGTTTTCCACTGCAGTTTTGTAAATGTTATAGTATAAAAATCCGAACTATGGTACGTATACGCATAGTATATAAAAAAAATAACACATGAAATATTCGCAGTTTGAATTCACTTCGAACACGTTCTATTTTCTATATTCAATCATCGCAATCGCTTCAAAAAGCACAAAAAATAATTTGCCGTACAAATTATTTAGATCTAACAAAGAATAAATAACAGAAAACACACATTGGTTTGTAAAAAGTTACAGTTTTAAATTTCGGAAAAAAAATTGGTTTCTTACCAACATTTCTTTACAAAATTTAACACACATTCTTTGAATCTTAACTTAACTTATCTTTGCCGTATTTACCAATTAAATTCCATCAACTTTAGTTTCATAATGTTCGATTAAGTGAAGTTTTTTTTTAAATAGTAGCTAAGTTGTATACATCATAACTTATATTTATTTATGTTTAACTAATGCTTACGTTTGACTACAGCCTGATGTTAAGCACCACTGTAGTCTAAGATGTAGCAGGCTTGCCTAGAAGAAAACTATTTACCTATTTTTATTTACCTTTTTTATGATTTGAAGACCACTGGATTATATACTTTCTAGTTTGCTAACGTTACTAGCGAAGACGAAACGAATAGATGTCTCTGTTAAATTATTATTTTATCAAAAAAGTATTTATTCACATCTAGTAATGTTCCCAAAGGTTACAAGAACGGCCATTTTAATATGCATTCAAGGTGGTCGAGGGATTCAACGTTTTAAATTGAGCCATAGCTTTGAATACCAAGCACAATTTAATTACATTGTCTTTTCCTTATGAAATGTAGGTAACTGGGGTCAACTGGAATTTTACAATTTAAATGAAGTCAAAGATGTATTTTTCATATGAATTTAGTTTACAATATTAACGGTCAATATTACATTTATTCAATTATCAATATGTATGTAATAGTTGCGTTTCTATTATCAATTTCAGGGCGAGTGCAAGTCTCTCTTGAGTCGTATTTCCTCATGACAGAGGGTCGTGTCTCCCCCGCTGAACTGATTCGTTAAGGGAGTTCTCTTGGGCAGATATATTGTGGTGGGCATCCAGGTCCATCCACGTAAAGTGTGCAGTAACGAGTGCAGTTAAAGATGTAGAAAAGTCTTGTTCGTAGCACATTTGAAGCATTCGTAGCTTCGTAGTCGCGTAGCAAACAACTACTAAGTAAACCACAACTAATTAAAAATGTTGTTATGATTTCATTGGCAAGCACATTTCTAATATATAAACAATTTTTTACATTTTATTTGTAGTAGTTAAAGGTAGCATATTTTGTTTAATGCCCTTGTATATCTTTAATTATTATTGTGGATAAAGTTAATTTCAAAGTGTACAGGTTATTTTCAATACATATTTTACTAAAATAAACCAACAACATTTAAAGAGTTTATTTTATCAGAGACAGTATTTACATATAAACAAAATATAATAAAACATACAGAAGCGAAAAAAAAACAACAACTCAAAAAACACGGACATAATATTTACAAAAAACTCAGCACAACGCCCATATTAATACAATAAAAAATAACTTACAATATTTAAAAATAACAAGTCCAAAATGCAAACAAATGCTACAATTTATATCGAAAATCACTACCGCAAAACAAACCTGAATAGATAGCCCGTAGCCCCATCGTCAATTTTCTAAATAAAGCTGAATGTACACTAGTGTTCAATATTTCAGGCGTGTTCACTGTGTGTGCACTATGCCTTACATAACCGATGCTTAAAAATATAAAATTGTTGCAAAAATAACTGTACCATGATATACAAAATATGCATAATATGTATATGTAGTTGGAACATATTTTATTCTATTTTAAGAATTTGTGCGTAGATACAAGATATAAACTTAACTGTTAATTATATATTGTGTAAGGATGGAATATAATATTTTCATTAGTAACTAAACTAAGGTTTGACTAGTTATCAAACAGTAAATTTTATCTGGATCTGTAAACAGCAATGGGAAAATAATTTATTTTTTCACTTTTATTGAGCGTGATACAGAACTCCCTGCCTGACTTTCCCAGTGAACTACTACAAAGCAATCTTCAAATGCAAGTTCATCTAAAACCATAGTTTGCTTATCATCGAGCAAAATATGGTCAAGATTTCCAATTCGATTAAAAAATTAATAGAGTTTCAGTGCACAATAAACACAACAGTTCCCTTACTGCCTTCTGTTCACTTCACGTTCTAATCCGTATTTATTTCCCTGAAACAGTAGAACAGCTGCCTGCAGTTTGTGTGTCCGGAATTTATGTCCCGACTCCCTATCCCGTGCCACTTATGTGACTACCTGATATTTAGAATGATATGATTTTCTACAACTTTCCAAAGATAAGGTGTTTACTAAATTAGTACCACTATGCTACTATGGTGGTTTTTGACGTTGAAATGACCAGAATGGTTTTTTAAATGAAATTCACCGCTATGTTTCAAATAGATTCAGTTTTTTAGAGGACATTCAAGCATTTAACTACCCAACTATTGTTAAGTGCAAACCTAATTTAGTACAGAAAAATAACAATGTGGATTATGGAGGAACTTGCTATCAAAAAAGGCTGCAGGTATGGAGTCTATATTATATATGTAAAAATGATACATATTCATAGTTTACTTTCCAGTTCAAACTTCATTAGTAAAATTCCGATTACTTACAATATAATTCAAAACCTACAATATAACATTTAAAACAAACGTGTTTGCTATTGTTTACGTACAAAACTAGCCCTCAATGTTAAGCGACTAAACAGTACGAACATGTCATGTTTAGCAAACCGTACATGAGAAACGGGTATTGTCTCCGTAAGTAGCCATAAAGGCACAGTTATGTAATATGTTATGAATTTAGCTGGGTACATTACAATTGGGTCAAATTTTATAAAGTAGTTAAAGCCGTGGTTTTGAGATAATACGAGATTAACGAGGTCGCAAAATGGCGGACTCGTATTTCTTAATGGCATGTTAATAGCTAACTAAGATCTTGGAATTTATGCTATGTTAATTCCTATTTACGAACACTGTCGGATGCTTTTATTATCTCTTTAAAAAGTTATGCGGACAGAACTCTGTTTTACTTTACACTGTGTTATAGGGTCTATATAATAAGATATACAATACAATCTTATTCTGCTTGGTGTATTTAAATAGTTTTATACTACACCTGCTCGGAAAGTACTTTGATACTTTATCAAATTTACGGTAGAAAGTACGTCATTGCATAGCGAACAAATATGCGGGGAGAAAACAAAAAAACCACGTAAGAAATGGATTTTCATACACTTTTCTCTCCCGCTCAGATGCGTTTTCTCTCCGCATATTTGTTCGCAACAATTTCAATAAAAATTTCGATTACTAAAGATTTAGTTTTTTATTTTCATCGTAGGTGTAGTATAAAGCACTATGTATCACTCGAGAGAAAGTGCGATTCCCGATCTCGGATGTTTTAACCTCTTAAGACCTGAGCTCGAACCAAATATGATAACAATGTTTTTTTTGGCTTATTGTAGTTGTAGGGACATAAATAAGACACACATTTTTTTTCATTTTTTTTTATTAATAAAAGTACAAAAATAAGGTGGTGCACATATGTGTACCCCAGGTTTCAACGTGGGCCAAAGGTCTTGTGGCTGTGGTAACTTTCGAAGCAATTGTTTTTGAGCACACATAAATACATGTTACATTTCACACACATGGTGCGGCAGCGTGAGGAGCACGTCGGATGGCGACATTTTGAGGCAAACTTGCTCTCCACAAATCGTGGCAGATGACCCACGTTGTCCAGCCTAATTTCAGGTTGTGGTTGTGATACAACTGGCCGGTGTTTTTTTGTGGGCGGTTCATTGGCTTGCTGCACATCGCTTGTAGTCATGCTGGAACTTGTCGATGGGCTGGCGGTGGGACGAGATCTGGAACCAAAAGCCAAGAAGTTGGGTTCGACCCTTCCGCCGCTATATTTCATCATCGCTTTGGCCAGATTCAGTCGGTATTCTAGCAAGCCTAACTTGTCTTTGCGTTGGACATTTTCTTCGGCGCAACAGCGGGTGTACATGATCCAGCAGTTGACTACAATCAAATCAAGGAAGTGGCAGAAAGTCCTTACTGTCCACTTCCTTGTTCGCATTGCACTTCGGTAATACGCAATCAGTCGGTCGCACAAGTCTATGCCACCCATACAGTTATTATAATTTTTGACGGCTGCTGGCCGAGCTACGTCTATTTTCCTTTTTTCTGTTTTGCACCACCGTTTGCAGGTATCTGCAGGAGCGCTCCCTGTGCATGTAGACAGAATGGTTACGGCCTTTGTATCCATCCATTTTACGACACACACATTCTCATCATCTCGTACCCTTTCATCCCACTGTCCCCTTTCTAACGCCTTGTCGTTCTTCAGTTTCTTCGCTACTGGTCCAATCCTATTTGTCATAGCAGTTCCAGTTAGAAAAATGCCGCTATTTTTTCGTAGTAAAAGCTCTGCCAGCTTCAGACTCTACAACTTTCCTTGAGACCAGACCAATACAACTTTCCTTGAGGGTATTTGAGGGTACCCATCATCAGGTGCACATATGTGTACCCACGGTCTTAAGAGGTTAAGCCCTCGCCTACGGCTCGGGCTTGAAATGACACCCTCGACGGTAATCGGTCACTTTCTCCTCTCGGTGAACAATGTACTATTGTGATAAAGTTTAGCTAATGTTATTTGCAAAGAAGCCAATTAATCACTACATATGAATTCACAAATGCAAGAATATTTTGTTTTAGTTTTTTCATTATTTTGTTAAATTTTACTTGCAACATATAGCTATTCTTACTTCACCTATTGTAACAAAAATACTTAGTGTACTCTTGTATACATCATTTTGTAGTTCACATACTACATGTAAGCTGGTATATGCAAACTACAACGTAATCTCAAAAGACAGTTACAAAATGGAACTGTTACATCCAATTTTTCCTGTACCATTTTTAAAGGACGTTTGTACGTGCACCTAATAATTCAATTGATAATGGATCGGCCCGCATTCTCGCTCCAGCTATCGGGAAGACAACATTCTCATTTCAATAGTTTCCGTGGCTCCAAGATAGTAAGGGTGACCAGCGGTTTAGGGCTGATGAGATGTAGAAAAAACATGTTTTCGACAATATCTACAAGTTAATGGAAGCTGTAAGCGATGAGATAATCAATTTTATGTGACCTAATAAGCGCGTGGCTAGCTTGGCAACTTAGATACTGTCACTTTTTGATAATAAATTGTTTATTTTATTGTTACATGTACATATACATATGTCACTAGGCAAGACTAATATTAATCAATTTTATCAAATACATGCTAAGTTGAATGAATAAAACCATTACACTAACTATATTTCCACGATCTTTAAAGCGAGAATGAACCGGTTCTTAGTGGGTAAGCACGATCCATATTAGACCAATAGTTATGGCTTACCATCAGGCAAACAGTGGTCATTTGCAAACCTGTTTTACTCGAAAAATTTAACACGTGCAAAACATTCAGATGAACTTATTCACAAACAACAACAGTTTTTGAGCTTCGATAGTTTTTATTTATGTGCTATTCATGGCCACCCTAAAGCTACGTTTCGTAGCCAGCTCATAAATCACTCGAGTAGAACCTCCATTTAAAAAGTTAAGCTGAGATGTTCCGTGTCTTATCTACGGTACTGAAAAACTTTAGCATAGGTAGATTCTATGCTTTGTTATTTTGTGCATCCATGTGAAAAATATTGAATAAATATTTAAGTTTTACAAAGAAATTCACGACAAAAACGTTTGCTTAGTGTGGGGCTAGATGGCGCTGTGTGCAATGTCCCATTTTTTGTTAATTTTCAGTGCTGGTTTAGCAGGTTTTGACGGTTTTTGAAATGATATCTTGCATCTTTTGTATGGACAAGAAATTACTGATGATTATTGTTTTGAAAAGAACATCTAATAATATTCTTTAAAGTTTCTTATTGGTATTTTCCATCGTCTTTACGCTTAACAAATCAAGCTTGCACTTGTTTTTTATGAATAAATTAAACTTTTTGCTACACCTTACTTTAAAAATAAAATAAACAAATCTGAAAAAGTAAGAAAAGTATGAGAATTAAAACTAGTGTCACGCTTCACAGCAGGAAGGAGGGACGTGACCCAGTCACCCGGCGCGCTGCATTATATACAGTTCAAACTAGTGCTTATGTGAACTGTAGACCTTGCGTATAAATATGTTTATTGAAAATGAATTAAAGTGGTTTAAAATATTCTTCAGATTACAGAGTAAGTATTCAAGGCTGAATCGTACGTTTGAGCGTCGCCACCGTCGTATTTTTATGTATTCAATAATAAAAAAAACGCCTCACGAAATTATGGCAACATTTTTTACCCAAGAGTTTTCTATTTTGTATCACAACATACATACGTTTCGAATACGTCTATTAGCATTTATACAGGAAAAAATGTCATAAAATTAAAAACTTTGAAAAAAATTGTCAAGTAAGATTTTTCTTGTGATCAGTGAACGAATAGTATATCAATTTAGATACAAACAGGTAACATAATTTACCACAAATGAAAGATAAATTGCCACGCATGTACAATGTTATTCACATACTTCATTCGCTCAGTCAGTTAGTTTGCCCCAGTGAAATAGAGAGCTCTACTTCTGTAATGTCACCAGCTGTTACAGCGTAAAAATTATACGTGCTTCACAATTATTCCGTGTACTTTATATTTTAGGTATTAAATATGTTTTAAACTTACTACAGTTGCATATGAGGTCAGTTTTTCAGTAAAGAATTAGCAAAATGAATTAAAAATGTATCATTTCTTTCACCTTCACACTCAAATTACGGTATAACAATATGACGGTATTTTGATATGATTTGCTGTTTCTTACTCGAGTTTTTTTATAAACCGGGATTTGTGTTTATTTTATAGTTTTTTATAAGCTGAAATAATATGTAATGTAACCTACTATAACATAACGAAATAGCTCGAAGTTATTTTAGTTTGTTGATGACTATCCCTTTTTAACGACGCAACGGAACTATGTATTAAAGTGACATAGGCTACTTTTTATCCCGAAAACCCTGAGAGAAGCCACGGGCATACACTAGTTTATACAGAGCTGAAAATGTATCAGACCTCTGAAATAACAAAGGCCGATATCTCTTTCAGGTATTCTTTTCTTATTAGTTTCACAGATACAATTAGTTGTGCGCTTACAGTTTCAGACGTTCCTAGTACACTGAAGATGCAAAAGGTCTTGTTGTGTAAAAATTACAAGTTTAAATAACGAACTTATCTTCCCTTATGAACTTTTTTACAAGAAAAATTACTATATAATGAATACATTCAGTCAAATACATAATACAGTAACTCGGTTAAAAAAAGCAAACATAACTTATGCGGTCAAAGTAGTTTGCATAGCTTTAACGCTATATTTTAATCGATTTATTCGCTATTTATACTTTTAAACACATGATTAAAAAGCTGCTTTTTTGTTAAATATATGATTGGCTAACAGTTTAACCAAATATATATTGGTTTTGAACATAATAGCGTATAACCAGGCTCGCTAATTTAACGAGTCATAGAATTAAGCATTACTTTAAAATGTTACGATTGATTGATTGATCAATTCTTTATATTATTAAAACAACACATTCATAAAAAAATACAAAAAAACATAGAAAATAAAAATTTGCGTTTTAATTGGCGGCCTTATCGCTAAGAGCGATCTCTTCCAGGCAACCAATCTGGCAGGAATTGGATTGCTGAATTCTTTTATACGTCATAGGTCAATGTAAAGTCTGTTTGTGAAACCGGACGTTCAAGTATTGCTTCTCTTTGTTAAACAGTCTTGCTGAATCGATTTCGCACTTCCACGTGGAGTGCTATCTTACGTAATGGACCCTCAGCTTATCTGATTCCTTTTACATTTCGACGCGATTGCCGATTTGATTCTCGCCTTAACTGAGCAGGAAAACGATAGCTGATGTTTTTGTGCAGCGGATTTAGGTTTTAAAGTGCAGAATAAAGTTTTTACATGCCAACAAAGTTTTCATTGTTTTTTTTTTTCATATATTTTAAAAGTGTTGATTTGTTTTTTAATATTCACATATGAAAATAAAATGTGTAAAACCAAAACAGTTCTGCGATTTTACTATTTACTATTTTAAGGTTGATGTATTGGTTTTATTTTATAAGCAAATTATACGTACGTGTTTCTATTACATGACTGTCTCTAAAGCTTCTAAAAAATATGGCTTTAGTTTGCAACCATATCTCGCCCGTACACAGAATATAATATACCTTATATGAGTACAATTGTTACTTTTCGAAGTTTCTCGGGGCAAGTATTCCTAAACTAATATCTGTTCAAGTTAAAGGCTGAACCGGTTCAATTCCCGCTGCGCCTAATACGTTACGAAACTTATGAACCGCACGCCGGTTGTAAAGCTAAGAACATATGGAAACTATTCCATGCTGGGAACAAGGGTTTACAATGTACACTTGGGTTTAAAAGATTGCGGACCGAACATAAAAGATATTGGAAATATGTTTATGGGTACCTGGAGATGCAATATAGCAAAAATGTGCTTGTTTCATTCTCCTTTGTTCCAATACTTTGAGGTAAAATCTAGCTGAATGAGGTTGTCTAGCATTACTTTGAGATACTAAGTATTTGTACATTGTAAAGATATAATGGAAAGCTTTATCTGGTCTGTTAAAAGCGTTACAAATTCATAAAATATTTCGTGTCGAAATAAACAAATGGCATATAAATACGAGATTTAAGATTAAAGACTCTTCGATCCATCTCAAGATCTTTTCAGAATATTAATGGAAATCAAAGTCTATATCATCATAAAACGTACATCAAAATTTCCCCAAACTGTAGCTTTAGATTCCACAATCTTCATTTATCAACTCAATGAAACGAACGGAATTATTATCACTGAATAATTTTGTAAGAGATCAAACAAACTTATTTAATTAATGTTAAATTATTCTGAAACAACATCCAATCCTATCAAGGCGGCGGTATCAGAAATCTGGTAACTTTTCGCCTTAAAAGTTACAAAAGAAAAACGTTCCCGGGAATTTAGTCCGAATATAAGCTGGCGACCCGACGCGATTACCATAAAACTTGTTTAAATGGTAATATTAGAAGACGTCACCCACCACCATCTCTCGAAAGGACTCTGAAATCTATTTTTCACAAAAATATGTAGGCTAACAATCATACCAACACATTTTTTTCCATCTGGATGTTTTAAAACGTTCATATCGGCGAGTTTTCTAAGCTGTGGCTTTACGGAATGACGTTTCGATTTTTACGAGTCGGGTCATTTCGATTTCAAGGTTTGCGGTTTTCCGATGTCTGCTCTAATGGCAGTTGTTATAGAATTTTGAGAGTCACGATTCGTTTTAAAGTCGGGGTTAGAAATCACGTAGAGGGGATCTGTTGTTGATTTCAATGGGTTTCGAATAGTTGGACTTTAGATTGGTACTCCATCGGTGACCGACCCTTTGCAATGCTGATATGTTTTGTGAAGTATTTCGTATTATTCTTGCAAATCATTTATAATTTTATAGCAAAGCGATGATATTGTTATAATATACCTACTTGTATTTTAATTATTAAGTATCTTGTAACTATTCTAACATTTTAGCTCTAAGAAATTCTTACTACGCTTTGAAGTAAGCCTTTGAAGATTGTTATGAACCCAAGACCTTAAAGTTATAACAACCTAGGACATGGATACAGAGGATATCTTACAAAATCTTAATTTAACTGTTATGTTGTGTAGATATAATACTACTTTGATGTTTCACTGGAAGTAGAAATTAATTATAAAATCATAGGGAAGTGTAAGTAGGCCATTTTCTACGTCATAGATTCGTTTGTGGACAGTATAAAACCACCATAGGGGCCTCTGAGAAGGTTGCTATGCTGTGACGTTTAGCTGGGTCCTAAAATTTAAAGTGCTTTCCAACCCATGAACACGCCTTGTTATAAATATTTTTTTTCGCTGGTCTTACAATACATATCATAAAGCTAAAGAGGGTGAAAAATCTGAACTTAGAAGATATTTAAAAAAATATTTGAGTCTCTGTTAGTCTGATTATTTCAACGCTCATCACGCAATAACGGCTGAACGGATCATAATGATTTTTTGTATGTAGGTAGTATGAGGTCTTACGAATGTCAGAGGCTACTTTTTATCCTGAAATAATGCTAGCAAAGCCACGGGCAGCCACTAGTCATAAACAAAATACCACAGCCCTTTTTTTAAGATACTGAAAACTACAGCCTTAGCATTTTAATGCCATTACAGGTACCCACCAGAAATATAACTTATACCACTAGCATAGTTTTAAAACGAGGGCTATCTACCATATCTGACTTACAAGTTTTTCTTGGCCGGGCCAAGAAAGTATAGCAATAACAGACATAGTAATTAACCTGATAATATCCCGGGGGAGCAATGAGTTACATGCGCGGTCGTGACCGGGATGCCGGGGTATGTACGTGACCATTGTGAAAAATATCGGGGCTAGAAAGTGTACTAATAGCTGATAGCACACCAATAATACTTAAATGGAGAATTTACTACACACGTTATGTCATTCATACTGATATTTTACGCTGAATGATTGGGCGTTTAACTTTTTACAAAAACACGCTTGTTACCTTTAATTTAATACAGAAATAGGCCGAATTTGAGCAAAATCAAATCAAATCAATTTTTTTTATTGAACTTAAATCTACCTATTAACAAAATTTGTAGCTTAAGACTAAGATAATCAGACTTACAACTAATATAATTTAAGTGCTACATTTTAATTATGAACTGGTGCCTCTAAACTAAGCTAGGCTTGTATATCAGGGGCACCACTTCCCAATGTGTATGACATTAATTAATTAACCTACAACTTACAAGTGCTTAGTAACTTATTTAAATATGGTATTTGATGGGAAGCAATGAAATATGATGTTGTTTGCTGGCAGCTTCATACCTGAAAACTATTTTGTCTGTTTTCTTTTATACCTACAGTAAATTTTCAATTAACTGCTTAATTTACAGTATCAATATACAAAACAAAAATAACAAGCTCATCTAATCAGCCCATCGCACTGATTAACAACCCAGCAGAGCGGTAATAAACAACATTTTATCTCACAAAGGCTCCGCGGAATGGCAAACGACGCAAAATCCCGCGACGGAAATCCAACGATGAGACAAAATCCCCGCTATGAGACGAAATTCCCGCGATCGCGGGGAAACAAAACAATTCGCCCGGGGAATTAACGATTTCACTAAGAACGCTTCCCGCATAGTAAAGACGTTAAGAAATTTAATTAGCACTCATTGAGATAACTCACTGGCTCCACAATAGGCTGGCGTAGAGACAACAAAACTTTCCCTCGAGGAGTGAGGACTTGCAGAGTCGACTAGCTGAGATATACGGGCTTGATTTATCAGGCATATCTTATATAAACTAATTAGATAAATGAACGATTGGTTGGCGAATGATTTGTGATTTGTTGAGTAGAACGACTGCCGATATGCTGAAAAGGATAACTTGCGAGTAATAAATTAAGTAGTTTTACAACATTGTTGTATAAAATTTAATCTTTTTTTTATTTGAATGTTTTCTAAGTAGCTACACTTTATAATCAGGTAGGTAGAAAAAGAAAAAAACGTTTTTAACACCAACAATAAACTTCACTAAAGGGAGTAAGTTAGCCAAAACTCCAAACAGTGTGTCCGTACAAATAGAATAACAAAATCTTAATTTATCCTAAACAACAACTTAAATTTACTTACAAAAGACTCTTGTAATATCTGTCTCTGACAAGGTACTAAGTAATTATCAAAACAATGACTAAAAAATTCATTAAACTATTTTATTCAATTTCGACCGAATAAAAACTATTTAAATAAGGAAATACAGTGGAAATATCATTTTGATCTGTAAGATACATACACACGCAGAGGTATAATTGAAACAATACATATAACACTCTATATATCATCCAGTGTCTAATCCCTGGGACACACAGATCAAGGTCTACCCGCATAACTTGGCCCTAATCCTTTGTCCTGTAACTTTTCCTATTTAAATAATGTACCACCACCCTTTGTTGAGACTGAATAGTCTTACCACATCACACGACGCAAAATTAAATGTACAACAGGCTTTAAATTGTACACGTCAAACAAATAAAGTGAATTTGTAGCATACATTAAATAGTGTTGGAAACTATGGGACGAGTTTTATATTTATTTGCGTCTGGGAACTTTGTGATTACACTGTGTTGATTTGATAATGCTCGTGTAAAATGGTGTTGTATTGAATATTCTGGTAAAATAGTTCTTTAAAATTAATGCTGTTTCTAAAATTTTCATTCACCCACATTATTTTAAATACTCGGAACACATAAGCATTTTATACATTATATTATTCGGTTCATTGTATTACCCACACAATGTTTTTGTAAACTTTAAGAAAATAAAGATTTTGTTTATATTGTTTGTATCTTGTATTTGTTGTTATGTTGCAATCTTATGGTGCATAATGTATGTATAACTAGCTGTGTCAGCGACCTCGTCCGCATGGAATAGTTATTAAGTACCATAAAAACGGTTCTAGTGAGTTAATCTTAAAAGATAGACATATACTGTTCTGGACATTTTGTTAGATCATTTTAAAAGAAATAATTCTTTCATACATATGTTTTTGATATCTAGACCCGTTTTCGCAGCGCACCCAACTGAAGCCCTCAAAGATGAATAATTTTCCCCGTTTTTTCAACATTTTCCATTAATTCTTTGCTCCTATTAGATGCGGCGTGATGTTATATAGCCTAAAGCTATTCTCGATAAATGGTCTTTTTAACACAGAAAGATTTTTTTAATTCGCACCAGTAGTTCTTGAGATAAGTGCGTTCAAACAAACAAACAAACTCTTCAGCTTTATAATATTAGTATAGATTATGTTTACTATAAGATATGATCATTCTCAACTCGGTCAATATTTGGTTACAATGTAGGTATGTATATGCAAGCATGACCATTATAATAAACATAACTTCAATATACGAGCTACATCAAACTGCACTCTGCATAGCTTGGTATTTCATAATGTGCGGGATTACGATGGATGTGAGAATATATCCTAATTTCCGTAATACGCTGAGCTGTGAGAGACGTCAAGTTAAGAGATCACTTATAATACTCATACCTTCCTATGTATGTACATAACATGTATCTGTATATACGTAGTGGTTGGTTGTAAGTACGTCTGACCTAGTTTGAATGGAGATTTTATATGTTAGAAATAAGATTCGAAATTTAGCAAATAGCTAGGATTATACCTATTAAAGATAATTATTAACTAAGAAGGCACAAGTGATATCAGTAAGAACACTTGCCTCGTGGTATTGATGTTTTTGAATGACTACTGAAGCTATAAAAACTGTCTACGTGGTCAGTCTTAAAGGGGATTACAAAGAAGTGGTAATATGACATTTTCTGTTGCTCGGATGATACGAGTATGTTAAATAATAGGTCCCGACTATTTGTCATAGTAGGTGAATGAGAGCTTTAGGGGCGTTCTAAAAAATCTTGACTCAAGAATCAGCCGCTCTTATATTATTGCACTTAAAAGTTTGTGTAAGATGTACATTATATGATAGTGATAAAATTATCATAGCACATAAAAGGAACGGATAATTCACTAGCTGTACTAGCTTGCTGTGCGAGCAGGCGCCCATCACAGACTTCATGGCTGTCTGAGCGCGCAGCATGGCGAGGCTAGCAGATCTTTGAGCAGCTAACGAAGATGGTAATGTACGAATAACTGCTAAATAAATATCTCTCTCTTGAGTCCTATTTCCTCATGACTGAGGGTCGTGCCTCCCCCGTAGAATAAATTCGCTAGGGGAGTTCTCTTGGGCAGATACATCGTGGTGGGCGCCCAGGTCCTTCAACTTAAATAATATGTAGCGTTTAAAATACTTCAGGCCATATTATTATCCCTTAAACCAGCAACAACGTTGAGCTTAACTCCGCTCGATTTAGTTGTGAATTTGAAATCAGTTTTTTAGTTTGCTGCAACATTGTAAACCTCAGCAGTTTTGCAGTAAAGTGTAGAGTTTAGTTGCGCACTGTGGTTTAAGTCGCCACATTACGGCTACGGCCATTCTAGTTTATAGAGTGTTAGTTTGATTCAGCTTAGGTAAACTACAGCATACATGAGGAAATAAGGTTACATTTAAAATGGATGTAAGTTACATTCTAAGATCCTCTGGATGAGATTCTTGATTACATTGACTGATTTTTGTTGTTTGTTCATTAATACTTCATCAATTGCTGTGGCTTGATTTATTTTTTGTGTTTTTTTACATAATGTAAGCTTACGCTTGACTACAATTTGCCTGATGATATATATCTACCTACTTACTTGTTACTTTTCTAACCATTTGTTATTAGTACACTACAGAAAACGAGCGCGGTATCCAAATCACTATTTATTGGCTTTGCATCATAGCCGTGTCGTAAATAATATAATCTATGTATAAACAGAAAAAACCTATAAGTGTATCAAGCCGATTTCCATATAATATAATACGGCAAATACGGCGTTGAATAATAATCAGGTTTAGAAATCTATTACATTTTTTTTCTAGACTGGAGACGTAATTGTTCGAGAGATAAATGATGTGCATAGATTGTAGAGTAAAAACATATATCACAGATTGATAGATAGACAGAAAACAATATTATAAACACCAATTACAGGAAAAAAATACAATGAGACATACAAACTTAAAATTAGAATAAATAAATGTCATTGTCATATACATATTATGTATTTGCAACACAAGAACCGTAAAAAAAACAAAAGAAAAAAAGCATACAATCCTTCTTATCAAATTGAACCCGAGAAACAATCCAAAAAGAAAAGCGAACTTCATTAAAAACCGCTTTTCTTCTTTCTTTATTGTCTCAAACCAAAATTAGCCGAGGCCAGAAATCAATAGGGCCTAAGTGTCGTCGAGATGGAGTTAAAACAGACTTGCCTTTATATTGGGAAAGGTCGAGGACCCTCTGCGTAGACGGCCCTTCAGATGAGATGGTTCAGAACACGCACATATTACGAGCTGCGGGTAAATTTATTAGACAAGCAATCTTTTTTTTGGAAAAAAAATTAAACATTCAAATGTGAGGAAGGAACAGTTTCGTTAAAGTGTAATCAGTACTCTGAAACTTGACCAAATATAATATTAATAAATAAATATTCCGGGACATTGCACACAGCGCCATCTAGCCCCACACTAAGCAAACGTATGTATGTATGTATGTACTGACATAGATTTGAAACTATACATACTAACTATACTACATTTGACTATTTAGGCTTTGCATACCGATTGTACAATGACTTTATACACATTACGAAATTTTTATTAGACAATAATATCGGATAAAGTAAATATGATTGTGCAATTCAGTGAGAATCAATTAAAAAAAATGTACTTACAATAAGATCTGTAAGACAAACATAAAATACATAAATTATCAAAATAAAACTTATGATAACAGAGATATCTAAAAGTAAAATACAATTGCACGCATATCCCAAACATTCCAAGTTATTTTTAACATATTTATGTAATATAGGTACCTATAGTAAAAAGTAACAGTAAGCAAACCAATTACCTGCTAACGGCAAATGACCATGAATCGGCATTTTTGTTCAACACCGCCCCAAGTTACGGCTGACAAGTTTACACAAGAATCTCCATTTACTAATGGGGTTTCTTTAGCAGTTAAGTTAAAGCGCTTTCTTGGTAGGTACAAATACCTTGTCGATCGTTGTACTAACTTTTTTGAGTCAAGTTATTTTCTTAGTTGTTGTAAAATTATGAATAAGAACTCCAATCCAGTGTCTTTGACTAAATTTAAGTACTTTTTCTGGTATACTAATTAGAAAATCTCAAAAAGAAACCACTTAAGTGATCATATCAGTTCAATCCATATTTGTTAAATTTACTCGGTCATGTAGCATACATTAAAATTACTAAAATGCGCATGTTGCAGCTTCTTTGTAAGTCTATTTGGTCACCAAAAAGTATTTTTATTCCATAAAATCATCATGACTTTCTATTGACCTATAATAAGTTTGAAAGAGCTTAATGAATTTCAGAATTATCCGCTAGGAATCATGTGAACTAGCATATAAGCCCCGTGCCATTACTGGACTAGCATCCAAAGCGCTCAATAAGGTCAACGCTTCATCAGAGGCTATTATTCGCCATTCGATGATTCTAATGATGAATATGCATTAGGTAAGCGATCTGAATGCCGTTAATTAATATAGCACTTGACGTAAATGAAAATTAATTCGATTAACGCATGGAACTTGATTTAAAATGCGTGCAATTAGTAAGCTCGATTTGAAATATATGAGCTATTAACTCTTATATCAAACCGCTAATTTAATTGGATGAAGTAATTTTAAATCAAAATTTCTGTTGAAAGTGTGGATTTTTTTAGTATTACTACTATTTTTTTTTTTTTTTTTTTTTAACTTGAACGGGTTTGCACTTGACCATAGTTTACCTGATAGCAAGTAAGGCTATGGCCTAAGATGGAGCGTGCTTACCCGATAAGAACCGATTCACTCTCTTTTTGAAGATCGCTGGATTATAGTGCGTGGGGAACAGAGAGCCAGGCAGGGAGTTCCACAACCTAGCGGTACGAACAATAAAGGTGGAGGCGTACCGTTTCGTGCGGGTCTTAGGAACTTCCACCATAAACCGGTGTCGTCCTGCCATACCTCTACTCGTCCGGTGAAAGAAGGGCGCGGGCGGAATTAGTTCGTGCAATTCCGCGGCACACTCTCCGTAATGCAACCGATAGAAAACCGACAAACTGGCGACTTTGCGACGGTGTTCAAGACTTTGAAGTTTCGCTCGGCACAGTTTATTATTACCAATGATCTTCTTGGCTCGACTCTCAATGGCCTCTAGTGCCTCAAGTTGGTACTTTGCTGATCCATCCCAAAGATGCGAACAGTACTATAATATAGTATAGTATACACTATAATATAGTTTCGATTCAACTTACATTAAATTTCGAAACATGTATTATAACAATGTATTGAAAACGTGTAAAATTGTAGATGAGATGGTATAAAGCAATCTAACCGGAGAAAAAATATTTTTGCTTAATTAATATTATGATCAAGAGATGCAAATATGCAATGGGAGTAGTCATACTGTGAACTTATGCGCCTACAATAATATTAATAAGCATTATGATGTCGCGAAAACATTCGTTTGGAATGTTTATCATTTTAACATGACGAGAATATTATTTTCCCTCAATTGCTATAAAAAAGTATGAAAAAAAAACTTTCAGAACACTTATAACGTCCTTTTTTGAAGTCGGGTAAAAATATGAAAGAATTAGGCATAGTGTGAACGTGAATCGCGTCTGCTGACGAATGCCACTTGCCAAACTTGAGCGGCGGATGTCTCGGCTTTGTCGAACCTCCGCCGTGGCACCGCGTAATATACACCGAGCATGTGGGAATTATATACTATGTATGTGTGTGTGTAGTCCAGTCATTATAGTAATTTTACCTCGGAATTCGAGATACCCAGCTGTAAGTCTGTAAATACTTGTAAATTAACATCCTAAAAGTTGTCTCAAATCCTACATATGGTAAAGTGTACGCGACTCGTACACCTTACAATATGTAGGTTTTGAGATAACGTTTAAGGTGTCAGTATACAAGTTTTGACAGACTTACCTACAGCTGGGTATCTCTAATTCCGATATTCTATCCTAATTTAAGCTTAAATTACTGGACTAGTGTGTGTGTATGTGTGTGTAATTGGAAAATAATCTACCTTTTGTGCATGACAATGAATTAGTGTCGAGAATTACAGAAATGACATTTAAAAGATTGAACAAAATTTAATTATAACTCGGTGGCTTAGTAATCAGTGGGCCTAGCAGGAATATTACCATCGCAGGATCCGACAATTTGTCGAACCATATTTCATACAAAATTCGTACAGCGAACCTGGTGGCGCGTAACTGAACTATTTTACTTTCGAATACGTTAGCTCCGTAGGATTCGAAATATGATTATGTATGGACGTTTACGTAGTTTGTGCGATAGAAATTGTTTTTGACAGATGATCCGTGAATACCAGACCCAGCCTTCGACAAATAATCGGAAGTTTTCTCACCTAAATTTTTTCAGTGAGAATCATTGTCGACAATTTTGCCATGGATTTTTAATGGATTATTTATTAATATATTTTGATAAAAATAATTTAGTACGGACAAATGTTACTTTATTAATTTATGTTTAGCGAAATGTCATTGTAAATATAGTCTGTGACACTAGTAATAATAATAGTAATAATATAGTCTGTAACACTAGTAATAACACAATACAATTGTTGTTGAAATTGTTTTGCTGTTGTTGTCCGTTTTTGTTGTTTTGCTATTATTTTTTTTTTTTTGCTTTGTGTTGTTTATGGATGTTTTCTGTTGTTTATTGTTGATTATGGTTGTTTCTTGTGGTTTTTTGTTGCTTTTATTGTTTTTTGTTGTTTCTTGTTGTATTTTGTTTTTTCTTGTTGTTTTTGTTGTTTTTTGTTGTTTCTTGTTGTTTCTTGTTGTATTTTGTTTTTTCTTGTTGTTTTTGTTGTTTCTTGTTGTATTTTGTTTTTTCTTGTTTTTGTTGTTTTTTGTGGTTTCTTGTTGTTTCTTGTTGTTTTTTGTTGTTTCTTGTTGTTATTGTTGTTTTTTGTGGTTTTTGTTGTTTTTTGTTGTTTCTTGTTGTTATTGTTGTTTTTTGTGGTTTTTTGTTGTTTATTGTTGTTTTTTGCTGTTTCTTGTAGTTTTTTGTTGTTTATTGATGTTTTTGTTGTTTCTTGTAGGTTTTTGTTGTCAACAACAATAAACAACAAAAAACAACAAAAAACAACAAAAAACAACATAAACAACAAAAAACCTTAAAAAACAACAATTACAACAAGAAACAACAATAAACAACAAGAAAAAACAAAATACAACAAGAAACAACAAAAACAACAAGAAAAAACAAAATACAACAAGAAACAACAAAAAACAACAAGAAACAACAAGAAACAACAAAAAACAACAATAAACAACAAGAAAAAACAAAATACAACAAGAAACAACCAAAAACAACAAGAAACAACAAGAAACCACAAAAAACAACAATGAACAACAAGAAAAAACAAAATACAACAAGAAACAACAAAAAACAACAAGAAACAACAATAAACAACAAGAAAAAACAAAATACAACAAGAAACATCAAAAACAACAAGAAACAACAATAAACAACAAGAAAAAACAAAATACAACAAGAAACAACAAGAAACAACAAAAAACAAAGCAACACCAACAAAACTAAAAAACAGCACATCAACAAAAAAATAATATACCTACCTACACCAATCTACTTAATTGAACAGAAGAAGGAAACAAATACGTAACCGGAAGTAAATATAAAATTAATCAAAAAAGGAAAGAGAAATATGAAATAGTTCTTCCGGGTATGATGACTTTCCATTACTTACTATCGAATTCTGACTCCAGCTACCAATGCATTCAACTCGTTAGTAATACTTTCGACTTTACGCACGGAAACTTGAGCTAGGGGTACTGTACGCTACCTATATAAAGTAGATAACAAACCAATTTTCTCAAAAAACAATTAGAATTAGAGGTAGAGGAGTGGTAATAATAGTGCACGTAATAGCTACACGTGTATCTAAAAATCAGTAGCCCCTATACACCATTTCATTTTTCAGCCGTATATTTACTGTACCTATGTACTTACTACATATCCAGACGAGAACTGTAAAAAATCCGTCTGCGAGTTCCAAATCCATCCAATTTTTATCGGGAAGTAATTCACGCGTAAATTTGATGAAAGTTGTTCGATGCGCGGACTGTATAAGCATGTGCGTGGAACCTCGTGACTGTATTTACAATATACGATCATGACTCCTGATATGCGTTGTTCTATTACTAAGAAATATATTATTGGGAAAATAATTTAGGTATCAATTTAACCAGAACGTTTCCCGCTTACATTTTGTATCTTGGGCCATAGTGTAAATTTATTTTGTATAGCAGGATCACACTCAGACAACATTTTTATAAAATAGTGAGTAAATCAAGACTACTGTCAAATGTTAGGCACTGGTTCAATAATCTTGTTTGAGAATAATTAGGGTTTTTTTTTCAACATAGTACCTTACAAAAAAAAATATCACATAAAATCAATCCAAAAAGCTATCGGATAATGTCAAAAATCATAGGGGTGCATAAATTAACAAATTCAACGAATGCTGGATACATTGCGCACCAGACAGCCAGTGGTTGGTACTTTTGCTAAAGAATAATTACTATTTAATGAACACAAGTTTCAAGTTAAGAGTTCGTTTGTTAAACTAAAGATTAAGTACCTATGTAAAAGAAATAAATTAAAAGACATAATTTTATATCTGCACTGTACTGTTACTCATGTTAATTCCGAATATACAGAAGCTTGGGTAAAAAAAGAGTCCAATCCTACATTTCTCGATTTTAATCGCAATCGGTAGTGTTTTTGTTTAATACCAAAAATAATAACGTATTGTTTTGAAAAACAAGAACTTTAGTTTTATGGATACTTTAGTCTTTTAACCAGAAGAACAAGAAGAAAAAGTTGTGGTTAAAGATAAGCTCTCCCGCCTTGAAAATACCCATTCACTTGACTCAAAGATTAAACTAATTAAACTATTACTGGGAAACTCGATAAAATCCTGGCTCATTTAAGTTTTTCAACTTCTTTTGGGTGAAGTTTTACAGCGGTGTATTTTATTTTGCGGAAAAGGCAGCAGAAATTTTTTGCACATAGGTACCATACAATACATTTTTTCAAAGCTTCCATTTTGCTTTTTAAAATGAAAATACTTTGAACATTTTAGACTCTGTTTAGTCATTCTTAGCTACTTAGGTCCAAGTTGTTACAATGATATGACTAGAATTCCTAATAAGTCTGAGTTTGCAGAACTTAAAAATAACATTGGATTCCTCTAAGGTTTCATCATACTTGTCTAATCGGTCTCAGAAAGTTTGTGTTGCTAACTTTGAATCATCGGCAGCTCCAATAGATTTGGGCGTACCACAAGGGTCTATTTTGGGACCATTCCTGTTTCTTGTATATGTGAACGATTTACCGTTCATGATACAGGCTCAAAATAACGTGGAAGTAGTAATGTATGCAGATGATACATCCTTGTTATTTAAACTCAAAAGGCAAGAAACTGACCTGCAAGCTGTGAACAACACATTAGAATTTGTTAATCAATGGTTTGCATCAAATAATATGATATTAAATCCTGCCAAAACAAAATGCATTAAATTCACTGTACCTAATGTAAGACAAGTTAGAAATAAGGTCGTACTAGCTAGTAAAGAATTAGAGTTTATTGATCATACAACTTTTTTAGGAATAACAATTGATGCTAAGCTGCAATGGGGACTGCATATCGAAAATTTGGCTAATAGACTAAATTCGGCTGTACATGCTATTCGTGAAGTTAGGAAATTGACAGATGTAGCTACGGCTAGATTGGTATACTACGCCTACTTTCATAGTATTATGTCTTATGGAATACTAATGTGGGGGGCGGCAGCTGATATAGATATTATTTTTAAGCTTCAAAATAGAGCAATACGCGCCGTATATAAATTAGGTCCAAGAGCATCACTTAGAAATGTGTTCAAAGAAATAAATATTATGACTGTTTATTCGCTGTATATTTATGAAAATATAATGTATGCTAGAAAACATAGACATCAACTAAAAACAAACAAAGACGTACAAACAAATCAAATGAATACACGTAATAAACAAAAACTTGTAACACCTAAACTTAGACTATGTAAAAGTAGTAAAACCTTCATTAGAAAAAGCATAGAATTTTACAATGTAATCCCACAATCGATTTTAGAACAGAACGATACTAGATTCAAAAACATAATCAAGATGTCGTTAAGTAGGGGTGCCTACTACAAATGTGACACTTTTTTGAAAGACAAAAATATTTGGATTGTTTCCAACTCCGCAAATGACTAATGTAACTTACCGTAGTGGTAACATAATATGTTTTTATTTATTTATGTAAATTGACTTTCAAAAGTGCACTGAGGTGCCTACTTGAAGAAATTAAGAATTAATAATAATAATAAAAACCATAACGTATTAAAAAATAACAATATAAGCTTACTCTTCAAACTTTAATGTCCTCAAAAAGTGTTGAATTATTTATTTCTCATTTGTCTGACGCACAATTTCACATTTCTAAGGAAAAACTGAGGTTTAAAATAAAAACGTACGCGAGATAACGTAACGAGCACTTTTTCAATGCAGAAAACTCACATTCAGAAAATCTTTGCTCGCTTGTTAAGGGGGTGATACATGCATACTGTAGAGTGCGAGTCAAAACGTTAAGGGCATAAAAATGTAAAGAGAAAAAAATATGGCGGAGAATCCTCAACTTCCTTGCCACGGCGAGTCTGGTTGCATGCATGCCTTTCAGACGGCTTTAAGAATGCTTAAGGAAATCTTAAGGCACCTTTAATGTTTTGGCGCACGAGCCTTGCTCGCCAAATACTTGGGTATTTAATTCTGAGAGAATACGTATATTTTATTTTAAATACGTGATTTTTTTATAGTTAGTGTACGATTTTTTATCAATATGTGTGTGCACCCAAAGTTTTTTACTTTTTTATTCCTCGTAAAGATAAAATTCAACGATTTTTAAGTCTCACCTTCATAAAAAAGCAAAAATTAACGATCACATTTGACAAAGGGTTGGCTTGGTATTGGCAGCCCGAATTTTTCGTGTCCATTTATAATGAGGTACTGATTGAGGGTCTCTTGTTGTTCTTCACTCGATGGAAATGTCCGATGCAGTTGACAACTGATGAACGATTATTGGCCCAATTAATGTCAAAGTCAGTAAGGTTGAAATACAATGAGAATCTTGCAAAAGTTGGAGGATTTTTGGTTTATATTTTTAAGATAAAAAACATAGAATAATAATTATATTTATTGTAGATTAATTAATTTTGAGCTATGTATTACCAAGAAATAGTTTTGATTTATTTGTTAGAATTTTAAATTAAGTTGGAATTCATAGACTAGTTGTGTTTCAAACTACCTATTCAAATTCAAATTCAAATTCAAAATTTCATTTATTAGACAACAATGGATCCATTTTGTTAGTGGCACACATAAAAAAGTAAACACAACTTAAAGACTAGTGTTAGTAAGATACATGGACATTGCACAATATAAAATACCTATATAATAAAACGCCGTTCCGTGTTTCACGAGGCTAGGAATAGTCAAAGAAAACACAAATCTTCTCTGACCATAACACCTACTAAGTGTCTCAGCACAGGCGCACTCAAATCTTCTGCAACTATTTTCAGAATACTATTGTGGCTCCCTCGCACCCTCCTCACTAGTGACGCGACTTTCTTCCGGATAATGGCGTGAAACCCGTCCGTGTGGGCCTGCGCGAACATTGTAGAGGCACTGCACCAGCGAGGGAGACCCAACATCATTCTGAAAATGTTGTTGTATTGGACACGTATAGTATCTAACGACTTTTTGGTAAACGCCAACCAGAGGCCGCCCGTGTACATTCCCTGACAAAACGCCTTAAAGAGCGTGATTTTGACCTGGTCTGTACAGCGGGCGAACCTGCGGGCCAGCATATTACCGCGAACCGCCAGAGCTCTACGCTCCCTTTCTATATCAGCATCGTCTTTAAGGTCGTCGGTAAGATAATGTCCAAGGTATTTAAACTGATAGACACGATTAATGTTCAATCCATTCAGTGTTATTGGTGGGATTGTTCCGGGACATTTACCGGCGGCCTTAAAGACCATGAATTCACTTTTTTTCACATTGTAGGCTAAACCATGGTTCCTTGCATAAGTATCGCAGTACTTAAGCATCTCTCTCAGACCATTCACTGTAGGGCTCAGCAGCGTCATGTCGTCAGCATAACTGATATTATTGACACTAACGCCACCTATCCAGCATCCGACACGCATGCTGCTGAGACCCACAATGAGCTCGTTGACATACAAGTTGAAGAGCTTGGGAGATGTTAATCCCCCCTGTCTTACCCCGCACTCCAACCTGTATGCTTCCGACAGAGAGTCAGACCATTTCACATAATTCGTTTGATTAGCATACCAATACTTGAAAATATTAGTAATTTCTTCCGGTACACCACTTTCCCCGAACTTTCTCCAAAGCACTTTATAACAAACGAGCTCAAAGGCTTTGGAGAGGTCCAGGAAGCAGGCGTACACCGGAGTCTTGCGGCTGGTATAGTAATGGACAGTATACTTGAGACTTACAATTGCGCTTTCGGTAGAAAGCCCGGATTGAAACCCGAACTGTGCGTCATGAATATTAAAATACTTATCTAAGCATGCATCAAGTAGACTGTCCATCACCTTTGCAACCGTTGTAGCCAGGGAGATCGGGCGGTAATTCCCCAAATCAGAGATGTCCCCTGTCCTGTTCTTCACAATCGGTACAACAGTGGTCTTCATAAGTTCAGACGGAAGATAGGAATGACTGATGCACAAGCTGAATAACAAGGACAGGACCCTCGGAAGATGGTCGCCAGCATATTTTAGATGCTCGATACTGATCCCGTCATGACCAGGAGATTTACCCCGACGCATTCGTTTGATGACAGCTTTTATCTGACTTGCTGAAAAATGAATCAAAGGATCATCTCTCAGGCTGACGGGCTCAGGGTCGATCACAGACTGTGGGCCCAAAGGAGATCGCACTTGAAAATGTCTCATAAACATATTGGCAATCTCACCTGGATCACTATTACCACCCACAGATGCCGGGAGGCCAGGTCTTATGTCCAAGCTGCTAGTGGCCTTCCAGAAATCACCAAAGTTATTATTGGCACGGTGCTATTACCATTGTTTAAAAAATAACAACACTACAAGGCAACTGGTAGTAATACTTATTATAATAGGTATCTACTTTCATTTCAGTTACACTTTTAACGATTCCGATTACATGTTTATTGTAGATTATACAAAAACATATAAATTAAAAAAAAAAACGTTTAGGAACTTTAATTACTACACCCTCAGCCAAACAAACTGAACAAACATTCATTATCTGACCGATTCAGTTTCTAAAAGCTCTCCACTCGCGCGGCGTCGTGAAAGGCTCTTAAAAATTCATCGGCCGTCTGCAAGCTGAATGGATTCCACCGACTTCTCAGCCTCCATGTAATCTGCTTAATAAGTAATCTTGCAGGGCTCTCCCAGGTTTCGTATTACGTTTGAACATGGTACCGGTGTGCGGCGCAGTCGTGTTTTGTCTTCTTTTGTTGTTGAGTTGCCCAGTCTGTTGATAGTACATAATATATAATTATATAAACGACAATCTTGTATATGAACTGATTAATAGTAAGTAATCTTGCAGGACTCTCCCAGGTTCGTATTACGTTTGAACATGATACCGGCGCGCTCGTGTTTTGTCTTTTTTATTGTTGAGTTGACCAGTCTGTTGAGAGTACATATAATTATATAAACAACAATCTTGTTATGTAATCTTGCAGTTTTGTTTAACGTTGGAACTAGTGTGGTGTAAACGTGTTTTGTCTTCTTTTAATTTAGTTGTTGTTGTCTTCTTTTGTTGTTGGGTAGTCCTGTTTGTAGGTAGTAGGTACATAAGTATGCTAAGTTATACTATATTTGACATATTTAGACGCTTAAAGTTGGCGCAGAGCCGCGCAGAGTTAGAAACGTAGGGATTACTTATCAAATGTTCAGAATTTTAGTAAATAAATAGTTTCTCCTGTTTTTCTTTTTTAAATGTATTTTTTACGGTAACTAAGACGGGTTGATGAAACGTAGTCATTGACAGTAGCTTAAGTTTCGGTTATTGTTATGTAAAAAAATGAAATATATAGCAAGTATGATTCACAAATAGTATATGTATTAATTCACAAGATCTGTATTATCTTTAATTCCAATGTAAGTTTATTAAAAAACCTACAACACTCGTAGTATACCAAAGACTCCAAAATCATAAGAATACTGAAATTTCTTTGACTGAATACGAATATTCTTTGTTGCTTTTGCCAAATTTAATTAGGCAGAAACATGTATTAATTTCTCTTCCTACTATACCTATACAGTTCCGTGCTTCAGTTTGGTTATGTCATCGCGTTAAATATTAGACAAGGAGCATGAGCCGTAATGAAGTGAAATATTCATCAGGCTTCGTCTGGAGACCGGCGAGCTTCCGAAAACGCAGCGACGGCTCGGGGGACTTATTCTGGAGAAATCAAGCACCGGGAGACCATTTTGGTTTTTATCCATTAGAGATATGCTCCATCTAGAGCTGCAGTGTCGTTTAAGTGGATGTAGCATCATGCCCTGCAGGGTCTTTCACAAATTCGGAACGTTTCGGCTCGGAAACGCAAGGCCAATCTAGTAAAATAAAACTCCTGACTTCAATGATTGATGACTGCTATTGGTTAAAATAAGTCAGTTTTGAAGTCTTTGATTGGTGTTTCGTTTCCGAGCGGAAACGTTCCGAATTCGTAAAACACTTTGCTGATGGTCAAATGCCTGCCAGTCCATCCAGTGTTTAAATAGAAATTTTGTAATTCGACTGTAATTTATAAATATTTGGTTACCTGAGATTTCAACTCTCGTAACCCAAAAAAAGTCTGTCTTTATTTAATTTTGGTCATTTATAAGCACCAATATCTGTGTGATAGCCATGGAGTTGGTTTTTACCCACTTTTAATCTTAGAAACCACACAACCACCATAATAGAAGATTTTGCTTTAGTGGTTAACTAACCCAGTTACGTATAACTCAGTTTATTTTTGAATAATATATCAATGAATTATTACTAGAGTAAATTTTAATGTTTGTTAGTTAAAAAATTAACAAGTAAGTTAATTATTGAGTATGTTTAGGTAACCTAATTGACAGCATGCTTGTGAAGCTTCTAAAGCTTTGGTATTTTATATATTATTTATCTAATTTAGTTACTTAATTTAGTTTATTGTCCAATCTATACTAATATTATAAAGCTGAAGAGTTTGTTTGTTTGTTTGAACGCGCTAATCTCAGGAACTACTGGTGCGAATTGAAAAAATATTTTTGTGTTGAATAGACCATTTATTGAGGAAGGCTCAAGGCTATATTACATCACGCTGCAACTAATAGGAGCGAAGAAACAATGGAAAATGTGGAAAAAAAACGGGAAAAAATATTCATCTTAGAGGGCTTCCGATGCGTGCGCTGCGAAAACGGTTCAAAATTCAAATAATTATTGCTCAAAAGCTAGTGCATTATATAACAACAAACTGTATTTAAATTATTATTGGTTGGATTCTGAGAATCCATTACCGTTTTCATTCAGAAGCTATAATATATACATTTCTTATTAAAAATCCATCAGATTATGTACGTAATGAGAATTCAATTTTTAACGATTACTTATTGATCATATTGTATTTAATATATTATAACATACACAAATTCTTAAAAATGATAGGAGAAATTAATTAATTCATTCTCTGTGGTGACTGTTACTCGTATCTACATGGACACATATGGGAAACCGTCACCGTAGCCAAAATAAAAGTAGAAAATATGATAAAAAAGCAAAGAAAAAAAAGCCATAAAGCCTACGAGTACTTGCCTACCAGAATAAGCGCCATTTTCTCGTCGCTGAATTTTTGAGAGCACCGTGTGAGACCTCCGCATATTTTGGATGAAAATCCTTCCGTGATGTTGCGTGAAAAAACTCAGACTTGTTTGCATACAGTTCGACGGAACCGAGATACATTTACATTAATTACCTGATGAAACGGTCTGAAGGGAATATGAATGATGGCGGAGCGAAATGTAATTTTGTCGTTTGGTATCGCTTTATTTGAATGCTGTGGAAAGATTACTTTGTTTGGGTGCTGAAATGAGCAGGTATTTTTTTTTTCGTTTTTTAGTGATGTTATGCAAGAAAATTTACCTAGTATTATCGAATTAGAATTGTCAAAACTTCGTCCGCTTTATTTTTTAACGCTTAATAGGTTTATGTTTGAGTACTACAGGTCCCTTGATGTCAAACACTACGTAGTAGTTTAAAATATAGCATGCTTGCCTAGAAGAAACCTATTTATGTATGTATATTTGGTACTCACGGATTTGTCTACCAAATAAAATAGCCAACAGCATACAGCTATTCCTTTCTCCGCAATTAATAGAGCACAACAATACAACAAGCATGCATAATGCTTAAATTACATACATAATTGAAAATTATACTTGCAAAGATTCTTGGTAGGAGTAAATAAGATACTATGTTAATATAATTAACTGAATTAGGCACAGATGTCTCTGAAACTTAATCATTTACGCAACCTTACGCAATAATCTCCTATCTAGGTCTCTATTTATGCTGACTGCAGCATTCTGTGTACCAAAATATGTGCCTCGTTGGCAGCTAAATACCTTTAATGCGGTTAATAGGGTCAGGACAGAACAAAGAGCCCCTAAGGGCCTCTGTTGAGAGCAAAGAGGCCTGACGTCAGCCCTTTAGTACTGGAGCCGTGTTAATAAACTTATTACTCCCTACCTTCGGGAAACCTTGACATGCCTTAACATTATTACGCCGGGTCAAGGTGACCGTGTGTTAGGTTTCAAAGTATATTGTGTTATGTTTAATGGGGCTTAAGGTGCCTCTAATGATGCGTAAACCGTAATTTAGCGATTTTAAAGCAATATATATGGTTCTTGTTGAATAAGCAGTAAGTACGATCCATCTTAGGCTATTACGATAGCTTAACATTAGGTTAATTGTGGTCAATGAGACAAAGGGGAGAAAAAGTTTCAGAAGACTTGAAAACCTCCTTTTTTCAAGACGGTTAAAAAAGTAAACGTACATTATACCTTTTAATTTCTCAATATCATATAAAGCTTTTTTTGTAAGATTTTAAGCATAATTTTCCATGTTACGTATAAATAAATAAACTATAAACTACAAACGATTTTCTTTAGGGAAAAGAGACAATGGTACAATGTTTCAGCAACATTTGATTGGTCACCGGAGTAAGTAAGTATTACTTATTCTTTAAAATAAAATAATAAACCACGATTGTTATTGCACAGTCTGTGCTTCTATGAAACTCTTTTCTCTTACGTTTCAAGACTAAGAGCCTCAATTTTTGCTGCAAAGAAAAAGAGGCAGCGTTTTCTTCTCATTTTAAAAAAGAATAACATTTTTTTGTCCTTTTAGCTGAAATCGTTTGTTATGCCGGCATAAATTTGTTGTAAAAAATAAAAAAAATATTCCGGGACATTACACACATCGCCATCTGCCCCATACTAAACAAACGCTTGTGTCGTGGGTACTACATAACGGATATAATACTTACATATATACTAAAAAAAAAAACAATTAAATGCCTAAAATGTATCTCACTAATTAATTTAATAGAGCACAAAAAATCTATCAAATGCTTTTTAAGCCGTTAATTCTAATAATGTATAGATTGATTGAGTTACCTAAAATTTAGTTCATCTATGAACTGCAGTACTTATACTAAAAAGATAAGGCATGCGTCGTATCGTATAAGGAGGTCAAGGAATTAGCCGAAAATCGAGAAGAATGGCGCATACTTCACAAACAAGGGCATCAATCGCATTTTGTATGAATTAATACAAAAACGATTACCCATTAAATCAAAGTAAAAATTAAATAAATAAATATTTCAGGACATATCACACAGCGCCATCTAGCCCCATACTAAGCTTACGCTTGTATCATGGGTACTAGATAACGGATATAATACATGTATACTTTTCTTTCATGTATTGGTATGGCAGAACCACTACCAATTAAGTTAACAGGGCAGTCAAAAAAGTAGCAACTCCTTTCAGCCATTATATTTCAGCACACAATTTAATACTTTTTAATGTATTTGCATATCCTACATCACATAAAATAGGTATGATTTTACATATGTATTTTTTTGACCAATAAACTATTTGTTATTTGTATGTCAGCCTACATTTTGCTCCACCAACTTAAGATACGTTCGAAAGGTAGAGGCGTACGTAAATTTCATTTACCGGTGGAAAGTGCCGAGCGACGGGGCCCACGCAAACTCCACTTAATTACGCACATAAATTGAAGTGCTCCTCCGTACGCGATGGATGTTGCCACATTTTAACGTGATATATCGCTTCTTTAAGGATGCATTACGGTGTGGCCTGTCATCGTTATTGTGGTGGAGGTGCAAAGAGTTTTGATTCCGATTTCTTGTGTTGGTACAGGGTTACTTTTTTAAATCTCAACAGCTCACGCTCGGGTTTGTATGAGGCTGTTGCGGTTGTATTGGAGCATCACAAAATTAACTTGTATTGTGTGTCTTTACAAAGATATCTCTTTATCTATATTTATTTCTTTATTGTGGTCATATATAACAGCACGTATGTATGCTCTGGATTTCAATAAAATGGCAATTTTAGTACATACAAAACTTCCAGTGTTAATTTGGGTAGCAAAAAAGTTTTTTTTTTGTGTTGGTTGATTACTAAATACTATGCGTAGAAAGTAGTTGTTTTTTTATTAGCTTGAAGCACACAAAACTTTGTGTAGGTAGAAAGGAATTCAAATTTGAGTGAGTTCAAATCTCAGAATATGATAAAATACAAAAATACAAATACTTGAAGCAATTATTTCTAGAATTCGTAAAATGTTACACAAAGGAAAAATAATGAGATTCAGAATTTAAATCAATATACTCGCTTCTTTAGATCAAGATATTGGTAATGGAAGGTTCTGAAGAATTAATTATGGTTAATAAGGTTCGCTTTGACGAAGAATCTGGGTAAATTAACTTTAATGAGAAAGAAATCAATTTCAGTTGGAATTATTGCCGAGTGGAAATTTTGGAGTAAGTAATGATTAATTTTTAGGAAAAAGAAAGTACTTTTAATTATTGGTCTAGATCATTATTTTTCTTTAATATTACAGTTTACTATTATATCTCCCGGTCGATAACCAGTAATTGAGTTTTAAAAAGTTATGCTATTAAAGAACAAATTGTGCTTTCAAATCAAAATGAATTTCAACCTTGAATCTAGTATCCCAAGATAAGATGATAAATGCAGTCCTAGTTTGCATAATACTAGCTACAATCTATATAATATACCTAGTCAGGTCATAAATTCTGTCACATGTTTAATATAAAATAATTGAAACAACTTTATTCTTTATGTAACCATTTATATACCAAAATGAACTTAACAAAAAGATTTTTATGACAATAAAGCTTATTAAAAATGACCTCCGTGATTTTAAATACAGGCCTTCAATCTGCGCGGTCAGTCATCTATCGCTGCACGAACGAGGTCCATGTCAATATCGGCGGCTGCCTTAATCAAGGATGTCTTGAGTGACTCCAAATTGGGATGAGGCTTTGAGCACGCCTTTTCCTCCAAGTGTTGCCATATCTTGTAATCTAACGGATTCAAATCTGGACTGGCGGAGGGCCAGTCTTCGTGCCGGATGAAGTCGATTTCACGCGCCGCCAGCCAGTCTTGTGTGCTCTTCGCTCTATGAGCTGGCGCCGAATTTTGTTTGAATAACCAGTTCTTGTTATTGAACATGATATGAAAAACAGGTTCCACAAGGTTCGTTAGGACTGTATTTTGATACACAACTGCATTCGTTTTTACACCTTTCTCACAAAAATGTACCTCTGTTAAGCCCCAATAAGAAACTCCCAACCATACCATGAGCGAGGATGGAAAATGACCTCGTTGGACACGCGGAATACGTTTGCTCGCTTCTTCACTACTGTGTGCGTACACCTTATCATTTTGTTTGTTGTAGCTCTCTTCTACGGTAAAAAAATTTTCATCTGAAAAAAGAATTTCCCGATATTTTTTTCCCGCGTACCGCTTCAACAAAGTGCGGCATCTCTTCAGTCTTAGGTCCATTAGACGAGCATTCAAACGATGTCCTGTTTTTCTTCGATATGCCCGAAGCCCTAAGTCTTCATTTAACACCCTTTTCACCGTGGTTCTGCTTAACCCCATCTGAAGGGCCAACAGTTTCTGCTTACGTTTGGGATTTCTTTGAATTCGCGCCTTCACAGCTTTTATCACTGCTGGAGTCCTAACAGACCGAGGGCGTCCACTTCTTGACCTGTCATCTACACTAGAGTCTTCATTGTATCGTTTGATGGTACGATAAACGAATCTTTTGGTAATTTTTAAATTTTTCAGTCAGTCAAAAATTTGAATTGGCGCGTAACCGCAGCGATGCAATGCAATAACTGCAACACGGTCTTCTTTAAGCGTCCACTCCATATTTAAAAATGAGTAAAATTCTAAAAAGTATACATTTTTATTTTCATTAACAATTCGAAATTCGAATTCAATAAACTTTTTTCTGGCCAGCATTCTAAAAGAAAAGTTTTTACTGTGTGACAATATTTATGACCTGACACAGACACACAGCTGCTCCAGCACCGCTCCACCACAAAGAGTCGATATTACACAGACACACAGCTACTCCAGCACCGCTCCACCACATAGAGTCGATATTACACAGACACACAGCTGCTCCAGCACCGCTCCACCACATAGAGTCGATATTACACAGACACACAGCTGCTCCAGCACCGCTCCACCACATAGAGTCGATATTACACAGACACACAGCTGCTCCAGCACCGCTCCACCACATAGAGTCGATATAACACAGACACACAGCTGCTCCAGCACCGCTCCACTACAAAGAGTTGATATTACACAGACACACAGCTGCTCCAGCACCGCTCCACCACATAGAGTCGATATTACACAGACACACAGCTGCACCAGCACCGCTCCACCACATAAAGTCGATATTACACAGACACACAGCTGCTCCAGCACCACTCCACCACATAGAGTCGACATTACACAGACACACAGCTGCTCCAGCACCGCTCCACCACATAGAGTCGATATTACACAGACACACAGCAGCACCAGCACCGCTCTACCACATAGAGTCGATATTACACAGACACACAGCTGCTCCAGCACCGCTCCACCACATAGAGTCGATATTACACAGACACACAGCTGCACCAGCACCGCTCCACCACATAGAGTCGATATTACACAGACACACAGCTGGTCCAGCACCGCTCCACCACATAGAGTCGATATTACACAGACACACAGCTGCTCCAGCACCGCTCCTTCACATAAAGTCGATATTACACAGATACACAGCTGCACCAGCACCGCTTCACCACATAGAGTCCATATTACACAGACACACAGCTGCTCCAGCACCGCTCCACCACATAGAGTCGATATTACACAGACACACAGCTGCTCCAGCACCGCTCCACCACATACAGTCGATATTACACAGACACACAGCTGCTTCAGCACCGCTCCACCACATAGAGTCGATATTACACAGACACACAGCTGCACCAGCACCGCTCCACCACATAGAGTCGATATTACACAGACACACAGCTGCTCCAGCACCGCTCCACCACATAGAGTCGATATTACACAGACACACAGCTGCTCCAGCACCGCTCCACCACATAGAGTCGATATTACACAGACACACAGCTGCTCCAGCACCGCTCCACCACATAGAGTCGATATTACACAGACACACAGCTGCTCCAGCACCGCTCCACCACATAGAGTCGATATTACACAGACACACAGCTGCTCCAGCACCGCTTTACCACATAGAGTCGATATTACACAGACACACAGCTGCTCCAGCACCGCTCCACCACATAGAGTCGATATTACACAGACACACAGCTGCTCCAGCACCGCTCCACCACATAGAGTCGATATTACACAGACACACAGCTGCTCTAGCACCGCTCCACCACACAGAGTCGATATTACACAGACACACAGCTGCTCCAGCACCGCTCCACCACATAGAGTCGATATTACACAGACACACAGCTGCTCCAGCACCGCTCCACCACATAGAGTCGATATTACACAGACACACAGCTGCTCCAGCACCGCTCCACCACATAGAGTCGATTTTACACAGACACAGAGCTGCTCCAGCACCGCTCCACCACATAGAGTCGATATTACACAGCTGCTCCAGCACCGCTCCACCACATAGAGTCGATATTACACAGACACACAGCTGCTCCAGCACCGCTCCACCACATAGAGTCGATATTACACAGACACACAGCTGCACCAACACCACTCCACCACATAGAGTCGATATTACACAGACACACAGCTGCTCCAGCACCGCTCCACCACATAAAGTCGATATTACACAGACACACAGCTGCACCAGCACCGCTCTACCACATAGAGTCGATATTACACAGACACAGAGCTGCTCCAGCACCGCTCCACCTCATAGAGTCGATATTACACAGACACACAGCTGCACCAGCACCGCTCTACCACATAGAGTCGATATTACACAGACACACAGCTGCTCCAGCACCGATCCACCACATAGAGTCGATATTACACAGACACACAGCTGCACCAGCACCGCTCCACCACATAGAGTCGATATTACACAGACACAGAGCTGCTCCAGCACCGCTCCACCACATAGAGTCGATATTACACAGACACACAGCTGCTCCAGCACCGCTCCACCACATAGAGTCGATATTACACAGACACACAGCTGCACCAGCACCGCTCCACCACATAGAGTCGATATTACACAGACACAGAGCTGCTCCAGCACCGCTCCACCACATAGAGTCGATATTACACAGACACACAGCTGCTCCAGCACCGCTCCACCACATAGAGTCGATATTACACAGACACACAGCTGCTCCAGCACCGCTCCACCACAAAGAGTCGATATTACACAGACACACAGCTGCTCCATCACCGCTCCACCACATATGTATATATTATATATGTAAAACTCAAAGGTGACTGACTAACTGACTGACTGAACTGATATAGTGATTTATCAACACGCTCAGCCCGAACCACTGGATGGATTGGGCTGAATTTTGGAATGAAGGTAGATGTTATAACGTAGGCATCCGCTAAGATTTTTAGAAATGCCACTTTTAAAGGGGTCAAATAGGGGAAGCAAGTTTTACTCTTTAATGCAAGCGAAGCCGTTAGCACCCACTAGTCATCATATATGTATGTACATATGTATGTAAACTGGTTAGTCATATGACACAAAGCAATTTGTGTGGAACTTTATTTATTTGTCTGAATGTGTAAATCAAGAACCAGGTTCGTTTCCACAGATCCAAAAGAGAACAAAAACAAATATAGAAATCTTCAAAACGAAAATAAATTGGCACACCTAATCACAGATCATAATGATCGCTTACTACAAGCTCATTAATAAGAAAAATGGTATGGTCATATACGAATCTATTTCGTTTAAAAAACAGTACATTGTGGTCTCTTTCTACCAGTTAGTATTTTCTACCGACTTCATCGTTTCACGGCAATATTCTACTGCCTACTTAACCCCCTTTCCCTGGCACAAGCCAACCAAATAGCAGTAAAGAATATTCACACAACACATTAGCATAATGTTATTCTGAGTATTTGAGAGCAGGCGTTTTGCTGGCAGGACCAATACCACAAAATCTCTATTTATATACAACAGTTTTTACAGAGTCTGAATGACTAAAGTTTTTTGATATACCTATCCTACCTATCTTTAACTTGTTATTTTTTTATACCAGAGGTTATTTTATTTAACTATAACGGGTTTGCTCTTGGCCATAGTTTACTTGATAGCAAGCAAAGGCTATGGCCTAAGATGGAGCGTGCTTACCCGATAAGAACCGATTCACTCTCGCTTTGAAGATCGCTGGATTATAGTGCGTTAATATTATTATTATCTACCTACACAATTAAACAAAAAACTGCTTGCACTCATATTAACTAATACCTTATGTCAATATACATTTTTTTTTTAATGAAAATTCCACCAACTTCCCTGGCGATGCCAAGGTTTTTTTGTATCTTTTCTATGTATTCGATTCTATTTTTTATTGAATATTTTCTAATAATTATGCTGTCCCAACTGATATTCCTATAATTTTATATAGTATTCAGTTAGGTTTATATATCTATTTGTTTCTTTTTATAACTTTTTCAACTCTCTTGTCTCTCTACACTTTATTCTAAGAGGCCACTTGTAAAATTATTTTGTAACACTGTGTTGTCAACGAAAACTGTTACTATTATTTATAAACAAAGAAAAAACAATCTTGTAAAAAAATAATATTTTTGAATGTATGTTTTAAAACTATTCTCTATTTATCTAGCAGTCACATGCGAGAGCTAGTCGAAAGTTCTGGTGTATTTTGGCACCGAGTCAGTCTATCAGGCAGCCGCAATGATCAGTTGCCGGGCCAAATTAGTGATATTTGCTCGGTGTAATTAGATGGCGTAGAAAGTTTTCTGATATTACTGACGTGGGTACGTAAACTTCATACCAGTAAGTAAGTAAGTTCGTATGAGAGTGACCGAAACTGGAGAGTTTTCTAATCGTCTTAAAATCCTCTGACAAGGCTTAACTACTGCAAAATAACGTGTCAACGACCTATGGAAGTGCCCAAAATCGAATGCCATTTTTCGGTCACCCATTCAAGGACTGACCGCGTCAACCGTTGCTTAACGTAATCGCATGCTATTGTTCCGCTAACTGAGGCACGGGGGCTTCATAATCGCAGTAAATACTATTAATTATAAGCATGGGACTAAAGAAATCACTTTATCATTTTGTACTCATACCAAATTTAGGCATTGACTCAAACCCATTGAGCATATACTCCATACCTACCAGTTCTAGGCCACAACTCTATGACTGCTTTATTAAAAATCCTACGCCACCGAGGATTGGGCTGTCTGGTCACGCGATGTGTCGACGACATCGTCAAAGTCGAGGGTCCAACCTGGACGAGGGCTGCACAACGTCGACGCAGATGGAACATGCAAAGGGAGGCCTATACCCAGAGATCCCAAGGGCTGGCGATGATGATAATGATGATACTCCATACGTTTCCTGAACAATGCATGCTTCACTGCAAAACTCTAGTATCATTATGCGATGCAAGTCTACTACTCTTTTTGGCTCAGTCCTTCAAAGGCAGCTCTCATCTTAATATGCCTGTTTTAGTCTTATTTCACGTGACATTAGCAAACGCGACGCGACGAAGGCACAAAGAGAAGGGTTATCTTGTAGTCGATGTCGACATCGATATATTTTACACATTTTGGCAAGTTTATTAGTAAGTACCATATAAGTATCATACACTAATCTTAAACGCCCCGCCTAAGGCGATAAGGCCACCCAATGTGCAGCACTTTAATTAAGTATACCTATATCTCTGTTATGTAATTTCTGAGTTTTATGGTGTACATTAAAGTTATATACATATACATTATATTCTGTTATACTCTTATGCTTGTTAGGAACGATGCATTTATACTCATAAGGAAGCCGTTATCTAATTTAACTACAAAAACCCATGACTCAAATGTAATACTGAAATGGTAAACGAAAATTTTGATAAAAGAAAGTTTAACTGATAAAACCACCCTTAAAAAAAGTAAAAAAGTAAAAATATGTTTATGAACTATTTGAAAAACTTAAACTTACCCTTTATTTTTTTTTTTATAAAAACCTCGAAACATATGTGAAAACTTTTAAAAGTACCTATGTATGTATCTTTCTTTACATATTCATAAATAGAAATTCAAATGATTTTATTTTGCTGTTTAAGTAAACGCAAATTCGTTTACTCTTTTTGATAGGTCACTAGGTGAAAAATGGATGATCCGTAAAAAAGCACATTAGATATTTAAATTTTGCAAAAAATCACTGTGCTATAAGAATAGCCCCCCAAATTTTAGGCTGGGTGCATCCAAACGTAAAGGATCCTTGTTACACTATGCGATACCCTCCCACGTCTCTCTTGAGCATGTTATACTCATTTTTATGCTGCCTCATGTATTCTCTGCCTTACGCTACATTTTTGACAAAGCCACAAACGTCACTAACGTGCCTGCACTCTTTTGTTGCGGGTAATTATATTCTTTTGATCTTCGCAGACTAGTGAAATAATAAGCGACATTTTTTGTGTTTTTTTGGAAAGTTCTTGAGCTTTGCCTCGGCTGATATAGAAAGTATTATAATATGTAACTATCGTGTGTTTTTTTACGTTCGAGTAAGAAAAACAATGTTCTACTCACTTACTCCTCTGATGCATTGGGCCGTGAGTATTACTCCGAAACAAGATAATATGTACTGGTCTAGAACCATCTCAGGCCAGTCTGCAACTTACAGCTCTCGCAGGTCTGCTTCCACGGAGTCCAGAGTCCATTGAAAAACCAATACTATGTTTTTGCCAGGATGATCGCCTCTTTTGACCTTCCTGAAACAAAGTTATTTCTACTTACATAACTTTGTTAAACTCTACTGTTAGGTACTATGGAATAAGACAAGATTTGGACGAGGGCCTACTACAATATATGACACAGTACACACTAATACTACTACACAATTTCAGTTGTAAATAGTAAAACCAAAAAGAAGTAATACGCGATAGATATTGGAATGATGAAGCGACTATACAAACAATCATCTCCACTTCCAGAAGTCGGGTAAATAAAACAGGCAAACACCGTAACTCCCAAAAGGCTAACGTAACTGCGTATCCTTTGTATGTTTAAATGTCGCCAATAAAAATGCAAATGGCGGCGCGTGCGTCCCGCATCGACGCGACGTGTTACAAGTTTATTTAGTTTTAACGGCACTAGTTTGTTGGCTGTTGTGCAACGGGTTTTTGCTATTCGGAACGTAGGATGGAAGAAAGAGGTCTGTTTACTTTTGTAGAGGAATGAAGGTTAGTTATGTTAGAGTAATTTAAGTATACTCTAATAACTCTAATACAAAAAAAATTATATAATATGTTTTTACTTGCATAATGCTTGTTAAACTACTTATAGATTATGAAAGACACCAAATTTTTACAATTGAATGAAATAATTTAAAGTATTTATCTAGATTATAATGGTTCATGAAAACAACAAACATTGTGTGACTTTAGACAAAATTTCTTGAAATTTGAATTTTGTTGGTAAATGTGAGTAATACGTGGTTTAACGCCGGTGGCAACATATCCTATAATTTCCCTCGCGACAAGATCCACGGAACCTCCAAAATATGTGTTCGCATTCATTTTCATACATTTCTCGCTACTTATTGTCTTTTCGGCGCACCTCGGGGAGGTAGATCAGGAACTGCTATTACTGATTAAGATTACAAAGTTCTGTTGCAAACTTTGAATAAATGTCTAGGATTAGATAGATAGATAGATTAACTCTTTATTGTTGACACATATTAAAAAACAGTACATAGAACAAATTGCACCATATATAGTGCCACAAGCGGCGGCCTTATCGCTGAAAGCGATCTCTTCCAGGCAACCTTCAGCTGGAGAGAAATAAGCAAAAAGAAAAAAAGAAGACAAGTTGGATTAAACTATCTTATAGTTATTTTATTAATCGGGACGACATAATAACGAAATCATTAATTACTATCAGACTAATAATGTTGTTTGAAAACTTTTAAATACTACCGAAGCCCATAATAAGAAATCAAATGAAGTTCTTGTATTCGTAAGTATACATACAAACATATTGTATATATGAAAAAGCAAGTGCTATCCAATATTATAATTTTTATTTTAAGCAAAAAACTACAAAATTCCCCTTTCCGCCCTTAAAGCCATCTCTTTTGAAACAAACTTCAGATCCACTTCCATATTTAATGGATATCGACTTTCTGATTACCTTTAAGATATTCCATCAAAACTAAAGTGTATTTAACAACTTGGGTAAATAGTTTCCCAATTCCAAGATGGCGGATGATTCGACGTAAAACAGAAATCTCGTTTAACCCAGCGGATGCTACTTTATGCTACTAAACGAAACTGTCTTTAAAACAGACTTCAATAGTGTGGAAAACGGTTTAGAATTTCATTTTTGTCAGTTCATAAAACCAAATACTCGACTGCAAAAAGTACACAGCACTTATTTATGTTACAATAACTTTAAAAATATCTAAATATCTAAAGTTACGTTATTTAAATATAGTTGTAAAATTTGTAATATTTAATATGTAGATGCAGACCTAGATGCGGTAGGAAATACTCGTAGAAAGTACAACATTAATCTGTAATGGATAAATCTCCTACAGTTAAAATATATTATTATTAAATAATAATTATTTTTACAATTTCAAAAAAGAATTCTTGTTCTCTATCCGCACTATGTTATCCCGATATATTGCAGCCAAAGGATTGAAAAGAGTTTATAAGCAGTCCCTAACCGTGGTATGTAGCGGACACAGAATAAACAGCACCAGATAGATGTAGAATCAATTAAGTTCCTTCTCATAATTATTTAAATATTTTCCTTCACGTAAAAAACAGTAGAAAACATTATCTTTAACTCATGTTTCTTATTATGATTCTGACTCTCCATTCGTCGAGGAGTTTTCTTGGGCAATAACATAATATTGACTGCCTAAATTAAGAATATTATGTCACTGAATGATCTTTCAACACAACTCAAAGATATCTGAAAACAGTTGATTAACTTGAAAAACCAGTCATTGAAGTAGAACTTGGTTTCAACCAGGGACTGTTCGATTAAGATTTAAGGTTATATTAATTTATTATTTTTTATATTATCTCGGACGTAGTCCAAGGCAATATAATCTTGCTGTACTTAAGGTGAATATTGCTTGTACCAAGCCACACTAGCTTCAATAATCCATTCTGCACGGTTACATCTGTTCTTTCATAATCTGTTTGGAGGATCAACGGAAACGGAAGAACCAAAGAGGTTGGATCAAATTAAACTGAAGACTCAGCGGAAAGAACCTGAAAGAGCCGGAAGTGACCGATACTTTCTGTGGTACTCGTGTAGGAAAATTATTAAGTTCCTGAAACAATATTTTCCTTTATATCAATATTATTTCAAAGTAAACAGGTAGGTAGTGTTTTGAGTATTTGAAACAACTTCTTTTGCTGTTTAAGAATGAAGCAGTAAAGATACTTTTGTCACTAAGCTATATTTACAATAATAATACAGTAAAAACCTAGCCGTACTACTTCTAACAACAGCAAATAACAAAAAAGACGTTTAAACTACATGTCAGTGTCAGTTTATCCTAGTATAGCTTATAGTCACAAATAAAACAAAAACTCATCAATCGTGCATCATTGACCATAAATTAAACTTTTCAGTAACATTTTAACTCTACGCCTTTATGTCGTAGAAGTGCTACGAATGCTACGCTACATCTACGGTAACTTGTCTCGATATTGTCTCAATTATATATTTTTTCTGTATTATAGGTAAATTTATGTATTTAGGAAAAAAACTGATTTTACACCTATTTATTGCGTTTGTGTTGTTCATTATTAATATTTTTAATCAGAATTATCTCTTTCATTAATAAATCCCAATTAACTGCTCCAAAACATCTGTTTACAAAATAAGTAGTGTTTCAGATAAAATTAAATAAACGCGCGCAAGTTCGGATCCGTAATGAATATTAATGGGTGAAACTCTAGGAATGAGCCTTGACATAGGCCCGCGAAGCTTGCCAGCGTTTATATAAATCACGCTTAGTTAGACCCCCGGTTTGCATGTACTTCGGATTCTTTGCTATTTCGAGCTTGCTAAAATGCAGTGAATTAGGTGGAGTTTTATGTATACCTAATTTACGAATGAAGGTAAATTAAGAATTTAAATTTGCGTTTACAAAAGTAATTAAGGTATTACTACACAAAAAAATATAACAAGACAAAGTCAGATAATTTTATATAATAAGAAAACAAGCATTTTAATGATCACATTTAGATTTTTGTCTAGTACGGCAGTCGTTAAGCCATGTCAGAGGCCTTAAGGGCGGCTTGATAAACTCTTGACAGCAGAGTTGGTCACTCTCGATAAGAAGGAAAAATAAAGTTTTAAATACGTACCTATTGTACATTAGAGTAGCCATCAGTAATTTATATAAGCCCAATAACAGTCAGATCAGCACCGCTTCCAATATATATCGGTCATTAGCAGTTAATGAATAATTTAGTTAACGAGTGAACTTGCTTCTCGCCGTGTTATTGGCTGAATTATTTCTACCTTTTCTCCTCACGAATAGCATTTCTCCTTAATTGCTGTCTGACTAGAGCTCACTAATTGCTTAAGTTCTGGGATCTCTTCGCTCCTCACTGCGAGTGGTCGACTACTATTGAACTAAAAATTCCTTAAGACTGTTTTGAACTTCCGTCTGTTCATAATTTAAAATTTGGTGCAAATTGCGATCATGAGACGTGGAGCTACACGCTTACACGATTTATATAAGTGTTTACTCTCAAATGTAAGCGTTTTGTTTTTTTCCCTTACGTAAATAAATAGTTAATCAATTACCTTTGATACTGTAAAAACCACACACAAAATACAATCAAATATGTTTTCCAATTTTTATTTTTAACTGTTCGCGATTCCACATTTTATTCAAGATATTAAACTACGATATTAAGCAAAAGTCTTTAGTTCAATAGCAAGTAAAATAAATATGACTGCGAGGTGTAAAAGTAATACATATTTATTTTTTAACTAAACGATTAAATAACATGAGCATACACAAATACAGCCTTTATTCTCCAAACACAAAAACAAACTACCAAAAAATAACCTAAATCCATTGTTTCCCGTACCTACTATATTCTACAATTCTCCTCAACAGAACTCATCAAGACCATCCAACGAAATCTAGGAGAGCATGCAACGTGGAACTGAAAGTAGGCCACGAATGAATGGGTCTCGTATACGAAGCCACGGTCCAGATGCTTAACATTTTATACGAAGATGTCCTGAGTTGCAAGAATACATATAGTAGACACAACTTTGCTGGTGTGGTTGTACGGAAATGGAAAGAAGGTTGGAGATAATTTTGTTCATCGATTCAATGTTGCGCGTTGTCGGTAACATAATCCAAGTATATTTGTGGCAACAACAATCAATATGTAAAATATCTCTTTCTTTTCATTAAGTACTTGAAAGTTGACTAAATAAGTATTTTCTTAAATTTAAAATACAACCAATCCTACGATTTGGTAATCAAAACTAAATGTTCCGTTTTCCGGAAACCCAGGAAAAATATGAATCCTGACGTTTGTCTTGCCTTTGAAATCCCAAAATTACTTTTGAAATCGATTCAAGCTATTTTTTAATCAATGAATAAATAAAACAGTAGGTATCGAACATCATATTTGAAAACTATATCGAAAATGACGAGTACCTTTTTTCTCCATCACAATAATTCGCCATTGGTAAGCTCAAAAGCAATTACACAAGTTTAGTGCCCGCGAAATCGAATCGGACACCCAAAAGACCCCGTCCCGGTCTCGCCACCGTAATACGTTTTCATAAAAATGCAAATGGCGGTCGAACGTATTGCCCGCGACACACCAACTCGACAAACTCGCTTCATAGAATTAGAACACTTTTAGAAGTTGTTATGAAGTTGTAACTTGCTGGAATATTGATGCAGTGTCTTACATTTTAAAGATTACCTATGTAGACTATTGGAAATGTCAACAAGACAATGATAATGGTACAGTTGACAGTTTTTAACTGGGTATAAAAAGAAAAATATGGTTGTTTGTTTGTATGTTCCCATTTAAAGTCGCAACGAAGCGAAGGAAAAGAGTTATTTTTGGTATATATTTATTTGGTAGTGATGTTATAGTGAGTTGAAAATAACAAAGACTGCTTTTTATCCCAGCGTCAAGCGATTAGTACCACTGCCTACAGCCACAGTGATGTTTTAGGTACATAATAGCATTGAAAAAACTAAAACTCTGGAGGAATACGTAGTGTTTTTCCGCTGTGACTGCTCCTTAACCGACATCAAACCACAAACTTAAAAGAAAGAAAGAAAGAAATATTTATTAAAATCATAAATATTTTAAAACAAATAAATAATAAGTATGTTAAAACAATTATGACACCAAATAAATAATTATTATCATCATGTTATACTTTGATTTCTTGTCATAATTGTTTTAACATTCTTATAAAAATATATAGGTGAGATTATATCATACATATTGATGGTTTTTAGGTGTGTTCCTCCATATACCACCACCACACCTCACCTCCTAACCAACGTGGCCTCCGTGGATCTCAAGATCTTACCAACACCGCACCTGTGTGTCTTCAAGCTTTGTAGTTCTCCTTCGGCAAGATAGTTATAAATGTGGTGAATAAGTTAAAAATGTGGTTTCAAAAAACAAACAAAAACAGAAGATGTGTAGACATCTGCGCTGGCAACGTCTCAAACGGCCACAGCTGGCGTAACGTTTAATGCCTAATTTAAGAAAAATATGGACCGTTTCTTTTGTAATTTCCACTTGCTACTTGAATTAAGGTAAATTCTTTGGAATACAAGCAATTGCAGCGTGTTCTGAGGTTTTGCTACAAAACGTAATCGATATCGAACTTTATTTATATAACTACGTGTGTTTAATTAACTATATAAAAGCACATTACATTTTTATTAAATCTAGTACATATTATATGGTCGACTAGGTATCGATTTGAGTATAAGTGTTTAATATGCATTTATATTTGACTTTACAAGGATATGTTTTTTTTTATTTATAATAAAACATATTATTTAGAATCAAACATCACAATAAACACAAAACAACACCATGTCACGTACATCACAGATAAAATACATCATAAAATATTTATCTACTGACTTTCATACACCTTCAGACTACAGATGAAAGTATGAAGCTCTAATGTCACCCTTATTCATGGTGTCACATGTACTGTAATCATCTTACCAAGGCCACCAATAGAACGAGGGTTTAAACACACCATCACTAATATTCAGGATTTTTTGTGACCTTAAATACTTTTCTTTGGTCAAAGCTATCCGCATATTATTTTTGAATTTATGGTAGATAATAATAATATCATTTACAGTCATTAATGCTAAACACAACTTTTAATAAGCACATTGTAAACTTATAAGTAACTAGTGTCACCATTCAGATAGTTGTAACAGTGTTTTATCAGATAAACACTATATACGTATTCACTAAAAGGGTTACATTCCAATGAAGCATTAAAGGCACGTTTTTTTATAGTTCAGTAATTATTGAATTGTAGGTTCCAAGTGTCCATTACTATTTTGACATAGTAAATTCCCTTTGACATTTTATTTTTTTATTTTATTATGTGTAAAGAAATATTATAAAAATTTGAATAATAATATTTTAATGAACAAAGTGACATCAAAAACTGTAATGTGAAACTTTTAAAATAGGGAAATAAAGGCTATTTTTTGTTTTCTTTTAGGTTCCAAGTGCACCGCTTGCTAGTCTTTCTCAAAAACACAGCTTGCTTAGAATGACCACAGTTCACACACTATACTATACACTATTGGGCCCCAGACTGTACAACAAATTAATAAAAACAGTTGACTTGTCAAACCTCACTGGCTATGGATGTAACCTAGAGCTAACTAAATATCTTCTTACCTTGAACTACAATTCCACTGAGTCATTGATGGAAAAAATATTTAAGTAACAGTATTTTGATTGATGTTTCCATGACTTCTTGTAAGCCCCCACATACACCACTTCCACAACAATCACACGAATTCACGAATATATTACATACATTTACAACACCTTAACACTCAGCAACACTTCACTTATGAAACATATATACGTATATAATATATAAAGCATATTTAAATACATGTATAGTTTATAAAAATGCTAGCAACTACAAAAACCAAAACAAAATATTGTTAACTTATTTCCAATTTAGCCTTTTTTTATTATATGCTGGCAACATTACATATTGTACAAAGTAAAAATAAACAAATTGTTTAAAACTAGATGCAAAGTAGGTAAAGATATTGTGTAAAAAAAATTGTATAAAATTATGTGACACTGGGACTGACATTGGGATGAATACTGTGGCTCCACAAACACAAGTTCCGTAAGGGACTTAGCGTGGAGCTCAGGGTTTATGTCGAACGTACGCCAACACAAAGAATGTACCTAAGCCTATTTTAGAAAATACTTATTATGTACTGTCACTGTGTTTCGATAAATAAAATATTTGTATTTGTATTTATAATAAAAAAATGCTTGCCATGCGTCATATAAGACACGTCACTCGAGTGCGACTTTACCGTAAGACTTGTATAATGGCTTGCAATAAAACACGCCGCCACACGCGGCATAATTTTCTTTATCTTGGCCCGCCAGAGCTTCCATTTGTCGAGCTCATCGTAAAGGGGGAGATATACATTATTATTGCGTATCACACAGTCACACTAGTTGGGATATAAATAGTACTAGTGGATACTTGCGGCTTTACTTGCAATTTTTGCGATGATAAGGCTATGAACTCATTTTACAATCATGATCAGACTCTCCGTTGTGGAGTGAAAGAAGAATAAACGATGAAATATTATCATAAACTTGCTATCAGTCTTGAGCGTAGACTTTTCCTCCAGAACGTCATGGTCAAAACCCAACAAACATAATTTCCGTTTTATACATGTATAATGGTAATATAATATGTCAAGTCTATCTGCTGTGTCTACTTATTTCCGTAACATAAATTTTGTTTGTACATCTTATTTTAGTGTTTCATATACATAGGTTACAAGAAGAGAGGCCTATGCTCAGCAGTGGGCGGTGACAGGCTGATGATGATGATGAAATAGGTTACAGTAGCATCTATATGTGATATGATTTTGAATACAAATAGACTAAAGATTTTTTTAAATTACTCCTTTATCAGGGACGAAATTGGATTTGCAAGTATGTTTGAAACTTCTAAAGGAAACTGACACCGCGGGCTTACATTAGTTTAAAATAAGTATATATAAATAAAAAATAAATTAATTAAGTACTAAACCTACTCAAGTACATGGTAATACTTGTTGTTTTTATTTCATACTCATTTATGAATGAATGGAAAGAGCCTACATTGCACGACACAAGTTTCGACTTAGTGTGCAATGTAGTGCACCCAGTGCTTAATTTCTATGTAGTATTATTATTTTGTTAATTTTTTTTTTAGTTGGTCTTGAAATATTTTTGAAATATAGTTTATTTACAATAATAAAATATAAAAACAAGTGAAGGAAAACTAAACATACTACTTCTAACTACTACAAAAAGGGGCACTTAGAAAATCTTTAGAAAAGCCTAAAGATAATCTAAGTGCTCCAGCCCACTACCAGAGGGCAGCGTGCCCAGCTTGCTGGCCGCATTACCACGCTGGATGGCAATGCTGATACGTTGAGCCAGAAAAAGGCCAGCATTTTGGTCATGCGTCGCGTCAACCAAGTATAAATAAAAATAAAATCATCATCATCATCAGCCCACGGTCGTCCACTTCTGGACATAGGCCTCTCCCAAGGCACGCCACTCAGCCCGACTTTGTGCTTCTCGTCTCCACCTGTTCAGTGGGTTGTGGCGGCCAGCCGTAACCCGGGGATTCTTCGCACCCCCTGCCTTGCCGTTACCATGCCCGCCGCCTTGGGCAGGAATAGCAAGGCGACCGGGAACAAGGGGCCGTTGATTAATTGTGCCGTTCATTGGGAAGTAATGCCCTAATCGCCACGCTAGGCATGCGGGTTGGCGATCGCAGAAAGTAGCTCATCGCACGGATATCGCTGCTGCCCGACATCTGTCTGAGTTATTTAAGCTACGTGTTTTCGGATGGATATACCGCCATCTTTCGGTTCGCCAGAGCCTCATTCGTTGGTCAGCAGGATGACCACTTGCAGGTTGAGGTTGACTTGGAGCATGCAGAGTGATTTGCCCCCTTCATCCCATTCTCATTCATTCTTCATTCATCATTAAAAATAAAATAATAATCGTTAAATATTGTATCCTACTTTAAGCAGGTACTTAAATCCTACTTTCCTCCAGTTTCTATAATAAACGTCGCTAAAAGTTTATTGACTTTTCTCAGTTTATTGTTAAACTTTAATCGAGAGTGTATCCGTGAATGGACCAATCAATACTTTACTGTGTCTTTCCAGCGCCTGTTTTGAACTGGGGTATTGGAATAATAAAGTTCCGGGTAGATACTAGGATAAATTACTTTTGAATCTACATTTGAGACATAAAAAGTAATACCACGAAATCTTTTGTAAAGTAAAGTAATATATTTATTGCAAACTGTACAGTATACCTAATGGTGTTACAATATTTTCTATTAGTCACAACAGTTTTGCTCTTCCGAACATGCAATAATGAAACTTAAAACTAACATTAAAATCATAATAAAATAATTTAATACACCTAACTATAAACACATTCATATTGCTCAAATTGTTTGTCAGTATTTATATACATAATAACGGATATCATAGGTTACTAATATCATCTTCAAAAAAGGATTTTAAATCATAATAACATTTTCTATTTAAAAATTCAAATAATTTCCTTTTATATATTGCAAAAAAATCCGAGTTTACAATTGTCTTTGGTAAATGATTATAAATGGATGGCCCCATGCCCAGTACACTCTTAGAATACAAAGCAGTTCTTTGTGTTGTTTTTTTCGCACGGCAGTTATTATTGCCTTTTTATCTGCTTCATTAACAGCTACATTATTATTATATTTATACATAGTTACATAGGTAAGATATTGAATCAGACGTTATTTTGCGGAAATCCATTGTAACTAAAGTAAAGTACTCGAAAGTAGTCTTTCGGATCGACGTTCGAGGAGTCAACACGTCCTGAGGATGCCTCGTGGAGAGGTGAAACACGTGTAGACGAGAATATCTTGCCGAAGGAGAACTACAAAGCTTGAAGACACAAGGTGCAGTGTTGGTAAGATCTTGAGATCCACGGAGGCCACGTTGGTTAGGAGGTGAGGTGTGGCGGTGGTATATGGAGGAACACACCAAAAAACCATCAAGTTTGTTGTTTGATGACGGTTAAGGAGCAGTCGCAGCGGAAAAGCACTACATATTTCTCCAGAGTTTCAGTTAGCTAGTTAGGTGTTTGTTTAGTGCCAGAAAGTCCGATAATCCTAAACCCCTCTCACCACGCTTGTCTTTCCAGAGAAGTAGGCAGTTATTTTCTTTATATTATGATTGCTACTTCCTATAGAAGTAGAATCTAACTGAAGGAAAAAAGAACCGCTTACTCCGGCTTCCTTTCGAAATTGTATCATTAGACTGAAACAGTTGGCAACGCTCGAAAAATCCGCTCCGCCGAAAACAACCGAAAAAAATTAATGATTGCGAGAGAAAAAATGCAGGAAATCTTAGAAGGAATGAGCTCCGTCTTTCCAAGTTATAAAAGGTAAAGAAAAAGCCTGCATTTAGTGAATGCCCATTCAAAGTTGTGAAATTCAAACCGCTCTGTGGTCGCGGACGGTGCACTTTACGAATGCAACCTTGCCTTTGATGAGATTCGTACTTTTTTCGACAATCAGACTCAATGTGGTTTTTTTGCACACCTCTCTAGCGTCGGGTAAGATTTTAAGATTGCAGTCTGAATTGTGGGTTTTTGGAAATGTTGTGAATCGATGAAAAGATGCTGGTGGAATGTGGTTCGTGTTGGATTTTTTTACATATTGAGGAAAAATCTTACAGATTAGTTTATTAAAATACCTTTTCTTTGGGAAAAAAAACTCAAAATAAAAAAAAAACTGGAGTTAAATGACTATATTCTAATTACTCATGAGTATGGTAACCAATCCGGTATGTAGTTAAAACATGCCAGTGAAAACTGGGAAGAGATTGATCTTAGCGATAAGGTCAACAAATATAGTGTTTCATATAGATACATATTTAAGTTTAATGTGCCATATATGTACAATTTGTTGAGTTTTAATAAAAGAAGACTTTATTGATTGGTATAGATTGATAAATAATCACTTATTGGTACTCTTTTATTTTTAATACATTCCGAGCGAATGAAGCGCCCATAAAGCTCGAGGTAAGTTCGAAGCTCTCACTAAAGCTAGTACTTTGTAGCTTTCACCGAACGATTCAAAATTCTCAAGATCAAAAGAGTTTCCAAGTGGTTGCCTGAAATTTCCATTATACTTCTTCAAAAGGTGAATTTGCATTACCCTGTGGAATAATTTGTGATTTAACTTCGACCCAGAGGTTATTTTTATAGGAATGAACAGGCTTTTTGGTACTTCATTGGGGCAAAGATTTCGAAATTAATTGTATAATTATTTATGTTACAGTGGTTTTCACTTAGCCGTCCTTTGGTTATGCAAATGTATAAATAAAAAAATGTACTGCAAGGACGTCTTACGGTTAACTTTTTAATTAAACCATTATGTACTAATTTGAAACAAAATTTGGCGAATTGTAGTCATATTAATTTGCATTAAAAAAGTTATACCCGAAAAAATAACAAATTATGATATTTATGACAGTATTCTTAAACCACAAACTGTTTTCCACGAATCAATTCTCTGAAAAATATGAAGTCGCAACATTTTAGCAAATCCGATAAGTTACAATGAAACCTAAATGGAACGGAATGGAACGCAACGGAAAATATTTCAATTTGTGGAATGATCACTATCTTGTTCGGTGAATATTAGGGCTGGTACACAATGAATACTAAGTTTACAGTTTCAGCTTTGCGGAAATAGGCAAGCTAAAGCTCCGTTTCCAGATTTGTTACAAGTTTTTTTTTCTGTGTAGGTTAGCATATAATTAGATTTTTTGTTACTAATATACTGTAATATCATTTCTGATTCATTCTCAGCCTAGCACATAAGAGCTTGTGAAAAACAAGCCTCAAGTGACAGGCTCAGGAAATAGTTAATAGATTTTTTACCACCGAATCCGGGGACATTTGTCTTTCGTGAAAATATGGTTGAGTGTACACCCATTCCATGAAAACAAAACTGAGCGCCCACCTCATAAATTCTCCAGAGGATTCATGACCTTCAGTAAAGAGGAATACTATTGAATAAGGAGATAATTATTTCTAAACTTTAACAAAAGATAGTCAAGTATGTTCCCAGCCTTATGCTGGTTACGGATGAGTCGGAAGGTAGTAGGTTCCGTTTTTATCTCCCTATGCTAATCGAAAAGTCCGCGCATATTCGTTTACTCTACTTCTCTTGCATGTAGTTTGGAAGGAAATAGAACAGCTCTTATATTGCCATGCCACGTTTTAAATGATGTTATGCGTTATTTAACGGATAGCGTAAATGCGTCGTTATATGTTAGCATTTGGTATAACATCTTGTATGTTTATGAGTAATGCTTTTTTAGGTGATTGAAGTACATAAATTCAAATGCACTATCATAATCAATCAATTATCATAATGGTTAATGATATGGCTCTAGATTTGAAGACCCCTGGGTTCTAATTTTCTGGGAACAGGGCTCCAGGTAGAGAGTTCAATTGTCTCGCTGTCCTTACTATGAAGGTAGAAGCAAAGCGCTTCTTGCGAGTCTATACACATTATTCATATGATGTCGTATATATGATTTACACGTTCGCTTTGATATTTTTTATGATAGAAATGTACGACTTTAATATTTTTTTAGTAACTCCGATTGAAGCTTAAAATTTAAAAAAATATATTAATATATATTGCGTAGCAAAATATCTACATGTTTTATTATTTGTTTACATTAAAAGGTTTTTTGACAAACTATAAGGTTACACAAAGCAATCAAAACCAGTGATTCAAGAATTGACCAGCTATAAAAAAGGAAAGCCGGGTCAAATTTTATTCATCCTGCCTACAAGGAAATAAATCTTCCGAACGAATCAAACTGAATCCCGTTCGGAAAACGTAATCAGTACCGTCGTGACCTTACCGTGTTTTCTTAGGACGGGCCATTTAAGTCGTAAATTCCGATTTCTATTGATTTTTTTATCTTCATTTTAATGCATTTTTCAGTTGGTAGCTAAATTAAAGAGATTATGAGTAAGTTACAGTGATTAGAGTTAATATACAATACTTCAGGTACCAATTACATTATAGCATTTAATTTTCCGGTTCCAGTATCAAAAAAGATTTTACCAAGACATTTAATTGCTAATAAATTTCTTGAAATTCGATATTTTTGAGTTATCTTTCCATATTCATGTATAAACATTACCATCACGATGCTAAAAAATTAGGCGACATAGAAACATTATTACTTAGCAAAAATGCCATCAAATAAAATAAATACCTAAATAAATATTCCGGGATATTGCACACAACGCCATCTAGCCCCACACTAAGCAAACGCTTGTGTCGTGGGTACTAGATGACGCATATAATACTTATATGCTTTTCTTAGAATTCCTTTTTTTCTTTTTTTTTCATAACAACAATATATTACTTTTAATTATAAAAACAATAAGTCAAAACATATAGACGCTAGTACCCCAAGGAAAGCTCCTTCCGCGCTGCAAACCGGCAATTTTGTATTCATTTTTTTATTATTTGGAAAGAATAAGAGAATCCCAGATAAAATACGGCTGTAGGTAGAACGGCGACGTGGTGTAATACACGACAGCTGCTTTATTTATGTCCTCAATATTTTACAAGCCATAAAACTTCTTCGCCTTGAAAACGGAGACCGTTTTATGTTAATAGGTTTTTTGAAATTCCGCTTTTTGGACGAAATTTAATTGGCAAACTTTACTCGGAGATAATTTATCGATAAACTGTGGGAACTTGGCAGTTTAACAATTGGTAGTAGATTTAACTGATCATATCATTGATTGTTTTAAAAATAAATTGTTTAAGTTTGAAACGTTAAATTTAGCACACATTTTTTGCTTAAATCATCATCACATCTTAACTAGGTCTGATAGTGGAAAACTCTGGTGTCGTGAGTTTTCATTCAGACGTTCAGAAGATTCTCTGACACGGTTTAGCTACTGTAACACTACGACGGACACCCAGCACCAACTATTTAACGTGTTGTCCAATCCACGGAAGCGCCCAAATGCAAATGCTACATTTTTTTTAAGTTAGCTTGTTTACAAGTCGCCTGATGTTATGTTCAATATCTTATTACATCAAAAAATGATAACGACAGCCATAACATAACATTTAATAATATTTTTATGAATATTTTAATTTGCGATAGCAATACACTGAGCCACAACAAATATGTACCTACATTATATTGAGATTTAACACCTAAACTAGCTCTAAAATCACAATAAAAATAAATTGCTTATAACTTTAGCACGGCACTAATTACTAACACCGGCAGAGCAAAATCTATTCCAGTTTTCCGCTCCTCATACCTTTAACAATGAATTTCGTATTTTCGCTCTAAAATAGAACGCTATGTGAAAATTAGGACCCTCGGGTTTTCAAAGTGGCGGTTGATTTTACTAATGAATATGCATGAGTTTTAAATTTTGGAACTATTTACGTACGTCTGAGCCAAATTGTTAGAAAAATGCGTGAATTGAACAAGTTATGTAAATTGCTAATTAACCGACTTTGAAATTAGGAGCTTCTAAATTTGTTGGTTATTTTTTGTTGATATTTGACGCGAGTATTCCGCTAATTTATTATATATTAGTATATTAATTTATCGGTTTTAATAATTGTATGTTGTGGTGACGTTCTTATCTTCAGAGAACAATTAAAACTAGACAACTTATAGGTTTTTTGGGCATGTGTGCTACGCTACATATTCGAATGATTCCAGACAATTAAGGGTAAAATATTGAATTAGGCTTTACTTTGCGGAAATCCATTGCAAATGAAACTCTGGAGAAATATATAGTTCTCCAGAGTTTCAATTATGGGTAAAATAACACAGCAACGGCACAGAGATTTTATAAATTTCTAAAATACCGAGATAAAAAGATTGCATATTATTTTGAACTTTCTTACAATACGAGAAGTAATTTATTTAAAAATAGCACGGTTCATTGTGGCTTCCCAAGTCGGTATCCCTTAATATAGCACCTTTTACTCGAATTAAAATATAGGCTACATTTTTGGGTAAGCTTCCTTATGGCCTTGACTTTGCAACAAGATTTTCGTTTGAGTACTTTAGGTCAAACGTTTTCGGTATAGTAAAAAACACAAAGAGAATGTCGATATATGCTAGGTTACGTATACGCCTGCTTTATTTAAAAAAAGATGTAAATCAACTCGCATTGAAATAAATAATACCATCTCGCAATGATGTGATCAAATGCAAAACCCGTTCTTATGAAACATAGAGTAAATTTTACGTAGACAAAACATTTGGCAAAGAGTTCGTTTTGAAATCAATAGAGAGTGAGAGCGAAAAGAGGCATGTTATATCTCCTTATGACTTTAATAATAAACTGAAGTACCGCACATGTTTTACTGACTTAATAGGTAGGAGTTCTCTTCATAAGGTAAAGTGTAAGGGTGAACCAATACCTTTTACCTGCAGACCCTTTGGAAGAGATAAGAAAAGAAGTGCCTGAAATCCTGTATGATTAAAGGAAAATTGAGAGGTTATTGGACAAGGGCTGAGGCACGAAAAATATGATTTTCTTGAGGATAATATGATAGATGTCGGTAGGAAATAATTGAGTGTTGTTGTTAGGGAGCTTGGGGCTCTTAAGACCTTGTTTATTTTTAGTCGTGCTTTTATTGAGATTAAAACGAAACATGTTTTATTTATATTCTTTTTAGATATGTTAATGTAAAGTGTTAATCCGGCTTAAGTAGCCTATACTCTAATTCAGAGTCTAAACAATCTTTATAACAAACTTTAATGAAACAAACGTTTAAACGAAATTAAAAAAAAATGTAATCTTGATCTTATTATTAATTTTTCAAGTTGTATTACTACCACAGTAATACAACTTGAAAAAATAATAATATAATGTACACATGTACATTAAATATTTAAAGAAAAAGTCAATTCACGTTTAGCCGTTAACTTACTCATATAAAAATACTGAAGAGTTGTGATGTGTTCAATCTAAAGTCACTTTACGGTCTACCTCACAATTTCTTTTATCTATGTTATTTGAATAAGATTTTTAAACATTGTTTGCAGTAAACGAGTTGCGACTTATTTATGAGTACGCTTTTAGCTCGCTTCAGAAGACCTAACTTTAAGTTTCAAGTGTTAAATGGAACGAGAAGAATTGAGCAAATGAGCTAGTAAAGTGTACTATTTTACACTTACTTTTAAATATTACAATCTGACCTACAATAAAATGAACATAATTTTCAGGTTAATAGCAAATATTTTTTAAATATTTCAAGGGTATTTCTTAAATGATGGCCTCCTACGGAAGACTCATTATGGTCATTTCATGAACTCGGAAATTGTGGTCCTCAAACATGTCGGTTTTGTCACGATGTTTTCCTTCACCGTTAAGCGAGTGCACACTTAACTTGAAAATACAGGTTTTTGGTGTATGGCCGGATTCGAACCAGGGTGCGTCTGGATAAAAAGCAGACACTAGAACCGCTGAACCACACGCTGTATTTTGTAGTTAGTCACTAATTACTATAATAAAGATAAAAAACCCAAAATATTTTGTAAGTCATATCTCAAGTTGGATTGCACTAAATGCATTAGAAACACAATTTTGTAAGCTCCAAAAGTTCTGAGTAACAAAGTAGCGATTCAGTATAAAAGCTCTAACGAAGCTGTTAACTTCTCGGTTTATGTTTTAATCACGCTAACAGTTATTGCGTAGAAACCTTAGCAGATTTTTATTACGTTTAAAATTGGATTTTTCTAGAGAATCTACTTTTAATGTGAGACTTTTTGAAATGTAGTGTTAAAAATTATTTAACGCATTTTTATATTATTATTAACTATATCGAGCTGATAATTTAAGAATCTTAATAAGGTACAAACCTTTCTTTACAGTGGGTACCCCAGTACCCTATGTTTTGTGAATTAAACTCGAAAGTTATGTATATTGTATTTCACTTTTTGAGTATGTTTATATCTCAACGAGTGGTCAGTATTTTCTTAGTCTCTGAACAGTATTTTAATGCCTAGAAAAGTGAGCGGCTATGACACTTAACTACAGCAGTTTTCCAGGCAGATTTTACGAGCACAATTCCCGTATACGAGCCCATAAACTAAATTAACTGCGATCTGAACACCTCTTGAAATTAAACGGATTGCATCATTTGGTGCTAACGGGCGGATATTTACCCATTTCATTGGGTAGTGAAAGTTTTATTGGTTCCTGATAAGACGGTTCCTACAATGTTTGTCGAGAAGGTTTAGGATGTATTTAAAAAGTTTTGTATTTCAAATGTTTTATAACTCTCTTTCGTAAGGAAATGATCACAAACTGTATATGTATAAAAATATATGTTCCTATCAATGTTACAACGTTTATATTAGTTCTTACTCAGTCAATTTTACTAGATGTCAAAACTGATATGATTAAAATAGCATATCGAATAATTTATTCAGTGAATAACAAGTAAATTCAATTCATTTTTTTTAATCTGCGTGCTGCCGCGATCCCAGACCGCATGTTCTGACGATGGGTTTCATTACACCCTAAACGCGTAAACAACATACGTGAATTACACGTGAGTGAAAATCGTTTTAGTTACATACCATATATATATTCAGAGAATGGATTTGATAGTGAATCATCTTTATAATGTGAAGGCTGCACGTTCGTTACCTGCACTTCTATTTCGAATTACGAGTGAATTTATACTCGCTATTAGTATTTAGTGAATTTATATTAGTGGAAGGAAATATCGCGAGAAAACCGACTTATTCATAGACCACCAAATCTAGGACATGTTTCATCCGCGGTGGTGTACCTTTACTCGGATATAAATATTTCCACATTAAAATTTAAAAGACGTTTTAGCATAAAACTTGGCAGACTAAGTACACAAGTTAATGCTGTTAAGAAGTAAGAAACAAAACTGGAAATAAAATAAAAGTGAAGTTTGCTTGCTGTGCTCGGACTCATAGGGCCCGGTTCTGAGACGCTTAGTTAACTTCATTAGACTTGCTTCTCTCTTGTAGAGTCTCTACTCTTGGAAACGTTCTTTGATAGTAGGTACTGTACTAGTCACTCACGCTTCGCCCGCGTGCCCCGATCGGACGACCCGACGCGTAAGCTAATATTACTCGTATTACAAAGGTGTATCGGGTCAAATTGGCTTGCGCGTTGCGGTGCCGGTCGGTCGCGCGGCCATCGCGCGAGTAGGTACCTACACGATTGCTTGTTGTGGAAGCGCATCGCGCGCAATGCCTACTTGCTTCATTATCACTACACCGGTATGTAATATGTATCCCGGTTATTTCTTTTCAAATGTATTTTGTAAAATGTATGAGCTGTTTCTAAAGCTTGCATAAAATTATTAGATGATGAGTTTTTACCCTCAATATCAAAGTTAATTTGATTTGTTTACATTTAGATAGCTGAAAGTGCTTTATTAGAGTTGAATACTCCAAAACAACACGTAAGTAATACTAATGATGTGCTCTGTTAGGATTTCTTAGATGTACACTAGCATAGTTACCCAATTGTAAATATTTTATAGTGAAATAAAGTTGTTTGAAAACTGAAACTGAACTGTACTGGTAGAATCTCATATTTTTATATCTTTTCTGCACCTCCTAGGCCTGTTTGAAACAACTCTATGCACCGTGCGGTCAATATGAATCTTGTGAACATATCAAATAGTTTAATTGCAAGTTTTAAGTGCAAGCATATGAAAAATCAAAGTAATACACTCTTGGCTGAAAGGTTAGCACATCCTTAATTTTAAACTATTATAGCAAGTTAGGTGCATTTATAGTTGTCAGACACAAATGACACTAATTAGACTTATTCCATTTGATTATAAAAAATAGCTGTAATTTAGAGTAACTTATTGAAGTTTGTAAATTATGTTACTTAAATGAAAACAATTTTTTTTGCACACTTCCCTATCCACGGAGAAAAGCGATTATCTCGCCTGCTGCTAAGCAATTAGCATAATAAGCTCCTCCAATTAATTAACAATCTTGTTAAACCAATAAGTGGTATTTAAGTTGTCAAGAACTACGGCGAGAATGCTTGTGCAATATTCTAATAACACACACGTTGTCGGAAACTTTGCAGATTAAAAATTCTTTCTCGTCAACTATGGAATGCACTGTGTGAATTTATAATAGGACGTCACTTACTTGGTGATGTAGCGTACGTTTTTCCAACTCTTAATTCTTGAAATTGATTATAAAATGTTTTTAAAATGCGTGGCAATTAAGCTTAGGAAATTAATTATTTTAAATTTAGAGTTCTTCGTGCATGTCTTTGGATAGAATGCGCCAGTTATAAAAAGTTTTAGTGTTGTACCAAATCTTCTGACCTTAGGCGTTTTATTCGTTGGTCACAAATTTCATCAGTAGTGTAGAGCTAGATTTAAACAGGGTTGGGTAGCAATACAAAACTTGCGCATTTATCACCGAACCATGCTTGATTCTTTCATGTATAAAATGAGAGCCTCTCAATTTTCATATAGTGTATATATGACATCGCTAGCATCTAGTTCCGAATGCGGATGTTAACACCTCGCATCATTATTTCGTCCATGCGTCATTCCGTTTCCGTCCCGGTCCCGTCACGGCCCCGTCACGTCGCTCTCCTCTCACCCATCATTTCGGACCCTCTTCAATCGTCGGCACCCAAATTGAATTTGATCCGTAACTACGTCACACGACCGTTTGTCTATACATTGATCGGTTATTTTTCGAAACACTCTAGTTTTGATTCGCAAATATACCTAGGAATTGGGTGCTTTGAGTGTAAGGTAATATATATGTATAAAATGTTTGTGTAAAAAAACGCTGGAAAATGTAACACAAAACGAAATCTCCCGAAAAACATTTAACTGTGCCTTGAAATAGTTGCTTTATTTACAAAGAAATGTCCAAGGCCAAGTTAAACTGAAAAATTGTTTACGTTTCAACAAATAAGTAGTAGATAAACAAGTGATACATGTAAAGTGCATACAAATAAGATTCAAATAATTGTCTATGACTTTTTTTTTAAATCTTTTAAAAGCTATTTTGTATAAAGACTAACTTTGTGGTAATCATTTTCTCCTTTTGCGTATCATAAAGCCTAATAAATACAAACCAATGAAAAAAATGTGTACCTAACGCCTGAAAGAAAAATGTAATTACCTAATTGTTAAGATACCTTAGAAATTTAACAAAGTTTATTATGTACTGCTATCTGTATATATTATTTTCTTTATTGTTATTAGTAATGTCTGGAACGAGAAGGCAATTACACCGCGACACAGGTGCGCCTAGTGCGGTGTTTATAGTGCATTTATGTATAGTTTTATTATGTTTTTGGAGCAATAAACGAAATTTTTATTTTATTATGTATTTATTTATTTCATGAGCTCTGCCTGCAATGTAAACCTTTTCTTCTTACATTTATTACACTATTTCTTTTATTTTCTTGACACTAGCGAATTTTTCCCACAGTTTACATTCCACTTCACATAAGATCATCCACGGCGGGTGAATATATCTGCCAATATCCAGAAATCTATCGTGACACTCAAATTCCCCGCGACATTAAAATATTCACCAGCCGCACCCACATCAAAGTGCCTTCATCACTTTGATTTCCACTTTTTTTCACGTTTTTCGACACTTACTGTCCTATCTCAGTGTAGATTCAATGTCCTTCGGATAGCATCTAAATTACTTTGTGAAGACACGACGAGATTAAAGGGGTGTCTGGTGCCTAGAGCGCGCGCTTTAATGCTGCATAGGTGTTTGGCGCGAATAACACGTGTATTCAAAGAGGTACAATATTATGTTTATATCAAGCGAGTACCTTCTCTGGAAAAAAAACAAAATTGTGAAATAATTATTTAGGTATCTAATACGTAAGTCATTGATATATTCAAATTAGTTCTACATTGCATACAAACAAAAATATCACGACCAAAAACTAATTAAAAGCACGTAATCCATATCGTTAACAAATAGTTAAGTTGTTTTAACGTATAAAAAACTGTCTCTCCAACGTACGGAAACTTTTAAGCCGAGCAAAACTGCTCATATTTATAACAGAAATACAAAGTTTCCAAGTGGCCGGACTATACGTAGCCTGTAATTGCTTGGAGTCGCAGTTAAGAGTTCAAGAGAGCATGAGAAGTTGCGAGTCTTGAAGTCTTGTGAGCAACTTGCACTACACAGTTTAGACAGTTAAGGGCTGTCGGATGTAATATGCTTATTCTTCTTCTTGACATTTAAAAGCCACGCTGTTGTAGGTAAGATGTAATACTCATGGTACTTACTCAATATTCATTGGCCAAATCTAAGATAGTTCTTTTATACTGGGACATATTAATTGAACGGTAGGACGGTAAAAATAATTCATTAGAAATTAGCAGAGTACGTTGTGTTTTACAATTTGGTTTCTTCCTAGCCTCAGATAAATTACTTGCTATAAGTAGATTTGCACTCACTTCTCTGTGAAGGAAAACATTGCCATGTTTGTAGATCACAATATTCAAGAGGGTGTGTCGTCTGTGGAACAATGTAGGTGTCCAGCATGAAGTATTTGCACAAGAGAACTCCCCTAACTATTTAGTTACGACCTCTTGTAATTTAAGCCTGCCTTAATAGATACTAAAACAGCGGTGCTTAAAAACACGCGGGATGTTATCAAAAGCAAGCATGTCCCATATTAAAAAAAGATAAACAAGAAAATACGACTCAACAAAAAAACTTACTAAAACATGTTCTCCTGTTAAGATTTATACGTTGACAGAATAGCCGACTTATAACCGGCAAACATTGAAGTTCGCGCGCCAAGTTCTGACTCCACTGACACTGCTGAATTTAGATAGCATTATCGCAGAGCGCATTTCAGTTTGATGGCTTTACATGTACATGTTGCAACTTTGATTTCAATTAAGGGTGTTCACACATGAGATTAAGTTTTGTAGTTGTAATTATGATAGTGGGGCTGGGGAAGTGGTTACCTTGCCAGTCTTTCAGCTACCAATGTGTAGGCACCGCTGAGCATCCAAACTTTATGGATAGATCATTTCTGAGTAAAATTACGGATGTTTCCTTACTTAAATGCAGGTAACAATAATAATATCTAAATATATAAAACTCAAAGGTTACTGACTGACTGATATAGATCTATTAACGCACAGCCCAAACTACTGGACGGATTGGGCTAAAATTTGGCATGCAGGTAGATGTTATGACGTAGGCATCCGCTTAGAAAGGATTTTTGAAAATGCCACTTTTGAAGGGGTGAAATAGGGGATTCAAGTTTTACTTCTTAATGCGAGCGAAACCGCGAGCACCCACTAGTAAATAATTAATATATTATTGAAAGATTTAACATGGTATTGTTATAAGCCTAAAATGTGATACAAATGGTAAAAACTAGATTAAAAATCTTTAAAATTTAATTTTTGCCAATAAGTTTATGCAAGTAGCAAGTTAGTACCTAACTAAAATTTGTATCAAATGAATTTTAAATGAACCAAACAAATAAACAGAATTATCGGACCCCTGTTTTGAATTTGCTTAAAATATACAAGAATTATTAGTGGGCACTCAAGAATATGACTTATTTCGGTGATTGTGATTCGAATAGCAATGAGAAGCATCGTGCTGCATACCAATGCAGAGGAAAAGGTTACTTTCGCTGACTATCGATTGATTGTGAGGATTTACGAGTTGTTTTGATTTAATATCTATCTATCTAGAGACCACAGTGCCGATAGCAAAACAATGGAGGGGACCTGTCGGATTTTTGCGTTCATTATCAAATTACACCTTACAACGATATATGAAGCTTTTAAATTACACAATTCACCTATGCTGTCCCATTCCTTGAGATTTGTCAAGATTTGCCCTAAGTCCTTTCACTTATTTCTTCACTGGGCCAGCTCATTTCAAATTTGAAATATATAAAAACTTAGAAAAGAAATGTACTTAAAGGTTAAAAAAGGTGAAGTTAAATTCAAATAAGTAAATGAATACAAATGTTTATTTCTTTCTTATAAAGGGTAAGTCCAAAATATATACTTGGCAAATCAAATTCAATCATTTATTATTGCCCTTGTTCATGGGTACACATACTCGTAGATGGTAAAAAAGTTGTGGTGTTTTAATCTTATGTTACGAATCATATGTGTAAAAGACAAAGTATTTTAGTATGAATATACGAGCACATCTAAACCATCCAAGAAACGTTAAACGTAACATTAATCTCCGCCCAAACAACTAACTTCCCATCTCAGGTGCAATTTACGTCTAGAGACGTCAGAAAACCTCTCTCTAATATCTCAAAGTGTTCGTAAAACACGTAGCCACAGTTAATTCGAGCACGTAGGTGAAGTGTTGAAAATTCAATGAAAGTTTGGCCAGCGTCTTGCGGAGAGCTCCCGCACGCCGAGCGCTGTCACAGTGAACCCTAAATTAATATGAATCTCTAATTTGCGCGTCACACGTGCGGCTCGCAACTTTGCAGACTACGCCAAATTGGATAAACATGTGCGAGCAACGGGGCTGAGGTTGTACGGGAGAGTATTGGGGCAGGCTCGGCAAAATAAATAAAAAAAGTTTAATGTTAAAATATGTAATATGTATGCCAATGGTTGCCTGAAAGAGATCGCATTTAGCGACAAAGCCGCCACTTGTGGCACTAGTATAAGTTATTTTTAATCTCTTTCTTTGTATTTTATTTTGCGTGTTACAATAAAGAATGTTCTCTCTATCTATCTATCCATCTAATGTACTGGAAAGTCGATTAAAGACTTTTGTCACTGATAAAATTGTACAGAAAATATAGTCATTCACAATACAGTATCCTAGAATTTAATTTAATTATTTATTTTACCTAACTACACACAAACCACCAAAATTGTAATCTTTCACTCAATTAGACTAAATCCTTTTTGTTTAATACTCATTAACGCTCCATTAACTGGCCTGTTAGCTTAGTTGGTAGTGGCTCTGCCTTCTAATCTAGAGGTCGCGGGTTCGATTCCCGCATGACACAAGTATTTTTGTACTTAAAAAAAATATAATTACTTGTGTTGAGTCTGGTCGTTTGTATGTATAATAAGTATGTATTTACAAAAGAAAATTATATAAGTATTATATCCGTTATCTAGTACCCACGACACAAGCGTTTGCTTAGTGTGGGGCTAGATGGCGCTGTGTGCAATGTCCCGGAATATTTATTTATTTATTATTTATTTATTTAATAATTAATAACCCTTAAAACTACTAAGTGCGTTTTCCACCGGAGAAATATGTGTACAGAAAATTGTGGCTTAAATAACATGAATATCAATTTCAAGTTATTTATAGGTATTTAAGTTGTCATACCTATTTTTACGTTGACAAATTTGGAAATTGTGTTTAAAGTTTTAATAATTATACTCTTGACCTTTACTTTTTAATATTAAAACTTACGTGAGACATTATATCAATATGTTAACTAAACGGTTTTCACTCACGCTCTGCGTGCTGCCGCGGTCCCAGAACGCACGTTCTGAAGATGGATGTCATTAAATCCGAAACGCGTAAATAACCTACGTACATACATAAAACGTCTTCACATTTATTTAAATAAAAATCTCCCAATAAATTCTTCTTGAAGCGTGTTAGTTACCCATATGTTTCCACCCCTTGCCGTGCTTTCAAAGTTTATGCTAATGATAATGATTGCGTTTACTTCCACAATTACTTCTGATTGGAGCATCAATGATCTCAAATAACTGTTTAACATAAGCGAATTGCGTGCAAAATTACTCTGTCTATAATTGGAAATCAAGTAAATGATAGTAGGATATAATATGATAATATATATATTATTTATCAGCAGATTCTATTTAATAGCATGACTGTTTATATTAGAGGTGCGAATGCTTTGTTTATAAAATTGAATCCTCGTCTTCTCATTACCAAGGGTCGTTACTCACAGAATCGATTCATTTCATTGGGAACTTTGGTATGTAAGTAATTCTCAGCACTTATAAACTATTTCTTAAATACATATTTTTAATTTAGTTGTATTAACCGGCTAGCACTTACGTCAAAAATTACGTCGAAAAATTAGCTCGACAAGTTTCGGAAATCTGAGGTTTCCATCATCAGGAGGACGAGTCAGCACGCGTGTCCCGGCTCGTCCTCCTGATGATGGAAACCTCAGATTTCCGAAACTTGTCGAGCTAATTTTTCGACGTAATTTTTGACGTAAGTGCTAGCCGGTTAATACAACTAAATTAAATCATGCCTTACGGGAACTATAATACATATTTTTACTATTAAAACTAATTCAATCGTATGAGATGTATATTATTATGCAGTACTTTATGCTTATTTCTCTCGAGCTAAAGGTTACCTGGAAGAGACAGCTTTCAGCGATAAGACCGCCGCTTGTGGCAAGTTAAGATATAATATGTAATTTGTACTGTTTATTTTTAATATGTGTCAACAATAAATAGTTTATCTATCTATCTATACAGGTACGTTAATACAGATAATCCAGCATCTTCTTGGTAAATATATTCGTATGTAAAAGAATATAAGATATACGTAATGAGTATAACGGAAAACACCATACTATTTTTAACATAATGTATGATCAACAGCCGTCAAGTGCTCAATAAATCCAACGGATATTACGAATGACGTAGGATTTTTTTAATTTACTAGTCTTCTTCTTCTTATCGAATGAGAGTGTCCTAGTCTGGTGTCGAGAGTTTTCAAACCACCCTAAGGGCCTCTGACATGGGTTCACGATTGTCGTACTTGACAAACAGCCGGGACCTACAATTTAACGTGTAACCAAACGAAAACTTTTTAGATCAGTAGGTAAACAGTAGATTCAACTCGTCTACTGTGTTTACCAATCATATTTTCATCGCTGTAAAGGATGATATTTGGGCTAAAAATAAATAATAAAATAATCACAATCGCATGGGATTCCTGCCAACACTATTTTGAAATACATTTCATTTACAAAACGGTCAATGCACAAACCAGATAAGAGGATTTGAGTTGAAACAACGAGCAATTCTGATGAATTACTACTATATTTTCATGTGCGTTCGGATGTTAGTAATATTCAGTTAAAACATGAGGTAACAATTATTTATATAAAAAAAACATTTCACTAAAATTTTGTTCAATATTGTTACACAAAATTTGTACATAATAATATAAAGAAGATTTTTATAACTTTCTCCCATGAATAAGATACGCGTAACTTAGTTTGTATTAAAAATATTATGATATTTTTTTAAAAGGAACGGCGCCCCGCCGTGCTTTTCGCATTAATCCGAAGTAAAATAAATAGTCTATGTACAAATACAGGGTCTACCGACAAAACCAATGCTCATTTAAAAAAAATGTTCTGCTGTTTAAGTTCAAAGAAGGAACAAACCACTCAAAACTTTCACTCCTATGACTTTAATGCAATTGAACAGCACATAATTCGTTTACCAAACAAAATTTGTGAAGAATTATTTTCTTCAGCTTTATAAATTATAGCTGTTACCCACGACTTGAACCGTTTTCGCAGCGCACGCGACGGAAGCCCTCAAAGATAAATAACCCCGTTTTTTCCACATTTTCCATTGTTTCTTCGCTCCTATTAGTTGCAGCGTGATGTTATATAGCCTAAAGCCTTCCTCGATAAACGATCTATTCAACACAATGTATTTTTTCAATTCGGACCAATAGTTCCTGAGATTAGCGCGTTCAAACAAACAAACAAACTCTTCAGCTTTATAATATTAGTATAGATAGGAACAGACTAGAAATGGAACAGACATTTTTAGACAAACAAAAATAAAAATTGATTACTTTCTTGTTTTGTCAACTATCATAATCTTGATTTTCAAGCTAAGTGAAATGAAATCAATTTGCGTCCCTTATAAATCCAAGTTTAAACAAAGATGAATTGTTTGAAGAGGCGGAGTAAAAAATGCACTAATTCTGAAGCGAGCGCCGGGTCTGGTGCAAAGTGCAATTCATTCTCATTAGACCAGCAGCTTTTCTCATAACATGCAATCGCGAGAGGTTGCGGACCGTGAAAAGACTGGGATAAAAGAATGCTTAAACAACGTTCTGGGTTAAAGGATTAAAAATAATGTTGATCAATTAATTAATGCATGTTCAGAATTAGTACTAATGAAAATCACCGGTAACTAGTTAACATTCTGTCCTACAAGCTGGCTTTTAGTCTTTTCATGGGAATTAAATTTGAAATTATAAATAGTTTGGGAGAAAGTTTATAGCAATGAATGTAACTGTCATGAGAAAGATTTACTTATTTTTTTATACAAATGAAACAAGGGAGATCATACAACTAACAGAAAAATAAAGAATTAAAACACTTTAGTAAGTTAGTCATAAATGTTTATGTTAAAAAGTTAATTTTATTTGATTCCATAATGTCAGCTCATTTGTTTTATACTTTTTTATTATTTATCATCATCATCATCATCGTCATGTCAGCCCGTGTTCACCTACGCACTGCTGAGTATAGGCCTCCTCTCATAATGTTATTTTGCTACTGATTAATAATGGCATGCATTTAACCTTACAACTGTAAATCCACATTTTTGCCAACAAAAATTCTGAGTTGCACACTAAATTTGCCCATCAAATAAATCAAATATAATACACTGTTTGATGTTTAATGCTAAACTATTTTACTGAATTGCTATCTGATAACTTATAGTAAATCTAATTATCCTTTTAGTGCAACGATACATTTAATCTGTTTTTTTGAAATATGTCACCTATTGTATTTTAAAGAACATGAGTTATTCTAAATAAAACACCAGTTAATCTGACATGTTTATTAAATTATAGTTCTCAAAAAATCAAATAAGTGTTATCATCATAAGCACAAATTAAGGCACAACGGTAAGACTACTCAGACTTTTTAACAAATTAATAAAAATATTAAAAAATATATGTTTTTACTCTACGATTAGGGCAGGTCTTGCTTTTGATGGACTTTTTGAGATATGACATTTTAAAATTCTAACCTAACCTAGTGGACTCTGTCACAGAATTCGTGTGTTTGGCAATTCATGTTCTAACCTAACCTAACCTAACCTAGTGGACTCTGTCACAGAATTCGTGTGTTGGCCATTCATGTTCTAACCTAACATAACCTAGTGGACTCTGTCACAGAATTCGTGTGTTGGCCATTCATGTTTTAACCTAACCTAACCTAGTGGACTCTGTCACAGAATTCGTGTGTTGGCCTTTCATGTTCTAACCTAACCTAGTGGACTCTGTCACAGAATTCGTGTGTTGGCCATTCATGTTCTAACCTAACCTAACCTAGTGGACTCTGTCACAGAATTCGTGTGTTGGTCATTCTTGTTCTAACCTAATTCATGTTTTTTTTTTCGCTTCGAAATACTATTCACACTACACGGTACAATTGTAAGAATTTAGATTTTTGTGCTTACTTGATCATTTTTGTACGAAATAATGTTTTATTTGAAGCTCTAGATTTTTATTTCATGTAATGGAAACTCACAAAGTATGTTGCCGTGCCAGTGCTATGAGAAACGGAACGTGTTACGTGCCGTCTGTCAAATTCTACAGAACAATTGTAATATTTCAAAAAAATATTCCATAAAAAGTATTTGTTTCCGCAACTTAAAACTTCAGGTGGAGGCTAACACTATTATAGGCTACCTACAAAAAAAAATAGGTTCAAAATCGATGATCGATAATGTAAAGTCGAGCCAGCGATTTTGATTGAACGCGCGGACCCGTCCAAAAATCTGATAGTCTGTCGCGAGACTCAAGTTGCGCCGTGTACGACTGTGGAATAGCATCACTCGATCTCTCTCACACTCATGCCGCCGTGCCATTGTGAAGAAGCGAGCGCGATGCGCCTAGCGCGAGCGTTGAGTGCGGTCAAAAGCGCGCCAAATATGTTTTCAACAAAACAGTTGAACAAAGAAAAATATAGTTGTGTTAAAGGGATTTTAGTTCAACAAGTAGAAAATTAGTGTAGTCATTAGATAACCTAAAACGTCATTAGATAACAACAACAACATTCTTTGTTATGCAATTTTAGATAATGATTTTAGTAATTCGGTGGTAATATTAGATAATTTAGTGTGCAAATCAGTGATTTTGTAATATGGCGAGTAATTTTGTTTTAGAATGCTTATATCTGTGGTTTTATCAAGATTTTCGTAGTAAAATTAGATAAATAAAGTCGCTAACTTTGATATATTTTAGACATTTTCTTATACTACACATTTAGTGATACAATTATTTAATTTGATATACAGTCATTTATTTGATATGCTGGTACATTTTTAGTGGCTAATTGTTGTTTGCTTAAATTTTAAATAGAGGTGCAACTTAAAATTTCCCATTAATAATTCAAACTACCGATATCTGTTATTCTCACAACCATACCATTTCACACATTACACAATACAATAGACTTATACAAATAAAACGCAAGTAACTGGTACAATCGTATAGGCAAGGTTCTAAGTCCCACCTTGAGCAGTAAATCCCACGCAGGTGCAAGAGGTCTATCCGACTAATTAAGGACCCGCCGAATCGACCTTCCAAACTCTAGTTGTGCATTAAAGGGTACGATACGATTTATCGTACATAATATAATTTGTGCATGATGCATGTGTGGCACTAGTCTTAGAAATAATTTGTTTGTCCTAATTTTTAAAATTTTGTGTCTAAAAATAGCATCTTTTTTTACAAGAAATGGATTTGCACGTGACCGTAATTCGCCTGATGGTCACACTGCTCAATCTGCCTCCTCTACTCTCTATTTGTCTATGTATGTGGTGTGTTTTACACATGGTATTAAGAGAGGGATGAAAATCTTTGGTTTTAAATAAGGCGAAAATATGAATTTGAAAGGAATCGGCCAATTAGAGCCTAAACTGACACATTTTGGTCAGTGACATGAATAAAAACAAAATTTGATGGTTTTTTCTAAAAGTAGCCGAATTATTTTCATGGTAAAAATAGCTAAAATAATTATATACGAAATTCACCATGTTAGTGTATTTTTTTTGTAAAATACTTGCCAGTTTAAACATCCTTATCCTTAATGCATCTGCAAAATCAAACAAACAGATTTACACAAAATTATGTTCGTTACTAATCTTAATACACCAAAAATGATTTGTACAAAAATCACGATATATAAGAAAGTATGTAATATTGACGAATTTATTACACAAGTATTTTCTTATTTTTTTGGGATTATTTGATATTTCTAACGCAATGTGTAAACGGGTACACGGCTTCCTCCCAAACTCCGGGTAAGCCTACAATTTTCAAAGCGGCTTCTTAGCCGCATTGCAGTGTATAGAGGTAAAAAACTACGCCTTTATGAAATTAGATTAATAAATCTTAGCTTTATAGCTAAGATTTTTAAATATAGATTGTCTGGGTTTTACTTAGTTTTTTATGCATAATATTAAAACTACACTTACTGCTAGGTAAATTAGTGATCCTTTTTAATCTCAAAAATGAACTACACCCGTATCTTATATATTTATTTCTTATAAACGTTTGACTAAGGTTAAGTATATGTATTTAATTCAAAACAACAAATATTAATAGTAACACTTACAAATAAATATATAATCTACTTTTTCAAAAGGTAGCGTACCCAAAATGCTGGCTGCATTGCCCCGTTGAATAGCTACAATATACTATTTAGTCTATACTTTGTATATACTAATCTTTTGGGCAAAGTACAAGCCAGCATTTCGGTCACGCGAAGCTTGTTTAAGTAATCAGTTTTATTTAGATATTGTAAATTAAATAATAATATTTCTCTTATTCTGGTTGTCAACTTCTTCTTCTATTCTTTTAGTATTTCTGTTCTGATATATTTCAAGTCTTCCTGTTCCACTTGAAGAACGACCCATACGGTATAGAACTGCTGTCTCTGTAAAAACAATGCCTTGACTTAAAACAAAACAAACGAATATTATATAATACCAACAATACGCATATTATCTGACGCTATCAATAAAAACATCGTCTTCACAATCCAAACGTTGGCAGTCAGATTTTATTCGGCACAAAACAATGCGTCACTCTTTTGATATATGACAGAAACGTAACAAAATCGTGGATTGAATACAAGCATTCTGTGATACTAGACATTCTGCGAAGTGTAGGTCTTATTATTTTTGCATAAGAAACAAATAAATTTACAAAAATCTAACTCTCTAAAGTCTCTTTTACTATCTTCCTTGACAACTCTTATCAATCAATTATCAAATTTTACTAGGTTTAGTTCATTATGTATACGTTCTTTTTCGTTACTACAACAGACTTTTACATAATTCTATTTTATCTACGATTTATTAGAAAATAGTTTTCCTCTATTCTATTTAACATTCAACAAACGATTGATAAAAGACAGCTGAACTAAAATACTTTCAATCGACACACATGCGTCTTTCACTCCAATCACTCGTTCAAAAAGCGTGGCGCATTGTATCAGTTGCCGTTTGCCGGATCAATTCGCATGAATTGTGAACGCCTTTTGACATGCAAAAGGAAACATAACAGGGCATATTTGTCGCGCGCACACGGGGCCGTATCCGACGCTACTGGCGAGCACACACTGGTGAAACGATGGAAGTAAATAGACTTTTTAAGTTAAAAGTGTAAAGTTAAAAGTTAATTTTAACCGTTGACTGTTTCTTTCTTTCCCTTGTATTACATTTTTATTCTTTTGTTTTATTACTTTTAACGTTAGATTATAATCAAATTAGACAAAAAACTACATCTAGATAGATAGTTACATAGTTTATTAAAACACCACACATTAAAACAAACAGAAAAACATATAAATTAAAATTGGCGTCTGAATTGGTGGCCTTATCGGTAAGAGCGATCTCTTCCAGGCAACTAATCTGGCAGGAATATAATCTTAACATGAAATGAGTAGGACGAGGTGTTAAAGATATAATCTTATTTTGTGATATGTAATGCTGGTATGTCAGATGACATGGCAAAGCTCGTTGGTAGTGAAGGATCGGAAGAGCTGGGGCCCGTAGTTTTTAGAGCATAGAGAGCAGGCCTATACTCTGCAGTGTGTAGACACGAGCTGAAATCAGAATCATCATCATCATCATCAGCCCGTTATCGCCCACTGCATAGCATAGGCCTTTCTTCTATTACGCCACTCGTCCCGGTCCTGTGCAGATTGAATCCAGGTGCTCCCTGCGATTGTTCTAATGTCGTCAACCCACCGCATGATAATGATGATGATTTCATCAATTGCTTTTTTCTTCTTCTATGTAATAGAAGAACTTTACATCTCAAAATAAATCAAACGAAAGGGTAACGTTATCGCCTAATTTATTCACACATACGGCTTTTTATCCGCATCTGAACTCCCTCGGCGCATCTTTCGAGCTGGAGCAAGGAACAAAACGTTCTAGTCTCTGTTATCAGTGAGGAAATAATGGGAACCAAGAATGTAGGGTAAAATGTTAGATATCACAGTGGGGAAATTGGAAATATATAGCTAATATATTTAATTTTAGAAGGCAGAAGTGTAACACAATTTTAAATAATAATGAATGCAATCTAGCGCATATTTCAATAAATAACAATAGATATTATAGCCTAGCTACAAGATAAGTTTGAAATTTTCATCGCATGGAGGTTCTCAAGGACAAAGAAATAACCATTTTTTATAAACGATTTTGCAGCTGGTGGCCAAGTGCTACTGCAACAAATTCAACAAGAAATATATTTATAGCGAAGAACAAAACATGTAATCAACACGAACCAACATCGCCACAAAAATAATATCACCTCCAGTAATAGCTAGTTCAAAACTAAGGTGCTGAGGGAATGTACACTCGACTTTATATCTAGTGGAATATGAATATTGTATGAACTGTCCCGCGGGAGACGTCCCGTATAAATGCTCTTTAAAACTCAATGGGAAAAATTCAGTGACGCCATATTGTCTTTTAGGAACACTTTTTTTATAGAGCGTGAGTTTTATTAGGATGGTAACTATCATAGGTCCACGAAAAAGCTTTTAAAATAATAAAGATATTTAAACCAACAATTAACAAGATTTGCCGATAATTTATTTATCAAGATGCATTGTTTAACCTGAATTTTGATAGTTTTTAGTACCTATGTATAATAAAATTGCATAAGCACTACATATGTGATTAATAACCTATTTTTTTAAATATTGACTGCCTAACAGTTTTGGAAAAGTCCTTAGTAAATTAGCCCTTGGGTGGTATTTCTCATAACTGAACTATCTGACACCCGTGCAAATTTGATTGATTGAATCTTTCTCATATACTCAATTTTGCTCGCAGTGCTTCTTCCGCAGAAGCGTCTGCGGAAGAAGCACTGCGAGCAGCGAGCGGTGACGATCAGGATTGTATACGTACTATAAGTATTACATACTTAATTGTATATAACGCAGCGCCATCTCAGCAAACGCTTGTGTCTTGGGTACTAGACTACGGATATAATACTTATATACTTTTCTTTTGTAAATACATACTTAATATACATACAAACGACTCAACACAAGTATTAACAAATTTTGAAATTCATAAATACTTGTGTCAAGCGAGAATCGAACCCGCAACCCCTAGATTAAAAGGCAGAGCCACTACCAACTAAGCTAACAGGTTAGTTATATTTTTATGGTGTCAAAATAAGAGACAATTGAAAACTCAGCAACCTGTGTAGTATCTATAGACACATTGTTATACCGCCCATATCACCTGAGCTGTAAAATTGTGCTCACTAGGAACCTACTTTAAATGGAAAAAGACCCTACTTGGAATGTAAGTATTCAAATTGCCACTGCAAGTCGGGGATTCTAGGAATATCAGGAAGTTTCATGACTTTTATCGCAGGTAGATTTCTTATGATATTTTGGAATAAGGAAAGTACCTTTTTGCTTAATATTATTGCAGGTAAATGATTGTTATTAACTTTATATAAATTAATGCTATTTATTATTAGCCACCTTTATTGTAAAAAAGCAAAGAGTTTTTTGTAAAAAAAGTCAAATGTGTTTTGTTTGTATTTTTATAAGCATTACAAATTCATGAGAATGTGACTTTTATACGTAGATATTCACCAAATTGGCATTATATTAATTTTAAAAAATAACATATATAGTTATTTTTATAGATTGTAAGTCCAATAAATCAACGTTCTGAATTTGTGTATTGTGACTTTGCTGATATATGTATATTAATGTTATTTATTTTGCTAGTCGATTTGGTAGGGAAGCTTATATTTGTTTGAATTTTCTAAAGCTGATATTATATTCATGGCTTGAAATCAGTAGATATATACATATATTTTTATATACCCTCATCACCTTTTAACTGTAACCTCTCCGTTAACCTTCACAAAGATGATGAAAAGGTAAGGGTCACATTAATTTTCTGGCTGTTAGCAAGTTTAACATCTATGAATCTCATTTGCCCGAGGGCAGTCAGTTATTTTCTTTACTCGATTCCAATGACATCATACGAAATAGACGTATCATAATGTTGAAAAAATTATATTAAATGTAAAATTCTAAACACAAAAATGTATTTATTGATTTTGATGTGATTTTGTGTTTCTATGTTTGTCCCTTTTTTTATGCCGAAACGGACCATCATTACCTTTGTAATCTATATATATAAAACTCAAAGGTGACTGACTGATTGACTGTCTGATATAGTGATCTATCAACGCAAAGCCCAAACCACTGGACGGATTCGGCTAAAATTTGGAATGGAGGTAGATATTATAACGTAGGCATCCGCTAAGAAAGGATTTTTGGAAATGCCACTTTTAAAAGAGTGAAATAGGGGATGCAAGTTTTACTTCTTAATGCGAGCGAAGCCGCGAGCACCCACTAGTATTTTAGATGGATGTCTACATCATTTATATCATGATACATGCTATGTATGTTTTAGCATATATGTATGTATATACAATACTGGCAAAGCTGCGGTCAGCCACTATTTTTTTTATTTTTTTTTAACTTGAACGGGTTTGCACTTGACCATAGTTTACCTGATAGCAAGTAAGGCTATGGCCTAAGATGGAGCGTGCTTACCCGATAAGAACCGATTCACTCTCGCTTTAAAGATCGCTGGAATATGAAACAAATAAATCATAACAAAAGACATCATCATCATCAGTTTCATTTACTAATATCACGCGATACAGAGTCTTATTATGAAGAGTTGGGTAACCAGGCAATGATTCGTAATAGGACCGCGTAGAACATATTGTTGACGGAATTGTTTGTTTAGAGAATAGCTGATAGATGTTTACATTTAAAATTGTCTATGCTTGAACCCCACTTCATTATATTTTGATTGAGAGAACGAATGTTCCCGACATGTTTATCTTATCTTGGGGAGGTTTAAAACAATTTTGTATGATAACTTTGTTTTAATAATTTTCGTTTTTCGCAGCTGCCTTTAAAAGTTGCATTTAAGTTATATTTGGTAGTTACCATTAGCATAATTAGATTTCAAAACGAATCTTTAACTGGATTCGATACTCGTATTATATTAAATTTGAAAATACATACGAGTATTACAGTATAAATGTATTTTTTTAAAGTAATTACTATATTATGTTTGTGGTTTTTATTAACGGACTGGAGACCCATGACTGGCTATAGGAACAGAGGTCGCCCACTAATGCAGTGGGTTGACCGTCGATTTGAACAACCTCAGGGATTACCCAGGACCGGGACGAGTGGCGTACAAGAAGAGAGGCCTATGCTCAGCAGTGGGCGATAGCAACCTAATTAAATTAATAATTTTTCTGATAGTGCCAGTAAGTTTTGCTATATATTATATCGTCAATAACGTAAAGAACAGAAAAAACTCTTTGTTCCATATAAAAGGATTTCTAGACCTTAACTCTTTTTGTTCTAAAATCCCGTTGTCTTTACACTAGCTTTTAACGCTTGGATTTATTAATTTTGTTTATTCCCCTATTCGTTGTGATTTACAAATTTTCCTTCTACGAGTTTCGGCTTTTAGGTTTTAACTTGGTAATTTTTGCTTTCAGAATTTTCTGTTCAGTGTAAATGAAATTATAATTCAATGGTTTGCTAAGAAGTCTTCATTAAAATTTTACTCTAATGACTCTTTAAGCCATAGGCTGTGATTTAGTGCATTAGCATTATAATGGAAATTGAAAGCCACTTAATTTTTTGTGTAGGGCTTTCATTTTAATGCTTTTTAGTTATGAAAGAAAAATGTTTTTAATTCTTATTATAATAAAAAAGATTCACTATAAAGAATACAATATAATTGTGGATTAAGAACTTTAATTTTTTTTTTAATTTTAAGTAACTATGACGCTATAGAGCTATCAAATTTGTGTAAAATATCAAAATCTTACGCATGGAAGTCGAATTGCTTGATATTTAGTATTTCTAAAACATTTCACATTTTAGAAACACACGTGAAATGTTTAATGGCAACTGAACAGACGAATAAGAAAACCTGTTTCACAAACAAGATGACAGAAGCTAGCAGATGCTACAATATACATAAAACAGACGCTGAGCAAACTAGTTAAAGCTGCATTGTTTTTAATCAAGTTTTTCATCCAGCCAGATACAAAATGAAACACATTTTTGACAAATTTTAGTGCTCTTCAAGTGCTTAATATACGTCGGCACTAGTTAATAAGCGGCACGAAATTCGTCAAATTTATGCGCTGAGTTGAATTTACCAATTTTATATGTACGTGTTGTATGTACTTGCTTGACTGACTTTAATTCAGTTAACTACAAAATAATCATATTTAATTTATTGAAATAGATTGCAGATTTTTTAAATATAAAGTACAGAGAGGTTGCAGATATATAATTGTATTTAAACTTTTTCGTAAACAAGTGCTGATTGTTAATCTAATATTACTTACTTAATGTACATAGTGGCTACTATTGGGTGATGCCTGGTAACCTCATTGCTTTTCTTTCACATTGGATATAGCACGTGTGGATCAGCACGACTGTGTCCTGCGACACAGGTTCGACCTAGTGCAGAGCGCGGCGTGTTTGTTCCGCACGATTGCAATTTAATTTCATCTGTTACCAGGCGTCAGCTAATCTTATATATTTTATGGACTAGTACGTAAGCTTTGATTGTATCCTTTCATTCAACTTAAGGAAGAGCCTGCACTTCATAACACAGGTTATCCTAGTGTGGAGTGCAGTGAACATGTAATAATAGTTCATAAGTTATTTACTTAAATAAATAATTTGAATTACTTACTTACTTACTCCGCTGGCGCAGCGACCCAAAGTGAGTCTTAGCCTCTTGTATCGGATACAAGAGATCGCCACCGGTCCCGGTCTTGAGCCGCTTCCCGCCAGTCAGCTACTTAAAGCACGCGTAGATCTGACTCCACAACGTCCTTCCAGCGGTACTTCGGCCGACCAACGGGACGACGGCCACTCGGGACACCGAGAAAGGCTCTCTTGACACTACGATCGTCTCCCATTCTCATCAATCTAATATTACTAAATTGAAGTAAATTTTAATGAACAGGCTCTTCTTGAAAATAATTATACATAAGTTTTCACTTATAACACTATTTTGTCTTACAAATCTTAAAAACTGTTTATTCCCAAACTATCTGAAACCAGACACATCTTCCACTTTGAAAAAGTCCTCAAACGAAATTCCCTCGCAGCCAAAATGACATTATACCACACTCCCATCATCAAAGACGAAACTTGCATCGTATCCAAGCACAGATAAAATAACTCATAGACAGAAGATACCTTCCATAAAGGGTTTGTGCGACAAAGTGATATGAGTAACATGTTTTTTTTGTTTTCAAAATTCGGGGATAAAACTCATTTTATAAAAAAATACAACAAAAACGACATTTTCAATAGATATGTATATCCAACGTAGACTTTACCATACAATTGGGACATTACGTCTTTTGGATTCCGCAGCTTGAACTTGAATAAAAAAATAAAATACATACCCCTACATAAACATAAAATTAAAAAAAATACATATATATCAGGAATTATTCATTCATTTAATAAAAATAAATTTGAATCGCCTGTAGCTCAGCTAGCGGAGGCAATCGAATGCGATTACCAATGTTAAGCAAAGGTCGACGCGGTCAGTCCTTGGATGGGTGACCGAAAAGTGGCATTCCATTTTGGGCGCTTCCGTGGGTCCTATGACACGTTCAATTGTACGTCCCGGCTTTTTGTCTAGTACGGCAGTCGTTAAGCCATGTTAGAGCGGTTTGAAAAACTCTCGACACCAGAGTTGGCCACTCTCATTCGATAAGAAGGAGACTTATGCGTGTAATTTCTTTATATTATTATTGTGTGATGAGATAATGTCAGTATTTGACAGTCCAATTTTTTTTGCCACAAATAACTCTCTACCGCTTACCAAGTCATTGCATCCACTAGCTGCATTGCATATAGGCATACATAGGCAGTAGTCTCGAGGGCCGTCTGCTGTAAAGTATCGCTTAATGACGTGTAACGAGCATGGTCCTAGCGTACCATTCCCGCACGTGGAAAAAACGGAGCGACGATACTTTGTGTACTATGCTTTAAGGTGCAGTCGCGCGCGTGTACAAAGTTTTGTGTATAGAATAGAATAGAATAGAATATATCTTTAATGTACACCATAAAACATAGAAATAACAATACAGGAAAAAGCTTAAATATATTAAAGTGATGCACATTGGGCGGCCTTATCGCCTCATCATCATCATCTTCATCGGATGCCATGTTTATTATTGAAGTTTGGAGATTTTCGTGCAAAATTTCTACGATTTCATGACGATAGATATACAATTTAATGAGTAATGAAGTGGGCAAAATTATTGTGTAGTAAGTAACTCATACAGGTTCTGTTATAAGCTTAAATTATAGGTATTCGAAGACTTCCCTCTACAATGTCAAATAATGGTAAAAAGTTTTTTTTTTTTATTTTAAACTAAAATATGAGACAAATCCAAAACATACTTTTTGATAAGGATTTTATCACGATATTTAATCACGCATTTTTCTTTTTTCTTCTTTCTGACACATCTTTAGAGACCACTATTATAGTTTTTGATCATCAAAAAACTTATGTCGTTGATATTCTCGAAGTATTGATTCTCGTTCATATTCTTCTTGTCTTTGTTTAGATAGCTACGATTTGAGAGAACAAAAATTTTTAGTTTTGCGAGATTTACTACACAACAGTTTGTATGGAAAAAACGCTCGGGCGACTATTAACGTGCACGATACCTTCTCATATTTGACGATACTTTGCGCGTATTATGCAGACCGCTCGCTTTGCGCGGTTTGAGTGGAATCTGTAGCGGGTTTGAAGTCGGCCGTGGATAGCATTTGAAAGTGAGGATATTTAATTAGAAATACTTAAATGAAATATGTGCAGGTAAAATGTCAAAACAAATTTTTTTTCGAATGCTTTGATAACTTTGCAATAAGCGTTTTTTGTGTTAAGTGTTTTTTGATTAAATTTTATGTAATTGTATTTATGCTACCTTGTCATGTATGATTGTTTTTAAAATAATTAAAATATTAAAATTGTATTATTATAATAATTAAATTTGTTTAAACGTGGACCGATTTCTTCTAGGTAAGTGCGCAAGATCGTAGATTACAATATTGCAAACATCAGGCAAGCGTGAGCCTATCTCATGTAAAAAATATAACATCCAACAGCAAAAAAAAACCATATTTGTTAAAACCATAAAACGTGAACTCAGTTAAAACATAACTTTGATAAAACCACAAGTTCCCCCGCGGTCCTTCACAAAAGATACATTATTCTGCTTGTTACTTCCGTAGATCTTCATCACAATCATTAGAGGATACATTTTTTAGAGAGCGGCAATGATTTAATCATGGAAACTACGTGACGAGACAAGAGTTGATGAAGGCAGTAAACAAACTTACAAACTGACTGACTGAAAAAAAATTGGGCTCTAGACAAATAGTGTGCGTTTGTATTACTATGCGCAAGAATATTTTTTCTAATATAGTTATTTATAAGAGTGTTAGTGTAAAACTTTAAGATATGTTCACATGCCAAACCTTCACTAATTAATTATTTTTAAATTGTTAATTTGACAATATATTCGAAATTTATTTGCATAGTAAGCTTAAAGGATATAAAGTGCAATTGCTGTATAACATTCTAAAAAACGTAAGGGTAACCTTTAAACTAAATTAATTCTATTACTTTATAATGGATTCTGCCTAAGAAATACATAAATATAATTGTAAAAATAGAATATATTGAAGCCAAATGCCATACTATGAGAGAGGCCTATACCCACACAGTGGGACAAAACCAGCAGTGAATGGTGATGATGATTGTGAAGTTACAAGTGACTTTGCGGTCAAATACCTGTCTAGATTAAAAAAATGTAAAGTTTGCTACAAAACAAACAATTTAAACAGTATTTTTATCTTCCGTTACTGTTACAACACAGCCTACGCTACGTGTCCGTGCAATCTCATTATCCCGTCTGCCCGTCTCGTTGCGACTTTTTCGACAATTTGCATACGTAATTAATTAACTTCTTTTTTTGAGAATGTTTTTCTTTTTTTTTGCTGAACAGGTGGACGGATAAAACTGGCTAGCTCGGGGGCTCTGTTTAGTTTTAATTATATTTTTATGGTGCGGGTGCTGATTAAAATGCGAGATTAATTAAAATTGGTGATATGGCCCGTGATACTTTCGCGTCAGGTGTTTTTGTTGTGTCGCTTTTAATTTGGTGAAAGTGGAATGTTTATACCAGACAACCTTTATGTTAAAAAATAGATTTTATTTCGGATTTCAGCAAAAAGGAAAACAATCTTTTTTGGATGTAATCATTGCAAACGGGTTTGTAACAGTAACTTCTTGAAACTTTAACACTTATCATATATTAATGTGCCGCCGCAGTGTAATCAATTATTCCTTATAGGTAAAGTTTTATTTTGTGTTGTACCTTGATCAATTAATTAATTGAGTGGTATTCATTTCTAATACTTTGTTTGGTGTTAAAAGCTTTATGGCAAAAGATTAGTCTTAATGCATATTTCATGCAAAGTCAAAGAAAATACAAAATAGATATACAATAAAATAGAAAATAATTTCAGACGAAATCTGTACTGCAGCGCAACACATTTATACATATAACAAACTACGTTCGTGCACAGCTCTGAAACGCAAATTTGCATAATACTTTCAGTAATTAAGGGCACAGTTTCCACTTAACTACCAACTACAACTATAACTACAAAAGAGGTTCTATACTTGTACATTAAAAGCTTCTTAAGGTATCAAGACCCATCACGTCTCCCTTGGGATGTTAAATAATTTAACAAATTGGTACTCAAGGCAAGTTAAGGGATGCTTCTGACCACATGCCCTTACAGCGGAAGCTTCTAAGTAGCTCTAACATAACGGAATCCGTAGAGACCTAATGTTGGAAGAGTTCGCGGTAATGATATGGGATTGGATGGTGTAGATGATTAAAGATAATCATTTGAATAAGTCAACACAATTTAAGGGTTTGTTATAAAAACAATACTTAATTGAAAAAGAACATTATAAACATATGTACATATGTATACAATGTTAAGGCATAATAAAGCTGAAGTCAGATAAGTTACTAAGGTTTTTATAAAATTGATCATTTATAATAGCGAGGTCTTATTAGACTTTGTATGCGAGGCTTGTAAATAGTATAATTATCAAATATACATAAATAAGATAAAAATAAACCTGCATACATTATTAAATAAATTTGTACGAATATATGGCAATTGAATGTCACAATTTAAATATATGATAACAAATATTGCTTTTGTATCTAAATTAGAATATATTATATTCAATATTAAAATATTTCTGTTCAGTATTGATTACATTGTCTTTAATGAGAAAACAGTTTTACTAAGACAGTGCTTATACTACATGACTGTGTTTGAGCAAAATAACATGGAATCTGATGAATTATTAAAAAGATTGCGGCCATACCGACGTACATAATCTGGTTAACAGTTTTAAAGCGTGATTTACTATGCTAGTAGTTGGCTGTTGTTACTTATTTATACATTTGATAAACCTGAAGATGGTAAAAAATAAAGAAGACATTAGAGAAAAAAATGATTGATTATACTTTAACAAAATACAATTTATATAAAAAGATACATAATATATTATGTATGAAACAGAATTGTATATATACGTATATACATATATGATGGCATCACGAATATTAATATAGGTATAGTTTTAAATGTAAGTAATTCTTTGAACGTTACCACAAGACAAGTGACTTACTGATATTTTTATGGTGTATCTCTGGTCTGGTCTTTAATTACTATATTGTTAAGCACTTTTAATTTGAATGCCAGATTCTTATGGTAATATAGATCAAATTAATAAAGTTATTCTAAAGTTTATCAAATTTCTATTGTTCTTAATTAACGGCATTAGATATTTTGTAACCAAAAGAGTTTTAATAGGATGAATCAACCCATTCCGCTGCAGAAGTTAAAATTAAACATTCCTTCTAATCGCATTAGGGCCTACTGCAGACCATGTAAAGCAGCAGAATACAAAGTCATGCAAGAAAAACTCGAAGATATCTTCAGAAACAAAAATAATAGCATATCATCATCATCATCATCCACAGCCCTTGGGACCCCACTGCTGGGTATAGGCCTCCCTTTGCATGTGCCATCTGCGTTGATTTTGTGCAGACCTCATCCAAGTTGGACCCTCGACTTTGACGATATAATATTAAGCATTATTAACAAAATTCAAAGAAGCAGTTTTTTATTGTTCTGAATGTTGTTGTTTTTTTAATGAATCAGTATATGCAACATTTGTTAATGTATAAAACTTAATTAAAAATTAAATAATTCAGAATCACAACAATTTTACTTCTTCACTTTTCAGAACAGATAATCAGACACAAAATATATACCTACTAGACTTCTGCATATATATTTTTCACTTATAAGATAAGCAATGTATTATACATAGCATCAATCTTACATATTTTATCAATTCATATAAATTTAGCCCTCTGCATTATTATAATTTGTGCCGCTACTTAAATCGATGTTACAAACTTAACAGCGCCCTTAAGCTTATAACGTTGAGTTATTTGCAGTAGATGCGTACTTAGGACGCGTTTCAACGAGCGATTTAATATTATAGGCTTATCTGAATGTGTTAATAGTTTAGACTTTACTCTTACATGTTAATTTAATGTCTCTGAAACTAAGTGCTATATTATGAGCAACAGACATACTTCAACGTTGCTTTAATACTTAAGATAAACGCTTTAAGCGTTTTTGTCATGAAAACAGAAAACATGAATAAAATAATGTCTAGTATTTGTTTGAGAGTTTTATTAAAATTGCTTTCAATATTATACAGTAAACTGTATAAATTACTGACCAAAATTGACATACCGGTTCCTAACAAAAAAAAACACAAAAGCTTTTAATTCAAGAAAAAAAATCATGGTCATTAGACAATTGATGCAGGTCACGTGAAGCGACATCTACACAAAAAATCTAAATTTGAACAAAAATAAACAAATATATGTAAATATATTTTATACTTTCATTTACTCCTACTGATATGACTCATAACCTAATAAAAATTGATTACCCAATACAGCCATACATCAAGTCATTTCCATATTTTATGACACTATTGCTTCCCCATAAAACGTCCTCATAAACCACCCTGAGGCGCAGGAGGTAATTAATTTTCAGAGGATTACTGTACAAATACCAGGCTAAGGGAGGGCCTGACCGTCTCACGTAGAATTAAACAGTGTAAATAAGAATAGGCTTGGATGCTGCTAAATACATTTTTGAGAGCCATTTTAGAGCTTTAATTGGAAAATCTGCGAAAATAATAAAGAAAATATAAAACCAACCATTAACCACTTACCTATTAAATTAATCATTTAAGTTAAACAACCATAGTGCAAGTTTAGCACTTGACAAAAATAATTCATGAAGTCTTTTTGTTATGCCTAATGTAAGTAAAGCACAAAAAAACACAAAATGTTCACTGAACAATGTTGCATTTATTGTAAATATTAAACAATACATATTAATTTAAAAATGTTTCGTATACGCAACAGTAAAATTATTTCTTGGTTCATAATATTTTTTATCACATATTATGAAATTATTTTGTTTTTGATATGAATAAGATGGTTAATTTTATTTTATTTGATTTTCTTATTAAATATTAGCATTAAGAAATAGGAAAACAATACCCATAACATATTATACATAAAAATGGCAAAAACAAACAACCCTGAATCTGAGTTAATATCTTACAACAAATAAAAAATAACTTGCATCATCAAATGTGACTACAAAACTAGTTTAGAGATTGAGCTATCAGTAAAATCATACATGAAATTCAGTGTATTGATTTGTATCACAAGTCCTAACAAGCTCAAAGATCAGGCTCACAGTGACTGAGGCCAAAACCAAGTTGTAGCAACTCAGAACATTCTACAATCCATCCTTCTCGATTGATTAAACAAACTTCTGACTTCTACTACCTACAAGCAAAGATTTTTTACTCATAGAAAAACAATATGACATGTAAAAATTGTATTATCGAAAAATTTAAAAGCAAAATCCTGACATGTTTGATTTTTTGTGCTTTGGATACACACGAGGTATACAGAAAAATTACAGTTCACTTTACTAAGAACGAGATAGTTTACTTGCAGGTATGATATTTGAACTCACAGCTTTTTTAATACCAGCAAATGGATGTTAGACGTCTTTTTGCCAAACGAGTGCCGCAGAACTGCATTTTTCTCTTATCCACGTGAGTATAACATTATAAATATGTATTTGATTAATTATGTAAGACAATATCAACAAAACTCAATACTTTTTTTGTAAATAAATAAAACACATAATTTATTCGGAAACATTTTCAACCCTGACTAAAATGAATAATTTTAGCCAAAAAGGTTTAGAAAAAAATACTAGTCAATAAAGCATGTCTTCTCTACACTAAAATGCCATCTGTGTCATATCTACGTCTTGAACTCGCGACTGTTTGCCAGACTTATCTGAATATACGGAGATCTATTGAACTTGTAGATTGTGGGATATGTCAGCAAAGTTATTGCCTTTCCAAGTAAGACAATATCAACAAAACTCAATCCTTTTGATGTAAATAAATAAAACAAATAATTTACTCGGAAACATTTTCAACCCTGACTAAAATGAATAATTTTACCCAAAAAGGTTTAGAAAAAAATACTAGTCAATACAGCATGTCTTCTCTACACTAAAATGCCATCTGTGTCATATCTACGTCTTGAACTCGCGACTGTTTGCCAGACTTATCTGAATATACGGAGATCTATTGAACTTGTAGATTGTGGGATATGTCAGCAAAGTTATTGCCTTTCCAACTCCGCACGTTGCTGCCTAATTTGAATACCTACTACGGGTTTAGATTAAGAATCTAGATGTTTTGAGAAGCATTATAAGGGACATTAGAATAACAACAGTAAGTTAAAAAAAACTTCTTTTCAATACAGTACAAATTGGAAATATATATATTAACCTATTTTATCAAAATTGTATTAAACTTAAAACACTAAATGAATATTGGCCGGAAAACGAGGAAAAAAAAAAACCACTTTTAAATGTAGTGAGACACCTAAAATGGACCACTTCCAAGTCAAACTTTTTGCCATTTTATCTAAATTAACAAGTTTTATTAGTAGATACAATAATATAAAGAACAGATCTAAACCATTCAACAGTCTCTCGACAAAGACTAACAACCACCTACATGGTGTTACCACGGCTCAGTGGGTTTTTAAACGCAGACCAAATACTTTGCCGGTTAATAATGTTCTATAACATTCATGTTGTAATATTACTTTGCTAGAAAGGGTAAGTTGTATACATTAAAGAAGTTATCAGGAGATATAATATAATTATTATGTAGAATAAAACCAATTAGTAAATTATTAATCAAATAATGATGCCAGCGATGCCATCCGTAATTTATCTTTGGATGAACAGATCTGTTCATACAAAATTAAATATATACCTACTTACCATTATTTTGAAATGGAAACCATTTTAACATTAGAAAAGCACACCTACATATATATGCGCAATACACAATAATGAACACATTTACGTAACGTCACGGTACAATTATTTAGTACCCACAACACAAGCGTTTATTTGGTGTGGTGCTAGATGGCGCTGTGTGCAATATACCGGATTTATTATCTATTCATTAATTAATTTAAATCGAAAATGCGCCAGTATATTAGCGTGTTTCTTTATCCACACTTTCGGATATACTCGTACGTATGACAAATATTACAAGGCACCATTTGTTAATGTTATAAATTGGTTATAAAAACTATAATGGTTTAAGTCTTGTAGTATCTCCCTGGTTGTTTCGAGCATGTTATTCCGCGGTGGTTCTTCCCACGCTCCTCACACTGTCTAACGCAGTGCACCAGCAGCAGGGATTACCTATCGTAAGCCCTTGAAATTCTTACTGTCTGCATTTTTTCTTTGTATGTTTTCGCATTTCTATTTTTTTTAAATTTAAATTCATAATGTTTGACGTAATACGACAGCAGATTATTTTATTGGAATGTGTTTTTTTATAGCTAATTTTAACTCTGCATTTATATACCTACAAATAAACCATTATTACATTATGTATGGGTTTAAGTAGTTTATTATTATTTGTTTAAATGTAAATTATTTATGTTTTAGTACTTAGTTAAATGTGTGTTGCATGTGTTCTTTATTGTACACCCCGTCTATTGTTTTTTATGATTTCATCCTACGGTTGCCTATCGGTTTTAGCGATAAGGCCGCCATTTTTGGCATAAATAAAGCGTCAATCTATCTATCTATTACATGTACATAGATTATGGTTTTTTTCAAAGGGTTGTTTTGTTTTTTTACATCACCATAATCAAAATGTACAGGTTTTTACTACTACTTCTTAAATTGATACATTAACGATTATAGACAATATAACTCTCCAAAAAAATACACTCTGAAAAGTTTCATTCAACACAACACAAAAGCTTAGTTTCAAAGGTTGCTTTTAAAATCACTTAAGCAAGTGGAGCTAGGTATATAGAAGCTTGACAAACACTTTCTTCAATACAAACAGATCGCGTAGAGGTCGTAGAAGCTACGAGATTCGTAGACACTGCTACAAAATTTTCATTTTTTTTTTTACTTTTGATACCATTTTTGAAAAGAGTTACTTTGATATAATATTTTATAAACAAATAAATGGACTACGAACGTGTACGATGAAAATAATTACCTTGGTGTCATTTTAAATAAATGGCTCATTTTATTATTTAAAAATATGAGACTATGAGAAATAATCTAATTTGAGAAATAAGTAATTTTCAGATAATATTTTTAAGAGCAGGCTTGGTTAATATCGGTTTTATGGAGGTTAACAAAAAAAACAATAAAAAAGAAAATTTCGTCAAGTTTTCCTTATTAAAACTACTTCCAATTTATTGTTCTATACATCTTATAACTATTTATACACCCGTGTAGCAATAGTGGTCTCTGTAGAGACCAATTCGTAGCACCGTAGCAGCTATGGCGTAGCATTTTGTAGAGCGCTACGCTTTTTCACCTATCCACTATACAAACAAGACGCCCACAAAAAAACGTTTCTATGCAAATAGGGGCAAATAAACCGGGTGCGAGGCAGATGTACAAGGGTTTTTCGTTACTAGATGTGGCTTTATAATTTAATTTAAATATGTTATTGAAAATAACATTAATTCATTTGTAAAGCTAATACTGCCAGCAGATAACATACCTATTGAAGTGCTTCATTTGCTTTATTTGTTAGTAAATAGTTGATAACCAAATTTTAAAAGTGTTTTGATGAGTTCCATGTTAATAAAATTTAATTAGTGTTAAACATTTCACAATAAGGAGAACAGTATCTATTATAACGTTATAAAAAATGTATTTAAGTGCTTCATAAAATTTTATTTGTTACAGTTGCAAATGATAGAGATACACTGTGCATACAGCAAAAAACTGTTTGATATATAGGATCTCTTGTGATAAAAAAAAAGTTATTTGAATTGAAGTACTTTAATAAATTTAGCAAAATGATAGAAATAGCATACTTGACTGCAGTTCACTCGTACTTATTAATAGAGGTATAGGTGTAGATAGCAACATCTTATTTAGTAATATCCAGTGATTCTATGCATGAAAGCAAACCGCCGTCTCTGGAGATCGCATTTTCGGCGTCGTTTTATACGCGACGCATGCTTGATTCCGACTATACATATTTATGACGCTCAGGAGGCTTAGCATGGACTTACAAAACATGTTGCTAAGTTTTTACTTGTGGAAAATAAAGTAAATTAGAAAATAACTTAAGCTAAGTATAAGATATTGTAACTGCTGTTAGAATAAAATGTGATACTAGCCTGATTAAGATTAACAACTAAGAAGTAGTTAATAAGCCTAAATCAAATGCAATTTGATTGGTTGTTAGTAATTATTTCATTTAAATTTGTGCGAAGACAATTAAATCACATATGCAAAAAAAATATTATCATTATGTCATATGAATTGTGATTTATTGCAGCCATGTTAAGGCTCCAGTTCGGTTACCAGGAAGCAGAGGAATTTTATGGACTCTTAGATAGGTGACCGTGTGTGTGTTTATGTGTTTACCTTCGTAGCATAATCATGATAACGGACGGTAGAAGCAAAACTGGTGTTTCCGTGTAGGATCATTCTCTACAACTCTCTCTCTCTGCGTTACTAAAGATCGCCATGGGTCTAAGTCTCGAGCCGCTTCCCGCTAGTCAGCAAATTGTAGTTCGCGCAAAAGATAAAGAAAAAATTACCATCAACAATTTTTTTTGTCTTTAATTGAATTGATTGTTGGAAGATCATCTGACTCTATGATAATTTACAGACTACAGTGGAGCTTAACATCAGGCAGGCAGTTGTCAAACGTAAGCCTATTCTGTGTTAAAAAAAAAGAACCAAAATACTGAAATTCAGTAAGCTTTACAATTTACCTGAGAAAACAAGCCGTCCGTGAGTCGACATTTTTAACTTTCGCAAATGTTTTCACAGACGCGGGCATTTTAAAGGCGGGGGTTGAAAAAATACGAAGAATTATGTAGTGACCGCAGACAGGCAATGTATGTACACCGATGTGAATAATTTAAAAGGATGGCGGCTATTGGAACCAGTATCGTAACTTTTGGACGTAAATCAGAGGCGTTTGAATAAAGGTACTATTTAAAACACACATTTTCACACTAATTTAGCCTACATAAGTAGGTATAGAAATTGAAGTGTGAAGTATGATCTGCTAAGTTTTTTTAACATTAATTCTAATACTATTTAGATTTGGATACCTATCGCTTTTCTTTCAGTTAGTATTTATATTGTCCGACCGATTTCAAAAGACTATGTCTCACAACACATTAAAGCATTATTTTAATAAGAAAATAAAATGATATGGAAGAAGTAAGGTATAATAAAACGTATCTCTAGCAAAATTGTAACTTAAATTTCGTCGTTTTTAACTTTTTTCAATCTCTTTTTTTTCTCGTTCACTATTAACTGCCTAAACGATAGTTCTCTGGTATCAAACCTTTGCTACTGTCCATTCCTTACTTAGCAACACGGTCCTAAGTAAATAATGTTACTTGTGGACCATCATGGGATGTAAGTTATCGCGCGGCCGCATATTTGTGCTTTGTAACACAGGGCTTTGATTTACATTGGTTAATTTGGTTTTGGAATAGAGAACGAGATTTAAACCATAACGAGATTAATATAAGAATAGCTTATGTGTTATTATAATATAATATAAATTTAACTTTTTAAATGAATTTAATATGTTAACTGTTAGAAGATAGTAACGTTGCTACGGCGAGGAGTAGTCAAGCCAGAACAAAAAAAAACAAAGTATATGGCAAATTAGTTTGACTGAGCGCTGACTTCTAAAATTAGGAATATACCTATATGTATCTCTTTTATTAGTTTTTCATAAAAACTAAACTTACTAAACTAAATTAAACTACCTAAAAAGACGAAAACTCATTTGCACAGTGACTCTTTTAAACCATTATTACGGGGTATTTTTGTCACTAAATCCGTTTAAAAATCATTGTGCAAGTGGAAATAAATAGTGATCACCGTGCAAAAAAAAAACATTTTGTGCAATATGAAAAATACCACCGGAAATTATCCTTTAAGATACACGCTTTAATCTTTCTTGAAAACGTAAGAAAGTTAAACAAAAACCTTCAACAAAAAGTAAACAAAACCTTTCGACAAAACGTTTCAACATTCAAGATAGTTTGGGAAACACCAAAGTACTGATGGAAATACACCTTAGGGTTGGCAACAATAACATTTGCATTGTAATAAGAAGGGCCTTCTAACTATGCCATGCAATTTTAGTAAGACTTCCGACTCGTTTCGAATAGAGAATGTAAGATAGTAAAAAGTTACGTTGAAGTAGGTATGTTAAATAAGTGATAAAAAAGTGGTGAGTTTTGATGTTGAAAGTTTGCTAGCACACCAAAGAAGCGCATATTAGTATATAAGGTTCATGTAAGAAAATAATGGTTATGTTCCATTTACAAGCTATTTTTACAAGTTAAATAATTGTAAAAGTTTGATATAAAATGAATAAATTACCATTCACCTACTTTAACAGCTACCACTTTTTAAAATTGTTTATTTTGCTCCATTTTCTTTTCTTCGCATCATTAACTCAAACTTACTTTCGCCAGCCACTCAAGCATGTAGATCTAATGGCTTGCTTACCAAAGAATTTCTCACGACCTGGATATTTTGTCCGAAAAAAACAAAGTCTTTATCTAAATTTAATTGCCACGACTATTCCCTTCAGTGGTTATAGTCCATTTGGTTAAATCGTAACCGCTTTATTTGCCGTGTCTTGGAACTACAAAGGGTTCTTAAGATAAAACAAATAAATTGTTTCCCGGATTCTAACTTGGAATAGGTATTCGAAAGTTGGGGTACAAATATCTTGCGCTTTCTCTCGGAAATGGCAGGCAAAAATTTGATTTTGCATCGAGACGTGGCAATTTCCTACGGGACTTCGTAATCAGTGGAATGTCCGATTCAAATCGAGTAGTGTTCCGTTATTTTATGATTTGCAGACTCATAGTTGCTTCGTGTTTTTGATAGTTTATCTGCAGCTTCATTCCGTATTGGATACAAATCATGATACCTAACAATTTGTCCTTATTTATAGATAGAGTAGCAGTCACAATATCAGATATATGTAGTTTAAACCATGATGTTTTTGAATAAATTATTGTCGTACTCGTAATAGAAAATCAATCTAGCCGTTCATATCGACATTTAATACGATTATTTAAAACTGCCACAATTTTTGAGCTATTTTCAACAAATATAAATATTAGATGCTGGAGCGATCGTAGCCTTATGTAATGTGATGCATAAGTTAAATTCTTTTCTATTTTACTTTACCGCAAAGATTTATATTCGACTGTAAAACACTCGTTTATTCTTTTATTTTATAATCCAATTTTGCTCATCTTACAGTATAATGCAATCCGAAAGTCATAAAGTTTGATTTAAAAGCCGCTTATGCAAAGTTGGAACTCAAATAGAGGAGCAACGACAAGATTTTTAGGTCAGTTTATTGAAAAGAAAATCCACAGGAATATTGAATAGCCTGTGTCGAAAGCGCCTTATGAATTATTGATATAGTGAGGCTATCTCAATTTAAAAGTATTTTAACTGTTTATTTGAGTGAGTATGAATTGGAAACTATACTGAATGAACACATGTCATGTTAGTTTGCTAAAAGTAAGATTGAATTAAGAAAAAGGTCAAACATTTTTAAAAACAACAATGTTTTCTGTGTAATACCTTTTTATGTATTAGAAATGTGGGATGCCATTTTTTACGATCATCGACAAAATGAAATGACCATGGCACGAAACTGCCATTGTACCTTTCGAATAAAAAGGAACTCATTTACAAAATATACGGCTAGCGCACGGGGATATATCACCATTCCGATTTAAATATGAAAGACCCTAAAATAACAGAGTCCATATTTAAGGAGTACTTTTGTTGGGTCCCTATAAATAATATAATAGTTGTAAAAAAAGATGGACCGCCGGCTCTCGGGTATGCCGTGCCTTAGACCGTATAAATATTGTATGAAGAGACTAAGACGACAGACATTGGATAGTAAACGGTGTTTTATGGTCGAGCATTTATTGTTTTAGCTTTCTAAGCCAAGAAAGTATTCCATTTATACCGTTTGTATTGTTTATCTGGCATTATTTTTGCAGGTTCGTGGACGATTTATGTTGTTTGCTTTGGATACTTGAGATGTTTGTTGTTTTAGGTCAGCGGTGGAGCTAATCTGTTTAGTCGAATCAAGTAGAATTTGCTAAGTAGTTATGCCAAATAGTTAATACAATCACATTATTCAAAATATTGTATTCATTTTAATTTGCTCTGAGTACTAAATTGTGCTGTAAGATAAATAATAAAATGCCTAATAAAGATATTAATTTCTATTGTATGATACCCAAACAGAAATTCCAGTTTCAACCTTTCAAATTCAAGATTAACACATTCATACCGAAAAGCCAAACTTTCCCGCGGGCAAATTTGCCCAAAAAATAAAACTTAAACGTGTTCAGTATTAAAATTTTATTTTAATGTTCTGGAAATGACGGATGAAAGCCGTTAAAAAATAATGCGCGGTTTAACAGCCTGCGAACGCCGCGCTGTCAACGGCAGCACTGACCTACCTTAACTGGCCGGCTGCTGAAACGAATGCTGTTCAGTAAAGGCTAGAATATACTTTTTAAAACAATACCTAGGTACCTCTATCTCACCTGTGTCTTTAGAACAAATATCGTGCATAATTTTGATATAGTTAGATATATACGAACAAATAATTATTACGACGGCCTGAATTGGAACTTGGTTCTCTTTGGTTCTCTTTACCCATGACGCCTAACCGTTATGTCACAGTCAGTCATGTTGATGATAGACGGTTAGCTTTATACTGATGATGATAACATACCCTCAACTTTAAAGGTCAGCATCCAATCTTCTTGACTGAGCTATATACGAGCAAAATCGTCATAAAATATTTCAAAATATACACCTGTCCTAACTTCACACACGTAAAACAATAATGTGCCCGCCCCGGAATGAGGTACCGTTGTTTATGGCTCTGCTGACAATAAAAACTCTTTTATTTTTAACGACCATGTGATAAATATAAAGTACCAAGTTATATTTCTGTGGCCATATCATAAAAGTACCAGATTGTGTTGATTGCGCGAATTAGCTTTTATGAGAGATGAGCAAAATGGTCGGTGAATTAAGTGCGAATTAATGAGATGTAAGGCAATAATTCGCTCTCTTTCTTTTTCAACTAAATTAGAAAAATCAGGCACTGAAACATTTTTAGATCAAAGTAGTATATATAAATTAACTTTTTTTTTCAATTGGACAATAAGGCATGTATATTACCAAAATATATAACAAAAGTTTAATACAGATATAATCTAAAATTAATTTAATTTCTAATATAACGCAAATCATAAATGCTTCAGATATCAGTCCTAAGAAAACAAAGTGCTAAACCAAATAACAAATGGCTGTCTAAACAACAGTAGCAAACGTTAACTGTGACAGAATTTAATTAAACTACTCGGGTTCTAAACCATCTACCCTAATTTAAGTCCACCTTCGTATACTGAAGGAGTTAGCGACCCAAAACCAGACATAAACTAAACATACATGGTACGAATTTACCTGCCATATTTAAAGTAAGACAATACTCACTATTTTCTTAACATAAAATGTACAATCTCGATTTCGAGTTCACTGACAATACAATACAATAAATTTATAGATAATTCCATCATTACAAGTCATATATTTAAATGTTTTACATGTCTGTCTGTCTATTTGATATCACTATAATTATATTTATCATAATTTTATTTATTATCGACTCATTTTATTGTGGGTCAACTTAGAAAAAAGCAAACGATCAATTTTACTAGTATTTTGCTCCTATGCGATATAATATATAAGAATAGGAATTAGAATAAAATATGTAAATCTATTATTGTTACATGAAACAATAAAATAGACACAAAAAATTAAATAAAATAGTTCATAAGAATTTTCATGTCACAACCCGGCCCTAACTCAGCATGTGCTGGATGCTATTTATATACCTACATATGTTGGCTATATTTTGTAAGTATATAATAACCATTAATGTAGGTAGGTACTCATGTTATTGCAGATATTTCTGGAAACTCATTACTCACATTTATTTTAAAGCATTAATTCCATTAACGGTTATAAAACTTATCTATCGTTGTTTTCCAAACTAGGTTGCCTGGAAGAGATCACTCTAAGTGATAAGGCCGCCCTCTGTCCCAATATTATGGTTTTTTTTTCTTTATACTTGTGTTCTCTTGCTATATTGGTGTACAATAAAGAATTTTTGATTGATTGATTGATTGAAAACTTAAAAGCGAGATGTTGTTTTCATATGAAAGTGCTGTTTCAATGTAATTGTTTTTATCCATTTCCTTTTACGAGTAAACCATAAAATTTGATTGTAAATTAAAAGATGGGCTTTGTTTTTAAGCTATGACACATTTGAACAAATTCCGATATTTTTAATAACGATTCATTTTAGCTTAGATAACCCGAAAACATGCAGGATTTTTGTTATGTAATAAATAGACTAATAGAGTTGAAGTAATGTCCCTTAGATTTGAACTATAAGCAAAGTTTTGACACCAGTTTTTTTTATAAATCACTCAACGGTATGTTTCGGTATGCTCGTTTGAATGCTAGTTTCATTTTAAATACAGTAATGCTTAATCTTAGCGATTTGATTTGGCGACTGTCAAAAGTAAAACTCTATACTACGATAGCCTAATCTATAACTTTAAAGTCGTTTCAAAAACCTCTTGACAGTCGTCTTCCCCGTGTAATGTATTTATCCAGGGGGGTTCCGCGATAATATTTCCTACGTTCTCTCATAAAGCAAAGCGGTCGGTGTTTCTCGGGCAATTTATATGGGGATCACCTGCCCGGGGTCATCAATCTAAAGCCCCCGAGGCCAGTTCTTGGCTCAGTCTTAACACGGAGCGCTTTTATTGCGCAGATGAGGCTAATACTTTCAGGAGGTACTTTGTGATGTTCTCGACCAAGAGATAAATAGATAGGTAAACTTTTGATTGTGAAAACAAATACCAAACTCAAAGGACATAGTTTTTTTTAAACTAGGAATGGGTTTGCTCTTGACCGTGATTCGACTGATGGTAAGCATTCATTACGGTCTAGGATGGCGTAACGATGCTTACCCAGTAAGAACCGATTCACTCTCGCTTTGAAGATCGCAAGATTATATTCCGCGGGGAGCAGGTAAATGATATCTTAAAATAGTAGCATAAGTAGTAGTTGTATCGCTAGAAATATCTCTTCCAGCCAACCGTTACTACATGGGAAAAATGTATTTTACTATAACACATAATAATAAATAATAATAATCATCTTGCTATTTATTTATTCACCAGCTTGCTATATATTAACCAACTTCTTACAAAAGAGGTTATCAGTTTTTCTTGTACCTATGTGACACTGTTGGAATTGGATAACAAAATCATGTTGATGCAATTTAAGGTCCCATATGCGAATATAAAAAAAAATATACATTAGGGTAAATTACGGTTGTATGATTGTTTGTCCATGAATTTTTTGACACAAAATTGTCTTACATTAGGTTGGTAAGCATTAGTTTAATAAACTAAATAATTCATGATTTGCTATAATTAAAATATGCATGTTCAGTAGTTTTTTTTTCTGGGTTTAAAAGAAGTCGGTTTAACTTGTAAGTTGGTAGTTCTAAATAAACTTCAGCTTGCGAGTAATACAAAGAGTGCAATGAAAATGCAACGTTGGGTTAAAACGTAGATTAATAAGCTTCATTCTCCAAGGTACTGTTCAGAGAAAATAAGATTTGCTGAGTTATTGTTAGTGAGTTTTACTTTACAGCTATCTAAGTAAATTATATATATTACTTACATGTTAAACAAAATTGAGTAATAATGATTTGAAACTCATCATTATTTCTTTATTTTTTACGATCAAATGCTGAACCGATTTCAAAATGTATCGTCATACATTTGTATGATTGGATCATACATTCATTAGGATCATGAATATTTTACATTAGTAGGTTACCTCTTATCCCGGCAAGTTTGTACAAATATTACACCAGTTATGAACAATTTTTTAAATACAAAATAACAAAATGAAAACAAGTTTCAGCGACTTAATATAAATGATTTTATTTGCCATGTCCGAGGCCCTGAAGCGATAACAAAACTCTCAGTACGAGAATTAATCACTCTGGGACAATTTCATAAAAATAGTTCATGACAAGACCTTTGAAACTCTATTACTCACATATCAAACAAATTTCCAACACACAGGTTCTTCAAATGAAATCTTGTGCATAACTGAACATGGTTAATAAGGGTCCAAGTAAGGTAGAGTTGACTGTATCTATGTACCTAAGAAGCATCATAAGGATACTACAGAGTTACACGTAACTATAACAGGAGCCTTTGTTGATGTGATAATTTGTATAAATACCCTTTAAACCTACATTGTAAAGGTTCTGTTCCACATCTGGTACAGTACAAATAATGACTTCTAGTTTCATTTGCATAAAAGACCAAAAGAAAGTTTTCTACAACTGTTGAAAATGCACGGGAAAAAACAGCTGTCTCGTACATAGAGTTCAACAGAAAATTTTCAAACGTCGTTGGAGGTTTTATATACACAATTTTATTTAGGGTGGCTTGATAAACTTTCGACACCAGAGTTGGCTGCTCTAATTAGATACGAAGAACAAGAAGATATTTAAAAGTTTTTAAACTAAATTCTAATACAGAGCCAAGAGTCCTGCACGGACATCCCGCTTGGGGCAACTCAGTAGATTATGTGTTAATAACAAGTAACCCAGTAGAACCTCGTTAAAAATGTTAAAATACCGTGAAATCTGCACCGAGGGACACTCCTGGGAAGATATCTTAAGGAGCTAAAGGGGATTATAGAAGAGTATGTAAGTATGATTATGTAGGTGAACTTGTATTCTATGTATCAATAATTTATGAGAGAGTATAAACATTGTATAATGTTATGTATGAATCTTTTATATAAAGCAAAATTCAATGTCCAATTTGTTGTATGACCCAAATTTCATATAATATCACCATCATAAAAAAATATATAGACAAATTAATAAGAAAGCAATAACAAAGTTAAAAACGAAAAAAAAAATGACTTATTTCAGACACTAGCACAAAGCGCCATCTAGCCCCACAACGAGCAAACGCTTGTGTCATGGATACTAGATAACTAATATAGTACATAGAAAAGTAGCTAATGACGTGTACAATATTCCTAAGAATTAATCTTGATATTTTCAAGCAGTTCGTATCTGGAGGTTTCGCATGAAGTTGGTCTTCACTCGGGAATGTAATATTGAAATAATACGCCCACGGGGATGCTCGCAGCAGATCCTACCAACTACCTACATTGTTTTCTTGAGAATTTAGGAGCAAAATTGCTCGCGGAAAGATGAAAAGAAAACATTTTATTGAAGTTTTGGCACATGTAATAATAGACTGGGTATACTTATTCGTGTCTAGTTAGATAATGGACGATTGCATGAATTCATATTTTTTAAATTTCAACAGAAAAGCGAGATCACAGGGAAACATATTTTTCAAATACAAAAAACGTTGCCATCTGGTGGCGAAACGGAGTTCGCTGGATTTGCTAGCTAACTATATAATAATATCACATTATTAAATACATTATTAAAGATATTTTATTAAATATCTACACAAAACACAAGTACAAATTTAAACAAGCAAACTTTTATACCGAATCTAGTGCTTTGCAATAAATAGGTGTAGAGAAGTAAAGGTGAAACTGCATTGTCTGAACTGGGTGTGGTCAGCGAAAGGGCACTGGTATTGCGAAATGATGGTATTTGTAGACATTAGTCGGTTTATGGTGCTTTACTGGATAAAATTAAGTAATCTCTAATGTGTATGTAAACTTTTAAAAATTGTTTAATAAGTACCCACCTTATACCTATTATTATGTTTGACATGATTTTAATAACAAAAATTTAAGTATGATAATAATAAAATTGACATTGTAATAATTTCTAAAATTTTATTAAAACTAAATGTTGTAAATTCAATTTGACGAGATATTGTAATTTGTGTAGCATATTTTATGATATTAGTACTTATACCTATGTTGCAACTTTACATTATCAATAAAGATTCTTTATCTTTTATCTTTATCTTTTATACTACAGTGATGATGAGTGAGTACTTGACATCAGCAGGCTGAAGTCAAACGTTGGCCGAATCCGTGTTAAAAAAAGAAACCTATCTGATAAGTAAAACTATAGCAAGAACAATAATACTGAAACACGCCATATCATTCATGTTACCTACGCTGTATAAGTAAGTAAGCGGTCCTAGAGAAAGTTTCATCGCTAGGTAACTCGCAAAGGCTTCTGACTGTAAATCTTTACCTGCAGTCGGAGTCAACTCTCGGGAAAACTTCCCAAACTTGTCTGTTCCAGAAATATTTTATCGCCACTCCTTATCCAATCTTAAGCGAAATGAAGCCTCATCGGTAGCTATGACGTAACCTACTTTCAAAGTCCAGCTTTGAAGGCAACATGTCAGAAAATTACTTTGCAAAGGATGAAAGAGAGCACCAAACAAAGTACGGACGTGCGCAGAATTCACGTTAGCGCGTTTTACAATTTGTTACATCGCTTAAATTGTAATAAAGCTCTAGAGTAACACATACACTGCTCAGATACAACCATGCAAATACCATTCCTATAATCACTGCAATTCAAACCCCTATTCAAATATACGTAAGTCGGAAATTGGAGTCGTTACGTGTTGGAGTTGTGACGTTTCTCAATAACGTGTTTGAGCGTGAGGTTTATAGAAAGAGGTGTTCTGTGAATCCCGGATGGATACAGTACGTATTCTATTTACCTTACAGATGCCGTCATTATTCGTTAAGCATTCCTTGCCGTGGCTCGTGCAAGTGACAAATTCGGTCTGGATTCTCACTTGTTGTTCAGTTTGGAATAGAACTTGACTAGTTTGCTGAAGTGCTGGAATGGAATTTCAATGTGAATTTTAGATGCAGTATAAGGATGTTTAGTTAGGTAAAATATTTATGTAAGCAAGTATAATTTGAGTGTAGGAAAATATAAAATCTCATAGATGTTGGGCTGGATTTTTTTAATGGTCGGCAAAATAAATATAAATCCGCGATTGCAGACCTCAGCGTAAAACCTACTAAGGTCGATCCTTCTTTTGACGAGAAAAACCGTGGCGTGTTTTAATAACCCGCCCTGACGATTAATTAACTGCAAATATTTTCCCTTTTAATTAATACGCAATTTTAACCGGCCCCTCAATAACTTAATATTATGCAGAAATTAAAATAAAAAGGACGCCTCGTCGGCCAAACGATCAAAAATTCCATTTTATAATAAAGTCAAATTAACCGGCTATTGAGTCCTTTCCACGCCTAGGCACCATTAATATTCGTTTTATTACTTTTATATAGTTTATAGCTAAAATAAAAAGGCGATCTTTAAACTTACGACTTTAGAGATGTTAAACGCTATCATAAAGTCGTTGTTTTAGTAAATTACAATTTCATTTTCAATCCGTTGCTTGCATTAATTTAATAGTCCGGGCAATCATAATGTACTTTTATTTAATCGTAAATTTACAGATTACAATCCATGACCAGCTAGACATTAATCTACTGTAATACTGAAAACTTGCAAACAACATACTTTACATTGGACACGTGATATGCTTATTTTTAATTTCGATTACGCACACTAAAAGATTTTTCAGTTACAAAGAAACAAACAATGCCAAACATATTCATATTTGTTTGAAACAGGCTTCGCGTGACCAAAATGCTGGCTTGTACTTTGCCCAAAAGATTAGTCTAGCTATTCAACGGGGAAATGCAGCCAGCATTTTGGGTACGCTACCTTTTGAAAATGTAGATTAGTTTTTTTTTTTTTAAGATGTATATATAATGTTTATTTTTTTATTATTATTTGGAAGTGTTACTATTAATTTTTGTTGTTTTGAAATAAATATTAACACATTATTTTTAATAATAACAATAAATATATATTTCTTTCGATATGTATAAACAAAAAGTATTTTAAACATTCAATCCCCGCTCAACAATCTCAGCGTTCACCCTTCCAAAAATGTTTCACAACAGCGAATTTTCTATTCACGCACAATTTATTTCAAATGCGACACAACACATCACAATCCGTCGATTTGTCGTCTTGAAACGTAAGAGAATTCTCCGGAAACTGTAGCAAACACACTGCGGGACGCAATTTATCAGCATAACGAGCTTTTTCGAATCTCCTTTAGGTGACACTCGGTTCATTTATTTTTTCTTATCCGTTTTCGGTTCGATCACATGTTGGGGCATTTCTCTCGCGTCGTGCCTTTAAAACGTTATCGTCAACTTGTCTTGGGAAAGAAAAAGGGCTATTAGTCAAGTGCGGCTGACGAGAATACGCCTGTTGGATTGGAGTTGGTGGAATATACGGATCTGATTTGAGAAAGCGAAAGATAAGATTATAAATTTACCTTCTATGGTCTCTGTAATCATCAGTTGAGCTGCTGTTTGCTTGAACAACTCTAGTAACGGACAAACAAACATACTCTCTCTCTCTCACACACACACACACATACATGTTTTTTTTAATAACCGAAGAAAATTATGGTTTGACCTGACCAGCTGTGGGGTATCTAATAATAGAACCCATTATTATGTCTTTGAACTATAATTTTTATACATTTAAATATGAATGTATATTCATTTACAATTCACTTTATGAAATGAAATACTGAAACAAATTTTAATAATACTACTGAAAACCAAAACTTTGTAAGCAATGCTGAGAAATTTTAATAATCTCGCAAAAGAGTGGAATTGAAAGTATGGATCAGTTGGTATTAGCATTTATATTCGGATTTTAAGCTAAAAGTTACTTCTTGGTACTTAAAATTCACTTAAACCAGAGTTCACTTATGTATGCTAATATTTTATATTTACTCACAATACTAGCTGGGTCCCGCGCCTCTGTCGTTGTATACAATATAAAATACCAATTCTTGAAAAAGTGTCAATTTTTTTTTAGTAATATGAATTTTTAATAAACAATTAAACAAAACTAAATACTTACCTAAAAATAATGGACAAATTGTTTTAATAATGATTAGTTAGATAATAATGTTTCAATGTACATAGAATAGCTTGTTACATTAAAATAACTATGTACTATATAAAACTAAACCGAAATTATTTAAAAAAAGTGTTATTTTGTAGTTTTAATAATTGAGTTGTATAATATCATCTCCAGCACAGATATTTGGACACTACCGTGGTTCGAATGATATTTTAAGTTTAAGGTTCCAGCTGTTTGTATGTGTACATAGTGCGGGCCCCGTCCCACTAACTCATACGAATTAACATTAGCAAAATGAAATTAATCTATACTAATATTATAAAGCTGAAGAGTTTGTTTGTTTGTTTGAACGCGCTAATCTCAGAACCTACTGGTCCGATTTCAAAAATTCTTTTTGTGTTGAAGAGACTATTTATCGAGGAAGGCTTTAGGCTATATAACATCACGCTGCAACTAATAGGAGCGAAGAAACAAAAGAAAATGTAGAAGAAACGGGGCAAATTATTCTCTAAGGGCTTCCGTTGCGTGCGCTGCAAAAACAAATGTGTATGAAAGAATTTATTCCTCTTAAAATGATCTATAAAAATGTCCGCAACAGTATATGTCTTTTAAGGTTCACTCACTAAAACCGTTTTTATAGTAATAACTATTCCACGCGGACGAAGTCGCGCGCACCAGCTAGTGATCTTATAAGTAGGTAAATTGATGTTTCCCTCCACACTGTAAAACAATTAAGAAATTCATTAGAATTAGACTAGCACCTGTATTTTTCACTGTCTCGTCTCACATTTCCGAGGGTCTGTCTCGGCCAATTTCGACTACAATTAAACGTAAGCATTAATTACAATGACCCCCTCTCCCGCTCTCCGACCCCCTCTTGTTTCCCTTTTGCTTATTCAGCTAGAGGTGAAGTGAATACCTACTTACTAACACTATGGGTTTGTGTTACTGGATGTGGTAATAATATATGTATATTTACATGGCTTAGCGTTTTACATACTTGGCTGATGAAAGTTTTCATATTTTTTGTTTAAATAAGAGCACATTTAATCAGCTGGTTTCTGAGACACAGATACTTTTCTTTCAAACTTCTTGTGTCATATGTATAGTTTTGTCAATAAATAATTTATTGATTGAAAACAATCCAGAAATAGTTTTGGTCTTCAAATAACTTAGAATATTTTTTCACTCTGACCCTGACCGTAAGAAAGTTACGCATCGGTCTCATCTCAATAAACTATAATCATTAGTCGTTTTGTTTTGGCATGAAATGAGATAGAATCAAACGTGATCAATAGCCACTTTTTCGTATTTTATGTGTAAGATGAAGATTTATAAATTATAAATATTTTTGGAGTTACATGTCTGCTTCAGATCTTTGTATATCTTCGTAACGTTACGATTTTATTGCTGGCAATTTACGGTACAATGTACGGGTCTCTTAACGCGAACCCTTGTATAATTCGGATTGTGGGACCAATAAGAAAGAAACAATGTTAATTAAATAATATATGCACTGTTAATGGAGCGTTGCATGTAATTGGATTCATAGTCAAGAACTCTGCGCTATTCGAATTGTAATAAAATATAATTAATAAATAAAGCCTTTATTCATTTACACATTTGATTGTCATTAAATTGCACACATTGTTATTACCATTTAAAGGTTATTTGAATTGTAATTAATTACAATTAATTATTACAAAACTGTGTTTTCAGTTAAGTTTGTTGTTTTTTTAGGAATACGTATAGTTAATTTAATAAAACATTGTCAGAACATTAAAATTGATTTCGATGTAACTATTTACAATCTTAGCGTTGTAAGTTTTGAAAAAACCTTACTTGTAAAGTTCTTTACAATTAATGCAAAACAAACATTTACCTTAAAACCCAAATTAATTAATTATTTAAAATGCCAACTAATTGTGAGCTGCTGAAACACCATCGACATGAAATTTAAACCGACCCCCTTTGAATAAAATACACATTTTATATTGAAAATCACCGTTAAATCACTGTAATTAGGTACATTAGTTCAATTACTTGTGGCCTCACAAGCATACCAACATAAGCAACCTGGCGACGTAACTGCCAACTTGCATGCGATTGAGCTTGAATTGGGAACATGTTTTTTTTTGTAATTTAGGGACCCCGTGACCTTAAGCCATGGTTACTTTTTAGGCGGAGTTTAATTGATGAACTTTGACTAACTAATAAGTTTGCATTTATTTCAGAGGATGAATACAAATTAATGTTTGTGACATGAGTAATAATATATTTGTTATCTATGATGCTAAAACGTCTTCTTCATACAATGTTGATGTGTTTACAAGTGTTTTCTGTTTGGAGTATGATTGTTTTTTGGTCATCCAATTCCGTAAAAGTTTATGTATCGTTACAATATTTTCTTCCCTAATTTTGATCGTAACTGAGAAAAATAAATATTCCGGGACATTGCACACAACGCCATCTAGCCCCACACTAAGCAAACGCTTGTCTCGTGGGTACTAGATAACGGATATAATACTCATATACTTTTTTTTTGTAAATACATACTTAAAACGACAAGACTCAACACAAGTAATCATATTTTTTAAAGTACAGAAATATTTGTGTTATGCGGTAATCGAACCCGCGACCTCTAGATAAGAAGGCAGAGCCACTACCAACTAAACTAACAGGCCAGTCAATGATTTGCATTTGCTTCATAATACTTATCAAATCTTATTTTATTTGGATTTGAATTGAAGACTGCAGTGGTGCTTAAAATTAGGTATGACGCAGTAAAAAAAACACAAATTCTCTTTAAAATTCACAAATAATTTACTAAAAAGTTAAAAATCTCCTAAACCCACTAGAGAAATCTCTAGTTGTCCTAAATAACGTCTTGTGAATACTTCTTTAGCTCTGTTTGGCAATAAATCATGCCCCCAGGGCGAGTGCCGGCCTAATTGTATTAATATTTATGGCGCCCAAGGCTGCTTGTAGTGTTTACTGGGACCTCCGAACAAACATTAGCTTTGTTTGTGTGTTAGTGTGATAAGGACACTGTGTGATCGGTCATTTTTCTAGATATGAAGTTTTTATGATTTGAGATAATACGGGTATATCATAAATCAATTACTGAAGTACATGTAACAGTTAGTTGTGATGACAGCGGTATCCTCGTTACAGTGTTGAGTAAACATTAATAGGAATTAACAATTGATAAAAAAACTACTATCACTTTTATGTTAATTTTAAATTTGCTGCCCCGATAAAAAGGAATCAGATTGCTAATATTATATACTAGCTGTGCCAGCGACTTCGTCCGCGTGGAATAGTTATTAACGGAAGCCCTCAAAGATGAATAATTTTCCCCATTTTCCTTTTAGTTGCAGCGTGATGTTATATGGCCTAAAGCCTTCCTCGATAAATGGTATATTCAACACAAAAATAATTTTTCAAATCGCACCAGTTGTTCCTGAGATTAGCGCGTTCAAACAAACAAACAAACTCTTCAGCTTTATACTATTAGTATAGATTTGATACAAAATGACATATATACCTATGTATAAATTCAGTTGGTCGTCAAAAGTAAGTATAATACAAAGTCGTTGCATCAATCAAGTCAGAAAGTATGTTGGAACCTCTGACATATAACCACGATACAGGTGTATACGTAGAATAGATCTACTTTCTAATACCTGGATGAGCGATTCTGTCCCTATCAAAAGCGAAGTAATTAAGCAGATACCTTCATCTACTACTACTTCTAGCTAAATAGAAGTTTCACAGTCTAACCGCGAGAGTATAGAACAGCAAGTTAGAACACAACTATGCATAATTGTGCTTATTAGCTGCATCTAGCGCGGCTGTGATAAGCCACTGCATGTATAAGTTTGTGTCGCATTTGCTGATTCACTATTTGAATTCAAATCAGATTCAAATTTAATAAAGGAATGTGTCATACTAGCCCTGCATTGGGAGCCAATAATACATGTATAACTACAAAAGTAATTTTCAATACTTTCATAGCTCGTAATAATATAAATTTCAACTTCATAGAATATACATAGTTTTTTCTTCTTTTCAGACATTATCTTACGCTCTGACATTTCTCTTCAAATAGGTCGTTTACATTGTTCGAGCAAAATTAAAATTTGTCTAGATTTATTTTGAAAACGTCCTTTTACTTGCAAGATTACAAGAAAACGTTTGAAATATAAACGACGCACGTTCGGGTTTTATCTCTGTAATTATATTTAAAATCTTCACGCGTGGATTCCAACGTATTAAGACAGAAAATGTCTTAACCAAGAATTCAGTAATGCGCAATATGGAATACTATCTATTCATACACTACTTAGTTCCCACAAAATTGGTACGAGGTACAATTTTTTTTGTCTTTTCAAATATGAGTAGTATAGGTTCGAGTTTTTATCATATTTCATCTAAATTTTGATTTAATAGTGTGAGGTATCAAATATACATAATATTTTCTTTCCTATATTATTATATTGTGTATGTTCTAAATTTTGTATTCCGGTAGATTAGACTCGATAGCTCGGTATAAACACTGATTTTTTTATTTTGTAATTAGGTATCTATAGACACTTTGTATTACATAGTTTAAGGTTTTTTTGGTATGTAGTTTTCATTTTCAAAATTTGTCATTAAAAAAATAATTTTGGATTACCGCTTAGTAATGATAGCAACGTAAAAACACATTTGTATGAAATTCTCTGCTACCGTTCATACTACCTCAAGAACTCGCTTATTAAATTTCATATCAATATCACGCTAGAAGGCACCGCGCCTAACCTCCTCAACTAATTAATAAGGGTTAAATACTCAATTTGTCGATTAAATCTAATTACATTCAAGTTAAAACGGTTTTTCGTGTGAGCGAAATGTTCCGTTTTCGGTTAATCACTTTGTTTTGAAGTATTCATTGAAACATTGTAGAAAAGGTTTTTTTATTATAATTATAGTCTTGTCTAGCTTGATCCATTACAACTTGTCGCAAAATGCTTTTTGGCATTATTCTTTAGGTATAAGAAGAATAGAATATTACTTTAATGTACATCATAAAACATAGAAATAACAAAACAGAATATAACCTTAAATATATTAAAGTGCTGCACATTGGGCGGTCTTATCACCTTAGGCGATTGTAGTAGGTATATAGTGAAATAAATAGGATGTAGCTTCCCGTATAACTGTAGCCTTGTTACAAGGGTTTTAAGATACCTAGTTCAAGGCTCATCAAAACTTTCCAACAGACAACATTTTCGAATACAGGAAACAAAGGAAATGTTGTTAATACGTTCAAACATTTCGTATTCAACCTCAAGTTCTTTAAAAAAAATAGTATTCATATAATGTTATGTACTTAAACTCAACTTGTATATTATTATTACTACGTTACGATAGACCGTTCCCTTTACTGTTACATTCTATAACCCACACTAAATTTAATCAATTAGCTATAAAACTGAGAGTTGCACTTTCTGTACCCTCGATCACAACTAATTTTAAGAACGTTAACTTATCTCTTGAAACTTCAGCTGCACAACGGAAAACTCTACCATCTAGCTTACCTAAGCTTGCAACATGCTTACCTAAGCTTACAACTTGCAGCATTACGGGATGGACGCTTATCTATTGTAATACGAAATAGAAATTACAAGTTTTGCTCTCACGACATGCATGCTTGATTTTAAGATAAGATAACAAACGTTTCATTTATGTTTTTAGAAATTATAATGTTTTAGCTATCTATAACCGAGGCTATTTGAAACGAGTTTGTCTCTCGTTTGTTATATTGCGCACACAACACTACTATGTCTGCTCAAGAGAATTTCCCGAATCTAAATTTTTAAAATTCAAAGAAGACTGACTGACATAATGATCCATCAACACACAGCCCAAACCACTGGACGGATCGGGCTGAAATTTGGCATGCAGGTAGATGTTATGACGAAAGCATCCGCTAAAAAGGATTTCTGGAAATGTCACTTTTACACAAATAGGGAATGCAAGTTTGACTTCTTAACAAAAGTGAAACCGCAAGCACCCACTAGTAAATCATAAAATCAATGAAATTCTACGACGGAATCACGACTCATTATCCTCAGTCATGAGGAATACGACTAATGGAGAGGAAGTAAACAGAACCATTCTTACCTATCGTTTTCAAGTAGTGTTCTCAATTTGCAAAATCCTCGGAACGCGCTTGTCGCGTAATCTAGCGGATAAAAGAAACCTATTTCGAGAGTAGTAATAAAATAAACCGCTGGGAAATTCCAATCATTAAAATCTGCACTATAAATTCCAATTAATTTATCACACCATTTTGTTAACCATTGTTACTCACTTTTTCCTTAAAAACCATTATACCTAATCGTGATATCTGAATAAGCATTTTTTCGGTGTCAAAGTAATTTATTTGAGAAGTAATAAAGTCGAAAAGACAATAAAACTTAACGTAGCACAAAATGAATTTGACCTTTGAACATTTTTCGTGTATTAATGGATGTTTTATAAAGTAAAGTTATTAAATTCTTTTATCATATTTTCTAAAATGTCTCTTCAAAATAATTATGAAACAAAATTTGAAGAGAAACGTGACTTAATCAAACTAAAGTTTATACTACCCAGAACTTGCGGTCGTGAATTTTTCACACCGTAAGGAAGATTTTACGTGCAAACTTAAATTGCGTATTTCAGTGCTGAAAAATTTAGATAAAAAATTAAGATGTTGGAAGCTTCTCCAGACAACTTGAAACTTTGGAAACGTTGACAAAAATGCATTAAACTTCCTGAAGTATAGTACGCTAGTGTGTTTGACAGTTTTAATAGTTAAATACATACAGATTATGCGGTTTCAAAACGCTAACGCTATGTACCCTACAAATCACAATAAGTAATTAAGAAATGTATGGTGGAGATGAAGCAAATAATTATGTTTATATTACATAATAACACAACAACAGTGTACTGACAGGAAAAGATTTCTGTGATTGTTTACAATGAAGTAAAACGATTTTTTTTTACATGATATAGGCTTACGCTTGACTACAACTTGCCTGATGTTAAGCAACGTTATAGTCTACGATCTAGCGCGCTTGCCTAGAAGAAACCGGTTTACTCTCGACTTGAAGACGGTATAAATGTATTATGGGCGGTTGAAAAACTTTGCGCGACCGTTAAAAGGTTAAATTTGTTCTTTCTATGTCTTTTGGCTTTTCCTACAATGCTATTTTTATAAAATGCCAAAACCTCGGATTTATATGAATCAATTTATTTTAATATAATGCTTAGGACTTATAAATATATTCTATTAGTCAGTTACTTTATGTTTTATAAGTTATGAATAAATAATTTTTGAATCAATAATTTATTGTTTAAGTATTTAATCACTTCACACTCTCAAATCACCGAGATAATGATCCGTGACCGCACTAAATCGTCATATCACTTTAATCGCCACATAATTGCTCCGAGTGACTCCCAATGTTCGAATCCGGACAATTACCGAACCGCAACTACAAATACCCTTAAATTATCGGATGACCGCTCGTAATACGCTCCCCGTGACACGCTCCATCGAAGATCTGGATCGATGATCTCATAGATATTCGAATCTGAAGACTTCTTATTGTGTTACCTCATCTGGAGGTTTTCAAATCTAGAGTAAATAGGATTTTATAAGCAAGCGTAGGTATAATCCTTGACTACAGCGAGCGTTTCACATGCGCGTCAAAATGTAAATCTAATTAATGTTGTCGTAGTTGAAAAAAGAAACAAACAGCATTCGTCATTTTTTTTGTTGTGTTATGGCTTTTGCGAAGTTTTAAAGCCTTCGTCATTGTTATTAAGTCCAATCTGACGTTTTGAGATCCTGAATATGTCAGTCGTTTCACTTATGTTGATAATGTTGTATCCATATTTAATTTTACATAAAAAATGGCCGCCATTTTTACCATACAACACTGCATATAATATGTGTTCCCTGTCTACCACGTATGTGGGTATATTTTGATAACATACTACCATAAATAAGACGTCCATCACCTATGATATCGTTGGATGGCCTATATCTATCCATCTATCTATCCAACTGTGACTTATCCCAGATACGTTTGTCTGTCCAGGAAATAGCTGGATTGCTTTCGTTGGATATTTATTAGCTTTGTAGTTGGATTGAGCCAAGCTGGAAGAGGACTTACTCCTACTTACTCATGATTGACTTTTAACGGTCAAGTAATTGACTTATTTCTTAGATTACTTTTAAAATAAATAGAAAATGGCTACTTAAATCACGTCTTGTAACACAATTACCCTAATATTATTATAAAGTTGTAAATTTCTACGTGTTTGTCTGTGAGTGTGTCTAAGGTTTTACTTCTTCAAACTCTAATGTCATAATCAATTTGGATAAAATTTTGTATGGAGTTACTTTAGACCCTGGTTTAACACATAGGTTACTTTTTATCCCGGATTAATGCACTTAACACCGCGGGCGTCGCAAGTCATTATATTTATAACAAATTACTACAATTTAGTTATTTTAGACCACCAAAATAAAATTTACATGAAATAATACGTCATCATCATCATCATCATCAGCCTAATGGGACCCACTGCAGGGCATAGGCCTCCACCCTCTTACGCCAATACTCCCTGTCTTGCGCTGTTCTTGCCCAGATGTTTCCTTCTAACTTTCTTACATCATCCAGCCACCGTTGCACAGGTCTTCCTACACTTCGCTTACCTAGCCGTGGGTACCATTCAGTTATTGCTTTGCTCCATCTGCCGTCAGTACGTCTCGCCAAGTGTCCAGCCCATCGCCACTTGAGTTTCGTAATACGAGACCCGACGTCTTCCACCTTCGTACGTTTTCGGATCTCAGTATTACGAACCCTGTCGCGTAACGCAATGCCTAACATGGACCGTTCCATTGCTCTTTGTGCGACTCTCATCTTTTCGATGGTTTCCTTGGTGAGCGTCCATGTTTCGGCAGCATACGTCATTGTGGGCAGAACACATTGGTTGTAGAGTCGTGTCTTCAAGCATTGAGGCATTTTACGGTCTTTAAAAATATCGCTTAGTTTGCTAAATGCCGCCCATCCGAGTTGGATTCGTCTTTTGATCTCCTTGTGTTTATGCTCTCTGCCAAAGGACAAACAGTGTCCAAGGTAAGTGTATTGTTCCACTACTTCTAACTTTTCACCACCAATCTGGATAATTGGTTGTGAATCTCCAGAAGCGTTGGTCATCACCTTAGTTTTGGACATGTTCATCTTAAGGCCCACTCCAAGAGAGACATGGTGAAGGTCTTCTAACATCGTTCGGAGATCAGACTCAGTTTCACTAATAAGAATCAGGTCATCGGCAAAACGAAGATGGGATAAGTGAACACCATTTATTGAGACGCCTCTATTCTCCCAGTCGAGAAGCTTCAAGACGTCCTCCAAGACAGCTGTAAATAGCTTGGGAGAAATGGTGTCCCCTTGGCGTACACCTCTTTTAATCACAATGCGATCTGTAAGAGCATGTAACCGTACTTGCATCGACGCTGATTCGTACAGATTGCGGAGGATGTTAACGTATCGTGCATCTATGCGGCAGCGATGGAGTGAGTGAAAAACAGCCCAATGTTCAACGCTATCGAAGGCTTTTTCATAGTCCACGAAAGCGAAAAACAAAGGTCGGTTGTACTCTTCACACTTTTCCATCAACTGTTTCACAGTGTGAATGTGGTCTATGGTAGAAAATCCGGTCCTAAAACCAGCTTGCTCGATGGGCTGGCATTCATCAAGTTGGCGAGTAAGTCGGTGGGTAAGAATTTTGGCAAAGAGTTTATAAATCTGAGGAAGAAGACTTATGGGACGGTAATTACTAAGTTTGGAGTTATCTCCTTTTTTATGCAGTATTGTAACTATTGCGTTGTGCCATGAACTAGGTGTGTTGTTTTGTGAAAGAACGTAATTAAATAATTTTACAAGAACTGCAACTACAGGTTTCCCTCCAGCTTTTAAAAGCTCGATTGTAATGCCGTCTTCCCCTGGCGATTTATCAGATTTCATTTTATGAAGTGCCCAACAAACTTCGGATGGTAAGATAGGTGGTAGTTCTTCATTATTTGGATATTCTATTGGGTCTGCTCTGGGATCATTTGAGTTCTGTGGAACTGTTGTGGTCGACGAGTACAAAGATTCATAGAATTCTTTGACAATTTCTAGTATTTCGTCCCGATTGTTAGTTTTTACACCATTGGGTTTAGTTAAACTATTTATTTGCGATGTTCCTTGATTTAACTTTCTTCTAAAAACTTTTGGGCCTCTGCTTTCTTCGATAGTTTTAGTTATTGTTTGGGTAGTATGTATCCTTAAATCTTTTCTTATTGCTTTGCGTATTATTTTGTTTGTCTTGTCCAATTCCTTCTTGTCGTTAATATTGTTTAGAGTTAGCTCACGGCGTTTTTCTATTAATTCTAAAGTGTTTTGTGACAATTTTGACTGTTTTTTTGGTCTAGCTCCTATTTGTTTATCTGCAGTTTCTAAAATAATATGTGTAATGTTTTGATTAAGACTGTCAATATCCAAATTCACCTCTTCTAGTAATTCGAACTTATTCTTTAATTCTACTAGATATTTGTCTTGTAGTAGGCTAATTTCTTGTCTATTGTATCTCTTCGATGTTTTTACTAATTTTGTTCTTTCTCTGGTTAAATTGAATATTAATTCTGCTCTGACTAATCTATGGTCGCTTCCTGCTTTGAAATACTGCAGTACTGATACATCATTTACCGTGTGGCGTTGTGAGGAAATGTTTACATATTCACTTTTTGTTTGTCCGTCAGGACTGATCCATGTCCATTTTCTTGAGGCTCTTTTCTGAAAGAAAGTATTCATGGCATACAACTTGTTTTTCTCTAGAAAATCCACTAGCATCTGATCAAATAATACGTCATTAGTTACAAATTAGAATCAAATTAATTTCAAGACTTTTGCCACGTAATTAAAACGAATAATGCCGCGGTGCCGCGGGCAAACACTAGTTCATTAAAATAATGGCTCAGCAGTATTGTTAATTAGACGCCAGTTGGTCACGTCCGCGCAATCAATGGATATGGGTCGCTAATTTTGGCTGTCTTTCCTATTTCTATACATTGATGAATTTAGCAATGCTTGTGATAGTAGTAGTCTAGTGGTTAACTCAAGTTTTATTCCCAAGGTGAACTAGGTTTTGTCAAATAATGATTTTTATTTCTATACAATACAATACAATAAATTTATTAATTATACCATCCAAGTTTTCTGATACAAAGGTTAGTAGCCATTCAGATATTTCATTTGATTCAGCGCGGCAATGTGGCGAACGTAATGGACACCTTTCCGCCGGGAGTCCGGGGGTTAGTCGATACGTTAGACTTCTATAATTGTTATGAATTATGTACTAATTTAAGACATTGTTTTAATTAATAATGGTTTAATTACCAGTAAAAGAAACATAAGAATGTTAGACAGCGTTTGTAGGCATTTGGTTTGTCAGAGTTAATTAGTACTTAAGTTGTCGTGAGTTAAGTAAATGTACTATTTAATTCCTTTATAATATAAGCGGAGCTGCAGATATCTATTCAATTCAATATATCTTTATTGCAGACCAATATAAATGAACAATATCAAAAGGACTTAAACTATATACCTTTAATAACAAGTGGGCGGCCTCATCACCTTAAATGATCTCTTCCAGGGTTGCAGGATCCCGATATCACTGGTATGGAAGAAAAACATTAGGTAATTGAACGAATATACATACACGCTACTTGATTTAAAAAGAATACATTTATTGTAATACGATATCCGAAATCTCCTAACAAGAATGCCATTAATAAATTAATTAAAATACAAACCTGCCCTGCTAAACACACCTTACGATAAACCACTAACCTCAAACAATATAACTCTCGAAGTACAATTAAATCCCCGGTCGACAGCCATTACCCGATCACTGTAGTCTAATCAGAAGCTCATGACGCGTGTCGTGACCTGATAAATGGATTATACCGTCTTACTCTCCGTCCAAGGCTTGTGGACCGAATTGGAAGATTAAGCGGATAAGTGGTACTTATTTTTTAGTTAGTGCTTTCCGGCATGATGCTGTATGCCACTACCTGTATCTCTTATCTTCATATTTCCTGTGTCGGATGACACGTTAAATTGTAGGTCTTGGTTGTTTGTTTAGTACGGCAGTCGAAAAGCCCTGTCAGAGGCCCTCGGGCGGCTTGATAAACTCTCGACACCAGAGTTGCCACTATCATTCGATAATAAGAAGAATATATAAATTTTCTAAAAAAAAATGTACCTGTACCTACAATTTGAATAAATTTACATTGTTGAACAATTAAAAGTGTCACGGAAACAGTTAAAATGGTTTGAGAACCACCGCAATACCGAAGACATTATTGTGTCTTCCAAGCAAGAACATGTGCGCCTACCATGTATCCTTAAAAGACTCCCTTAACGAGTTAACATGACCCTCAGTCACAAGGAAACACGATCCATAGATCTATTTTAATATAAGTCGTTGAAAATTTACACCATCACTATTTACACGTGTCATTTAATCTACTTTGTAGACCAAATGACAAGTACCTACATTAAAAAATAAGGTTTACTATCCAAAGAACTCATTCTTCTTCTTATCGAATGAGAGTGGACTTCGGTGTTGAGAGTTTTCAAACCGCCTTAATGGCCTCTGACATGGCTTAACGACTGCTGTCCTTGACAAACAGCCGGGACCTACAATTCAGAATATAGAACACGTTAATATAACATAACATCTACCAGCTTCCGGTTCATAATTTGTCCCAATCATCACTCGACCTATAAACCGATAATTGCGCACCGCAGTGATAATTATAACTATCGACTAATTTGCCATGAACAACAACATTTAGAACTGGTATTAGCATATTGATTATGTATGTGCGTGTATTAATTTGTATGAGAAGCTCGATACATAGGCTTTATGTGGTTGAGTCTTGGAATTACTATTCATGCTAAATTCATGTATCCTTGTGTCACATAATATGGGCAAATTGTATAAATACAGTTTGTATACTGTACAGGTATAGATGTAAAAATGGCAGTATGTAAAATTAACTAATGATTCTAGACAAAAGATCTTTGTTGTTCTAATTTGGTGTAATGGTAATGTTAATTAAACTGACCAGTTTTAAACCAATATGTTTACAGTCAAGTTTAATACGAGAACAGGCGAGGATGTCTGGACGAGGCGGCCATCGGGATACCTGATTGAATTTATAAAGTTTTTTTTTCTTTTTAACTTTCTAACAAAAGTCTAACTTGAAAACTTTCAACACTAGAATAAAACAAGTTTCAAGGATACATTTGACGCGGATATTCTAAAGACCAAAACTTTTGGTGACACAATCTAAGTAAGGGGTCTGAATTCGTTAAACGTTACGTAACCAGATTCCAAACTTAAATCTAGTTACCGTCCCGGCAATTAGCTAGGTGGCGCTAGTGTGCGCCTTTACACAACAAGGGTGTTTACTTATTGTACCTCTTTGAAGAAACTATACGATGCTTAGCTTAGTTATGTATGTATACCGCAGTAGATATATTGCAGGATTTTGTCTTAATAACAAGACTATCATCTTACTCGTAGGTAAAGTGACTGACCATCAACTGCTTTAACACAGTGTTATATAGTATATATATATATATATATATATATTAACACGTTATATATATTTGTTTTACACGTGTTTACTTATTATATATTGTAATACATGTTCTAATCTAATCTAGGCAATCATACATAAAGTTTTAATTGATACTCAGAAAGAGTAGTGCAAGCACATTCTGTAAGCAAAATGTGTTATTACAATTGCAAAATCAATAAGTTGGTTATTGCTTGACGATTAGGAACTATAAACAAAAAAAATATTTTTTTGTTTTTATCCATATATTAAGGTAATAAATTGTTCCCAAAATTATTCTTAAATTTATTTTGGCCGTTGCAAAAAACCGTAAAGTCATAATAAAACATATACGATTTGTTTTTAAACAAGAGTTCTCCTTTATAACCAAACTGACCGTGAAATAAAAACTAACCTACATACTCACTTCCAAACAAAACAAAGATATAAAAATAACAAAAGGTTTCTACAAATTCAGGAAAACAAATGAGTTCACAAACGTTTGTTCTACGTATAACGTACAAAAGTGTTTGCTGTGAAAAATATTATTCAACAAAGTGAAAGATTTAACAAAGCCTTTGGCAGGCTTTTGCGCGCGCTTTTCTAGCTGAGCACTTAATGAGATAATATGAAAAAATCTGTTGAGAAACGATACAATTGCTAAACCTTAATTTACAAATTATAAAAGTAATATTGTCGGTGATTAGTGCTTACTATCAAATTTCTTTGGCACTTACTTGGCAGTTTAACTCCAGGGTTTGAATTCATGTACTTGGGTCAGTACAGCAAGTAAATTTACCTTTTCAGTATGATTAATATTTTTTGCTTAAAATATATTATATCAAATAAAAAAAAAATTTGAACTAAGAAGCAATTTTCTCAAATCAAGTCTCAATCAAAATTTTAAGTATCTGTTTAAATTAAGAAAATTAAACTGAGTCACATCTATAATATAGACATTTTATGTTTTAAAAACTTTGCCAAATACGAATAAGAATTCAGGAAAATGCTAAACTTACCTTAGCTAAGCTGATGGTTACTTCTGGAGATTCGCCAAGTTGCAGAATTTCAACTCCTTTTCTGACATTCACGACGTATATAAAACGTCGAACAAAATGTACACTTGGTCTCTGTTAATTTAATAAAAGCTTTTTGTTTAGTATTCTTCGATTGAAATCTATTCAAAAGTGGCATGTAAAATCATATTATATTAAATTAAATATAGCCTATACTAAGCTGTGGATGGACACAGGCTGACAATGATGATTTGAATTGTTGTTGAATTTGAACTTTATAAGATAAAAAATATTATTTTATAACGGTGTAATTAATGTGTAAATAATGCTTAAAAGTAACTGTTCTGATAAAATCATTAAGATATAAATGATAAAATATAAAATAAAATTGACTTCATAAATTACTGACAAGCAACTAAATTTGGCCGGTCGTATCGACATCACCATTATTGTCAATTCCCCGGAATAGGCAGTTATCATATCTTATCCCTTTTTATCACTACCCAATGCACAATACTATTCTTTTTCAATGACAAAACTCCGCCGACTGAATAGCAAAGCAGTGAATCTCAGTTTTTCGTGAACCAAGGGTCGTACGTATCGCTTATCGATCTCTTTCTGAACGCAACTCGAATCACAATGAAGTTTACGATGAAATTCACGTGATGTATCTGTTTTTCGATCATTTTCCCGAAACATTCTGTAAACGCTTTGATTAGCGCGGATTGCGCGGCTACGCTGTGTTTTGTAAGGTAAATAAATTTGTTTGACTTCAGTTTGTAAGCTCTCTAAGTCTCGAGCAAATTTGGCCGCATCGGAAATCCCTAAATACGCCTATTACGAGATCTGTGGGCGTCATGAATCTGCCATTAATACCTAACCGCAGGCCATATTGCTCCAATTTGTACCAATTCTAAAGTTAGCCCAACTTGTACTAGAAACTTTGCATGATTCCAGTGATTAAATCGATTTCTGATTGCCGGTGAGCGAAATTCCAAAACTGCCGATCGACGTTAGAAATAAACGTTCTCCGAAGTTAAGACACGTAAAATTCAAAATTCCGACTTTATTTCGTTTGGCGTTAAAATTTATTCTAGCCCTCGAATTTCGATGCAACAGCGATGAGTTAAGTCGAAAACTAGATAGAGAAATGAAACCGAATGCTTGAGCTAAACTACGAAATGCCAGTCGCTGAATCGTATATTAAAATTTTCAGAGCTGAAACTTTGTTGTTATTGAATTATTTGTAGTTCATTTTCTGGAGACGTGAAACTATCTGCATAATACTCCCTTGTACTATGCAGATAGTTTCAAACTGTAATACCCTATTAGAGTTTGGATATCATCTATTTAAAGTGAGCAGTAACGGTCGAAGTAAAAATGTTGCAAAAACTAAAATCAAATACAATCTTTAATCATGCCATTCTTTTAAAACGAATGTATGTTTGTTGGTTTGATTGTTTCTCTTTCACCATCATGATTTTAAATATTGTAACAGGTATAGGACATAGACTTTTTATTCCGTAGGAGCATTCGTGAAGCCGCCGGGTAACCACTGGTTTTGAATATTTTTATCATCAACATAAGAAATTACCTTTTTTATGTGATGATATAACCTTTTCTTTCTATCACATACACACGCTCACACACACACCAATCGCCAAAGCTAAATTTGAACGAGAACACGCATCTATTTCGGACAATAAGTTCGTTGCAAAGTTGCAGCAGTCTCACGTAGGCGAGCTCGGGGGAGTCTCGTAGCGATAAGTGAATTGTAGCGGCTCATACGTGGGGGCTAGCTCTCGTGGATAGACGAAATTAGCCGGAGACTACTAATAGTTAATCTGGATTATATTTTTTTACGTGTGATAGGTTTACGTTTGACTACGGCCTGCCTGATGTTAAGCATTGTTGCAGCCTAGGGTGCAGCACGTTAACCTAGAAGATACCTATTAACTCTAGATTTAAAAACCCCTGGATTGTAGTAGTAAAGTGACAGTATTTACATAAATAATAGATTAGCAGACATTGTACACACGCACAATAACGAGTAATTAAATAATTCCAATATTATTAAAGGAATACAACAACTTTGGCTGTTTGTCCCTAAAGACATACAAAGCTTATAATAGAATTGATGCATGCAAAAAGATGCCTACACAGATAAAAAGAGGGCTAAGATAGTGTAAAAACTAAATCAAGACCTACAAAATCCTTAGATTTAGTATTTTTATGCTACATACGCGCATGATGTTATGGTTAACAATGGATAGGTTTGTTAAATTCAACAAATCTGTTTTTTTTTTTCAGTATAATTAGGACTTGACTTGCCATGATGTCGTTGGTTAGGTAGGTTTCACGCGAGTTGGCGGACTGGCCAAATGCTTGTAATTAGATGCAGACTTGTTCATTTGCAGACCGGATTAGTAGATTTTAGGAGGATAAAAGTTAAAGTACTGTTGAAAGATGTTAACAGAACTATGTTTCACTAATTAGGAGATAAAATTAAGGTGGTTTATGGGCTGGTGGTGTTAGATGGCATTCATCGGAAATAATCTGTATATGCCACTGCTTAGAAATAAAATGTGAGTAAGAAAGATATATTTTTACATTTACAGCACTTCGCGGTTTACCTTGCGTTAATCCGGTATAAAAAGTAGCCTATTTGTGTTAATGCAGGGTCTTATTTACTTCAAAACTAAGTTTCCTCCAAATCTGTTGAAGTATTTGAGCGTAAGAAAGTAATAAAATAAATACTCACACTCATATACATACACTATAATGTTATATTCATTTATAATGTTAGTGGGATTTGGAATATACGGCTAGGACCAAATTATTTCGTACCATTATTATAAATGCGAAAGTGTTATTTGCTGGTCTTTCAGATTGCAACTAAGTGCCAGATTTTTATGGTTTTTTGTTTACGGTCCCGAAAGTGACACATGATATTTTTTATAACTAAATAACACAAACGTAGCCGAATGCATTCACTAGTCAACAATAAAATAAAACTACTCAATTGTGAAACCGCAGGTGTAACCCAACTTTATACCAGAACAAGAGTAATACGATGCTCAGATGTTATAAATTGTAACAGAACTTAACGAGCACTAGCTGTTGTTATTGCATCATCGCTACAATATCGTCACAGTAAAACCCGACCGACTTCGAGACTGCTGTATCATCAAGTGATAAAAGAGGTTTGCTGTTTTGTGGACATAGACCCACTGGTGGGAGAACCTTTCTATTTTTCTGAACGTATGCTGCTGGAGCTATTGAAGCTCAGTTAATGGAAATGTTCGAATTACTTACATTAAGTAACTGTCGATAAGATCAATTACCTTTTTTTGGAATAACTTCTGACTTGGAAACTCCCATGCCATGACAAATGTTAAGTCAATACCAGTGTTTTGAAAATGCAACTATGCTTATTGTGGGTAGAAATTTAAATACCTGATTTATATTTATGTAAACTATACCTACCTGTACCTTAACTGTACCTTAGTGGTTTTATTTAGTAAATCGTTATTAAATCTAAAAGCAGTAAAACTGAAACTTATAAGCATTTTAATTTACACCAACGTTGTTGATGAATTTGCTACCACTAGTGGAGCCAGCTGTAAAGTCCAACCGACGCACACCCATCACAATGTCGCTTACAATAAACTTCATGTCATTAAAATATAACCAGACGAAGGCAATAAATCCCTTTGCCCGTAATCTAACAAACTAAGAGAAAGTGCAGCTAAAATGGGGGCATTTAAAATTTATCGTCGGAAAATATTACCGCTTTTGGGTAAAGAAAACGTGCTTACGTGGCAAAATAATTTTTCTTCGAGCTATTTCTTTAGGTTTAAAAGAAATTTATGAAGGAGAGCTGCAGTTATGAATGAAGCCATAATCATGAAGCTATTCAAGATTAATTATTTTAATAATATTATTTAATATGAGGTTCAGATATAGACAGTATACGATAATATAAGTATAAGTAAATGTTCCAACATATACACACACAAAAAACCTAGCTTAGATGTTTATTTTCATGAATTAATGTGTTGTACTTTTTGTTTGAAAAGGTAAAAGTCTGATTTGTCAATATTAACATGCAATAGCATTATTATAAAATAAAAAAAGATATACTGAACTATTTCAAAACTGGCTACATTATTTCCCTAGGGGAGTACCGTAATTTCGCCGAGCAATATTTTTGTAGGTACCGCGCTGAGTTTAACTAATTTCAGTTTAAAATTAGTGCGGGCGTTATCAGTAGGATTCTGTTCATCTGTGCACACAGAGCTTTGTTCAATTTTCTACACCATATTTTCATACTGCAATCTATACAGAACGTGAAAATTGCAAAATAACATACATGACCTTTTTGCAGTTTCATGTTATTGAAATGGAAAGTACATACATAGCTACAATTTTTTTTTATGCTATTTATGTAGGTAACTATAACTTTATATATGATATCATCAGAGCTCGCCCACCAATGCGGTGGGTTGACGACATTAGAATAACAGCAGGGCACCTGGATTCAATCTGCGATGGATCGGGATGAGTGGCGTACAATAAGAGAGGCCTATGTTCAGTAGCGGGTGATAACAGGCTGATGATGATGATGATGATTTGATATCTTGTAATAAGAAACCAGGCCACATACAAACTTTCGCGGATGTTTTTTTCCAAAATACGAATGGAAAGCATCTCACCTTCCAGTGGCAGTAACTCGAGTTTTCAATTACAAAACGTAGTGTACTACCTATGTCTACTTGCACAATTATAAACACCTGTCAAGATCTGATTTACTGTTATTAATGTCACTGTTCAGTTAACATTTATATTTTTTTTTAACTACAGCATTCAAAACAAAATACTAAACAAGGTACCGTGATCCAGGTATTCAGAATACAAAACTAATAGCAACATAGTTCATAGTTCACCCTCCCGCTGCCCTCGGCATAAATCCAGTCTGCACCTCACATCCCTATCACATCCACTGATATTTATTTAAACATAAGCCTACCCCTGACATACGATTACAACAGAGCCGCGATTCGCCGTAAATATTTGTTAAAAACCATGAACAGGACAAATAGACGCTACGGATTTTCAACTGATGGAAATACCGTTCTGCAAAATTTATACCGTTTGGAAGATCATGTATACTGCTCTGAACAGAGGGGTTTTATTATGTTCCGAATTTTATTATGTAAAAAAAACTTTAATGTGAATAAGTAACGTGTAAATTCATTTTTAACTGAAAATAGGGAATACAAATTTAAAGAGAAAAGGATCGTACTCATTTTTTTAAATATTTTACTTGATATCACATTGCATTATTTTTTCAAAAAAGATTGCATTTTTTGATCTCGCATCGTATAAATCTATTAATTTTATTGTGTTAATAACATTATAAAAGCTGATTGCATTCCGTAAGCCATGTTTTACTAATATACACCAGTACTTGATTCCAATATCTGTTCAAACCAATACTTACCAATGAAAGTGTCTTCGAAAACATTCCTTTTGATGTAAACTTTCTCTTTGTCTCGCCGGAGACAGATTTCCTCTCCATTAGACAAATTGTTTTAAAAAGTTTGCTATTCAAGAAGTTACGGAGTTGTATAATGAAGGACATTAATCTGTAAAGACGACTGTGTATACAGCGCTCTTTTATTGTGATGTTAAGTCAGTTTCATTTGCTTAGTAGTGATGGAAAACATCGTGAGGAAACCTTCATGTTTGAACCACAAAACTAAGAAATCCATGAAAAAACTTAGGCAGCTACTACGATGCATCCGTTCAAGAGAATAAAGGAATCAATTGACCAGAAAATTACGTTTGTACTACCATTAAACTACGTAAAAATAAAAAGTAATAGCAAAAATATAATTTTGTTGATCGGAAATATTGGAACATTTTTAAAATAAGCTATACAGAATCTCTTTCTGAAATGTTAATTGAAATTGCAATTCTTCGTAAAGCAATATGGGTTTTCGGATAATCTTTTTCAGTCTGTCAGTTGGTGATTGAATTTTTTTGTTCAACTGAAATACTTATATTTTTACTCAATACGCTTAAAAGATTCTATAAACGTTTAATTTAATACTCTTATCGAGCTTTTACGAGTAACTCTTTGCTTTCAAAATGATTAAATTGAGTCATAACTTCAACTTTTTTTATTATGGAAATTGAGTCATATATAGACATACTAGCTTGTAACTTTTAGGTATAGTTACTTGTCAAATATAAATAAGGTAACTTACTTAATATAAACGAACTTAAAAAGTTATATCATAATTCGATATTTTAATTGTTACTTATCTATAATGTTTTTTATAACTATATTTTAAACTGCTATAACGTCTCTTACTCAAGTCAAATTCTGCCTAGAAATCAGAGATTTATGTGAGAATTAACTTGTAAAACGTTACATACAAAAATAAAGCCATATATAATAAAATATCAGAATGCACAATACTCTACCACGTGTCGTGAACTCCTCTCACCCTAAAAAACGAGACTTCCATTTCCCCACAAAAATCGCATAGCTCAATGGTCGAACACAATATTGTATCGCTGATCGGGTCCGCTATTATGTCCACTAATAAGACTGGGCCTCAGACCTCAATTTATAATAAATCCAACTACGCTGTTATCGTTCTCTGGCACACAATGAAAATCCGAGTTATCTTCGAGCGCAGGGTCCGAACTAACACGTGATCCTAACGCCCTCGGGGTAACCTTGAGTGATGACCTACGATTTGTTAAGACCCCGTCCTGGTCGTTACGACCTCCTTTCAGTTTTTATTCCCCTTATGATGTTTCATTTTATGATTGTCTGCAGTATTGCTTCGGGCGTGATGGCAGGAAATGTTTCGGATTTCGGATGCAGCCTTTGATGGCTTAGACCTTTTGCTTTATGGGAATTGATATGGATTTCGTATTAGTTGACGACTGTTTCAATATTTTGGGCTGACGCGACAGATGTTCACTACATACATTTTAGTGGTTTGTAATCATATCACATGTTTGGTGTTGTATTAACCCTGCGCAACATACTTCTAGCGTAGGTCACAATTTAATATGAAAATGCGTAACCAAAATGGTCCGCTTGTTTAAATATTAATTACTCGCGGGTTTGTGTAAACATGCCAAATTAATTTAATGTGACCCGACCTCGAATTAAAATAACAGACGACCCACTAACCCTTAACTTTTCTGGAATTATCTCTGAAATTCCCTGAAAGCCTGAAACAATGTGTGGAAAGCGCTCACCGTACATCCGTTTAGCTCACGGAAAATTGTGTAATATATCATTGTGTTAACACCGCTCCACTGAGACCGTTTATCAACTCAAGTCCTCTAATAATATCTTGTGAATTGTATTTTTAGCTCCTTTTAAATAATATGAGAGAATTAATTTCATATGTCTTTGTGTTAAGCTAACACCAAGTCCTCAGTTGTTTTAGAAAAAATCACAACCTTTTTAATTAACTTAATCACACATGCCATATAACGAAATATTCGCCAAAAAATCTTGCAAGGGGAAAGTTTATGGTTTCTATTTGAAAAATTACCAAAAACACACGTTTCGACAATAAAACTGCATTATGCATAAAATACCTGCCTCACCCCTCAATAACGTTTTATGTATATGACAATTCAAGAGGGTTCTCAAAATTCAATTACAGAATGAAATTGTTTGCTTCTTTTCTTTGAGATATGTTTTTGGAATCATTTTACAATTTTACTTTTACATAATGTTTGTGGGACAAGTTGTTTTATAGATTTAGGGTAAATATGTGCCCTATGAAATAGAAATAGGTATAGAAAGATCCTTGTTGAGACACACACAAATGTCTCATTCTTCTTCTTATCGAATGAGAGTGGCCAACTCTGGTGTCGAGAGTTCAATTAATTTAATTATTTATTAAATAATATATTTATTATGAGTTTATTAAAATAGTATTTTTTTTTATGTCCCAATACAGCCGCGACCCAGCCTGAAAGTAAAAGGGCAAAAAGATACAATACAGCAAAGTGTAATAAAAATGATTATTTTAACGTATTTACAACAATCCATAATATCATGGTATCACAGATGCAAATATAACAGAAAACGGGCAGTAGGGAAGTATGTTACGGAAGCGTCTGTAACGGTGCCAATTATGATATTCGCGTCATTATTATTAATAATGACGAAATATATCGTATTAAGTATCCATACGACCATTATATACAAGTTTGGGCTATATTACGTTAATTGCAGATAATTAATTTAAGTAACTAAAGATTGCAAATGAATGAAATGCTGGAAAACTAATATTATATTTTTTTTAACAATAACGGGTTTGCACTTGGCCGTAGTTTTAGTTGCAACTAAGTGGTTTTCTATAAATAAGTCTATAAACAAAAACACAACCTTGCGTGTTATTCCATTCTTATCAGTTGAACATTTCGTGAACTGCGTTTAGCGTTTTCCTTGAACTGTCTACGTATAAAATCGAAAGAAGAGCAACATCGGAACTATTCCTATTACAATATCTCAAAGCTATATCGTTTTTTCTGGCTATAAACCCACGTTTACAGACTTCGTCTATTTATCCGCAAGCATCTTACTAACCATAGATGATTTAATATGAAGACATCTTCAAACTAATTGTCAAAGACATTGAATATCTGAATTTACAACGCGTCTTGTCTAAGAATAGTAATACAAAATTGAGTTTTTTCATAACACACAGCGCCATCTAACATCATACTACCGTACCGGCTTACATAATACATCATAATATTCGATTTATTGGTTGTCATTGCTGCGTATGTAGAACAGTAATAAACATATACGTCCATATCATTCCGTAAACTTCATCATCATCCACAGCCCTTGGGATCCTACTGCTGGGTATAGGCCTCCCTTTGTATGTGCTATCTGCGTCGACCTTGTGCAGACCTCATCCAGGTTGAACCCTCAAACTTTAACGATGTCGTCGATCCATTAACTTAATCAACATTTTTGTCGAGGACACCGGAGCTATCCACCTGCAGTTGTGTAACGTGTTGTGACTTCCGTGTTACTTTTGTGTTATTAGTTTTAACGATTTATTTGAATTACTTCTGTATTCTTATATCCTAGTCTTTTGAACGTTATCACCTAAATATTGCAACGAAAATTATAGCTAAGTGTTGGTAGTGACTCTGCCTTCTAATCCAGGGGTTGCGGGTTCGATTCCCGCGTGACACAATAGGTATATGAATTAAAAAAAAATGTATATTTACTTGTTGTGAGTCTGGTCGTTTGTATGTAAAGCATATTAGTATTGTAATCGTTATCTAGTACCCACAACACAAACGTTTGCTTAGTGTGGGGCAATGTGTGCTATGTCCCAGAATATTTATTTATTCATTATTTATTATTGCACTAATCACGCGTCTCCCTTCTGTAATGTCTTGGTTCGAACCCCGACCGTGCGAAGCATCACTTCAGCAGCGAGACGTGGCCGCTCACACGCGAAACACCGTTCCCTACTCAATTGCGAATAGAAAATTGGATTTGATCCTCAACACTATTCCGTACGTCGTTTATCTCAATTCAGGGCAGACAAAGCGCGCTATTGATGAGTTCCAGCGATCATAAATAACTCATCGATCTCGCGCGAAACAGTGTAATTTGTTACTGGAGATAGGCTGTTAAAGTTGCTATAAAAATGGGAAATTTGTGACGGGGTTCGGACAGTGTAGTACAGGGAGTTCATTTTCTTTTTTAGTAAAGTTATTTGCAATAACTGCATAAAGATGGCATAGTAATCCTTTATTTATTCCTCTTCAATTGCTTTTAGCAATGAGGTCGCCTTAAGTACTTACACTAGAATAGTTTCTGTATGTAATTTTATTATTTTTGTGTTATATGTGTGTGACAATAAAGAATAATCTATCTAATCTTATCTGGATAGCAAGAGATGCCTTTTGCTTTGAGCGAAACTGGATACACATTACAGTCTTAACAAAGGAAACATAATGTATGTAGTTTATTAATTTTATTTATCAAAACACGTGAAGTTTGTCATATTACTAACTGTATTAAAATAGAAATTTAAAACTTGACATTAATTTAATCAGTACAATAAAATTAGTCTAATAAATTAATGCAAATGTAATTATATTGAAGCCATGAAACAAAAATACGTTGTCTATATTACAATATAAAGACTACTACGTCGATAAAATGCTGACCTACCTGTGACCCTGCCGCGGCAAAAGTTGCCCCATATTTAATTCCTGAATTTGGGTAATGTAAAAGAAATCTTCAAATCAGATTAGATTAATTTAGCATGTATCTCGTCGGCACTGTATGCAACACTATGTAAATCTGTAAATTTACGCAAAAGAATGTATAAGACAAGTTTATATAAGGTATATTTTTTTGTATGTCTCTCTGTTCACTAAACTACGGCCAAGTGCAAACCCGTTCAAGTTAAAAAAAATAAAAAATGTACGTTTCTCACTATGTTTTCCTTCACCGTTAAGCGAGTGCAAATCCATACTTAACTTGAAAATACAAGTCATTGGTGTAGGGCTGGATTCGAACCAGGGTGCGTCTGTATAAAAAGCAGACACTGGAACTTCTGCACCACACTTGCTTACACTCTCTGTGCTCTGCACACTTAAAATTGCTGAATAAAAGACCTCTTTTTATGCCTGAGGCAGAATAGTATCTTATTACTGGTTTCCAAAATAAAACAAGAACTAATCGACGAGCTTTCAAGACTTTAAGTACCTTAAAAACCTTAAATAATTCGCATGCAATCAAGATACCTTGCTCTTGTTGGTTTACACGGCGTTATTTTGGTTTATCTTTTTGGTTTACCTTGTGAAAGCATTACCGTATACTTTCACGGAAACAGTATATTAACTTACACAGCATAACAATGAAATAACAAATGAAATAATTTATGAGTAGTAATTAAGGAGGTGAGAATATTCTTACACATTAAAAAAAAACTGTATGTCCATAAATAGTAGTCCTAGGTTTATACCATATGCTTGTTAATGAAATATGTGTAGGTGTTTGTCAAGCATAAAAAAATTACATTTTACCTTAGTAAGCTATTATTTAATAAATTAGATAAAACAGTCATAACCATAACATTTTGTTGGCTTTTTTAATCAGCTTTTTGTCTTTCATATGGCATGACCTGGTAAAATTACCGCCATACCGCGGATGCCCTAAAAGAACGAATTTATTTAATGCAAGTTGCATAACTAACAAGCCATACGTACAAACCCACGCAGCTATCCACGCGCTGTCCAAACAAAACTCCTTTATCCCAACGTTGTCGATCTCAGCCCTACAGGATACAATCTAAATTGCCTTGTACATGAATACGTTAGGGCGTCTCCCTACACTATTGAGGTGAGCACAATAACATTGGCATGCACAAGAAAAACTTGTACAAAAATGTTTGGGTAACAACTTGGTGAATTGGTTTTTTGATTGCTGATGGAATTGTATTAAAAAAGTTTCGTGCGTTTGTTGTTGCGACTTCTAGTTGGAGTTATTGTGGATTTATGATAATTATGTATGTGTTGTTGTATAAGCAAATTTACTTTTGTGAGGAAGTTGAAGTGAAAGTACTTAAACTCTACTTGTCTGTTGTTGTAATTTTATCCCGAGCTAACGCGAGGGTCAAAACTCTGTACATAGAAGATAATAGAAAAAACATGTTTGGTTGTACTTTAAATCGATAATTATACACGTTTCAGCTGATTTTTATAAATTTTGTCTGTTTATTAAAACGCCCATAACGCAAAAAACGGCTGAACGGATCATCATGATTTTTGGTATGGGGGTAGTATGAGGTTTTAGGAGTAATATTGACTATTTGTATCCTGAAATAATGGTAGGCATCCACTAGTACTAAATGTACTTGGTTTTTTTATGACCTCATATTAATTAAAATGTAAAAAAATGTTTTGAAGTAATTTTTTAACGAAATCTTTCTGTTTAGGTAAACTTTTATTATAATTATGAACACAAGATACTTAGATTTATGTTTGCTTTACTAAAATTATTGTTGTAAATAATGTAAATGCATTTAAATCATAAGAATTGTGAGAAAATCGTTTCACAGCCCCATTAAAATAAAATAACGCACTTATGCAATTGTAAAACAGCTGATTGTAAATATCATAAAATAAGCTTTCTGGCCGGCTGGCAGGTACAATTTTAATTGGATTAACTCTTGCACGACGATAATTGGTTCATTCTGCTCGGTTAATGGCTCGCGCATAACTCATGATTGGGTATCTCGAATCAGCGTTATTATAATTATTTGAATAAGGTAATTGCAATGAATTGTTTTGTTACAACGGCTTGAACTGGTGTGATAAGTACTTACAGATTTTTTACAGTCTAGTTTTTTTTTATTTTTATTTATACATTTACGGTTTTATTACTGGTTGTTATTTACCCGAGATCTTTCTTTAAATTTCAGTGATAAGACCTGTTTTAATAACAATGACACTGTGACTGCTATGTCACTGCGAGCATAAAACATGATTCTCTTAAAAAATTGTAATGAATATAATAGATATTTTTTTACATCACGCTTAAGACTACATCATTAGCGCTTTTATGCTACTGATTGGCGCTAAAACTAACCGGCAAAGCAAGTAAAATTATTATTTAATTTTATCGGACCCCAAATAAAAGAAATGTAAGAGGTAAGAGTTTTCATTAGTAAAAAATAATTTACGCTAAAAGCATTCGGATAAAGCAGTCGAGCTTTATAACCCTTAGCCTGCTAACCGACAAACAACCCTTTTTGCTATTAATCCAAAATTACCGTTAAATGAAAAATCCTCGGTTGCGGCCGGCATTAAACGTCCGGGTTTCACCGCGGCTGTCTATCAAAAAGCAGTTTGCGGCGCCAACGCCACGTGCGCGGATTTACAGCCCGCGGCTGAACCATGGCGGTCGCATTGGGAAATATTGGAGATAATCTGATATAATAGAAGTGACTCATTTAAGTCAGTCAGCCATACAAATATTGAAGTTTGGAGGTCACAAACATTTTATAGGTTATTATAAATAATAATTTTTTCAGGTTTGTCAGGTTCCTATCAAATTTTTCGTGGCGTATTGAGCGGGAAGAAAGAAAGAGGAAGATCGAGGTTTTGTATATTTTTTTAATTTTGAAGTTGTAACTTGAAGTCGATCTACATTTTTTTTTTATCTTAATATTTTTATTTTATGTACTATAAACTTGTAGTAAGTACATATTATGGAATAACTAATCAGGGTTACGTTTTTAACATAAAAAATGTCTTTTACTAAGAGCATTTTTTCGTAAATCTGACGATTCCCTAGTACATCTTACAATAGATTTACACTAACGTGATTTTTAATGCCGTCTCATCTAGTTTTTCAATTTGTTTAAATGTTCAGCATACCAAAGGCAAGCTGACAAACGGACGTTACAATTAATTCGCGAAATATTATTTACATTTTACTCTAGATTGTAATTTAAACATTTAAAAATAAAACAATTATATTTTTATACAACCCTTGTATATGATATAAAACAAAGAAGAATCAATTTATTATCCGTAACGAAATGTACAATATAATATATATATGTATATATAGTATTTTGTTGCCGAGTTCAACAGTTCGTTACATCATTAATTTACATGTACTAAGCGATATTTCAGCACAAGTCGTATAATTAAATTTACGAATAAAACAGAAAGAACAGCAATCACACTCCCAGATTCCTTATCACTCCGTTAAACTGATACTGATTAAGATAAACCACTTAGACGGCTATCTACATCGGAAGTCATCAATCGCGACGCCAATCTAATCGAAGCCTCGAAACAATAAAGTCCATTTCATTATCGTCATTCCGAAAATAAGCTCGGAAGCGTCGTAGCGACGGCAAATATCGCGTTTATCTCAGCCAACATAAACTGCAATTACCAGTCTCAAAACGTTTTTGGAAGGAAACGAACGCCCTCGCGACCTAAAGTAGGAAGAAAAAGCTGCGAAGAAAAAGCTAAATAGATATTTTATCACTTTTATAGCCTCTTACTTTGAGCCCCGTTTGAATTACAACGCGTCGACTTTTTACGTATCCGAGCTAACGTTCGACGTCAGAGTATCGCTTTGATTTGCCGACGAGTTATTGCGATTCCACCTGTTTTGGATCTGCTGACAGTGATTGCTAGGATATTTTCGTTTATAAGAGTGTTGATTTTATATTTCTGTGTTTTTGATAGTATTTTAAAGGATATGGATTTAAATTGACAATAATGCAGTTAAGAGACAATATATCAGGAGTCATATTGAATGCCAAAGTTTTTACCAAATCCATTTATTTAAAGGAGGCACATGATTGAATGTATAAAGTCTATATAGCATCTTAATTTAAATGCTGGGAAAAAAAATGAGTAGCTATAAAATAATAATTGATTAATAATTTAATTTAAATATTAGTAAGTACCTATTAGTTTCAATATTTTTTGTAAATGTCTGTATTGTGCTGGTGTTTTTGATAAAGTGTATATCTTTCTATCTATCTTTCTAATTTAATTATTAATTTGGTGACACATTATATTTAAGTGTCACCAGATGGCACGAAACACGAAAAATACGAGCTTCAAACATATGTGTAACGTGTTCAAAACACATACTTGGTTCATTAGTGATTTAAATGTCACGTAGATTTGATATACGTTCACATTTCGCTAAACCTCTACTGAGCATGAAACGGGGGCTAAGTGCTAATTGAATCATACATTACCGTTGCTATATTCGGAAAAATGTTTTAAAAATCTTTTGTAGTTTTCTAGAAATGGGATAATGGCGGGTGAAATATTTTCAGGCCGGCGGAAAATGAGTTTAAACTCTTGCATTATTTTTGTAACGCATTTGAAAATTTTCTACATCATGGGAAAACAGATAGCATACACATTTTTATGATAAAATAAACATAAAACCTTACATAACTATGGCTTAGTGTTCTCTTTATTTCGGCATTTTACTAAACACGTGTAGAGATTATATCCCTTATCTAGTACCCATGCTTAAGCTAAGTATGGGGCTAGATGGCGCTGTGTGATATGTCCTGAAAATATATGAAACAGTAATTCATATCTGCATTTTCAATAACAATTACAAATATAATAATAAACGTTATAACACCTTCCAATACGGCCGCTTTTTATTGAATTAGTCATATAAGTTATGCAGCCATATGAGTTTTTATTATAATTATTATTATTTAGAAATACATTATGTTTAATTAGATAGGTATAAAGGGAAGTACTCCCCATTCCAAAGACGGTTATCCGGCCAAAACAAGCCTGTTGCAGCTATCAAAGCTTGTCGTGTCACATCACCATTTGTAGCGTTTAGCCGAATGGTACAATAAAGTACTAAATAGGCTAACCTACCGGTTCAATTGCGTTTTAGTCACGCACCAGGTTTCTTTTACTCTGATTAAAAAAATTAGGAAGTTGTGCAAGTGGTTTTAATGTGGCCCGATTTTGAGATAAGGAAATACATGAATTTGATTTAGTTTCCTCGAAGCATGTAAATTTCAAATAAGTTGTGGCTTGAATTCAGTGGGTATATTGTTTTTTTCTACATACTCTGTATGAAAAGACAAGTTTGAAAATATTTTATGTTGTAATGTATATGGTACATAAATGAAAATTTAAACACTTTATGTAAACGTAACACGTTTACAAGTTTTACACGTTTACCTTACACGTTTTATGTCAATTGGTTTTAATACTAAACAAGTATTAGACAAAATGTCTTCAAAATAAATAAGTCTATGAATATTGATAAATTTGTACCATCCAAAGAAAGTGTCTCTATTCTAGCATGAAAAGATAAAAGAGATAAACTTCCTAAACATCGTTAGGCTTCGCGTTGAAAATATGACAGCAACAAGGATAAAACCACTTTCCGTTTATCAAATCCTAAAAGGCGAGATTATCAAAGCCGCCACAAATTTTCTCCAGTGAAGGGAGAAATATTAATAAACAGGGAAGATGAAAATGAGCCAAAAAAAGACATCTGAGTGAGAATACAGCGATATTAGGTCAGAGGGAATAGCGAGCCGTAACATTTTGAGGGCATAATTTAACCGACGAACAATGTCCCGTTGTCCGGTTTAGCAATCACAAAAGACACAGTATTTTTTATTTGGAGAGTGCTGTAGCTTAGTACTTTCTTAGTCAGAATTTGTTCTAATTTTTCGCTGATGAAAAATATTAAATGTAAATAGGTACATATATTGTGACAAGATATTTTAAGTGTAATAAGATGTTACATGCTAAGTATATAATATTTTACCATAATTTTGTTTTATTAAACTTAGGTAAGTTAATTATTTGAATGTTTTTTTTAAAGGAATGAAGCCTAATTTATTTCACAAGCAATGTATTCACTCCCAAACAAAGTAAAATGTAATTACCAGATGAGGTATATTTTGTGTCCTATAATGGAGCATAGTAACTTTTTAATATTTTTAATACACCAATTAAATTCGTCAAAAATTGGAAACTACACCACTGTTTTCCATTGTACTTAGTGTAAGAGCGAGCAAAGCTTTTTTACACAATGTTTCCTTCCGTCGTAGTGCTGTAACTGTAATTGCCATTTGTGGTGGTTTGAATAAAACATCTGCTTACTTAGATTCGCCGCATTCGATTCTAGTTAACATATTTCTTGTTTAATGGTGATGGACGACTCATAAAATATTGGTCTGAGAAACTGGTTACATTGTAAATGGATCTTAATAAATGAAACGGTATAGAACAGTTTGTGCTCCAATACGCAATAATAGCTATACTAGGTGCCTACCATGACTGTTCTTATTATGGATAGTTATTTTGTAAGTATGGCTTTATTTTGACCATGGACGATAAGTGTTAAATATTTTTTCAAGCTGTAAATTTATATTTTTTTTACAACAATATCTTTAAAACTTACTAGTTAAGTTTTTGTAGATGATTTACCTACTCATAGATTTAATTTCTATGACAAAAAACAAAAACCATCATGTTTTCTTATTACAAAAACTTAGATCTAGAAGATTGGATTGAATAAACTGGGCCGAGTAAACTTCTTACTTGGACTAACGCCAATCAGTTTATTTTCCACTCAAGTAGTGGCCAAAACAAATCAACATCTCTCTTACGAAGATACAGAAATGATACATGATAAAACATAACATGAAAGGAAGATAATGAATAGTTGTTTTTTTTAACTGCATGAATTCCTAACTTTGAGCTGTTATAAAATGAATTTTGAAAATGATTTTTTTATTTTTAAGTTTTAAAACAAAAAAAAATTAATACTCCTCCTTTATTGTACTCTCTCCTGTGAGTCTTGTTGCCTCATGACTGAGGGTCGTGACTCCCCCGCAGAATTAATTCGTTACGGGAGTTCTCTGGGCAAATACATCGTGGTGGGAGCCCAGGTCCTTCCACGGAAGACACCTTGTCCTCGGATATTGTGGTCCTCAAACATGTCGGTTTCCTCACTATGATTACTACATGATGTATTCTGTGCTACTACTATCTCCCTTGTATTAACCAACGCAGTCTAGTCACAAACTACAGAAGTCAAGACAAACTTGCTAATACAAAATTCAAACGTACCAGTTCCTGATTGAGTGACGTAATCAAACAAGTTCCAAACTACTTGACACTGGTGCGTGTGGCCTACCTCCCTGTGGGCCAATCACTAAACAGTGTGAACAGTGAGTAAGCTTCACTGATATTGGTGAAACACGCACACTAGCGTACAATTATTGGGTGGCTGAGCGAGCAATGAGCAATTTAGTGTGATTGTTTATAGATTTACTTGAAGTACCACAATTAGTGTGCAAAAACAGGCTATACATAATTAATCAATAAGACATGAGACTACTGTACAAAATATGTAAGCTTTGAACTTTTAGGTTATTTACATTGCTCTACTTACATATTATTATGTACATCTGACTAAAATTTAAGATTAAATGGATCCTCTCAGTAAGTACGAGGTAGTTTACTTAAAATAATATTTGGTCACTAATTTGCTGATTTGCTTATCACATTGTTCACATTAAGCAAATGTTAACAATGTGATAAGCAAAATTTACTAATCATAAGAAAAGAACACATTGTTATTTTATAAGATATAATGCATTCAGTTGACAGCACTGCCGATGCAAAGGCATATTTCCTCTCTCAAAATATAAAAGTTGCCATACCAATGCTAACAGTAATATCTGGTCTCTAGCCAAAAATGTAAGTTTCGCAGTCTCCAGGGCACTATGGCCGTGGTATGTGTCAATTGACAAATGGCCGGCGTCGCCTCACAAACAACCGCGTTTCACGTAATAGAATTAACTGTTCTGATTAATCGACCCGTGTTTCGTTTGGAGTAAGTATAATGGGGCGGTCGAGGCGTTTTATTTGGGATAGTGAGGTCGGAATTAGAGTAGGTATCTATTGGAAATGGATAGATAGAGATAATACAAAATGAACAGTTTGTTTACAGCTAGCAAATAAAAGCATCTTAAGCTCTCTCTGAGTTACCCAATAACTTAAATTAAATTTAGAGGTAAAAGTATTTACGTTGGTAACACAATTTTTCAAATTGATTTGAGTTCAGACGCATTAGGTATAAGTTAAATCATTTACATGGTATATACTGAGGCGTAAGTATTTATTGCCACCATGACTTTATGGTATCTTAATTCTAAGTTTCAGAACAAAATATCTTTTGACCTCTAAATAGTAAAAAATAACTACCTAAAAACTCACAAAAACATAGTACCAACTCACAAAAACATAGGACAAGCCCAACAAACATCTATAACATTCGCTAACAAAATCTACAAAACACCAGTAGGTATTCTATTCAAGCGGATTTACAACGCTTCCAATAATATTGCACCGCGGGGAAACTTATTCAATTTGACTGCGGAGACAACTGTTCAGGCTGACTTGAAAGCCATTGTACCCGGTTCGTTTTTACATTCCATCCTGAACAATACTTTCATTCAATCCTCGGACATTAGGCATGCAAGACACGCGGTGTCACCGCTGGGGTACAGGATTCGGTTGGCAAATGCTGTGCTGCTTGAAGGGGGCGAGAGATAAGAATCTATTAAACAAGGTGTATTTATTTATGTGTTATATAAGTACATGTACGTATCGTGTATAGTGTTGTCATATTAGTTGTGTTTTTCAGTGGGTCAGTTAAATAAAATAGCTCAAAGTAAAGAAATGCTTAGAAAAATTGGATATATTAGATCTGGGTCTTCGGAATTAAAACTAAAATATAAAGTAATTATATCGGCCCTTTAAAAAAATAAAAGTTTGATTGATTAAATCACAACAAAACTGTATCTTTCATATATATAACCTTAGTATAGCCTCATCTAATATGTCCCAACTTTACAACCCATAAATACAAATTACCTAACTTACATCACGCTATCCGCTTCGCTTATCACACACATACACCCACAGCTCCATCCCTCGATAGACCAAACCTGATAATCCTCTCTTCCAACTAGCACCAACTCCGCGTCACCGTTCTATTGGTACAAGCATGTGCAAATGAACCCACAAACGCCTGTTTGTCTTCATACTTTGTTCCACACTCATACATTATTGATGACCGAATGTCCTGGAAGCTTCTGGGATTCCCGTTGCATCTATTGACATAGTATTGTAAAAAAATACCCTTTCTTTTTGAAATGCTATCTCCTATCACAGGTCATTGAGGTTATTTTAATTATAGCTGGCTGGGCAAATGAGCGATCTTGTTTATCATGAAAACAGACGGATAAAAAAGACTGTACCTGGTTGTGTGTAACCAGATAGTTTTCTTCCTTGAAATTACCCTAATATCATTATTTGAGGCAGCTGGTATTTATTGTTGTATACTGCCGCTTGCGATGGTAAGGACTAGTATTTCCCAGTAAGTTACACCTAAACTTATTAGTCATGAGTCAAGTCAATGGCGCCATCGTAAAACTACCGGATGAAGCATAAGTAGAAGTATCGTTACTTATCTGATATTATTGATCTTCATGTTTACCAAACATTAGGTTTGACCAGTCTGTTACTACTTTATGTCGATTGCATCTAGTCACACGTTTATTTCATTGGATCTAGAAGTTTCTCCGAATCACTAGCAAGTGCATTGCAAACGAACGGGTTGAGGTTTTCTGGGTTTTATTGTCGCTCTACTTGTAGGTTTTCTTTACATATGCTGTATATCATACAGTTTATCCTGTCCGTTAAGGTATGATCTTTGTTTTATATTATAGATTTGATTAATAAGCACTTTAGTTTTTATGTCGTTCACTGCTAAACGAATACAAATATCATGTAATTTTATTGGTGTTTTATTTACTGGTAGACCAAATACACGAGAGATAATTGATGGAATAAATTTACGTGAAAGTTCAAAATTCAATTTAAAACTTTCTAAAGTCTAAAATTGACATTTACCAAGTTTTTAAGTTAACTTTAGAAACTCAGTTCATCGGTAAAGGTCGCTAGAATTTACTAGAAAGTAAAATAGAGGAGGGTTAACGAAGCTGGTTCACCTCGTGGTCTCACCTGTGAACTGATGTTGTTAATTGCATGTTATTTAAAGGTCAATCGTAGACTTACATATACGAAGCATTTACCACATAAAACTGATAAGGTATTGGTTGTTATAAAATTATAGTACACTTCTTTAATTAATTATTCACGTGTGATGCTTCACGGTGTTACTGCAATAATTTTGGATATAAATGTTAATCTAGGCTGTCTTATCCCCGTTGTAAGATTTTCTGAAGTTGGTTGAAGAAGGAACAAGCATACACAGTTGACACACTCACTTACATCTTAACAAAGCTGCAAAAAACGCTAATACAATTTTATCCTTTTAATCATTCAAAATACCATTAAAATCCCCATGTAACAAATATAGAACCAAACCTTATGCCATAATTTGGATTATAATTCAATTATTCATGAAAAACAAAACAATATCAGTTTTACCATCTATCTTGTCCCAGCTAATAGATAACAGAAGACAGTGAGGCATCCATTTTGTGCATTTCTTTTGCAATCCAGCGGCGTCGTCAGGGTGTATGGCTGCGTCAAAACACGGTGATATATAAACGAGTCTCGTGGCTGGCTGCCAGACCTGGCTGATGTGACACACATGGGCATCACGGTAGGAAAACATTATGTACATTATTTTCATATATTCTTCGTTTGTATAAATTATGTTCATCATTCTTGTCGTTGATGATAAAATTTGACTGCTATTAAGTGGTAAGTTTGCAGTAATGTTTATTAGCAAGATTGGCTAAATGAAACTAATATATTTGATACTACTATTATATTAAATGTCTTCTTCATATTTGAATCGTATTTGCTCATGTTAATGACTGAGGATCGTGACTCCCCCGTAGAGTTAATTCGTTAAGGGAGTTCACTTGGGCAGATACATCGTGGTGAGAGCTTGACCAGGTGCTTCCACGCAAGACATATGTCCCCAGATTATGTGTTGATATTAAATGTACATACATATTTTATTTTTAGTTTTTTCCCAAATAATAGGTAGGTACTTACTGTATGTAAAATTGTATGCTCATTAATACAAATTTGATGTATTAATTTATATTAAAAAGATGCTCGTAGTTTTAGTTACACTTATCCACTGCAAATTATTAGCTGTTATTAAACTTTATATTGCTCGCCTAAACTTGAAACTCTTCTCGCCAGTAGTTTTAAATCTAACATATACTCATCATTTTCCCAGCCCGTGTGTCCCAGGCTTATAGATCCAAGCATAAATCCGCTTGGGAAACGCGAGTACTACGTCGAATCGATGTGTACAGTTTTGGCGCAGATTCTAGCCTTGTAACTCATATCGGAATGGCGCTTTTGCCATCCCCTGTTTCGCACAAACATATTGGCGATAATTTCTAATAAACAAGCTTCGGACTCACCCACACTACAAAGGGGCGCGTGATGAACTTCGGTAAATACGGCTGTATGGGCAAACATTAATTTTCGATTTACTGCCAGTACTAATAAAGATCATTTTCAAATGAAGACTTCAATGAACCATTTTTAGCATAGCTCAAAGCTTACACAGATCTATTTGTACTTTGTATTGTAACTAAAATACCTCGTGTCGGCGTACAAAAATGTAAAAAGGAGCCTACAAATAAAAACACGTAAAACTTTGTTTGCCAAAAAACTTTCACCCAAAATTTTCAGCATAACTGAAACAAACTTTCCGCTTCACATTCACGGTGTCACAATAAAACATGCACTGTTTTTCACCTGTCCAGTGATCTAGGTCAGAGTTTGTGTAACAATTTTATTCAGTTAACACAAACCATGCCGACCAAAAAAAGGAAAAATGGTGTGTCATAGAAAAACAGGCTGCATTGTTGCGAAATTTCCTACGTTCTACGTTGAAACAATTGAAATTCTGGCTGTGGGCATTGCAATAACAGATACGTTGGTCGCACCGGAAGAGACAGGGACCGTTTCTGTTTATACCCAGCTTCCGGTTGTTAGCGGCGCGGCCATTACTGGCAGAGGTGGGCGACGGGTTTAAACGTCAATAGCGGCGTTCCGGTAAAGCTTTGGTTTCCTAGGAAAGCGGTACCAACGTATAGCGGCCGTAATACTACGGACGCAAATAGATGGCCGTCTTTACGGTGATGACATGTGGAAAGTTCCACGGCCGTTTTAACACACCGTCAGACATTATCTATACTAATATTATAAAGCTGAATAGTTTTTTCTTTGTTTGAACGCGCTAATCTCAGGAACTACTGGTGCGAATTGAAAAAATATTTTTGTTTTGGTTGAATTGACCATTTATCGAGGAAGGTTTTAGGCTATATAACATTATGCTGCAATTAATAGGAGCGAAGAAACAATGGATAATGTGGAAAAAATGAGGAAAATTATTCATCTTTTAAGGCTTCCGTTGCGTGCACTACGAAAACGGTTCAGGCCAACAGATACAATTTATAAAGCTAAAAAGGTTGCCAAAAATAACTATTCCACGCGGACGAAGTCGCAGGCACAGTTAGTTTTTAAATAAACGTCAAATGAAAAGTATCAATAGCTTCACCGCTATCAATAAAACGTTCACCAAACCTTTTGCCACCGACAAGACGGCTGTCATGCAAATGGCGGCACTGCTTTTTGACATTACGGTGTCAGTTACCGCTCTCTAGGAAACCGCGCGATTTTGTTTACATAGACAACGTTCTAGCGACGTCATTAATCGCTGTATTACGGCCGCTATATAATGGTACCGCTTTCTTAGGAAACCGAAGCTTAAATGGTCACTGTATGAAGGTGACCAGCGATCGTGTTAAGCGCAGCCATCGAGAGTTTTAAGAAAAAGAGTGAGTAAATAAACATGGCATGCATTTCAATTGAAATTGATGTTAGTTCTTACAAAATGGAGTTCGGTCTTACTGAATTGCTCTTTTATTGTACCTACATAAAATAACAGAAAATATTTTGGATTATGTGAAAGGTATGTATTGCGTTAAAATTTAAATCGATTTCAAAACGAGTCTGGCTCCCCCAAATACACATTGTACTTTCAATATTCAGCTAAAAAGTTTCCCAGAGATATTATTATGTATGTACACCGTATTCACATATAAGCAACAATCACATAAACTGTGTCTAGACATTTCTACTACAGACAAACTACGCAGTATTAAATTCCTAAGTCAATAATAATACTCTCTTCAGGAAAATAATCTCAAAAATGTGCTATCATCGAAGAGTGCGGAGGTAATCGTTTGCGGGCCATCTATGAACGAAGCGATTTAAGTTTGCTCCCTGACAATGGCTATAAAACCAGGAGACACTTAACTACGTCTTAAGATGATGTCTTCTGCGTGTTGGATCTGAAAATTACGACCTTGACAACTTAACATTACAAAGAGTATATGCGTGGAAAATCTGTATTTACTTCAGCATTTGCTTAGTGTGGGGCTAGGTGGCATTGTGTGAAATGTCCTCGAATACCTATCTATTTATTTACTAGCTGGTGCCCGCGACTTCGTCCGCGTGGAGTAGTTATTACCATAAAAACGGTTCTAGTGAGTTAACCTTAAAAGATAGACATATATTGTTCAAGACATTTTGTTCGTGAGAAAACATCGTGAGGAAACCGACATGTTTGAGGGCTACAATATGCGAGGACATGTGTCTTCCGAGGAAGGCCCTGGGCGCCCACCACGAAGTATCTGTCCGAGAGAACTCCCCTAACAAATTAATTTTGAGGGGAGTCACGACCCTCAGTCATGAGGAAACACGACTTAATAGAGAGATGTAAAAGACTAATAACAATTCAATATCATTATGAGTCGTCTAATGTGCCTGATGTCTGTACTCCCCGTGGTGACTCGCGGGATAACTTTAAATTGCTACCGAGGAATTTTACTTTGAGGGACTCGATGTCGCTGCGTTGTTGTTGGTTTTTGATGAATGTTGCTCTGATGTAAACGTTTATTTAACTCGGATGCTTCTCTTCTGAAGTTGCGAACATTTTTTTGAAATATTCCGAGTGAAAATTTCAGGAAAATGTGAAGCAATAGGAACTTAAACTTTACCCAAGAAGAAAATTATTACTTAGACGAAAAAAACTCTTTGTTGAAGACAAAAGCAAAACAAAAAATAGTGCCACAAACAGTGACCTTATATTATCCCTTTTAGCACTCTTTTCCAAGATATTATATGATGAGTAGTAAACCAGAAAAGTTGAAAATAAATTAATAAATATTCCGGGAAATTGCACACAGTGCCACCTAGCCCCGCACTAAGCAAACGCTTGTGTTGCAGGTACTAGATAACGGAGTGTCATGTACTTCTAAAAAAACAAAAAATTGCCTAATATAACACAGATGTATTTGCTGTCCCAATTTACTTGCTTAAATTAATATGTTTAATTTGCAACTGTATATGCGTTTTAGTAGAGTTGGACTATTTACGGGGTTGTTGTTATCATTTCTGCTTTGCTAAGAATTAGTAACTATAGTCTAATAACTAATTGGGCTGACTTCATCACATTACATAAAGAGTAAACAGGAAAAAGTATTTAATACATAAAAAAACACACAGACCTACTTCAAACCAAACCAAAACTTTGTACAGCTTGATTACGGCGTAAAATAAATCATTTTCGCTCCACATCCTAAAAATTTTACAGCCAAGCTCTGAAATTCAATCTCCGGCTCACTTTGCACTTGAGTCATGTAAGTGCAAACATAACTTCAAGGAATAAAAACTGCACGTAGAATACGTCTCAAGAAGAATGTGTGCACAAAACCATTGTGCTGCTTTCTGCCTCTGCCGCGGACTACATTGTGTGCCTGGGATTGAATTTCTTCACCTACTCCAAGGAAATGTGATCTCGTGCAATCTGCTACGTAAATAGGTTCGTTATGATTTATGTTTTGGTGCGGGATACGGTGTGAAGGCTTAATGGCTGGTCCTAAAAAGTGTGAGGTACTCTTTTGTAATAAGATTGGTGAGATCTATGCTTTTATGGACGTTGTAATTGTTGTTGTAAAGTTTAATAAATATAAACTCAATTACAGGAATGAGATGTGTTTTTATGAAAAAACTGAAAATGATATTTTAGAGATGAAATCTTATTTTTTCATGAAATTGCAGATATGAGAGCAAAACTTGTGATTAAATCCCAATGAAATTCACAGCATTGTGAAAAGCGTAATAAAATGGAGACATTTACGCAATAAAAGGATACAAATACAAACATAAAATCTCTAAGAAGGCTGGTTGGGGGAATAAAGAAAATAACATACGTGCACCCGCGCGATGTAAATGCAAAGAGCATAAAGCGGGGTTATTGCTAAGAATTCCCTTACCAAGGGATGCAAGACTAGGGAAAGAAAACAATGGTATAGAAGAGATTGTATGAAGAAATCTCTTCTCTTCCCTAAGAAATTCTCGATGCCAAGAGTGTGTCTGTTAAATATTGTATGTTGAAATAGTAAACTAAGTAGGTATTTGATTAACTTAAATAATGCCCCGCGATGTTACCTGCGTGGATGTGGGATAAGTAATTAAGTATTACGTTTACAGCTTATATGCTACTTCAGGCTTTTAATCTACCTCCTTACCAAATCACAGCCGAATAGGTTTAAAGACATCCGCTCACGAACAAAATTTCGCCTTTATAATTTACTAGCTGTGCTCGCGACTTCGTCCGCGTGGAATAGTTATTCTGGGCATCATAGGTAGGTATTTATTTTTGCAAACAACCTTTGCAGCATTATAAATTACAGCTGTTACCCACGACTTGAACCGTTTTTCGCATCGCACGCAACGGATGCCCTCAAAGTTGAATAATTTTCCCCGTTTTTTTCACATTTTCCATTGTTTCTTCGCAACTATTAGTTGCAGTGTGATGTTATATAGCCTAAAGCCTTTCCTGATTAATGGTCTATGCAACACAAAAATATTTTTTCAATTCGCACCAGTAAGTAGTTCCTGAGATTAGGGCGTTCAAACAAACAAACTCTTCAGCTTTATAATATTAGTATAGATGTAAGTTTATTAATATAATTATTATAGACCATATGAAGTTATACATTTAAATTAAATTATGCTTGTCTAAAATTATTAAGATTAAGTTTAACTCAAGTTTGTGTTCAATTCTATCAAATATAAATCAGATGTGTGAAATTCAAAAATATAATGTTACCTACCTTACCTACCTACTATCGTTAAAGATTTTGTAATTATTGTAAGATTTCATTTTCTAAATTACGGTTTTAAATAAGTAGAAAGTAGTGTAAGAGTTAATTGTGTGATAGAAATAAAGGCTTTTTTATTTTTTATTTTATTTTATTTATTTTATTATATGAAGTTACACTTGCAGATGAAATTATTAAGCTCTCTGAACCTAACATTCAGGGGGATTCATGATATTATGTACCTAGCTAATTAATATGTAGATACGATTACTTTCAAATCACGTAATATTTCAGATAATAATCTGAATCAAGAATAGCAAATTTGCATGTCAGGGGCCAAACTTTGACTTGGTCTAAGTAAGCTACGTTAGAATTGCTATCAAGATATATCTATCGTTTGGGGCAAATAGGTAAGTACTCCTTTGGATGGCATCATAGTTAGTAATAATGTAAAACCAAGGTAAAATAATTGTGTAAGAACAGTATCTGAAAATAAATAGTATGGTTTTGACCTGTAGTAAGAGGCCTGTTTGTTTTAATGCGACACCGGTGCTATGTTCCCGTTCTATATAATTGAATTCTGTCCGCTTGTCCTGCCAGATGTCTTCCACTATGCGAGCCGGTGCAACTTGCTATGAAATATTTGATAGGCGCACAGCATGAAATCTGTCAATGTGAATATTGCTCTTTTATATCGGTTATTTGAGCTTTCGACATTTACAAGTGATGTTTAGTATGAACTAGGAAGCAAGGCATAACAATTTTATGAACTATCTCTATGTACAAGAATCTACTTAGTTGAGAATAATTAATAGGTAGGTAATATTATTTTGTTCGCGCTGCGTAGTCTAGAGGTTAACAGTAGGTAATAATATATATTTTTATATACAACGTAACGTAAGAAGAATTTGGGACAATTTAATTTTAATAAACTTATTGTTAAGATGTTTTGAATACAAAATAATCAGCCATAGAGTACCTACGTTATTAGTTCTAAACTATAGAAAGTACGTATAGAAAGACTTACCTTCAAATCAATACCTACATACGTGCGTGCTAATGCAAGATTGTATATTCTATTAAAATATGGTAAAGTATGAAATATACTCGCAGCTTTTTCTATTTATTCCTTATTTTATCTCAAGTCACGTCGATATTGTATGAGCTGAATATTACGATTTGGTTTTCAGCAGTGCACGCCAAAGAATTCACTCATGCATACACAAAATGTACTTTTGATGTGAAGTGCTTTTGGCTAAGAATTTGCTTTAAGTACAAATACAATATTTTATTTCGATACGACTATTATATAATAATATTATAATACTATATAATATTGTTATGCTCTGTACATATAATAGGCACTCTAGAAGTTCTAAACAAAATAAATGGTAAGTAGCGTTTGTGACCATGAAGATATGTAGGTACATATTATTATAAAATAAATTGCTATTCTATAATATTGCAATTAAGTATGTATGAATAATGTATAAAGTTAAGTGTAAATGGTAATTATTATTAAAATTCCAATTGCAATTGCAATAATCAAAGTAAAACATCTATATATTATTTCACTCACTACATTCTCACATACAGTAGCCAAAGAAAGTCGTAAATCCGTCTCCAACTGGAAATTAAATTAAGAGCCGGTGACATTTATTTTATCGCACCACTAAAACTGTAACCCATCTGTCCATATATCTCTAATTAGATAATTCGGGCCAGGTGTTAAACTGGAGTTAACTTTGCGTTAAAGTGTCAACCACTAATTCACGGTTAATTCCCCACTCTTTGACGGATGCCATCTGTTAAATGCGCTCATAAACGTAAACCACCCCATTTTGGATTTTATTGACAGCACTGTGATTTATCAGTACACGTATTGAAGGGTGTACTGATTTATTAATGTGTTACGCTATGGAGAATTAGGTATGCCTATAGATTGGTAACCAAAAAATTAGATATGCCTTTAGCTGGGCACTTAATGGAATTACAGCAAGTGATTTTATGATATATAGGTTGATCGGGACGTAGTATAGTTATTTTTGTCTGTAAATTTTTGTGTGATTAACAAATATTTTTTATATAAAATTTACTAGTTATTCAGTATGGGAACTTGTACAAGAAAAATATGTGATAATATTCGGTTGAAAATCGCGTTTTTGTTTGTAATGCATCTGAATAAATACTACATCCATTACAAAGATCCGTCGCTCTATTGCAGCATGAGGAAGGAACAAACTTTAAAAAACCAAAAAAATAAAAGCTTTTGTTTTTATCTAATGGTATTAGTGTTAATCTGTTTATTTGAATAATAAAAGAGTCCATCAAATAATATATAGCATAAACGTCCAGCACTTTAGAATATCAAACATTATTTTTTTTCTCAGAAGACAGTTTACTCTTTGTCATACCAAACGCAATTTGATTTATGAGACTCATTTAGTGCGGCGCTTGGCCAACACAATAATATAAACACATCATCGTTCCCACTTCTAAGCTTCGCAGTCACAGCTAAAATATTCGTCCGCCTATTTGTTTAATAATAATCCACAAATAATTTGTGACATTTTTAATAACAGGCCTATTAATAACGCTAACGATGGACATAAATTAGAGACGTTATTTTACGCAACTTATTTTTGTTGTGGCTTTGAATTGTATTTATTTTTTTGGAAACTTTGTTTATGTCTCTATTTATTGTTAACGGTTTTGTAATATATAAATTCTTAATATAGGTACGAAATTCAAATTTGTCCAATTCAATTTTACCTATATTCAGTGAAAACAAATGCTTACATTTATAAATAAATAACATAGTTTTCCTATATACGAGTAGATAGTTCAGTATAAGCTACAAAATAATGATTATTTTTTCAAAAAATTGTCGAGCAAAATATTGCAACCATGTTCAAATCGTGTTATAACTTTAACATGGTATTATAGTATGTCAACGGGTTTCTCCTAATCCTGTTTATGGATCCATATCATAGAATTAGAATAAGAAGAATAGCCTCTATGATCTTGGACTCAACTCTAATAGAATCACAAAGTTTGTAATGTTATATTTTTCAAGAAACATTTATTTCGATTTTATAATAAAAGTATTGATCTAATAATAAGAAAAATATATTTTTGTATAAAAAAAAAGTAAGTATAGATAAAATCAATCGCCATTTTTTGAGGAAACGATTTAGGAAACAATAATTATGTAGAAACTTTTAGCGTAGCGTTTCTATTCAATTTTGTAAATCTTTGATTCGGTGAGATACAATTTTATGCACTGCCTATTATTTTATATTTTGTTCCATTATTATGAGCTTAAATTGTTATTTATTGTATTGTTTATGGATTCCATATGTTGTGAGTCGTTTTACACTATCGTTTTGTGTTTTTGCGGTACCTACTGTTCTGTTCTTCAGATACTTTGATAAAAGTAGGTAAACGGTTTTTAACACAATTTTTAAGCACCTGCAAATGAGCGTGTCTTATAATAAATTACTTTTTGTTGAGATTGGTGATATTTTCACAATATTGTACAAGCATTGTACTACAGTCATGATTGCGATTAAAATATGAATTATATATGTTTGTCGTGTATGATTAAATTTTACTTTTTTTTTAACTTTTACGGGTTTGCACTTGGCCATAGTTTACCTGATATCAAGCAAAGGCTATGGCCTAAGATCGAGCGTGCTTACCCGATAAGAACCGATTCACTCTCGCTTTGAAGTTCGCTGGATTATAGTGCGTGGGGAACAGAGAGTCTCATGTTTTTACATAGCAACAAATAGTAAGTTTGACCTCATTTTCTATATCACTTAGATAATTTCACAAGACTGATAATTTCGTGAAACGATTTTTAATAATCCGCTTTTCAATAAACCTAATTACAGTCTGTCACGGTCGATCGAGAAAAGGATGGCGGTAATATAATATTAATAATGGCAAATGAGAGAAGAAATTCTGTCTTTTACAAGACAAATGCCGTATTAATGAGTGCGTCATTTTGACGCTTTCGTAGAGTAGTGTGAAACAGATGTTAGTGTGTTAACTTATCTTTTACACGGTATTAGTTGAAATTTAGTTTGTTGCCCACATCTTAGATTGCGTTTCGTTACTTTGGAATGAATGTAGTCTATGCTTAAACTTAGGATATTATATACAAGATTTTTAAGTAAGTAAAGCATCGTTTTTTAATTAGGCTGCCTTAATAGGTAAAAACAGCCATATTTTGTTCTCTGACTTTTGGAAATTACGCACAAAAAACCTAATATACAAGCAAACTTGATTAATTGACCATAAAAAAAAACTATTTTACCGTGTATGAAAATTATAACGGTTCCAATATAAATACTGAGATTCCCCAAACATGCAAAAGTCTCTGTTTCAGTATAATCTACCCAGCAGCGTCCAGCGGAGGGCATAGCGCGTGTGACGTTTAATTTAGTTCAGTAATGATTGATGTTACCTTCTGCGTGTTCATAATTCTGTGCTTTTTTAATCTGTGTCTTGTAACAGCTTGTGTGATACCCTTAAACTTTAGGTTCTAACTTATATGTTGGTTTGTTTTTAGTGTTTTATAAACTTAAGAGTTGTGCTACGTATATATTATAAACTAACTGTGCCAGCAACTTCGTCCGCATGAAATAGTTATTACCACAAAAACCGGTCTAGTGAGTTAATCTTAAAAGATTGATGTATACTGTTGCAGACATTTTGTTAGATCATTTAAGAGGAATAAATCTTGCATACATATTTTTTTGATATCTTGAACCGTTTTCGCAGCACACGCAACGGAAGCCCTCAAAGATGAATAATTTTCCCCGTTTTATCCACATTTTCCATTGTTTCTTCGCTCCTATTAGTTGCAACGTGACGTTATATAGCCTGAAACCTTCCTCGATAAATGGTCTATCCAATACAAAAATAATTTTTCAATTCGCACCAGTAGTTCCTGAGATTAGCGCGTTCAAACAAACAAACAAACTCTTCAGCTTTATAATATTAGTATAGATTAAAAGGAAAATTGCTTGAAAAGTCGTTTTAGTATTATGCAGAACTCCATCAAAGAAAAAAATCTGGGGGAAGGTCGTAACTCTCGCAAACGAGAATTACAATGAAGGATGCTCAAAATCTATTTACCTACCTCTATTTCTTAACAGCTAATCACAATAACAAGCTGTATCCAAGCTACCTAAACAAATATAATGACACGCTAAATACGTATCAATAAACTAAATGCGGGTAAAACTAAACACGCCTTAGCTGCTATACAATAAACAACAACGGATAAAACGTAAACTAAATAGTTCTAAACAAAGTACTATTCTGAAGATCCAAAACGTAACAAAACAAGATCCTGACGATCTAGTACAAAGCATAAGTGCTGCCATCTCTGATCTAATCCAGCGCAAACTCTAGTTATTATGTATAATGTGTATGTAACTTTGTGACATTGACAGGATCGAGGATTATACGGGCTTGTCCATTCACGCATCAATTCACTAACAAACGTCACTTACAATTAAATCAATGGTAAGTATGAATTAGCTTTGGCTGTGTTTGACGGTTTGTTTCATCTAGATTCTGATATCATAAATACTTTACTGTGAGCAAACAAGCTATTTTATTTGTAATGAGTTAAAACAACAAAAAAGTAACTTTAAATCTGAAAAAATAAAATAGTTCTTAATTTAATTCCCTGTGTTTTGGCTTTTCTGTATTTACATAGAGTAAATACAGAAAAGCGTTTGTATTATTTAGTTTAAATAGTTTGACACTTAAAGTTAAATATCATTTAACCAATTTAATACAAAAATAAGATTTTTATGTTTTCATGTTTTAGTAAATCTGCACTGTAAGTACCTAATTTAAATTATCAGTTTAGCTAAAAAGAAAATATAAATGTACCTACACAATACTAAGTTTGTCTGCTTATTTACCATCATTATTCTCGTTACATATCTCAGATCCAACCAAATCTTGCAATCACAGTGACCACATAACCTTCAAATCCGGTTTACACAAACACTAAGTAAACAATACTGTTTAAATAGCGCCCTTTGACCGAACTAACCTTAATTCGACCAAAGCGTACGCTAACGATCTGTTCATTAAACCTAAACTCTGAAATTACACTAATAATATGGAGGCTAGTGACGTGGCTATTAAATTTATATCAAAGTAGCAAACCCGCTTTAATCTGGGATTAAATTATATAGGCTATGTGATAATCCAGGGTCTAGTCTACTTATGTCGAAATAGTAAATCAGCAGTATTTTTTAGAAGTATAGAAGAAGCTCATTATAAACTAATCTATGAGGTCTTATAATCATTGTAGACTATTAATTGTCATTTTTTTGGTTAGGTACTTGTAACTGTAACAAGTAAATGGAGGAGGCCTTCACCCGTCTCTGGGTGCCCTGACAACGCACTTTTAAATTGTTATATTTTAGTAATTCTCTCTCTCTTTGAGTCGTATTTCCTCATGACTGAGGGTCGTGACTCCCCCGCAGAATTAATTCGTTAGGGGAGTTTTCTTAGGCAGATACATCGTGGTGGGCGCCCAGTGTATCTGCCTCGGAAGACACATGTCCTCGGATATTGTGGTCCTCAAACATGTCGGTTTCCTCACGATGTTTCCCTTCACCGTTAAGCGAGTGCAAATCCACACATAACTTGAAAATACAAGTCATTGGTGTAGGGCGGATTCGAACCAGGGTACGTCTGGATGAAAAGCAGACACTGGAACCGCTGAGCCACACTCGCTTTTCGCATTTTAGTAATTACAGTTATTTTTTTACAAAAGACTGTTTTTTTTTTAATTCAGTTAATTATTATCGATATATTTAAGTCAAGGCAAATAAAGACTTTTTTTTATCTATTTTAATAAGTGTTTAGTTCTTTCTCAACAATCTCTCTTTTAGAATCGAATTTCCTCATGACTGAGGGTCGTGACTCCTCGCGTCGTCTGGTCGCGTCATTCATTCATTGATTTCTCAGCAGTAATTTATCGAGTAATTTGTCGAAATTTCAAAACTGGCTTTACCTATAAGTATCCAACTTTATTGATCACAAAAAGGTCCGAATATTTCAAGCAGTAAATGAAAATCTGTAGCAGTAAATTTGTCGTCATTTGAACAGATTAAAAGAGAATGTAGCGTGAGATTGAATGGTAAATTTGTCTGAGCCTACTCGTGAAACGTATATGGATATGACAGGAAGCGTTTGACATTAATAAATTCAATTTGACGAGATATTGTAATTTGTGTAGCAAATTCTATGATATTAGTACTTATATCATGCATGTTACAACTTTACAGTATCAAAAAAGATTTTTTATCTTTATAAGAATATAGGTATTATGAAGATGAATTTTTTTAGGTGTGTGAGTGTATTTTGATGTTTGTTACTTTTGCACGATCAAACGGCTGAACCAATTTGTATATAATTTGATTTAGGTGGAGATCCTGAATATCAACTTAGGTAACTTTTATCCCGGTTTAACGCGGGTAAGATCACAAGGCGCTACTAGTATCTAATGAATTAAACCGTAGATTACCACTAATAAGCAATATTATAGTTAATTAATTTGAATATAGAAAACTATAAAATCAATTTCATTGCATATTATGTGTTAAAAGCCCAAATGAATATTGATCATTGACACTTACATTAATATTCCACATTCATTCATATATATATTTCACTTCAGAAACTGAAATAACATTGTAGTTTTATACCGTATACATATTTTATATCTCATTAAATTAGATTATTACAAAAACAACATTAAATGTAATGTAAAGTTTATAAATTGAGTAACTGTTTCTTCGTTTATTGTACCTCAACTGCGAAAATTTATTGCAACTTTGACGCTTTTCACTCCGGCGAGGTATTTTTGTAAGTCTCAAGAATATAATCCACAAGTTGCCACTTTAGTAAGCTCAGGTGAAATGGTACCACTTACTTTGCACATAGTATAAAGTTTAGAACGACAAAATGGAAAATGTAGAGATTCTTGAAAAATTTAGCTAGGAGTTTTAGCAAATACTTGAAGTAGGTACTGAAATCCGAAGCTAAATGTGGCTTAATTCTGTTATAACCCTGGTTCGAATCCGGCCCAATGACAAGGCCAATGGAGTATTTACAAGTTCTGTATGGATTTACACTCACTTAACGTTGAAGGAAAACATCGTGAGGAAACCGACATGTTTGAAGACTACAATATCCGAGAACAAAGTGTCTTCCGTGAAAGGACCTGGGCGCCCACCACGATATATCTGCCCAAAAAAGCTCCCCTAACGGATTAATTCTGCGGAGGAGTCACGACCCTCAGTCATGAGGAATACGACTCAAAAGAGAGAGAAATCCCATCGATATGATGAAGGTCGAATATTAAATGAGAGTAATAGTGCGTGGAATGTAAATTTATTTATACTCTAGTTAGATATTCTCAGAATGAGTACCTACATTCTTTACTTAATATTTTCCATCTTAGACCAGAGCCGTTGGTTACTATCAGGCAAACTATGGTTAAGAGGGAACTTGTTTTGGCTAAATAATAAGTTAAAAGTTAAGAAAAGGCATAGTCACAGTTAATTTATACGAGTTAGAATATATAGCAAAAACACATTATAGATTGTCAAAGAATAATACAATATCCACAAAATATCACAGACAAGGGGCTATAAAAGCTTAGACATAAAATGATGCCAGATGCATTAAAAAGGTGAGATTCTTATGGTTTTGTCAGAAGCGTGCGTGACAACAACAATGTTTCTAAGCCATTGTTGCCGCCCACTCTATAATAGTAGTAATAAGTACAATATTTAAATACTAAGCCACAGAAGGGAAGCACGTTCAGCAAATGCTACGGTAAAGTACAGTTGCAAGAGCAACAAATGCTTTGAGTAAACTGTTGTTGCAATGGATACCAATTTGAGTGTAATTGCGTGCATGGAGTTTTTTCTATAATGTAATTGCCTCAAAACGTCGGATGTACGAAGCGATTTCAAAATTATAATGAAGTAAGATTTTAGGTAAAAACTTAATGGTGCAGTATATTGATGAAATCTAAAAATATAAAGTATCTTTTCTAGATTATAAAGCTGATTTTCAGTCAGTTTGGCAACAGCTCAGCAATATTTGGTAACAGCGTTCTCAGATTTTATAGAGTAGGTATTAAAAATACAAATAACTAACTTCTAATGATGATCTATCTAGATAATATGAAAGAAATAGAAAAGGGATTATAAAAAGCAAATCACTTACCGCACTCGCTTAACGGTGAAGGAAAACATCGTGAGGATACCGACATGTTTGAGGACCACAATTTCCGAGGACATGGTGTCATCCGTGGAATGCCCTGGGCGCCAAAGCAGGAATGTATCTGCCCAAGAGAACTCCCCTAACGAATTAATTCTGCAGGGGAGTCACGACCCTCAGTCATGAGGCAATATGACTCAAAGAGAGAGAGAGATAAAAAGCAAAAATTTTACCATAAAAAATGTCTACATTAAATATTTTGATATAAGTTACGTTGTTTTTCCATTGGAATGCCAGATACTGAAACAAGTTTAGAACAGCTTATCTTCTAGCCCTAAATAATGGATCAATTATCGCAGACGACGCATCAGACTGTACTATCAAAAGCCTGAACCTGTTAATCGATACTAAGAATATAGAAAAATGAACTTTATGAAGTTAAAAATAAAGTCTGAATTCCTGTGTGTTTTCACCCAAAGAATAGTCAGATTGAAGTTCGAGTACCTACAATATCTCCTTAGTTTCGATCGACGGCAAACTTTATAAGTCGGGCCTCGAAATTTATTGTAATGAAATCTTTGGGATAGCCTTTTCTGATAAAAGTCTTGATGAACGTTTTGCTACATTGTAAGTAAAATGTGTAATATATTCTAACTTAGCTTTACGCTTAACGTTTAAATAAAACTGAATATAAGGAATATATACGACAATTTATGTACTTATTCGAGGAAATTGATTTCCTATTTATTATTATTTCTTAAAGATATATTCATGATAGTTGAAATTATTTTCCTTTTATTGATAAGATTTTTAAATAAACATCATTGAAAAGGAAGGTGATGTTGAAAGAACTACGTAGTAACATTGAACTATATTACTAGCGTACGTAGTAGTAATATCTCAATGCGTAGGTAGTAATTTCCTTGGTAAAATACTTATTAAATACCATAGTTTGTAAAGTTATAGTTTGACGACTTTGCTCTATACATGAGAATAATTAGACTGAGCAAGTTTTCGTCTAGATCAGCAAAGCATGTGTCTGAATTATGTATAAAGATTTCATGTTATACTTAAAATAATAGTAGTACTGCGTCATTCTTGGCAAACAATTATCATGTTTACTTCGAAAATTTCCTTCTATAGTCGTCTATCTCATTGCGATTCCAAGTAAAGCGTTCATAAAATATTTTACGATGTCACACGACAGACCGCGGGATAAATTTATGTTTTGAAAATTTATCGGCGCTCTCATTGAATTTATTGTCAAAACTAAAAGGTTTTTATTGCGAAAATTCACATCCATAAAAACTTGAAATAAAATTGACGTGTACCATAAAATTGGACTACAAATAGATCTTGGAATAAATTATATTTTTCTTTAAATTTAATTGATCGTTATCAACGAACCAACTAGTAACAACGTGATAGCAATCTTTTTAAATGTTAGCGCATATTTTAGTCTGATGCGTTTCTCCCAATAATGTGTTATACGAATATAACAAAAAGGCCAAATTTTAAGTCAGTCACGCTCAAACGGCGGAACTGATTTCGATTAAGTTTTGGTGTAAAGATTGATACAATGGCTCAACTTGAGGGATATTTTTCCGCTTTATCAAATTTATCAAAGCAACACAACAAAGCGCTGCAAATTTACAAACATATACATGTATATCGACTATTGTCGACCGTTTTAAATTTCGTTAAACAAAATGTACATTATACAATACACAGTTTAAAGCCAGTCAGTTATCACTAGTCCAGTATAGAAGCACTGCCGTAACTTAAACACTGACTAGTACAGGTTTAAACCAAATACTCTCTGTTGCCTTAACGAACATGTAGCAAATTAGGGGATTGCATCCTCTGACTTCGTGCTCTAGATTTTGGGCTGTTTGAGTTGCATAGCTCTCTCTCTCCTAGCCGTTGTATTTATGTTCCTTGTTATTCTAATTAAAGTCAGTATTTGGAACATTTTACTGTGTTCTGACCATGAGGCTTTCACAAGTTTTAGATTGAATTGTGTTCTATTTATTTGCAAGTATTTTTTTTTTCATTTAATTCTTATTCACAGTCGAAACTCACGTTCTAATTACAAACTAAAGAAAAAGAAAAAAAAAACGATGCAAATAAAAAAATACATATATAGGTTTGAAAAACGACTCACAATACAACTCTCATTTTTAATGTTGTAAGATCACAATTGTTTATGTTTAGAGGTGGCTCAAAGTTTGTTCTCAAAGACAGCTCTTGTAAATTTAAATCCAAGCATCACTTTAAAATCATAACAACATCACGTAAACCGCTCGTACATTCACTATTACATGAGAACTTATATCGGTAAACAAACAAAAGCCTACCAAGTACCGTACTCGTATTATATCAACTAGAACTGGTAGTAACTGACCATAGATCAACAATAGCCAATGGATAAGCCCGTCACAGTTTATTGATTTTACAAGGCCAAAATTGTGGCTATGGTATGGTAAGTAGTAAGGACCTTTTGTTTTTGTTTACTGATATTAGGTTTCATGTAATAGTCAATTTACGAGTGGTTTACGTGATGTTATTTTGATTTTAAAGTGATGTTCGGATTTAATTTTACAAGAGCTGTCTAAGTCTACTAACTTTGGACCACCTCTTAACAGAAACAATTGGGTTCTTAAATAAAAATGAGTATTGTATTGTGCGTAGCTTAACAGTAGTAAAATCTGGAAAGTATTTCGGTTTTAAGAGTAATCGAAGATCACGATGAGATTTTTATTCGACTAGGAACTAACTAATGTGGCGATCAATAGAAAATTATAATATCTACAAAAGAGCAGCGCTTTGATACTTCATTATCCGTCTTTTAACCAAACTCTTTATTACAGTTACCTCTTACATTATTTAATTTTATCTATGACACCAACAGTACTCGACACCAAAACAATAGCGTGAAGAAAGCTCAATTTTCTGAGGTACCTTGACAAGATCACAGGTTCGACATTGCTGGCATGAAAGATGAGGAGCCTATACCCTGCTGTGGAATAAAAAATGGCTGTGGATAATGATGATGACGAAATATATAAAAAAGATGCCAAGCTATCTCATCCAGATATTTAGTCATTCTTCGGCAGCGCCCTAAGCAAGTAAAATGCTCTTGTTTGCGTTCCCACTACGGACGCGTTTAATAAACCTTTGTTCAACAGATGACAGAGCCGAGGTGGAATAAATAAGCCGACTAGTTTCAAAACTGTTGCTTTGTGAGGAAATTTATATGATGAGCTTATATTCGTTTTGCTGATATTGTTTACGTGGTTTAATTTTTTGTTAAACTAAATCAAGAAATCCAAGAATTATAATTAGCGCCTCCAGATACATAATTTAAGATATCTTTAATTTACTTTATTAATTATTTTATTTTTGCGGCTTGATTAACTCTGGACATCAGAGTTTGCTGGTCTCATTCGATAAGAAGAAAAAGTTTTCTATACCTACAGAGTAACAATTTATGATTTCAAAAGCAAGCTCTAGATATAACAGTAGCTATAAGTATCTTCTGCCTGGAAGAGATCGCTTTAAGCGATAAGGACACCGCTTGTGGCACTAAATTACATATAATTTGCTTTTTGTATTGTTATTTTTAACTTTTTGTCAACAAAGAGTTTATGTATCTTATTACCAGAACATGTTTTGTTATTTTCTTTTCTTTATGCCAATTAAATAAATTAAAATTCCTTTGTGCGTTATTGCTGAAATTTATCTTTCGTTTTTCTAGCCAGTGTAAACTAATATTAAAGTTTTCGTTAAGCTTATATTAGTAAACAATGAATAAAATTATTTTTCCCTAGAACCTGTAGTAAACATAACAGCTGTATTTGTACATTCTCACTTCACAGGATTCGAAAATACAATTCCAGTTGCCAGCACCACCCATAATGCAGTATCTAATGGCAATCTACAGGTGTAGTGACCTAATATACACTCGGGACTCGGTACAAGGTAATCAATCAAGCGGCGTCCAAACTACGGAATACAATTATGAACTTAGCCGGTGTGGGTCGGAGATGTTTGTTAATGGAGAGGGTAGAACGGAAATGTTTTATGGAAGAACATTTACTGTTTTTGTCCATGTTTTTATTGACAGACAAACTAACTAACTAAATAAACTAACTTTTTAATAAAATAATACCACTTTGTTTACACTGAACACGCATATGACTACTACCTGAAGCAATACCTGAACAAGCATAAAGTGTGCCTACAGATATGTCTGGAATCCTTCATTATTTGTAGACTTTGAGTTAAAAAGAGACAAAATAAATAATGATCAACATTTTGTTCTATTACGAGTAAATTATTATCCGACAACATTTTGCATTAGCGACTTTGAACCCCCTAAAAGACAAACTTATGGAAAATGGTTGGGTTTTTTTTCTAAGCTCGTTATAGCCCTTTATTCTCTGTTAGGAGGTCTTTCCTCACATGAATTAGATATACTTATATTGCTACGTAGATAACTTACTACATACAATGATAAATATATAAACAAAACAATACATACTTATACAATACTTATTTATTTATTTTACGTATTTTTGTACACCGCCTATTTATAATTGTAATCCTATCCATACAAAGGTTGCCTGGAAGAAATCGCCTAAGGCGATAAGGCCGCCCAATGTGCATTAAATTAGTTTTTTAAATTTCTTTCATTATGTAATTTTTTGGTGTGCATTAAAGAAATATCTTATCTTACATTGATCATACATACGTTCCTTCTATGGCTACTCTATATAAACATGAGGTCAGCCATACCCACGATGTCATTGGAAGAAAAAATGGCGTCAAATTGAACAATGAATTGCTCACACATGTTCCTACTATAGCTACTCTATTTAAACATGAGGTCAGTCCCATATCCGCGATGTCACCGGTGCGGCCCGTCGTGTAGAGACGTGATTAATTAGACTGGCCTCGCAATTATGACATTGTTGTTGTTTCGCTTCATTGAATAATGACACTTGGAATAAATGTTGGAAAAGTGGACCCTAATCATGGTGGATGAAAATGCTTATTTGCATTTTTGTAATTTTAGGCCTATTAACGAAGTTAAAAATCTATTTATTTTTCTTACTAATTTTAATAATAAAATACAACATAATGGTAAAATATGGTTATTTGATAATTACTGTAAAATTCCTACGGTAAAGTTCAAGTGATTTAACCGTGGTATGAGGATGCAATCGATTTTCTATATACACCGGTAAGTAAAAGCAGTAAATTTAAAATTGTTTTCCTAGTTAAGCAAGCAACAAAAAAAGCAAAGCTAGTTAGCCAAGCATAATATAAGCGAGTGTGGCTTAGCGGTTCTAGTGTCTGCTTTTCATCCAGACGCACCCTGGTTCGAATCCGTCCCGGAACCAATGACTTGTATTTTCAAGTTCTGTGTGGATTTACACTCGATTAACGTTGAAGGAAAACATCGTGAGGAAACCGACATGTTTGAGTACTACAATATCCGAGGACAAAGTGTCTTCCGTAAAAGGACCTGGGCGCCGACGACGATGTATCTGCCCAAGAAAACTCCCCTAATAAGAAATGAATTCTGCGGGGGAGTCACGACCCTCGTCATAAGGAATACGATTCAAAAGTGAAACATAATATAACAATGTGTGTATATAACAATAGAATAGAGCCTTAAATACAATAAAACAATGTATCACTGTAATATCGCAAGAATGTCCATTTAGTAAGCCGTTAAAATAAATTGTAACAAAAATGATTACTCAAGATTATTTAAAACTGTAAAATGATAACTATTAAAACTCCAGAACTCAAAGTTAGTGAGGACATTGTTTAATCCAAAGCCACGTTTTGTTCCCAACTCAGTTCCAACCTAATGGAATTATAAATCTACTGAAGTTAAATCAAGAATAACTTGCAAACTTGGCTTTAAGTGATAGAAGTAGTGTCGTGTTCATTGTGCAAGTAAAGAGGATAGCCTTAGTAACACAAAAACATTATTTTTCATCATCAACATCAGCCCGTTATCGCCCACTGCTGCGCATAGGCCTCTCTTCTAGTACGCCACTCGTCCCGGTCCTGCGCAGATTGAATCCAGTGCTCCCTGCGGTTGTTCTAATGTCGTCAACCCGCCGCATTGTAGGGCGACCTCTATTTCTATGGCCAGTCATGGGTCTCCAGTCCGTTAATGTTTTAGTCCACCTGCCGTCCTTCTGCCTCGCAACTTATAATACTTTCTTCTGATTCTTTATGGTCATGAATAATTACGTTACATAAGGATTTAAGCCTAATCTAATTTGTTTTAAATATAAGATATCAGTCAAGACCTCAGCTTGCGTAGCGTAAGCGTGTTACTGATACATCAAGTGAAGCTTTTTGTTAGAAAATATACGTCTTTGTTTCACTTTAAAACAGAGACAGATTTTATGTTTATATGAATTTTAATCTAATCTAACATTACAAATTTAGACTCATTAACAATGTTTAGTTACTTAATTCATTATGGTAATGTAATTACTCTGCGGTGGTGTGTTGTGAATAATTAACCCTGTGTCATGTTAACAGCAAATCTGTTTTAGAGCTAGATTACCTGCCGCTGCATTAGGCATGTGTTTGTTAAATCTACAGTAGTTTACAATGATATATATAAATGTTTGACAAAAGCACTCATATAATAGACTAATAATAAAATTGAGTAAAAGGGGCTGAAGTCTGGAATTCGATACGTACATAGTTAACGAGAACATTACATAGGTTGCAACCAGCGATTATGACACCCAGTGATGATGAAAAAACATTTGTAGTTAAATTCATGTAAGAAATAAGATACATAATCTACAAGAACAAGCCACCATTTTAGGAAAAAATACTATTACTGTGAGTCACACATCTTCAGAAAAGCAATTCGAGGGTAGACATAGAATTTGTCGTAAAATACACGAGACCAATACAATTCACAGTTACATATATCAAATTCATTCAATGTGACACCTCTTAATCATGTTATCGGCCAAAGTAACTAAATCAACAAAGAAACAAGGTAATAATCTACAAAAAAACACTATTTTACCCAAAAACACAACTAATGTGAGTCACACATCTCCAGAGAGGCAATTCGAGGGTAGACGTAGAATTCGTCGTAAAAACAAACGTAACCTTCCATCATTAGTGTCTGCCCTCGACCTGGCCGGCTCCGGGGAGCGCGTGATAACGTACCGGGGACATGTGCAATGGGGCTATGAAATAAGAGAATTGAAAAAAATAATGCAAGAAAATAAACGTGTTCTATATAATCTTCATAAAATTCATAAAATATGTCACAATATTTATACAACAGCAATTTAAGAACATGTCCACACCTTTAAATAGCCTGTATGTCAAAATAATACTTATGGGTTGTATATAAACAAGTAATTAACAAAGTCAATCAATTATGATTTGTTCCTCTCAGATAAGGTTAAGATGCTTATTCCAATTGACATCAAGTTTAATTTGAAGGTAAAAGTTAATTAGTCTATAGAATATATTTTTAATTGCAACGCGTGGCAAAGAAAAGCTGCCGAAATTAATTAAAAGTCGTACAATTATGTAGGTACATCAATATTCACCTACATGACTTTTAATTAAATAATACGAAATTATTATTCAATAGTCGAAACCATGCCATATTTTTTTTGACGCTATATATTTGATATTTATTTTTGGTTTAAAATGGAGAAAAAATTGTGTTCATAAAACAGCTTTTGTAAATGTTATTTGTTTTATATGAAAGACACGTTAAAACGCTTACTTTATAGGTCCACATTAACACATCGATTTACCATTGAGCCCAATGTGTATGGGAGAGTGCAATCGGACGTTTTGTTATTTGATCATGAGCCCAAAATAAGTGTGATTTAGTAAGTAAAACATAATAAATATATAATTTTATTTTACCGATTTCCTTAAAAAAAAGAAATTATTATTCTTAATTCTTGCTGCTTAATGCTTATCATACTCTTTTTTTATATTTTGTACATACTATCACCAGCTTAAAATATCACACAAGAACCAAATGTAGGTTATTATTTAGGTTTCTTCTAGGCAAGCGTGCTACAGCTTAGACTATAGAGGTGCTTAACATCAGGCAGGCTATAGTCAAACGTAAGCCTATTTAGTGTAAAAAAGCAAAAAAAAAATCTATATAATGAAACAAAGCACTAAATTATTTAATTAAAACGCCGAAGCCTAACCTTGATCTATACAGCAATCAACGAGTTATGGACTATCAAACCGGAAAATAAAAAGACAGGCGTAAAATTTACGGATCTAGGTAAAGACTAATAAAGTTTTCTAGGACAACAGATAAGATGGCGGACAAATCTTCTTGGGAATTTGAATTTTCTTTTATCCGCGTAATTTATTTTTTTATTCAACCATTGATTGAATATCAATGGCGGTTGTAGGGAAATTTCTGATAGGCTTTTATGGGTAGTTTTTTTTTATCGAATTGTGTATAATCGATAAATAATGTAGTTTGATAACCTTTCAACGCGTGGATATCGTCTGGGCTGATAAGAAGTATTCGACATTGTAGTGGATAAGATATTGAATCAGGCGTTACTTTGCGGAAATCCATTGTAACTGAAACTCTGGAGAAATATGTAGTATTTTTCCGCTGTGACTGCTCCTTAACTGACATCAAACTTGATGGTTTTAGCTGTGTTCTTCCATATAGTAGTGTGTTTGTAGTTCTACAAACTACAAAGCTTAAAGACACAAGGTGCGGTGTTGGTAAGATCTTGAGATCCACGGAGGCCACGTTGGTTAGGAGGTGTGGTGTGGCGGTGGTATATGGAGGAACACACCTAAAAACCATCAAGTTTGTTGTTTTATGTCGGTTAAGGAGCAGACGCAGAGAGAGAGGAGAGAGAGCAGGAGCAGAGTGTCAGTTATTGTAGTGGATTCAAACTTACATAGACTAATAATCTAGCATACAATATTAAAAAAACAATTTCTGAAGATGTGTACCACAGTAAAGTTATTTCCTAATTATCTTTTCAGCCTGTTGCATTAGATCAGGTGGAAATTAAATAATGTCCATAAGCAATCTACCTTTATAACAAAAACTAAATATCAACATTCAAAACATTACATAGGTTAGGTACCCCATTACTTGCGAATCTGTGTACCGGATAACTAAACCCTATCAAGCAGATAGCGATCTACGGCTTGTTGATAATGCGCTTGAAATATCAGCCTACTGTCGGCACCGTTGTTCAAACTAGCGATAACTGCCTCACAACTGCCTTGAGGACTAGAGATAAGTATTTGACCGGATGCTAGGTACTAATTTAAATACCTATATTTGTTATTATTATGTTTCCAATAGCCCATTTACAGCTATTGTAAAATTATGAATGTAATTAGAAAAATGTGTATTATGTAAAAACAATTATGACAAGAAATCATAGTGTTACATGATAATATAAATTATTTATTTGTTTTGTAATATTTATGATTTTAATAAATATTTCTTTCTTTCTTTCTTTCTTTCTTTTAAATGAAATATTTTTGAAAATGAGTATTTATACTATTTTTTCTAATGCGTCTTTGCTTTCAAAATATTCAAAGCTAAATATGTTAAAATTCCAAGTATTGTAACAAGTCTATGTAGGTAGGTATGTATGTAGGGACTTCAATAAAATTATTAGAATCAACTGCATCATGTACTTGTAGGGCCTAATATAATGTTAACATAAAACATAAACATAAACATATCTTTATTTTGCATCATATAAAGTGTTTTTACTTGATTGTAGCCCTGCCCTCTGCACTAGGCGCACCTGTGTCGCGGAGGGTAGTTGCTTAGCGACCGGACTGTAACTATCTATTTACATATATAAAAAAAAGTTTTGGTAATGTTGTAAGGTAATCCTTTCATATCCATGTAATGTCCACACATTATCTTTTTATTTTCTTGATGCAGCTTCAGTTTGTAAATTACTGTTCTGTAACCAACACTATCCTACTTTTGTTGAATTGGTTTTTGTGCTGTATATTATTTAATGTAATTAAGCCTGTAATCATTTAAAATCATTGTTATAGAAAGCGCGAATGTTTACTTCAAATATGTAATTCTTTCCTGGGCCTCCGAGATACAGGCATTGCCTAGTTCAGGGTCCGCTAGGAACGCACATGTATGTACTTAGTATGTAAAATTAAAATAAGGTTATTTTTATAATAATATGTACCTTGTATGTGCATGTATGTATTTTATTTCTTTAGTTAATAAAACATTTGAATTTGATTAGTTAAGTTATAGCTTTTCAATTGCGACTTAATATGTCTTAAATCGTAGGTTGATTCATTTTCTGATAAAAAACATGCTCTGAAGGTATTCATATGTAGCATTGGCTACTTTCCCTCAGATAATATTCTTGTTCATTTTTCATGTGTTAATAATAAATAATTGTATCCGTCAATACATTGCTTTCCCATCTCTAAAAGCCTTCTCAAACTACCGGTAAACCACTGGTTAAGAAATACGGGTGATTGTTTAAACTTCGATTACAATATAGGAATTGACGGAGGCAGCGTGATTTATACAACCTCTTGGTTGAAACGGTATTGTCAGGTTACACGTTATCTGATTTCGTAATGTTTGGGTAAAACTGGACTACTTGGACGGAAATGAGGGCCAATTAGGAGATTAGATGTTGGGATACGATTTCTCAATGGAAACTTAAGAATTAAGGTACCTCTAGAACGATTTAGAGGTATGGAATGAGGGCTATTCTGGTTTCTTCCAGGCAAGCACACTATCGCAAAAACGACATTCTGACAATTCGATTTGTGATCAAATATAAACAAAACTGATTATTAACTTTGTTTCAATTATTAGTAGATTAGTAAATCTGCTTACTGATTTTGTTATGGCAAGGACATTTTATCACTTAAGTCTTTCGCTTCGTTTTGTACAAAGCATGTGTTAAGTTTTAGTCCGGTCAAATTAGCACCAAAAATAGGGGTAAGGTTACATTAATTCGCACCTGGCTGAAAATTGGCATGAATGTTGGGAGCCCTATCATACACAATTTGTCAAAAATCCCCATCAATACGAAGTGTGGAAAAAAAATATTCAAGGTCAAAGGTTACAAAAATTGGTTTATTGAGTTTTTCAGCTAAACGGTAAGTTTTATAACAAAAAAAGTTGAGAAAAAATTACTCATCAAGCAATTATCTATAAAAATGGTTCATACACTTTTTTCCTAAGAATCACCATTTCGGAGATACAGCGATGCAAAATGTTGAAAAAGTTGTATTCTTCATAATATGCACACGTTTCCGCGCCACCCGTGAGGTAGTGTACATGGCGCGTTTTTTACGTGGTTTCTTCGGTAGGCCTATTCCACGATCTATTGTGCTTCTGTTGAGTTAAAAAGTTATTGTTTTAAATTGAAAATGGTACTATTGTAAATAACAAGAGGTGTAAGTAATGCGTAAATTGAGAAAATTATTCGTCTGATCGATACTCTATTAATGGAGCATAATCCATACTGTCTTGCTCTTCTTCTCCTTCTTCTTCCTGCTGGGTACAAAGAGCGATGCATCAGATGTCTCCTCGCCCATATCGTAAGAAAAGAATCCGCTTCTACTGGCGATTCAACATTGGAACACGATTGGCCTCGACAACTCATACATGCTAATAAACAAAACAAACCAACTTTTTTACAGCCGCATTTAGCATTACACCTCGTTAAGCAATTTCAAAAATTGAATTGAGGAGTTTTTGGTGCAGGAGGGAGTAAAGTTTGAACTGATTCCAATATATTGTCAATTAACTTCCAACCCCAGTCTTCAGGGCTTAGTTCATTTTCAAGCCATACTTGAACTTGATAATATACCTGAAACATATGTTGATGATCAGAAGCAGAGGTTGGAGGAAGACAAGCTGATTGTACTTGTTTCTTTTTATACGTATTTTTTGCAAAAGATAAAATCGAAACTTATCTAAGCACGTACTTTTTTTTGGAGCTCCGTAAATTTAAAGAAGAAAGCGAATTACGTTGATGATTACAGCTTGTGGACTAAAGGTACTTTCTTTGAAAACGTCAGCAATCAACGTATATTACGGTAATTAACATGCATACAAGTATTATGAAGAATACAACTTTTTCAACATTTTGCATCGCTGTATCTCCGAAATGGTGATTCTTAGGAAAAAAAGTGTATGAACAATTTTTATAGATAATTGCCTGATGAGTAATTTTTTCTCACGTACTTTTATTATAAAACTTACCGTTTAGCTGCAAAACTCAATAAACCAATTTTTGTAACCTTTGACCTTGCATTTTTTTTCCACACTTCGGATTGATGGAGATTTTTGACAAATTGTGTATGACAGGGCTCCCAACATTCATGCCAATTTTCAGCCAGGTGCGAATTAATGTAACCTTGAATGTCTATTTTGACCGGACTAGTTTCCAATATTTTTTTAAATAGATTGACATTTTAATATTAAAACTTTCGTGAGACATTTTATCAAAAGATTAACTAAACGGTTTTCACTCACGTTTTGTCTGCGTGTTGCCGCGGCCCAGAACGAACGTTCTGAAGATGGATGTCATAACATCCGAAACGCGTAAACGATTTACGCGATTTACACGTGAGTGAAAACCGTTTAGTTAATCTTGAGATTGACATTTTATATCAGTTCATTTTTTTATAATCTTATTGAATTGTTTGAAAGCCAATTGACTATGAATAGGTCAGTTGAAAACTCTTAGAACGCTCATTTTTCCCACCATAAAAGCGTGAACCGTCAAGCAATTTCCTTTCAAACGGTATAAGTCCTTTAAAAAAGCAGGGTATTTTCAAACGCACAACGAAGGGGCTAGACATCATTAGGTTAATTGAATTTGCGATGCTTTTCGACGGATAAGGTTTATCAGGGTATCGCTGTCAGGCAAGATCAATCGGCCGCCTCGTTATAAGGACCGGCTTGATGTTATACTGACGCTATTCTATACAATTGATGTTTATTTTCTTTGAGACTTACCCGGAAGCCTTTTTGAGATCCCGTACGATGGATTTTTTGTAGATTACCCTTATTGGTCTTGAGAAATTGATACTTTGGTCATCTGAACGTGACCAGGAAGTAATGGGGCGATTGACGAACTTTAACAAATTGGTTGTCGTGTCTGTGAGTGACAAATTTTAGTAGAGGAACCAGTGGACACACACCTGGGATTGGTATAAGAATTTACCTTTTTCGTGTTCTTGCGTTCTATTTCTATTTCTTTTTATTTAAATATCTTTCATTTCAATGTTAAAAGAAAAAAATAACAATACATACCTATACACTAAATTAAAAAAAGAGTATGTACATTTTACCTAAATAAAATACATCCTCGTGTGTTATGGAGCCAAGAACGCTAGCTGCATACCACATTTTTTTTATGTATTTCTATTATTTAGTGGACATGGTATAAATCATCTAGGAAGATTATTTTGTACCAAGTACTTTCTTCTATAAATCTTCAAAGTTGCGCAGATAAAGTGACATCCATAAGCAGGTAATAAGTTTCCCAACATCAAGTGGTATGTCAAGCCATATCAAAGCCAAGAAGGGTGCTGAAAGCAGAAACCTTCGTCAAGTGCGGTCCTCCTTGACGTTGCATGGGATCTTTTCAATTTAAATCAGGATCATCAGAGCGATATTGAATATCTTGGCCGTCTCATTTACATGTAACTCATTAAAATGATAATACTTCCTACTGGGAAACCTATATATATTTTTTATAGCAAAACCGAACACAAACGTCTGTTTGGCCTATCTATCTGAGTTTACCTACCTAAATTTAACAAGACTCGAAGGAATTAAATCTTAAATAAGATAAACAGCACCAGAAATCATCTAAATGCATATACACAACATTAGAAACTTGAAATTTCACCAAGAAATATAACAACAAAATTATCATTCTTATCACAATAAACATAATACCGTTTATCCTATATTAAATGGTAAATGATGCCTTGTTTATCTTCTCATGTAGATAGTTTTAAAGATAAGTTAATATACATAACAAACACTTACTCATAATTAAGGTTAAAAGATATACTACACCACGCTCACTAAAAAGCCAATATTTTAACTTGCACTTCCTAAGATGAAACCACAAAGTGTATTTCAATGTTCACATAATAAGTTCAAATGTTGCAAGCCATAAAGTCCTCATCAGCAGGTTACCGCCATAAATTTAAAAGCCTTCATTCTGGGTGAACCTCCATTATCATAAAATAACGTGATATCACTTTCTTTTGATGTGTTAAAGCGAAAATAAAATTGTGGATGTGAGGAAAGTAAGAGGGCAAGTATATGTAAGAGCTTTAATTCTATGTAGTCATATACAATGTATGTAGGTCAAAGATGTTACTAGAAAAGGGTGAATCCAGATATGCGTATTTGTTTTAAAAAAAAATATATGTTATTAAATAAAATATGTATAAAAAGTACTTATAGCACTCACAGCCCTTTTTATCGCTATTTTATTCGTAGGAAACCGAAATTAATATAACGACACCAAAGTATACAAGAATAATTGCACTAAAGAAACTGCAGATGGTATATAATTCTACTCTTTACTATTATTATTATCGAACGACAACGCCTTTAGCCAAGTGACTTAAGGATTTCTCTGAGAAATTTAATTACATTTGGATTTGTAAAAATCGAACCCCAATAACAAGTAAAAATAAATAATATAAATACGTCAGCACATAAAATACAAAACGTGCGCTCGCACACGAAGCCGAGTACTTACCCACCTTTCGGTTTGCCTCATGGGGTGATGGGTAATTAGTTTTCATGATACATTTAATTGCAGTTTAAAATTAATGCCAGACAGAAATGGGACGTTAAACATTCCAATGTTTGTGCAGTGCCAGCGATTTTAAATTAAATTTTATTATCGCATTGTAAGTAGGTATGTACTTATAGGTGAGTATTTATTGAATGTATGTTCGTTTTACTGCTGTACATGTTTGATTGTTGTAAAGTTTGTTTTGTAAATAACAAAGTATCGTCGGAAGTATGTTTAAAATATATACTTAATTTTAGTGAAAACCACATATGTGAAATTAAATTTATCATATCAAATCGATAGCATGATGAGTAATATAAAATACACACTACAAAATACACACTGTAAAACTAAAAAATATCTTTATTTTAAAACCAGAACCAAATTCATTTTCATTCAAATGGAATACCGTCTTCAAAAAACAAACAAGAAGAAGAACAAAGACAAAGTTACAGTAAACAAAACATTCTGTTATTAAAATTGAAAACAAATGACATCAATCAATGCCCTAAAGTTTATGTTGCCTTTAGCACGTGCCTGCCTCCAAAATGTCACATTCCCCAAACATGCAAACATTAATAATGACCTAATTTCATATGCAGTGCAATAAACCAATAAATAGTCGGTCACGTGCACCCACTTTCCCGGCTTTGACCATTCGTTACGATAATATTTTATCGCGATTGTAGTTTTAGAGGTCGATGTCACAATTTTGTAAGGCATATCTTATTAAAAAATATTTTTTTTTAGAATCGAGAGTTGCGCCCGTAGCTCAGCTGGCGGAAGCAATCGCATGCGATTACCAATGTTAAGCAAAGGTCAACTCGGTCAGTCCTTGGACGGGTGACCGAAAAGTGGCATTTCATTTCAGGCGCTTCCGTGGGTCGGATGACACGTTAAATTGTAGGTCCCGACTGTTTGCCGAGTATGGCAGTCGTTAAGCCATGCCAGAGGCACTTAGGGCGGATTGATAAACTTTCGACACCAGAGTTGGCCACTCTCATTCGATAAGAAGGGGAAGAAGTATTGAGAAAAATAAAAGAATTCTCACTTTAAAATAATTTAAATAAAGAGAAAATAGTCGTTCCAAAGCAAATAGTTTTACCTCACATAGTTAAGAATCGTGATGCGATTATATTTATCTATATTTTTTGTCTTTGTTATTCACTTCTCTGTAAGGTATCCTAGTAAATTGATGATTTTTAATCACTTCAACTAATAGCATTTGTACATTACTATTATATAATATTACTTATGTATATCAGCCATTTAACAAAAGTAAATTAGGTAAACTCTTCAACTACAATCGTCACCAGTGCCCAAATCCACGAAAATGAGTATAATTCCGTCGGGTCACACGCCACCCTCGGCTTATCGGCTTGTTTATACAAAACTCGAAAAACCCCACAATGTGACTGTTTGCATCGTAAATAATAATTCAGTCCACAAGCAAGGGATAAAGTACGAAGTTGCGTTCCATCCGAAAATTTCGCCGAAAAAATGTATGTAAATAAACCTAAAGTTTAAATGGAAATTGGTGTGCCGACGCGATCCTGTTTAAAATATAAAAATATTGTATGCAAAAAAGTTGCGTGCTCAAAATGTTCAAGGCGGGGTTCGTTCTGTACTAAGTGACAGCTTTGTTCGTGTAGTGACAGCATAATTGCATGAAATGCATACAATGCGGCTTTACTGTTTTTAATGGAACTAATAACGGTACAACGGGACCTACGATATCGAATCTCACCTTATAAATCTGTTTTACTTTTCGTGTAAGTTCTTTTTGAACGAAACATTTCTTACGATTGCTAGGTTTAAATATTTTTTTTTAACTCGATAGGCTCATGCTTAATCAACTCGTCTGACGCAACGTTGTAATCTACGATCTAGTGTGCTTGCCTAGAAGATACCGGTTCACTCCCAACTGAAGACCGATACGTATATAGTTGGACGGAATAGAGGTTTGATTTTAACATTATTATCACATTTCCATCACACCTCATTCTAAAAATCCCTATGATTAACTGAGTCTTAAAATTGTCACTGTAGCGAATTCTCCAAAGACAATTTAGCTCCGGACTGTCAATGGAGCCACGTTTGTCCCCTCCGGACTTCAATATCAACACGTCGATATATCAGACTCACGCGGCCATTTGTCAGTAGATCCTATTTATAAAGAAGAGGGATCTACTATTGGCTCAAAGTATACTTATGGGTATGGTAGCGTTTTTAACGATGACCTAATGGAAATTTGGTATCGCAAAAAGATAAATAAGATGTAAAAAAAAATACTCTATACTTATTGATATTTTGTCAGTATAATATTTTTTTACATACATATATTTTCTTATAAAATAATAACAATAATATTGGTTATTTTTCTCATAAATTCGTTGTATATTCCAGACCAGCTTTTAATCTATATAATGTATCATTTTTGTCTACTACAGGGCTTGAAAACAAACATTACAAAGAAAGATAAGAGAGAAGTTTTATAGTGTTAAAATAATCCAGGACATACGATCACTAGTAACCCCTCTATATGTAGGTATATCCTACGGTAGCCAACAGATAGCTAGCGGTACCGGCTCCAATGAAATAGTTGTTGGCAGCACTTTTAGGTCTTTAAGCGAAAAAGCAAAGGAAAAACTCAACGGGCAGTTAAAGGGCAATAGTTACAGGAAAATAACATTGGAATGTTCGGTTGAAAATCTGTTTTGTTGTAAAAGTTGTCCGTTAGAATGATACAGTTTAACGTACATTTATTTATATTAATTCAGTTAAAAATACAAAGAATGCATCATAGAAATTGATTTTTAGAGCCTCTAAATATCTATGTATAATAATATTTAATAGAGAAAAGGGCATCTACTTTGATTAACAATGTAAACTTACAAACTAGAGTAATTTCGAAAACGGACCGAATGCCCTACAGCTATTGCTTATTAAGGGCAGTTAACAACGTCCACCACAAATCCAAAATGTTATAACTACCATCAGAACAATGACACTTACGACAAATAAGCTATTAACATGCTTTTAGGGCAATATTTCAAAACCGGCCTAAGTCACAATTTCAGTACAAGTATAAGTCAAGCAAAGCCGTTTCTACATAAGGCATTATGGTACTGCAAACGCTATCGTTACCCGATATGTATTACTAATATGACGTATTAAGTTCTGTTTCAGATATAACAACGAGATAGTGGGTAATGGAGAAGATGGGTGTTAGTGATAATTACTCGGAGGGGCTTTGAATTGGACAAGTGGTGTCGTTAGGCTGTTTTTGGGTCAAATAAATAATTTATAGGCGTGTGAATAACTCTTGTTTTGTTAGTTTTGCCTCGGCCATTATTTGTGCGAGGCAAACGAGGGTTTATCGAGATATGGACGAATTTGTCGATATCATTTTGGTAATTAGTGACAATTGTAAATACGTAGTGCTTTCGTGTTTGTTTTTGTAAATGGTTCAATAAGTGCTCCATGTGATTATGCACACCTTGCTATTTAAGTTTTTATCGAATAGAGTTCATAAATACAAAAAGACACAGAAAGAAAACCATAAATTTATTTACGAACTCCTATAAACTTTTTCAATAAAAAAAGGTAAGGTTGAATTTAAATCAGCTGACGATGCATTAAATTCCAACACTTAATCAACACCTTAATTTTCAACTAATTACTAAGGAATTGCATCAATTCATTACCCCCTTTACAAGACAAAATACTGCAAAGACAGCAATCGAATACCGGAACTGGTAATTCACCATTAGACCCCGGGGATTAATCAACTGGTAAGAAACATTCCACCCCTGAAGTGGTGAAAACCTAACCAATACTGCCATCAATTTAGTGGAGCAATAAATACACCGATTGCCTTTTGGTTGGTAGGTTAAATATTGGTAATTGACTGGAGGCCAAAATTATTTAAGTTGTTGGCTGTTATTGGTGTACCTATCCTTAAGCTATTTTTAATATTTAAATTTAACGACTGCCGTACTAGACAAACAGCCGGGATCTACAATTAAACGAAAATAATAGTCACTTGTCTAAACATTGCCTAGTAATTGTTGTGTTTTGGTTTAAAAAATATAGCTTGTAACACTTTTGATAGTCTCTTTTACAATCTATTAGGCAGTTCACACCAAAAACACGAACTTCCGTTATGAAAAATAAGGTCAAGTCAAAATTGAACAACTTGAGTTTTGCTATTAATAGGTTAAATTTATAAAATTATAGGCATCTGCATTGAGTTTTGATTCCTAGTATTGATATACATATGCTTAATAAAAAAGATGAATCATTCTCCCTTATTCTGCATTCCAGCAAGAAAACATCACGAGAAAATTTCAGTTCACTTAATAAAACTAAGTGCTGACAGAACCCCTTATGTTCTCGCCAGAAACATGTAAATATTCTCCGCAAGCCACAATACAGCGATATTCGCAAAACAGTAGCCTTTGCAATTACTCTCGGAAACACTAACATTTTGCACCAGACTACCATCGGGGAGGGGGCAATAAACCATAACATTCATGGAGGGAAAGTGTCGCAAAGTACACTGAGGTTTCACTGATGTAAACTGGGTAGATCAGGCTTGAATTTGCCTGATCTTTAGTTACACAATATGTGAATGATTAACTTATGAAGTTGATTTCTATTTCCTGTGTAAAAGTTTCAAGTGGTGGAAAAAAGTTATGCCTTGCGGCTTTTACAATTTATATAGTGGCTAATAATGTTTTTATTTTATTTACTTGTGATGGTTGCTGACAGTGACGTCACACAGTAATAATACAATCGCTGCTGTAAAACACAATAGCAGAGTTCGCTAACCTTATCATAATCATCCACACCTTCTCTTTATCGTTGCTTAACATCAGGCAAGTTGTAGTCAAGCGTACGCCTATCTCATGTAAAAAAGTCTACAGCTGCATATGGGTTACTCCTAGTGTTTTGATCTTCTTTTTTACGCAGATCTCATCCATAGCGGACTCAACACATAATATTCTAACCTTTCGTCTATCGTTATCTGTCTCCAGTATGTCTGCGAGTGTATACAATCGGTGCCAATAAAATGGCGCGGACACCCTAGCAATAAGTGGAGGCGAAATAGCGCGGAAACATCGGGGGAAACAGTATTAATACTTATAGTTAATTGTGACGGGACTATGGGCAGCTAAAATGTCTTTTCTGTCTAACAATACAAGTTTGAATTGAGTGATACTATTCATAAATTATCGAATACTGGGCAATGACCTGTCAGATGTGGTGTGGTGTTTAGGGTAGTTTAAAAATCTTGATAACCACCACCATACCAGACACCAAAAAATTACTCATCACACAGTAATAATACAAAATCTGCTGTAAAACACAATAGTAGAGTTCGCTAACCTTATCATAATCATCCACACCTTCACACAAGCGTTTGCTTAGTGTGGGGCTAGATGGCGCTGTGTGCAATGTCTCGGAATATTTATTTATTTATTACTCGCATGAAGTTACTATTATAAACCATTGGATCTGAAATGGTAAGATAAGGCATAAATTAAGAATTTTTCTAAATCAAAATAAGTAAGTACCTACTATTTTTCTGATGTAGACTGGTGCTTGACTGCATTTCTAATGTGTACAGTACACAAACGTGAACGTGGTAAAAAATATATTTTCCAAGCTAATTTTCATACAGCAGTATCAACTTGTAAGCGCATTCTTAGAGCTCCATATCCACAGAGGGTGTCACTGTCTTCAGATACATGACTGGACTTCGGAATGAGTCTCTGAGGTGAGATGCAGTTCATTAGACGATGCGTGACTGCCCCTATCAAATGCAAGGGACAATGCAAGATTTGGGGGTGTTAACACTGGGGTGGAAAATCAATGTGGTCGGGAATTGAGGTGCTTTCGTTTTCTTTAACGTTAAGGCTTTTTTTATAGCCATTGTTGATTAGAATGTAAGACTTTTTGTCAGCTAAACTATCTACAAAATCAATAAAAATATTACAGTATCAAACGACAATATGTTAAATCAATTTATCGTGTCTGGTCAATTCTTGGTATATATATCAGTGTTTTTATAAGTAAAGGTACCTAAGTTTGCTGCCGCGAGTATTTGGACTGTCCAAAAAGTTACCTGGAAGTGATCGCTTTGAGCGATAAGGTTGCCAATTAGGACACTAATTATAAGTTTTGTGTGTTTCATTGAATTTTTTCTTGTTTATTGGCGTTTTAACAAAGTGTTTTCTATCTATTTATATATCTATCTTTCTTTCTGACATCGTTAGTTATATTGTGACAGCATATTATGCTGTCACAGTCAGCGCTTTGATGGGTGACCGAGGTAAAACAGAGTATTGGCAATATTTGTAAGTAGATTAACTTACAACTTACTCATACTAAGGTACTTTTACCACATAAATTGTACAAACTTTTTCAAACGCCCTATGATTAAGATGGCAATTTATCCAATCTAGATAAAGAATGAGATAGCGCCAGCACTCAGACAAAACAATATAAACAACAATACGCTCCAATTTCTCAGAAAAACTACATACTATCAAGGGGAGAGTTTCTTGACAATGTGTTAAATTAGTATTATACGTGAGTGTTGTATATTCAGCTGCAATACACAATATCCACAGTATGGGTTGTATCTCAGTTACCAGGCAAAAAACACGTTTCTTTCGAGAACAAGCGAGGAAGAACAAGATAAACAATTTATTGGTACATATTACAAGTCCAATTGTATAAGTATAATCTATACTATATATACTATATAATAATAAATCTCAGGAACTACTGGTGCGAATTGAAAAATTATTTTTGCGTTTAATAGACCATTTATCGAGGAATACTTTCGGCTATATAAAATCACGCTGCAACTAATAGGAGCGAAGAAATAATGGAAAATGTAAAAAAACGGGGAAAATTATTCATCTTTGAGGGCTTCCGTTGCGTGCGCTGCGAAAACGGTTCAAGATATCACAAATATATGTGTAAAGAATCATTTCTCTCAAAATAATCTAACAAAATGTCTTATAACAATATATGTCTATATTTTAAGGTTAACTAACTAGAACCGTTTTTATTGTAATAACTATTCCACGCGGACGAAGTCGCGGACACCATCTAGTAATTAATAATTATGTTTAAAAATTGGACTGTATGTGTTTGAGTAGCGTTAGACTTCAAATGCACAGAAATCATAAGACAGCAAATTGTGTTAAAATGTACGCCTACACATTTTAAAATAATATTTACTTGTCGATGAACAATATTACTCTTTCCATTCCTATTATTGATATTTATTGTTAATCGCATATAGTGCACGTAGTCACTTGTATATTTTGTACGTTTCATTTTATCATTTAGCAGCTCTTTATAACAAAATATATTGTCCATACTGCGTGTTGTATTTATTGTAAATTAGGCGTAGTACGTGAGATGCACTTCGTAACAAACAGATTATTCAAAGCAAGTCTCTGAATAAACACAATCATTGTACATAGATATGTACGTGCATATATATTTTCTTTTAAATGGCGAAGGCGTGAGCAGCATTGTATGCATTTATTACGTAACAAATTTTCCTTGACTTTGATTTCATGTGTAAAAGGAAAATATGTTCATGCTACTTATATATAAGTTCTTATGAAAGTAAATATATACTATTTATTTGTATAAATTAAGCTTACATTTTGTTAAAAACTAAATACCAACAATAAAATAAATACTTAAACTCCTAATATAACTAAAGAAAACAATGAAAGTAAACTTACTAATAATTATCGTGGATTTTAGTTATATGGTTTTTTATTTTAGAATGCCTATGACGTTCTCAATAAGAGAGTATTATTTTCTAACATAACTATTACCAGTATATAGTTAGTACTGAATTTCAGATTACATTAAATATTTATCATTCAAACAATTCACACCCATGATCGGAAAGTCGGAAGATCTTTTTTTTTGGCGACAAATAAACAAAATCACACTTTCACATTCCTCCCAAAAACATAAAAAACAGACCACAATTTTTCGTCCCCTACCATGACCCCTACCCACTACCATAATAGACATAAAATAGACCTCTGTCTCGTGAACAATATCCATTAGAGAAACTTTATCATAGAAAGCTATAAATTACGTGTCCCCTCTTATAAAAAACCCTCAGCAAACGTTACCGTAAAGCTGTATTTAAACAAACTATATTACTATATAATGACCAATTTGGCTAACAATATCCCGAGTTATGCATGATAATTTGATCAGGTGATAGAGAGGGGTCCAAGGATGTTATTAGACGAAGTAATGGTAGCTTGAGCAAACAGGCGCTGATATTGCACCATAAAAGACCCATAGAACTACCCCAAGTCTATGCACCCCTTCAATTTGAAATTTCTATTGTAAGTCTCAATTTAAGCGCTTTGGAAACAATGCTGCAGTATTGGATATTTAGTTTGCGAATAGTAATTTGTTGGATTCAAAGAGATGTGCTAGATAATGATGACACTTTATTGGCACGTTGAATTTTTATTTTCTATTATTTATTGACATTGACAATTATTATTTTATATTAATATTATTTATTCAAATTATTAAGTATTTTTGGAATATATATGAATATTGATAAAAAATCTTTAAAAAATTAGTCGCAAACGCAATACATAGTGAAAAAACAATTTTTGTCGGTATTGCCACCTGAATACAACCAAAAATAAAAAAAGGTTTAAATTTCACAATCTCATAAATCTCCACCCCAAATCTACTTGGAAATACGTTAAAAAAGAAAAATGCAACAACTCCATTCACGTCTCAAGGACGATAGTGAAGAAAAAGGATACACATTTATCAGCGGGAGTATGCTAAGTACGGCGGTAGTTATAGGCAACGGCATACAACAGTGAATAGACGGGCCTAAACACAACATTTTATAAGTGCACGAATCACTTTCATTGCTGCAACACATGCTTCATTAGGTAACCACTTTTCAAAAGTGATGATTTCTAATAACATGCCTATTTGAAACCTTTTTCTTAAAGATAACATGTATAAATATGACTTAAGAATATACGGAAGATGCGTACGAAATACCTCATACTGGCTTGAACGGAAAACTAACGCTGGATGTTTGCATCAAGCATATGCTGTTGTGGCTGAGCTGTGACACTCACGATACATAATATATATCCGTTTTTCTTTTTTTGTTTCGAATCTCAAAAAAAAAATACCAATGAAGAATAAATGTATCTCATATTTTCCGTTCATTTGAAACTGTAAACTTGCTCTTATTTTTATTCCAATGATGCATGGGACATATATTCGGGGCTTATACGAAACTGAGAACGCAACGTATGCCGACAAAACGGTACATTTAGGTTAGTTCACTTCTGTTCTATGTCGCTACATGGTTATAGGAACCGTGCCGTTCCTTGGTTTCGCAGGACGGCGTCTGTAATAATGGATTACGCGTCTAGACGCGAGACAAAGCCGCTTCGAGCCCTTCACTAGGGCTTGGTTGAAGTTACGAGAGGATATAGGAAATTTACATATATTTTCAACTTCGAGCACCGCGGAATATAACCTTGCGATCTTCAAAACCAGAGTGAATCAGTTCTTATTGGGTAGACCGCTTGAATGAATGATTGTTTACTATCAGGCGAATTATGGTCAAGTGCAAACCTATTCCGTGTAAAAAACTTAGATACAGAGGATGTATCTACAAAGGTAACATTTTCAAAGCCTGGTTTGAGGACATACAACTACCTTGTTGAGATACATAATTCTACAGAATTCGAAGTCAACTTTACTAATCAACGCAGGAGCAAGTTGACATACAGTTTTTTAGTCACATTGATGCATAAATTTAGAATGCACGACCACTCTACAGTTACTCTTTTAAGAGTGTATTGTATCAAAGATGAAAGAAAAGTACTTACTGGTCACTGGCCAAACTTCTCGAAATGTATGATATTTAGTGATGGGGTCTAAGGTTTGGTAAAGTTTATTTGTTTAATTGATTGATTGATATTTATAAAATTACATCTAAGGTTTTTTCACCAACCAAATAGAAGATTGAGAGAGCCACTGAAAAAACATCAAATATATCTACAATCACATCCAAGACCAACAATCATCGAAAGGATTGCCAGTCGCAGCCATTTCCCGCCAGCTCGCGATCACCAGGCCCCGCCCTGAATGCGTGCGGCCGCGACCCACTCCAAGATTGATGGTAGGTTCACATGACACTGCTCGGTCCAACGACTAAACTTTTTAAAGACGCTTCCGACAAAATTTGAACACAAACATATGTATGAATAGCATCCTTCTTGAACGCCACCGACAAAAATCCAAGACACAAATTATATTACCTTCTAAAAAGTTATGCGTATAATATTCTGGGCATGATTTGTCCGTCAACGGCAAAACCTAGACGAACGAGGCCAAATTATGGGCACAAATATGTTATAAAAACCCAACTTTGTTACATGACAGTACAATAGATTGTCAGTGTCATTGTATAGTTATGAACGATCCAATACGAATTCCTATAATAAGAGTAATGTCCCTCACTCATTTACAATTTTTACGTGATTGTATCCATATAGATGCTGATTGGTTCTTTGCGTTAGATGCATGGCTGAAAGAACGAGTAACACAAGGCATATAAAAATAGCTTGAATATTTTAGAGCGTGTTAGTGAGTACATATACATATCTGTGGGAATTTGACTGTACTGTATTTAGTAAAGTAGTTATGTGTCTACTCGCTATATTGACTATGACTCGCCCTTACCGAAACTCCCACCCTTTTGATGACTTCACTAACAGTTATTTATGGAGAGGATTTACTGAGACACTCTGATGTCCTGATACTGCTTAAATCCCCGTTTAAAATACTTGATTATCTTAAAATCGCTCTCCAAAGTTTAATCCCATTTTTAAATGACGCTTCCTGAATCCTGATCCCTAACATGATTGAGGTTTATCTTGAGATCGTTTATGGAGAAGATTTTTGTTCAATTTTTGATTGCATTTTGTAATTATTTTATAGTTTATACTATAATGAATAGTACACTAGTAACAGTAACAGTCTCACTTTTTAGAATAATAAGAATACTATATTACTGACGTTGAAGATCAATAATCTAGATTATCCGTCATATTGCATAACAAATTAACAATCTGAGTTTCAAAACACATGTTTTCCAACATGAAAATTGTGGATATTTGTGTGCCGAAACTCTTCTGTAAAGAGTTTCCTTATCGGCTTAGGGATCTTTGAGTTTACTCAATAGGGAACATGCACAACTTTTTTATTATTACTTCAATGAAAGCTTTTGAATAGACAATCAGCATAAAGAAATTATTTTTCAATTAGCTTTAACAATAGCGCAGTTATACACGTTTTTAGTTTACGATTAGACAGAGAGAACCGACATGTCATGTGACGTCACATGACACTAACGCCATACAAAATACATAGAAAATTATGTTTTGAAAGAAAGAGAAGGAATTAAATCTTCAATTGGTCATAGCTTCTTTATTTTTCAGTGGATATAAATGCGGTTTGCACAGCTCGTTTAGTATTTTGGTATATTTTTATAGTTTATTTACAAAAATCAAATTCCATTTCCATTCATATTCCCTATTGACTTTTGTTTTGAGACAGCCTTAACGCACCTACAAACAACTAAACGTAGCATTATTCTAGGTTTTTTTTTATTACAAGTCATCGTCCTCTTCAAGGAACAAACTTTGCTTTGAAAAAGAACTTCGCTTTACATTAAATTTGTAAAGAACGAATTGCACCCGTGTGTATGTGATGTATTTACAAAGAAAGAGTATAAACAAAGACGAAACTTACTTGAACTAGGTACCGCAGCACATGAAGTTGCAAAATTTTCAAATTACAAAGAAAATAAGCAAAGAAGTTCGCCTGAACAGGAAGTTACAGCGTTGTTATGAACTTTATACAGAATTTACGAAGTTGAAATATAAATAACATTTTATCGGCAACTTTTCCTACCCCTTTTGAGCATTACGTGAATTAAATCAGACTTAAAATGTATCAAAGGGGATATTTTGTCATAATTAAAGGTTGTTCCGTTTTTAATATTTATGGGATACCTTGATGATATTTTGAGAAGTTTAAATACCTTTAACTGTTTTTTTTTCAAATTCGATTACTAATATAGAAACACGGTTATTTTATATAATTTGTGTGGTGATAATGCTTTTTATTTCATAGTTTTCTATAGGTGGTAATATGGTACTGAATTTCGTGTACTTTTTCAGAGACCCAAACTTTTCAAGTTTACAAATATTGCTGTAATGCTCATGGTCTTTTAATTTTTTGACTAAATCTATGTTTTTCAATAAAATTATTGTACAAAAGCTGGACAAAACAAATGCTCCTTTCTCAATTTCATTGCGGCAGTGTTCTAAAAAGGGGCGTTTCGTCATAATTAAAGTATGGTCCCGTTGTACATTACTTACTCTCTAGGGGAATAAAGGGGTACCACTCTGCCGACGGCATGGTTTTGCGGTGGAATTCCTTGCGCATACTTCGCTTTCAATGTTGAACTGCGGTTACAGACACAAAGTACTTTCGCGTTAATCTAGTTCAAAGAGGTTGCTGTATTTTTACCGACTTAAAAAAAAGGAGGTGGTTTTCAAGGCTTCTGAAAGTATTTTGATTTTGTAGTTAATCATTCATTTGTTCCAATAATAAAAATGGATAAAAAGATAAAGGATGTTAAATTAAATTATTATATAAAGGATGTTCAATGTCATGTTTTAGTTGATCGAGTGCGTAATTAGGCATATTTTTGACGGTTCATAAATCGATTATTGCAACCGTACTTTGAAAGCTTCATTCCAATCTTTGTTAGGCAGTAGAAATTAATAAAATTATAGCCTTATTGCAGATATTTTGGAACCATTGAGACGTACAACACTAGAGAATGAATGTAAACCCTACACACTAATGTGTATTGAATAATTTGTCATGAAAAAGTACCTAAACTGAATTACTCATATATAAATACGTCAGAATTAATTCATAAAAAACCACGTGAAATAAAATTCAGTTGCATTCTGATAAGTCTTCAATGACACAGCAGTCAACCCTCAATGCTTCCAAGAAAGTGTCTAGACGAAGACGTGATTTTATTACCATGGTTAGTTAGAAGTTAGTACTTAATACGATTTTCTTTATTTCGATCATTTTCTTTCAGTCGGAGCTTTTATAATGATGTTCGGTTAGGTAGTTTAGATGTTGTGATAAATAATAGCCAGTATTTTGAACAAATTAAAATTTACTTGATCAATTTTGAAATACTTTATTATTTTTAAGTGTTACAAAAGTCATGGATGATAACATGTTTAAGATGGGCATAATAGACATCATAATTTAGTATGCAAACACGCTTAATCAGTGACTAAACTAATAAAGCTAGTAATATACAAATTTCTATGTTCATACAGTAAATAACAGATGGATATTATACAATTGAATTCAACACAAGTTTCAACACCGAAACGAATTCCCACTATCTCCGAACGGGACAACAAACCTCCTGAAAACCAATCTACCTCCAATTACCTGTCCCCATTTATTTTCAAACTCATTATGACATGCAATTACTCCACCCCATACTAGAACTGCATCCGCAACCACAGTCTTGCCCCGACCGCCGCCGGAGTAGGACGTGCGTTACGTGCATTGCATGCTCGCACAGCTCGTTTGGCGGACAGAATTGGCGTGCGCCACAGCCGATTTCAGATTGCGCACGTAGCAAGACAAAGTACGGCTATTGTTATTGACAGCGGCTTTGAGATTTCTTGGCACTTGTTTGAGGATGTCTAGGCCTTGTCTAGTTCAACTTAGCTTTATTTTTAAGGAGATTTTTAAGCCTGTTTTTTTTATTATTTGTCGAATATGTTACTTCGTTAATCCTCGATAGGAATAACCGAAATTTGTTTCGCTTTATACATACTTCTTAGGCCTGCACTGTTTGAAGAAGGATGTGGGATGTATGTCTAGTCTATATACATTTTATGAGTTAATTTATTAAGTGCTAACCTGCACTATGGTTGTTATAAATTAAACTTTTATTGGAAAATGAGCGAAAATAATCACGACCGGCAGGATTCGAACCTGCGTATATCTGCTACCGTCAGAACGCCTTAACCACTAGGCTACGGTCTACTAACTGCCAGGCGCGAAAATCCACACTCATTTCCATACACTTCAGACTGAGCGGCTGATGGCGCCACTTGTGCTGTCAGAATATGTCTAGCAAGCACTCATATCGATGTACTATGGACACCTGATATGACGAGAAATGGGCCTTTCGCGTTTTAATTATGAGTTAATTTATTAAGTGCTAACCTGCACTATGGTTGTTATAAATTAAACTTTTATTGGAAAATGAGCGAAAATAAACACGACCGGCAGGATTCGAACCTGCGTATTTCTGCTACCGTCAGAACGCCTTAACCACTAGGCTACGGTCTACTAACTGCCAGGCGCGAAAATCCACACTCATTTCCATACACCTCAGACTGACAGTTAGTAGACCGTAGCCTAGTGGTTAAGGCGTTCTGACGGTAGCAGAAATACGCAGGTTCGAATCCTGCCGGTCGTGATTATTTTCGCTCATTTTCCAATAAAAGTTTAATTTATATACATTTTACAACAATATTATCAACATAAGAAGGGTATATTGATAGATCCACACATAGTTTCACACTTTGAATGTGTCTACACAGTTTCGTCACTATATTTATAGTCCTTTGTGAAAACAAACGTTTTCGACCCATTAGCGCATACGACTCGCCAACTATTCGAATTAATTAAATTTAATCGCGTAGAAATTAGTGATGTACTAACTTCCGTATACGCGTCTGTTGATGCAAAGTTTTGCTGTTGTAAGCAAATGTGGCGTGAGCATAATGCTTTTAATGGATTCAAATCTATTTATACACCTTCTGCGAGACATTATGATTCAAAGAGTTAAAATATATTAGGGATAGCAAAGTATACGTTTTGTAAGTTTCTTAACGTTCGACTTGGTAAATATATATGAAATCGGACTCCATTGTAAATGAATGAATAAATGAATGTAAGAATGAATGAATGAATGAAAGAATTGTGTATTGTCTGGCAAACTAGGCATATGTTCAAATTACAGAGCTTGTAACACAGACACACAGAGACAGACAGAGTTTCAAAAACGTCATTAGGGTTTCTGAACCTATACCAATAGGTTTAGGTTTCAAAGTCAATCGTTCCAAAGGAACGAAAGAGAAATTCAGAATGCTAAAATGTGTTTCTCATAGATATAAAAAAATGTGAAAATTTTTCAATGTGCACCCTCAATTGCCTACCATTGCACAGTTAACATTGAGTCATTAGTCACAAGATAAACCGAATGCAATTTTCGTTGTAGAAAGGGATCAAAACTCAATTAACAGCTACTTCGGATCCCTTTATCAAAGGATTTGGAACCTTCATGTTATGAAAATAAAGCAGTTGTAGTGTTATTACAAATGGATAGAATCAGACTGTGACATCTGGTAGTATGAAACTTGTACGAAAGCTACTTATTAACAGCTAGGTGTCATAGGAAAAGGAAATAAAGTCGCTATTAAGATTTGGGTGTTTATCTATAGCTATGTAAAACAACTTTTTCGGAATTATTGCGTAACAAAAAAGTTTATTTTCGTTCAAGTAAAATGTAAGCATAAATTTGGATGACATGAAATTGATTACATCCCTTTCTCTTATATATGATCTCTTACTCTTATCTTTGATTCTATTAACCACTTATAATTAGTTATTGGTAACAGTTTAATCATTTTCGCGCGTATTTAAGTACCTACTTAATAATATAATGCAAGCAAATATTTTAGTTTAGTCAGTTGATGCTTTTTATAAATAATTACAGTTTATAAATAGAATTCTATTTAAATAATGAATGGTACAACAAAGCATTTCTAAGTAAAGCATTTTTTTACGTGAGTCTGTACTTTTATTATTCTCAAAGGTAAGAACTAGGTATAGATAGAATCCTGGAATAGCATACACTTTCTTCATTACATTATCTCGAGGAGTCAAAAGACATTATGTTCTATGTGTAAACCTGTGGAAAATTGAACTTCAGTTAATGTTTAGGAACAATAATTGGATGCTAATAGAATTGCCACATGAGTGGGTAAATACAAGTATGAGCATGGTTACCTCATTTTTTACATAACTAATGAATATTTTTTATTTCATTGTAAATAGTAACAAAAAAAAATATAAATTCAAATTGATAAAATGTGTCTGAATATGTGAAATCAAACTCTTACTGTCATCCATAAAAAATAAAATGTTTTTTTTATATTTAACAGTAAAATTATAATTATAGTTAAGGAATAGTTTTAAATACTGATAAATAATTATTTATAATTATCAAGAAACTATTCCTTAACTGATTGATAAAAGAACTTAACAATTAAAATTGAATATTATGCATGCTGGGCGGCATAGGCAGACGAACGATAGTAAAGTAATATCTGCCTATATATTGTTGCGAATAAATGATTTGATTTAAAAAAACATACATATAAGTAGTAAAATCATTCTATACACATTTTAGAATCCTTTCTATTCATTTAACGACACAACTCTGTGGCACTTTTGCGTTATTCATGACAGTCCTGTAGCCATTGCACCGATGCAATTGTATTCCTGCATTTTGTACGAACGAATTCGGATTTTACTTGACAGTTTGAATATTGAAGTGCTGCAGGATTGGATGGGTTTGTTTAGGGTTAATCATTGGAACGCTCTGTTGTTTACTGCAAGTTCAGTTATTTTTATTTTAAAAAAATAATGTTAGTATAAAAAACTCAAAGGTGACTGACTGACTAAAATAGTGTAGCCCAAACCACTGGACGGATTGGGCTGAAATTTGGGATGAAAGTAGATATTATGACGCAGAAATGCGAGTGAAGCCGGGAGCACCCACTAGTGAGAAATAAAGTGTCAATAAATGGTTAAGATTGATAATTTATTTGTAGTCAAATTTCTAGCGAAACTTCTGTATAGAATGGTCAACTTACTGCCATACCACTAATACCTTTCCATCAGGTAGCTCGCTTGTTTGTTCGTATGTCACAGAGAAAACAAAAATAATCCTTCAATAAAAGAAGAATACACAACATACACATCATGCTAAAAAATAAAACGAATAAAGAAAGTACGTACCTTTACTTTAACAGCTTAAAAATACATCTGTTTGTAATGTCAAGTTATATATGGTAATAACTTCAACTTAAACAAAATCTTGACACCAACTCTCTCCAGTCATATCATTTACATACGCCATTTTACAATCCACCAAAACCCGAAAATATACAACGTCGTATTACTTACTTAACCCAACAAAATGCATTACCACCAAATACGTTAAAGAAGGTGTGAAAACATAAAAATGTTGCTTCAAAAACTGTCAACGAGGCAGGATCGACTCTCATATATCACGGGGATTTATTTCCTCGGCCTCGATTTCTACGTAACACCTTAATTTAATATTAAATTTTCCTCTTTCCCTCGTTCTTGTACAAGCAGATGTCTTTACGTGTTTTGTTATTCATATTTGGGTACTTGGAGGAAATACGGCGAGTGACGAAGGGTTCCATGAGTAGCTAAAATATTATACTCTCTTTGCAATAAGTTGACTGTATTAAAAATATCGTGAGTAATAAATAATTCTTAAATGAAAAAGATTTATTAATGTCCTCGATAAAATTGTATTATTTGTCGGACTCAGACTTTACGTTGTATTTACCTAGTTTTTATTATTTGTAAAGCCATCAAAACAGAGTGTAACTAGTAAATACTTATTTTAATTAATGAGACATAATTCTATTATCAGGCAGTTACCTACTTGATGTGTTTTAAACTGAGTTTAATCTCCATGTATTGAAAACCATTTACTTTAACTTAATCAAATCTAAATTAAGTTCAAATTAATACACTTTCTTCACTAAAATTTATTGTTTTACCTACAAGAAATATCATAGCTCTATTAAAACTGGTCGTCACATTCCCAAGGCACGGCAATTCGTCAAAGTTATTATTTTGTTCCGGTTCAGTCATCTGTCACACGCATTGTGCCAAACAATGCTACTAAACAATCAATGTTTATAAAACAATCACAATCAATGCGAGCAATCAGGAGAAAATTACAGGGTTGTGTAATTGACAACTTGCTTGGAACGGAGGTGTGTTATATTGTTTTTTTTTTTGTTACTATAACGGGTTTGCATATAAGCATAATTTGCTAATACAAATTTTAATTGTGGTTTAAGATTTGGCGTGCCTATTCAATTAGGAGGAATAGGAAATTAATATATTTAGCTTTAAATATTTCAATGTGTATTTTAGAGTAAAATTTTATTTAGTGACTAAAATTAGACTTATTAAAAATTATGCTGAGTCCACATTCATCGTGAATCTTAAAATTGAAATAAAACTACTCACGTGAGAAATAGAAATTCAAATGAAACTTGGACGCATTAAAATCAATTTATTTTTATATCCTACATCAAACAGGACTCCAGAGCCAGCAAAGCGTAAAAATTCAATATTGAAAAAGGCAGTGAATTTTAATCAAAAGAGTATTAGTATAATCGGGTAGCAATGTGCGTGGCTAGAACTGAGACACACGGTCTTGACAGTGGCTTAGATTGCTTTTAAAGTTTTAAGTTGTTTGTTACAAGTTTTAAGTTGTTTTGTAGTTAAATTACGTTTTGTTTACGGTTAAATCAAGATTTTATTGAAATTGTGATTTTGTAGTATTTATTCTTTTGTTTATTGATCTTTTCACAAGTATACATATCGATAGTTTAAAAAAAAATATCTTGTTAGTTTAAAAGTTACAAACAGCTTTCGTTCTAAACATATTAAAAACTCAATTCAGGTTTAGTTATGCAAATCAATTACATCCGTTACTAATTATTATTTGTCATCAAATAAAAGTTCATACACGTAAAATTACATTTTAATATTAATCAATAAATAATTACGTGTTCTGGGGCATTGCACACAGCGCCATCTAGCCCCACCTAAAGTAAAAGCTTGTGTAGTAGGTACTAGAAAAAATAGAGCTAGAGAAAAAAAACAGGTCAGCAGATTATGCTAGCTATCTGAGAGAGCCGTGTGTACTGATAGCTTCAACACCCTGTCACGTGGCCGAGCATATCCATATTTATCGTAGGGCGGCTCTAAGCCTCGGATTTAAACGACTGCTCATAAACAAATTGCGTAAGTTTCATTTGCTTAGTAAACAAAAACTGATCGAAATCAAATTCAATGAATAATCATACTTTGACTTAGGTACAATTTCATAGATTTGAAGGAATCGTGGACTCGGCAAAATTCTTGACTTTACTGATTGCTAGAGTTTGCAGTACTGCAGTAGGTTTTTATTTTAATATTTACCTTAAATTTTTGGCACTGAGGCCTGCTTCCACTACGATTCTAAAAGAAATCCAACCACAACTTACCTAAAAAAACACAATATTTTACTTATGTATAGAATTTTATACAAAAAAAAGGATTTGAAGCCGTCACCAACGGGACAGAATACCAAATAGGGCTTTAATCAGATATGTAATGTATTATGTAATGTAATTTTATACAAAAAAAAGGATTTGAAGCCGTCACCAACGGGACAGAATACCAAATAGGGCTTTAATCAGAGTAACAAATTGAATTTACCGGACCGATTGGGTGGTATCGGTTCCATTTGCATAGTTATTATAAACATGGGTCAATCTTGCATGAACCGACCGATGACAGCTACCTACTGCCTCTCGAATGCAAATCAATCTAACGGAATTAAGCTACGTAGAATGGCAATATGTAATTAATTTTATTACACAATATTTGACAGAAAATATATATTTGTTACAAAAATCCAAGAGTTAAGTTTCACTTTAAAGTGTCTGTTAATTCAAACTACAATTAAGATATTTAATCAGGAGTTACTTTGCGGATAAGATATTCTCGTCGAAAATATCTTGCCGAAGGAAAACAACAAAACTTGAAGATGCGAGGGGCTGTGTTGGTAAGATCTTAAGAGCCACGGAGGCCACTTTGGTAAGGAGGAGAGGTGTGGCGGTGGTATATGGAGGAACAAACCTAAAAACCAACAAGTTGTTTGAAGCCGGTTGAGCCGGTGAAGGACCAGTCGCAGCGGAAAAACACTACATATTTCTGCAGAGTTTCATACTATACCTTTAAAACTGAAAGTATGTTGGTTTGTCTTTTGTTCATAATACCGCGACGGGTCATTAAATTATTGTTACGGTGGAAGTTTAGGGTGCCAAGCTAAACATAAACAGATTTTCAAGCCAATACAACGAATGCAATGCCACGCATTTTTGTGTTTCACAAAATTTTAAACACAATTTAACATTTCACATTATCCTTTTGTATTCGAAATATCCTTAACTTTTAGTACAAATTCTGCCATACATTTACATCGTACATTGAGGGTGCTTCAGGTAAACACGACCAATTTAGGTAGAGCCGTGATAATGCTTTCAATCACCCCTTTATCCTCTGTAATCTAGAGATATGAAGGGGGGCGGGGGTCTTCTGTGCTGGTTGAGGTTTATATCAAAGGCTAGAAGACAGAGGATTGCAAAGTGTGGTGTAAGATATTTTATTTTATATTACCTGACATTATTTAGTTTTTAATTTAAGGCTAAAGTTTTAGTTACACGTTTAACAGAGATAAAACTCAACAAAACGGTGTTATCTCCTGGATATTGATATAGTTGTGTTACCTATTTTTTTACGAAAGTGGCCAAATTGAAAGTTTATTTTGATACCAAAGATTAATAAAACTATTTTCAATCACCATTAACTATTGCCAAAACAATTAATCATTCGCTTATAAATATCTTAATATAATTATTATAAAAATAAAAAAATAAGATAAGACTTGTTTATTTTGCATTATTTAGGGTTTAACCAATTTGAATCCAAAGCCTCCTGAAGTAGTGCACTATTTATCATAAAAATTAAATAATAAGTTAAAAGTCTTTCATGTGGGTATTATGTATTTATTCTTGTAGAAAAAGCGATGCCCACCTTGTACAAAGTTTAAGAGCCACTGGACTAGAGAGCGGAGTAATCGGAGGGTGCGCTGAGGCTTTGTGTTTTGTAATCAGATGCATCACTATAATTGAATGTGGATACCATTATTATTGTAATTGGTTTACTTTATATTGGACCTACCTTATCTTTAGTGACCGCTGAAATTTATATTTTGTATGCATAGAAAAACAAATTGTAAAGAGTAATATTTTTTTGTAAACCCTTACAGGTTAGAAACTGGAACCTACTTATTATATAGATTTTACGCAGTTTTAACTGACAATATATGTATTATTATTATATATTATGAATGTGAGTGTTTTCCTTGCTTTTTTTCTTTCATCCGTTTTTCTCGTTACACCAGTATAATGTCAGAGTAAAGTTATTTTAAATTAATTCAATATCATATAACTTATTTAATGTTTTATATAATACCACACAAATAAAAATTCAATGAAATATATCAACACTTTAGCATTGTACTTTTCTGCTAAATTTGATGAATTCATAACACAATCAATACATTTGCTAGCCCATACCACACATACCTATACCTCTAAACTGCGTGTTAGGATATTCAAACAAATTCATGACCGCATCAAAAGTCACACATCCAATTTGTAGCATACACATAGTATACATACCTACAGCTATAGGTATGTAGATTCTAACCAGGGATAGACTGGTCGATAAGGATTAAGCCGAAAGGTCTGAACTGAATAAACCATGTGACGACCATGTTACAGTGCTACCAGTAGGTAAATTTAGCTTTTACGAACAGTTTTGTGTGAGGGTGGTGTGTACTAGTGTCAAAGGTTTTCAGATTAATTAGTACCGAACATTCACAATGGCTTGGCAAAATACTTTGACAAACATAACAAAGTTAAAACCTGTAATTTATAGTGTTTTCTTGTTATCCTAATATTAAGATTATAATGTTTTTGGTTATTCTTCCAAAACGACCATAACACGCCTACGTAGTATTCAACTTTATTGATCTCGAACGAATCACATAAAGAACATTTTTATGAGCAATGTGCTCTAAAGAGGAAAATTTGGTTTGCGTTTCAACTTACTTTAGTAGCTAAGTGCTTGTCAAAAATCATTAGACTACTTTTGAAAAAACAAAACAAATGAATACACATTTCTATGATGAACTTTAAATGAAATATTGCACGCCTATTCCTATTTATGGCTTTTAATTTAGAGCCTATATTGTCCCATTGTTAGAAAAGGCCTCCCTACCCTCTTTCCATTCATTTATATCTAGTGCTATTGTAATAAATATCTAATATCACGTGTAAATTTTTTAACACACCTATGCTCTGTTCTGCCATTACCTGTCACTAGATGTCTCAACATCACTGTGCCTGCCTCTCTCATGTAAGTACATTGTGTTAATGTAAAAAGAGGCTACGCATTACATATTTAGGGCAGGAACCTTGTTTTATGCAACGGGATGGCCACAAAGAGGTCAGGCGACATTTGTTCCTATTTGGGAAAAACTTGTTTGAGTACAAAGCTTTTAGGGTACCCTGTCTGAGTATTGCTACTATAACAAAGCCACAAAAACCTGCAGTATTTACAGTACTTATTTTAAAAAAAACTCCCTTTTTTCAACTAGTTTTATATGGATTGCATTTAAATTGAAGCTCTTAGGGCGATTTCAAACTTTTGACACCAAAGTTGGCCACTCTCATACGATAAGAAGAATAAAATATTGAATTATTACATCTTTTATTTGTTATGCAATAAAATAAATGTAATAACAGACACGTTTTTGTGACAGAAGTCAAAGTTAAGAACATGTTACATGAATATTGTCTATTTTCATTCCTGCAATACCCACCACAACGTGAAATTTTAGATTTAGGGTGTCACTGCAGAAATGAAAAAACATACGGATAACATACAACTCACTTAGATCTTCGAATCATTCATTTATCTCTTCCTAAATTTCATTAGAGTGAATATTAACAAACAATTATCACCTCAAAATCTTAAGCTCCAATCAGAGTCCCAAGGGATCTGATCACAGATTAGATCACGCATACAATTGCAATGTCGTGTAAATTGTAGATTTACGTTAACCATAAATCAGTCAAGGATCTGGGTAAGCCTGCCGATATGTCACGACGAGACCGCGGTACGTGCTGGCTTGGGTATCACGTCATACCTTAAAGACATCTCATAAGGAATATGGAAATATTCATGACAAAAATCATTATCTAGAGAAAACCTCAAAAAATCGTAAATAGAACATTAAAAATCTCATAAAAAATGGCTTGCTTTCCCTACAGCTAGCTCATCCCGTCTGATGGTAATACAAAGTAGACAAAGTAAGTTGTACCTATAAATTGTCACGATTAAGTTTTGCGTTGATAAGTAAAAAAAAAGTGCATTAATCAGGTAACATTTATTTAGGCTCAGCAGTTCTGATTATAAGGTATGAGTAAAATGAATCGTTAAATGAAATATAGCTTAACATAAGGTCAATTTTATTGTGACTAGAAACATTCCATAAACAATTTAGCCGAATAAACTTTTTTTAATATCATTTATGCTCTTGTAACTGACGGTAATAGTAATAATTGTCAATGACGATGTAAAAAACGAGCGGCACGTCTGTCTGTGTGCTGATTGGTCGTCTCGATCTGTCATTTATGTTAAACGTTTCAGCTGTTGGGCAATATTAAATTTACGTGATACATAGTTATGAGTCTTCGAATAATATTGTCTATATTTGGGCACTATGGGATGGGTTCCATGGGGAATACAAGGGTCACACATTTGCGTGTTCCTTTCTTGGATTTTCTATTTTATGTCCGAATGTGTGTTATAGTTTGATGGTTTTGTCTGTTCGCATGCTTTATGGTACCCAATGTATAATGCCTGTAACTCATTCAAGAATTATTTTGTAAAATTTTGAATTTAAATAGACATAGTCTTTGCCATGGATAACACCTTGTAAAATGCAGAATGAAATAAAATTCAAAAGAAATACCGACTTTATAGTTTTAAGTTTGCAACACTTTTCATGTTTATAATCATAAAAAGAAGTATCTGCTTAAAAAAGTTTTAAATAGTGCTTGAAATGTTGCGCTGTATTCTAATTAAACTTCATCTCAGACCAAAAGTTTTTGACGGATTCTATAGACGAAGGATTTATACCACCTCACACATGTCAAGATAAAGTTAGTGTCACCGCGACCTTGAACTGTATTACAAACTAATAAGGTTCATTGTGGTCTGTGGTTTTCGAACTAAGTTGAGTTTCGAGCACAAAAGTGGTATCCCACAAACCACACCTGTTTCGCTAATTAAAACTATTATTAGATTCTCAAGAACCCATTGTCTTGTAACGGAAAGTGCTTTTAGTTCTTATGTATATTTGGCTTCTATTAAGTGCTTAATTGGTTCAGTTAGTTAGCGCTCTAGAAAAAGTAAGCAAAAAACTAAGCATTGTCTTAATTAAAATGGGAGCGAAAGAAAACTTGTATGTACATAATAAAAATAAACGGATTCAGTTTTTAAGAAATAGTAATTATATTTTTTGTGATTGAATTAAGTAAGTGCTTAGCAAGTGGCTATATTACTTTTATGTACCGAACAGAGTGGGGCGAAAAAGTGAAACAAAATTATAAGCTCATATAAGCATTCAATACGATTTTTTTTAACTAGATAGGGTTACTACTACTTGCCTGATTTTAAGCAACGTTATATCTACGTTACGTTATATCTACGATCTAGCGCGCTTGCCTAGAAGAAACCGATTCACTTTCGACTTGTAGACCGATACATTATTGCGATATATTAATGCGATCTTCATATTTTTCAATTCATATAGAAAGCGCTTGAAGTGAGTTTCCCCGAGCAATATTGGTATAAAAAGAAATACAATTTAAAACGAAATCATCACAAAGACACTCACAACCACACATTATTTACCATTTATTTGCCAAACTTATGTCGTGAACTTAATAATATGTATCCAAACACGTTTTCCAACTCTAATGAGATGGTGAGTGGAGTTCCTTGTTCCGAATGCGTATACAATGTCATGACAGCAGCCTGTGGGAACTTTGCCGATATTTTATACTTAGCTAGAGTTTGCTATTTGTACCTATTTTTATACAATGCGTAGTATTATTATATGTTCGGTGATAATACTGAATAATAAACTTGCATAGAGTATTGGGTCGACTAGTATGGTGGTTTATATAATGAGGTACCTGAAACACTTTTTTTACGGAGGACAGATTTACGTTTGACTACAGCCTACCTTATGTTAAGCATTGCGCCAGCCTAGGGTTACACGCTTACCTAGAAGATATCTATTAACTATAGATTTGAAGACTCCTGGATTGTAGTTTGCAGTTCAACACATTGGCAAACTCACAGTAGGTACTTATCTTACATTGTGTATTAGCTCACTCCTTGAACTCGCTGAAATGGGATTGCTAGTGTATTTTAAGTTATCTTGCTTGATATTTTAGTATTGCATCAACTTTGTAAATTCCCGAAAGATCGCCAATCAATCACAATGAAAGGCCTAAGTTTTTTTTTGATGAGAAAATGCCAATATAAAAACAAAACTGGCTAAACAATTATAATCATGTCAATCAAGCTTACCTGCCCGGAATCGAGTCTGAAAAGTCGTAATGTACAACATGCACATTTTTCTGTACCTTCTTTATTTCGATAAACAACCATTTAAAAACTATTACGCAACATCAAAAATTACAAAACAAACATAAAACCAATACCGCCATTACAGATTTATCAATATTTACTGCTCGTCCACGATTTAAAGTCCCGCCACTCAAATAAGTGGACATTTCCAAAGTAAAGTGACGATGGCCGTCGATACATAATGCATCGGTCGCGTTTAATGGTAATTACTTCATAATGAGAGCCGCAATAATTTTTTATTATTCCATGTATGTGGCGCATCACTCGTGACGGAGGATGCGTGACTATCATTTTAAAGTTTTCTGACACACGACCTTGTTGTTTGACGAACTTTTAGGCTTAATATTGCTAAAACGATTATATGAACTTTAAGCAAAGACACGAGACACTAAGTTGTTTAATTCTTCTAAAATTCAATCCAATAGTAAGGTACATTTTATGCCCTTACATATATTTTAAGTTGATCACTAAATTATTCACCAAACATTCCTGCAGTATGTCAGCTGCCGCCCAAAGTGCTCCAAGATTGCGTGACAGCGCTTCTTTTGTACGTTTTGACAAGACAAGCGTCACAAAGTAAGTGAATGTTGTGCTCTTCAAAATATCACTCACCTACGCCAATACAGCATTAAGAAAACAAATTAAACCCCAAAAAGTCATTACCCTTCTCTTTATTGATCCCCTTAAGAGACCCATAAAAACTTTATGCATTAAGCTATAATTTCGGATGCATATTTTATGCTAATGCTTTTCTTGTCCTGTCGTAAACTAGGCGCTTGGAGCGTTTCGCATCAAATTATTTGCAATTTTTGGATCGCCACGTCGACGAGTGAATTATAGCCCGTGGAATATAAAAAGAAAAAGTAGTATGCAAATTCTTTGATAGTTAATTTTTCTTTTCTTTCACTTTTTTTAGTAAAACTTATATGAATTCAGTGAACCTTTCTAAGGATTAAAGGATGATGTAATTTGTCTTAGAAAGAGAGCCAAAACATAATACGAGTAAGCTAGCAAATAAAGAAAGATTCATTTTCTCTTTCTTGATCTGTAATGGATTGATCAATCCATCAGCTTCGAAGCAAAGCGAATCAGCAAAAATTACGACTCAAAATAATTTATTGGAGGCAATAAGCGTGTCAGAAAAGGAGTAAAAAATCGAGGGCTCATTATTTTTGTGGTTGATTAGCCGTCCCGATACCCAATCCTCCTCCAATAAAAAAAATCTGAATCAGAATTTTGACTCGGTTAATGAGGTGTGGAGGAAATGCTGCGTTTGGACCGCATGGGCACGTACTTTGCAACAGCTTTGTGAACTGTAATTTTCAACTATATTCCGTTTTAATCAAGGTGTATTTTCCATTGATTGGGAAGCGTGGTAAAACTTTATTTGTTTTTGTTAACGGGACATTTGCATAAAAATTACGAGCATCAAGAATGGCGTTCGGACATGTTAGGTACCTAAAGGGTCAGTCGACACAGCACCGGCCCACGCTTGTTGGTAATCAGATATTCAGATATGTGCCGTGTCCGTGCGGTATTTATGTCACTCGACGTTAAATATTGCGAAGGATTCAATTAAAAATACCTACCGAATGGCACGTAAATATCAAAAGTTGTAGCGGTCAATAAAGACTGAGATATGCAAGTGAATGCGGTCATGGCGGCTGCGTCAAATGAAAGTAGTCAAAATTTTGTTACAAACAACAAGCATATTTTATTCATATCTAGGTATTAAAAGTTTCTTGTGAGACAGCAGACATGTTCTTGATCAATTTTTACTCTTTTTTAAAAAAAGTTAGGCTCACGCTTGACTACAACTCGCCTAATGTTAAGCAATGCTGTTAAGGACGAGCTCCCAAGAAGAGCGAGATGGCAATACATTTATTGCGACAAGATTCTCCAAATTCCCTCTATTTGAAAGCTTAGAACTCCGCTTGAGAGAATAAATTCACTGTGGAAAAAAATATATGTTATTCTGTATAGTTTTTCAAAGAGATTGTAATTTTAGAAATTTCGATATTTTGTAACATGAATCCAAAAAAAAATTTTTAAGTTAACCCTTGTTTTGTCATGTATTTCCCTGAGGCTCCGAAATGGGGAGAAATAATACATACCTTTCTTTGAAGGAAATGTGCTACACATCATTTTGCTATTTTTGGCACTTTAGGATTATCAAAATATTGGTTTTTCGATTTATTATGAATTGTTTTATAGCTTTTGCAACCTATTTTGAGCCGATAGACGCGTGGGCGTCGACGTTCATCAGTAGCTAGCTAACGTTCGTACGGGAAGCACGTGCCACTCCGCGCAGCTCCATGCTCCAGTTTTCGAAATATGAAACGACTCAACAAACTATTGCTCCAACTCGACAGTTTGTTTGAGCTACTGCTAGTGTATGGTAGTGCTGGGTTGGTTACGAATAAAACGATTTCTAGATATATTTTTTTTATAAATTTGAAATATAGCAACAATACAAGTTGTTACAGTCACTATATTACCGATAAATTGCGATATTATTACCATTGGGTTGTCATTGTCATCTAGTCGACGTGGATTGACACTGACAAGGAAAACATCATGTTGCTACTTTCACTCTCTTAAATTATTATAAAAGGGCGGCCATCTTGACGGAATCACCCTGTTTTTGGAACGAGACATTGTTGGATATAAAGGTCGGTGTTGTGAATATTTGTAACTAGATAATAAGTGAATAATTGATAAAGCGAGAATAAATGAATAATTACTGTATCAATGAACGTTATAATTTATAGTTGTACCCCTTCTGAGCGACCGTAACAGCTCAGAAGTGGGATAAATTGTGAAATTACAATTTCGCAAATGAATACCACGCCATCGAAATAATAAATTTGCTCCAAAATATCAAATTTTGATGGAATACACCATTAGGTTGGTAGAACAGTTAATGCATGAGTGTAGCATAATCTAAATTTAACTTCAAATAGCATGATTTGCCTGATACAGACGGATCATTATTGGTTACCTACGTCACAAAAATATACCATCCATTGTACTTGGATTTGACAAGAAGTCATGAAGGAGGTTTAAAATCGTAATTTTAACCAACGCTAACCCGGATGCAAACAGATTAAAATATCTACTCTGGAGAAAACTTTTATTCACTCTCATAGATATTGTTGTAGTAATTTTTTTTTTGCATAAACGTGTTGGAACGATAGAAATATGCAATTAATTCATTTCGGTTAAACGATTAGTTGGAGGAAATATGTAAACAATATTATTTTAGCTGACGCATACTCGGATGTTAATGGATAATTTTATAGGTCGCTGTTTTGATTATTTAAGATTAATATTGAAACTCCATAAGTGTGGTTAGTTATCAGACATTCTTATTGCAAGAAGAGATGACAGATAAAACGAGTTTGACATGTTGATAAATTTGACGTCCACAATAAATTGAATGCTAAAGGTCGTAAAGCCGTAAATATTAATATTATTCAAAAGCACTTGGACATTTTTGTCATCAAAAAAAATCACTTAAACAAAAATTTATACCTTTTAACATAAAAAAAAAAAAAAAAAAAAAAAAAAAAAATTTAAGACCAATCAACATGATATCCATGTAATTGTCCCTGACGTTGCCTCCCCCCCTTGATGTAGTATTACGTATGGATATAGGAATACGTATTGACGCGACATGTTCGAGTTTCAGAAACATGAGCGATCGAGGCACAGGCTTGAGCCGCCGCCGTGACCGACGCGGAGACTCACGACGCAGTCGCAGCCATGACGACAACACGTCGCGAAGATGGCGTACACGCAGTCGCAGCAGCGACCAGCGCAGCCATGACGACAACACGCCGCGGAGACGGCGTACACGCAGTCGCAGCCGCGACCAGCGCAGCCATCGCAGCCGCCGTCGGAGCAGAAGCATCAGCAGCATGCGGTCGCTGTGGATGAGGGAACGGGAGCTGTCTCGGGAGAGGAAGAGGCTGAAGGTACTTGAAAATGAGATACGTAAAGAGCGCGACCGCTCTACTGACCGCGGTGGCGCTCACAACCAATCCCTATCACCCGAGCCATACAAAAGATACGTACAAGCTCGCGAGTCATCTTTACGTGGTACTCGCGATCGATCGTTAGTCACACCAAAGCGACACCTACCTGGAGACGAGGAGTGTACTTCAAAGAGACCCAGGGTAGCTTCCGACTTATTTGAAGAATTTTTAAATGTATTAAAGACTAAGTCAGGGGATCGTGAATCGTTCTCTGCCTCGAACTTTAACAACGTAATACCCGAATTTGACCCGATGCTAAAAGAACAAACGGTAAACGTGTGGATCGATAAAGTAGACGAGTGCGCAGAAATTTATAATTGGAGCGACAGACAAGCGATTCACTATGCCCTACCTAAACTAACGGGTCTAGCTAAATTGTGGTATCAGGGCCTACCGTCTATTAAGCATACATGGGGCGAATGGAAAGTCATGTTGAAAGAATCATTCCCAGCAACTGAAAACTATGCTGAACTGCTGACTGATATGCTTAATAGACGTGTAAGACCTGGAGAATCTTGTGAATTGTACTACTTTGCCAAAATTAATCTATTGAATAGGTGTAAAATCTTTGGGAAGCAAGCAGTAGATTGTTTACTATACGGGATTGATGACAGGGGAATTCGAGTAGGAGCACAAGCTGCCAAGTTTGAAAGACCGGAAGAAGTTTTAGAGTTTTTTAAAACTATCAAGACCCAAAACCGTAGTCAAGTCGATTACAGAAGGGAATTCACTCGCGATAGACGACAAAACGTCCCATCTGTAAACGACTTGACAAAGGCGGTAACTGGTGGTAACGCCTCCAGTAATAGTGATAGGAAGGGGTCGATTAAATGTTTTAACTGCCAAGGTATAGGACACCCGTATTTCAAATGCCCCAAGCCCATTTTAAAATGTTCTTCATGCAACCGTGTGGGTCACGAGGCCTCAAATTGCACTAAGACAAAAGAAACACCCAAGGACAGGCAAGTCCTTGAAGTCTCCATGTCAGATGATACGAATAGCAAATACAAACTCATTGCTGATATCCAAAAACACGCCACTGTATGTCAGTTAGACTTAGGCAGTGAAGCCACACTGATAAGACAGAGCGACGCCAAGACGATCGGGTTAGAGTGGGACCACGTCGAAGGACCGTACTTGAGAGGCTTAGGCAACGTCCCGTACTTGCCGTTAGGTCGCGCATTGACAGACATAGCTGTACAAGGAATTCAGGAAAAGGATGTCGAAATGCTGATAGTGGAAGACCATGTGATAAACTGCCCCGTGTTATTAGGCCATACATTCACGGAGCGGCCAACAATCAAGATTATCAAAACCCCATCAGAAGTCAGGTTTGAACGAGTAGAGCAGGAGCTGGCTTCGAAGTTATTGTTGCGTACTGTAAGTGATGTTATCATCAAGCCAGGCGAGATGAAGTCTATCCCTGTTGATTCTGATACTATTTGTGATGGCTTCATTTACGTCAATGGCTCAGTAAGAGGCAGCGCGGGCCATGAATATTATCTCTTACCAGGGGAGTACCAGATCAAAGACACTCGCTGTCACGTGCTAATTCAAAATGTCGCCGTGAACCCCGTAGAATTTAAAGTGAATAGCCTTGTGACTCGAGCTAAATACATAGGAACTAGTAAGGCTGTGATGAGGGTGACTAATCATAGCGATCATTCTACACCTATTACTCCTAAGTATGGTGAGCATCTGTCAACGAAACAGACGCGTGAATGTCTCGATTTACTCGAAAAATACAAGGATTGTTTTTCTACGGGCCTGCACGATCTAGGGTTCACAACCGTAACTGAAATGGATATCCACCTCAAGGACACTTCTCCAGTCGTCTATAGGCCCTACCGTATGGCGTATTCTGAACGAAAATTGGTTCAGGAGATGGTAGAAGACATGGTCGACCACGGCATAGTGCGAGAGTCAAACTCCCCGTATGCCAGTCCAATTGTACTAGTAAAAAAAAAAACAGGCGAAAAACGTCTTTGTGTGGACTATCGTGCGTTGAATAGCCGCACCAAAAGAGACCACTATCCACTGCCGCGGATAGATGACTTGTTGGAACAACTCTCCGGCCAATCCTTATTTACATCATTGGATTTGGCTTCAGGGTATTACCAAATCCCCATATCTGAAGAATCCCGGGAAAAGACTGCGTTCGTAACTCCCGACGGACAATTTGAGTATAATCGCGTGCCTTTTGGCTTAGCTAACGCCCCCGCAGTTTTCCAAAGAGCGATCCATAAAATCCTAAGCAAAGCGAAAGTCAGTTACGTGGTGATTTATATGGATGATATTTTGATACCATCCAAATCATTCCAGGAAGGAAAAGAGCGCCTTGAAGAAGTCTTAGGACTTTTACGCGACGCTGGTTTAACCCTGAAGATGGAAAAGTGTCAATTTTTCCAGAAAAAAATTGACTTTCTAGGGTTTGAAATAGACGAATCTGGCATAAAACCAGGAGTGATTAAAACGGAAGCAGTCTCCAAATTTCCCACTCCTCGAAACCAGCACGAAGTAAGGAGGTTTCTCGGACTTGCCAGTTTTTTCAGGAGATTTGTGAAGGGATTTGCATTGATAGTTAGACCTATGACCAATCTCTTGAAGAAAGATGTACCTTGGAAATGGACTGAAGTCGAAACTGAATCCTTCGAGAACATTAAAAGACTCCTCTCCGAAAGACCTATACTGGCTCTGTACGATCACTCCGCAGAAACACAACTCCATACGGATGCCAGTAAGTACGGTCTTGCAGGCATCTTACTGCAAAGAAAAGGCTCTGATTCCTGGCGACCAGTAGCTTATTTTAGCCGTTCGACACGGGCTGATGAGATGAAACTACATTCTTTTGAATTGGAAACTCTCGCAGTCATTTGCGCGCTGAACAAATTCCGTTCGTACTTGCTTGGTATAAAGTTCAAAATAATTACGGATTGTAACGCTCTACGCTCCACTTTCACCAAACGGGATCTCATTCCTCGCATATCCAGGTGGTGGATTCAATTCCTAGAGTTTGATTGCGAAATCGAATACCGCCCTGGTGAGAGGATGTCTCATGTAGACGCGCTCAGCAGAGGACCAATACCAGGAAAACCCGAACAAATACATACACTTGATATATTATCAGTTACATCAGAAGACTGGATATCAACTGTACAGTCATCGGATGACGAAATTAAACGGATCAAAGAGGTCTTACAGGACCCAGAGTTAGAAAAAGTGTCCAGGTTTTACAAGGAATATACTGTCAAGAATGGACGAGTGTTCCGTATATTGCCGGATGGGGCCACAAGATGGGTCGTTCCAAGAGATGTAAGATGGCAGCTACTGAAGGCCAATCATGATGATGTCGGCCATTTCGGGTTCAACAAGACATTAGAGCGAATACGATCAAAGTTTTGGTTCCAGAAGATGCGCAAATTCATCAAGAAGTATGTAGCAGCATGCCTCGAATGTGCACACCACAAATTACCAGCTGGCGCCAAGGAAGGATTGCTCCACCCAATCCCTAAAGTGGAAGTACCCTTCCACACGATCCACGCAGACCATCTTGGACCATTCCCGCGAAGCAAACGAGGTTCTTTGTATATACTCGTAACGGTGGATGCATTTACAAAATATGTTTGCTTGGCACCAGTGAGGAGCACGAAAACCAAGGAGAGTATCAAGGCGCTTGGGAATATCTTTAGCTACTTTGGTTCGCCCACACGACTTGTAACCGACAGAGGCACGAGCTTCACCAGTAAAAAATTTAAGACTTTTGTGAGGTCGATAGGTGCAAAACATATTCTTAACGCCGTTGCTACTCCGCGGGCCAATGGACAAGTTGAACGGTATAACCGAACTATATTATCGGCCCTGGGATCAATGACTCATGATAAGAATAAAAATACATGGGATGATTATCTCCCTGATATTCAGTTAGGGATAAACACCTCCGTTCACGAGGTGACTAAAAGGACCCCGGCGGAGTTATTGTTCGGTAAAACATCAGGCAACCCGGCTCTTGGGGTGCTCAATGAAGTAATAGATGATATAAACACACCTCAGGAAACAATGGCAGACATAAGGACCGACGCTACAGAGAGAATAAAACGAAATCAAGAAGAAATGAAAACAAGATACGACAAGAAAAGGAAAACGAGTAGGAAATATGATGAGGGTGATTTAGTGCGAATTGCGAGGGCTGTAGTGTCTGGGCCAGGCCAGTCAAAGAAGCTAGAGGCGAAGTGTAAGGGACCCTATAGAATCAAAAAAATCTTACCTAACGATAGATTCCTGGTGGAAGATACACCTCTAACGAGAAAAGGGGCTAGGTACGAAACGGTGATTGCCATAGACAAAATATTTCCGTGGCTCAATTTTAATGCTCCTGCTTGCTCTCCAAGTGATAACGGAAGTGACGAAGATTAAATTATAAATATTTCATGTTGTAAGTGATCCTGATTAAATTCTCAAATTGTAATGAAATACTGGCTTTAAGTTAGAAATAACGTAAGTGATCATGACTGATTGACAAATTATAGTGAGATAATAGATTCAAGTTACTAATAAGGATAGTGATCATAATTGATTAACAAACTGAACTGTATTTACATACTCATTAGTTAGTTATAGCGAACGTATCCAAACAATATTAACCCAACGGATTGTAATTTAACTTGATCATGAATTATTGATAACGATTAATTGTATAAATTGGAAAGATATAATGAGATGCGATTGACTGTTATTATTGATTCGTTGCACTGTAGTGGTGCGTAGTGACAGCGAAGGAAGTAACTGTTACTGCGCATGGCTATATGTATTTACAGTGAGGGTGTGCGTAGTGACATTGAAGGAAATAGATGTCACTGCGCACAGCCATATGTAGTTGAAATGAAATGAAATGAAATGAAATGAAATGAAATGAAATGAAATGAAATGAAATGAAATGAAATGAAATGAAATGAAATGAAATGAAATGAAATGAAATTTATTGTCAGGCCAGTGCAGTGAGGGTGTATCTGAACCGGCAGGAGTTGGTTTGGTGCATCGCAGTAAGTGATATGACAATGAAGGAAGTAGTTGTCATAGATCTCAACTATAGCAAAATTATATAAGACAACCTAGATCCTGATTTTGTTATTTCTGTGTTTTACCTACATAATTAATGTAATAGTATGGTGTATCTAATTATCTACATACTAAACGAAGGGACTCGTTTCGTTAGGATGGCCGACTGTTACAGTCACTATATTACCGATAAATTGCGATATTATTACCATTGGGTTGTCATTGTCATCTAGTCGACGTGGATTGACACTGACAAGGAAAACATCATGTTGCTACTTTCACTCTCTTAAATTATTATAAAAGGGCGGCCATCTTGACGGAATCACCCTGTTTTTGGAACGAGACATTGTTGGATATAAAGGTCGGTGTTGTGAATATTTGTAACTAGATAATAAGTGAATAATTGATAAAGCGAGAATAAATGAATAATTACTGTATCAATGAACGTTATAATTTATAGTTGTACCCCTTCTGAGCGACCGTAACAAAGTAGCAATTAGAAAAATCATATTATTAATTAAAAAAACAACGATACAATAAAAACATTTTTTTTGTGTAATAATGTATTTGAAATTTATTGAATATATATTCACCCATTGCAATAATAATAATAACATCTCAAATTCCAAAATAAAACAAATTTCAACATGATTTCGTTTTTAGAACAACTTTTTATTTCAAATTATATTAATACCTTATGTCTAAAAAATAAAACAAAATATTTCAATTTAAAATAACATAATATTATTACATCTTTCCAAATCCGTTTTTTATAGTGCAATCGATATTAGACTTTATGCCGCCGGTATAGAACCGCTCTACTTGTCAAAGCCTAACTAGTTTCAAATAACTATATTTTCTAAACATGAGTTGTCGTTTTTCGTTCCTTATAAACCCATTTTTTTGTAGTGCAATGGATATTAGACTCTATGTCTTCGGCATAGAACCGCTTAACCTGTCTAAGCCAAACCACTTTCAAGTAACTACATTTGTAAACATGCAAAAATAGACTTAAAACGTATTGATATAGAGCACACATTTGAAATTTTTGTTCGTAATTGTAGTACGTTATAATTTGTAACCGAATGAATGGTTTGCATACAAGCGTTCGTTCATTTTCAGAGTAACTAGTTTTCAAAAGCGTTTGCATCTAAAACGGATAATATTACCGTGCGTTAGAAATAAAATAGCAATTAGTAATATATTAGATACTTACTAAAAATATTTTAAAAGTTTGTACTTTTGCACTAACATTTTTTGTTATGGTGATGGTGCTTTTCTAACCAACGGACATTTTAGTGCGAAATATGCCGAGGCGAAAGAAAAATAAAAAACACCAACAAAATCAAAATTGCGCAAGTCGTCATTTGAGCACATGGTGGCGGCGTGGTAGTGGATATAGGTACAAATCTACCTTTTTATTTTTATATTTTACCTTACTGCTGCGTAAGAATATTGACGTGTTATGCCCGATCCACAAATACAGTAACGAAACATAGGTAGGTACCTACACAGGGACAATAATAACTATTGGTAGTGCAGTAGGCGGCCTTATCGCCTTATTCGCCTATCGAATTCTACCAGGCAACCTTTGGATGGACATAAAGCGAGCTACATATACGTATTGGTCGTACTATATAGGTAGGTACTGAAATATGTGTATGTATTTATAATACCTAACCTATAAATATACAATACATATATATATAATATAATACGTAAATATAGTCGTAAAACTATCCTCAAAAAATATTATTATGGAACTACGAAAGTACTAGAAGTAACTATAGGTACCTACCTGACTTCAATTCGTTTGATCGTCCAGGATAACTTGATCTTTGCTACTAAAATAGCCCGACCCGCTTGCAGCTCTCAGAATCTGGCTGCTCTGTCGTCTCGCGGGCTCGTGGTTGGCTCGGTGAAAGGTCGTAGGTACCTAGTAGGTAGGTTATTAGCGCTAGCGCTATTATAAAATAGGTGGCGCTTACGCGTAATCAAAAACAAACTCTAAAAGAGTAGTAAATCAAGAGTACTCTTTAGTTGTACTCTTGATTTACTTCAATCACAAAATAAATATAGGTACCTACTTACCTAGGTACATAAGTTGCATTAGGCCTTCTCGAGTGTCAATCTGCTGGCCCTTCCTGCATGGCATCTCTACCTAGGTCGGTAGGTACATAAAATAAAACCGTCCAAATGTTTTATTTTCACATCACGGATTTCGTAGAAACATAGTTAATTTACCTATAAATTACCTAAATATAACAATCAAACTTGTTAGGTATATTTTTTTACATTATAACCTTTTTAGGGGTTCGTCCGTACCTCAAGTAAACCTAATAGACATCGATCTATCTAATAGAATTATTTTGTTGCCCCTCTGTTCTACCTGTTCTTTCTTGTTTGATCAAGTTTATTGCTTTCTAAGTACCTAGGTATCTGTACGTACCAACTGAAGTTCGTCTGTCCGTCGGTCTGTCACCAGGCGATATCCCATGTAGCGTGATAGCAAGACAGATAAAATTTTCACAGATGACGTATTTCTGTTGACGCTATAACAACAAATACTTACTAAAAAAATATATTTGTTTTTTGCTTTAGTGTTATTAGGGTTCCGCGTTATTAATAATGAAATAATGGATTTTAGTATGTTTGTTTGTGCAAAACGATGTGTGCGAGTATAATTCAGTTCAGCAGAATTCAGTTGAAAATAAATTAATAATGTAATGTCTATTTCTATATTTTATACCTATGATTTTTTTTTATTAAAATTATAACCTAAACATTTGTTTTAATTACTGCAAAAAAATAAGATAGTAGTTATTTCATAATTATTATGTATTACTATTATTGTAATCAGGAGTCGTCGTGCGGGTAGTAATAACAATGATGTGAGCGACGGTGAAGTCGTGAACAATGTCACCAACAGCACCGATTGTAGCGTTCAATTTATGGAGATGATGATTTTTGGAAATCCACAATGGAGTATCCCTTAGAGCTATTTTACAAAGAATGCATATTACCAGAGCTAATTGACCCTCGTCACACGCGAAAAATGCCTATAAGAGATCCGATACACATACAAGTAGCAATAGAATCGAAAAAAAAAATTAAAAGAAGACAAAGAAAACTGTAAACGCAAATGGAACAAAAATTCTAACGATAATAATGGGCAAAAAGTTACGGTAATGGACGCATCGCAATCTTTTGAAGAATGGACGAAGAGTCCAATCTCCAAAAAACTGCGGCCAGAATTCATTTCTCCCAATGACGAAGGCGATGGCGACAATGAGATGATGTACAATAACATTCCAAACTGTAGCCGTCAATTAGATTTTAACGAGTTTTAATACATGCGCATTATTACATAATCTTTAAAATGGGCTGATAAACTGTTTTGGCACATTTATTGTACTAGTAAATAATTATAATTAATAATGGAGAAATGTGTGTTTAATTTAAATATATAAAGGTACATAAGATATTAATAACACATTCGTATTTTTTTCGCCAGACCCATATAAATACGTCAGAGTAGTTCCTAGTAGATGCTTCGTCAAATTAGAACTCGCAAGCGGCGATCTCTAGAATTCTAGATTACTAGCGGCGCCCCGTGGTGTTTCCCGCGTTTCGTAGTTATAATATTAATGTAGGGTCTAAATATCTCCTTGCCAAATTTAATCCAAATCGGTTCAGCTGTTTGAGCACAAAGAACGGCCAACATACTTACACCCTCACAAACTTTCGTCTTTATAATATTACTGGGATGGGATTGTACGGAACCCTTCGTGCGCGAGTCCGAATCACACTTGGCCTTATAATTAATTTATAAGCCACAATAATTCTTCTGCTATTCGGGGTTCCCAGAGAATATATAACACTAATTAGCTGCGTTTCATTTGAAACTGTTTTCGTGTAGGTGCCTAACTCGTGCATAAGTTTTTTTTTTTATATTGAAGCGCCATATAATTTCGCCGATTTTATACCAGGTAAGTAGGTATTACAAGTTACATACTACTGGATTAATAATTTAGTAGGTAAGTGCTTACTGATTTCAAACAACTGTAAACAAAGTACCTATATAAGTAGTTACCTACATATATGTAATATAAAGTTATAAGTAAATTAATAAATACCGATAAGGTAACTACCATATACCACGTATATTGAACCTACTTATCAATTACCTCTATCTGTATTGGTATGAAATAATAAATAGTTATAATAACAACAAACAAGTAGCAATTTGAAAAATTATACCGACTTTTTTCAGTGACCATATAATACTGTACGAACTAATTTGACTCCCTTCTCAACACCCCGCGCCGCGTCCCGCGCGCGAGTCGCACCCTAGCCGATCCCCGGCGGGCGCGGCCGCGCGGCGCGGCCCCGTCATGTTAGCACGTCCGTCCGCTACGCCTTGAACATGATTATGACCGGCTACGCCGTTTCTTATTTGAGCAATTGTCGTGTGTATTGAGCGGCAAGTGCGGGGCCGGGTAGGCAATATCGGTCACGTGGTCTTTGGGAAGCGCCCCCTTAATCTTGGCATGGCAATCTTTAGCTCGCTTGCCTAGAAGATACCGATTCACTCTCGACTCTATTGTCTTTATTTTGTAGTCAAGATATAATTATACATATATTTAAATATTATACAAGTAACATTTCAGGCTACAGCAGCAGAGTATTATCTTTTTGGTTTCCCGCAAGAAAGAAGGTCTGTTTAAAAATTGGTTAATATGCGAACAGCAAGGTGCTAAGCTAATGTGTTTTATAAGTTAAGCGTGGTCTAAGTTGGAGCAAACTTGAACAGAAATGGATCTGGCTCTTAAACGAGGCTGCTAGAACATCTAAGAATGACTATAATTTTGTAATCGAAAATATCAGCATATGAAATAGATCTAAACTTACATCTTGAGGCCTATGCCCAGAAGTGGACTACTGTAGACTGACGATGATGATGATGAATATTGTATCACAGTCAATGTACCCTGAACAGATACAGGTATAATCATTTATAAACAGAAATCAATACTGCAAAGCAGGTTGTTCACTCCATTCTACTGTTATGAGAATTCAATTTGCTTTTAAATTTATTGGAAGAGCGGCTGAATTAAGTATTAGTTTTAATAACGCATCCGTATTGACATTTATCATTCTTGATCTTATCTCAGCGGTTCCAGTGTCTGCTTTTCATCCAGCCGCACCATGGTTCGAATCCGGCCCTGCACCAAAGTGATGTATTTTCAAGTTATGTGTGGATTTGCACTCGCTTAGTGGTGAAGGGAAGCATCGTGAGGAAACCGACATGTTCGAGGACCACAATATCCGAAGACAGTCATGTGTCTTCCGTGGAAGAACCTGGGCGCCTACCATGATGTATCTGCCCAAGAGAACTCCCCTAACGAATTAATTATGAGGGGAGTCACGACCCTCAGTCATGAGGAAATACGACTCAAGAGAGAGATAGAGAGAGAAAGATTGATACTTATTCAAAATTTACTTTTTTATGTTCGAAGGACTACTTACAAACTAGTCATGATAAAATTAAAACCGTGATACAATTTAAGCTAAGTTTTCAATCAGTATTACTCAAGCCAGATTTAATTTGTCTTATTTTGCTTTACTTATCTAACAACAACACTACAAATTACCAACGCAAATTTTAATTGAAACAAAAGTTTAACGAATCTAAATGACAAAGCAATGCGTAAAAGCTTTCAAATCAACAAAACTTAATTAAGTCGGAACGCAAACTTGGCGTTAACTTGGCTGTTGAGATATCTCCACTGTAGGTTTTTCTTAAGGGAACATAATTCAATTAGTTAACTCTGAGACATACACAAAATAAATGAAAGACTCACATCTTCTCAGTTGTATCTCTCTTGTCAAGCTGGTCAATGTTTGCTATCTAACAATAAATATCGTCCAGAACTACAAAAGTGGCTAGCGTGACGATATCCGGGCATGCATTTTCTTTGTAGCTGATCATGTCACTGAAAAACCTACTTGTTAGTACTACTATAATATTATTCATAATTTTGCCACCATGTGTTTTCAATGGATATGTTTTTTGATAAATTCAAGATGGCGTGCACCAAAAGTCTTTCTCCAATGAGACATTTCCAATCTCATAAAACCAGCATGAATCAATCACCGTCTACATTTCATCTTACGTCTTCTAGGCCTATGTCGACAATTTTTCTGAAAGAAACAGCTTTTAGCGATAAAGCCGCCAGTCTTAGCACTATTTCAAGTGTTTCAATTGTTATTTTTGATTAATGTACATATGTTTCTATGTGTATTACAATAAGGACTCTATCTTTTTCTTATCTATTTTTCTATCAATCAGCATACATATTATATTGTGTACATTACGCGTATCCCGCGTATTTATTTTGCATTATGCATCGGAGTATTTTCCGCCATATTAAGGAATCTGTAAAATATTATGTCGATGCTCTAAGATGAACACAAAGACGCCAAGACAAAGACCAACAAGCTAACAGTAGGTCAACAACATTGAACAAGCCTGATGGAAGTTTCGAAACTTTTAGGGTTTCGAAAATGAATCAAAACTTGCTTATATAATTAAAACTACCAGTTATAATTTGTCTTGTTGCGCGATATTATAACCATCCAAATCTTAACATTTTTTAACATTTACCAAGTTTTTTAAATACTATATTAAAAAACACACTATAACATTGTATTCAGTTTTCGAAACAGTAGTTATAACAAAAAATACATATATGGTATCTACACAATAGAGTACAGACATATGGTAGAGAGCCTTATACTCAAAAAACAAAAAAAATACCGTGGGTGATAACGGCAATGGTGAAGTTTGATTTAGTTTTTGAATACAAAGGAAGTTATCATCAGCCTAATGGGACCCACTGCAGGATATAGGCCTCCTCCCTTTTACACCAATACTCCCTGTCTTGCGCTGTTCTTGCCCAGATGTTTTCTTCTAACTTTCTAATATCATACAGCCACCGTTGCACAGGTTTTCCTACACTTCGCTTACTTAGCCGTGGGTACCATTCAGTTATTGCTTTGCTCCATCTGCCGCTAGTACGTCTCGCCATAAGTAGTACAAAAGAAGTATTATGCTCAAAAAGCCTTCAGAAAACCTATTATATTTCAATAATTAACAAATACGTGCCAAACATACAAATTGTTGCCATGGGCTATTGACGCGACAAACAATTTGCCTCGCACCCTCTAGACACAGTATCGACTCAACAAATTGTTAATCGAATACGCCAACTTGTTTCTGGGACGGCCATCCACTGTCCTGTTCAATTTGTGTAGCTAAATATTTATGTGAGCAGTGACTTGGCTTCATAAAAATGTTGCGTAAAAAGTAATATAGTTTCTAGTTTCAGCTGCCTATTCTTGAGCTTGGACTTCTTACCCGAACTTATTATGATATGTACTTAGTTTCTCAAAAGTTCTTTACATTATGGAAAGATATTTATATTTGACACATTGTTTATGACTCAAAGAATCCGAGATTGTCTGCAGAAGACGAGAAAATAGACACTCTTGAAACCTGACAAATAAAACTTTCAACTCAGAGTCACGATTTGTAATTATAAAGTATGAAGTGGACTCTCAATCTACCAGATAGATACAATCACAATTTGTTTTCATAATTTCATTATCTCTCCTCAAGCAACAATAGCCATTAAAACCATTCGCAACGTACAAACCTCGGTCACTTTCCCCCAAAACTCCAACACTCGCAAATACTTCTGTCCACTCCGGTCCAGCTGAATACGGTGACAGCTGCTCGATAATTGAACTGGGAACAATTAGCCATCGAGTGGTTAATATCCGTGGCGCTGTCAATACACGATTGCGTCCCTTGACGATGGACACTCGAGTCGAGTGTAAATCGATTCGGAGGATGTAAACTCGGACGTCACTGGCTTAACGGAATTGGGGCTATTCAAGTTTCTGAGCGTGATGCTATTGATTAAAGGTTTGTTTTCAATGGAGATGATGACGGGGATTTGATGCGCCTTCTGTGTGGTACTGTTCTATGACTAACTGGACGTGAATGTGTAGCTATAGATACAGTGCTGATACTGATAAGGAATGAGCTACGCGATCTCTAAACCCATTCAATTTCATCTTGTAAGACGCAACTCAAGTCAGGTGTAAGCCAAATTTGCTGGCAAGTGCTGAAACCTGATGGAATCAGCTCATAGTAGAGTAGTTCCAGGGTATCAAAAATGTAGTTCGCATACACCTGCAACGGTAGCTGGGCAAAACCAGTACAAAATACGAAGTATGCATGCACACAGAGAATGCTGATGGTTGATAAAAAAATATCGTCACAGTCAGTTAATATGACACTTCTGTGTACACCTATCAAAATACTTATGGATCAATTAATATCTGATTTGTTGAAAAAGTATACCTATATCGCCAATCTACAAAAAAAATAACACCTTTTGTGATAAAAAATGCAAAAGCATGTTGTGTACCAAACTTTGAACCTGACATAAACATTAAACACAAAAAGCATTCACACAAATTCGTGTGACCTCCCGGCTTCCAACAGCGCCACGTGTATATTTGAGACTTTTACGGGCACAAAGCCTTAAAACATTAATTTCCGGACATAAACGGGCACTAGCCGGTGTAAAAAGTAATAACTACCTACTTATCTCAGCGGGAGTTTGAAGTTCTGCAATTTTTCATACCCTGGCACTAGCTTAAGAGGCTTAGTTCTTTGTATACGGTTTGTAATGGTATTTTTATTAAGACACGGAGTAAACAAAATAGTTGTTTTTTTAATACAAATTAATTGAAAAAATCGAAAATTATTAAATAACTATTTGTTACAAAATGCATAGATTAATGGACAAACACTACGCTAGCAAATAGTTACGTATGTTTCACTTTGCTTTAGGCCACAATATCGCAGATAAAGCTTCACTTGTTTACCTGGTGGTCAAATGCTTGAAAGTCTAGCGTAAAAATCAAGTCGAAGGCTTTTAAAAGGTCGTTTGTTAAGTCTTGGTATCAGAATTCACAACTATGCTACTTCTTTGGCATTACTCATGTTTCTGAAATGTATTTTTATATATCCGCACATAAATGACCTTTCTATTCGAATTCCAAAGCGCTTGGCTGGGTCGTGCGTTTAAACTCTATTCACTACCCTAATAGTTTCTCAACCTGTACCTATATTCATCACAATCGCTCAAGCGGACTTAAAACGGCTACTTTTTAGAAGCACGCTTTCAAATAAAAAATACAACATTGTAACATGTTCGTTGTTCTTTTCGCGGATCGACCGGCAGGATGGGTACTCGCAGTAGCCTACTTTCTACAAGCACCCTTCGAGTTCTGTAGTGACCCAGTCAGGAGGCACGTACGGAACATTTGTAAAACCTTGTCGGAATCCAACCTTTTTTGTACTATTCCCTTATTTTATTGAAGCGCGCGCTTTTGTTTTTAGAATGCATCAATTTGTGATAAGTAACATTTTTACAGGTTTCGGATGTAAACAGCAACAAAATGTTGATTAAATAGTACTATAATAATATTTTCTAAACATTAATGCTCGCATGTTAATTAAAAATAATAATAAGCTACTAGATCGCGCAAAACCGCCTTTAACGTAGCAGCGTTAGCATCAAAAGGAAATCTTCAAAAGTAATGAGTGCAAAAAAGAGAAAAACATACTAAATACCTACTTGATTTTTGCCCGAACAGGCTGAAGCGCCAAATGTTTCGCAGCCAAAAAATACAAACAATAAAATGAGTGCCAAGGATAGCAAGCTAGACAGGTACGCACGGTTCAGCTGAGCTGGTAGATGAAGGGGTTCCAAAAATGAAACATTTTTATAGGAACCAAGGACGTTTATTCGCCTACATGGCTACGCTAATACTAACTTACAAAACAATACTTAAAACTAAACTTAGTTACAATACTACCTGCGTACAAAAAAGGGACAGCGTGCACATGTGTGGGTCGGGAACGGACCGCGCGGCAGGACATTGGAGCCGTCTCCAGTGTTGATAAAAAACATTGGTTATTGCAGATGGCAGGACATAACTCCTCCGTCCATAAGAATGAAATTTTACGATGATGAGTTAATCAGAGGAAAATTACATTAACATATTTTTTAAATGTCCATTAAATAGATATCTGTGTTATAATGTGTTCCGTTTCAACAGTTATAATCAAAAATCAGTTTCACATATTTGAATAGCAAAATGGGTTTTATACAATTTAACAGAATAATACAAATATTAGTTACACAGAAATAAAAGGCCATGAATAGAAATATTACACAATGACATGTATATAAACCAATATTTTTCCTTAATAGCTTTAGAAACAATAAAAATCATTTAAATCTGTCTACACAAAGTGTTACACCACATTAACAAAGAAAGACTATAAAAGATGACAGTAAAGTAAAACATTTAAATTAGAAATTAGTGAAAACGCACAGGGTTGTATCAAAATATAAAAAAAACGAACTCAATTAAAATTGACTATAACATTGAGACAAAATATTTGATTCAAATCAATTAATGTGATATTCCATAGTTATACCTAATTGAAATGAATTATGTTTTAAAATGACATGATAATTAAGATGTGGCAAATTAAATATTTTTATGATTAATTCAGAAATTGAATATCTACTATAAATGGTATATGTGTTAACAGATAGCGGCGGGATTATAACATTATTTGTTACAACTTGTTATCAATTTCATAGTTTCACTTCGGTGGTTGCAATGAATAAATCAACTGATAAAAACTTAAATTTTTTGCATATGAAACATTGTTACCGCAAGAGTACTTATAATTTATTGGTATTACTTAAACGATTTTTTTAATTACACATAAAGTAAAATTATACAAAGTTTTACAAATAGGAATGTTTTACAAGTATGATGTTAGATGAATATGAGGTGACCTGTTATTATAAACAAAAGTTAGTACAATGTATATAAAATATTTCAATGCAAATGTAAAAATAATTAGAGCAAGTGGAGCAGTCTATAATTTATAAACAGGTTTGGGCAGATTTTACATTCAATTATAAGTTACTAGTTAGAAACTGCATTTCAACATTTTATGGGGCAATTTTATAGAACAACACATGATTGTTTTTACATGAATATGCAAATAAACACATAGGCAATGCAATTACGAAGAAAATTAAATAGTTAAACTAAATTTACATTTTAAATTTTAGAAAACGAACACAAAAACCTGTTATAATTGTCCATTGTCTGTTCTGCATTTTTTTTTCTCTTATGTAACGTTGTTTAATCACTCCAGTAACGTTATCACAAATACGTTTTTAAAGTACGGCACTGATTGGGATTTCACTGTTGTAGATTAAATATTTCACTAGTTTTAATTTAACGGCTTGCACAAACACTTTTATGTAGGGCAGTTTCAACCGCCACCAGAGCTGGAACTTATTTGATGTATCAGGAGACATCATGAAGGCGATAGGCAGAGTTACCTGCATCACTTTGAGGATAGGATTGGATAGGTTTTTGGAACATAAACTGTTTTACGTATGGGACAACCATCTAGTAATTGAAATGATCTCAACTTGACAGAAATACTGACATTATTAACTCAAAACAGTAGTATGTAACTAAATTGATACCTAACACACAAAATTACATTATACACATTATAACTTCACTAAGGTGGCTAGATTTTGTAGCCTCATCTAATGCTAGAGCTTAATTCTACTTAGCTAAGTCGCTATTGACTCCGCCGATTTCTAGTGCAGAGTGCAGCGACAACTTGTTAGCAAGCGATGCTTGTCTCACTCCCAAGTTACCTAGTCTAAACTTACATAAGTCACTATGCATCCCGCCGATTTTTGTGCATTATGCAGTGACAACTTGTAAGCAAGCGATGCTTGTCTCACTCCCAAGTTCCCTAGTCTAAACTTACCTAAGTCACTATGCATCCCGCCGATTTTTGTGCAGTATGCAGTGACAACTTGTAACACGAGCGATGCTAGTCTCAGTTACAAGCTCCCTAGCCTAAGATCTATCTAAGTCGCTATTGATTCTGCCGATTCTAGTGCAGAATGCAGCGACAACTCGTAAGCAAGCGATGTTTGTCCCACTTACAGAGTTCGCGGAATAGGTAGGAGGTCATGGGATTAGTGATGGGTACTACTCACATGCCGTCGCAAACCCTCCATGAGTATAGCTGCCGGCGCCGTCCTCTGCTCCAACCTCGAACCAGTTTCTTCTACAGCTGCACACGCGTCCAGGAGTCGTATTTGTTTGGTTCGCGGATTCAGGTTCCAGAACTTCGTGATATACACCGGCTGATGATGTCACTAAAGAAGTCTGGACTTCCTTTTATCCGCACCGGCTGCGCCAGACAGGTACGCACGGTTCAGCTGAGCTGGTAGATGAAGGGGTTCCAAAAATGAAACATTTTTATAGGAACCAAGGACGTTTATTCGCCTACATGGCTACGCTAATACTAACTTACAAAACAATACTTAAAACTAAACTTAGTTACAATACTACCTGCGTACAAAAAAGGGACAGCGTGCACATGTGTGGGTCGGGAACGGACCGCGCGGCAGGACATTGGAGCCGTCTCCAGTGTTGATAAAAAACATTGGTTATTGCAGATGGCAGGACATAACTAGCTAGCGTCCGCGCAGATAACTTTACGTGCGGATCCAAACCGTAACTAAAACAAAATTACAAGGATAACAGCCTGGTAGAATAAGTGCTGCTTCTATTACAAACAAAGTAATTTTGGTTAGCAACGGTTTCGCGCCACCCCTGCCATAAAATTAAATGGGAGGCGAGTTTTTACGGACGCCTGCAAAGTGCGAGTTTGGTCAACGGGAAGGGTTATGAAAAACGGCGACCGAGTTCCTTTGGGACGTTGAGCAAACTAAACTTTTGTAAGGACGAGCAGCTTTTGGATTCTTTAGGCGAGGAACGCGTCTAGACGGATGTTTGACTTGTACACACTGGGAAAACTTCCAAAAAGACTGGCAGAATAAACACCGTAACACAATAAATAAAATAGAATCTCAAATGAGACGACTGCCATTCAGCCATGTTAGATCTAGTTTAGTTTTTACGGTTAGTCCACTTGGTCCAGAAAAAACCTGGCGTTGGCTACTGACTCGCTTGCATAGCTGTGTTTTTACTAGGATTTTATAATCATTTTTTTCGCTTAACACTATGTGTTTCAAGGTGCTACATAAATATAGGTATAGGGTATAATTGTTCCAACAATGTCAAAACACGACTGTCAAATTTCTCTAAACGCGCTTGAAAACCAAAGTGTGAGCGCTAGCCTAATCCTTAAAATTGTTAAGTAGAAGGTATTATCAAAACATGAATTCGCAGACAATGTGCTCATATTATAAGTTATGGTGCTAAGTACTTACTGATAAAGAAAAACATTGTTGTAAGCAATAACGCTCGAAGTAAAAGCTGTTACCCAGGTAAAGTATCCGTACTTTACAAAATAAACCATTATTGTTTCACTTGGAAGAAAAACCAGAAATGTTTTACTCGTAAAATTGGCAGTTCGGCGTGACTTATCGATGAGCGATAAGTAGTGGATGATGGTTAACAAAATTGCAGTTCCTGGAACCACCTGCAAAGATGCGGACTTTGGTTTGAAGAGTTTCGAAGTACATATTTCTTACAGAGCTGTATATTTTTTAAACCAATGATGAAATTAAAATCTGGACCCATAAAATTATCAATTCCCGTACACCAATTTGTACACATTCCTAATAGCGCCTTTAAGTTTATTTCAATGCCAGCCATTCGAGCGAGTTTTAAACTCGTATGGTGACATTTTATGCTCTCAACAGAACCTTACATCAAAATACAGATTTTTAACAAAAAAGGCTCGGTTATTTCTTAAAGCGAAAAACACAGTTTACTCTTATAGTTTTTGCTATTGGCACAGGAAAGCGACAATTTTCTAGAGAAACATTCAATTAAGTAAATTACTCACATCAAGTTGAGATCAAGTTTAAATACTCACTGCCTGCTTATTATTGAAAGTTCAAGTTTGCAAGAAATCATTGCGCTTTGAATATATTTACATTCCGTTTAGACCACCTGCGAAGTAATCAGTAATTACTGGTAGGAACTGCGGTGTAGCTTAAGTTTATAACTGCATCCAATCAGTAGATATGTTTTGTTCGTCATATTATGTCAGTTTTGACAGCTGACATATTATTTCGTGAATTTGATGTTAAATAAACAACAACATGGCATTGCATGGCATGCAAATAATTTAGTGCGGCGTATCAATTTCTTCTCAACTTACTATTTCTACTAATACAAACGTAATAAATCAGATCCCAACAGCTACCATAATATCATTACTGTCTTCCCCTTTTGTCCCGACAAAATAGCTACAAATTTCAACCACGGCCTATTTTAGCGACCGCATCCGCGCCCCTGGCAAGACTGCAGTTTAAAAATAAAGAGTTAATTACAGCAGACAGGTAAACACGGCGGGACACCCGCGTTGTGAGGATCCACACTAAATGCACTGTGTTTACTATTGCACTGTACGTTTGTGGGTACACAGCAGTGCACTGTTCATTATACGTGTAGCTGAATATGTACTTTTGTTAAAACTATTATATTAGAGATGCAGCAACTCGGGTAATAATACTAATGTAATAAGTTAAGTGTAAGGTTATATACGAGGGTAAATAGTGAGTGTGGCTCAGCGGTTCCAGTGTCTGCTTTTCATCTAGACACCCTGCCCTGGTTTGAATCCAGCCCTACACCAATGATTTCTATTTTCAAGTTACATAAGTGTAGATTTGCATTCGCTTAGCGGTAAAGGAAAACATCGTGAGGAAACCAACATGATTGAGGACCACAATATCCGAGGACATGTGTCTTCCGTAGAAGGACCTGGGCACCCACCACGAGTATCTGCCCAAGAAAAAAAAAATTCCCCAAACGAAATAATTCTGCGGGGGAGTCACGACCCTCACTCATGAAGAAATACGACTCAAGAAAGAGAACTCTGGTAACTGGAGCTACATATGTCATGTTTGATTTAGCGAAAGATGAATCGTTGAATATCCTAATAACCTAGGTAAAACTTCAATAAAAAGTTTGGATTTACTTTAAATCGACAACAAAATACATTCAGCAATTCTTAGATTTCGTCTGTTTATCTATTTCATTTCAACGCGCATCATGTAAACAGCTGAACGGATCTTCATAAGTGTTGGTATGAGGTCTTGGGAGTGACATAGGCTACTTATTATTCTGAATAATGCATGCAAGACCTGCGGACATCCACTAGTATTGAACAAATGCTGTGGTATACGCATGTACATGGTATGTGATACCTACCGCGTCAACCATTTCTGAGACGATTCAAGAACTTTTTGCGTTTAAAAAGTTTTTTTAATAAAGTTCAGTTTAAAAAAACAACTTCGAATTAAATCTCGTTTTGCAATGCAAACGTTTATGTTTTTCATGGCCAGTTCTAGCCCAAAAAGTGATAAAAAGCAGGCTTCTACGGCAGTTTTTCACGTTCCTCAGCGGTCATAACTCAATCCAGCACATAAACTTCGTTAGCAACGGACAAACAAGCGCCAAACTCATTAAGAGCTAGGAAGCTAATAGAAAATTTTACAGCCAAGGAATTGCGCAGAGTAAATTTAACAGTAAATAGGTGATAAATCTTTCGCTCCAGATCTATCTGCCCGTAGTTGGTGTTAAATGAGTGTTTTCTTTGTGAAATAAACAATTTACTACGTTGTTTTATTTGTTTCTCCATTCTTTTATGTAATAATGGAATTAATTGAGAAGAGATTAAAGTATTTCATGACTAGTTTCTTGTATAGTTTTCGCCATATATTTCAAATTTTAGTTCACTATTTTGGTAAATGTATGAACTTCACTATTGTATTTGTATGTGAAATAGTATATAAGTATGTACGTATTTGAGAAATTGGTAATTTCACCATTTTATTTATGTAACTTGAGATTTCATAATTATGTGCCTTTTCGTCAACGTTAATCCTAAAAAATCACATTTTGCTTATGTTTTTCAGACATCAATATTAGGTAGGTAACGATGTCCTGATTCTATATAGTGTCCCATATTTTAACCAAGTTTCTATACTACACTATCATTCTCTAAACTTAAATTCAAACAATTTGAACACTTAAAACATTATTATTGCCTGAACACATTTTATGCCTCCTCCATTCATTTCCCACTTCATTCGCTGTGGCACTGCGGTATTCCCACGAGTTCTTGCAATTGCCACGATTTATGCACGCAAGAATTGAAAAATGGACGAAGGTGGATGATAAAAGGCCTACAGAGGGCACCATAAGTCATCGACGCTTGTAATTATAGCTTATTCTTATAATACAGGCAATAGACATGTAAAAACCAAGTTACGGATGTAGGAAATGGTTGGTGCTTTTTCCTTTTTTATGCATATTTTTTTTCGGTTAAGATGGATTTATTTGAGTTTTTATAATCTTGTCGAATCAAATCAAATCGAAACATTTATTTACAGTTGCGTCCGCTGTATGTACCTATATTTTTAAAGTGTCTATCAAGGTTATGGTCACCCATACAATAATTAAAAGTTTCGATTGTTGTTGATGTTTTTGGTTCTTACATGTTAAGCTGCTTATGATAACAAAGCCTTACCCATATATTTTAAAACTAGTGGGTGCTCACGGCTTTTCTCGCATTAAGAAGTAACACTTGCATCCCCTATTTCACCCCTTTAAAAGTGGCATTTCCAAAAATCCTTCCTTAGCGGATGCCTACGTCATAACATCTAACTTTATTCCAAATTTTAGCCCAATCCGTCTAGTGCTGTTTAGTGGTTTGGGCTGTGCGTTGATAGATCACTATATCAGTCAGACAGTCAGTCAGTCAGTCACCTTTGAGTTTTATATGTATAGGTATATTTAGATATGTTATTTAAAATGCGTAGCGTAACATATAACCGACCATGACGATTACATTCATGACGCACTTAAGGAAAAAAAATTAAACAAACGACTAAAACAAATATCACAGTTTATCATACGATTGATGGTTATTTGTTGGTTCCTTTGATCTTTTTGTTCCGCTTTCACGCCGATACGAGACCACGAATCATCGAGTACTCGTAGTATAGAGTCCTGAAAATGATATACTTTTAATGCTAAAATAAAAAGGGACATAGCCACGGGCATCCAATAAAATAAATATCTTATTTGCTCATGTACTATCGCGACATCATGAAATATATTAACATCGCATGAAGCGGTTAAATAATATTGCAAAACCTGCAATAATATTCCGAGCTACGAACACTGATAAAGCATTCCCATTTGTAATTCGGCTCAGTTAAGATAATATCGGAGTAAGGATTTACTCAATAGGTTTATGCAATTATGTCTCAGGTATTGCAAATTGATTTATGAAATGATTGCCGTAAATTGCACTAGATGTTTGATTTTGAGATTATCGGATGTATCTAGAAGTATAATAATATGTTTCTTTAACAGCAGAATTCAATCGTAGCATTAAATTAATCTTAGTACTTATAGGTTTTTACAGATTTCCATCGTAGCATGAAAAAAATTAAGTACTTACTTATAAGTTTTTTTTTGTTTCTGAATCCAAATTATACTATTTTATACAAATAAAATGATCGGAGACGATTTTGTGATACAACATTTTGCGAAATTCATACCAATGTATTTAATCTGATGTTTCTCCTACATAGCGCGACGCAACTGATTTTCGTAATTTATTGGTACGATCATAGAATGTGAGAGTGATTTTATTTTAAAACATGAAAGCTACTTTAAAATGTCATTTGTTAGTAGTGTACGCCCGCGGTTACGCTCGCATTATTTCCGAATAAAAAGCCTATAACACTCCTAAGCCCTCATACTACTGTAACATTCATATTTGGTGTATTTACCATTTAGAATTTGGCGGTCATTTTAGCTTTCTTATATTAGTATGGTATCACCGTCTTACTTCATTTATCTCATCACTAAAACTCGATAGAGTTTTTAGTCGATGGCGACCCTCGATTTTACCGATTTTGGCGAATATGACGTCCCCTCACTAGCATATCGACGTGGACGTGACAGGTGGAGGTGGATAGTTTAGATTAAAAGAAAAAAGGGTCGGAATAAAAAGCGTGGAGCAGCGGTTCAGAGCCCTCTTTCTCCGATCGGCGGTCGTCCGCATTGAACACCTTGCAGCAGTAGACGACTGCTGGTGAAAATCACCACGCGGAGGAGCCTGTTGCAAGAGGAGCCGGGACGAGGGACTCCGCCGCCGCCATACCATTCGAACTGACGCGGCTCCCAGACATTTCACGCCCGTTCCTGTTGGCCCGCGCTTTCATATTCTACGAACAACCCCAGATTACTACTGGTGAGTCGTTTTTCCTACATTTAGTGCGGTATTACTCGAGTTGTGTTCCGATTGCATGTCAAGCAATCTCGCCATTCCGTAGGGCATACTCCGCGGCCTTCTCGTCATCGGCGCGAGCCCTGTCGGGACGGCCCGTGACGTGATCATGCAGGACGTGGCACGAGCTCTGAGCACGCGCGCATGATCAGCGCGTGCATGCGTGCCGCCACGGAGTAGCCCCGGCCTGCGCGAGCTCGAAGTTCCAGCGACACGTGGCCTTTTTGGCATTCCGTGCACGGTGCTAGCCACGTGTTTCCATCTTTCTTTTCGCCTGACCCCTTCTTGTGCTTGCCTCACTTTTCTAATTGTATCCCTTTCTCGATTCCAGGGGTTGTTCTCGGGGCTAGACCTCAAGAAGGAGGCTTCCTTCTTGAACTTCCTCTTCGACGGTCATACGCCGGTCCCGCCGAGGGCTGGACTGCGTCGCGATTCCCCGCCGCCGCTGATCGCCTGCCTGAGTCGGAAAGCTGGCGCCGCGACCCGCCAGCCTCTGGTTCGCGCCGGCTAATTCCTGCGCCACGTGGCGATTCAGCCCAGTGGTAACGCTCCACCCTCACGGTACTGTAAAGCAATTATTCCTTCATAGCCTCCGGGTTAATTTAATATGCGATTGGGTCATACCATAGTCACTAGTGTAAAAAACCAACCAATTTTAACAATCTGAATTTTTAAGGTTCACCTCGCTGAGCGATCCCTAGGTCTGTTCCCTATGTAACTTAGTCGGTAACTGGTACCCTAAGTACTTAGCAGTTTGTGAATTTTAATCTTGTAAACTGTTACCCCGGATCCTTCCGAGCCGAGGTAACTTAACCTTCTTCCCTTAATATAATTAATATTAATCTATTTCTTAATGTGTTTAAATACTGTAATCTGTTACTCCGAATCCTTCCGAGCCGAAGTATCTTAACTTAATTTATTGAATTTCAATTGTATACAACTATTTCCCATCTACCTGAATTTGTAAAATTTACTTGTGCATTACCCGCTATTTTAAAATAAAACTACCATTTAATGTGTCTCTCTTCGTTTTATTTGGGTCATGCCACATAGGTCTAAGTAGGGAAAAAGTTCTGTAACACTACCTACATACCAAAAATCATGATGTTTCGTTCAGCTGTACTTGCGTGTTAAGTATTTAAATTAGCAGACAAACACACACACACGGACAAACAGAGAAACAAAGAAACAGATAAACAGTCTAAATTTCTAGAAATTGTCGGAACGTGTTCTGCTATCAATTCGAAGGTGTCAATTTTTTTTAAATATCTTCAATGTTCAGACTCGATCCCTTCATTTATATAATTAAGATAAATAGATGATGGTTTGTAAATCCTATCTCTTTACAAGCTCTTAAGCGCCTCAGTTTACGCTTCTTTTTCTTCTTATCGAATAAGAGTGGCCAACTCTAGTGTGGAGAGTTCAACAAGGCACCCAGTTTGTTTCCAGTAAAAGCTTAAAAAAGATATAACAAATGTTCTGACTTGTTATCGTATAATATACTGAGATGTCTTAATAAATAGTAACTTGAACCAATTTAACTCACTTTAGAACCGCTAATGATAATCAAGACGACCAAAGTTTTACGATGTAAGCCAATTACGCTTTATAGCCTTTTTGATTACTCTTATGCTTTGTTTAGGGTATAACTTTAAACTGCTTCATATTCTAACGTGTTGATTAATGTTTATTATTTATTAGGTTTCTCTCTCTCTAAAAACCTGCTGTTATTATGATATATTTAAACTATAGCTATAGTTAATTTATAATTACTTGTGTTGAGTCTGGTCGTTTGTATGTATTAGTAAGTATGTATTTACAAAAGAAAAGTATATAAGTATTATATCCGTTACCTAGCACCCACGACACAAGCGTTTGCTTAGTGTGGGGCTAGATGGCGCTGTGTGCAATGTCCCGGAATATTTATTTATTTTATTTAGTTCTGGGAAAATAAAATAAAATAATATAACAATAATTTTGGATTTATTTATTTAGAATCCACGTTGTAAACAGATGTCGTAAACTTACAATTAAAGACTGTTAAAAAAATATAAATATGGCTACGAAAAGTATTACAGCAGTTAATTATTGCTAACACAAAATTAAAAAATATACAGCTTAGTTATTGTATTTAATCACAAATTTTAAAATAAATATAATCGCAAAAACTATGGATAACTTCAAAATCTACCTGAGCATTTAAATTAGAGATATGATTTTAAATAAATTATGCTTAAAATTCAAATGTTTACCGATTAATTTATTTCGAATATACAATAATCGTCAAAAGAAATAAACTGTTCTATCTACAATATACATGTAACAAACATTTATCTATATACATATATTAGTCGGACTAGTACACAATTATAGTCAAAAAGGTTGTGAAGTAATTTTTTATACAAATTTACATTAGAAGGAACACGGCAGACAGTCAGGGGTGTTCTATTAATGATAAGCACTTACTATTGCTTACTAACAATAAAACAAACAGGAATTAGCATATTGGAATTAGTAAATATATAAAATGTAAAAATAAAGAAAGGTTAGGTACAGTTAGTTATGTGTGTAAATTAGTTGCGATAATTGCTCTATCTATAAATGCAATGCAAACGGTTTCAAAAACGTTGTCACGTGATGCTAGTTTGAAATTATATGCAAAATTTTAAATCAGAGTAGATACTGATGTCTAGGTTTTTGTTAAAAGTTAAACCAAGTCTTGTTCCAGTCGTGTAGATAAAATAGTTACAGTACATATAACACTTAAAATCATAGTGAAATTCTGAATTTCACCACAACTGAACCTAATCTGTACAGCATAAAGCTCACTTACAAAAATTACGAAAAAATGTTTCAACATAATAATTAGCCTATCTATATTTACAATTATTGCTATCAAATGTTGCGCTTTCAACGCTCTTATGTAATATTTTTATAATTAAAACTGGCTTATTGCCTTTGCTATCAATGAAGGAATGAACAGATCCAGAATTATCACTTAGTGCAATCTACAGATTGTTTCAGAGAAAATTTGAAGACACTGGATTTTTTCAAAATATAATTTTAGGTTAGCAAAACATGTACATAATTAAATAGATTACAACAATGTTACCCGTGATCGATACAAGCCAACAAAGGTAAATCATTCTGATATTCTGTTCAAAATGTTAGTTTCATAAAATAAAATAGTAATTTTTACTACAGAAAATCAAAACCTTCATTAAACAAATAGCCTGTGTGTGTGGAGTTTTGAACAAAATACTTAATGAAAACTAAACCAAGTACAAAAAGCTACGCATAAAATTGCCACCTTCAATGATATGCCTTAAAATTCAAAAGGAATGATAATAATAAAGTGATTTCTATATTTTGAAGACGTTTAACAAGCAACATAAATATTTTGTTGTATACATACTCTTTAGCTTTATTAATACTCGAATAATTTAATTTTTAATCTATTAACGCCACAATTTTATTATCTTTAGAAGAAGACAAAAATTTCATTATTACTACAAGGGTTCACTACTAACAGTGAGATTTTTTTCGAACTTAGGTCAGTCTTTTTAACCTACTTTTATAAAATTGCTTTGATAATTATGAATAGTCAGTTAGTATATCGTCTAAAACATTGAAGTAGATCTCACCAAAGTGATTAATTGATACTTTTCTTACAGCTGGAATTATACGATGATATTCGATAGTAATGAATCGTTACCCATGCGAAGAGGTATATTTAGGCCACTCCAACAAGTGGAATTTATGGGATGATCAGTCTTTGTTTTTAATCAACGAAACAAATCATTCAAGTTTCAATACGCAACGCAATACACCCCAATAGGAAGATTTAGGAAATAATCTAGATTCAGTATGAAATAGCATAGCATGATGCATGCAAGGTATTGCCTTGATAAAAAAGTGATTGATCAGTACTTTGATATACATGTTCCTGTTCTTATCCGTAGAGTGGCGTAGTGTCAGTGTCCGTTGCTTCGGGCGGCGGCGCGTCGTGCGCCCGCGCCCGCGCCATCACCTATGCGAGCGCGGGCGCGGAGGCCCTCGCTCATGGCCGGTGCGGGTGCGCCGAGCTCAAAGAAGAACTACTCACGCCAGAATCGCTACTTTTCTCAGAAGCACACGGCTCTCCACCTGCCACGAACTTTACCACGTTCAACCTGTGGTCAGACTCGCATATGTCATCTCTAGCACCTCCGGGTAGGCCTCCGCCGCGTGTTGTGGTCCGTTCTGGAATGGTTCCCGGGTAACGCTCAATCCTGTCGCATTCTGCATCGTCGGGTTGTCTGCGGCGAATAGATCGCTTCGCTTGCGGCGCCGGCTCGGGCGGCCTGTGTGAAGGCTCGTCTGCTCTATGTACGAGGGGAGAAGTCCTCACGCGCACTCCTCCAACGCCAACGCCTGCCTCGTAGCAACCGGAGTCTCGAGGAAACTGACGTCTTCCAAAAGGTGAATCGCCCCCTTCAGAACTCGAGCCACCACCTTCGTTTTCGATCTCGACTTCTCCGCCTGCATAAAACAAATAAAAATAAATGTTTTAAGCACACATACCGATACATACATACATACATACCGATAACCGATTAAAATAAAATCCAAACAATAATTAGAATAAACTTACATTCAAGTTGATGAAGAAGTTGCACAGCAGCGAGGATGCGTGTGCGGTGCTCCGGCGTCATGATGCCCAGATAGTCCAAGTCTGACGGCTCGATCTCTTTGAATAATTCTATATCTTCATATCCATTTCTAGTAAAGGCCACTGTGTATTCTGGTAAATCTATCCTCCTTAGCAACTCTTCGACTGTCCTCGGCCGCGTCTCCCAAAGTCTCTCTCGGCTCTTACACCATTTCAGAGGCCTTGACCTAATAGGTTCTCTCTCAGAAAGTACCTCGACGTTCGCGAATTTGAAATTGCCAACTTTATTGTTGAGCACTCCGCGCCAGATACCAGACGCGTTCATGTTTATGACTTCAATGATGTCTCCTTTCTGCGAACAAACAAAGGGAAGTTAACAATTTGCTCGTGATCGTTTCATAGCGGTACAAATGAGTTATTACGAGTTCTTACCTTGTATCTCAGGGCATCTTTCTCGTAAATATTGGGTACGTAATCGACGAGTGCTCGAGCCCGGCACAGCATTTGCGGCACGAGCAAACTCCGCCCGGCAGGACTTAATTCTATGTTTTCTTCTGCCGAGAGAGATGAGTGATTACTACCGGCGCGAACCAAAGCTTGTGTGCCTGTACATAAATATTGCCACGCTTAGAACCCTTTACATTCAATCTACTACCAGCACATTAAGAACAGATATACCTGTTGATGCGTCTTTGAATGACTGCGGATAGACAGGGTTGTTAATAAGTTATGACAGATAAGGTGTGCAAATAAAAATGGAATATGATGCATTGTGATGTGAGTAACGACATGGGGCGTTATGGTACAGAGAAAGGAAAGACACAAATATTTACAAAACGTTTATATTAACACAAAACAAATAGCTCAATAAATCCACTCACTACTGCCTGATCCGCTGGGAAGACTTTCGAAAGAACTATTAGAACAGGGGAAGGCCTGATCTGCACCAGGTCTTCTGTCTCCCTCCGGTCCTCGTTCTTGTCTTAATCTTGATATTTTTCTTTGGACGTCTTGTCGTAGGCCTCGCACCTTCCCTGCAAGGTTGGACACACCATCGCTCTCTTCAGCCGACTGAAAAATAATAGACGCTATATTAGGAATGAAAAACAAAAAGCGTAAAATTATTGTTTAAGCATGTTTATTGCAAAAATAAAATCAAAGCAATTAGTGTTTTAATCTACAAACTTGAAAATACCTGATGTACAGTAGCTATGTGTTGTGAATCTGTTTCACTCTCTTGATCTTCGTAATCGGAGGAGGCGGGAGATAGGGGGTCCGCACCTATCCGGTACCCCGACATCTGCCGGTATCCCCTCCTAGAGTCCCGCTCCGACCGGCTCGATTCCAACGAAATGCCAGATAGCCGCGATCCTATAGATTGGATGTCAGACGCGGCGTAATCCCCGCTCTCCCGATCTCTCGCCGTTCGCAGAGGGATAACGGTGGTAGGGTAGGGGCCACTTTGTGGAATTATTAATCCCCTCCTAGGGGTCCTCGCTAAGCTTATATCGCCCGCGCTTCTTAGGGATATGACGCCTTCACCTCTCTGCTCGTTCCGCAGGTTGAGCGTGAAGCAGACTCTTCCATTCTGGAAGGTGGCCGCCGGCTGGCCGCCGCCCATGAGGAAGTCCTCGGGGTCGCTCTCGTAGGGCGGCTCGTCGTACCAGTGACCCCTCCCGGACAGGCACCTCGCTTCGTCGTCGTACATATACGTGTCGTCTGTAAACGAGCCCTTTATTAGACTTCAGTGGAGCGCTCGCAGCCAGCAATGCAAATAAAAAAGTACGTGCTAACAAAATTGCGAAAAAAGTTTACCGTAACAATGCCTCCCACAGAGTGGCGGTTTCACTGACAACACTGCGATTAAAGCTGTGTACGAACATCGTAAAGCCGTGCGTGGTTGCAAAATATTTTTCCAAAACATGCATTCAGCACTTTGACGCAAAGTAAACATATATCGGATGAAAGGATATGATCCTAAACGTAGTAGTATGTTGACATATACATTGCTACGCTTTAAGAAAACGTATTTTTTATTATTATCTTGCGACAGATTTCAACTGAAACCTTTTAGGTAATATCTTGTTTTAAATGATGAAAATGAGTTCACATTGAAAGCATTATTTAACATAACATTCACGAAATATTTATGATTGGTTTTTAAAATAGTTCAAGCTCGATAATTTTACCCGTTTAAATTGTACATTATTCTCGTGCAAGCTTCATGCTGATATAAAAATACTTCAGCTGTTGAATTATTCTAGACGCTTCAATATTTTGAGATACTTCCACGATTTAAAAAATGTAAATTTAATTTGACTAGAACGTGGAAAAAGCGCTGTAAAGAAGCTACAAAAACAGAAGCAAACGATTAAATTTCAAAATACGAGGAAGCGACTAGAAACACAAAACAATGCAAAATACCCAACATTGGTTATTTTAAAAATTCTGAAAGCTTAAGTAAAAAAATCTCTTTATTGTAAGTAAAAGTTATTTTTCAAAACAAAATAATATATAAGTATATACCTCCGAAAGGGCCTCTGACACCGTCTCGTCCCATATTCATCAGTCCGTGTCTTATGTCTCTCAAAATCTGAAACAAAACCAATTTTGTAACAAAAACAATGCAACCAACATAGACAACCAAGCAAGCTCTGCCACCCCTTAAATAAGATAGCGTAATTTTAATTTTGAGAGAAAACTGAGCTTGCTATTTCGTGAGGAAGAAGGGGCAGAGATAGGAAAATTTTAATTTAAAAAAATAATAAACGATTTTAGTCAGTCTGTCTCATTTTCTCCATCAACCCGACCCATTTGAATCTTTCCCTACAAAACAAGTATATTCTAGCTATATATAAGTGCTGTCATAAATACAGGGCCTTTAGCACATAAAAAGTTTATGGATTTTTACAAGAAAATAAGGGCACAGTTTATTTGCCTATAATGTTGACGTGCGCCCATATTATGCGACGCATGTATTAAGATGTGTTATTTGCAAGGCCGGGATCTGCGGCGCAGGAATAACAAGGGGCGTTATGAAAATCATATTTTAAAAGAAAAATATTCCTCAAATGCGTGAACACGGTGATAAATATTCAGAAGTAGCAATAAAGGCACCACTTTCTCGTAAGTAGGAAAGTATTGAACATTAAGTTAATTCATGCACACTTTGTTACCAAGACGCCGGCTTTACACACGGAAAGGATTTACGTGTTGTTCGCTTCCAGTAACTGGCAGTGCATTTCTATTATTCATTACGAGGTAAATGAAGATTTTTCATTACTTTTGTAACATAACGTTTTTTTATTATTTGTAGCAGTAATTTAAACGTAAAAGTTGCATTGTTTATTCAGTACAATAGGTATTCACGTATGCTTTAAGTGTCTTCTAAAATATTACAAAATGCGATATGCGAGTGCTCACCAAAATAGGAATACCAACCTAGCTTAAATTCAAAAGGCAAACCTTTCGCTTGAACAATGGATTCTCCGCCGCTATAAAATGTCTGAGACTTACTCAAGTTTCTGATACATTGATTCCAGCGTAATCGATACCCGCCCCAAGTTTTTAATAAACCCACAAAACCGTCTCCGTTCCGGACGGTGTCACCCAAATTCATGCGGCAAACAGTTTATTGGCGCCGTAAAATTTCAATGTTCAATATACCAAAGTAAGGCATAGTTTTACGAGCAAAATGTGCTGAGAAAGGGCTTCCAAAGTTTCGTCGGGAAGCCGTAGGAGTGCCGCTAATAGACTTAGCTCGAGATTAGGCCACGATTAGCCGGTGACTCGCCTGACGCTCCGGCCCGTCAGATTACAAGCAAATGCGACTCTCACATCAGATTACTTTGAGTGATAAGGCGGGGATTTTTGCAAAGTACCTCTGGAAGGGGCGAAGGGAATCTATGTTTGTTTAGGAAAACATCAGCCGTTGTAAAGGTATGTTTTTGGGAGATGTTTTTTGTACTAAGATACTATTTTTAATTTGGAACAATGAATGCCTGCCTATATAGTAATACCTACATATAGTGATTTAGTTTTGTTTGTGTACATTTTCATACTCGAATCCTTACCTCTTCCTGTTCTCTTGCTAGTTTGTCTTTCTTCTTCATCGCTTCTTGAACTTTTAACTGCAACAAAGCATTTATTAAAATTTAATTTAAACGCTTCAACTTTTTTGTTATATTTTTGGACGGACTAATACTGATCTCACGCGAATTTTAATAAAAGGAGCTCGTCATTAATTTAATGTGTACAACATAAGTATAGGTACATACAATCGAATTAAACAATCGCTACAAACATAATGGTAGGTAATTAACCTAATGGAATGGTTTTTAAGTGAAATTAACAAAAGAAATAAAATATAATTACAAAACATTTTTCCCCTGCAATTATAACCGGTATCTTAACAAAACCTGCATATGAACACGACATGCATTTCTTGAAACTTAACCTAAGTGCATAGGTTTCGTGCATAACATTCCAAGCGGTGCAAAAATGTGCTTAAGTGTCGATAAAAACTATGATAGTGTTGGAAATTTTATACATTTGCTGTAAACGTTCACAAGGCAGGAAAATGAGGTGTTCAGATACTGGAGTTTAATTAGGCCTTTTATGCATTTTTAACACGATAAATAAGGTGGAAGCCTCTATAATTTGTAAAAAAAATATTTTAATTGAAGAATCGATCGATTAATTCGCTTTCTCTTGACTCTAGGGTGTTTCACTATGGACTGGAGAAAATTATTGTTTGGTTTTCTTATAACCAATGGGATAATACATTAATACGTACAAATTTATTAAAGATACAGGCAATGTAATTTCCTGATATTAAATCTGATCAATAAAAACTGCATATATTTTGTAGCAAAGGCAGTACTGAATAATACCCAATACTCATTGGTACACTTATTACATAAAATAGAAGTATTTTTATTTGATTTCAGACAGGACGAAGTCTAGTGTTTACTAGAAATGATGAAATGAAAATGAATCCACCTCTAATAAAATTGATTGAGCATGCCGATTGAAACAGTAAGCCAAAAATGTAAAATGAAGTGAAATTTTGAATTTTGAATAAAATCTATTATGACTCTGTTGGCACAATTAATAGATAAATATAAATGTAAATGTAACTAAAACAAACCACAACGAATTTTGAATATACATTTAGAAGAAAAAAACGAACAAAATGTGTAATAAAAGTATACAATATGTAAAAGTTTATACTAATATTTTAGACAAATACGAAAATATACAATGATAGAAAATCCTACAACTCCATGAAATATATTTTTAGCCAAACAGAGCATAATCAGATTCCTCTTCTGCCATACGACTTTAATTACCAAAACATATAGGTATTATTCAACTGTCAACATCACGTGATTTCCAACGTAATATTCAAGTCGTATAGCAGAAAAGCGGCATTGGCTCACCCTATGTATAGTCTCTTCAAAGGTGTTAGGGTGGGCCGCGTTCATTTGTAAAAATCTGAGGCGGTCATAGTCTCTGGGGTCCACCATAGACCGCAGGGCCGTGTCGGGCCCCGGACCCAGCCCTAACCCGCTCTGGAGCACGCTGTCGGGAGTGTCCACCTGAAGAAAAGTTCAAATTTATCGTCCACCGTCCAACTTTTATCGTTATATCAAACCTTTTTTCTCCCCCGCTGTTTTAAACTTTTCCAAAACTTCACCCGCCCTCAATGGAAGTAACGATTGAATGGTTTAATTTCTTAGAACTGTAGAGATTCGAAAGTCAAGTTCATTGTTGTCTAGCGTACCGAGATTACTTGGGATTACTTGTTCTTGAATTCAATAAAGAATTTGATTATAATTTGTAGTTACAGATTACGAAAATAATTTAAGTTAAATATTAGTTTTCGAAAATAAAAAAAATATGATGATTATCAAATAAAAATGAAGAAAAGATCTTACTAGCCAACCATTTATCAAGTTATTGGAGAGTCATTTTTCTCACAAAGATACCATGCAAATATACCTACTCTCGTGAAATTTTCTAACTTTTCTCCCGAATCACGGTTGTATGATAAATTATCGTCTATCTCGCAGGCTGGGAAACTTTTTGAGCGATCTTATTTTTAGTTTGACAGCCGAGAAAATCTTTAAAACTTTTGAGTCGCAAGATATCTAGTTTCGTTAATGATTTTGTTGTAAAAGCTCTTAGTAGTTATAAATAGAAAATGTATTTTACAACTTCTTATAAATAATTTCTCTTCAAATGATATGCTCTCCACGTTTAAAGATTCCTATCATTTTTCAAAGCGGGATTAATTTAACGCCGTTTAGCATATTATTCAGTAAACACTATTACCAACTTTATTCGTCATATAGCATTATTGTTCGCAGCGCGCGTCACGGGCGAGCACCATCAACGCTTCAAACAACAAAATACGTGCACGTTTGTTTATTCGGAAGCGTAACTTCATTAATAATTCAATATTTCCCATTCATGTACACAAACAAACTAAATACACAAACGCAAATCACACTACTGGTAATTACCATACGCTCGTATCGGGTGAAATAGAGGCCGACAGCTACGTACAAGACGTCATTTATCATATTCACTTAAGTATGGAAAAAGCTAAGGATTTCTGCATCACAATGAGGGTAGGAATGAATCAATTAATCATAGGAGGCACAAAGCTTGCCCATTAACTTCGCACTTGATAAGGGAATAATGTGAATGGTCGACAATGGAGCCCCATAATACGACAAGCCTGTGGACGCCCTTACCCGCCAAATTTATTGGTCCCTTATCACCGACACACATTGTCTTCTTTCAATTTTAATTTTATTGAAATTTTTGATCCAAGTTATCGGGGTTTGTGAGCAGTGAACTGGATTTACATTTTACGCAAAAAATGTACCTACTTTTTTGAAAATTATAAAGGCTATCTTTAAGAACTATGAATAACTCTTAGCATTTCTAAATATTTTATTACAAGTACCATTTCATTGGATCCTTGGATGTGATCTTGATAAAATTAAACGACGACATAAGATATAGCGTAATTTTTTGTCATCAAAATACTGTAAGTACATAACTATAAGAGGCAGCACGTATAATGCCAACCAAAACCAGATCCGACAGCAGCGTCCAGAGTGCATTTCACACAAAATGTTAAATTGATTGACACACTAGATGTCAATATCGGATTCGATTGTATTTGACACGGTAATGGACATGTCGACGGAGACTTCCAATTATTTTGTTAAATTCGTTGCGTCCCATTAACCGGCTATGCATGTGAAATGAAACTACGTGCAATGCCAAATATAACTTCCCGAAATGAGTTTAAAATATATATGGAATATTCAGCGACACGGTATTAATATTAAAGCTTCAGAAATTAAGTTATAATATAATTAACTACTCTAAGAACAAACATAACAAAGGTGAACTAAATGATTTACGTACGAATGCAAAATTATACAAAGGAGTTCACATAAAACTTCCCGCCGCTATGTGCAAAGAAAATAATCTGTGTCAAAAACAATGTTATGAATATACAACCTCGAGTAACGTGATAAATGTGGTGCAAGAAATAACTTTGCTAGTTGGTCTAAACTACTAAAACAGGAGAACGGGTTTGTGAAGTTAAATCGTATAAGGGATATAATAGAGCCAATGAAATTATACGTTCTCAATACCTGAAATATAATAAAATTAAGGAGATGTCTACAGTTGTATATTATTCATTTGAGTTGCAAATGGCAATCGATTGGGAATGCTGTATTACGGGCTTTATCTAATTCACTTCGATCAAATGTACTTTTTATCAAAGCTAATTTAACAATATTCGTTATACTATGTTTGAAAAGAATATCTATTTATACTTTATCTGTGATCATGGAATCTAAATCAATATATAGGACATGATTTTGTAAACAGGTTTAGAGTAGATATTAGCAAAAACGATTTTATTCCAAATGATTTTAATTATATCTATGATTATTATTGCCATTCTAAATATATTCGTTCTCATTAAACGAGTTCTGATAGTTTTTTTATCCCTAAATCCGAGAGAAGAAACCATATATAGCTTACACAAATATTACACTACAATAAAATCTGCATCACATTTTGTTATTCAGTATGTGTTGGCCGTAACGCGACGTATTGGCACCTTGCCGTACTCTTGCGGTGCCATTATTCTAGTCGACGACATAATGTAGAAAAGGAGCGGTCAATACAATAAATTTCCTTTAAAAAAAGTAGACACAGTTAGATTACCACTTTACGTAATATATGTAATTATAACTTAGTATTGTTAATGGGCAGTTTAAGTTCGCATCTCTAAGTAACTACTCTCTGCGATACAGGGTAGAGATAATAATAAAATTGTTTGAAACGTTGTAGATTATGGAAACGAATTTTTTTAAATGTTTTATTCCCAGTAAGTGATGTTTACTTTACTTTACTAATGAAAGATGAGTATGATTGACACTTTTTGTGAAAGAAATTTGTACCTAACATATCGTTTTAGAAAAAAGTCCGCTAAGGACAGTCTAATACTATTCTATGTCTATGACTCCAGTATCGTAGCTATGCGAGCTTTGGATAAGCAATGAAATGCCAAGTCGAGCTTTTACGGTACTTCCGACCGTTCCAAAGATCGTAAACGTATAACGTCTTGTACTAATAAACATGGTATTCGATGTATTGGTGGTTGTGTTGCATATTTATTGATTTGTATGATTTTGAACCATTTGTATGTTTTCTATTTGAGTTCATACTATAAAAAAGTTACTGATAAATTCAAGGACAGATATGAGGTCTCAGTTCGGATGAATTTCTCGATAGACATCATAATGTAAAGCAAAATAGCGAATCTATATGAAAGACAATAATAGAGGCTCGACCCAAGCTTCTTTTTGGAACTTGCCCAATGAGTATAATCTACGGGGGAAGTCACGACCGTCAGTAAATGAGGAACGAACGAGGAGGAGGATTAGATTCAGAACCCCGATTACAAATGTTACTTAACTTCAACAGTAATTTGATAACTGTACGTAGCTGTAACAGATGAGTCAGCAAGTAGGAGAAATTAAATTTTATAGAAATGAAAATTTACTGTAGTAATTTTCCAGTCTCATTTTGCCTAATGAGAGAAAGTGGTAAGATGGCGAGAGTTAGATTGAGTTAGGAGATGCTATCAAGGACTCTGGTCCTAGAGCAGACGCTATTTATCCTAATTAACCAACTACTAATGTTGTTTACGTGTTTAGTATTGATTAAAGTCTTTAACATTGTCGTTCATGTTACTTCGATTTTCTGTACTCTTTACTACAATATTTGCAATCTATTTCGGCTTGTATTTATACCCACGTTATGTTTTTTAATGTGCGCAAACTTTACGAAAAGTGACTAAGTTTCTTTTAGATAGATTATTTTTGCAGATAAAGACTACTAATCGTCCAAAGTACACGTTTGGCAAACAGATGTCCAGCAGTTTACTCTACTAACATTATATTTCCTCTTTATGGAACACCCCGTCCTTTACTTTTCTATCAGTTCCTCTCTATCCAACGGTTGCTTGGAAGAAATCGCTGTTAGCGATAAGGCCGCAAGTCGTGGCACTATTTGTTTTAGTCTTTTGTGTTCCTGTTTGTCTTTATTTTCTGTATGTGTGGTACAATAAAGACTTAATCTATTTATCTATCTAACAACAAATGATAGAACGGGTGTTGGTAGAATGGGTTGTCCTAAGTATATATGTCAACAGTATCATCATTATCGGGTGCCATATTCGTATAGAACTTTGGAGGTTAAATGGCAAAATTTTCTACGACCCTACGCTGCTTTCTTCTTGCCAAGAGTATGGATTAGACAATAAATGTGTTTATTGGCAGTAATAGCTATCGTATTCTATTTCTATATGTATCAACTATGTACTTTAACTTATATGCTGTCATTATTGCTTTACTACTTATAGTATGTTGTTCATTATTTCTAAAGATTTGGTCTTTTTCACAAAAAAAAAAGTTAAACTCTCAGAGTCCACAATGAGAGTTGAGTACGGACTTAATTGAACTGTAGGTTTAGTCTTATGCGTCACAGTGTTATTTGTTTGTAATCTTTTAGCCTGCATTTTGTGTATGTACCTTTTGTAAATAAATAAATAAATATTTATTTTAATTCGTAAAACACTATCACAAAATTCCACAATTCTACGTAGAAAACCCCAAAAAATCATTACCATTTCTCCGCAGCATTGTCTGAGCTCTCGTTAGTAACTACAGTCTGTAACCGAATCTTAGCGCGGGTGTCTGTCTCACTATTTTTCCATACATTCCTTTTTCCCTCCCCTCCCATTATGTAGATCCGGCGCGACGCCGGTGAGCCTTTGACATGCACTCGGTGCAATTAGTATGGGACCTATATGGATGTATGGAGACTACTGTACAAGGTTAGACAAATGCACGTTTGTACAAGATTCTATGTCATTAATTTATTTTGTAGCTAATGAACTGAGTGCAAGTGATGCCTGGATATGTCTTGTTTTTTTTAAATAACTTTAAATTTGTATTGTAAATGGTTAACCTATATAACTATATAAAGAATGACGACTCCAATATGACTCGTCATCACATACCGCTTGATATATTACAAATCTGATGTTTACAGTAATAGGTGAGAGATAGATAGATAGATTAACGCTTTATTGGACACACAAATAAAATAGAACACAACACAACCAAGAAAAAATTTAAATCTTATGCCACAAATGGCGGCCTTATCGCTAAAAGCGATCTCTTCCAGGCAACCGTAGGATGGAGAGGAAATCATAAAGAGAGAGATAAAATCCTTTAATTTGGATAACAAAGAGTTCTGTGGCAGGGAAATATAAATAAACTATTATGTTCTCGTTCATTAATTTCATATAACCCTGTATAAAACGTATGGGGACGTACAGACACGCTTAACGCGGAATTCGTGAGTATTGTTCACAACGCACGTACCTCCGTGAAATGCAGGCGAAATAAAAATTAAGAGAAACGGCTTGCGGCTTTCAAACACAAATATAATTGAGATGAATAAAATTGCACCTTACATTTATTTAGTTTAGAATACAAAATATATTATTCTGACGTTTCAATGAAATACGAGTAGATGCAAATGATGTATGCTTATTAGGGTGGCATATTATAAAGTAACTATTCAGGTATGGAATTTGTCGAGTTATATCTATCTACGCCAATACCAAGTAAAGGTGGTAAAGGTAAGAAAAAAGGCCGCTGATAGGATTTCCTAGTTCAAGAAACAAAAAACGATAGGTTAACAAAACAATAGACAAGCGACACCATTCCAACTTTTATAACATCACCTCTCACCTACTCAAATACTCAGCAAAACATGAATTCCGCCAGCATCACACAATTAATAACGGAGTTATCAACAGGCGCGTGCTCGCGTTAGATACGCAACTCATTCCTGCCGAATTAAGTGCTACATTTTTCCACGTCCACCTATATTTATTAATCTCCCTGAGGGGTACGTCAACGCATGCCTTTTGAGAAATGACGGCTGCCAAAGTTAAGTCGGTTGAGCCAAGACGGGGTTGAGTTATGGTCGGTTGTTGGGCCAGCGGCTCAGCGCCATTAGAGCGCCGCCTTAATCCTTATCGGCGAACTTGCACTTAGGATTAGTCCCGTCACGAGTTGCTTTTTTCGGTTATTGACCATGCCGAGTACAGCTGCGATTAGGGGATTTGTCAGGGATAAGCTAAGGGAAATTTCCTCCCCAACTTGTGACGGTTTTTCGTGCCAAAGTGTTATGACATGTAATCTCGCACAAGTAATCATTTTTCTAAGTCAATACTTAGCAAATACGTGTTCCAATCATTCTGTGATCTTACACAAGACACGAATTTGTCAATATTTAGCAATAGACTTAGACGTGGTGTAACTACTTTGTCTTATTTTGTTTTTATTTTTTATAGTAAAGTCTTGTCTCTATAGTTGATACGAAAAGCAATCCGCATTAATTTTTGATCTAAGAACCTACAACAGTCTACAGATTGGACATGACGAATCAAAATCATCAATATATACCAGTTCAATATGTTTTGACACATTGAAAAATAACTTACTCGTTGCGGCGGCATAGGTTGTCTCGGACTGTGGGAGTGTTTTGGCGAACAGGAGCCGTGCTTTTCTTTCCTATGTGACTTCAGACCTCGGAGCAACCTTGAGAACGTTGTCACCTTCTTCTTTGCAGTGCCGAGGCAGTTGTCTGGAAAATAAATTAAAAAAATATTTAATCATAAAAGAAACGGTCACTTTTTAAGCGCTGTAACTTTATTTTTTAATGTGTTTAATGATAATGTAGTAGTTGGGAAGAGAAGCGTATTAGAAATATGGTCTATGCTTAGCAATGGGAGATTACAGGATGATAGTAGTGGTGCGATAGGAATAGGTATATAAATGGATAATATGGTCTTTTGCATGGTCCATAAATAAATTCGCCTATGAACGTTTTTTTCCCTAATGACAAATGTTTTAAAAACACGATCGAAATTCCGAAAACAAAAGTTTATACATTTTGTTCAACGTAGGTCCACACAAAGTTAAAATTAATAACGTATTTCATCCAAACACTGTTTACAGTGCGCGTTAGAAAACCAATATGAAAATCCATTACGGTAAGCGTTCATAAACTTAATTTCCGCATTAACTTCGATAAGTTCAAATCAGAGAAATCACATCTAATAGACACCACATAAGGATATTACAAATTGTATTCTACATACATATAACAAAACTGGACTATTTCTCGTGTAACTTGCTAACATTCATAATTGAACATGGCGCTGGATGCTGATTCGATCACACTAGTACATAATGGAATTCACTCACAATAACGGTTTTTTCGAGGATGGGTCAGATAAACATATATTTTGACACCTAAATGAATAAAATGCGTTTAAAATACTTTTTTTCCAATTAAATATTTTTATCTCCCTTGCTATTTATTCTACAGATAGTAGATGTTTAGCAAAAAAAGGCCTATCAGTTTCAGGGTTCAATACCATCCATGCCATACATTTCTGTAATCTGTAGCTCTGTTTGGCATTAAGGAGGAACAAGCATCGAACAACTTGCTTTTCATTATATACAATGTTATGATTATAACCTCAAGCTTATATTGTCTACGATTCAAACACATTTCAATCCGCGCCTCGGCTCTCCCACTCTATAACTGTTTACTTTCATCACATCCTGCTACCAAGTTCAATTAAAATCGTAATTGAGTTCAATTGAAGTTTGAAGACAATTGATAGACTTCACAGAAGTTTGGCAATTATGGCGGAATTACTTGGTGAAGTGCGTTACATGGATACAAAGTAGTCGCCGAGATAAACTTGTGTGCGAACTTCAGTGTAGTAAGAAGGGAATAAGCTTAAACCAGTTTAGAAAAAGCGCATTTGTTTTTGTTGGTTTATTGTTTTTTCTCCTTCTTTATGCCAAATAGGAGCAATATAGATTATCGTGACTTTTTGAAGCAGTAGGTATATTTTAAAGATCTCAAAAGTGTACGCTAGATTTTATCTCGAAACTACGTAAGCTATTATACTATGTATTTATAATTAACGAACATATAATGGAAACTGGCCAAGTAATATAAGACTCAATGATCAAGTCATCAAACCGAGTCACATAAAAATATAAGGAATCCGTGTTAAAATAAAAAAAAAACCTTATGATTATAATTGATTAGGTCATACATAAAATCATATAATTGAGTAACGTGTCGCTTTAAAATATTTCAAACATGTTTCGCACAGGTTTGTTAGTCACTCTAAAGTCTAGCTAGACTATAAATCATACACTTAGCACCTAACCACTTTGAATTTAATGCCTTTTTATAATGTTGCGTGTCGTGAAAGATTATAGTTCGTTTAACGGCTCAATCACACACTGGCTAGAAAAGTTTTTAAATATCGAATCATTAAGTTGTATATTTTATATGGATTAAGTATTTATCCATTTGTAACGAAAACGAGTGTATACAGACCACTGTTTTGTATCACACTAAATGATGATAATGATGATTCATTATCACTCTTGGACGTCAAGGACGAGTCTCGGGCGAAACATTCTGAAAATGTATTTTAGTTCTTACAAAACAGTGTCTGCTTTCAATTTGGATATTAATTTATAATACAAGATATTGAATAAAAATAATTACTTACCACTGGGTGGGAATTCATAGAAATATGCTGATCTTGGACTGAGACAACTGCAACAAAAGAAAACACCATTGTAAAATAAGTACTCAATAACTGTAACCTTATAATGTGTAGGTACCACAATAAAAAAAACACAATCCTGTAAAAGCTTCATAACTCTGTGTATCTTTTACATTTAGAGGTTGGGAAACGAATGAAACAGACTATTTTTGAAAATAAGTTGGAAAAAATAGATATTTTAATCAGTTTTCTTTTAAATCAAGAAAAATAAGTACAAAAAGAAGCGTCAAACATACAACATCTCCTTGTAAAAATCAGGTTATAATATCACTCGACACAAACCTTATAGCAAGCATCAATCTGTACATAATTAATTAAAGCAATATTGCAGGTATGCACAAAAACGTACGAAGCACTTCCGGCATTCGGGAAATGGGAAATTAATCGACAACGACATTAACAATACCCTGCTAATGATAATGATTGCCCGAAAATGAGACGCAACAAAAAATAGATGCGTTGGGAGTCGAAAATAATTACTTGAGTACCTACTTTTTTGGCTTGAGATTAGGTTTCAACGGTTTGATTTTTGTGGTGATATATGCATTTTAATTTTGCAGTTGATTTTTACGGCCATTGTTTATGCAAGTTAAGACAAGCTTGTATTTAAAGTACAAATACTTTCAAAGTTAATAATACTTCATAAAATTACTACATACATATAATTTACTTGAGATGGATAAGTAAAATAAAATCCTTCAGATATAATAAAGTAGATTTAAACAAGATTACGGAGAAGGTAAAGTTATGTCGGATTGAAAACTCTTAACTCCGTAGTTATCAACTTATATACTGAATAACATAACTAATTCTAACTTTAACTTTCAACATATCACATTTCCAAACTAAGTCACAATTTTTGCAATGTAAAATTGTAACATATTCACATACGTAACGTATCTTTCACTTTGTGATTCATCAAAGGAAATGAGTTTTCGGATGGGAACGTAAATTCGTAAAGCCTTCGTTTTCACGTGTTCGCGTTTAATAAACTTTGTTGATTTGCTCGTGTTTGTTTTTGATTATTCATTAAATGGCTAACGTGGACCTTAGCAAATGAAATTGTGTATTGTACAAGTACTATCGTTTTACTGTTACGCATAATAGTAAGGTTTTGTTATTAAAAAATGTAAATTCAGTTAGGCTGTACTATTATTAGCCGACTTACTCGCCAGATTTTTTCAAAAGTGCCATAAGAGATACGTTCAACAAATATAAATATATAATCTATGTACCGGAAGTTTTTTTTTACTCCCACCTAAAACACTCACAGAAACTATAATATATGATACTAAATACAAAATAGTCAGCATAATAATAATATACAAGTTTTTCAACACATATTAGGTACTTTTAATGGATTGCTAGTTGAGTACATGTACATACTATGTCAAATAGTGGTAGAATCAATTCACATTGTGTTCAGACATTATTACCGAACGTATTCATACAAAACTGAATAATACTGATTTATAGTTAGCGTGAAAATTGGCTTTCGAACCATGATTGCTAATGAAGTTTCGGTAAAATAAATTGAGAAATGAAGCTTACCTAGAAATGTTTATTAGCTTGGTTCTTGGCGAGTTCATTTCTATTAATCTAACTAAACAGTGGGTTTATGTGTATGAAAATATCGAGAATATTAGTTTGCTAGTGGACGCCCGCAGTTTTGCTCGCATTATTTTATGATAAAAAGTAGCTAGCAAAAATCATAAAGATCCGTTTTTGCGTTATGAACATTTAAATTAACAGAAAAACAGATAAAAAGGCAAACATTCTATAAAATTTTGGGAAGTGTTCTGTTATCAATTCCAAGTATGTCCAAAAGTTTATTTTTAATATCTTCAATAAATTTTTTTCGTTCTTCAACTTTTGCCGCTTCTTAGCTTTATTATGTGTATAGAGATATAGATTCTTAGAGAATGTTAGTGTTGTAATTTTGTTTTTAAAGATATTTTTTTCATTGTTAGCATCTAAATACGATACTAAAGTATGCAAAACGGTTTGCGTGACTATAGCATTATTATTCAAATATGGTATAATATATTTAGGAGTTCTTAAATAGTGGTTTACAATAAACATTTTCTACTATCGCGCTGGGCGGTAAGGAATGCAATTTGCGCATTTATTTAGACTGTCAGTTTAGTATAAATCCACCCAGTTAGGAGAGAATTTCATGAGCACTATATCTAGTTGTAACGCGCTCCTCGCAAATAAGTGGTCGCTTAGAATGTGAGCGAGAAGTTATTACTTACATCGTACTATTCAGCCTGGAAAGCTTTGTACAGACGTATTATTTAAAGTAGATTAAGGATATTGTTATATATATTTAGTATACTAAAATACCACCTATAAAATCTACAACAGATCCACACATAATTCAAAATAGCAATAATTTATTGCTAGAAGTATGCAATATTTTGTGCTAAAAATATAGAATAGCAGATTAATTCGCAACTTTTAACGAGTTTAGAAAGCTTTGTCGAACCTTTTGGCCTAGTATATGATTTAAAGTTATTTAAGCCAAATTTTATCTCTGTAAAGTAATGTTAAGATCCCTAACATCTAGATATAAGTATGTATGTATGTGCATATGTACATATATAATTAGATGATTAGCTATGACAAAATAAAACTGTTATTACGCCTTCAACACCGTTTTCCTACAATATTACCGACTTATTTTATCCAAAACTCTCTCAGCCAACACGTGCTTTGTGCAAATCTCCAGCTTGTTAGTATGATTACTAACTACACTGTGTTAATTGAGTAACGGCGGAGTATTTCGTGCTTAATGTTGCTACTAGGAGCTTGAACATGTTTTCAGTAGCTGGTGTATTTTATACTTTGTGTATTTGTGTTTTGTATTGGTATATTTAATACTTTGTGTATTAGTGTCGTGTATTTGTTGATGCTATGTACCAGTTGTGATTGTTATAATAATTGAATGCTAGTGTCTGGTTTAGTTTTTGTTTTGGTTTTAATATAATTAAGTTATATAAATGATTATTGTATTACAGTACACATTTCTAGATATTTTTGTTCGACTTAGTAAGGTAGTACATATATCTCGACTTTTTGGATAAGGGTTTTTATTTTAATTGAAATTCTACACATGTAACTCCCCAGCCTTAAGCAAGGGAGATTACTAAGTTCTTATATACTGATTTAAAGCTATGTAAATGCTAAATGTAAATGTTGTGTAATTGTAAATTAAATTTCAAACTTACACTACTTGTACCTGTATACGTAGGTATATGGTAGGTAATTTACTAAAATGATTTTATAATTTGTCCTTTTGTATATGAACTAGTGGGTGCTCGCGGCTTCGCTCGCATTAAGAAGTAAAACTTGCATCCCCTATTTCACCCCTTTAAAAGTGGCATTTCCAAAAATCCTTTCTTAGCGGATGCCTACGTCATAACATCTACCTTCATTCCAAATTTCAGCCCAATCTGTCCAGTAGTTTGGGTTGTGCGTTGATAGATCACTATATCAGTCAGTCAGTCACTTTTGAGTTTTATATATTTAGACTAGCAATGCTACGAGTGAAGCTTCATTTTGTCAGTAAATAAGTAAGTATACGCATATTGTTACCTTCTTTTTAAGATTCCAATTAAAAATATAGTAAAAACAGAAAGTCAGTCTTATCAGTCTTAATATCTATGACATAAATGCCTAACATTGAATATTTAGATTATTAAAATACTAATAATGAATAGTAAACTTTATACTAAATGTAACTGGTCAGATTTACTACATCAAAATATAACATCATATCATGAGTTCACAATTATGTTGACCACACTATCGCATTCATGTTTGAACATAAAATTTTAATGCCACAAATAAATTGATAAGCTCGTTCCAAAATATGAACAGTATTAGTTAAATATACAGCATTCAAGCCTTCGTTAACGTTCATGTTTATTTACGACAATTCAAATATAATTTAGGCACCATTTACATATCGTGTTGATTCGTTAGTACGTTACTCTTAGTGTCATAGACAAGAAATGTCATAATTCAGAGAAACCTAATCAGTCTAACTACCCACTTTTTCTAGGTATCCTAAAAGCTTTGTCAACCATATAAGTGGCGTGAACCAATCAGCATTAAGCTTTATCACGGGTACAATGAAGCAGACCAATCCGCACGCTGATGATGACATGATGATATTTGATAACTTATCAAACCGACCGGTTCTTCGGTTCTTTCGGACCGAGCGACGTTCGAAGAGTCAACACGAGTCCTGAGGATGCCTCGTGGAGAGGCGTAACACGTGTCGACCAGAATATCTTGCCGAAAGAGAAAAACAAAGCTTCAAGACACAAGGTGCGGTGTTGGTAAGATCTCGAGATCCACGGAGGCCACATTGGTTAGGAGGTGAGGTGTGGCGGTGAAAAACCATCAAGTTTGTTGTTTGATGTCGGTTAAGGAGCAGTCGTAGCGGAAAAACACTACATATTTCTCCAAAGTTTCAGTAATGATAGTACCATGTATCTGTGTCGGACATTTTGCTTAACGCATATATGTCGATTTTACTCACTCTTAGGCGTCTTGGGGCATATTATCTCATGGATTAGATACAAATTGTATATGAAAAGATGTGACACAGCTCATTCCAAGCGTAGGCGTCCAAATTGAATTTATCCACACGCCTACTTCGCTACGTAACATAAATTAATGTGATTCTTATTGATATTAGTGAATGTAACTAAATGTTGTTTTAGAATTTATCATAAAATTTGTTTAGTGAAATTGAAATATGAATAATGTATGGTACTTGCAAAGTTGATTTACCGTGCTGGGCATACACAGTAACATGTACTCAGGCATCAATGTTTTATATTTATTTTTTAAACTGGGGAACTGGGAATACAGTGTCACACTACACATACACTTCCAGGCCCAATTATTAGTAATTATTTCAAGCAAGAAACATTATCACCACTGGTATTATGTTACTTAGCTTTAACTAAGCATTTTTCACAATCAATATCTTATATATGTATATATATAAAAATGAGTCGCAGAATGTGTTGGTAAGCGCATAACTCAACAATGCCTGGTCCGATGTGGACCATTATTTTTTTAAATGTTCGTTGAAGTTCAAAGACGGTTTATACGGCGAGAAAATAAATCAAAAAAAATTTAATACCATAAAATGAAGCAGGCGGTGTACGGGCGGCCCTTACATTCTTCGATCTCCAAAACTACGCAACGGGATTGATGTGTTTTTTTTAACAGATAGTGTTTTAAGTGGACGGTTTTTAAGTGTATAACGTGTGACCGTGCAAAACCGGACACAGCAGCTAGTTTTGTAAATAAAAACGACGAAAAAATTTGAATATTAACTTATTTTTAAAAACACTAATTTAAAAATAACATGAAGTCGCTTTTATATTAATATTATATCTATATTTTATACATCCCAACGACTCTCAAGCATCTTCTTAGCATTGCAATTCAAATTAAAACCATTAAATTTTAAAGCCACTTAACAATTAGCAGCATGACTATTAACATATTTTAAATATAATGTAACATATAACTACAAATTGAATGCTGCGTGGGTTTAAAATTCTGTTAAAATTTATTTATAATTTATCATTATTTATAAAATTCTGATCTGTATTAAAATTCAAATATAACAAATTTTATTGGTCTATTTGTAAGCACGACAAGACGACACGAGCGTTTGCTTAGTGTGGGGCTAGATGGCGCTGTGTGTCTCAGAATATATTTTTAATTTACTTACTTTTTCGTTATTTATGTATACTTACCTACTATTATTCGTCTTATTACAAAAAAATATATATCTACAAATTTTTGGCTACCAATCCATGCATACCCCGTAATAAAAGAAGCTTATCTATTACAAAGCTTTAGTCAAGAGCTTTGCATACATAGTATCAAATCGGAATGGTCAAGCTCCTCCTAGGTAAGGCGACATGTTGTCCAACTAGTCTGCCCCTGAATCTAATTAGCATGCCACGACATACCGGATTAGGTGCGTGGGTTCAAAGCAACGATATTATATCCATAGACGGGTAAGTATAGTAAAATAAACTGACATTAAAATGGCATAATTTATTAACGTGGTAAATTGGTTCAACATACATCTGCCTTTGTCCACTCACTGCATAGGCCTCCTCTACAGCGCGCCACACAACACAGTCTCTAGCCCGTCTGATCCAGTTCATATAAAACTAAAAAAATATCTGATTTCGTCACCAAAAATACTCTGCTGAGTATAGGCCTCCTCTACAGCGCGCCACACAACACTAGAGAACTAGTTACATTTTAGTACAAGTATGCTTTACTTTCGAGCAAAGTTTTGTTCGAGTGCGTATCACCGCAGGCAACATAATATATGATTGACTATCGCTTGATTAGCTATACTCGTGTGTTGATTGGTCCATTCAGCACATATGGTTGACGGAATAGTTTGTATAAAGAATGGCCAGGTGGTTATGTGTCTTCGGTTTGTGTAGTCAAAGGTTCAAATGTAGCCGGACTTAGGTACTGGAAGAGATTTCTCTCTAATGTCTTAGTGGATTTACAATGTAACATTTGCATATTGAGATCACGAATGTTAGTTAGTGCTTGATGCCAAATGCGGATGAATTGAATTTGTTGAACATAGTTTAGAATGCTGTGGTCAGAAAGATTTATGAATTTTGAATCGTTTTAAGTTACTTGTCCACTTTCATGGAGTAGATAAATTAGATTAGTTACTGTATCAATTCAAAACATATTAGTTTCTTAATTTTCCGAATCTCAAAAAAGCAGACCCCTTTAAGAAAAAGTTCTTCAAATCATGTCAAAAATGTACGTAGAATGATTTTTGTACACTTAGGTACTCATGTTTATTTTTGTAACGATGCTGCTTTTTGGTGATATAATATTTTATATGATCGTTATATGCAAATTTTATTATTTTATTTTTTTATGACAACTCCAATTTTCATATTAAATGGAAAGAAACTTTTCTCCAACATAACACAAAACCGAGTAAACGAAGTAAGTTACTTAAGCATGTACTTTCATAAGGTCACCGACCTAAGAACTGTCCTTAGAAATCTTGCTTCAATATGATATGTTATAAATTCAATAGACAAAGTTGACAAAGTAATCTTTAATCAGACGCCTTTGAAGATTCCCATTCAAGCTGTACCATAAAGTTGATTCAACGACGCAAGTAAATTAACGTATATATTTATATACTAGTGGATGCCCGCGGCTCCGCTCGAATTATTTCTGGATAAAAGTAGCCTATGACACGCCTAAGACATGATACTACCCACATACCAAAAATCATGAAGATCCGTTAAGCCATTTCAGCGTTTAAATAAACAGACGAACAAATAATTTAAAAACGCAACGTATTCTGTTATTAATTTAAAGCATACCCTTACATTTTTTTAAATATCTTCTATGTATGTACAGATAAACAATTAATTTTCGAAAATCTTCTATGCACAGTTTTTTTTTTTAATTCTTTATTGTACACCAATATATCAAGAGAACACAAGTATAAAGAAAAAAAAATGTAAACCATAATATTGGGACAGAGGGCCTTATCACTTAGAGTTATCTCTTCCAGGCAACCTAGATTGGAACACAACGATAGGAAAACAGTAAAGATTTTTGACCCCCTTGATCTTTATTATATGTACAAATAGATATAGATTCGCTATATTTATATACGCTAGATATAGAAGTCTGAAACACACTGACCATATCTTTGAAGAGCCAGGACATATCCATCAGAGGCTAATTTGAATTTATTTTACTACGAGCATACGAGTAATGATACCGTAGCATCGCGCACATTCATGTGACACACGGTCGTTACGTTTGACGAATATATTGCCGAGCGTTCTAAGAATTCACCCAACATGGATTTATTGCTGAAAATGATACGACAATGTTGGAAAGCAATCTCGGGTTTGCTTTTTTTACTGTTGTTTTCGAGGAATAGCTAAGTAAGTAAGTGTTACCTGCTTTTAACCCAAATAGGGTAATGTTATTATTTTCCCACGCCTGTGGTTGTATTTCACTTAAATGTGTTTTCTTTCCATATGATTTTGAGACTCATAGGAAAATGGCTCGTTACTTTAAGTAATGGTAAAAAAAAACATATCTACAAACAATAATTATTTACGTACGCTTCTCTTAGATTAATAATATTTTAAAAGCCACTGGAGTACCTATATATAATCTAAATAATTACCGCACGTATCACATTCTGAGCTTTTGTTTACCTAAGATCAACAAGTCATATCAACAAGTAAAATTTGGCCGTTTGTGCCGTTTGCCTCGTAACTTGCTTCTATTATTTTCGACACTATTAGATAAAAAAGAAGAAAGTAATATTTATTAAAATCATAAACATTACAAAACAAATAAATAAATTTCGTCATATTTTTACTGTCTTAAACATAGATTCTTAGAATATAATGATACGAGTTTTTTTGCAATTACATGCACAAAAGCTCGTCCGATTAGATAACCGTGAATCTTACTAGTATTCAACGTACGCGGAGGCCGCGTCTGTCGCCAATCGAATGTCTGATTTCAATTTAGATTAGCAACTTAAACATGCAGCGCAAACCTTATCTAACAAGTACACCTGTTAAAGTCGAAATAATTTATGACTATGTCCCTTAGAAGCATCGTTAAAGAGTAAATCGCGATTTCCTGCTCTCGTATTGAGGTTCTTGGATAACTTTGTAGTGTGGGAGGTGGTGATTGATTCGTTTACAATCATTCGTTTTTTTTTATTCGGTCTCGATCGAATGTGGTGGAAATAGCGAAGAAGTTGTTTAGTAAGGCGTAAAGGGATGCATTCAGTTTACTTTAACAAAAAAAGTACATATTTTGTTCTTGACAAATAATGTAGAAGATTTACTATCTTCTACATTATTAATTTTGTCAAGAAGAAAATATGTACTCATACAGTCTACTGACTGTATGAGTATAATTGTAAAAAAAACTGCGCGTGGTATAAGAAATAAGTATAATAATAATAATTCAAATCTAGAGTTAATAGGTATCTTCTAGGTAAACGTGTTACACCCTAGGCTGCAGCAATGCTTAACATCAGGCAGGCTGTAGTCAAACGTAAACCTATCACACGTAAAAAAAAAAAAAACAGCTTTTTTGCATATCGGTAGTTATAATATTTTTGTATTTACCTGCTCTTTATTCTCGGAATCAACTTGACAAAGCAGATAATGATTAATCTATCACATTTATCAAACCACTAACGCGTAAGAAACTAGTACATTGTCTCCTCTACTACTTATCTAAGTTCAGATTCCCTAATGGCAACATTGATTACGAGTTATTGTGATTGCGTTGTTTCAATTCAATGGGCTTTTAACAGTATTATTAGTGCAATTCACAATTTATATTTATCGTATTACTTATAACAAAGGTATTAGCCGGTGATTTATTTGTCCGGCTGAAGCAAAATAGGAATACGAATATCAATTTTAGACAATACAAATCGAAACGTATTGATATTTTTAGGTGGAATATTTTAAATTGCGTATGTATAATCTGTACCTACATAGTTATTATGAATGAGACTTATATGAATTTAATTAATTTTTAATGTTACGGTCACTAATTGTTTTGAAAAAATAAAAAAGCTGTTTGTATATTTGAAACTATAAAGTTGTTTAATTTTTTTAAGTAAGTAGGTACTTAAGACTTGTGATTGCCTCAAATTATGATCGGTCGAAACCACATCTTTTACACATGCTACAATTTTTTCTCTAGTAAGACGTTCTAGTATATAAAAAAACATAAGTTTTCTGGTTAGAAATGTAATTCACAAAATTATATCGCTATATTATTTTTTATTCAGTGATGGACATTATATGAAGAACTTATAGTTTACATTACTTCATTTATAAAAAAAATACTAGGTAATACTTATTTAAGAAAAAAACGTCAATTTTTACCCTGTACAGTCATTAAATTAATTACCTTTGTAGTATTTAAAAATAATTGAATTACTTATTAAGTAAGCACACTCTTTTAAACTACAGATAGAAAATAAACATACCTCTGATAATTATGCGGCTGGTTATGCATCAACGGCTGCGTGGGTTGCGCCAGCAGCAGTTGCTTTTGCTGTTGCTGTCGTTGCAGCATCTGTTTGCCAAACACTCCGTAACCGAAGCCGTAGATTTCGTCTTCCTCCTTATCAGTAAGGCAGCTGGACGGCTGCAAGGAAGCACACTGCGTTGGTATGTTATTCTGGGTCTTTGGTAAGTACATAGATGTGGTGTTAGAGATGCAGGGATTTATAGAAAGAAGTGGGAGAATTGATTGATGAGTGAAACTACACTGAGAGAAATCGGCTTAGTAATTCCAAAAAGTTTGACTTGTTAAATGATTTTCGGGTTGAAATAACAGTATTTTTGTTAAAAGAAACAAATGAAATGTAGATTACACAAGGCGATCTTGTAGACGGAACAACGTAAAACTTGTTGAACGATATTTGTTTGAAACAAACAGCTTAACATTGTTCCAAAATGACTGACATGTAATATCAACTAAAAGGTAAACTTGTAGCCGTAACAAGCTGGTATCGTGTAAAGTCAACGTGATAGTGTAATTGATACAATCGTATTTCTGGTAGAAATAACGTTGTGTACCTTGTTAAAAGACATCTTGTTGAATCAACATTACAGCGATTTGAAAGAACTTTGCGTCTTATGAAATCAACATTAGTATTGTAAATTCTACAGTTTACGCAGCTTGTTGAAAGTACAGTAAAGCCAGTTGAAAAACATTGACCATGTTAAAATAACATTATGCACCTTGTTAAAAGACATCTTGTTGAATCAACATTACAGCGATTGAAAGAACGTTGCGTCTTATGAAATCTACATAATTATTGTAAATTCTGCTGTTTACGTAACATGTTGAAAGTACAGTACAGGCAGTTGAAAGAACATTAAGCCTGTTAAAATAACATTATGTACCTTGTTAAAAGACATCTTGTTGAATCGACATTACAGCGATTGAAAGAACGTTGCGTCTTATTAAATCTACATAATTATTGTAAATTCTACAGTTTTCGTAACTTGTTGAAAGTACAGTACAGGCAGTTGAAAGAACATTAAGCCTGTTAAAATAACATTATGCACCTTGTCAAAAGACATCTTGTTGAATCGACATTACAGCGATTGAAAGAACGTTGCGTCTTATTAAATCTACATAATTATTGTAAATTCTACAGTTTACGTAACTTGTTGAAAGTACAGTACAGGCAGTTGAAAGAACATTAAGCCTGTTAAAATAACATTATGTACCTTGTTAAAAGACATCTTGTTGAATCAACATTACAGCGATTGAAAGAACGTTGCGTCTTATGAAATCTACATAATTATTGTAAATTCTTCAGTTTACGTAACTTGTTGAAAGTACAGTACAGGCAGTTGAAAGAACATTAAGCCTGTTAAAATAACATTATGTACCTTGTTAAAAGACATCTTGTTGAATCGACATTACAGCGATTGAAAGAACGTTGCGTCATAAGAATTCTACATTAGTATTGTAAATTCTACAGTTTATGTAGCTTGTTGAAAGTACAGTATAGCCAGTTGAAAAAACATTAAGCCTGTTAAAATAACATTATGTACCTTGTTAAAAGACATCTTGTTGAATCGACATTACAGCGATTGAAAGAACGTTGCGTCTTATTAAATCTACGCTAAAAAAATGTCATTTTGGCATAATCTTAAAATATCGTTACGTTGATTTAAAATAGATGCGTTGTCCTAAAATATGTTGATAATATGTCAGTATTACGCTAGAATGTAAAATGTGTTATGATGGATAATTGAATTGTTTGGGTATATAATGCAATATTATGATACTTGTCATCGTAAAAAATGTAATTATAAAATAACATTGTCTTCTTCAAATAATATCACAATGTAATAGAAAATGGTCCACTGTCCCATAAATTAGTATGATAATTATAAATAAGATTCTAATTTAAAAACACAACGACAGTCATCGTTATTTATATAGATTTCATAGTTTATTATGAAGAAGTATCTCAAAAAATACGATGATCTGCCTAAATTATGATGCTTTAAACTATATTTTTAAAGTAAGCATCATTTCTTAATATTACAGTCATATTATTTTACGTGATTCCGTACTCATATTTTTAGATTAAGCATCAAAGTTCAATATTATAGTCATATTATTATTTTAAGTGAATCCTACTAAATTATTGTTACAGTAACATATTTTATGAGTAGCATCAAATTTTGAATGATGTCCTGCAATTTAAAGGTGACGGAATTTTATTTCCTCTCTCTCTCTCTCTCTCACATTCCGCTCGCGGCGCGGGCGCGCTCCATTTTACACCACTTCAGTCGGTCGGTCGTACGTACGACATAATAAATAATTCTATCAGTGCCTGCCAATGATATTACATATAATATAAACTGGTGCCCGCAGTGAAAAACGGTGAATTATTGGTCACTTAACTAGGTATATACCACTCAGGACGTGTATGTTAAACTTTGTGAGAAAAGTGCAAAAATGGATATTCCCACACGTGATCTTTTGAAGAAGTGGAATTCGGAACGCTACCGCGATCGTTTTGAAAGTAAGTTGACAAGCCTACTAAGCTGCTAGCATGAGCTTACACATTATTAATCGTTTTAATTTTTGTGTGCAGGTGAAGTAAAGGACGTAGCGTCAGCATTAGAGCAGCTGTCTGTAAAGTCCTTCACCTGGTTCGTGGCAGGAGGTCAGTAACCTCTGGCGGGAGACGGTGCGAGCTCGCCTCCGGTACTTGTACCTACTACGAGGAAGGAACATTACAGGAGTACCTACTTCAATAAGTATCCTATCCTGAAGTCAAGTGATGGATGGCGACTCCTGACGTATGAATACGAAACACTGGTCCCTGATAAATCAGGGGGCCTCGACGCCTTGGATGCTTCAACGGAAAACATACTAAAAGCTGCTCAGCAGAAGCTTAACACAACAAAGGCCAAGTTTCTTCGTCGAAAAATAGCTGACACATTGGCAATTTGTGACGGTAAGGAAATGATCCTGTTATATAGTTCTAGGTGCTCGCCCTCCCGGTCGCACGGGTGGGCGAGCACCTACCCGTTATAAAATATACATATAATAGACAAAAAAGAATTTAAAGATTATCTAACATGGTGCAGTCGTTCAAAATTAAGGGCGGGCGGACACACATTTCGGCAATTCATTTTTATTTATATACATAGATTTTTTACTGTCTTGATTTGCTCAGTTAATGATGATGTGTTGTGTCAAATATACTTATTATTATTTTCTTTCCAGATGAACAACCGGAGACAAAATTAATAGCAGCGATATTGCTACTCTGCTGTCTCTTTAATATTCCTCCTGCCCGTCGATCTAGAAAAGACTGGCAAGCTTCACGAGCGGAGATATTGGATGGATTTGTGACCATCGTGGATGCTGACGCGGACGTGCAAGTGGTAATTGAGGAGCGTCGCCAAAAGCTTCAAAACCTAGGTACTATACTAACCTCCAACCATTTATAATTTGGTGCCGCCAGTCAGGTGTCTCCTTCACAGTATGTGACAATACGCTTTACAAGTTCACAATACTAACTGAGGCTGTTGATGTGACTTTTAAAATATTTCATGCTATTGTGGCTTAATATCCTACTGAAAGCTATAGCATTTGTAATGGTATGAGCCAGCACCAATAACTGGTTTAAGGTGAACGCACACTTATCAGAGCCGAAGGAGCCGAAGAAATCGAATTTTAGAATTTTAAAATATTATTTTACTAAGTAATTTCTGTAATAAACTGTACTTAGGTACTTTCCGTAGTTAGGAGCTATAGATTTTATAGGTATGTCCAAGCTTGAGTCTAAATAATTATTTTTAATGTGAAAGTAGAAGTAGATAGCCTCTATGCTGTAAATATAATATAAATATAATAATTATAATAGTGGGTATAATACTTTTAATAAAAGATTAAAACCATTTTTTGTTTGTTTATTTTCATAGAAGTACTCATCTCAGGCAATAATTCTAATTGGAGCTATATTACAATATTATTATAACTATAAATTACTTGCGAAGATTTTTATCCTGTCAAATTATTTCTGGTTTACTTTTTATTCGATAGGTTCGTTGTTAATATTCCAATGTGCTTGTTTAATCATCTGCAGTGATGTTCCTTAGTGTGCACTTTTAGATTATTTAGGGACAGTTTGTAACTTTGTTGTATTACATGTATGTTCTTGTTTTTTTATTTATCTTGTTTTCGAATAGCATTGTGTACTGTTATTACGTTATCAACAGATAATTTGAACTATGTTTTTGTTATTTCATGTTTGTTCATTATATTCTTTTATGTTTGTTTTAGAATGTGAATTGTGTACAATACCTACTGTACCTACTTTTATTTATCTAGACAATTTTTAACTTTATTTGTTGGTATTTCGTAATTGTTATTTATATTTCGTAATTTTATTTATTGATATACAGGGTTACTGGTAACTAACACAACGCCTTTTAAGGGTGGCTTTAGTACATTTATAGCAACACCTTTTGTTCAACGACTTTTACCCTTAAAAGGTTATGCGTTAGTTACCAGTAACCCTGTATATCAATAAATAAAATTACGAAATATAAATAACAATTACGAAATACCAACAAATAAAGTTAAAAATTGTCTGTAGATAAATAAAAGTAGGTAAGGACACAAAAATATAACAGCCCGTAATGTAATAACAACAAGACAAATAAGCAATTAGAACGTAGATACTACAAGTACACAATGCACATTTAACAAGCTAACTGTTGATGCTACAAGCACGTAATGTAATAACAACAAGATAAATGAATAATTAGAACGTAGATACTACAAGTTTACAATGCACATTTAACAAGCTAACTGTTGATACTACAAGCACGTAATGTAAGAATAACAAGACAAATTAACAAGTAGAACGTGGATACTACAAGTACACAATGTACATTTAACAAGCTAACTGTTGATACTACAAGCACGTAATGTAAGAATAACAAGACAAATTAACAAGTAGAACGTGGATACTACAAGTACACAATGTACATTTAACTAGCAAACTGTTGATGTAATAAGCACGGAATGTAAGAACAACAAGACAAATCAACAAGTTGACCGTAGATTTAACAAGGTGACTGATTGTAGTAACAAGTAATGTATGTTAAAAATACATTGCAAGCATGTCAAAACCACCTCTAAAGCATGTTTAAACTACAAGCAAACGTAATGTAGATTCAACCCTTTCGTAATGTAGAAACAAAATGTCGACAGGCTTGTTGTGTCAACAAGTTAGACTTAACAAGATGTAACTTGTAGCTGTAACCTTATAGCAGGTTGGCGCTATTTTAACCTGAAATAATGTTGAATTCAACATTATTTTGTTGAAAATTTCTCTCAGTGTATCATCTTCATCATGTCAGCCTGTGTTCACCCACTGATCCATCTTCTACCTACTTGTTTGGAAATGTCATCCGATTATCGGGCTGAAAGCTATGGTTCAGTTTATTAGATATAATATGGTTCAGTTGGATGGGGTGAGGTACTGATTACCAAGTTGCAATAAGTGTTTTTAGGTTAATATGTTTTTTTTAAGTTACTTGGTTGCCGTGTAAAACGCAATCTTGACTACCTAGTAACTTTACCATTTTTGCACTTTATTTTTTTTGTATTCACAACATTAAAGTTTACTTGTAATTTTTTGTTCGTTCTTGCAACTTGGTGTTTTGAAGTGAGTAATGAATGATTTATATGATTCGGGCTAACAGGGGTTGATTATGATTTATAAGATGACCAACATTAAATGACAAATCACACAGTTGCAGTTTTCATTATAAGAAAAAAACATCTGCATCTATAGAATATTTTACTCAATAACAAAGCTATATCATAACTTATGATTTAACGTATTAAACATATATATCGTTCAACGCTATAACATTATCAAATGTAATGGAGAATGGAGTGACATGTAGCAATAAATTAATTTAACGACGTATTCAAAAGCCGCAGATCTAATTTCACATTCGTCATTTAATGTTAGACGTCGATGTTATTACTAGGAGATGAAACCTTGCCCACATTTATGCAATATTTTGTAAAAATGATTTGGTTTTATATATATAGATGTGCCACTAAATTTACGATGATATTAAAATCCCCCCTTTGTAAAAGTTTGTCAGTATGTTCGTTAGTTACTTCACAATGAAACTGCAAACGGCTGTTTATTTAATACGGCAGCCGTTAAGTTATGTCAGAGGCCCTTCGGGCGGCTTAATAAACTCTCGACACCAGAGTTGGCCACTCTCATTCATTATTGATAAGAAGAAGACTGAAACTGCTGTAAATATGGATGAAAATTGGTATTGTTATGTGATTAATCCAGGAGCAACCTAGAAATAACACTTATTGTCCCACATTTCAAAATATTGCAGTTTATTATTTAGTATAAGGCACACAATTTAATTTAGTCAAAACTAATTGTTAATCAATTTCAGATTTCAAAATAGTTCCATCTTCTCTATTTTATGCCATAGAGCTCAAATTAAGCGTCAAAACCGCAAATTAAGTGATTCGCAAACTGCAAATTTGCGAAAAATTCTGTCATTGGTTGGCAGACGAATTTCAAATGCACGATGAAAATGGAAATGAAATGTGATGAAGAGACACATGCTAAATTTAGCAGCTTTATAAAGCTATGGAATTAAAATTGCTTTCCCAGTGATTTGTAGTGATGGAGTTTTTATTTGACATGAGCTTATCGATTACGTAATGATTAGATTGAATAAGATCAAGAGTAGAAGAAAAAAACAAAGAAACTTATAGATTACGAAACAAATAGGCAATTGGATAAGAATGACAAATGATGTAATCTGTGAAGTGTGAACCCTCCTACATTGCATTGTCCTGTATCTTGGATTGTGTTTTCCTTTATTGTCTACATCATGACAGTGTAATTAATGTAAAAAGTGGAATTATTTATCTATCAAAGTGGGTTTATTAGTAAGAAAAGTTAAATACAAATACCAAAATCAACTAACCGAATATTTCCCAGGCACATAAATGGGTTGCGAGTGTGATGTGGTCAGGTTGGTCAGAGCTAGAGACCCTGGGCTGGCCGAGGGGGGAGTCTGCGGGGTGCCAGGTCCCCCCAGGACCCGCATCCGGGGGGACATCTCGTCCCACTCGTGCCGACGCAGCTCCTCTAGGTGGTCGAGCACGTCCCCGTAGTGGGTCGAGAAGAGGTCGGCGTAGCGGGATGCAAGTCCTTCTAAGTAGCCTCGGTCACCATCCTGGAATAAAAGAAAAGGATAAGGTTAGTACTAGTACATTTTTCTTTTTTTTTTACTAGGTTAATGAAAACAATTAATAGTTTATCCATTACTTTATCCATAACGTTTGCTTCGTATGAAGCTAAATGACGCTGCATGAAGGAGGAATATATTATATTTTTATGATATAGTTGTCCCATGTGCATCAATGAAACTTTGCTATCAATAAACTTTTGTTATTTATTTAAAGTGTGTTTTAATAAATAGTATCAAAGCCATGATGAACTGTTAAATAAAAATGGTACTTTAATAATTCAGCTGGATGTTTGTAGCAACTGTCACATAAAAATCAACCCAAAAAAAACAACGAACTATATAGAAACAAAATCAGAAAACTATTTTTAAAATAGGTCGACTAACGTTTGCAACACATAGAACAATGTCCAAATTAACAAATTAGAACCGACGGCAAAGTTGCACTCCAAGCATAATCAGTTAAACTAAATGCAAATGCTTTCAACGTGTTGTAACTAATTCCAAACGGTTTCAGTTCTGCATAATATGTACATATTGTATTAAATGTGTACTTTGAGGAAAAAATATGTAAGTAAAATGACTAGTTCTAAAAACTTATTGAAAATTTGATCTGCAAGACTGATTCCTTTCCATTCATAATATTTGAGTAAAACAATTAAGGCGCTACTTCTGACACCTCTGATATAGTTTAAATGAATAAATAGCTATTTAAAGCAGTTTATAGCCATAGTAGCATAAAGGGCAGGTCACAAAATATGTTTTTCAAGCAGCAGTATTGATACAAAGTGAACTCTGGCTCAATAACCACTAACATTAAAAATCAAATTTAAGCATCATTCTAGATACTCATAGAACAGCATGAACTAGCAATACGGGTAAAGTTAAACAAATAACCTTCAGTTTCTTCATCATCATCATCATCATCCACAGCCTTCTCTATCCCACTGCTGGGCATAGGCCTCTCTTTGAATGCAAATGCTTTTAACATGCTCCTCAGTTTTATAGTAATATGAAAATCAAACTTTCTTTGTATGTCAGCGGCACGGTACAGTAAGCATTATTTGATATTGACGTAAAGTTAAAATGACATCTGTCAATCCATGTAGGACTGCCTCACCAATTATCAAGCCAAAATAAGTGACGAATATAAAATTAAAAATATGCAGGCACACTTTGACGACGATCAGTTGATCAGTTTGAAATATTGTTTTTATTTGTTTTTTTTTTAGTGTAGTAAATAAAAGCGTGTTTTATTATTTTATTTGAATTAATGTCGGTACGACATCAATTCCACTGTCATTTAGAGAAAATAATATATGTGTATGTATATCTAGAATAGTTACCATAAATGTATCTGTTTTCATAATATGAGGTTTAAAAAAGAGAAAACAGAAAAATAAAACAGTTTTGTCGGAATGTAATCCTCTTTACACCTATGTAAGGTTTCCATAAGTATTTACATAGGTACATATGAAGAAATTGTTGTGGCTGTTTTAAATGTGCGTAATTGTATGTCTCAGATGAGTTAAAACTTTATTTATATAGCATTAAGATCTTTTTATTTTGTTTAGACTCTGAAAAATAGACATAATTAACACAAAATAATTTCTGCGCATTAAGAATCCAATTCTGAAAGCGTAATTTGGAGAAGCTAAATACTGTTATAAAGGTTATCTTGATTGGGTTTTAGATTAAGTATTTTCGTTTTATTCAAAGCTTTCACTGATTTCTATTTTTAACTGGCATTGGGAAGGAGCACGCAATACTTGGTAGGCATTGCTAAAACTCCATTTTTAAAGTCCGGGCTATAACTCTTGGTTGCTGATCTTTATTGCCACCCCGAGGTACATCTATTTTTTCCCCAATTTTAAGTCCGAAGCGGAAATCGCGCGGAAGGAAGGGATCACTTCAGTCAAATAGGTCTCCGGGAAGGATAATTACGCTTTTTTTCCAGTTTGGTAATTTTGTCGTGTCAGCCGGTAATTAGTTTAGTAATTGGAATTAATGATCTTAAGTTGCGAAGCCTCCAAGTGAAGGGGAGATCAACGAACGGAAGAAAATTTAAACGATTACTGCAAGGCTCATGGAAAATTCAATGCAGCAAACAGGACGCGGTAGCATCGCATATTTATATCTTTATTGGTACGCGGAGCCTAATCGACTTCAATTACTATTTCGAGCTCATCGATCCATCAAAAAAGAATCGAGAGTACATAGAGCGGAGCGCCGCACTTAGAATTCAACCAGCGGTCGCTCCGAGTCAAAGATGGTCGAGGGTTTATTTCCATTTTTAAATGAGAGCGGCTGAGAGCTTTGTCGGCTACGAGTTTGTGCTCAGGGTTTTAAGTGGATTAAATCGCTCCACGCTCGTAAAACCGACAAGTGCTCCAACTAAGAATTAAAGTAACCGTTCGACTTTTGCATGAGAAAGTGCTCGCGGGACCTCGCTTCGCACTCACTCCGCGCAATTTGATGCGGCAAGCCTTTATTTATTTTTTCTACGGAACTCCCACGAACCGGTGGCCGCCGCTTTGTGAAAACTCGAAAGAAATTCATTTGACTGAATGGAACGCCGCAGTGATTTTGTCGATTCCCACGATCGTGACGATTTTAGAACTTCCTTACAATATATTTTGTAGTTGAGTCAAAGAATAGTCATAAAATAAAAGAAAGAGAGATATCTATAGGCCGCCGCTTGTGGCACTAGTTTAAATACAATTTGTTTTATGTACTTTTTTTAATATGTGTCAACAATAAAGAGTTAATCTATCTATCTATATCTAAGCCACTGACGCCACAGCAGAAGGCATTGTAACTGCTCTTGAATTTAAATCGTATATTTAGACCTCGTGCAGCCATTTAGAGCATACAAACGAGTTCATTGAATAGTTCTCAACGACAGTCGGAATGTTTGTGAAAAACGACCAAACTAAAAGTTAGGTAATAGAAACAAAACAAGGAATTCTCGATGCTGTTTTGTTTGAGTTACTTTGTCAAATAGCTTAGGCGTTCCTTTCCAACTACTTATTACGGCAACAATGTTTGTAAGATACATGATTTGATTTATAAATATATGTACGTATTTGTTTGAACGGAAAGCTATTGGAAATCTTTATATAGCTCTCCGTTACGCTTAATTAGCTTCACTATGATATCAATAATTCATGCCGAGAGGAAATTACGGCAAAATCAAAAAGTACGGCGATCAGAAGACGTCAAAGATGACAGAGTTCTGTAATAATGGACAGCAAATCACTAAGACCTTTACCTCTCGAGCCATTAATCAGAGAATCGCGAGCATTAAAGTAATAATTTCCAATCTCCAGGTCCTACGAAAACGTCTGCGCAAAAGTTTCCTTTAAAATTGGTATAAATTGCAAAACTTATGAAATATTTGCGTCACTCTCTACGGCAATTTACTCAGTTTCAGTAAGGGGTCGGTTACATGGAATAGTAAAAATTTACGCAAATAAACATAATATTAATACTAGTATTGAATGGTTAATATATTAAATCAGCGACGGTAAATGTTAATAATAAGTGTTTCTGGTAGGTAGTGTTATATTTTGTAAATCCATATCTATACTATATTATTATTATTATAAAGCTGAAGAGTTTGTTTGTTTGTTTGTTTGAACGCGCTAATCTCAGGAACTACTGGTGCGAATTGAAAAAATATTTTTGCGTTGGATAGACCAGTTATCAAGGAAGGCTTTAGTCTATATAACATCACGCTGCAACTAATAGGAGCGAAAAAAACAATAGAAAATGTGGAAAAAACAGGGAAAATTATTCATCTTTAAGGGGTTCCGTTGCATGCGCTGCGAAAACGGTTCAAGATATCAAAAAAATGTGTACGAAAGAATTATTTCTCTTGAAATAATCTAACAAAATGTCCGCAACAGTTTATGTCTATGTTTTAAGGTTAACTCACTAGAACCGTTTTTATGGTAATAATTACTATACCACGCGGACGAAGTCGCGTGCATCAGCTAGCAAAATAAAATTCGTAAGAAAAGATTCATTAAATAAACATAAAATTGAAATGTCTGTCGAGACGTAAAACATAGATAAAAACATGTTTCTTTGCAAGTAAAATGAGCGTGTGCAATCATAAAATATGTTGATTGATCTTATCTTCTACAAAAACACTAGATTTCGATCGTTTTCTATACAAAACGTGTACTCAAACCCTTGCGCCGTTTTTCCACAGTTTCATTATAACAAGTTTAATTGAAGACCGCGTCCGGTTCATAAATTTAAAAGTTTTGGCGTGCATTTTAATCTGCTTACAAGTAGTTAGACGATCGCGAGGTAATGGTCGCTAAATGAGTTTTGTGTTTTTAATTGTTCAAGTCATTAATACGGGTATCTAGCTGGGTAAATGAAGGGTAATTAGGAGGGTAGTACCTTTTTGTTTGCTGGTGGAATGAGATAAAATATGCTTTTTGCATGATATCTGTCAAGCAAAGAGTTGTTTTGGACGTATTTGAGAATTGGGACAGTATTTGGGATATGTACAGATATTATTATAACTTAAAATGTAAGCAATCAATTGTTATGTAGTAAAAGTTTTTTATTTATGGTAACTTTATTTACAATAATAAAATATAAAAATAAGGGGAGAAAAACTAAACATACTACTTTTAACTACCACAAAAAGGGGCACTTAGAAAATCTTTAGGAAAGCTTAAAGATAATCTAAGTGCTCCACTAATTAATTTCTTTATTATTCAAACAATTAACTTAAAATTTATAAAAAATATTTGTCTCAAAAATAAATAAAAAGGAACGTATAAAGCCACATGTGAATTTCATCAGATAATGCATTAGTTAATGGTACATTCACTCTACACGCCTCGGCACCAGACGTGCGTTTGTTCTCTTTAGTTCAGAGACAATTTATTTTGGACACAAGATCTCTAAGGACTGATTGGAGTGCACCGTCACAGACTAGAAGGTATGTAATTTACATCGGCTGCCGTTTTTGCAGTGCATTTTTGTTAGTTTTAACTTTGATTAGTCTGTTGGGATGTGGTTAGATGATAAAACTTGCACGAATATGTTAGACTGAAGTAAGTATAGTATTTTAAAATAAGTGTAACGAAAGTAACAAAATAAATATCAACAGTTATAGATACAATATAAATATTTACATGTAAAAAATATGCTACCAACGTTTGAATCTGGTAAATATTTTCATAGATTGGTAGTAAATACTAACTTAATTTGTAAACAAGCTCTATTTTATTATCTCGGGTTCCTGATTTTAAACAGCGCTTAGGCAGAACAGTAACTGAATATATGTTTGAGCGGTTCCTATAAATTATGTAGAACAGTTATCTCAAACTATCCACGATTAAAATATTCACAAAAGGAACTTCTATTTCCAATACAAAACCAGTGGCATTGCATTAGCCATTGTTACTTGGACTTCGTGTTGTGCTCGTGTCCTTTGGGGCTTGCCAACTATTCCGGATTCGAGGTATCTTTATACTAATGTACTGATAGTAGTTGAATAAGTTGTATTTGGTAAGATAGATAAATACATAAACTCTTTATTGTAAAACACATTGAAAAAAAAAGACAAAAAGAAACACAAAAGACTTAAAAAATAGTGCCACAACTGGCGGCCTTATCGCTAACAGCGATTTCTACCAGGCAACCGTAGGATGGACAGGAGTCAGAGCAGTCAGAGAGGTAAGAGATAGAGTAGATATTAAACTTGTTGATCATAATCTATATGTAACTCGTACTTTGCTTTTATATGTAACAATCCGGTTTCTTCTAGGCAAGCGCGCTAGATCGTAGACTATAACGTTGCTTTAACGTTGCTCAGGCAAGTTGCAGTCAAGCGTAAGCCTATATCATGTAAAAAAAAATACTTACTGTGAACACATACCTATTTCAATATATTTAAAAATCTATGAAGTAAATTTTTCCGTCTCATTTCTGAACAAGATCAATAATAATCGAATAATAAGCTAAATTTTTATTTCTTTGCCTATTTCTGTGTGATAAATATCAGTACGTTGTTATCCAAACTTTTAAATACAACCACCAATTTAACATTCTGTATTTAGTGCTTGCAGGTACTAACTACAAATTACAATGATAATTATATATTTTATAGAACTAGTAAACCTACGTGCATACATTAGTCTTTAGCCACCACCGTTCACAATGAGATACAGACTGTTCCAGAATAAACTACCCGCCACAATAAGACTAAGTTCCGCGTGCCAATCTGCGACAACTTCTAAACGCAATTTATTTGCTCTTATTTGTAACGATTGCTTTCATTCAAAACGCAGCTCCAATACATATAGTTTTATTTATCCGAGCTGCGAAACTGTTTTTTTTTTCTTGGAAACTGTAAGCGCTTGTTTGCCAAAGCTTCTCACATGAAGTATTCTGAAAACTATTATGTATTTTGTATACTTTTTAATACCAGCTATTATTTTTTACATTCGATTGACCTAGTTTCATCAATGGGAGTCATCGAAGATCGAAAGCTTTGCTATGAAAAGTTATAATACATATTTTATAGCTACCAAAAATAGAACATAATCAAAACAACAACTCGTCGGGATAATTCTGTCTGAGTATATCACGAAATCAGGCCATCTCGGGCGGGTGTTAATGGTACCAACAGCCAAATTAAACTGCGGACATCAAGTCTGGCGTCCAATCCCCGACCGCTTTATGGCAAACACGAGAGAACCGATACTATTAGCCAAAGATTACCCAAACAATAACCCGTGAAATACATGACTGCCGACTCTCGTAAAATTTAATGCCGCTACAAATATTGGATATACGACTCGGGGCTTAATATTTCAAAATAATGTGGAAACAGTAGCTCTTGTCTAGTTCCAAGATGAATTTGTTGACAGCGATATTTTATAGCAATGCTTGGTTTAAATTATGTTACTAATTACGGAGATAGAACGTTTCATCGTCGACAAAAATCATTGTTGTATGTAAATAAATTTTGGTTGATTACGAAGTTTGTTTATGAAATTGCCGTTTTTTTCTTACATTTTGATCTGTTTGTAACTTTTACGTACAGCTATATTTTTTCCAAATACAATTTTTGTTGTATCAATTGTAGAATTATGTACCTTTTAGATACATAAAAATGTATTACTAGTGCATATTACTTATAGGGAAGTCATTGAAAACACCTCTTTCAATGTGTCGTCGGTTTCACTACTTTAACTAGGTATATTTTTATCATATACTCTGGTTTTGAGAAATTGATATACGCAGTGCATAGCTTTTTTTCCATCTAACTATAGTTATCAATTGCATCTAAATCTGTTCAGACATTTCCATACAAACATTAATATCATTTTCTCAATTACAAATCGGCAATTTCATAGGTAAAGTAAAGACCTATTATTTTTGCGTAACACAAATATTTTACTGTTGTTTGAAAGATTCCATGCCAAGTATCCATAAATACTTCAATTTTAGTGACGCGAAGAGTAATATGATGAAATCTAACAAACGTTACAGACGGATATTGAGTTTTGATGTCATTTATAAGGAACATCTCTGCTGCATTCTCAAGATAATAAAACGATACAGCACTCACATCTTCCTCCATATTTTATGTTTCGTACAATATTGGATACCAGACATACTCGTAGATTATAAGTAAGGCGGATGGTACAATGTTGCGCGTAAACTTTATTAAATATTTCCATATCTAGATTTACTGGTCTCATATCGCTAGAAGTATTTAATTAATGAAATATATCACCGATATGAGCGGTAATAACCGCATCCAGTCATTTCTATAATATTGTTTCGGTATACTTTTTTGTGTTACGAAATCGTATGGTTTTAAGAGAGAAGCTTAAGATTGCAGCTATTTTACGTTCTCACAATTTGCATATCCACTTAAACCAGTACTAATAATATAACTGTAATTTTGTAAAAGTTTAATAATAAGCCTATTAATCAAAATTCTAGCCAAACAGATGAGCTTGCCTAAAATTCGGACAGAGCTGTAAATCACTTCGAGAGAGTAACTATGTGAAGTGAAACTGCATGCAACAAATATCTTTCCATCAGTGAAAGCTGCTGTTGGTGCCAAAATTAAAGGTGGATCGGCTGTTTACAGGTAATCGCAATCTTTTTATTAAATCTGAGAAGGTTTTTGGAAACTTTATAAAAACAACTCGGCAATATATTACAAAAGATTGTATTTAAAAGTACTTAAGTCATTACAACGGGAAAACTTGTAAAAATAACTATAATACGGGAGAAAATAATCATTTGAAGCACATATTAAAAAGAATTAAAAAAACTATTTATAGGTACTTATGTAATCATTTACATTTGCTTGTAGAATCAGATTATTTCCAACAACTTTAAGTGACATGTTGCAACCTGTCTCGAGTAAAAAATGCAATTCAAAAATGCATTTAATTTGCGCACAAAATATGAACGCTGACAAACAATCCGATTACAAATTTATAATTGGGCAATTGAGCATCTCCGCGTGTTTAAAGATTGACACTGACGAATTGTTTCCTCGACTTATCTGATGTGGTTAAACTGAACACTGGAATTGTCAGTATCTATGCATCTTTGTTTCTTTAATTTAAATAATATGTATTGCTTTTCTTCAAGTAGTCAGATATAAATGAAACTACGAAGTTTTTAGTACTTTTTCTTGTCAAAGGATCTTTTGCTCCAATTGTACTATAGTATTTACAAAGTAATCACTAACATTATGTCTATGCAACGTTCTACATAATATATCCATAAACTCTGCTCAAAATATCTGTGTCAGTAAAGGAAAGCGTATTTTCATAGGGATCTGATTAGTTTTCACGTGAAAAAATACTACACTGGATCTTCTAAATATATAAAACTCAAAGGCGACTGACTAACTGATATAGTGATCTATCAACGCACAGTCCAAATCACTGGACGTATCGGGCTGAAATATGGCATGCAGGTAGATGTTATGACGTAGACATCCGCTAAGAAAGGACTTTTGGAAATGCCACTGTTAAAGGAGCGAAATAGGGAATGCATGATTTACTTCTTAATACGAGCGAAGCCACGAGCACCCATTAGTTGATAAATAAAATCTTTTCGTGTCTTATATCAGAAAAAGCAGCATTTATATTTAAACTTGTGTACTGCAGTCTATGCAGTGGCGATGCATAAGGCACTGTATTTTAAAGCAAACGTGGGTGCCCTACACGCCGCGATAGTATCAGTGTAATAACACGCCCGTGAAGTAACTACATGTCATGACTCATGAAATATGAACGTATGAATTGGTGACTGAAAGCCTATCCTATACAGGAGTAATCAGTACAGCAATTTCGTCATCATTTTCATTTATATTGCTGTTAGGTTTTATTTGTTAGTTTTGGAAACCAATAATTCTCGTTAGCTGTAATTTATGTTTGCCATGGTTTTTAAAGACCAATCATAGGACAGTAGCCGATGGCTAGAACTAGAAAAAATTGAGTACACTATGTTTTTTAACAAATATTTATAGTAAAGTACATAATGAACATGCATAGACACGGCACGGTATACGCCTATAAAAGACGATTTAAATAAAATTGAATAAATAAATGTACCACCTAAAAAAATCTTGTTTATTATGAAAATGTATGTTCAAAACAAAAGAATCTAAATTAAATATACATATCTACCGGTTTTTAAGAGGATAATTTATAAGACATTTTCAGGTAAGCCATCTTCACAAAGGACACATTTCAGAACGTACATACATTAAAAATTACTATAATTACTTAGTTTAATCTTAGACTAAAAATATATTACCTACATTTGCTAGAAGAGACGTAACCCAGAAAACAAACTAAACCGTATACGCATAACGAAGCTATCATCTACCTACGGTCTTGGATGTAGTGGGAGACAGATTCTGAGATAGGCAATCTTGACTTGATGCGATTTTCTTGTTGGTGGATTTACTAAAATGTGCCTACAATTTGTTTTAACGCAAGATAGGTATGTTTTATCTCTTCTAATAGCTCAAATATAAATAAGTAATAATTGTAAAGCTAAATACCGCAGTAAGTTTAGTATCAAATTAACGTTGGGGTACATTTTAAGTTGTAGTGTAGCATGTTAGGAACAAATACTTTACTAACGCTATTTTACAAAATATAATGTGCATCAAAAAATATTTTTACAAAAGTCCTAATGCATGTACAAAAAACATTATGTAATTGCAAAGTTATTCATTACTTAGTTACTGGCACTATATCAAACACACGAATGAATGGATTATTTGACATCAAAAAGCCAGCTATAAAATAAAACATGATGACCACTATTCAATAAATCGCTCCACATTTTGTGACCAGAAAGCTGAGCATTTAAATATTCAGTCAAATCTACAATATATCACAATTTACAGATTTGTAAACCAAAACCGCGGGCGTATTCTGTAAAGCATAAACCACGAAACGCATAAACAATGGCTTTGGTAAGAGTGACGTGGGCAGTGAATGACATGCCGAGCGATGCGTGCTACTCAACACCGGCCGTATCGTAAATACTGAGATTATATTCTAGAAATATCATTGTCACTTGGGTAACACTTTGATATGAAGCGGGACGGAAGCCGATCGAAATCGGATTTCATAATAAGATCTCGATCTTTATAGCTTTGTTATAGAGCAGCGTTTTGTTTATTGGTTCAATATAAATGAGGATTTCTAGGGAAATATTTCATTCAGTAATACTTCATTGGGTTATTTTAAGCTTAGTTTTTAGCAGGTATTATTAACGTCACATATGTACATAAGTTTGCAACAATTTCACTTGAAACGTCAAAGTAACGGATGCTCCAGATGAGAGAATAATTTGAAAGATCGGAACTGACTGGCAATATTTCATCCAAGATTTATTTTCAAAATAAGGGATGAGAGTTCTAAATATAAAACGTCCAATCTGTCAACGGTCGAGCGCGCGTGTTGTGCGACGAATGCTTGCAAACGATACCTCCATCTGTTGTCTATTTCGAGAAGCTACCGTCTGCGCCGGAACTCAGAACAACTCTTTTTCATGCAAGAATTTCATCACGGAACATCCGATCGATACTTCGGAACATCGTCAGCGTATTTGTCAACGTTCTTGTTCCAATTCTGAATTGTTTTGATTGAATTTCGTTTCGGAAAGTGGAGCGAATTGAAGCTCGCATTCGTCGGTTATCGCGCAGCTTTGTGCTCGATGCATTAAGCTAATTTGAATGGTGGAGGGCTGTTCAAAAAGCCGTTGTTTGAATTCTTCTTTTTGAACGGGCGGTTGCCGGTTTGATTGTGGGAGCCGCCGGTGCATGGATTGCATTCTGTTCGTCGCACAAGAAGACAGCCGCATTGATCGCTGCTTTTTGATTTAACCGAACTACTCCGCCTTGCATTTAACCCGCTTTATCACAACCTTTATTTTTGTGTTTATTTTATTTCAACCAATCAAAGTATCAAACGTTTACTCTTTGATTATTTTAATTTTGGAGAGCGTTATTTATGTGAATGTGTTTTGATTAGCCGCGGTTAAATTTGGATGCTCTCGAAAATAAGACTTTGGAGACGATGAAATCAGATAATCCGACTATCTCGGGTTGTCATCAAAAGGACTAATAGGCCCGTTTTGGAGTAATATCTTCCGTATTAATTGGGACGTAAGGTTCAAATTGCCGGTGATAAATGTCGAGGTGCTGTGCCGTGGGTGAGACCGGTGACAAATGAGCCGTTCTGTCACAGCGGTGATAAATAACTGATTATGTTACACTACATTTTGCTTTCATAATTAATTGACGGGAGATATCTAAGTTGTTGCAGCGACCACTTTTGAGTCTATTGCGGTATCACCTGACGTGCTGCCGTCACTGACATTTTTATCACTTTGAACAATGTTTATTAAAGCCGTAATGAAAGCAGTTTAATTAATATTCCACGCTGAAAATGTACAACAAAAGTAATAATACATGCCCGTATTTTAATACTTCATTATTTCACCGGCGTTGCGAGCGCTAACTGCCTCTCGTTTTTACGGTTTACTCTTCGACCATTCTCGGCTATAAATTGTGCAAGGTTTGAATGCAGCCGCGAGCTAAAGTAGCCGAAGCATTAATATCAGCGGAATCATTTGTTATTGCCGCCAGTTGTGTGCGCACTTCTTCAATGTTAATGAGTATTCAGATTAACGCATATGATTGGAGCCGTAACGACCCGGCTCAAACAAATAGATGTCTATAGGCTTTGAAGTCTAAAACGCGTTATAATAATTTGTAGATACGGAATGCTCCAATTTCGTTGACAAAAAAGCGTAAACACACCAAAATAACGAGTGAAATGATCGTTCACGGGAATAGTTAAGTTTATTTTAGGTTCGTCTGCTAGTTAATTGCTGCATTTTTTCCGCGCCGGCCGGCTCGGATTCTGTAATTTGTCTTCTAAGAAATGAGTCGCGTCGTCGAATACGGGACATGTAGATAGGGAGTCGCATTTTTTGTGGCTACCCTCGCACCGAGCGTCGCGGCGTAAATTACCTTTTAGTAGAATACCCTGAGGGAAATGCAAGACGGGTTCCTTCGTAATTACTGTTTTAACTGCTGGGACAGAAATGTCAAACGTTACTTATTTTCTCTGGGTAAAATTTCCGCTGAGGTTTGTTTATTTTTGTAATGGCGCTATTATGGAATTATTTTTGTAAGTCTTATATTACGTTGTTATATAATTTCTTAGACGTTTATTTTATCTAAGAAGTAATTACAATTGTACAAGGAATTTTAATTATCTACAAAAAATGGACATTCTGTTTTGTGTAAGAGGAATATGCAAAAGTTTACAGTTTTTTTTAGTAGCCATCTTAATTACAAGTTAAAGTTGAATAGGTGTTCAAATCTCTCATTTAACAGTTAAGACGCCATTCCGATCGCTGTTCATGATTGACGGCGTCGTAATACAAGCTTTATTCTAAGGCTCAGTGCACAATAGACTCTGAAAGATTTACACCTCACCGTTCCTGATATTTACGCAAACCTCTTTTCATATTTTACGAGTAAGCGCACGCATATTGCTTAGGATTACACTGCGGCCGTGACCCACACAATCACAGAAACCAAAAGGAAAAACAGAAAAAATATATTTACGGCCAATGGCTCGCCAAGTCGGCTTTATGGCCCAGCAATTGGAGTAGAAACTATTATTGTTGCGGTTTTATGTTTCACATTATGGCTTCTAATCAAAGTAGCTTTAGCGGCTTGAGAAATATAAATGTGATGGAGACTGCATTGTGCCCGATATATGTTAGATTTTATTTTGTTTGCGCTAAAAGCAAGTAAAATTGAAACAAAAGAAACTGAAATACCGAAATTGTAACCATGGAGAAGAAATTTTAATTACGTCGATACTAGTTTCTGTTAGAGCAAAATTGATTAAGTAAAATATTGTAAAAATATAGCGTTTTGAGTCTTTTATTTTAAGATCCATTGGAAAACTATTAAAACAAAAAGTAATAATTAGCTAACCTACCAAACGGCCATAATTATTTGAAATACAATTGACTGTACAGCTATTTCACCATTTCCACTCCTTTGATGTGAACCAGACATTTTGCTCGTTTCCAACACTCGAAAGCAATGAATTATTGCCATTTCAAGTGGCTCTAATGTTTTGTGGCTTATCTACAAAAACATTATGAGTAGATTACGGCTACAGATTGGTGTTATTTCGGGGAAAAATGAGGGCATGGCTTATTTTGTTTGTAAATATTTTCTTTGGTTTACAAGTGGCTATGTAAATAAAATATATAATAAAAATATTTAAATATTTGTGCAGATAATTCACACTTAAAATAAGCAATTCCAAGAACATAGGTGGAAGGTTTATTTATATTATTAGTTTGTGCTATCCAAATAGGAATTCAATATAAATTACTGTTTCTAACTGCAGCTGACCGTTTTGCACTTAAAACACCATTAGGTACTTCAGTTTGAACATCACCATCAACTGACTACACAATTATGATTTTCCTTATAGGTCTAAAGTAATTTCACGTTTTAAACTTTTATGATTCAAAAGCATCTAATTAAACTTCCAATACTGCATTCTAATGAAAGTCATTAACTCGCCACTGCGGCCTCAAGTTATATTTTACAATCGGCAAATTTAATTTGAATAAATACTGGTTCCAATTTAAATAAATTAGTGCGAACGAATAAATCGAATGATACTGATCTCTACGCAATCTTAAGTTGAATTGAAGTATCGATTGGTATGTAAAATGCTATACCTACTTTTGTAATTTTATTAATCACGAAGCGGTAGTGTGATTGCACTTCTGCAGGTAATTTTGACGCGCAAAGATTTCTACAAAACAACAGAGCGTTCAAATTTGACACTCATATTCTTAAGATGCAACACAGTAACATTACTGGTATTTTTTAAAGTATTTTAGCGTTCATTGTATAATTTTTTTTACATGATGTAGGCTCACGGTTGACTACAACATGCCTGATGTTAAGCACCATTATAATATACGATCTATCGCGGTTGCCTAGAAGAAAGATCATTTTAGTTATTATATAATTTTTCATTTTGTTATTGAAATACATATTGAAATAAATAATATAAGAAAATTCAATACCAAATAGGTACATTTCCTAATGTATAAAAACTCAAGCACCCGAAGACGCTGAATTCCTAAGTATCGCCTCAATATCTTAAGACTAAGGCATGTCTAGAGGAAGTAAAACCTTGCGGCGAAGCGGCTAGACGCATTAAATATTGAAATATTACAGGCATTTCTACACAGGAGCGAGGGAGAAAGAACACCTGCAATATTCAAGTTTAAGTTGGCGGACACCTTAGACGGTTACTTGGTACAATGCTTGCCTATTTATATTGTGCTCTAACTGAAATAGTTTTACGGTTTGAGGTTTTAAGGCTGGATTTGCAAAACGATCCGGCTGTTTGTTTTGTGGTAAAAAAGTGGATGTTATAGTTTTATTGAAAATTTATTTAAATTCATTTCTATCGTTTTTAAACAGTATTTTTATTAAGCAAAATTCTGTACAGCAAACTGTACAGAATTTTGCTTAATGGTATGCACTTAATTTTAAAAATATAGAAAATCAATGTATTTTCGTATCTTTCATAGTTTTTCGTTTTACTCTATCAACTATTAGATAGAAACTGGTGTTCATTTTATTTATTCGGTCACCAAAAAGTCACAATAAACTTCACTGAACCTGTTGATTTTCGATAAAAATAGGACAATTGTTCTGGAACAAAAATTTTATTCCCATCTCGGCGTTCATCGAGTAATAATTCAAATTTTATGTTTCCACATCCGAAAAATTTGGCATCACTCGATATTTTCCCACATTTTCGAGAATAGCAATAGGTAATACAAACTCAGCGGAAGCTCTGCCAAATCTCTTTAAGTTGTTTTGCAAGTACATACTATTATATAAGTATCCGAGTCTCTCGAAGGCTGTAAAGCCATAAAGTTATTTGCTTAGAACAATGCCTTGATTTATATACAAAGTTGGGAAGTTTTACGATACAATAAATGAAAATGGTAGATGAAAAATGTTAAAAGTCTTAGCTGGGAGTAAAAATAACAGTAAATAAACACAAAATGGAGTGGAAAATCTTGTTAGTATTTTCCGATAGGAACACAAAATGAATAGACTATTTAGAGAATCGTAAATAAAGCCTAACTTTTTACCTTGGAAGCCTTTAACCGGGATGCATGGAGGGAGTTAGGGGAGACATTTGCCCAGGAGAGCGACAGTATAGGTTAAAAATAAACAATACATAGTCAATTCATTCATTGAAAAAAATTCATGAAGATTATTTTTAATTATTGTATTTTGTATAACATATGAATTAAAACTAAAGAAAAGTCAATAGTTATATAGTTCAAACCATTAGATAGTGTACCAAACAAACGGGACAGTAAATGACGCGTACAGACTACGCGGAGCGATTTGGCACCGACTCTGGCAATAAGAAGACTGAACAAAACGCTGTTTTAGTACGCATTAGTATTGATTAAGTCAGGAGACTTACTTAAGGAAATGAAACTAATATAGACGAATGTACAAATGGAATTTAAGAGATTTTTTTGGTTAAATATCTATACTAATATTATAAAGCTGAAGAGTTTGTTTGTTTGTTTAAACGCGCTAATCTCAGGAACTACTGGTTGCAATAAATATGATGCCCAAAATAACAATTCCACGCGGACGAAGTTGCAGGCACAGCTAGTGAACATATAAAATAAATAATTAATTTTGGCATTAGGAATGTTTAAATTACTTTACTCTATTTAGATTGCATACAAATTACTCCAGTAAAATGTTTTTAATAAAACTTTGCACAACTACATTTGTCGGGTGAACTATCTGAAAACATAATTAATTATTTTCAACACTTTACCGTATTTCCGTATGAAATCCAAGCGAAGATTGTAAAACGAAACATCATCACTCTCCATTTAATTACACTAAATCAATTAATCATAGCTGTAATGAACGGCCATTAAGAATTTACTAGATCAACCCTTACAGACGATAAAATGTTCGAATCACTGTCTTAATTGTTTACGCCTACAGTTGGTAATTACGACTGAGCTGCGAGGGTCGTATTAACTTTGAATAGGCCGGATGTGCGCCTCGACTCCGCTTCCTTACCGTACCTTTCCTAAGAAATTTATCGACACCTTGTCTTTGACATTCTTCGAGGAAATAGACGAAGACACTAACCAGGTGCTTGATTAAATTTGAATGCTTTGACACGTTTTCACGTAATCAATTCGGTAGACGGTAATGTCGGTAACGCTTCCTTTTTTTTCTACCAGCATTTTAATTACAAAGCTTTCGGATCGTTAGGCGTGATTGAGGTTAGTTATTCATGCAGGTAACGGTTGCAGGTACGTGGATATTTTAAAAGAAAATTGCAGAGTGAGGGTATTAAAATGTCTTTATTGGTGAGTGTTAATTATATCATTTAGTTGTTAAATTATGCACTTTAGTTTATGTAACTTTACTGTTACAAAAATGCTCGCTACGTTCTGAGTTTTCGTTATGTATTTAATTCAAATGTGCTCGAATTTTTGACAGAGATTAGAATTTAAATGCAAATATTACTAGAGTGTGTGATCTTAAATTACTATGACCAAGTTTTTGTCTAAGATGTTTTAAAGATATGCTTTTCTGATGGCAACACTCATCTATTATTTTTCTATCGACTCCTCTCCATCCTACGGTTGCCTGGAAGAAATTGCTGTTAGTGATAAGGACGTCTGTTGTGGCAATATTTTTTAGTCTTTTGTGTCTCTGTTTGTCTTTTTTCTGTAAACAAAATAAAGAGTTTTATCTATCTATCTAGTATCTGCTAATAAGAAAAACCTCAAGAATCTTCCTCGAGCTTAACGCGTTAACCTCTGTCCTTAACTTTCGCCAGCTCAATAGACTAAGAAAATAACTAATAAGCACTTCCATTGTACCGGAGCAAACAAAAGACAAGTTAATTATCCGACTGGATACGATAGTCCCAAACAAAGGCACAGGATGTGTCGTGACACTAACGAGACTTGGATTGACGTCTCAGAGGGGGTCTTTGATTGTTGTGGTTAGGTTGAATATGTGCGAATTATGGGTGTTATAAACGTTGGTTTTGAGACATGCTCTTCATGAGGGTTGTGAATCCGCAGAATAACTTTACTAGCGGGATTCCTTGGGTATACATACTTATACATATACATGGTGCCTAACTAGATAAATAGATGGACTCAGTCAGACTTTGTGATCCGCGAATACATCTTTATTTCACGATGTTTTCCTTTACCGGTAAGTGAAAGTCAATCCTAACCAGTAAAAAATACTACTAGCAGTTTCAATAGTGACAAATTATGTAGTATTTTTTTATTCAACTGACCTAAGTATATAGGAACAATAATATCTGATGATATTATCATACAGAGTCATAATGTATGAAATATTTATTTACTAAACAAACCTCCATTGCATTAATCTCTCGGATATTGTAAATCTATTTGAGTCACATTTAATATGTAGTAAGACGTCATCAGATCTCGCCCCCACACCCTTGATATAACAGTTTTCTTTGATGTTACGTAAGAAGGGGTAGTTTTGGCACATGTTTCTATCACGGAAACTTCTCAAAATAGAACTAAAAGGCTGATTTCGATACGAAAAAATAAACGTTTTTGTGTGTTTTTGCTTGTCACGAAATTGGCCTGTTAGGTCAGGTCACAAAGTATATAATACGAGTATAGTAATAGAGATATGTATATAATAAGAGTAGTAATTAATTCAGCATAAAAAATAACTAAACCCACATTTTTTTACCTAAGTACCTACAAACTATGAAATATAAAGCTATAGGTACTCTCTTATTATGCTACAAACAGTAATAACTATTGTATGTACTTATGTAATAAATCTTGATTAAAAACAGTCAGTTTCAAAAAAAATGTTTACATGATATAGGCTTACTCTTGACTACATCTTACCTGATGTTAATCAACGTTATAATCTACGATTTAGCGCGCTTAAAAAATCTTTTTAAATCTGTGTAACAAAACAAAGTCATCTCCAATCTTCCTCATACGGTAAACATATATCGATATGGACAAGTATATTTTCCTCACCTCTCCAGTGAACTGATTCCGGGTCCGGTCGAGCCATAATCTCTTGCACAACACGGATTTGGTCGAAACCCCACGTGAGCCTATAGCCCATTTGCAATATTCCCACTCGACCGTGCGAATAAAACGCCTTAAGTTATAACTTGCAACCAACAGTGTCATAACTTAAAGACTCCTCATATAATAAAAACAAATATTATGTCAAGAGTTCAAAAGATTTACTTAGTTACAATCAATGATATTCTATAAGCAAACTCTTTGCTTACAATAGATATAACGGTTTTTCTTGAATTTCAAGTTTGCAAAACAGTTAAATTTGGGCACCGTAATATGTCAGTGAATAGATGTCAGAAAATGCAGATAGGTACTTAGCCGGTTTTGACTAAAACGACATTGTCCCGGAGCTTTGGTAGGTACAAAGTCATTATTAATCGTAGCTGCATAAATAATATTTCGAAATACGCGTAAATGCTGATTGTCCGTTATACTTAGCATGTTATATTATATTTACTGATTGGTATGTAGTATAGTGACATGGCGTACCATGACATATGAATCACGGAATTGTTCCAATAGTAGAAGATACACAATTAGGAGTCTTAGACTAATATTATGCATGTTTACACCGCTTTAGTACGTGCCTACAAGGGGATCAATACGGCATATGGCAAATGACAAGAAATGACCATGTATCGAGTATGAAGCTCGTATAAATGTGTCAGCTTTTAAGTTGACAGGCTATAATGAGCTTTTATGAAGTTCCAAACTTCAAGTGTCATGGAAATAATATTTTGTAACAAAAAAATAATGCTGTATAGCATGTTGTGATTACTTAAGATTATTGTTAATGAAGTTATTAATAATGAAACTTAAAAAATAAAAACCTTTTGCTTTTCTTATCAGAAAAAAAATTAAGAACCATAAAAAGATTTAAATATTTAAATATTAATCTTTCAAAAAATCCTAATCAATGTGTCTACTGCATACACAACACTTTTTAATCTATTTCAAATATTTAAATGTCTAGCTTTCTCAAAAGATTTTAACATAAAATGTTTTGTCCTTAGAAAATCAGCACATAATATGGTATACAGATTTTCTAAGGACAAAACACTGCAACACAAACATCAAAGACAAACCTGATAAGCATCTTGTGAATACTAATTTTGAAGCACAAACAATTTCAATTCACAAACACAGACCAGACTGTAATCAGCGCACTCAGTACGTACGACACTAACTGAACATAGATAATACAAGTTTGAAACTTCTTACTATTTCTATTATCTTCAAGATTTCCGTTATTATTGGGTGCAGATTAACCAACAAATGCTATCACCCGTACGTGGTAAAAATCAATTAAATAATTTGCAAACTAATCTGATCTGAACCAGATTGGTCGTCTGAAAGACGCCAGTTTTAGTACTTAAGATAAAACAGCAAATTAGAAATGTATAAGTATACATTTTCAACAATTTTTTTTTTATTTTGTTGAAATTCAAAATTTTATTATTATTTTTCACAAGGTGATAGTGAAGCAATAAATTCCTACAATGATCCGAATGATCTACTAGTATCTATTATCTGGTTAAAAAGTGGCGTCTATCACTTATAATATCTTTGCCACGATACGTACGTACTGTACGTACTAAACAAAACAACACGTATCTCTAAGTACGCGATTACGCATAACGTTCGGTGGTAAATTGCGTATCAGTGTTACTCCAGTACGCTCCGTGTTCATGTTAATTTTGCCAATATTGGTTTAACAGAGCATCGATACTCCACTGTATGCTATAAAGATATGTCTTTTGTCCTCGTATGGTGTGTGGAGCGTAGCTTTGTAGTCGGCTTGTTGAAAGGAATTTTTTTTGTTAGTGCATTGTAAAATGGAAATAGTTCGAATTTGTTCGAATTTTCTTTAAATAATGAATAAACAATCGGTGCAGATTATATTGAAGTTAGTAATAAGTATTTTTGTCACTCTTTTGACGTTTGCTTTTCATTATTTAATTACTGCTTATAGGCTTGTGTGTGTAGGTGTGTTTGTTAAGTTTTCACATTAAAACGGCTGAAACGTTTTGCCAGAATTCAGAAAATTCTTTATTTAAACTTAAATGATAAAAGTTGTAATAAATTATTCATCAAAGTCATTAATTTCACAGCAAAAGCTATATTCAGGTGAAACGATCTGTAATTGTAGATTGTGTGAACATTATAATCCAGACACAATGAAAATGTCATGAATAACTGAACAAGATATTTGCAGTTGATTGCGATGTCAGTTTGATACCGTGCATGTTAATATTAGAGCTTCCATATGGATAAATGTGATATTTGATGAAAATTAATTCAAATAGTTACTACATTTCGTATTCCTATCTTATATTAACTTATGCGAAAACGATAAGGCTACCAATTGTGACATTAAGATAAGTAGTTTTTTTAAGCTTGTTTTTTACTTATATGTTTTCAATAAATTCTCTATCTATCCATACCGCATATCTATAAATACGTACAAAACACAACTGAGTAAAAATAAATCATATTAGGCACACTAAATTAGGTATATCACACACAAACAAATAAAATATCGCATTCGACTATCATTTAATCATACTTATTCATTCGACATTTAGAAGAGCGAACACCCGAAAAGCTACGGCATCATTTTAAGGTGTCTCCGAAATTAAAATCTCATTACGTGATAGTATAAAATTGCCCCAATTTCGGTGAGTTCTGTGAAAAGAACAATGGCAGCTGTCACCCTCGGCTCACAAAAAAACCATTAAGTACTGTTTTACGGACAGATAGTATCAAACGAGTTTTGTCCGATTCTCAGGTAAATTTTAGTTTTAAATTATGTACTTGGATTCCACGTGTAACTGAATGAGGATTTTAGCTTTTCATGGGTACTGGGAAATATGTTTTGTTGCTGCTTTCTGTAGGTATATGAATATGTTAATTGTAAATATTTTCCAGTAAAAACAAATCGAATAATTTTATATTTTGTGAAAGTCACATTACTGACTATCAGAGTCAATATCATCTCACAGGCACAGGTAATAAAAAAATACTTTGCAAATTCTACAAGAATGTGCGTTAATAGGTATATCTTTATTGTTATAGCCTTTTCTTTATAGCATATCTAGTATTATGACAATTAAAATTTATGCTCAATCTATTTATTATTCTTGATTTCGTAGATGATACGAAATTCTTGTACAACATTACCTACCATCAAAATTTTCCCAGATACACCTACTGCCTATCTACGTCACGAGTAGGTAAGTATAACAAAATAGAGCGGCTTTACTTTTCAATTTACAAAATGACGCTTGTGTTCAGATTGGCTTAGGCATTGGATATCGATCGATCCTCGGCAGAATCCCATGGGAACTCTTACACTTCCGGTTGTCGAGAAGCACTTATAGTTACTCCAGGGTAAGCACCTGTACGCGGGAACCAGTTATGGTTTACTATCCATGTATTCCGCCTTGCAGCTTTAGAGAGCTTTAGAGCTTTTGTCAACAATCTAGTTGCTTGTTACTTGATAAGTTTATAATTACGTTGTGAACATTACATATAAAAGTCAATTCAATATCAATTTTATATGTTTTTATTGATTCATAACTTATAAAACTAGTACATATAAAAGTCACGTTTATGTACATACATGTTTAGGTGTAGACATACTCATCATGTAATTCGTCACGTAGTAAACATTCTTTGAAAATTAATAAATTTAAGCAAAACATTACAACATAATATAAAGAAATCGATCTCTAAACGGAGACCGAATAAAAATATCAAAATCTGTATCGTAAAGAAATAATAACCTTACAACTGTGTCTAAATACAAACAATAGTGAAACATCCATCTCGTGATACGGAAACCATAAAATACCAATTAGACAACGTTTAGTTTCGAATAAATCTTCGGATTCGAGGCTTATCACAGACGCCGAAAGTCTTAGAAGTGTTATTTATTGTATCAATTAGAGAATTCTTCACACGAATAATAACTACCATTAGAATGTATGAGGCGTTTGATTTTTATTCGATATTATATTTGTATCTGTAATGCGTATATCGGATTTCAATTTTCAGTGTATGAATTTGTTCAAGTTACTTTAAAGCAAATAATTAGTTGAGGGTCAGATACAGAAAGCAGTGATCCTTTAAATTTGTTTTTTATTAATAAACAGACATATATTGCAAAAAAATGTTGTAAAAAATTAATACGGGAGTAAATAATTATAATAATTATAATTCCAATTAAAATAACTGCTTTTAGGAGTATGTACAATACAGTCAAAAAATTCTCTGTTACAAATTGAGTTTTCACAAAAATGCATTCAAAAATTTTTGTACCAGACAAAGTCTTACAAAGCAAGAATGAGATTAGACGACCCCTGGAAATCTGAAGAAGCGCATTGCTGCATTACAATTTCACTCGCACAATCATCCAAGATTTGATTTACGTAGGTAAGGTCTTATTCCAGATGAAAAGCCGACTTCCCAAAGATAAAAGGAATAAATCACATGTCAGACGACTTACGTACGCTGCAAGAGATTCCGGAAAAATACCATCTGCTGTATATTATCTTGTCTAATATCTCCAAATTCTTTATGTTATTTGATATCTGTGTCAGTGACAAAATACTTGCACAAAATAATTGCTAGTGAAAAGTTTTCTAGATTAAGCTTTTTTATTAAATTGGAATTTCCCTGATGTTTGTTTAATTTTTCGTGCAAAGTGTTAAAGGCAAAAGTAAAAAAAATATTAAAAGTTATTTCCATCAACTTCTACAATTTCACTAACCACTATAACCGAAGACGTGGTGTAAAATAATTTTATTCGAATCTTGCTATATTCATTGTTCAAAATGGATTCCAACATAATTAAGGGACCCTAATCTTGGTCCTTATAAGTGGTTTAATTGATTTCCTTTCTGTAATCACCCTCTTCTAATGAAGATGTCAGCACACGAGTAACGGTCGAGAAGGCCTCATTAATGGCTCACACACAAAGATAAGATAAATCCACTTCGGCTCTTTTGCCCTTATCGTTGTGTCAAAATATTTTATGTCCCCGCGATTACTTGAGCGGACAAAACACTAAAACGGGGGCCATTATTATGATTGTTTTATGGTCTGGGAAGCGAGTTGTTGAGGCTAGAAAGGTTGCTTCAAAGGACTATTGACAGTTTTTATGGTTGCCAGCGATAACTCTGCCTGTTCTTTACCACCGAACATACATAATATAATATATACCACCCTGTACTGAAGCTATACTCTGCGAGACATAAACCATAACCGACCAACTTTGTAACCTCATTAAATCAATCAAAATTGCGGTACATACAAACAAGCAAACAAAAAGTTAAAAATAGTACCCACGACGCAAGCGTTTGCTTAGTGTGGGGCTAGATGGCGCTGTGTGCAATGTCCCGAAATATCTATTTATTTATTTAGTTCTGTTTTAGAATTTAAGTTATCTGATTTCGGTATTAAACTTAAATTATTTACAAGAAGCATACATTTGTTGTTTATTTTATTAATAAACAGCTTTTCTACAGTTGACAAGATAGTAATCTTTTTAGTTGCGCGAATGGTTTTACGGTGTCCCATTCTACGCTCAATTTGCATCAGATTTAGGGATTAATTTTAATAAATTACGGTCATAAATAACAATAATAATTCTACTGTGTTATAAGACACAGTCGTTTATTAAGACGTCAAGATGGATTTTGTATATTAATTGTTCATATATTTTATAAAGGGACAAGTACTTATCATTTAGTTACTGAGCAACAACTTCTCGTAGCTATTTTATTAGTATATTTTTTTTACCTAATGTAGAAAAATCGCACTTAGTGATCACAAAAAATATAGAAGATTAAGATGTAGATGAAAAGCATTTGATCTTGAAATTTCCTCTCCAATATACATATTAGGAAATATTCAAACATTTAATTAAGTTTATTATCATTAAAAGAGGCTAATTCGGTGTCACATTAAGTCGTAGCTTGGGCGACAAGTGTGTACGATATACTTTTTACGTCTCTTCATACGGTATTTATTGCGATTGTCACTCCAGCAGCGAGAGGCAATAAACTCAAACATGTCTTATTTTATGTCAAGACGATTGGAATTGTATATGTTTACGACTGCTTTGAAGATTATTTATTACATATCCAATCGAGAATCATAAACACTTTATTTTAAGTAAGCTATAAAAGTATCATCTGCTGCTGGGAAAGTTTCATCTCTCTGCAATAGGTTTATTAGTGGTGCGGCGAGAGGTGTTAATCATTAACTCGAGACGTCAATTTACATACAATGTTAAGTAGAAATTAAATTTATAATTTTTAAGAGTCCTCCTGTCAACGCTACTCGAGTATCTCATACACAACATTTCGACAAAGTTATGCAATAGACCGGCGTACTTTGTTTACAAGTAGTGACGTGCTTAAGAAAACGATAGAAATAAAATCATCGATACACAAAGCACATACAATCCGCCCTTTGTGTAAGTGGATACACTAAAGGATGAAAAAGAATTTCGTCAATACAAATACACTTTCGTAGGAAAGGTCTCGTAAGTGATATCATGTTGACTCGAATGTAGGAGGGCCTACAACGTGTTTGCTCTCGCCATAGTCTGAGATTGGTAATAAGATGCGACACATGTATTATCCCGATTAAATCCCCTCGGAAAAGGGGCTTAAATGTAGTGATGTCTTTATGTGATTGCTGCATGATATCCGATCCCTCGTCATATCGATAAGCGATCGACGAATCGAGAAACCGATTCCGGACCATAATAGAATATCAATCTTATGTTTTACGTCATTTCTTGAAATAACTCTCAATAAAGTGTTTAAAGCGTGGGTATTTGCATTAAAACACGTTATTCTTGACAGAAATTGTATATAATTCGGTAGTTTAGATTAAAATAAATTCCGAATTGAAAGTTGAGTATAATTACTAGATATTAAATATCATCATACCAGGTGGTCCGACCAAATACGCTCAACGCTGGACACCAAGCTGTATGATGCTCTTCACGTCGCTAAGGACAGGTGCAGATGGAAGAACATCATTAAGAAAATTAATATCCCGTGGGGGGATTCACGACCCTCAGTAATGAGGACTACGACGCAAAGAGGAGGAAATATCATCATAATAACATTAGGGATTAGATATTACATTTTGTTTTTCTTCCGATTTTATCGATACTTGACGTTACTATCGATAAAGCTCGATGTGAAACAAGATAAGCCCATCACTTCGCGATGATTGATCACCGAGCTTCTCGAGCGAGCATGTCAAGACGAAGAATAACATTGTTAGGCCTCGAGTAAGAGCCTCGCTGCGAAATCCTGTTAGAACTCCGCTGATGAACGCTTCCATGGAAATTGGAAATATCTAATAAAAGTATATATCTTAATGGTTAAACGAACTTACCTGTAAGTGAAGTTCTACCATAATTATACGAAGCTCCCTGTACAAGACGACTGCAGAATTGCTAGACCAGCCGGCTGTCCTTATTATAAGGTCAATATTAAGACCTGCTCTACTTGCCGCCGAGGTGGTCGCATGTCTTGTACTATGGGCTGAGAATATATCAATGTTTATACCAGCCTCCCCTAATATACACTTAATCCAACGACTTATGCTCTGGGAAGTTGCACTCCTATATGGTTTTTTATTTGTTAAGATAAGATTTTCAATATCACCCCTAATAAGTTCTGTAGATTTTAAATAAACTTTTGAAATTTCCACAGGACAAATTTCCTTGTTATTATTTTATTTTCCATAAGAAGCGCCTGCTTTAAATCGTTCAGTTAAAAAATTTTATGTACATGGGATAGATATCTCGTAAGGATTTAAATTTAAACTATTGCAATATATCCACCATAGTTTGAATGTAGAGTCATATTGTTTCAATGTATTCTTAGATAGCGATTTAATCATGATTTCTATAGCTGAGTTTGGAGTACCACGTCTCAGAAACGCTTCACAGACAGAAGTCCTGCTGCCAGGGTAAGTTGTTGTTGTAGTGGATGTACTTGTCTGTGGGGAGAAGTCAGTAATTTAGCATCAGGTTGAAAATAAATTATATCACTTAATAAGAGAGGTTTTAACATAGGGAACCATGGTTGAGAAGGCCAATATGGGAAAACTAAAATCCCTGTTGCTCTATCTGATTGAATTTTTCTAATACATTTTAAAACTAATGAAAATGGGGGAAATGCATAGAAATAAAAATCTGCCCAATTCAGTGTGAATGCATCCACTGCTGTAGCTTCTGGATCTCTCCTCCAAGATACAAACTTTTTGCATTTATTATTGATTCTAGATGCAAAAAGATCTATCTCTGGTTTTCCAAATTGTTTTATTATTTTACTATATGCCACTTGAGAAAGTTCCCATTCAATGTTTATTCTCCTTGACTCATAATCTGCTTCAACATTTTCTTTAGTATTTATATATGAAGCATACACCCATATATTCCTATTTTCACAATATTGCCAAAACTCTCTAGTTATATCGTTTAAATGTGGGAATTGGACTCCTCCTATTTTATTTATATAGGCTACTGCAGTTGTGTTATCTACTCAAAGTAAAATTTTACAATTTCTATAGTTATTAGCAAAGCATTGAAGACCTAAGAAGGCCGCCTTTATTTCTAAGTAATTAATATGATTTGTTTTTTCCATAGCTGACCAGGAGCCTGAAGATCTTTCTTTTTCACATGCAGCTCCCCAACCGGTGGTAGAGGCATCGGTTTCAATTTCAAGAACAAAGTTATTCTTCACAATAGGATTGCAGTTACAAATATTATTTTCCCACCAATCAAGTTCGGGGATTACTAACTTGGGTATCTGCATCTGTTGATCATAATCATCAATTGATTGTATTAATTCTAAATATCTGACTCTTTCTAATAATTTAGTGTATAGGTACCCATCCATATGGAATTGCCGGACAAATAGATGTTAATATTCCTAATAACTGTGAGTACTCCCTAATCTTACAATTTGATATTCTATTGAATTTTCTAATATTTTTCAAAATAGTACTCTGTTTCTCTTCTGGTACTGATAGTGACATAGTGACTGAATCTAACTTGAAGCCTAGATATGTGCAGGTCTTTTGTAGAGTAAGCAGGTTTTTTCATAATTTACACTGAAGCCTTGATTTTCAAATAACTCACAAGCCAGTCTTGTGTTACGTTTACAATGCTCTCTTGATGAATCAAAGAAAATGGTATCATCTAAGTAGTTTGTTAAAATTATATCTCTTGTTCTAAGATATGTACATATAGGTTTCATAATTTTAGTGAACACATATGGTGCTGTACATAGGCCAAAGGGAATACAGTTGAACTCAAATAGATCACCTTTGAATCTAAATCTTAAATATTTTCTTGATTCTTTATCTACTGCTAAACTGAAGTATGTGTCCTTTAAATCAATCTTTGTCATGAAAGTATCTTGAGAAATTAATTTACAAGCTGTTCTTATATCCTCTAACATAAAATGATCTGTATCTATGTACTTATTCAATTTCTTTAAATTTAAAATAAATCTGTATGTTCCATTTCACTACTATTTCAACTCCGGAAAGTAGCTAGTGACGCAACTCTATTAACAGCGTATCATGGCCATGTGGCATCAATATTACGATATGGAATCATGTTTTGGGGCAATTCTACAAAGCGAACTAGAGCTTTCATAGCCCAGAAGCGCTGTATAAGAGCAATATGTAGATTCAAAAAAAGAGACTCATGTAGAGAATATTTTACAAAACTGAAATTGCTTACAATACCATGCTTGTATATACGAGAGGTAGCTATGTTTGTAAAAACAAATCCTGAAATGTTTAGAATACGGTCACATAATAAGAGGCATGAAGGAAGATTATATGTAGCTCCGTCGAGCACAGCGTACCTGAGCAACAGTGTGTTTTGTATGGCAATTCATATATATAATAAATTGCCTAAAACTATTACAAGCTTGGATGAAATACTAAGTTTTCAACATAAGTTGAATGAGTTTCTAATAAGTACAGAAAGCATATTATTCAGTGGACCTATTTTTAAAAGATTGATTTGAAAACTGATTTGACTAGTGCAATTTAATGTGTGTGTTTAGTGTTAAGTATGAATGTTCTCAAATGTGTATAAGTAGCTATGTATTTTTTATTTAATAATTATGTTTCTACAGTGAATAAAAACATTTGATGACATGTCTGCATATTATAATAGATCATATAACAAATACCTGTAAACCCTTTTCGGGTAGAAACTAGAGAGCCATACTAATTATATTAAGATTTTAATAGTAATGTGAATGTAGGTACATCCTATACCACCTAGTTTCCAGGACATAAATATTTCATTTCATTTCATTTCCATTTGGTTTTGGAATAACAAAAATTGGAGAAATAAATTGACCTTCAGTCTCCATACAATGTGAGATTGCACCCAGGTGCAATAATTTCTTAATTTCTATACTAATAATTTCCTTTTCTTTCTCCGACCATGTCTGTCTAGGTGTTTCACATGGCGGTGGGGTAGAACTAAAGGGTATACTGTAGCCCTCAATCCAATTTAATATCACAGGGTCATTTGTGATGTCTTTCCATTTATGAAAAATTTTTTTAACATGCAAGCATATACCTCTAATAACGGTGCTGTTTGTGATGATAAAATTGCTGATGTTGTGCAGGTCTCTTCTTGGCTCTCTGGACTTGCTGGGTTCTCTGGGCTTGCTGTGGTCTGTGGGCTTGCTGAGTTCCCAGGGCTGGCTTCTTGACAGGAGTAGGCCCGCTGCGGTACAGCTGTGGTGGCAGCGGGCTCTTCCAGTTTTCCTTGGATCTTAGTTTAGATTGTACTGTAGCTGACCTTTGAATTGCTTGAGCCGCCTTGAGCTTTTCAGCATAATTTTTGCCAAACAGCAATTTGTCTGCTTTGCAGTCTTTCATTGTTTCCTTTACTACGGCAGGGGACCCCACTGCCACAAAGAATCTTCGTGAAGCTGTATCTTGGTGGTAGACTTTTTCTTTCTTCCGTTTTAGTTTTCTTTCCAATCTTTTAATTCTTCTTCTTAAATCATCTTCTTCCGACCTTGATCTTGATCGAGAACGTCGTTTCCCCATCTTTTCTTCTTAAATACGATTTTTTTTCACTTTAACTCAAACCGGATAAACGAATATGTGTGGGACGCGCGAAAATTTTAGCTAACGATCAATCAAACGCATAGACAATCAAGGAATATGTCTATGGTCTTCAAAAATAAACGCAACCTTTCAACATAACCTCTGTTAATTTATTTATTGTTGTATTTATGACTTATGTGATTTATGAATGTTATTTTTTGATATTGACATCCTTCTAAGGGTTAAACTTTCCAAAGCCGCCATTCAAGGAGGGGGTTGGGGGGAGGGGGGAGGAAGGGGGGGAAGGGGTAAGCCCTCCCCTAAAAGGGGGGGGTGCGGAGATCAATAGTTTTCGAGATATGACCATTTTTGTATTTTGAGGTTAAGTACTACGATTTCACTATGGGGTACTTAACTACCTAACCCAACACTTGCACTACAACAGGACTTGGCTCCTCCTCGCTTCGCTCGTCGTCGCATGTGCGTGGTAGAAAGCAACCTAACGAACTTAATCTACCTTCTGTCACAGACAAGTAACTTCGAGTCCAACACTTGCACTACAACAGGACTTGGCTCCTCCTCGCTTCGCTCGTCGTCGCATGTGCGTGGTAGAAAGCAACCTAACGAACCTAATCTACCTTCTGACACAGACAAGTGACTTCGAGTCCAACACTAGCACTACAACAGGACTTTTGGCTCCTCCTCGCTTCGCTCGTCGTCGCATGTGCGTGGTAGAAAGCAACCTAACGAACCTAATCTACCTTCTGACACAGACACGTGACTTCGAGTCCAACACTAGCACTACAACAGGACTTGGCTCCTCCTCGCTTCGCTCATCGTCGCATGTGCGTGGTGGAAAGCAACCTAACGAACCTAATCTACCTTCTGACACAGACAAGTGACTTCGAGTCCAACACTTGCACTACAACAGGTTAGGTTAGGTTTAGCGTCCCGTAAAGTACACCCCAACCCGCTACGCTCGCTCACTCGACCCCGCCATCCCCTTCTATTCTAACCTAACCTCAAGCATGCATCGAAGAAGAAAGAAAATTACTTGACACTGGCAAATACGCGAAGAGTGTAACGCCAATACTAAAAAAAAACAATGGCGTCACGTTTCGTTCATCAAGTTACAAGTTACACACAAAATATTATAACTACGTAAAAATTTGCGATCAAATAATAAATAAAATTACGTATTATATGTATTTTTCATCAATATATACGTAATTGTGACAAAAACTAAACATTACATACACATTACCAAATAAATATAATAGTTTGATAAGTCGCACGCTTGTATGTAATAGCAGTCCGTAAAACGAAACGCTAATGGCCGTCATAGTGTCAAGAAACTGTCAAAACGAAGGATTATTTTTCGATTTTAAAAAATTAATATCTCGTAAACTAAGCGTCTCCGCACTTAAATATTTAACGTGTAGCCTTTTCTAAATATTATCTACTTCTTAAAAAATTGTGGACCTCCAACGCGAGTGGCGGCTTTGGAAAGTTGAGCCCTTCTAAGTTGTACCTAGTCGGTAATATAATAAATAATTCGCTTACCATTTATGGTTTCATCACCTTGATACCAAGATCGAAGCCGGTGTTTTGATGTTGTAAACTATCACCACACTTAATTCTTAGTATCACACATATACCTTTATTTAAGCTTCACATTTGGTAAACTTGTTTTGAATGTAAATACATTGTAAATTATCATTTTATTGATAATTATCTAAATTAGTTTTAACGAAAAACACTAAGACGGCGTTTGCACAAAAACACATAATGACATTGACAGTTGCGTTTGTTTGGATCTCTCCTGCGTTCTTCTTTTTTTTTTAGGCTTTGAAACATTGTGATGGCATTACGCATAAATGCATATAATATACCACACAGTAAAATCGTCTTGGACAGGGAGAGAGTATAATTTAATATGGCTATGATAGTAGGTAAGTTATCGTGGGTAGTAAACATATTTTACAACTTTCACATTACTGTTTTTTTTTTAACTTTTTGTTCGAAGATCTTAAATACTGAATTATAAAACGTACAAAAACTCATATGACGTCGGAAACTTTTAGACACATCAATAAGATTGTTTGCACGTATGCATTATTATCTGCTGATAAAAAGTAGACGCATCGAGACAACGACACGTGTGTATAATATGCAAAAAACATGACAGAAAAATATTCCATGTTTAAAAGCATCGCCTACACAAAACCGTAACCACACGAATAGCATTATGACTCCCAAAAAATATGGACACCCATCTGATTTGTATTCACTGACATTCTGTTATAATATTTTGTATTTTTGTTTCAACTTGGTATCGAATTAGCAATGGTAATAAAGTTGAGGGCGTTTTTAACATGTTACGTGCAAAAAGCTTTCTGACATTGGCTCCATGCGATAAGTTTGGAAAAGGCCAGCCGGTTGACAGATTCTGTTTTAAATTTAAACTTAAACATAGATTAACAAGGCAACTACACAATAAACTAATTTACTGCCAGATAGGAGTAACATGATTGATGAACCTTTTTTTTTACAATTTTTACCTGTATTTTTCAATACGAAATAACGCATACGTATCTATGTTTATTTCTAGCTAAATAAAATATTGTATGCACTAATTATTTAGTATCTCAAAATATCAAAATATTGTGAGACGCAAACTCAAAATAGAATGATCAAAAACTGTTAAACTAAATGCACTCTTTTCTATTAACAAACATGGTTTGATCTAACCACTTAAACAGCGGCAGTTAAATTCTGATTGGCAAATAATGCTGTAAAATGGCTAACAATTGCTAACGGTAATAGCAGTCGTATGATCCTATAATAGATATACATGCATAATGGGTATAGGAAGCCATATGTGAGATGTCGAGAGTGTAAAAGGAGCTTGGACCACCGGCCAAGAGATCAAAGGGAGTCTACAGTGTAATCATCGTGACAAACATGGATGCTATCTGTACTGGAAACGTTTTGTGTTGAAGTAAACAGCACAGAGACAATATCTTTAACTCTTAAGGTCTACTTGTTTCTATAGGCTTTTTAAAGACTTTTCGGTACTTTATTTTTATTTCTAATTTTTGCGTGTTAGTGTAAGTATAAGTGTGTTTTCAAAACGTATCTTTTAAAACTAAACTTCAATCAATATGAATTTAGTGTTTGCAATCAACATTTAGAATCTGTCATGTAAATGGTGACTGTCAAAGTATGCACTTTATATGCCTGAAATAAAGTGTATGTAAGTATGTTTATGAATATATTAATGTACTTGTGTATGGACTAAAAATTCAAAATAAATTACATTTATTTATTTTATTTATTAATATCGCTTTCACCATAAGTATTACAGAATCATCGCCGTATGTTATGAATGAGGCAAACTTGATTTTGGCTAGTTTACTATTCATATCACATGTTGTAGTAAAATACAAAAATTGGTTCATATATAAAATTATTATTTCAACAGGTGGTCCATAAAATATTGATGGAAAGCGGTCTTAAAATATTTAAACTAGTTTTGTTTTCCATAAACTAAAAAATTTGGTCAACCAGATGTTGAAAATAATGTGCATTTTATGACTATTAAATTGTAAGTAGTTATTTTGAAAGTAATATTTAAAAATTTACTTATAATGCATCTAAATATCCTACGCCTCATTAATTTTATAAGAACCTGAATAGAAATATTTTACGTATTTAAAGTATGTCGTATATAAAGACTTTTTCCCAATTACATTATGGATAAAAATTGATTGTTTTTGGTTTCTTTTAAGTTCTGCTCTACTCTTTAGGCTACAAAATACATAGCTTAGGTACTATTCCGAAGACATCCAATCCAATAAAAGTTCCAAAATATCAATAAACGGGATTTACAACATCTATGCTCACAAAATTTCAGTCCAGAATGACAGGTATCTATAAATTCAGAAGCTCGTAACTGTGAAGGAATTTTAACTCTTATGTCGTTAACCATAAAGATTAAACCCTTAGTTTAAATATGGTACATCTAGAGGTTTATAGCTGCAAGTTGGTCTTTACAGCTTTTAGCAGGTTAAGTTTTAACGTTCCCTGGAATGTAACCACAATTATTTTGCAAACTAATGTCAACCTTAGCTAGCAGTTTCACGGCGCTTTCGTTTATCGTTAAACGATTCTAAGCATTTTACTTTAAAGTGCCAGTAACACGAAATATCTAATAGTTTAGCTGCAATCTTGCAATATTGATTTGTCTCTACAAAGTTTACATATACTGCGATGTTGGATAGTCATAAACACTGGAATAATAAATTAATATTAATATAGAAAAGCGAGGTGCTGGTTGCTGTTTTGTTTTTATTATAATAGTGTTTTTAATGGTTTTTTTGTTTCATAATCATACGTGGGATTATATTTTTTGTGAGTTATATTTTTACTTACTGCAGTGTCAACGCTAAATTGTAGCTCACAAGATAAATTGTGATTAAATTCGTAGCAAACATACCTGAAACAACAAAATTTAATAATTTGTGTCTGTTACATAAAAAAACACGATTTAAAATTCATATTTTAGCACTAAAATACCAAAAAGCAGCTGATTACAGAGTTAAGTACTAACGGAAAGTTTTGTTTGGGTTCTTTTATCAGAAAAAATATATAATCAGATACACATAAAAATAAAGCATCCAACTATTGTAATACATAAAAACATCAGTTGAATGAATCAAATCAAAATTTTAGAAATATGAGATAATTACACATAGTAAAAAACAATATCTGTGAGTTCTTACATTAATATTTGTGGGATTGTTTACCCTTCTACACTTACTTATTTGTTACACTGTTAAAGCTGTAGCATATTTTATCATAAACCAGTATATCTATTCAAAACAGTCAATATAACTGGCAATACTGAGTGCATACCAATGACACTGACTCGTTGCAGCTTCTGCCGTAAAACCCACACAGGTAACACTAAACATAAATGGACTACTTCATATTCTAACATACTCTTTGCTTATTTATTATTATGTGTATGGCATACCAGAGCTCCACACAATGTTTTTTATGGTCATAGCTATGTAAGAGCTACCGCACACTTACAATTTCATGTAGGTTTAGGAAATTAACTATAGTATTTTTGTCATAGACTGTAGGAAAAAATGGTATTTTTGTAGTATATAATAATAGCATTAAATGAGTCGCTACATTTGGAATCAATATTTTTCTATTAATTTTGTCACTTTACATAGGTCACGCCATCGCCTCGTGATTACAATAAAAAATAGATATTGCCCTAGATCGTAGATTAAAAATTTACTTGACATCAGGCGAGTTGTAGAAGGTAAGACTAAAAAGTGTTTTTTTTTAATTCATATCAAAATCAAAATGAAATACTTTATTGTACACCAATTACATCAACCATCAACCAATCAATCAATCAAACCATTAACCATCAACTAATTTTAATTAAAAAACCAATTGCATTTGTATTACATTTTATTTAATTAATAGTTAGTAATTTGCATAGTTTCAACTAAAAAATAACAAAACGACGTTTTAACGAACTAAAATTCCAAGTTGCTAGCGTACATTACCCGTATTTCAAACGTCACACTATACTTTGTTATAGTATCTTATCTCAGTGCCTTATAGAAACGTCAAGATCAGGTCTCGGGAGCTGACTTTGATTTCAAACGAATGCCGCCAGCGATACTCTGTACAGTTACTTTATGTTGTCTATAAAATGAGCTGAAATGTTAGTAATTATAAAGAGAAAGCTACGTTTTGTTGGACCTAGATTGTTATATACCTTTAACTTTAATGTTTGCTTCTTGCTTTGAGTAATGCAAAGTCCTATAGTTTATTTGGTAACTTAAAAGTCACAATATAATTGATTTAATTATTTATCTATTAATAAAATGCAGCGTCGTTTCTACGATCTGTGTAAATAAATAAATAAAATAAAATAAATAAAATACCCTTTATTCTACTGCCACAAAATTAATATGTTAGTTAAAAATTTCACACTTTGAGTTTTAATTTTTGTCAGCAGAAGTTGCCTGCTTGGCAAAGGCCTCCCCTATTGTTTTCCACTTATCTCTCTCTCTCGCCTTCCTCATCCAATCAGGACCGCAGACTTCTTGGAACACATCCCTCCACCTCTTCCTTGGTCTCCCCGGGTTTCTGGCTCTGTCCAAGGGTATCCATTCTGTGACTCTCTTTGTCCACCTGCTGTTGTCTAGTCTACATAAGTGACCTGCCCACTTGAATTTAAGTAGCCGTGTCCTTACAGTCACATCAGATACTTTTGTTTTGCGTCGTATGATTTTGTTTTCTATACGATCTGATAGCTTTATACCGAGCATGCTACGTTTCATTTTTCTTTGGCAGATGGCAATCTTTTCTTCATCTTTTTTCCGAGGTGAATAAGTATAATATGGGACATTAAATATATATTCGAATAAATTTTAACTTATTAAACAACAAACATTAATCGCCACATAAAAACATGCAGTTACAATGTTACTAACGGGATTAAAAAAAAAGAGTCAGATTAAAGCTGTCAACAATGTTGTCAAGTAAAAAATATCCTGTAAGTATTAAAACTGGCAGCAAAACGAGATCGTTTCAAATTTATTAAAATCAATAAAGCCCGCCAAAATAAAAGTAACCGGCGACAACTTCGTAAGCCGCCTTAAGTCGAGTTATCGACAATAAATACCTGGCGAATTTCCTTAGTGGATTCACGACTACATTAAAAAACAAGCAAATAAAATTTTTACAACGCCTTATCCCGAATAATACCCGAAGCGAGGTAGTTACTGGATTGCGTTACGCATGCAAATTGACGATTCACAGAACGAAGCGAGTTTTTTTCAACCTTAATTTGGTTATTTGGACCCTTTTTACCGTTGCTGAGTCGCATGTATAAAACTTTTCAATTTATTTTATTGCGATGCAATCAAAGCATTAGGTCAGTAATGTAATTCATTCAGTCATTCAATGGTAGCGACAAAGCTCGGGGTAATTTAGAGCACTTTCGTCTAATGAAATGGTTTCAGATCGATTGTTGGTGTAAAAGTGTGCATTAGGTGGCGCCTGCTCTTTATATTTATGTGTATGTCTGACGGTCGTACTATAATAATGTACTATATAAACACAGGTATGTAGAAATAGGCTAGTTTTGTTTTAGTGACTTTATAAGACAAAACTTTCTATAACATAACAACACATAAACTTTTACAGATATTATATAAACTAAGATCTATTACAAATAGTAGTTATTTTATGAAAAAAATTGAAAAAATTACATATATGTACCAACAAAAATGCTTTAGTCGGAAATGGGGTCATTACAAAAACTTCAAAAACATTGAAAAAATAAGGTTTGGTAAAATACTATAACTATAATATCTACATAAAATGTGCAACTATAGACTCTATGCCGTATTGTAACCGGATAATATATAACTGAGTTCATCGGAAAATAAAACAAACCCGTTGCGTTTCGTTCGCCTTCCTGCGTGTTTCGAATCGGATAGGTAGCCGCAAAACGCAACTTTACAATCCGATTGACTGTAGAGACGGTATGGGTTTTAATCGGGATTATTTTAATCTGTTTTTGCTATAGAAGTTTATGAAATATTGGACAAAAAAGCTTCATAATTGCATGTTGCGTATCCCCACTGCTGAGCATAGGCCTCTCTTTTAGTACGCCACTTGTTCCGGTCCTGCGCAGATTGATTGTTGCGTATAATATTGTATCTATTTTATTACTTGTGGACGCCCGCGGTTTCGCTCGCGTTATTTCGGGATAAAAAGTAGCCTGTGACACTACCGGGACCTCATACGACCAACATATTAAAAATGATGAAAATCCGTTCACCCATTTTTGCGTGATAAGCGTTAAAAAACAGACAAACAGAGCCACGGATAAACAGAGACACAGACAAAAATTATATAAATTGTTGGAACGTATTCTGTTATCAATTCTAAGACATTCCAAACATTTTTTTTAAATACGTTCAGTGTTCAGACTTTCAACCCTCTTAAGCTTTATTATATGTACAGAATAGAATAGTATGGTCTTTCTCGATTATGTTAATCCAGTGTCTTAACATGCTAAAACAGCTAGAGGCAATAATTACCCTTACTGTATCTTTCGTTGAAACAAAGAAAATAATAAAGGTGCGCTTATTCTTGCGATAATCTCGCCGTCCTTTATTGCAAGCTGGAGAGGCGACAAAGCTAATAAAACATTTTCTACGTCGTTATAGAAACTGGGTATTGGCGCAAGCGCTACATTTTATACATCGTTAAATAAGAAATCTAGACATTGTCATCTTTTAGCAAGCAATAAGTTGAGATAGGTTTTGAAATTGACATAAAAGTAGGTAGATATAGACATCACCCATGTTTTAACTATATTTAGGGGTTAGGGGCATGAGTCCGTGAGAATAATCATGTAGGTAATATAATTAATTTCATTCAACCTTTTCTTTTATTTGATCCATAAATTAACTTCTTGGCTTCTTGGTTTGGCTCAGTAAATCTTAATCTACCACTACGATACCGTCTCACATTTTTAATTACCAACTAAATGAAATACATATATTTATCTTCCTCGTAAAGAGTATCGGACGAGCAATTCTTTTAAAAATAACACTGGCATGTAATCCGATTCAAATGCAATCGTAAGTGCAGAGAAAAATAAAACAGAGTAGAAACTCGATTTAATTGGCTTGCCTTCGGAGCGAGTGCCATGAACATTGCTTCTCGGAATAAAGACTGAAACGGTACAACTAAGTCCAGCGTTCAGTATAATATGTATCTAATAATATAATATGACAAATCATTTCAAACTAGTTTTATTAATTGGATGCTGAAAGTTGTTAAGATTGGCGAGTGAATATATAAAAAACTCAAGTCAAATTCCCAAAACGGCGAGTCATTTAACGCATCGCTGTCGATCGGATCTACAACGTAAAAAGTGGGAGCCGACCACAAGCCATTTTGTACGGAAAGCGGCATTTTCAGTTTGCGGGTTATTCGCAGACGGACTATATCACCAACATCGTACACGGCGTTGACTGATTGGATTCCGATGCTCTGCCGCTTTCCTTTGCCGTTTCGCGTGAAAATAACACGTCAGTCAAATACAAACGATAATAAATTCAATTTTCTCTCTCCCGAACCGTCGAAATGACGACCGGACAGGATTAAATGCGTCCCACTCGCTCTTTTGTTCGCCACAATTTCTCCCTTCGCGTCGTATTTTTTCGACTATTTTTCCCGTGCGTTCACTGGACGGTTTAGGTTTTCCGCCGTAAAAAATCAGCTTATGGCCGGAGAAAGAATAATGGGAGCTTGAATTAAAACTAAAACTTGTGTATTTTTACAATTACATCATAGTACGGGCAAGGTTTAGAATTAGATTTACAAACCTTTTACCCATATTAAGCCTATCTAGTAGGTTACTTACGCGTATGCCATGAATTCGAATTCGATAATAGTAATAGTTTATGCAACTGTCATATAATGAAGGGTATTAAAACACGAGCGCAGCGAGTTTCATAAACTCCAGGCAACCTTCAGCTGGAGAGAAATAAGCAAAAGAAGAAGAAATATCATCGTCGCTACCCATTTTTAACTTTTAATTTGTATTTAAAAAACAAAACACATTGCGAAACATTAAATTCACGCGTACGTGTATTGTCACAGTGATTTTGCCGCAATTAAAATCTAACCAACGAGAGCGCAGCGCGACCAACCTGATTGGCCCTGCAATCAGGTTGGTCACGCTTTTTCGATGTTATAATGAGCTTTTACGATATCGATGTGGATATTATAGCATCATGTGAAATTGCTTAAATTGAGTGTTTTGTTGTCTGTGCTATAACAGTAGTAATTATAAGTCAAGTATTGGAAACATAAGTAGAATGTTACAACATTAGTGTAGATAAAAAATATTATGTTTATGTATCTGAACATTTTTCATTTACTTTGAGCGACTGTCTATCTGTCTGTCTTTGTGTTGACTTTAACAAGACACATTTATACATAGTTATGTATATGATAAGATGCGTTTTATGCATTATATATGTTTCCATCAAGGGTAACTCTATTTACAGTTTCATTCTGAAGGTATCATGCCACCAAAAAAATCTAATAGGAGCAAGTCGTTGTCTGTCTATCTGTGAAACATTTTTTTTTCAATATGTGAGTAGGTTTTCTTCAAAGTTAATATACCTACTTACCAGGTAAGGTATACCAGCATGTGAAAGCTTTAGGTAAACTTTGGTGCTACAGTTATGTGCACGTTGATATACATTTATGTATACATAAGTATATTGAAACTTTATAAAATTCTTCAATCAATTATTTTTATTTAATACAAAGAATATACGATAAAAATTGATATGATGACATAACATATATTTTTACTTTTTGTCTCAGTAATGGGCGTAGATTGATAAAATAATTTGTAATCGATTTCGCGAAACAAACTTGCATTTGTCTTATTAACTAAATGAGTATCACTATTTTGCGTGTCCTCGAGTGGTTTAACAAATCATTTTCTAGTTTTCCTACATTCCTTTTAAAGTCACTTACTACATGTTAACGTATTCTGTTTTATTTGCCATTCCTACATTTCTGCGTTTTATTTATTTACGCATTTTGGAATATGTGCCAGTCGCTGTATGAGTGATTTTAAATTCAACCATTTAATACAAGTGTGGTCGATATAGGTTTAAAAATATTTATATTTTGACAGCTAGAATAAGAAAAATAAAATAGATTATTTCCAATTATTTTTATAATTATTACAGAAAAATAAACTCTACTATGAACTAGGGGCCTAGTTGCAAAATCAATTTTTAGTTGTTGTATTTTAATTGTTTTATTAGCTTTCAGGTATACACATGTATGTGTGAACAGAAATCTATATGTGCACCAGTTTAATCAATTATATTTTTTAAGTAGCACTCATATCGATAACCAGAGGGGTTGTATTGTTTCATACTATAAACTATTGTATTAGAGTTTCCCTCCATATAGAATTCAAATCCAGAGGCGGAGTTTAAGGGTGGTCCGAACCCTATGCTGCAAGCTAATTGGTCACAAATTATGAATGCAGGCTAATGTGAAAACGAAAGGTTTTCATTACAATATTTTGGATCTATTTAGGTGCGTTAATGATATCAGAAAGGTACGGTTAGGTTAGAATGCTGATTCTATATAACCAGATGTAGCAAATTTGTGCTTGCGTTCATCATTAAAAGTCTTATGCAATTAAATTTCATTTGTTTTAAAGCCAATTTTGCAGTACAGACTACAGATACTCTAAATGATAATGGCCTCAAAAATGTTCAACTAGAATCAGCGTATACACGAGAATCAAAAGAAAAAGTGTTTCCATCAGAGCGAGCACAAAAATGAACCGAGTTTTATACAGAGAGATTTACATAAAACTTGTTTAAATGTTAATCTGTTGAGCTTTGGTCGGATTATGACATACCCTCTGACGTAGAGATGAACTTTATGCAGTTTAATAATTTACGTCCCTTGCGTAAGGGTTGCCGCCTAATTGTTTCTACTGGGATTCGACAGGGTGAAAATATGAACCGTTATTGTAACAAACTTTCAAGCTAGATTTACGATTTATTTATAACTAGTGGACGCCCGCGGCTTCGCTCGCATTATTTTGAGATAAAAAGGTTTAAAATGAATATAACTTTTTTATTAGCGAACCGATTGAAATGAAGAAAACTGAAACACAAAATTTTAAGTTGAAAATGCACCAACATGTTAGTGAAAATGTAGACAAATCGGTTCAGCCGTTTTCGAGTCGATAACGAACAAACATCCCGACAGACAAACAAAAATTGATTTTTGAAACATGATTTTTGTGATTTATAATATGTATGTATATAGATTAATGAAAATGGTTTGTATACAGAAGCCACAGGTCATAATTGAGCATTCTTGAAAAAAAAAATTAATTGGTTCGTGTTATTAGTTAAAAACCTACCAATTAAAAAAAACGGTTCGCATGATTATCTTCAAATAAAGTACCTGTGTCAATTTTGGTTCATGATAGCTATACGTACCTATTTTATTTCGTCATGTTTTATTTCAACGAAATATGGTGATTTTGTCCAAAATTATAGAGGAGAGCCACAACATTCGTTGTAATTGCGTGTTGTTTGATATGGTGCATAGCACAGAAGCTATGCGACAACATTTTATGTAAATAAGTAACAAAAATAATTGAATCATTGTCACACCTAATCCTTATGCAACTTTACTTATGATAATATTGAAATAAAAAATGGCATCCCTGATACACTATGTTTATTTTAGCGATCAGACATTTTGTTTATCCAACTAAAGAGGCACATGGAAAAAGACAAAAGTCAAAGTAAAATTAAACAAAAATCAATCTACTTTAATTTACAAAATGAGTCGTAGTTCTTATGATTTAAGCCACAAGCGGTGGTTTTCCTGACACAAGTAATGATGATTATCGTTGCCAAATAAATAATGGGCTGTGTCGTTGTATCTGATGGATGGGCTCTGACGACGGATGACCGCCTTTCCTGTCGCTTAATTGCATTCAACGTCTTGGACTTAGTATGGGTTTTGTGATTCATGATACGGCATGCAATGCAATCACTAGACATACACGTTAGATATCAAATAAAATAAAAATAAATAAATATTCCGGGACATTGCACACTGCGCCATCTAGCCCCACACTAAACAAACGCTTATATCGTGGATACTAGATAACTGATATAATACTTATAAACTTTGTTTTGTAAATACATACATCAGATCGATTGTTTTTAAGAACATCGGCTTTTTTCTAGACAAGCGCCCTAGATCGTATATCATAACGTTGTTTCATCAGGCGAGATGTAGTCAAGCGTTAGCCTATCTAGTTGAAAAATAAAATAAACTAGAAGTACATAAATAATTATCACTTTTTAATTTATTTTTATGCTGCCTTTTCTTGTTTTATTATCAGGTAAGCACAACTCCATCTTAGACCATAGCCTTGCTTACCATTAGGCAAACTATGGTCAAGTGCAAACACGTCTGTGTTCAAAAATATAACGTAATACCGTGGTGTGCTAGTGCGAATTAAAATTAAAAAAAAATAAAACGCAGTACCAACTAAGGCTTAGATAAGTATCATGTTTTATTGAACACCTTATTGTTATTTTACAGATATTAAATATTACTTATTTGATCGCACATTTAGCTTTTATTTGTGAAAATGAATGACAACAGTAAGTTGCTTTTTAACCGCGTGCTCAATTTTGATGACCGAGCAAGCGAAGGATTCTAAAATTGAATCAAGAGCGCAGCAAGTGATTCAAAATTAGAATCCTGAGCGTTAGCAAGGGAATCAAAAGAGCACGAGGTGAAAAATCTTTGCACTCGAGTGCAACACGTAACTTTTCATTCCACCTCAGCGAGGAAATGACTAAATGCAAAACGCGTGATTGTTGAGGGAGAAAGCTCATTTGCGCATTATTAACAGTTTCAGTCAATTCTGTTGGCGTCAAACAAACGTCCTCGTCGCTAGAATCACTCATTTTAGCTTTCTCACTGGTTTTCAAGTTTCTTGTTTTTAATACAAGGTTTAACAATGACGTGAAAATATGCCGCGTAAAGAACCGCGTACAAAGCAAATTAAAAAAAGAACACCAAGAAGGTTCCGAGTCTGAGTTTTTAACAAATTTAAAAAAAGTTGTATGATATATTCGGCACCATAGAGGTAGCAGTAAATAGGTTTAATGATTTTTTTTAATTCAAAAACTTGTAACTCACGATGTTTCAAATTCAATTTACTTTATCCTCCAGAGAATAAAAACGGCTTTTGCACTCAGATATTGAAGAGCAAAAATACTCTTTGCGAGATGGTGGGATGAAAAAATAAATGTATTACCCAACCATGAAATGGTAAAATGCATTAACACTTAATCAGAAAAAAATATATCCTCTATCGCCATTATGTACATATTTATATTTACACATTTTACTCTAAGTAGTAAAAGCTGTTTTCTAAATGACAGCTTTATCTAATTCCTGTTTGAACAGGGTAAATCTGTCGATATGCATATCGAATTGATAAGATAATAGTATCGACACATTTTATACGATAACGTACCTACGAGTGAGTACCACCCAAAAAATAAGAAAATAAAGCTGTTGGTAAACTTAAAGCTCTTTTACCGTACCTCATCATTACATGTAAAACTAGTGGGTGCTCGCGGCTTCGCTCGCAGTAGAAAGTAAAACTTGCATCCCCTATTTCACCCCTTTAAAAGTGACATTTCCAAAAATCCTTTCTTAGCGGATGCCTACGTCATAACATCTACCTGCATGCCAAATTTCAGCCCGATCCGTCTATTGGTTTGGGCTGTGCTTTGATAGATCACTATTCAGTCAGTCAGTCAGTCAATCAGTCAGTCACCTTTGAGTGTAATATATATATATATAGATTATAGACATATTACATTTTATTGTATTTTTAGAACAAAAGTCCTTCTTTTTTGTGAACAAAACCCGAGAGAAATAGCAGCGTCACATTGGTCTACTCCACAAGTTTACTGCCCGTATAAAGCTCCTTTGTTACAAAGATATCCGCTTTTGCAACATCGACTGTGCTTGTTTAAGTAAGCGATTGAATCCGGCACATTTCTATAAATTCTCGAAACCCCCACATATTGTATGTTAGACGCTGACTTGGCAACTTTAACATTGACTCCGGGATTTTCCCCATTTTACAGAAATCTACGCTGAGTTTCTTCAGCGCAGAGCTGAGTCAGAGCGTTGAAGGAAGGAATATTCAAGTGGTTACCCGAATTTTATCCGGTGTGTTTGCTTCATTTAATACACAAACGATGAAGATTTTGTGAGAATACAAAATTGTTATTGATATTGACCTCACTACAGCATATTTCGTAATGCGAACAAGAAGTTTTAAAATCAGAGCTCTTTTATTTAGATTTAGTTTTGAATATGATTTGTTTTCACTTTTGTTTACCAATGATACAATACGTACAGAATCTACATATTTTTTTTATTAAACTTTTATACCATAAACATGCTTGTTAAAAAGATCAAACCAAAAGTGCCGAAACAGCTATTCGATTAACCTAGAGAAAATATAGTTCATCGAGTAACGAATCAAATAGAGTACGTATTCAAATAATTGAATGCCTCCAACCAGCGGTTGACCCGGAATGATCTATTGGCATTTTGAGTAGGCACTGAAACGATGACAGAGAGGTGCGGGGTCAAGCAATTTGGATTACTTGGATTCAAAACAGATGTAGGGAATTTGTATTGTATTCAACTATTCAAATACATAATAATGGCTAAGGTATATGTAATAGTTCAATAAATGTGTTTGTGTTTTCCGTTAGAACACATTAAATCACACTAATCTAAAAATTGGACATTACGTGCGAAGAATTTGTTTTCGTAGCTTTTGTAAACACACTTTTTATTGATGCCAAAAGAGTTTAACAAAAAATAAAAAAGCACGTAGCACAGAAAATTTATGTCTTGCAAATTTACAGCGAGAAAACCACAGTCATGTTAAGAGGATTCAATAAAATAAACCTCAGCAGTTTTGTAAAATTCAGTCTAGAGTTTAAGCGAGCCACAATGCCACTTCCAGGCATACATCAAGTACTTACCTCTGACCGCTGACAATAAATTGCTTCGGAAAGCGACCATCGAGTTGTAAATCAATCAGTCCAGTATGAAATACGATCGTTTGTTATTTTATCAATATCACTCTCGTAGCGTGGCTGTTGATTCATTTCGATTGTTGCGTCTTTAACGCGGGCCTGTTTATTGCCTTATTGATTGGTTTTTGGACATTCATCATTATTATTTTCCAATTATTGCTTACAACAATCTTGATCTAATTTTCTGTAATTGTAACTAAAATGTATCAACAGTGGACCTTTAGAATGGTCAAAGCTTTTATCCGATAATAAGATATTCAAATCCACTTCATCAAAACCTAATCCCAAGTCCATTCAAAGTTAACCAGTGACCAATAAATTACCAACATTGGCATTTACAACAAAACCTCTATAAGTATGGTATTTCTATTCTGCTGCAACGGTATTTTCTATGTCCACTACAAATTGCTTCTTTCTACTACTAGGTAATTTGTCAAGCCGCACAGTTATTTATCAGATATAATGAACACCTCGGCTTATCTCGTAACAATAGTTTTGCCGCCAACTTTTGATTTATTCACTTGGAAAGAGTTTGAGGTCGGACTTATGGTTGTTATTGTTGGGACTTTAGTGTTGTTTGTTGTTGAGGCAGTGTGTGTTAGTTATGATATGGTCATGAGGTTATTTACGAGGTTTAGGGGAGTGTTATGGGTCGGTGATAACATTTTCTTTTGGGTGCTGTTCAGAAAGCTTGGTTGAAGTTGTAACGATAATAGTATGCTATCGGAAAAGGTTTTGTTATCAATTTATACTACAAAAAGGTTTGTTTTGCCCATTATCTCCTAAAGGTTATTTTGATAATAATAAATGTTTTATTTCTTTCTTTATGATAATGAAATTATATTGATTTTATTATTGTTCTGTCTTACTTTGGTTGGTGCTACTGTACTTTGCCTGCATACATCTCAAAAAAATCTTACTCTAAAACTCTCTCACTCTTTCAAAATTAGTTAACATCTAACATTATGTTTTAGTCCATACAAGACGGATTAAGCCCCATCATTAACACTTGCGAACCTGTCTCGACCTCACATGTAATTAACTATCGAAAACTTTTTCCTACAAAGAGGGGACGGCTACTAAAGGGCGAAAAGCCTATCCGTTACAATGACTACGCAAAAGTATACTGACCACGGTAATTAGTGTAAGGAAGTGGTCAGCTAACAAATGTATTCATATTTTTATGTAAATTATTATTATGTACATATACTCACTTATTTGAAACTACATATATCTGAGAAGCTTTTCAGCCAAAACCATAGAAATTTGTGCAATTTGCAAATAATATTCAAAACAAATCTTTTAGATATTTACATTTTGCAATAATGTTTTGCTATATTTATTCAATGGGTATTTCTTTCAAGAAATTTCAATAAGAATTCAGTTAAAATAGTATTTGACTTCGATAGCAAGCTCCACTACACGCGAAAGAAATCATTTTGTAGCAAAACATTTGAATAAACCATGTAACTTATCAAATAGCAAGGAAAATGGAAATCTAAGATAGTCATGCGGCTGCGGGCTATTCAAATCAATCGGCCCAATTGGAGTCAACTAGACGTATCGAACCTTCCCTGAATTTCGTTCGGCTAACAACCGACTAACACGAACGGGCTATCTTTCGACTCACTTTCTGTACAAGGTGGGTTGAACGATGTCGCCGCGAAGCAAAACATCGACCCCTCAGACCCTGGATGAGATCGTCTGAGCACGTCACCGTGTTTAATTTGCCATTCTAAAGTCACGTAAAGCAAAGAGATAAGGTTCAATTTAGTGGCTCAGAGGTGATAAGCTAAGGTGGTTGAGTAGACGTGCTTCGCAAATCAAGTGCGGTGAAGTGCGGATGGGAGACCTCTATGAAAAATCGTGACGGGGGAGACACAATAAGCGAGGGAGGGGCACGAGGTGCTTTAATCGGAAACGCGTAATGCGTATGTTGGAAATATTAAAAAGCTTATTTGAGCGCTTTTGTTATAAATTAAACACAATATTGGTTTATGGAATCAATTGTAACAATGTTGTAGGAACAGTAAATTGTAATCATTCATTTACTTAAATAATTTAATATGTTAAAGAAAAGGCAAGATTATTTAGAATTGGAGCTAGCAACATCAGTACATGCATTAATCATAATCATGTAAAAATGAGGTCAGAACAAAAACAAAGACATGGATCCTGTGAAATTTAGGATAGTATTTTTACTAAAAACAAAACTGAATTAGTTGGCCAATTATTATGTGTAGTGGGTTTGTCTAAGTACGGCTATGCCCTGACTTAGACAAACCAAATTCTAAATACTTTCATAAACTCACTTCTGGAAAGTAAACACATGGAAATTCCCACTGAAATTGGTCTACATGGACTACCCTCTAATGAATTACCACGTCAAAGCAAACGCCAGCTGTCAATCTGTCAAGTGATACCACTAGACATCGAAAGGGTTAATAATAATCATTTAAAAATGAACCCTATTTTAAATGAATCACGGTATATTTTTGAATGTGATCAGAAAAAGAGTAGATTGAAATTAGGTGCAGTGATTTTTTATTTGATTAAGCATTGGGCTAATGTGTCATTTGCGTGTAAGCTTAACAATGTGAGCTTAGCCGGAAATAGGAGACAGGGCTGAAATGGTGTTAAGTGTTTAACGATGTGCATATGTATTTTGTTATTAGACTCAAAGGATTGCTACTGATTGTTTTTTTTTGGTATTAAAGTCAAAGGACTCTTAACTTTATAGTCATTATACCGTTTAAATTAATTATGTTAAACTTACGTAGTAAAATAACGTAAGTATATGTATAAGTACAAGCCAAAGAATGAAAATATCATTCAGAAGAATTGAGAACTTCCTTTCTTCAAAGTAGGTTAAAATACTGTCAATATAAGTACTGATTTCTTACTAATAATCATAGACTTTTGTTTGAATATTCGTCAAAATATTATTTGTACCGTCACATGCTTTCAAAAAATTGCTTGTGTAGCCTTATACCTGCATGTATTCCATTCCAATATAGCAACAAGATTTTTAAGTAACATTTCGCAACCATCGAAGGTGTTAATAGAGACAAAATGCAATAGAACGCGGAGGTATCTTTGATCTTCATAAATGCAATTAGTTGAGTAAGTGCTATATCTACATACGCAATAGAACGTTAGTCCACGCTTTGATATGCAAATCCTTGGACAAGCAACATGTGGTGTCAGGCACAGATGAAGAAAAATAAGATGGTAATCTTGAAAAAAAAATACTATTCTTCGGTATAAACAATAATCACAGTATTATTGTTGAACAGTCAGAGACTTTTTGTGCGGCTAGTAAAGTCTTGACGCCTTTCTGATGACAAGATCTCAGCTATTGTGCTCACTTATTAAGCTTAAAACCATAATTTTAGTTTATACCTATTTACTATTTACCGCTGGCTGGTTCCTTGCGCAAAGGATTTCTATAGCAATCCAGCGTGGGAATGCAGCCAGCGTTCTTGGTTCCATACCACATGTAGATTGTTTAAATTTAGTTTAGATGTAAATACTCTTTTTTAGTTCTATTAGTGTTAATATGTGTAAATATTGTTTTTTGACAACTTAAATTTCAATATTGCTATATTATTTTTTTGAATCTTAAATAATTATAAACAGATAAATTTATACCAGTTCATGTACTAACCAGCGAAGTCCAAATCAACCAGAAAAAACAACGCTCATATAACATAATATACATTTGCAATACCAAGTTTTCCATCAGCTATTTCCTTCTCTGTGTGAATGCAGGCTCTGTCATGCAACCGCCTGGTGTCATCTCAAGCGAGAAATTGGCTTATATTGCAACTTGTAGAGTTAAATACACTAGATTTTCAACATTTTCAGTACACACGTATTTGTCGGAAGTATTTGATTTCTAGCTAGACGGCTCTGATATTATTGCCTTGGAACGGAAATAAGATATGATACCTCTACTTTGCCTTACAGTTAACACATCTTATTGATTAAAGATCAATAACTTAGCCATAAAATTGCATATATAAATCTCTTTGATATTCTCTCTTCTATATTCTACAAAGAAAAGTGTGTTTTAACATGTTTATGTTTATCATGGCTCGCATTTACTATGTAGGTACATAAAATATGGATATATGCATGTATATCAAACACTTTGTACATATATAAGTAGGTATATTTTATTTCATGCAAAGCCCAAAATCTGCATATCAAAGCGTAGACTAAACATAACGTGCAGCTGGTGTAATTGACAGGTGGATATGCCCAGTAGGTATGTATGTATATATACCTACATATACAGCTAGTTATGGAGAGTTGTACATCTCGTTTTTGATGGAATGAAAGCGTCAGTAACTATTGGGCGGAATATTAAACGAAAAATAATTGTTGGTTTCAATGATTACTTATTTAATAAATCTATAAACACATGTTTTTTTTTCATTGATGATAATGCATTATTTACAACAATAGTTTTCAAAACTGCAGTAAATTTATAAGGTATTTTACATCCAAAGTAAAATTCTAACACTGCGGTCACAGAACCAGGAGACTAGGCTATGTTGTATAGACAGAAATTTTTAAGATCTACTATTTTAATAAATTAAGTATAAGTATCATAAGTAAATGAGTAGTCATAAATTTCATAAATAATTAAATATTATGTATAGCAAATATATAACGCAGTTCCCCCAACACAGTTTTTTTTGTCAGCTTATTTGGTCAAATCACACATATTCCTGGGTACAAAGAAACTTTCGTACATATGTACCTATGTACATACATTTAAATACTTCATACAACACATACAGTGACAGTTCACGACTATACATAGATGTCAGTGAACTTGATTGAATGGAACACAATCCACATATTACGACCTCAATATAGCCATAACATGGTATTAGAGCTTCCTTCGAGTGGATAATGGTGAAATTGATTTTCATAGATAATTGTTTAAGACCTTGTTAGCATGTCTAAAGAGTCTTAAAATAGTCAAAGTAGCTAATAGTTCTTCGTTCAAATACACATTTGAACCAGACTTTACCATTTTAATAAAAAAAGGAATCAATACAAATAAGAAAAAAAAAACAACTCAAATAGCTATTTTAAATAAAATTATGCTTAGTTAGGTACTACAAATCTAGTACTATTCAATAAAATAATCCTTAGTAATTACCGCATTATTAACATTGATATTGTAATAAATTCTTGCAAACATACAATACTTCGAATCAATACAATCGTAACCTGATCAAAGAAAAACACAAGAAAATAATAAACAAATAATTTAACCAAGGTAACTTGACTACATTCCACTGGTGGCATTAGCTGATTATCCAGAAAGCATAATTTCCCATCAGAATTAACATAACTTAAGTAGCGGTGAGGATATGTTAATCGCTGTTAAATTATTCCTTTCTTTCTGACCGAAGCAAAATGGCGCATGGGAAAAGCTTTTTGTTAACTCGAACGCTTTCTGTGATAATGTTTATCTTTATGACATTGTTTTAAATTGGAAGCGTTAGAATACAGTTGTTGTTAATGAATTACATTCGGCCTTTTGTTCAGTAATACGTTATTTTTGGATTTTATGACAAGTATCTAGCATGAAGATCTCTAGCTTTTCTACCATTTCTAGTAGATATGTTATAACTTCTTCATGTTTGTATCCTAGAGAATGTCTAGCAACTTGTCACTTTCAGTACTACGTGTTCTATTCATATATGAATAAGAGACACGTTTATATTTGTCACGTAATATTCTATATAACAAGGTGCATTAGTTCTATCAGGCTTCTGTATGATAAAAAAGTACATAAGACCCGTAGTCGAACTGATTTAGACAAACCAGAAAAATCATTGAATATGGTATTTACAATGTCATTCGTCACTATCTCAGTAACATGGCTGTCCATCGATACAATTTCTAAAATATACAATAATTTATAGGCAGGCTCCATTTATAACAATGTGTAGGTAAATATAAAACTCAAGTAGACTCTGCTAGTTATCCGCCAGACAGAGCAGGCAGCGACCATCCAAAAACAGTAAAACAACTTGCTAACACACAAAGACGCGTCGGCGTCGCTACGTATCAATTCAACTGCAACTTGCTAACAGAATGTAACAAAAAACGCGCGCGACAGTCGAGGCGAAGCCCTACAGGGCGCGCTGGGCGTTCGACTTTGCCAAAGTAATTAATCGCAAACTCGCGGCTGTCGTCACGTCGCATCGCATCACTTGCCTCTTACAACCCACTCTCGTGGAAAATTGGACCTGCTACGTCGACTCGACCGCGAAATACAATCGCGGCGGCATATAGCGAGCTCGTATCAAATGTGCAGCCAGCTTTTCGATACTGCATCCTGTAACGAGAAACAATTTCGCAACAAGACTCCCAGAACGGTTTCGTACTAATCATTATAGTTTTCAAAATGTGATCTCAAATTTTAAAATAATAACAATTTCAATATAGCATGCCAGTTCTGGTGATGATAATAAAACATTTATAGTATTCAATTTTGTAGAAGCGTTTGCGAAAAGCTTTTAAAGTTTGAAACAGTTGCCGCAAATATTTTATGTAGCGACGCACAGATTTTATGTGGCGTTTCAGTTTCACATGCAATAATACAACGCGACGTTTCAGTGTACATTATCTTTCCTTTGGTCGTCGCAAAACAACACCTTTTATTTATCGCGTCGGTAGTCGGGTTTATGATTCATGGAATTAACTCGCATAATTCATATACCATTGTCGCTCGCGAGTAATAAGAATTAAATAGAAATATATCTCCGTCGTTTTGTTATTCATATTACATTACTGTATCTTCCTTTTCCAGACGTTTTAAGCGTTGATTATTCAGTAATATCTCTCGGTAACATCTGGTCGGGTGTGGGTGCAGTTTTTAGTTCTACCTTGGCAGTTATAGGGTGTTGTTTCGGGTGGTCGCGTTGCAAGAGGTTATGGAGAAGAGACGTTATTTTGTCACAATAGTGGGAGCCACCCACGCCCGCGGCCACGGCAGCGCGGCGCGGCGCGTGATGCACTGCCTCGGAGAACGAATAAATTACCGGCGGAGACCGTTCTCAAGACTTACTCCGAGCACAGTTGCAGTATCTTAAAAGACTGCGGAATAATGTTCCCCTGGACGCTTTGCCGCTCTAAATGTGAATAGTCGAAACAAATGCGAGGAAATTCACCGCAGCAAATGTAATAAAATGAAGTTATTTAAACAATAGCGCCGGCATTAGACTCGTGGAAGTTAGATGGCACCGTGAGAAGCTCGGTAACCACAATGCTCATGGCGTTCTCTAGAAACCGCAAAGAGTGGTAATCTAATACACGAAGCTCAGCGACACTGGCTTTCATGGCCGCAAATCTCGTATTACACGACCGTACTGTTTAACGTCGACGAGAGCCGAAAGCGTGCGATAATCGACCTAAATTCTATGGAATAGACGGTATTGTAAAGTTATTTGGTAGAAGTTGTGTTGTGGCCGCAAGCGGTCGATTCATAGATTGCTTTTTTGTCGAAACTATTATGTGCAGTTATTTACAAATTCTGTTATAATAAAACAACGGTTTCATTTTAACGTTGACAAGATATTAATCAAAGAACTTAACAATTTAATTAATATCAATAGCCTCAAAGCAAGCTAATTACGAGTAAACAAACCCTTTCGCTTGACGAGATAACAAAGCGGCGAATTGCCCAAAATTATTTAACTCGAGAATTGGCTTTCAACGACTGAGAGTCTGTGAACTTCAATCAAGGAGTGAGTTCGCAAGAAAAGCCGGGTCGCTTTAATATGCACCTCACAATAGTAAGGGTCTGAGTTTTGAAGAGGTAAGTCCTTGTGAGGGTACTTTATCTTGCCGCAAGCTCCCATTTTATCGCGAGGGTCGGGGCCTGGAGACAGAGGATACGATTCGTTGTCTTAATCTTTTGGGCCATGGCGGATCTACTTGGTCAGTTTTATCAAGTTTTGAAAATGGGACGCGGTTAGCCTTGATGTTTTAAACAGCACCCTTGTCTTTTACCATGCTTTACTCTTCTATTGTTATCGAAATTGCACAAAATTAGATAGATAGATAGATAAATACTTTATTAAAACACCACAAATGAAAAAAATAAAAAACATACAAATTAGAATCAGCGTCTTAATTGGCGGCCTTATCGCTAAGAGCGATCTCTTCCAGGCAACCAATCTGGCAGGGATATATTCTTCAAACGAAACGAGTAGGACGAGGTGATAACAACAAAATTACTGTATTATTAATAATTATATTGCTAATTGTTTATTTGTAATCATTGCAACACTGCTTTTGGCGTAGTTCAAAACAATTTTAAGCAAAAAAAACATCCGCCTCGCAAACTTCAAAACATGTTGCAAAGCGATTGTGACCATGCTATCTGACGACAGATCCGCAGCTTTTAATCTCAATGACACTCTGTGACGAAACTCTTATGTTTCTCATCTGTTTGTACTTTACTTACTCTTTAATACCAGACCCAACATAAAAAATGATGTCATTATATTTTTTGTAACTGACATGGAACGTTATAATTTCTACCACAGCATTGACACATATGGCGAAATAAGAATGCAAAGGTTTCATATAACGCTGGGGATAATGTCTTCCCATAAAAGATAAAAAGGATTCGTGCCTTAGAATAGATATTTGAGGGTGCCACTCCAATTTTGGCAGGTCAAACAATACGATGTAACGGTAAGTTTTCACAGTATGCAGGGGTGACCTGCGCATGTAAAAACATGTAAATGCAATCATGTTTCTAAATTCCCCAGGGGTTACCGTCTTGTTAGCCATTGTCAGATCGTAAATTGGAGGGCCCTTTCACTGTTTGAATAAGACTAGCAATGCAAATTGGTACTTGTAATAAACTAACTAGTGCTAGTAAATCACTGACCAGTATTTAGCGAGTAATAGACAGTTGTCAGTGGTATTAGTTGTTTAATTATGAGTTGGACTGAACTAAAGCTTTCAATAATAAACTTAGAATCAGCAAGAGATTAGATACGATTTATAAGTGATTTGTTGATGAGCTTTTTATATTTATGTATATAAAATGTAACTGCCATGTTATTTAATAAGAAATCTACAACAATTTAATTGAATGATGTGTGAACTGAGCCTTATTTTATGTACCTACCTACTTAGAAGTATGTACAATACTTATAGTTATTCCTCAATTAGTTAATATTGAATTATTGTTTCACGCAAAATAAAATATATATCTACACTAACCCTATTTACGTGTAAAGTCAGTAATAGATCTGACAAAAATGAAAATTATCAAATTACCTTAATATGTCTTTAGATCATGTAGATGTCCCTTTGAACGTCCTGACCTTATCTGTAGGTATGGCTTATCACATACGTAATCCTTATCCTAATATGTCTCAGCAGTCTCAAAGAATTATTTAGTGAACAGTTTGCTATTTGTTAAAGGTAATAAATAAGCAAGTAATTCTATCCAATAAACCATAATACCTAGATGTAGGTATATGTTATATAATAGAAACTCAATAATAGATACCGAGGTGGGTTTCGCTACGATTGGATTTCTATGAACAGAAATTATTGTTATTGGTAATCAAAGATATTGGATTCGTACCTGTCTTTGATAACAGAAATAAATATAATACACAATGCTGGTACACTAAACATACGAATATATACATATATTTATATTTTTATATATAGGTATTTATAGATTCCTAATTACTTAGAACCTTTAAATATCGAAAGGCTTTGTTGTTTTACTTCTTAAAATTGGTCACACCGAAGGTCATGTTCAAAAGAGTTCTGTCTTTTCCATACGTTTTCAATTATACTTGAAAAACTAAACAAAAAAATGTTTAATCATTGATTAATATTTTTTAAAAGAAAGATCAATACAGACTTGTGCCATACCTTAGCGTACACTCACTATAGAACAACAAAACGCTGAATATAGGTATATCTTGCTTGTTTAACTAACCAACATTGCTTAATTGATTGGGCGCTGTTAATTCTATTCAACATAATGTTATTTCAGAATAGACAAATGAATGTTTGCAGAGGTGCAATGTCCCGACGGAGAACCTACTTAATATTCTAAGAGAGACCCGAGCAATTTAGACTGAAGCAAAAAATACAACGAATAAAAACTGAGGTCCAATTAAGACCCGTTGGCGGTCAATGTAGTGTCAGCAATCCATTTATGTATGCAAACATAAAAAATCAGAAACTCAATTACAATAAGCCGTATCAACGTCGCCGATGGAGCGCAATATTGAAATGCTTCAATTTGCATAAATATACATGAGATTGGCAATGACAGGGACAGAATATCATCAAACACGCGTAAAGAAACAGGACAACAAGATACCAGACCACAAAATAATGTATGGTACCATTGAGTTATCAGTACTACGTATAGAGAAGCCAACGCGTTGCATGATCTTGCGCCACGCTTTGCTGTACGCTGTGCAGCAGCTATCCAGTGAGTATCCAACGCCCGTGGAGAGTAGTTGTGTTTGGCTCGCATAAATAACAACATCAAATGCCTGGTTGTGTTCTTAAAGACTGCCGTGTACACTCCAACACATCAAAAAAGTGATTGTTTAACATTTCATCGGTAAGTAGACATTTAAACGTTGAAAACTCTTTGATTTAAAGTTTTTCGCGATGTAACAATGCTCACGAGAAACGGGCTGCCGGGCGCCGCTATTTTGCAAATACACGGCACTTAAGTCGTTTTGGTCGCGAGACAACTGTACTCTGTACACTTTTAAGCGCTGCATATTTTAATAGTTTGGTTAGCCGACATAACTATGATTTCGCGCCGCATCGAATTTAAGTTTAATCTCTTTCCACAATGGAGCAAAGCTTTGGTTCGGGGTGTCTGTTCTATACGCTAGTAATATAGTTCGATGTATGGTACTAACAAAAATTTCAATCATCAACCACCTCTGATAGAACCGTAAAATTCCTCTCTCCAAGAGTATTTACGACTTCGGTGAATCTTAATAAGGCCAGAGTTAATTGGTTGTCGTGATGATGATTTAGTGAGGAATTGTAAAAGTAATCGTTTTAATTAAATGTAAATGTCAAAGCTACATGCAAAACGGAAGAGAAAGGGGTCAGCGTGATATCTTGGAAACGTTTGTTAAGATATAAAGGGTTGTATAAAAATCTAAATTGTTAATTTAATATATTAAGTTGTTCTGAGTTTTTCTTCGAGAAAACACTAATCATGTTAACTTTAACATGTTATGTGATTAATTTACGACAAATAATTATGTATAAACGTTTTAAATACACATAATAAAAACCATCTTGATGATAAATCATGATTAGAAATAAAAATCAAAGGATGCGATGCAAAATAGTTACATTTTAGTTAGGTACAAATGAATGTACTAAGCCAATAATTATAAGCTTATTTGCTTATTGTATACGTCCCTAAAGCTTGGATTTCCTAGGAAAGCGGTTCCGACATATAGCGGCCGTAATACAGCGGTGAATGAACGTTGTCTATGTAAACGTAATGGCGCGGTTTCCTAGAGAGCGGTAACTTGCACCGTAATTTACTTTAATTATTTTTGCGTCCGTAATATTACAGCCGCTATATGAAGGCACCGCTGTCCTAGGAAACCAAAGCTTAAGGTCAAACAAATTATATGGTAATATGATATTTTTGTACAAAACATGATACTTTCAATTATCAAGCAAGTAAAATAAAGGTCGAATCCATAAAAGCTTATACTGAAGGCGGGCCTGAAGCCGTCGTATCTAGAAATGTACATGAAGTCACGAGGAGCCTAACTGTATTATCTAGAATTCAGTGCTTAGGCTTCCAAAAACTCTAAGCTAAGCATACAAAATACGCATAGCTTTATTGCTTGTGTTAGTAAAAGATTAAGATTATTAGAGATATCTCTACTAGCTTAGACAAGCTGGGGGCCGAATGATTGCGTGTATGGCGCGCTAGAGTGGAGGCCTATTTTTTTAGTCGTATATATCAAATTCTAATTTGTTTATTGACCAAAAACTTATGGTTACGGACGTTATCTATAATAGTATACTCAGCACTGCTTTGAAATGGTCATAAGTTAGTACATAGTATGAAATATTTAGTTGTCTATAAAACAAGCCAAAATATTAAGGACAGTCTGCAAAACTACAGCACTACATATGTATATGTCTATAGTACATATGTATATCAACTCAGCCAACTTTTAATGCCTCAGTGAAGCTCCGTATTGATAAGTTCACATACTTTTGTAAACTATCCTACATAAGACAAAGATTCTAAATTAACTGTGTTAGACAATTTAACCTCACTATGTGTATATCATAAAATTGTTTATTTTATGTATTTTGTGCTGTATCTCAGTAAAATCTTCATTCAAAGTTCACATACTGTCTGGCAGAGTAGCGCAGCGAATGCTCAAAGGCCGAACCTAACATTCCGTCGGTCGATCGATCCGGATCAGCCTGGTCGTTCGTCCGGACTGAATAAACAATGTGACGAGGAAGCACACCCTTTTAACGAATCCCTGCAGCGTGTAAACCTAGTGAGTGTTATTTTGCTTCTTTTGCTTAGCCTTTGTATCCGGTATTTGTTAAGTGCACGGAATTTGGTGATGGTTGGTATTCAGATGGAGTATTTTTTTTGTTTGATATGATTTGGTTGTCTTTTATCAAGAAAAAAAGCAATTTCATATTTTTTTCGGTGGTACAAGCACTTGCAAATTTCTGTCATCCAAACAAAAATAAACATTTATTTTAAATTTTATGGTGCTTTTTAAGTATGGTTTTAATCCTATGGACCCATAGTTAATTAATTTTCAGCTTCCATTTTGAAATTCAATTTGAATTTATACTCACAGTACTTACTGGTACAATAATGTGTTAAAACAGCTTCACTTACCTGCAAAGGAAACAAAATATCAATAAACAACATGTATATAAAAACATATACAACAAAATAATGTTAAACTAACAATACATCATAATTTTGAGATTTACTTATGACCACAGTAGGATAATATTATATAGTTCTTTGCAGCATAGTGTCCGGGATAAAGTAAATTGACGTTAAAACTGACGTTAGGAAGTGAAAATACGACGAAAAGTACAGTATACAGAAAATAAGATTATCTTCAAAGTTACGAGTTGTACAGGAAGCTGTATTTTTACGCTTTTGCCAAAATTAAGTGACAACCATAACTTGGGATACTTATCACTTTTTGGATCTGATTAGTACGGCATGCGGCAGTGATGTTGTTAAAAAAACTTGATTGAGTTAGTAAAAAAAACTTAATGAGAGTACGTACATACATTAAGTTATCAATAACTTTAAAAACATATAAGAAAGCCTATGTATATTTCGTATGAAGTCAATGTAGTATATTATTTCAAACTTCGAATAGGGTCCAAAGCCAAACAATTTGACGATATCTCGGTCGGTAGGTATTCAAATGTGCGAGATATCGTAATAGTGGCATTAACTTCATATTTCCAAGCGATCGGGAATAAGGTCGGCTGTGCATTATAGGTGGATATACGTCGACTAGATATGGTTTGAAATATAAAAAAGTTAGAGGTAATTTTATCATAATATTCATTACATGTCACATGGTTATACAATATAATATCTATACTAATATTATAAAGCTGAAGAGTTTGTTTGTTTGTTTAAACGCGCTAATCTCAGGAACTACTGGTGCGAATTGAAAAAATATTTTTGTGTTAAATAGACTATTTATCGAGGAAGGCTTTAGGCTATATAACATCACGCTGCAACTAATAGGAGCGAAGAAACAATGGAAAATGTGGGAAAAAACGGGGAAAATTTTTCATCTCTGAGGGCTTCCGTTGCGTTCGCTGCGAAAACGGTTCAAAATTCAAAGAATTAATGCCCAAAATAACTATTCCACGCGGACGAAGTCGCAGGCACAGCTAGTGTTTTAATAATTGCTAGTACACTTTTATGTACAAGAACATTGAACAGTAAATCAGATTAATATTTGTTTTTTCAATAAGGAAGGAATCGCACTTTCGTAAAATAATAGTAAGCTTTATTAACAAATCGATATTTTTTATCCGATGGTTCTCGATACTTAGGTTTCTATTGATAAATATTTCAAAGCAAAGAAGTATTTATCTAGATATTTGTACATAGAGCGAACATATTTCATTGCATCATTAGTGAGTATTTATTTTTTAGGAAGGGCTTATCAGTACTATCGTTTTCTTCGAACTATTACGATACTCATATACGATATGGTATTCATATTTCCATTACGTTATCGTTTCTATTGTTTTATTATCTGCGTTGACCGCTTTTTATACAGTTTCTTGTAACAGCTCCGACACTTTGCAATTCAAAGGCCAGAGTTTCCCTTGACTAGAGTAGTTGGGACATTGTATGGGATTCGATAATAGTTAGGGAGGTCTCTATGAGCCATCTCTTTTTACTTTGAAGAGCTAATGGTGTTTGTCATGTCCTTTTTTATTTCGGCTGTAGGTATGGGTTTTGTTTTGAATTATTTACTTAATATTGGTAGAAATAACCATGTAAGCGATATTCGTGGGCAGATATATATAAACAAAACAACAAACAACCCTTATATAAAAAGTACTCAATAAAAGTTTAAAAAAACTGTTAAGCTCAGTAAGGAAAATTTAGCAAAAATGAATTGTTCGTAATTCATATCTACATGTTTAAGGTTGAAAATGTATAACTTTCTAAAGGCTCTCAGTGTAATCACACGTAATATTACCTCCAGTATGAAAAAGATATAAGGCAGGATATAGTCTAACGTAAACATATTTAATGTAAAAAAAAAGATTTGTTCGCACACATAACGAAATTCTAGGAAAAAACACTCCTTTTGGTAGCCCATAAATATTTCAAGACACAGCCTACTGCCTACTAAATCTGTGTTCTGGAACTTTCCTGAAACCACGCCAGAGCGTGTACGTATTTAACACAACATTTCGCCATACTTTAAATCGTAACAAATCGTCAAAACTTCGCTTACATAGCAAAAGTTTGACCATTTACAAGGAATTATGCTATCGTCTATTAGAAAATATACCTACTGTAGCTGCTTCACTGTGGCATGTTTATATTCGCTTTGCGTGTCCTATCCGAAAGCTCCGGGACTTTCAAGTGGAAAATAAACCTTAATTGAATACGCACAGAATTCAATTCTGGATAGCTTGGAAGCAATAGTTAGCAAAGTTCCGGATACCGTTATACCTGTCATAGATTTGAAATACTGGTATTGCTATTGTTATTTTTTATATGGGTAAAGGTTAAATAAGTTGGTTACCTGCATTCTGACGGTACGGAGTACGACTGCTAATACAATGTAGTACCTCAACAAAGCAAATCTCTTCGTGGTAACTAATAAGGTTTTGCAATTAAAAGATCATTTCAGTCCTACTGTGGGAGTACCTACATATTATATTATATCCATTAATAAGGCAATATTTCTATAATATATAAGCTATAATATCTTAATTAATTCATCATTTCTTCACATAAATATCACACTAAAGACATCGTTCATACCATCTTCACTCACATCCTTTCCTCTACTAAACTATACAATCAGCAACATTACAAAAATCACTCCGTTTTCCTGAAAGATAAACAACGCATTACCATAAAACCCAGTACAACAACTACATTACCGCACTTATACAAAGCTTTGTATGTTTGTTCGTCATCTGTATGAGTACAATCTTACCTGCAGAGCTTTTACCTCTGATCTAAGGTCAACAACCTCGCTATCACTCTAGAGTACCCTCACACAGTATATGTAGTAAGGAGCTACATATGTACACATAATGAACATACTCATATTATGTATGCATATTGTAGGGATTCTGTTGTTGTTATTTGTATCATTTAAATGAAACTATACAAAATAAACAAAGCGATCAATTGTTTTTTAGTTCTTTTTTATTAAACCCAAGTGTTAGATGTTGCAGTTTTTTACAGAACGCAATAAATAAGGTGCTTTTATATACCTAGGTAAATACTGGGGTCACAGAATACATACTGGGGTAGCGCGATTTAATAAAATTTACGGTATTTTCTATCTTATGCATTGTAATTGTTATTTCAGATGTTTTATTGTTTTGTTGTGTTGTTTTGATACTAATTCAATTATAAATATATGAATATGCAAACATTTCTATTCTATTCTATTTTAAAAAGCCCTTACTGTCCCCAGTAGTCCTATTGCTGCACTTGTGCTGTAATGAGTAGCAAGCAGATGCCCGTCTAAGATTTCCTTACGGCTGCTTTTACAAGCGCAGTCGGGGAATGTACCAATTGTAGGAAATAGTAAACTCGAAGCTTAGTGCCGTGGTAGGTATTAAAATAAATATGCCAGAGGGTGGTTTCATTGCCTTCCCTAGCTTGATACCAGAGCAAAGCTAGCACTTCTTAAAGTTGGCGTAAAAAATAAGCACATAAAAGGGATTAAATTTGTCTTTTTACAGGACTTTTATCATAATAAAAATCCTAAGTAAAGTAAAGTACAATTGACGCATACGTCAATTGTACTTAGGACTTTTATTACCATCTACTATATTATCTTTAATTGCAGTGTGTGTGTTGTGAAGTGATGTGGGAAATATAGGATCATAACACACAAAATGTACATATCTATTTCATTCTGCTTGAAATAATAATATATAGCAAAACGAGATATTTTATGTAATTAATACAAAAATGGTCTTTAAAATTTAATATTAAAGACATAGTATATACATTATAGTCTTTAATATTTCGAACTCTTTCCCCTATGTACACTTTAGTCGCTGTCCCTAAAAATGATATAAATGGCACATAAAACCATAATAACTGTTTTATAGAAACAGTTATTACTTAATTAAGTCGCTGAAGTTATTTACACAAAGCGACAACAATGATAAGACATAATACTTATAATGGTTCATAATAGCCCAGATTTACACAAAAGATCCGTTTAATTAAATATTAACAAACTGAATGCTAATCTCTAAAGATTAGCCGATGCAAATAAATTGAATCCCTCACAAATTTTATGCCACTGGATAAAAAGGTGCAGAAGGCCGCTTTACTTGAAAGAGTTTTCGACAGTTATAAATAAATAATATAATAAATATTTCAGGACATATCACACAGCGCCATCTAGCCCCATACTAAGCTCACATGTTAAGTTTTTCTAATAGTGATAAAAATATCAATTAAAAAATTACGACATAGTAACTGTCGCAGGCAAACCGAGAATGGCCTATACTGAGCAGTGGAAAAAACCGGCTGTGGATGATGATGATGAATAAAAGATCTAAATATTAGGTACATATATGTATTCTTAGAATGGGAATGTGAAAACATGTTAATGAATATTTTAATCTATGAACCTGTGAAAACACTGAATACAATTATTTAATACCAATATTCTGATTAGAAACCTAAATTGAAAAAAAAAAACGAATTATGACACAATTCAGCTTTTTTAACACGAGAAGAAAAATAAAATATTTAGTAATAATACTTGGCTTTTCTGCATTCTGTAACTTTTCTTCTAAATGTCTTTAAAATCTGAACTCAATCCTTAGCCAAGTCCATCAAAGAAAACGGCCGCGAAGTTAAAGATAAGAAAACACATTCCTCATTGAGTATTCGAATTATCTCAGTCAGTCTGTTGACACAGTTGCTGTTTGGTAGAAGGATAAGATGTAAGCAAGAAGCGTTTTACAGACTTCTTGATAAATCTAAATTACCGAATAATTTTTGTCGATTGTCTTTTGACTTATTCTGAAAACTAAGTAATCTTTCAAAGTAATACAAAAATGAAGATCAATAAATCAGCTTTATGGTTACATAAAAACCTATTGGTATTAAAGAAAATGGCACCTCAATGCAATTTACAATGTGCTCTCATATCTATGACTAACAAAATGATAAAAAATAAACCATTAGGTACATACACAATATACATAATATGACTACTTTTAATCATTTTAATTTGCTATTCGATCGAACACGAGTAATTTACTTATGTATGCATTAACTAAGTACACAATAGTTAAACGATTAAAATAAAAACATGACTTATTCTAATCGCTCTAATCTCAACACTTATCCTTACAAATTCTATTCATCTGCATTACCCCTATAACCAGTAAATCACTGTAGTATTTGTACAGCGCTGCTTTCCGACAATACTGTGTCAACTAGTACGCGATAACCTATGACATTAATTTATACTGTATCCTATCTATTAAAAGTATCTTAATTAAAGAAAAACAATGAATTGTTCGTAGATTATGGACATTGTGGTGGTAAGGAATGATAAATACCTACCTATGTCAAGTTTGCTACTAAAACAACATTTTTTGTCATAATTTTACATTATTCAGAGCAAGTAGGTGTGTACTAAATAACTGGACGTCTTTTATATATTATTTTAAGTAAATTCTTTAACTTTAACGATTGATAAAAATGAATCTTATATTTTAACACAGGTTTTTAATAAAACGCAACGTTAACCATTGCATCGCGAGTATGTTTCTTAAGGTCATAAGTAATCGTAAGTACAGAGCATAATATTTTTGTACGTACTATTTTATAGGACTCTAAAACTAGGATATATTCGTAGTGATATTGTAGATAGTCAATACTTTACCTTACACTCATATACTACAGCACTCCGTGTACAAATAAAGCTCTACGCATCTACATTGGATTTCACGTTAAGTTCTACGCGAATTGCTGCGTAAATATCAACACGAAAATCATAAGCAAACGAATTAAACTTCTCTAACTTCCATCCAAACTTCAGTCAAATAACCGGAAACGCAAATCCGGAAATAAACTCCTAAGCACTTTGAGCGGTGCATGTCAGTTCTAAACCTCACTGACCCTATTATGAATCGGTCATTTAGGAAACAAGTGTAGTACGGGGTTTTCATACAAATTAGAAAAAACAGAGTAATTTAATTCAAAACAACAAAAATTAATAGTAACACTTACAAATAAATAAAATATATAAACAAACTAATCTACTTTTTCAAAAGGTACGTACTAAAAATGCTGGCTGCATTGCCCCGCTGGATAGCTAGACTAATCTTTTAGGCAAAGTACAAGCCTGCATTTTGGTTAAGCGAAGCCTGTTTAAAAAAAAAAGAACATAGAAAATGCTGATGTTTTTGTTCTAAATAAACGTCGTTTAATTACGAAAAAGAAATAAAATAAGAATGTTTGATCGGCAGTAAAATTATCAATTATTTTGACACATTGATAACGAAATAATATTCGGTAGCTCATGAATATTAATTAATAAACTGTACCAAAACTTCAATGAAAATGTAAGCAGTATTTCTTCAATAAATAACTGCTTTGAATAACTATTATTTGAAACACTCCCTTATTAATCAATACGTAGGTACTTCCTAACAAAACCACAAAAAATTAAAACAAATCCAAAAAATTAATTAGTTTTTTACTCACACAAAAAAACACAAAAATAATAAATTTGTATGTAACCAACCAAACACCGTACTACCCACCAACCTTAACCATATCGCGTGCGTTTTCCATTAAACCACTAGGGCTTTAATACATAAAACGTATGAAAATATTTCAGGTAACGCGTGCACCAGTGCCTCATTAGTCAGATTTATGTGGGAGATTACGCAATCGACCACTAATGTGATTAATTTAAGCGCGGACACGTTACAATGCCTACCCCTTTACCACGGAAAAACTAGTTGATAACGAATTTACTGAACCAAGCTACATCATATTTTAATGGTTGAGTTTTGAGTCTTATTAGTAGTCTATCTATGTTTCATATTTCATAATGCCGAAATTAGGTTGTCATTCAAGTTATGATAAAGATTTTTAATTCGAAAAAAGAACTAACACGAAAAAACAAAACTAACTTTTTTTCGTTCGGTGTCTACTGGTAAAATTAATCCTTTTAAAGAGAACAATAGTTAATTGGCTTAATTTTGTGCCATATAAAATAACTATCCTTAAGATATTTTAATGTCCTATAAAGGTTCTATCATTTAGAACTAGCCACTGGCAGCTTCCCAGCCTATGGTTTATTACGGTCTATTAATAACATCACTTATTGTGCAGCCGGGCCATACAACCGGCAAGACCGGATTCTGATCAAAACCACACGTAACCTTATACGTGAGATAGGTTTTTTATTTTGATTGACAATGATATGTAATCGCTCGCTGGGATCGCAGGGAATGGATATGAGTGTATCTTGTGAGAAATGGTAAAGAAACAGAGAAAGGTGAAACGATAATGAGATTTATGAGCTATAAGAATTATGTACGTATTTTGATATTTTGCAAGAAAAAAATAATAAACAATATATACACATATAAACACTAATAAAACTAAAAAAGAGTATTTTCATTTAATCTAAATTTAAAACACCCACATGTGGTATGGAGCCAAGAACGCTGGCTGCATTCCCACGCTGGATTGCTATAGAAATCCTTTGCGCAAGGAACCAGCCAGCGTTCTTGTCTCTAGTGATGTCAATCAACATTTTATTTAATTTTTTTATAAAAGACTTCGTGCTTTTACCCCACGGACCAAAAGTTTCGAAGCCAAGCGGTACGAAAATATAATCAGTCCAGGAACCACTATGTAAATTACGGTAAGTACTATTTCATTGTTAAGTACAGTATTTTGGTAACGAGAACTTCAGGAACATGAATAAAAAGTACGTTCATACATACCTATTACCTACATATTCCAGGTAGCATAGACCTAGTTAGAACCTATCACAGCTGTAATTACTTCAATGATAAACGACTTTTTACAAGAACCTTGGAAGAAAATTGTAATAAACTCAACAAGAAACGAACCGCAGCTTTCAAGGAAAATGCTTATTTTATGCAGAATATAATAGACAAAGACAACAAACAACTGACGCGTGAAACAGAAAAGCTTTCAATAATCTGAGCAAAACTTTTCAGACTAAAACTTTCGCAGAGATCGAAAATGGTCTCAAAATAAACAAATTTACGTCAGAAATTTATACACGATGAAATTGGGACGCAGACAGTCACTTTCGTAAAGATTCATTTTAGGCCCTTTAGATATAATCCCGAATTCTTCCTTACATAGGTACTGTTATCCCAAATCTTTACGGGGCCCTTTGTCTTGCCATGAAAACAATTCGTCAAGAGCCCCCTTTCAGCATTCAAAAGGAAAAATAGAAGAGAAGGCCAAACAAGCGAGCAACGAGTTAGGCCGTAACAAAATTCCAACAAAGGAATGATTAACGATTTTTTTCCTTTCCCCCAAACTCATTCAAGCCGCGTCGATATTGAATCCGTTGGAAGGCGTAAAAATGAAAGTTTTCCTCTTTTCTTCAAACCCTATGTGTGATATACGAGACATACCTTCCAACAACTTACAATGTGTACATTGTAAGTATACCTTCCAAATATTTCAAACATTTCTTCACTGATAACAACGAATAAGTCGGAATAAATGCGAAGGTGAATGATAATAAACGTTTTTTTATGAAACTAACAATTTTGTTCCATTTTCGTGACATAAAGTCGGCTAACCTGCCATTTTCATCATTGTAACATCAAACAAAGAAACCTACAGGAATAAACACCGGCCATAAAAGTTAATGAATTCGTAAGAGCCTCCAGGAAACCTCAATAAAAACTTAATATAATTTTATGTGTACTAAACTGTAAGCCTTTATGTGCGGAAAGGTAAAGTCCCGTGTGTCCCGTTTAGAATTCGCGGCGCAACTACTGTTTTTGCCACCCTAGTTAGTTTAGGAGTTGTTCTAACGAATGACTTTTATTTTCCCCGAGCGACAGTGACAGGTAACTCCAACTTGGTGTCGTTACAAACTTGAAAAAATCACGACTCGACTGTCTCGATGTCAACGTAAAGTATCGTTATAATAGCTCGCCGTATCGTTATAATAACTTTTGTCTCTCAAGTAAAGTATCGTTATAATAACTTTTGTCTCTCAAGCAACAGTTTTAAAGAAATAATTGCTTTCAAAGCGACCGGAGCGAAATTTGAGCAATCAACTTTTTCTTTTAGCCTAAATCGGGAGTTTGGGTAGTTCATTGAGTGTGTGATCGATGTTGGATTATTGTATAGCTAGATGTTTTCCTCTCGTGTGGTAAAACAAAAGCTGGCTTTATTTTCTTTGTATTCTTTGAGATGTCGCTGAGAGTTCGATCCGGGGTAATTCAATAGACCGCGAGCTAAGTGGCTGCTTCGTTCCAACCGCGGTCACATGAGTTCTCGGGTTGCAAATTTGCTAAAAAAATAAAATTAGCTCTGCATATTAAATTTCGCGATGCTGTACGAATAAAAATGGAACAGGTGCGCTCTACTCACCTGGCCAGCATATGTTCAAAGCACGTTTACTTAATTATTTCCACCGTGAGCTGCTGAAATTTAAATTCAGACGAGCAAGTGGCCGTGCCGGTGCTAAATACGAGTTGTAGCCAGATTAAAACAATAATTAACTAAAGAAGCTTGAACAAAAACCTGTGCATATTTTATCTCTTCCAATGTTGGCTGCAGCATACGCTCCGTGTTTATATGAATTAATTCGGGTGAGTTGTTTAATATAGAAGTTTTCCAAGTAGGAGTTACGTCAGGCAAGTTTCGGTAAGCCGTATAAATTACAACAAAGCGTGCCTTTACGGCGGTGTAATAGTTAATCAGTTACACGCACGCGCTTTGGGCCAGTTAATGACATAATTAAAAATCCTCGGGCCAAGGTAGGAAGTTGCATGGGTTTAGGGAGCGGCTTATCCTCACAGTAACCCGAACAAGTTGCCCCCGCTGGCTAATCTTCTAAGCCAAGTAACGGGGCGGCGCGAGTGATAAACTTTTGAGATTAGCTAAATCTGCTCTTACGGTGTATGCCCGTTTGGAGTCAGTAAGAAGCTTTATCTCAGAGTACTAGGTATTATGTGCCGTCAGTGTGTAACCCTAGGGTTTTGACGCGAGAGAAGGGTCGATTTGTTCAGGACGTTCTCGCGCTTCAGTAAACACATTCAGGGATATAAAATGCTTAGTGTTTTGCCTTACATAGAATATGATTAAGATTACTCAAACCTTGGAAATAAGCTTTTTTTATTTATTGATAAAATAACTCGAGTTTTAAGAACATTATTTTTATTAGTATGCACATTTTTTTTTGTTTGTGACGCATTTCTCAGTTTACTATTACACGCTAGCACTCACACCTTCCACCGCGTCCTAACCACTAGGTTGGCAGTACAACCAGGTACACCCACGAATGCCGCCAAGTAATGAGTTTTGTTGTTCAACAGCCACCGCTAGCTTAGAGGACACAATGCATACGACACTTCTAAATAAAGTTTATGGAGAAGAATTATAGATAATTGATGAAATGTGTTAATAAATAACTTTAATTTCTGCCTAACTTTAAAGATGTAAGATGTTCCATTTTTGTACTTTAAAAAACTTGAAAATATATATAAAGAACTTGTAAAAATTGTTTAATTAATGGCATATTAAGTCATAAAAAATGAGAAATTTGTTTACTTTACAAATAGGTAATAAGATTCGTTTCAAAGCAAACATTAAACTAATTTTGACCACACAAAACAATTACTCCACGCTTTGTACACAAGAAACGTAAACAAACTAAGAATCCAAAGCGAACGAGTCTAGCAGTCATTATTAATGGTACTAACAACGCTCAAACACTTTCAACTCGGCCGGGCCATTAATCATATCAATATCGACCTTACGATTCCGACCCGGATTTTCCGATAAAACCATGTCCGCAAACAATCGGTGGCTCCGGACATATTGCCGGGCCCGGCCCGATCATAATATACCGAAGAATGTTAATCGAAGCCTCAGCGGTCAACACAAGACGAGCCATTTAGTCTGGACAAACAATTTGGTCGCGCCCTTGGCTTGGACAACGCGTAATTATTTTCCCGCAAATTTTGTTTACACATTTAGGAAAATAGCCGACCTATTTCAATCTGACGTTGCTGAAATGAGGCTAACGTTTAGGTAGCATGTTTTGGAGGCTCTGATATAACATGGGCTTTATGTCTCATGTTTCGTTACATTTAGATTCCTATTAACTTTAGTAGTTCGGTACTACGATCAATATACTTCGCTTCAGCTTCGAATATATAGGTATAGCGGATGGGTCATTTGTAGAACGTCCAATCCAATATTTTTACAAGTAAAAAGCATGAATCATTTGATCAGGTAATATAGGATTTAAATACATGGTTCTATCAAAACCAAGTACAGATAGAGAAGAAAGTATGTTAACAATATCCTTTACGGCAGCAATAATTCCACCACGTGACAGTGAAGTGACCAGCGTTAGTTTAGTGCCTCCCCAGTTTCCTTTATTCCCTTACATCCTTCGGTGACATTAACTATACATTACGACGTTTACTTCTCTTTCAGCTCCCAAGTCGTAAAATTAATCGTAAATGTTTATTTCCCTTCCAAAATAATTCTGCACGCGACCAAATATTTAGTGAGCTCACTACCGATTACGGTCATGCGAAACCGCGTCAAGTCGCATTTCTACCTTGTTTATTACAACGAAATATAAATTATTGGAATACTTTCACAAAACAGCTATAATCGTTAAATTAAACGACGTGCGCCCTTAACTACTTTCTATGTATAGTTTCAATCTTCTTCTTCTTAATATATAAAACTCAAAGGTGACTGACTGACTGATTGACTGACTGATATAGTGATCTATCAACGCACAGCCCAAACCACTGCACGGATGGGGCTGAAATATGGTAGCAGGTAGATGTTATGACGTAGGCATCCGCTAAGAAAGGATTTTGGGAAAAGCCTCTTTAAAGGGGTGAAATAGGGGATGCAAGTTTTACTTTTAATGCGAGCGAAGCCGCGAGCATCCACTAGTCATGTCTATAAATTTACGACGATGCATCGTATTTACCCGACAAATGAATTGTCCATTTATGCAGTTACAAAACATAAATAGCTCGAGGATATTTTTGCTAGTGACCATTTGAGACTGAACCTTTTTGTTAGGCTCCAATTTGCACAAAACAGCAATGATTCGATTGTTCCGCCAAAGAATTTCGGCGAAAATTTCAACGGTTTTTATACGCGTTTGTTACAATAGCTGTTGGTACCGTATTTCGGGCTTTGCCTATCGCGTTGTTTACTATGAAACAAAACAGTCGTAAAAACAAAACGAAAATCAGCTTCCCTGTTTAATTTAGCGGGGCTGTCGACAAAAAACATTGGGTCTTGTTGAGCTTTTTTTGTTGACCGAACGTAACAGCGCCGGAATGCATTGTTCCCGTTACTCAGTCCCGGGTGCCACTCTAGATGTGAGACAATTTTTTATTTATCTGTGACTCATTCAGATAAAGATGTGTCACTTTCAAATGGAATGTTAACCAATAAAACTATGACTAGAAGCACAAGTAAGTACTACCGCTCAAGCATTTTCAATAGTTATTCAAAACAAAATTGTATATGTGCAGTTCGTAAAATAAGAAACAATATCGCTTCGGGCTCATCAATGAATTGATTACAGAATCCTGTCTGTAAATATCCAATTTCGAGCCGAGAAAGAGATCCGTACCCGGTTTTCACCTTGATCAGATTCGAAGAAACAAAGTGAAAGTTTCAATTTGAGCATCATTAAGATTCCTGCTAGTGGCCGGAGCGTATCTGGAGTGGAGGACTTTTTAATTTCGATACTCGAAGGAAAATAAATATCTCGATAAAATATTCGTGAAGATTGTTATCAGGAATGGACATGAAAAGCATTCTTAATTGAGTTATATTGAAATTCTTGATGAGCAGCGTATCCGATATAATATCACAGAATAATAATATCAAGACTGTATGGTCGTCAAATTGAAAGTTATTAAAACGGACACATTTCATCTACTGGTGCAGGAGACAAATTGAATTGCTTGTAACAAAAGAAGCTTACAAATCAAGAGAAAATTTACAGATGTGTCATAAATACAGGCTTGATCTCGTATGGGTCGAGGCGATACCTGCTGTGAAGCCACGGAGGAGGCGCCTGGCCTGATGGATATAAACATAAAAACCTGTATGCATACGTCGCCCACGCCGGCTATTAACTGCGGCGCTTTATCGTCCATTCATGCCAGTAATATGAACCTTAGACAGTTTAACCTTTCGAAGTAAATGTGATCAAGTGAATTGACTATTTATATTGAGTTCCTAGGAAAATGTGACGCTAAATGTAATTTCATTTGAAAAAGGGAATAAAAAATCCTTTTAAAACTTTGTCAAATGGAAGACAATTTATTTACTAAAAGTTTCTTACTAGCCGTAAGTGTTATACATGTGCAACCTTTAAATTGTAATTATTATAAAATTAAGGAAGCAACCCATTATCGCTAAAAAGCATAAAATAATACAATAATGGTCAGACCCACACTAATGTTTTGGGTCCTCTGTTATTATTTACCAATTTTGTCCGGAGATCAAAATGTTCATCCAGTGGTTGAAACCGATCAAGAGTTAATACGAAAATAATAGATTTCGTTTTTTTCCTTATTATAGTAAAGGGAAACGTGAGCAAGTTTAAATGAAGCCAAATATTGTATTGTTTGTTTCAATATATTAACTGAGTTTAAACACACTTGCTTTAAGGTAAGTTTAAGTAAGTAAAGGCCTCTTAAAGTCATTGACCGGTATATACTATACACTTAACATAGTCATTCATGATTTACAAATTATCATTTTCAATATTCCGCTATATTTGAATTGAGTAGATCGCGGTGCTTAGAAAATTTGTTGAACAAATAAATAGCCTACGACATCTACAGTACAATTCTCAGTTGTATTGACGTCACTTATGAGTTATGAAATTATATCTTTTTTTTTGTTTTATATGATAGGTATTTCGAAACAAGTCTTTTTTAACTAAGTTTTACATACCTTCATATTAAAAAACGAACTATTTACCGACATTAAATGAAATTTAAAGCTAACAGTGAATGTGAAGCTGTGTACAATTGAAAAATTTCCGCCACGCTTATTTTCGCTATTGTTGCCAATTTGTAACGCTACACGAAGCGTGTTTCAAATTTTTCTGCGTGTTTTTACATACACAAAAAATTGTTACAGTTTTGTAAAAAAGGAAATCAAAATATAACATATAGGTATTATAAAACCGTTTTTAGGCTGTGACGAAATCTTTACTTTTTAAATAATTTTGTGATAAACCAATTACTTGATCCATAAATCCAAATTTAATCGAAAAGGAAACCTCAAAATTAAAAGTTCTGTACAAAAAATTCCTCAACATTTTATTTCCTTACACGTCTTTTCTTCAATAGTTAGGTATGAAGCCGTTAAAACCACAATTTCTAAGTAAATGCTGATATTTTTTAAACTCATAATGGAAAGCTATTTTCACCTACATTTTAAAGATCAAAGGTGACTTATTAACAAAAATAACTAATATTTATTTCATCATAAGGTGTCAAAGTTCTCAAATATTTAATCTTTTGTAAAAAGATTGTGTTTAAAAAAATATTTACTGTAAAACCACAGAAAATATAGTACTTGTAAAACAAAGGCTTACTAAGATTCGGCTTAAGTCTATTTAAAAAAAAACCATTGGTAAATAAATGACCTAAGAAAAAAGTTCAAAGTAGCCAATAGCCACCTAAGAAGCAGAAACAAAAGTTAGAAGTTTATTTTAGGGCGCGCCTTTCTCAGAAGGCCCTTGTATATTTGATTAAGAACTCATAGAGACACCTAGTATATTGGTGTTGTTGATGTTTGAAACTATGGCTTTGGATGTTATTTATTATGTTACGTAACAAAAGTTAGTTTTAGAAGCAAAATTAGAACATTGTCTATAGAAAAAATTACAGTTAATCCAGGGTCTACACATGTACCAAATTACATCCAATTTGGTTAATTTCTTATGAAAAAGCAAAGATACAACAAACGCACACATATATACCTAGACCTATGTCTTTTCTGTAATTAAGGATAAGTAATTAAACTTCCTATAAGTATTATGAAACTGAATACATACATTATATACCTAATGGGTAATGTTAAAGCATTTTATTTTAATAAAGTCTATTTAAATGTTATTTTTTTTAATAAAGGCTATTTAAAGTTAACAACAACAGTTTTTGCTAAAGTCAAGAATCGATCGAATAAATTAATTCCATCGACAGTGTTGACATATGTAGTTATCTAAATCGTTATTAACATGCCGTGAGTGGTCTTAATAGGTCAACGCATCTCCACTATCTGAAGTACTCAACTCTTCGAATGGTACTTAAAGCATTTTGATAGTCAGTTGTCACCAGCTACTGCCTACGCTATCATCTACTCAAAAATAATAAAGGCTTGGGATTATTTGGGTTTACAAGTGAAAGCTTTGGATTTTTGATGGATGACAAACAGTTGTATCCGGTATCGGATTTATTGATATTTTTTTCAATGACTTTACTTGTATTATTCAAGTTAAAGATTTCGTACAAGAAGCTTTACCAGAATACAAACATACTCGTAACTGAGACACATTTGACCAGCAGTGGGACAAGACAGGTTCAAAATGTCAATATTTTACTATCCATATATGTATGTACTGTACCTAACTAGTTTGTATTTTTTTTGTTCATTTACCATTCAATCGGTATTTACGTTTTATCTAAAAACTACATCTAGTTAAGTGGCGTAGATATTAATCTATTAAATGCGGTATTAACATGAATAGAACAACGCTTCGATCAAACATTATATCGATTTTTTTTAAGTTAATGCAGATATTTATTGAATTCAATCAGTTAACTTACATATTTACGTGACAAAAAAAAGCTATGTTAATTTGGTGGTATAAATAGTTGAGTAGATCCCGCGAGTTTCTTTGGCCAGTCAAGTTTGCCTGAAACTGGTATAATCTCAGCAAACTTGGGTACAAATTTGTTCAAGTTCCCAACAGTATGGATCTAACACTGAAGCTTGTTTCACCTGTCGAACTTCGGGTCCCATCTGTTGATCTTTGCTTTGTACACAGTACTTCTAATAATTCGAAGGAAATATGTATTCAAGAATTTATGTTGAGATCACACATAGAAGCTATAGATGCTTTGTAAGGTTTCGGTATAAGCCTTTAAAGTTTGCGTTCTATAGTTAGTAGGTTTAAATTACATTTATATATTATTTAAAATGTTCATGGAATTAAAAATTTTAAAGAAAAATTAAATTAACGGTTCTTAAACATAAAATTCCCTTCATTAACATTCACAGTTATACTAAGTGAATACCTGCTTAGTATTTATCTCTTGTGGTTTATGAACAATAAAAAGTTATGTTCACCTTCAAAAGTGCGATCACAAAATTTTATATGACACGTGTATGAGTAAAATTACCAGGCGTACATAAAACGTGAAGCGGCTAAGGAATACCAAGGAAGCCGGTACACTGCGTGACTCCGCACACATTCACTGCCAACAAAGCACTGAACAGGTAGAAAAAGCCGTCCACCCTGATATTAAACCCTGTCTCAACGCAAACAAGCCTTTGTACGAAAGCACAATTTTAATTAAAGCAAATATAACTACGGGCACGCACACCAAACCTTACAAAATAAGACAACATTCCCGATAAATAACCAACGGAAATTGAAGATGTTGAAACTAAAAACGTCTAATTAAAGACATAAACAAAAGCGCTTACAGACAAAAATCTTGTATGATTAACAAAAGCTATTTGGATAGTCAAATAAAAATTCAAAGAAACGGGCGCTTTCATTTGCCGTGTTGTTTGAACGTACCGGTGTTGATTGCCCACGCGATGGGAAAACATATCAAATTGTGACTAACTTGGACTCCAATTGAATCCGTTTATAAATGCCCGTTGACCTTTATGGTTCTCTTTCCATTAACATATATAAACCCATTCTTGTGGGAGCTTGTGCTCATTAATTAAGTTTTTCTAGCGGTCGTGTCGGCTTACTGGATCGTTTTTTAGCGTATAAAAAGTATTTAATAAGAAACAATATTTACACATATTAACACTAATAGAACTAAAAAAGAGTATTTACATCTAAACTAAATTTAAACAATCTACATGTGGTATGGAGCCAAGAACGCTGGCTGCATTCCCACGCTGGATTGCTATAGAAATCCTTTGCGCAAGGAACCAGCCAGCGTTCTTGTCTCTAGTGATGTCAATCAACATTTTATTTAATTTTTTTATAAAAGACTTCGTGCTTTTACCCCACGGACCAAAAGTTTCGAAGCCACGCGGTACGAAAATATAATCAGTCGATAATGATGTAGCGTATTGAATATTATAGTAGTTTTTTGATCTTGTTGTGGTCAGATAGAGACACATTTATAATAATATAGACTAAGTCGTTACATGTCATATCTCTTTTAGATATGCTATAAAAGACACCGACGCTAATGACGATAAAGTACACTTTATATATTTACGAGTAATTATGGAAACTGGAATTTTAATGATCCTGATAAATTTTATTAAGTTACAAGGTACCTAAGAAATTTGGTGTATTTTTTATATACTTACTATGTACATCACAGCCCACATCCTAAATGATACGGTAGTGAAAATTTGGCACGGTTCAAAACGGATGCGATAATCACAATAACAACGGAAGATAACAAAAGCAGCATTGACTTTAATGTTCGGAACTACGATACGATATCGATACCTCGACTTTGTCGAACCCATTGTGCAGTTCCGGCAGTAATCGCTTTACAAAATGGGTTTGGGCACAAAAAATCTGGGATATTGTTTGGCCTGCGAACGGATAAAGGAATGCTACCAGGTAGACACGGGGGTGTATCTGTAACAATATGGACACAGCTAATAGCAAGTATTGAAATAATTTAACTGTGACAGCACGTTCCGTTAATAATGGCGAAATTGATACAAATGGGCACATTAATAGAATCAATGTCACCGCAGTTGAATTATTCGATTGGGCTGCGGAAAATTTCATACCGAATTTAATACAAAACGACAGTGACGCATTTAATTAAACACTTTAGAAGCGTGTCATCGATATTTATGTTTTAGTTTTCACATGCAAGGGCGCTCGGCTTGTCTGCAAGTATGTGGTGCCAGTGGCTTTCTTAGATATCCTTTTTTTGCCGTCGATCCAATGCTCGGCTGCTCAATGTGAATTCTTGGCGCTCTCGAGCCCGAACAGGTTTCAACATGGAGACCGAAAACCGGTAAAAAATTACCAGGTAATTACGCAGGGCTCATCGTTTTTACAATTCAATTTATAATCATTTTAGTAGTCAAAGATATTACAATTAAATTACATCTTACAAAACTTTTACCACATGTTTTAGTGTAGTTGTAAACAACTTTAAAAAATATGTGTGTAGTTTAAAAATCCTAAATGTTCAACAAGCGGTTCACTGCGGCGAGCCATTTCCCAGCAAGTTGTTAGCGAAATTATTAGAAACAGTGCATTGTGCGACGCTGGTACGAAACAAAGAAATCCTGTAAGTAGTAAAAAGTAAGGAATACGGAGAAAAGTAAGTAAGTATTTGCCGGTGTGTTTATACCCAGGAAGCCATAATGTAGAAACGTTTAGTTGGAGTCTACAGTAGTTCTGTAGTTCTTGAGAATTACATACTAAATGGTTTGGTATGTAGGTAGGTATTTCTAGATAAAAAGGAACAGCGTGACGCAATGTTGTTTGATGATAAAATTCAACGCCCGATAAGGAGCGAAGAATAAGTCATGAAATCATACCTACGATTGAAATAATTTTACACTACACCAAAAGGCGTGCCCTCTCAGCAATATTCCGCCCTCTTAATCACTACCCACCGGAATAATTAATAACACCTCAATTAAAACATCAACTAAACGCTTCCGCCCATATGATGAAGATAGGGTTCGCTGACTTTTTTAACATTTTTGTCGTAAATTCCATACTCGTTTATATATCTGGTAATTATACTAATGTTTATAGCTACTCGTTCTTTAAGAAAAGGCTAATCTAAATATAGGTATAGCGCATTCGGACAAGTTTGAAACTTATTTATGTTAATTGTATTTAAGAACTCATGGAATTTGATTTAAAATATTAGGTATACAGATATAAATCCAATGTTACTTTAACTTACTAATATAAGAGATCATTAGCTCACAAGAACATGTTAATAATGCAGCCTGCACGGGATGTGATGTTGGTATCGTGTAAGACAGTCGTATTACTAATTAACGCCTAAGGCAGCTGAAACAGGCTTTGCGGTTTTTCGTAAAACCCAATTTAGAGCCGGGAGGCACGCGATTACAATCTTCTCACGACAGGAAGGCGCGCAAACTCCTCATCTCCAGGGAAATCACGCACGCAACAAACTTTATGGCAACACGTCCTGAGAAGCGATCCGCTCGGGGCGGTCCGAACCCGCACACGGACTAATTCAAAAGATATAAGACGCAGGCAGTGCCTCGCAGACGGCTCGTGTCATAACCCAAGCACGTCTCAATCCAGACACTCCAAGCGAATTCATTCATCAATACTCCAATACTACACTTTCACAAACACGTGTGGCCACTGCGAGAACACTGCCCGAAAATAAGGGCTATCAAAACACTGACCGTTGTCGAATACGGCTGCAAGCTCAGGCGGATCCCATCCTGAGCGAGTCGTTCTCGAAGCAATCTCTTCAGTTGCATCCGAGGTATCTTCACTAACTCGGCTTTGCCCTCCTCATACTCATCCGCGTATTTGGCCGGTTCCACTTGAGCTGTCGCCTGCTCTTTCCTAACTTCCTCTTCACATCGACAAGATTCTCTCGCTGCTGCCGCTTCCTCCAAGGTGAAGTAGACGGCAGCAGCGCCTTCCTCTCTCAAAGTTCTGACGGAGTTCAGTAAGCGCTGGCGATGTGCTGGGTTGAGGACGCCTATGGCATCCAAATCTGGTTCGCCGACTTGCTTGCATATTTCTAAGTCGTCATATCCATTGTCTATAAAACTTTCCGCGTATTGGCCCAAGTGAAGCGATCGCAACCACTCGACGACGATGTTGCCGGTCGTAGACGAGGCCATATCGCATCACAATGCTCGCATCACAGGGCGTGCTCGCGGCGCGGCGGTCGGCGAGAAACTGACGGCCACACGGTCCCCTTTTCCCCTCTCGCCCCTCTATAAGCCGCGGTCGCCGCCCCTAGTCCTCCGTGCTTTTGCTTTTTGACATTTTGTAGCTTAATCGTTTCATTTCATAGAGGTGAGCGCCGCGCCACGTGATACTGAATTATTGTTTACATTCCTCCCTATACAAATAACAGGCATTTGACATTAATGCCGGGAGTAATAGATTCAAATAATTTTTATTTGTTGTAATCTCGATCATTTTTTATGTTTGTTTTTTATTCTGTTCCGAGGATTAATGAAAGAAGCGGTTGCGGAGTCAATATAATATTGAACAGCGGGTGGTGTGTGATGAATGATTTATGTTTGGATACGTATGTAACTTGTAAGGAAGTTGTAAACAGAACCGTGAATAACTCTTTCATTTGTTTAAAAGAAGTTTGTTTCCTTAGTCATTTTAAGTAATTGAAAACAAAAATAAATTTCTTATAAGTACATACTTATTTGTACTTAATATTGTATGTTTTGCACTTTTGCATCGAGCTTTTACTTAAACAAATAATTCTGAAAAGGTATTTCACTTATAAGCCCAAGTTGCTTGCATAAGTTACATCTACTCCTCTTACTTTGGTATTGCAAGTAATTAGCTAAGAAGAGGAAAATAGGTCAAAGTTCAGTTGAGCTTAAAGCTGTTGCTCATTTAACTTCCTGAACCTGTTTTATCTCGTTTTGGTTGCATCTAGAGGAGTGTTTTAGCCGAGGTTACAAATAAGCGCATAAGTTTAAAAAAAACATATGAGTAGGTAGGTAATACTGGAGTTTTCTTTAATAAAAGTGTTTTCACTACATCTACTGTGTGTATGTGTGTGTGCAAATACGTGGAACTTGAGTACAAGTGAATCAAGTTTATGGAATAGTAACATGTTTATGTGCTTCAAGGAAAAAAGCAACATACCCACACACACCCTTACAATACGTAGCTTTATCTCAAAGAGTTCCAAATAGGTATATTTCCAGTAACAAAATGCATAATTAACTAAAATAAATTATTACAAAATAGTGATGATGAATAGACAATAAAATGTTTTAAATTGATAGCCATATTATAATGCAGCCAGTTTATCACGCTTTTCGCAAAAGCTGCAGATAGATTCAATTATTCCAACCTGGTTTTCCGCGCTCTAACCACAAAGAGAGAGATTTTGTTGAAACGATATAATAAAAACCGGCCAAGTGCGAGTCGGACTCGCGCACCGAGGGTTCCGTACAAACCTGCAAGGTTTACAAAATATATATTTTGTAATGTAACTAAAAATTTAAGGTTTTCGGAATTTTTCCTTTATGTGTGGTATAAAACGTTGCTTCATGCCAAATTTCAAGATTCAAGGTCGACTGGAAGTACCCTTTAGGTTTTGATTCCCTTGCAAGTACTTGCGAGTTTCAAAATATGCAGCTTAAATTGCTGTTTCTTTTGATTGCGTTGACATAGAAGTTTGATTTTGCTACAGCTTAAAGGTATTATAGACCTGAGTATTTGGTATGAATTTCAATTTAATACCTCTACGCGTTTATGAGGAAATGGGTAGTAAGTTTAAGATTATTAAAAAAAAAATATTTTGTGATGTAACTAAAAATTTATGGTTTTCGTAATTTTTCCTTCATCTATGCTATAAGACGTTGCTTCGTACCAAATTTCAAGATTCTGAGTTCACGGGAAGCACCCTGTAGGTTTTGATTCCCTTGCAAGTGTCGAAAATTTGCGGCATAAATGGCTGTATCTTTTGATTGCGTTGGCTTAGAAGTTTGATTTTTTCACAGCTTCAAGGGACAGTAGACCTGAGTAATTGATATAAATTTCAGCTTCATACCTCTACACGTTCCTGAGAAAAAGGGGTCTTGACAGACGGACGGACGGACGGACAGACGGACAACAAAGTGATCCTATAAGGGTTCCGTTTTTTCCTTTTGAGGTACGGAACCCTAAAAATGAACTAGTGTTCTTACATTTTAATGATCAAATGTATAATTAAGGTAATTTCATAGCCATTTTTTTGAAAAATTAACCTAGCAGTGTTAGCAGTTAAAACAAAAGTGTATTAAATGATTCAACATATGGTGTTTCCCTGGTTGAAACAATATTATGGTAATTTACTTACATTCATGTTGTGAATTATGTAGATATTTAATAGTTAAATATTTGTTATTCTAAAAATTAACAAAACAACTAAACTAAGATGTACTATGAACATTATTTAATATTACTCGGTCCTATGAACCTTAATTCTTTGTGCAGTACAAATTGAACAAGAAGACACCATTTTCACATCCAGTATTTCTTTACAGCTGTTATAATTTATCAGAAGTGAGCCAGTCCATGAAATTATGTTAGAATGTAGAACGATACAGCATAAACTAGATTGGTAAAATATTGTATTTAATTGTCATTGAAAATGCATTTTCGATAGGTCCCTGCCAAATCAGCTTTCAGCTTAAATTGCCCATTCAGTTGTATTAGATAACCGATTGCATCAATATCATATATGTTAATAATATCCATTTCACATACATTAATTCCAAATTAGCCGAAATGTAAATCTGAGATGCATATTGCCAAACTGCAAATGTTATGCTATTGATAAATTTATACAAATGTTGTATGTACTAACGGACCTATTTATTTTAATAATAAGAACAATTCCGTAAAATTGACATATGAGAGTATCATTCGAAAGATCAACAATATTTATTCCATCATCTACCCTAGCTAAGTAAATACTATTATTATTATTGCAATGCACATTTAAAAAGACTCTAATCGAGCATATACCTAACAAATATCTCAAAACCTTTACATTTAAAACAAATTTTATTTATACATAATATACTAACATCTGTCAATTTCTTCCCTTCAATATGTATTAACGAGGCTGAAAATCAAATAGCGGCTGAACAAAATTTGTCCCCTTACATAGTTATTCTACGCAACATATTTCGGCAACTATTTCCTTGCCTACATTATTTCGTTTTACGTTCTATTTCCATACTCGTTGGGCGTGAACGATTTAATGGACCAAAAGATTGCTTCACTCGGCCCCGAAAAGGTTTTTTAAACCCTTATGTATATGTGGATGTCTTCGTCAGTCCTCTCTATATGCTAGATTTATTGCGAGACATTTTTTTGGACAAAGACTGAGAGCTCAATACACTGAATCTGTCTCTGATTATAAGAGTTTGATATTTATTTTGTACAAAAAGATGTTCCAGACTTTTTTATCTAAATATATAAAATTCAAAGGTGACTGACTGACTGACTGATATAGTGGTCTATCTACGCACAGCCCAAACCACTGGACAGATTGGGTTGAAATTTGGCATGCAGGTAGATGTTATGACCTAGGCAACCGCTAAGAAAGGATTTTTAGAAATGCCACTTTTAAAATAAATAAAATAAGGATATATGGAAATATGTATTAATCTTAATGCGAGTGCAACCGCGAGCACCCACTAGTCATAGATATGACTACTTACTTAGCTTAAAGTAGATTTCTTATATATTTCCTATTGCTTCTTCAAACAATTTGTCTTTAAAAAAAGTAAGTAACTATTTACTTAAGACTAGCTGGGCCTGCGACTTCGTCCGCGTGGAATAGTTATTTTTGCATTAATTCTTTGAATTTTAAACCGTTTTTCAGCGCACGCAACGGAATCCCTCAAAGATGAATAATTTTCCCTGTTTTTTCCACATTTTCCATTGTTTCTTCGCTCCTATTAGTTGCAGCGTGATGTTATATAGCCTAAAGCCTTCAATAAATGGTCTATTTATCACAAACAGAATTATTCAATTCGCACCAGTAGTTCCTGACATTAGCGCGTTCAAACAAACTCTTCAGTTTTATAATATTAGTATAGATTCCCTATACTTACCTAGGTACTTAGGTATATATTTATCTATTTCACAGCGGTATCTTTTCTACAGATTTTCCTTAGAATATCTACAGCTGACGAATGCCAGAAAGAACTTAAACTGAAGTAAAGCTTTCTATCGATATTCCATAAAGGGTCGAGCGTCCTCTTAAGGCAGACATTACCTTTAATTCGCACTCAGCGGAAACACTCTCCAAACTGGATCCAGCCGACCGGCCGACCCCACGTTCCGTCCCGGAACTTCATTACGTCACTAACGTAACGTAAAATAATTTATTACCCCGTTGATTTCTTGAAAAACCCTATTTCGGCCCTTATACGTCCTTCGCAGTTCCCGAAATCAGTGGTGCTCTAAGGATGTAGATAAATGCGCTTCTCCTAGCGGGCTGACACTTTCGTGAAGCACAGAGCGAATAATGACCTCGTCTCCTCCGGGCTCCTTTCAACTATTTTGTGTGTCCATTTGGGTCAATTGGACCTTCAACCGCTTTGTGCATATTTCCTTCTAACACACGGCTGAAAGCTTTTTTGCTCGTAACTAGGGCGCGGTTTGTAGTCACCGCTCTTGCTGGATTATTAGCTTTTGTGAGGTCTTATTTGACGTAGATCAAAGCCGTGTTCTGTTAGATAAAGGGGCATGTTTTAAAGTTTATTATAATCATCGCTAAGTAATGAGTTTTTAAACGTAGGCGTAGTAAGAATTGTTGCTTCTTTATAAGAATGGAACGTTTTCTGTGAAAAGCTGTAAAAATACATAAAACATATTTGTTGTATTATTTTTTTAGTCATAAGGCAAATAAATTATTTTAGCATATTTCAGTTTATTTTATGAGTTAAGAAGACTTCAGTCCTAAAATTTTATGATGCCAAATTTTATACACTTAGTAAGTTACCAAAGCCTACTTGACAGTATCTTCTACTTCAAAGACTAGGATCAAAGAGGATCCCTGTGACGTCATAAAGGAGTCATTTTCTGAAAGCACCGCATTTAATTTAATAGACACTTATGGGAGACCGGGATAAAAGGTGAGAGAAGGAAAAACTCGAATGAAAATTATGTCACGAGTTCATGACTTTTATAAAGCAGGTGGATTTTGAGTAAAATATCGGTAACACCTTGAGAGGATATGAATATTTATTAGTAATGAACAGTTTCCCGCTTATGATATTATGTTTTCTTTTAAACGCATTCATATAACTATACAATTTACAGGCTTTCCTTTGCACAGTGCTTTCTTAGGTCCATAGTAAGTAGGAAACTAAATAACTAATGAACGTCTTTAAAAAAAAACATCTTTTATCAATAAATGGTGTAAATGGACTTCATACTATTCTGTATTCTGTACTCCTGCGTAGCAAATTTAATTATCTCCCATTGTAAGATGAAAAAAATCTCACTAATCTCGCTGCGGCATACCCGAGCCGTAATGAAAGAATATTAATTTACTTCCTTTGACGAGTACGTTCTCTGTCCATCGCCACATTCCTCAATACGAGACTGGGGAATTGAAATTCTACTAAAGCAATCGTGACAATTTTATGCAAGCTGGCAAATGACAGTGCTCCGTGTCATAGCCACTGATAGTTCGCATCCTACCCTGTGATGACCCGGCCGACCCCTTGGCCGGCTATAGTGCAAATAGGGCTGGGACATTTTAGGCTAACTATCGATGTTATATCACACATAGCTTTAGTTATAATGACGTGTTTAATGCGTTAACTTTTTACTTATACACACAATCATGTACCTATACGCATGGTCAATCGATTGGACAGATTATGTTAGTAAATATTTTCAAAAGATCAACGATGATCAGTGGCACTTTAATCAATTAAAAACAATAGAATTTTAACGTATGTAGGTATTATTTTATAATCAAAAGAAGAAATATCGAAAAAAATAAAACGCCAATGCACATTTCAATATGCGTTTCTGTCAAAATTATATTTAATTCAACCCTAATGTGATACTCATAAATGGCGTTAAACTTTTAACTTAACTTACTAATACTTACCTATACCTAACAAACGCAATTTATACTCAATAACAATATGAAATAGTTGCATATGGATATTATCGACAACAGACAACCCTTTACTACGGCAATGCGGACAATTCTGGGACGTGGACAAATGTGCTCAGCGAGTCGCCGTGACACGTTCATTGAGCTTTCATTTGGGCAATTTTCGACTAAATCCCGGCCAATCGGACGCTCAGCTTGCCGGCCTAACTGCTGACCATTTGACTGAATAAATACTCACTTTTGAATCACTGCAAAGACTACAGACTATACTAGCATTGCTCCAAATAAAGGCTTTGATATTCAACGTCCACACAAGAAAATATTTAAAAAAATAATGAAGTAATACCACCTAGCCTCGAACCTGCCTTATCGTAACAGCACCTCAGATACCGGGCCATGATACGTTAACGCTCAACATTATCCTAAAATATGAAAAAGATAACGGGGAAAACAACGGCACAGAAGCTCAAGCGTAACCGGAGGATCCTTTTTATATTCTAAGGCACGTATCCTAAATTCCGGCCACAAAAACAATGCCATATTAGCAAACAAGAGGGGCGGAGATAATCAAAAATTCACACATACTATAACTTTTATTTTCCACGCTGGCAAATTGAGCGCCATTTTTCGTACACACGAGACTTTATCAAACAGTGGAGGAGACTTGAACATGATTATAAGTGTACGTGCTTCGAATTCGATTCTAAGTCGCAAGGAGCCGTAGCACATCAAAGAAACTCGAACAACGCTTTGATTTTGATAAAAAAATGCTCTTGTTATCGGTACAGAATAAATTTTCCCTTTGTATTCGTACGTTCGTTACGCCACTTCGCGAGAGATCGGCTTAATTTCAAATGTATCAATATAAAGTAACATAGACAATAGCTGTTAGTAGTTTACTTTTTATATATATATATATATATATATATTTTATGGTAGTTTTTTAACTAGACCTTATGTATTGATCAACTTTTTGATACTAAACTAACTTTTGATTAATTAAGAAAATAACAGATTGATATGGTATTTGTCGGTCTTCAAGTAGAGAGTAAACCGGTTTCTTCTAGGCAAGCGCGCTAGATTGTAGACTATAACGTTGCTTACCATCAGGCAAGTTGTAGTCAAGCGTAAGCCTATATCATGTTAAAAAATATGGACATATAGAATTCAATTTAGTTGTATTAACCGGCTAGCACTTACGTCAAAAATTAACAGTCAAAACATAAAACAAACTATAATACAGTGATATAGAATTCAATATAAGATCTATCCAGTTGTATATAAGTATTTTTTTACATATAAATACATATGTTGGTAAAGGTCGCTTCCAGTACTGAATTTCCTCTACATATAGTTGTTTAGCTTCTTAAACTACATGCATAGATAAATGCATGAGCAATGTGGACGGAACAAAAAAAATACTTATGCTTATTAAATAACTAATTTGCGATCTCTTACACCATTCAGATCTACAAATTGTAACCATACGCATTTGCGTGCTACAGTTTTGTTACAAACTAGCATCCGTATTCCTCTCCTACTATTAACCCTATTTGTTTTGAGGATATTTTTGCTACCCTCGCTTTAGAATTCATCTTTATCGCCTTATAAATAGGGTACATTTTGGCACTACAAACTAGAATGTTGTACTAACGCTTTTATTGCATAATGTCACGTAAAGATCCCAGGTGCGGAATGCTTTTACGTGGAAAACAGCGGATTACTTGACGCCTGTTTTTGGTGTTTAAAAAGGAAACATATTATTTAACTAGGTAACCACTGATACTTTGCAATTTTAAATAACACTCCATTTTCGGCTGTAAATTTTCTAACATAGAGCTTAGTAGCCAGCAATGTAAGTTGATACTGAAGTTATTTTTAATGGAAGTTTTTACGACAACCGCGCATGCAACTGTGGCATTCAGGAGTTAATTGCTTAATTAAAATTACTTCCTTATCGTCAACACGATATTTCAGAATTCATATTTTTATGATAAACTCACTTTCTTTGTTGTTAATGTTTTCCATCTACAAAATTTACAAAAATACAATACAAAAATACAAAATTTATTTATTACCATTTTACAAATATAACCTTAATTCTATTAACTTATTTTAAGTACAAAATTACAAAATTTATTTATATCCGTTTTACAAATATAACCTTAATTCTATTAACTTATTTTAAGTACAAAATTTATTTATATCCGTTTTACAAATATAACCTTAATTCTATTAACTTATTTTAAGTACAAAATTACAAAATTTATTTATATCCGTTTTACAAATATAACCTTAATTCTATTAACTTATTTTAAGTAGGTAAGTAAATGGCTATTAACTGCAGTGAGTGAAAGGTTCCTAAATGATTACGCGAGCCCTACACTAGGTTCGAGACCTGTATCGTATCTTAAAGCAAACTATCATATTAGGTTTGCCAATAGCCGCAAACTGTAGTTTATATTGGTAATGGTACAGATAACTTATTTTATACTCTAACTAGCTGTGCCAGCGACTTCGTCCACGTTGAATAGTTATTATCATAAAAACGGTCCTAGTGAGTTTAATCTTAAAAGGTATACATATACTGTTGCGGACATTTTGTTAGATCATTTCATGGGGAATAATTCTTTATACATATTTTTTTAAAACTTAAACCGTTTTCGCAGCGCACGCGACGGAAGCCCTCAAAGATGCATAATTTTCCCCGTTTTTTTCCACATTTCCCATTGTTTCTTCGCTCCTATTAGTTGCAGCGTGATATTAAATAGCCTAAAGTCTTCCTCGATAAACGGTCTATTCAACACAAAAATATTTTTTCAATTCGCACCAATAATTCCTGAGATTAGCGCATTCAAACAAACAAACTCTACAGCTTTATAATAATAGTACCTACAATCTGAAAAAATAAAATAAAAAAGCGATGATTAACACAAAAATATGAAAATCTCGTCAAAACGCTAAGGCCGGAATTCAATTTCAAATTCAAAACACTCTAATTGAGCTCCCTCGTCAAATCGGTTCACACTTCATTGCGTATTCTAATTTCATTGATAAATGGGTCGTTTATTTTATCACAGTTTTCATTTACGCCCCTAAATAATTTAAAGTGGATATAGTTGTCCGAGTGAGCGAAGCGACTGATACGGAAATGTATCAACTGGTAAAGACAAAAAAGAATTGGGATAGTCTGTCTATTCTCTGATATTCTCTGTGTTTACTTATTCAATAGGATAAATCGTATTAGGGTACAATTAACGAACATAAGTTTTCCGAAAAGTTATTCCTAATACACATAATTAGATTTTACATAGGTACATGTACATATTTATTATATTTATTTCGAATTCATGTGAACATTTATGGTGATTTTTATAAATAGGTAATTATGACAGCGTGTTTTATCAGACGTGTTTTTTTTCAGTTCTTAATAGCGATATCCAAGAGCAACTATAGTTAAAATTGTGAAGTCGATGGAATGCTAATAATGTAACTTTTGATCTTGACACCAAGCCTCAAATTATTTGAACAATCTAGACCGTGATATGTTCTGAATGAACTGAACTTCAAAATATGTATTTACTAGCTGTGCCAGCGACTTCGTCCGCATGGAATAGTTATTACCATAAAAACGGTTCTAGTAAGTTAACCTTAAAAGATAGACTTATACTGTTTTGACATTTTTTTAGATCATTTCAAAAGAAACAAGTCTTTTGTACATATTTTTTGATATCTTGAAACGTTTTCGCAGCACACGCAACAGAAGCCCTCAAAGATGAATAATTTTCCCCTTTTTTTCACATTTTCCATTGTTTCTTCGCTCATTTTAGTTGCAGCGTGATGTTTATATAGCCTAAAGCCTTCCTCGATAAATGGTCTATCCAACACAAAAATATTTTTTCAATTTGCACCAGTAGTTCCTGAGATTAGCGCGTTCAAAAAACAAACAAACTCTTCAGCTTTATAATATTAGTATAGAAAGTATAGATTGTATTACATTATATTTGCAGTAAAACAACATAAACTTACATATGTAACACACTTTACGGTTACCACAATTGCGAGGTTTCCTATCCACAGATCCACTGTCTACTGCAGTGTATTGTATATGTCGTATCCGCCAGGTGTAGCCAGCTCGAGCGTGAAAAGTCGTGTTAGCATTTCGAAATGCCGTACTTGGATCCAGCGTTGATATATTGCTCTTGTAATGTAGCTCAGTATTTTTCAAATACCAACATTATAATTGTGGGTTGGAATATTGTCAGGTGGTTAGGCTATGTTTAACAAGTAATTCATCAAGAAAAGTCAAGAAGAGTCTGTGGAAGGACCTGAGTACCCACCACGATGTATCTTCCCAAGAGAACTCCCCTAACGAGTTAATTCTATGGCGGAGTCACAACCCTCAGTCATGAGGATATACGATTCAAGAGAGAGAATTCATCAAGATGCCTACAGCACACGGGTTATTGAATACAATAATAAATACATTCACAGCAGTTGTATATTTTTTCTACATTGAACAGTCAGGCATATGACATGGAAATACGACTCAAGAGAGACAATTCCTCAAGATGCCTAATGCATACGTTTTCTAACATTAAGTTATCGATGTAACAATATATTGTTTAAAAATTACATTTACAGCAATTGTATTTTTTTCTTCATAAGACAGGCATATGACAGGTTAAAAGTGCAGCATATAATACGAAATTTCAAACGAGCCAGCCAAAATATACCATCAGTCCAGTCGTTAGTGAATTTTATTCATCGCAAAATTCTCCTAATATTATCGCGTATATAAAATCTATTCAGTTATATAGTTTAGTGATGTTTACATATAAATACATATGTTGCTTAAAGCCGTTTTAAGCATTTTATTTCCTCTATAGTTGTTAACTAGATATACTCATATTTTAGATAAGACAAGTCCTTAGGTTTGCTAAGTCGGGCCCAGCTCATGTTAGAACGGGGGTAATTCAATGCGCGGTCATGCATCGCCGAAGGACTTGCAAAGCTATGTTCCTTGAACTCGGTCGGCTTGCGGCTGAGAATTGCACGAGTTTGGATACTTCAGTAGGTATAGTGTAGGGTAGCTTTCATTGTTTTGATTTTGATACAATAGCGGATTGTACTAAAAAAAAGTGATATAGGTAACTAGTGGGTGCTCGCGGCTTTGCTCGCATCAAGAAGTATAACTTGCAACCCCTAATTCACCCATTTAAAGTGGCATTTCCAAAAATCTTTTCTTAGCGGATGCCTACGTCATAACATCTACCTGCATAGCAAATTTCATATATCAGATGAGATTTTTTGAATGTAAAATAATTAGAAAAGTAGACATGTCTGGTGTGCCATTATATTTACGTCTGTATAAAAACCTATTAAAAAAAGAAAACCTGTGTAGCATTCAAACACAATTTTAGTTTTAAAATGCAAAATCCGCCCACCTCCACGAATTTCTTAAACTACATTCAAATTTATGAAAGGGTCCCAAAGGAAAATTATTTCCCGCTTGGCTGAACCTGCATTGCATCTTAGGACCATAGCGAGACATAAAGGCAAATGAAGTGGCCAATGTCTTCTCAACCTCAAGAAAATTCAAGCAACATTTTCCATGCAAATGTGTGCAGGCTTTTCTCATGTTTATGAATTGTAGAAATAAATAGGACGTGTATATCTTTATAAAGGGAAAGTAAATCAAGCTTTCATAAATTAAGGCACCCAAATTACAGTTTTTATATTTTACCTGTTTTAGACAAAGTAATAAAATATTTTTTCTGAGATATTTTGGCTGTAGACTATACTTTATAAATTATTATGATTGTTGTATACGTAAATGTATATAGTATTATATATTAGCGTAGGATGGAAAGAAAGATTAATTGCAGCTATGAAGCAGTATTTTGGTTAGAATATAAGTAGTGAATGAATAAATTTGAATTTTGTATTATGTTATATACCGTGAATAATTAGACCAGGTAGTAAAATTACTAGGTTGATTAACGTGAAACTAATGATATATGCATACATAAATGAAACATGTTTTACTAGCATAAAATCATTTTCTAACAATACCACGAAGGTGTCTGGTCAAACTTCTCTCGAAGTCAATTTCTTCTGGCATCAAGAGACAAAATTGAGATTAGCATAAAATTAAGTGAAATAGAAGACAAAACAGGCGTTATTAAAAAACTTTACGCTACAAATTTCAAAGTCGCCGAACTTAATAGCGAGTTTTGTAATTTTGTTCTTTCGTTCGCTGACACTTTTTAATAAGATGAATTATGTAAACGGTAGGAGTGATGTAGCTTCTTTTTATCAACTTAATCTTTCGAAGTTGAGAGTTCACATTGACAATAATATTTGGAGTAGAAAATAATGCTAACAACTTTTATATGTTCATTTGTTATTTACTTAGTTTAATGAAAGCTTTAGTAAATTACTTTTTAAACAGGTAATTATATACATAGATAAATTACCTTAGGTACATAAAACAATGTTAACAAATCACGTATAAATGGGAATAAAAACATTTTTAAATGTATCGTATCTTGAAATAGAATATAAAGCTTGACTGTCAGTACTTTATCTTGTTACATAAAATAATATACATATTTTTTGTGTACAATTATAATGTTTAATTCGATATCACTTTTCTTAAAATAGAAAAATACTTAATTATTAAACCACTAGTACATAATTACTAACTTAACAACTAGCATAACTAATCAATTTTCTAAATCAATCTAAAAAGTACTACCAATCTAAAAACTCACACATTTCAATAATCCATAAAAACATGGAAAGAAAACCCAAACATACTACTTCTAACTACAACAAAAAAGGGGGACACTTTGAAAATTTTTAGAAAAGCCTAAAGACAATCTCAGTGGTCCAGCCCACTCCCAGAGGGCAGTGTGCCCAGCGAACTATTCATTACTATATTTATCATTATACATTTTAATTGCTATCAACATTGATGGTAAACTTCAAGTCCGCGTGATGATTGATCCACCCATAGTGCGGCCCTACATCAGTATACACGACAAAGTAGGATGGGTCACAGAGTTTATTCCCAGGTGCTACTCCGCATTTTGAGAGGACTCCTCGGAGCATCCAGCTCACCATGTGGTCGGGTTGGAGGGCAGACACAACTATGCCACCGCCGCTGTCGCCGTTTCGGGGGTTCTCAGCTGAAATTAACAAGAAAGTGGTGAATGGCGTATAGAAGTGATAATATAATATGAATTAATGGTGATTAGTACTGATTCAGAGGTGGTATAAAATTTGCCGAGTTAGTAATTGGTCGATGTTAGTAAAAAAATCATTTATAAAGCATCATTTAATTGTGTTGTGTAATTAATTCCCGGCTTTTGTTATAATGAAAGATTTTGCATATGTTAATTACTAAAAGGTAAGCGTATAGAAATACATAGATAGAATTTAACTGGTAAGCAAGATAGGCTTAATTACCGTGTTTTTTTTCATAGTACTACTACTTTTTTCATAATAATACTTCTATTGTTAAGCAACATTTGTTTGTCTGATGAAATATAAATAAAATAACAAGTACTTACACCGCATAGGTCCATAGCCGGCACAGAACGTGAATTCATTCATCAGTTTGGTATACACCGAAGGGTTGAAAGTGATGCAAGTAGAATCGTTCCTCACTATTGTAGTCGATACTCTGAGAACCTCGGCGTTTCTATCGGTTTCCGTGGAGCCGAAGCCAACAATCTGAAATGAGGAACAAAAGGCTTGGTTTTAAGAAAATTTAGAAAAAAAAATAGATTTGAGTATGTACCTATCATAACTAAGTATTATTCCTTTGAAACGTGTGGTGATAGCGGTTCGGCACTGACGACTTTGAGCCTCAACACAACTCCTGTAAACTTGAAACACGAGGCTAACCATGTTTAATATAATTTGATCTCGTTTCACTTATGAGCTGGCCAGCACACAATTTAATCCTACAATATGACTTGCGTTGTTACAGGACAAGATTACATATGATACTACAACCACTTCTTTTTTAAATATTTTAATAAAAATATTCAAAAATTACAATGATTCGTAGCATTGCTATGACTTAATAATGGCACATACAGACTGTCACACGGTAACTTTTACATTACTGATAATTTTACATAACTATAATAAAATATTAAAAATGTTTAAAGAAATTATACTCACAGTGGCTTCCTTTCCAAACAATTCAGTTTTGTCATAATGTGGTCCCCAGATGCAAATTGGTTGTACATACTCCGTGAAAATGAACGGAGTAACTTTGATGATTCCAAGATCTGAAGTGGCCAGCTCTTCGACATACGATGGATGGAGAATCAGTTCTTGAGCCTGTAATTAAACAGTGATAATTATACGAATCAAAAGAAAACGCTGAGTGATATCCTATCTACTGTTATTGCTAAACCCATGTACTTAGTACCATAAACTGCTAACTATATATAAGTATAAACACAGTTTCATATAGATCTTTAAATAACCCCATTCTATTTTTTGCTGTTCTTGTTTGTATAAAGATGAAAGTTTGTTTATGTGCGTAAATGTTATATCAAAGTTGCTTAACATCAGGCAAGTTGTAGTCAAGATGAGCCTAGCCAATGTAAAAAAAAAAATAAAATAAAAACTTCACCGTAAAACTCCTGAACTAATTTGAATGAAATTCAGTAAGGCAGCAATTTTTACTCTGGGTTTATACAGGTTACTTTTATACTGGATTAACATGGGATATTGCCCACTTAGGTACAGTGGGGCACTGCTAGTAAGAAAATAAAAACATCCAACCCATGCGACATAACTTCCGAATCAATTTGATTTTAGGGAACAAATAATGCTATCCGTGCTAAGGTTTGGAGATCTAAATACATATATTAAACTTAAAGGTGACTGACATAGTGATCTATCAACGCACAGCTCAAACCAGTGGACGGATCGGGCAGAAATTTGGCATACAGGTAGATGTTATTACGTAGGCATCCGTTAAGAAATATTTTTTTGAAATACCACTTTTAAAGGACAAGTTAAGTTAAGTTACTTAGTTTAGGGGATTCAAGTTTTACTCCTTAATGCGAGCAAAGCCACGAGCATCCACTAGTTAATATATAAATGTAAATAAGCTTACAAATCGGACTTGTCTCCCAGGTTGAGTAAAATCCTTGTAGTCGTTGGTACCAGCTATCACTGCTATCCTCTGCGGTGCTAACAACTCGTTTTTCTTGTGAATACAGTGGCCAGCTGGAAAAGAAATAAATAGATAAAAAACGTTAAAATACCTTGCACATCTTGGGATTATAAATGACAAGAAAATATATTTCCATTGGAGCCGTATTCCTCATTAATAAGACGCATATTACAAAATCAATTTTTTCATTGCTTGCACATTTTACAATAATATCGATGGAACGCAACAATACGTACATGTTGAAATTTAGTTACTTTATCTTTAAAATGAACCGCAAGCCAGAATTATACAGATCCACCCTACTTTAACAGTCAAAAAGATTTGTCTAAACATTCGTTCAAAAACAGTCTTGTTCAGCGTTCGTTCAAAAACACATCATAGTGTACACACATTCTAGTGTTACTTGTCTGTAGACACTAATAGTACTAACTGTTTATTAATTAGGTGCTGTACATTTACATGAACAATAAATGTTTTTTTTACATGTGATAGGCTCACGCTTAATTACAACTTGCCTGATGTTAAGCAACGTTATAATCTACGATCTAGAGCAAGCTTGCCTAAAAGAAACCGGTTTATTCTCGACTTGAATTATGTTTTAACTCAAAAATGCAATAATATTGCCTTTTCCTAGAAACAATCCACCGTAAACTTACAGTGCTCTTATTACACTTAGTGACAGCCACATATCGTTTAGATGACAGTTGCATTGTTAATCGGTTTTTGTGGTCTTCAAACATGTCGGTTTCTCATTTTTTTATGAACTATGCAACAAGACTTTCATTTGTTGTTAAATTCTTCAAAGGATAAGGAAAATGTGACATAGTTAACATATCAAAAGTTTTAAAACACCTTGAAAATATTATATTCAAAAGGATCTGTAAAGAGATTGACTGGAACTGTAAATTATCTGTCCAAAAGGTTAATGACTCACGAATAGATCAATTTTTAAAATAAAAAATAAACATTTATAAAAATCTTACCCGTAAGAACCGCAGTCCTAGATATAATGTTACCACCACAGTCATACACTCCCACAGCTTTCACAGCATCCTTGACTAGGATGGCCACATGCCACGGCCAGTCCCCGGACTTGGCTTCAGTTCTCATGGAGACCAGCTCTGTGTGTTGCAAGGACCTTCTGCCACAGACGTGGGCATATGCCTTCCCTGGATGTTGGTTGGAGACGTCCAGCGCTTGGACTACTTGAGCTGCCTGTGAATGAATATCATCATACCATTACATAATCGAAAAGTTTTTTTACTGGGTAAGTATGTGTTTTCCTGTTTCACACTATGGTAACAGAGTAACTGATTATCAATGTTTTTTGATTCGATGGTAGAGCATTATAAAGTGACACGAGTTACTATTTTGCTGTTGTGCGAGAGTTTAAGTTGTTTTGCCGATAGCCATACTTTTGACCTATTAGCAATTCGATACGGTAACTTCAAGGCAGTGTTTAAAATTTCGTAAGGTATTATGATTAAAGTCATATGTACTCAAATTACAAATGGAGAAGATAGCAACCAATGTCTACCGTTCCATGCCTCTCTACAACACAGTTTTTACTAATTTAAGAGGCAGTGCTGTTGAGTCATTATCTTTATGAGATAGGTACATGCTTTCGTGCACGTACCTATATAAATCCAGAGTATCGATTTGCACGGGAACTTATACATTATATAAGTAGGACTAACTATTCACTGGAATAGCTATGAGCTATTTTATAATGGACACTTTCACTTTACTGATGTCGTGAGCACAGAGAACACAAATAATTTATAGAATACCCCATCTTTATGTCAAAACACTAGAAAAAATAAAAATTACCTTTATTTCTTCACTGCACAGTATAACGCCGTTTAACATAAACCTGGTCACAAGCGGGTAGTCCGTGTTATTATCTTTGACCGAAATATGGAATACATAACGTTTTGGAATCGGGGCTACATGTTTCACTAATAAGTTATTACTTGTTGTTCTTCTGGCGTCAAACGTCGTCTGATTTGGAAGCTGCAAAAAAAAACATTTATATCGAAAGTCATCCCAATTGAAACATTCAATTCGATACATTTTTTTAGCTAAAATGAAATATTGTATTATCAAAAATCTGCTCACCACGAAAATATCCACAGGGGTTTCAAAAACAATTTCTGTGTCCACTTCAATTAGATGAGAATATAGCCCGAAGTGAAGAATACCTTTCCAATAGTTTCCTACAATTCTATCAAAATGTATCACACCCAAGCCACACGGATCATATCGAGTTTCAATAGGTCCTTCCAATGTCATAGAATCCACTTGAAACACATTGATCAAACCACAACCAAGAAGCGTTACAAAAAATAGAAATGACCGACACATATTGACGAGAGGACGTACAAAATTTAACTATAATAAATTGAACTAATTTACTTTTATATCACAAACGAAACACAAATATCGCGGAAATAATGAGAAATAATATTTTTTATCTACATGTCATTATACAGAGTGTCTGAAACTCCAACTCTGGAGACCTCGGGCAGTAGAATGTGTCAATACAAAATGTGACACTTCGTTTTAAAATAGGATTCTTTTTGTGAGTCACACAGGTAACAAAGTACAGAAGACAATATCCTTGTTCGAAAAACATTTGCGGACTGCAATTTCTAATTCAGGTTGCTGGTCAATTAGTCATGGAATGGACAAAGAATATTTACTTGGCGCGTGAATTGTACTCACATGTGAGATGTCTTTCAAGGTGCTATATTACCATGTCAAAGAGACGGGCAGTTTTAGCTCTTGGTGATTTTCGTTGGATGACCTTGATGATAAGATATGCCAACTTCTTAAAACCATACGCTAGTATTATAGTTTCAACTAAGTTTCTTTTGAATTTATTATCTACATTTGAGATTTCTGTGATTCGGAATGTCTTTAGAACTTAAATAATTTTGGTGTAAGAGCTAATAGAAACAAAGAAAGTTTAACAATAGGACTATGTTGCCGCATTCTTGCTTTGGTAAGTAATAGCATAGGTTAATATAATAATGTTATGAATAGTCTGATACCTACACAATATCCATTGTAAGAGCAGGTGTTTTGCATGCATTTGTCATCACGATATTTGACGTAAAGGACGAAATTCGTGGAAGAGATTCTTAAACCGCATAAAATTAGCTTTTACCAAATCGATGAGAAAAAATTAACATACTCTTTGCCTTTAGAATATGTATACATATATGTAACTTAGAAATCAAGCGAGTCTGGCTCAGGTTCAAGCGCCTGCTTTTCATCCTGACGAACCGTGGTTCGAGCCCGGCCCTACACCAATGACTTGCTTTTCAAGTTATGTGTGGATTTGCACTCACTTGACGGTGAAGGAAAACATCGTGAGGAAACCGACCTTGGCGCCCACCACGATGTATTTGCTTAAGAGAACTCCGCCTTACGAATTAAATCTGCGAGGAGTCACGACCCCCAGTCATGAGGAAATACGACTCAAAAAGATGTAATATATAGCATCATATTACCTTTCTATTGTGACTGGAATGATAACTAAGCTTAAATAAACCGTATAAAATCTTAAACTTAACATATATACCGTTGTGTACAATATAGTTTATAAGATGAGCACCCTGTTATGATTGCCACTGTTTAGTGTTTACTGATTATGTTGACCCGTAGTTCAGAGAAGTTTTAAGCAATAAAAATTACCTTCTTAGTATTTTGCTGTGTTGAATTCCCCGCCTTATCAACTAGTTATCGTAGTTCTATGAAATTATGAGTTCAATTAAAAAAAATATAGATACATAATCTATCATTGATATGTATTGGTTATAAATAAGCAAATTCTATTTGTTTAAAAAAATATACGGGCAATTTTGTATTTTCATTCATAGTTTTAAAATACTTCTTAATTACTTGTATGTAATATTTTTACTAACAGTAAATACCTATATTAATAAATTCTTTGCAACTAACACCAAAATTTTCCAATTAATAGTTTAGATTACACCTCATTTATCCTGACTGATGTTTGAAACAAAATTCATTTAATTTAACAAAGGGGCAACAGCGTCAAAGCATTCCGATCGTGCCAATCTTGGGGTGAATAATTATAATTTAGCACAAGTAAAAATATGCACGGAACTCGTTTGAAAGTTACTTCTAAAAGTTAAAAAAAATGTGTAATAGATAAAAGTACGAATGAAAAAATGTACAGCACAAAAATGCACTTATGTAAATGTACAACCATACGTAAGACTATTTTTAGGTAAGACAAATGTTTGCAAGTGACAATAGCATAGCAATTTATTTGACAAACGAAGTTATATCATTAGTAGTCTGATTTGTTTTTTTTTAATAATGGTTACCAAACGATAACATCAATAATGTTAGTTAGGTAAAATAAATATATATTCCAGGACATTGCATACAGCGCCATCTAGTCCCGCACTCAGCAAACGATGATGTCGCGGGTACTAGATAACGGATGTAATACCTCGGAGTTGTAATACTAATACTTTTTTTAGGCGGTCAAATAATTTGATGTATATCTAGTGTTGAGTTTGAAATAAAAACTTTTCAGCTACACAAATCAAGAGCAAGCTACACGTATTCTTAAATTTATTTCAACCTTTTAGAATCAAAAATTCAAATTTGTTTATTGAGCGAACTTAAAGTTACTATTATATAATTTATATAATGTGTGTACATACATCATGTTTGATACCTTGTGCCTTCCAGTAGTATTTTGTACGAAGGGGGAACGCCGAAACCCAGCGCTAAGTTTCAATATGGACTTGTGATGCAGGGCTCAGCGGAATGTGAAAATTTTAATGCCTTAACCACTTTTCAAATAGCCTTGAATTTTCCTAATATTTCTCTTAACATCTTGGAAGTTCCGTTTACCACTTTGTTGGTTTTATGTCTACAACATTTGTTATAAAAATCCCTACCGACCGTTTCAATGTTTTCGAGTCTCATAAAACAAAGATTCATTGCCGTTTTAATTCACGTTTGCAAAGCCGTTTTTGCGTTACGAATATTTATTGCCCAGATGCAAAACTTCGGGCTCTGTTTCTTTACATTACAATAGAACCATTCAGCAGTTATCAGTTAAGCTTTAAAATTAATAATTATTATAACAAAGCAAGTAAACATAATAATATGTAATTTCAGAAAACGTTGCCGACATCTATGTAAGTACAATTTCATCCCCTTTTATGAGAGATCATATTGGAGATTGTACTGATAAGTAAAACCTATGCTATTTACGTTTTTTTTAACGAAGTATAAGATCATAAAATTGTTTCTCAAAGTAGTATTCAACTTAACTTAGTATTATAAAGTTCTTCTCTTTATTTGTAATTTATTTTTACAGTAGATTGGACACGTAAATGCACCTTATGATGTTAAAAAAAGCAGTGGGTACATTCCATTTAGGGCGCTTCCGTGGGTCGGATGACACGTTAAATTGTTGGTTCCGGTTGTTTGTCTAGTACGGCAGTCGTTAAGCCATGTCAGAGGCCCTTAGGGCGGTTTGAAGACTCTCGACACCAGAGTAGGCCACTCTCATTCGATAAGAAGAAGAAGAAGAAAAAGTGGGTACATGCATAAAACTGTAACATTACTTACTGTAGCCATCTTCCATTGTGCTAAGACAAACGATTCCGTACTTCTCGCTTACATGACAAAGAAGAAACTTTGCCAGCCGACGTCTCAGAAATATTTCTGTTTGTGTAAACTTTAATCTTCAGTCCTGAAGTCCTGGAAAGGACGTGGGATGTGCTCTCGACTGATTACCTGTAAAGCTTTTATTTAATGGAAAAAAACTAGGTTATGTTTTTTGGTGTTTTTTTTTTGTTTGTTTTTTATTACAATATTTCTTGATCTATTTCTGATCGAAAAGACGCCAAAACTAGTTATAGGTGTTAGTGGCTTTATTGGTATTTTAGTTTGGACTAATGGGAAACAGGGAAAATATTATATAAAGGAATGGATGCGAAAAGGTCAAAGAGAAAAAAGACGAAGAGCTTGGACTATTATCCACATAAAGTTTATAGGCGAATGCTTCTGCTTCTTGGCTGAATTAAAATTTTGCATAGAACTATGTTTTCAAAACAATTATTTTAGAAGGTTATTATTATATAACAGAGAAATATTATAAAACTCTCACGTGTATTTATTTAACTACGGCATTGGATACGGTAACGAAATAATAATCCAATAATCAGAACCCTGCTCAGGAAGATAAGTCTCAACAAGAAAGGCGAAACGATACGATACACGAAGTGGAAGAGATTTATGTCTTGATTTGTCTAGTTCAAGGTTGAGAAAATGAAATTAATAAGCATAGATTGTAGTTTTTTAATTTAATTTAATAGAAAAATTACTTCCTCATGAAAAAGCCGGTGACGACTGTTTCTATATAATTACAAAAAAATTGAGTAAGTAAATAAAATAAAAAAATAAATAGAATAGCTAATTTATGCATCTGTGATGATGTATCGCCATTTTAATTAATTTTGTATAAACCTTAAAGAAACAAAGTTATTTAAGTATGTACATAAACTTTTCTGTTAACTTTCCCATCCGTTAAGTAAGTGCATCATCATCACCAGCCCGTTATCCTCTGCTGAGCATAGGTCTCTCTTCTAGTACGCCACTCGCCCTGATCCTAAACTTTCCTACGTTGAGTCCTAAATAAGCCACTGAATATGAAATTGCCACATCTATTCACAGCTAATCGGATGTTCCTTAATTAACTCTATGCGGAGAAAGTCCTTAATAGGTGCTTTATGTGTTCTTATACGCTCAAACAACTGGCAAACAGTCTGTCCGACATTTAATGACTCTTAATTGGTGTGGTTGACAACACAGAAATTGTGTTTGAGTGTGAATGATGCCATGTAATTGCTGCGTTGTTGACTGTGGGATAGTTATTTGTGACTCATTTCTAATGCTGTGGGTTGTAAATTGACAGCTTCATTTCTGTTGTTATGGTTGGCTGAGTAGGTACTATTGGAAAGTAGAAAATATATTTTGCCATGGAATAAATAAAAGTTTGTAGTGCCTACCCCACGTATTACTGACTCCTAAATATTTTAGTTCCGCTTTTTTTGCGAGAGAAATGACGATCATATGCGCCCTTTATGCTACTTAAAAAAATTTGGAGCAAAAGACACTGTTTCACACATTTAATAAAAAATATATATGCTTAATTCATAAACAAGCATTTTTGTTTAAAAACTAGCTTAGCTATTATTATATTGGAAACATTGTGTATTTTATCTTTGTCACTGACAGTGAACTTTGCAGTCGTTTACTCCAGAAGCCTGTGCATCTAAACATTTAATGTAAACTTAAGTAAGCCAAGCATGAATCTCCTTAGTTTTTTTCCCGCTTCACGACCACTAAAGCCAACATACAAGTTTAGTCTGCCATTTTTAGCAGCCTTGCTTTTACCTAGCTCTTCACTTTGGCGCAATATTTTCCCACCTTTATTGGCTAGGAAAAGATTCAGTTGGCAAGTAACGGGTAACTGGCAGACAGGTGGTAGACGGTACCTATCCGGCAGTTCGCCAATAAATCTCTTGACTGCTTGGTATTGCGCCGTGGTCCGATACACCGGCCGCAGTACGCGGGCATACTCTAGATTAATGGTTAGGTTCGACCGGAGATCAGGCTTGGAAAAATTATTCGAGGTACGGTGTCTTGATCGCGTTGATTTTTGAGTTGATCGTCGGTGTTGTGTGTGCGAGATACAATAGAAAATACTATTTAGGATATGGTTGACGAATAAATAACTGATACAGGAATAATTAATTGTCGTTTGTCGGTGTAAGACAATTCAGTCCCACCACGCATTCTCAATGTTTTTGCATCCAACCACATTATCGTTGAAAACGCCTTTTTAGGTAGGTATAGCAATAATCTAACTATATGATTATTTTTCATTATTGATTATATATTTCCGTGAAAAATTACAAAAAACAAGGTCAAAACTTCTCAGATGACGTAGGTTTTTAACATCATTGATTCAAAATAACTTATATTCATTAAATTTTTCCAATACATATATGAGAAGTGACTAATAGAGCACACCAAATTACTTTCAAGTACAGATATGTGTGTACATATTCCATAAAGGAAACTCATCTCTATACTTGTCTACATCGCAAAAGGAAAAGTTTCGCAGTTCAAACGCCTGAAAAATATTGCCCAACTTAAGTTTAATCTCTTGAAAACGGTTCGGTGGAACAATTGTAAACAGGAACTGCGTTTAAACAAGGACAATGTTTGTTCAGACAAATTATGAGTTTTACAAAGAGGAATTTCAAAAGGTACCCGCTAAGTTTGAAGGAATTACACTAAACTTGACGAAACGTTTAAAAATGTTGCTTGGAAGGGTTATGAAAACCTTTACTGATAATTCTTTTTCGTGTACGTTTTTGAAACTAATAATTTTATTTCTAGCAATGTAAGGACTATAAACAAACCACACGCTTACAAACTAGCGTATAGCTACAAAACTAGAACTAATAAATCTCTTCTGATAATAAGCAACGTTGCAGTCTACAGCCTAGCACGCATACCTAAAATTAATAAATTTTATATTTTAAAGAGGAAAAAGAACCGGTAATAAGTTTGACAGTTCACTTAATCCATTCTTGTGTTGAATACGTCCTAGCTCATTAGGCGACTGACTTACAAACATACATCCAGTCAAAGATTTAAAAAAGGGAGTGGCTCAGCGGTTCCAGGTTCTGCTTTTTATTCCGACGCACCCTGGTTCGAATACGGCCCAACACCAATGACATATTTTCAAGTTAAGTGTGGATTGGCACTTGCTTAGCGGTGAAGGAAAACATTGTGAGGCAACCGACCGAGGAGCACAATATTCGATACAAGTGTCTTCTGTGGAAGGTCCTAGGGGTCCACCACGATGTATCTGTACAAGACAATTACCCTAATGAATGAATTCTGCGGGGTAGTAACTACCGTTAGTCATGAGAAATTAAGACTCAAGAGTAAGGGAGTGAAAGATATCTTCCACAGTTATAAACACAATCCAGCAGCGTCCTCGGAGCCAGCTCGTGACTCATCACGTCAGAGCGTCTTGCGTCTCAGTCACAGCGCATTTCACTGTTTACCATTGACAAGAGTTAATTCCAAGACATAGTCGTGCCCTATTAATTAAATCTGTTTGCCGTTTGACTGACTCTATGTTTGACTGACTCTATTTGCTTCCGAGTTAATTAACACTCTGGGCTGTACATGTGTAATTCTGATTTGTTTGCTGTGCGATATTTGCTAATCTAAATTTGAGGTATTGAAATTTTCGAAATTTGATGTTTTCTTGCGTGCTGTAATTTATTGAAATTTGGCGGGTATTGAATATGTAACATAATAGAAAAATATAAGCCGGCATTTATAAGCCGGCATTTATTCATAATTTATAAATTTATAAACATTATCGTTCGTTTACAATATTTTCTGTGTATATCACACAATTTTGTGGTAAGTATATAACACTATGAAATCCTAAATTTTTTAAATAGCTACTACAGCTTAATTTCTTATTACAAATGCTAAATGTTAGACTACATTAAATTTTATTATATCATTAAAGGAATTAACATTTCAAATTGAAGTTGATTAAGTTTAGCGTAACCGTCCCCAAAGTTCGGGTACGAAAATAATTTTAGAAGACCTAGTTCAGTCTATCTAGAAGTTTGGGATCTTCAGAAGACCTAGTAACATTTTATCGAAGCGCAGAATATAAATAGAATTTTGTCTCTGAAGAATTAGACTAAGAGCCCCTTTATACCTTTATAGATTACTGAAGACCGAAACGTTTGTTTTGTGTACCAGTGCCAGTACGCAGGTATGTTCCACCTTTGGCAATAGTGTTTACTTATTCAAGTATGTTAAGTATAAAATGTAGGTATTTCAAAATATTTTCTGATTGTTTAAATTCAGAATGACGTAAATTGTATTTAGTTCAGCTCTCCCTCTTGTGTCGTATTTCCTCATGACTGGGGTTGTGACTCCCCCACAGGATTAATTAATTAGGGAAATTCTCTTGTTCAGATTGATCGTGGTGGGCGCCCAGGTCCTTCCATGGAAGACACATGTCTTTAGATATTAATTGTGGTCCTCTCAGTTTGCGTCATTTTGTTTATCCTGAAATTTAGTTAAGTTAAAACATTCAGGATATCAAAAAAGCCAGTCTGATATTCCCAGGCTCTGAGACATTCTACATCACTTATTCTACAATCACTGAGACGTCTCTAAGTGAATTGCAAAAGATAATTTATTTTTAAGTTGTCGCCGTCCCGCCTTCACGCCGGGTTCACTCAATTAGCAGCAGCTACCTATGACGTCACTAATTATCCCCCGAACAATAGGGGGAAAGAAGGAAGTCCTTCTAATAAGCTAAGGGTCGAGCTAAATTCTGAGATAAGGCACATTGTGTTTATGAAAAGACAATGTGTGGCCTTTGGTTTAGCAAAAATTCTGGTTCATTGAATACGTACATACATATGTCAGTGATATAATAGAATAAATTTTACGTTAGTTTTGTAGATTTACAAAATTTAAATTATTTAAGTGTGTAAGTATATATGTATTTGATTTCGTACCCATAGGCTAAATTTGTGATTTTTTGCAATGGAACTCTTTGGTACTTAGATTATTATAATAATGTTAAATTGTGAGTATTAAAAATTTCACTGACAAATAAAATAATACTCAAATATATAATTGTGCCTTCTTTTCAAATTCCGAAAGTCCTCAAACTCTTAAAAGTATAAAATCTACGAAAGCTCTATTGTTCCATTACCGCGCTCCAAAACCTTCCACCCTTTGACATTATTAATTTAAAAAACAATGCCTTAAATAGCTTTATTCGTCAATGTTTTATTTCCTATGCCAGTTTTCCGTCTGCGAGGTGAAGTTGTGGATTAATTAGTAGCTGCTATTGTGATATACAGACACCTCATTGTTGGTGCGTTATTGTGAAGTTACTAGAAACACAGGCGTGATAGTTTTTTGCTTTGCCAACGTTGGTTTTCATTGTGAAATGATTTATCTGTGGTTTTCACGGAGATAAGGTGAGGACACAATAAACAGCTGTTATTCTTGAAATTTTAAAAGAAATGAAAAACGATTCGCATTACTTCACTTCTTATCGATTATGCAAGGTGCCCTTAGGGCCTCTGACATGTCTTCACGACTGCCATACTAGACAAACAGCGGGGCCCAACAAGTTAACGTGTCATTAGACCCACGGAAGCGCCCAAAATGGAATGCCACTTTTTGGTCACCCATACAAGAACTGACCGCGGCGACCTTTGCTTAACATTGGTCATCGCATGCTATTGCCTCCGCTAGCTGAGCTACGGGCGCTACATTAATATAGCATTAATAAAAAAATATAAATATGCAATGAGTGCATTTTTCGACTAGCTCCAATGAAAAAAATCATGCGCGTATGCCCCAATTCCACTTTTAGTTTCTGACAGTACATAATTCCTTCTCACTTCTCTGAAATATGTGGGTAGTTTCATAATAACATAACTTTACTTATTCTAAGTAAAACCAACAAATACTTGCTTTTCCTGCGTTAGTAAGATAATGCCTGGCACACACGAACTTAGTTTAACTTAAACAAAAGTTGAGAAAGTTTCAAGACTCACATGAGTGGAAAATATTGTTTGTGTGTAGGTACTTAGTTTAATTTCAAGAATTACTTTGAGAGGTAATTTCGGGTTTTATATACAAAAGAAAAATATCTTAAGTTTTCAGTTGAAAAGAAGTAGATTTTGGGAACAAGCCTAAGCGGAACAATTTGGAGAGGCAGATCTGTCCCAGTACAAATATGCTCCACTTTTACTACATTGTCACAAGTATGAGTATAGATAATCTCTATCTATGGTCTATAGCAAAAAGACATGGCAGCGGTGGGATTCGAACCCACGCCTCCGAAGACACTGGTGCCTTAAACCAGCGCCTTAGACCGCTCGGCCACGCTACCGCTGAAAGAGTTTTGTCATAAATTTCAACTACATAATGTACATATTTTATGTAGATACTATGATTACCTTATCTAAAGACACAAACTTAGCATAATGAAACAGAAGGATAGTTTGTAGTAGTGGCAGTGTGTAAGTGTGTTTTTTTAATACTTATAATTATGTGCGTAGTGATTGAAAATAATGTCACGTGTGTATCTTATATTTTACTGTTTGGAGTCAATTTATATAATTCTAAATCAAAACCAATTAAAATAAATTTTAAATCGATATCTTTTTAACACGAGTGTACCTATTTTCCAATAACGGGTCCTTTCAATTAGTGAAATACTTCGGTCCCGATCCAATTAATATATACAAATTAATGAAAGGTGTAAACAAATTGAAGTTAAAGCACTGCTGTTTCTTACGTTAAAGTTGAAATATTTGTGTCTTTGAACCATTTAATAGATTATCAAGAAAATTTGATGTGCTTTCTTTTCCATTCTTATATTTTTATTTTATTACGTATAATTTAAATACATTATTTATAATTCATGGTACATGAAGTTAGTGTACAGTTGTCTTTTAACAACTTTTTAATACGATATAAACATGGAACACTATTTTTAACAACAGTATTCAATATAAATTATTGCCCATGTGAATTCTGCCTTAATTCACTTTTAGATAAATAAAAACTAGTAGAAAATGTTCCTATCTCAAAGTCAATCGCACTCGCATGCAATCGGACGCATCGATTCGAAAATATTGGAACGCGTCCAATAAGTTGATGTAATGAAAACAACTTTACACTGAGGGGCGACCTAAGTTTGCAATTTCCTATGGAAAACCTTTGTTCACTGTTAGGACTGGTATTCAAGAGATGCATGGGTTAACTATGGAAACAAACAAAACTATTCAATGACCAAATAACATGGTATATTACTTGAAGTTATGAGTTGAGTCTATATTAAAGTTATTAAAAGTAAGTTACTAGAAATATATTTTATTTATTTATTTATTTAGTGGGTGCTCGCGGCTTCGCTCGCATTAAGAAGTAAAACTTGCATCCCCTATTTCACCCCTTTAATAGTGGCATTTCCAAAAATTCTTTTTTAACGGATGCCTACGTCATAGCATCTACCTTCATTCCAAATTTCAGCCCAATCCGTACCTACAGTTGTTTGGGCTGTGCGTTGATAGATCACTATATCAGTCAGTCAGTGACCTTTGAGTTTTATATATTTAGATTGCAGTATTATGATCTATGTACATATGTATTTTAACATGATTATAACCCATAAAATTACAGTATTATGATCTATGGTTAGTTAGAGAGAGTTTGTGGTTTGGGCGTCCACTATAAAGTATCACCCCGCGAAAATTACCAATGACAATGCAATGGGTATTTTTTTTATATTACCAAATAATAGCTACTTGTATAGTGAATCCAAGACTTAAACACAGGTCTGGACAAGACAATAGATGTTTACAGGCGCCGGCGCGGTGATGCGAGCTCCTTATTTTACGGTCTACATCAGCCTTATTCATCTATTTCGAATCAATCGCTGTGAAATACTAAAACTTCCAGGAACAACGCTATTGGGCCAATATAATACGACTATTTTGTAAGTCGTTTTCATGAAAAAGAGATAAAACTTTGTAAAAATTACTTGTAAATTTTGTTTAAGAGAAAGATCATGATTTATGGATGAGGTAAAAATAATTTAAATATTTTTTTGATAAAAGGAAACAGTCGAGAAATAATAATCTAAAAATATTGTTTTATTTACCATTAATAATTTATTAATGTAGGTAGGTAATTCAAATCTAATTTGATACAAGTAGCACTCATTCACCTGGCTAGAAACAATTTCCAATCCGAAATTAAATATGGCATGTCGAGTAAACTAAAATTTAATTAGCGCTAATGATTTTTTACGTTATCTATTAGGTATATAGTAAATAAGTCAGCATTAAAATCTATGTGAATACTTATTCACTGAAAGATATTTAAAGTCATCATTATCATCATCCACAGCCCTTGGGATCCCACTGCTGGGTATAGGCCTTCCGTTGTTCTTGTACAGGCATCATCCGAAAACATACACACTTTAAAATAATGAATATTTGAGAGTATATGCATTTGGTTCCGGAGAAATCTCATTATTGAGATTTCGTTATTTTTTCTCTGCCAGTAAACAATGGAACGGAAGTGATCAGTTTTAAACATTGTATAAAGTGAAGGAAGTGTGAACGGAAACTTTATCTGGGTCACAATGTATCGAGATTCTGTTTTTTTATTTTCCGTTGAAGAGATGGAAACGATATGATATATCGTTTTAATAGTACTAGAATATTAATGAAGTATGTTACAATTTACAACATACAAACATATTTACAACCTCTAAGAATACGTAAATTCTATCCGTGAATAACTTTTTTATATTACTGTCCTGATTGGGCAAAGATCGAGAGAGAAGTCCTGATTTGATATTGTGACTAATTGATTTTGTAAACGTCCACGTTTGCGAGCGAGTGCATAAACTGTCTCAATTTAGTTACTTATTCCATCACCGTAAAATAAGTATATCTAGCAGCCACCAGCAAAACTTATTTCCCATAAGACATTAGACAAAGAAGCTCTCAAGAAGCTGTTGCAAGAAGCCAAAAGACGCATTGAAGCGAGCGCAGACGCCGGCAAAATCTGATACGATTCATTAGTGTAACGAGCCTTTAAATATTTAAAGGAGGTTTTTGATTGGAAAGCTGGAGAGTGTGAGCCATAGCTGCAGGGCAGGGCAGCTTTGACGCGCCACCTCGTACGTCCTTCAGTTTTACACGAGAATTGCCTCTCCAGTTTTTTGACACTTTCTTTGGAGTTTTGGGGTGCAACTTTGGGTACTCGTACTGGTATGTAAAAATGTACTTTCTACTTGTAGCATACCACTATATTAACGTACATATATAGTATTTTGTTTGTTCTTCTTTCATGCTGCAATGTAGAAAGTTTATCGTAATCGCCTCAGGTGGTATAGGAATCCAAATTTGACGTAGTCATATAGACTTCCAAAGCTAAGATCGTATGAACGTTTCGTATCCAAACTGGCATAAAAGTTTTACTTCTGTAAGGTACGTAGACCATAATTAACATTTATGAAAATATACAAATGATTCTTAACTTACATCATCATCACCATGCCCTAAGCTTACCATATAGGTACATAAGTTGAACTCGTCTATTTATTATGTACATAAATTATGAGCTATGCTTTAAAACACAAAAAATGTAACATGTGCTGCGTTGCATCGAACGAATTCAAATGATTTCATGAATTCTTTTATGGTATGGTGGAATGTAATTTTGCGCCCTCTATGGTTGCAGAAGGGTTAATTCCTATGGGAGGTGTCGAATTATAAAAACGACCCGCTAACTTCCTCCCTAACGCTTGATGCACTTGTTTTGCACCAGAGTATGAACGTTGAACGTATTTTTATTTATAAGTATTTAGGACTTGACAATGTTAGATTAGCAAATAAAATAAACAAGCGCGCTAATTTTAAACAGTGACTTTATCTTTCATAATATCACTTAATAATTCGACAAATCTATTCGCTGTTTTTGACGTGTAATAATTAGTGGTTTGATAACATTCACTATATAAAAAGAAGATTGTATGTTATGAGGCAAGCTCTGATATAACAAAACCGTAAGTTCTTATAATATAGTTGGTCAGTTAGCCATTTCGATTACAGCGCTCACCCAATAATAAAACAAATCAAAAACTCTTCTTTAAAAATAAATGACTACTGGATCCAATGAAAAAATTTTAACAGTATAAAGTATGTTTGAATAATATTTAATTATATATTTTTCACCTATAAATTAAAAAATCTTGTATATAACATCAAAACATTGCTAACCAATTAATATTACCCTACCCCTATCAGAGCACTATAAATACGAGATGCATCATCTCCGGTTCTATACAGACGAGCACATTATTACCACTTGCATAAGTTAAAGCGTTTTATAGCTGACTTGAAACAAGGGTGGTTTAAATAATGATAGTGTAATAAATTAATAATTATCAGTACTTATCGGATAAACAAGCTCCATCTTAGGCCATAGCCTTTGCTTACCATCAGGCAAACTATGACCAAGTGTAAACACGTTCTAGTTAAAAAAAAAACGAGTAACAAGCCTTTGTAAAATTTGCAAAAATGTAAACAAAACTGTTTTCCTATGAAATTCACAGATTCCTTAAGTAGAAGTAACCACAAAATCGCGGCAAAAATATTCACCGCGCATTATCAATACGCAGCGCTGGTGATAAATAATTCAAATACCTATTTCTACTTTAACACTCGAATTCTCTTTCCCATTGAAAATCTTATACAGGAACAGTATCAGAAGCATAATTTCCGTTTCTGAAATATTTATACCCCTCCGCCGTAGCGCCGCGCCGTAGCAACATCTACGGGGTTTCGTTCGTAGCAGGATCTACGGCGCTACGATCGGACAACCTATGGAAATTCAAATGCAATAGACGGATAAAAGCAGTTTTGTTATGATTATGTGAATTCTTTGGATACCTTTTTGTTCGAGCCTTTATCTGTCCTCTATGTGAGAGCACAGTTTCATCATGATTTCACAATAGAAATACATAACGTTATATTTTTAACAATAAGCAATCTTTTGATATTATGATGATTACTGATGAAATTCTTAGTTACAAAATATAAATAAAAGATTGGAACAACTAAAAGCCATCACGATTTTATCCCTTTAAACTTGACTAGATTTTCATAGATACCACTGTTATATATACCTCATCCATATACCACTTTAATATCACCAGTTACCTATTTACAGTCATAAAAGTAGCTTTTTCTACAGCCCTATTGCGTGCCCCAAAACTGAAACCGTAAAACAGTGCTTGTCAATTTTACTGATGCTTACCCCCGTTTTATAACAAACATCTGTCATAACGTTTTTATAGTAACAAACAGTAAAAGTTTTATCACATCGGCATTGGTGTAAATCTTACTTTTATAGCATATTATGCCACTGGGTTATTGATTTTTTATTTACTTATATTACGTAAGTTGGAAGTGAGTTATGACGCTTCGAATAGTAACCTGTTTCAAAAGTTTCATGAAATTGAATGGTTTTATGTTTTCCCACGGTTTATGTTTTCAGTTATGTTTTATACTTTTTTCGGTATAATACTCATACAAGTATTTTATTTCTTTTCCGTTTGATATTTATCAAACATTATTTATTTACAATAATAAAATATAAAAACAAGTGAAGGAAAACTAAACATACTACTTCTAACTACTACAAAAAGGGGCACTTAGAAAATCTTTAGAAAAGCCTAAAGATAATCTAAGTGCTCCAGCCCACTACCAGAGGGCAGCGTACCCAGCATGCTGGCCGCATTACCACGCTGGATGGCAATGCTGATACGTTGAGCCAGAAAAAGGCCAGCATTTTGGTCACGCGTCGCGTCAACCAAGCGCTCCGAGAGGTTTTGGAAAATAGTATGGGCTCCCGGACCCCACGGCCCCAAAGTCGTTGATTATGACGTGTATGTTTTTATAAAGACAGTCTATTACTTTTCTACTTATAACAATAATATTGTCTTAATTATATGCAAGAAGATACATACCATACGTTTATTATTCTTTAAAAAGTATTATCCAAATTGTACTATACCTACCTAAAAATAATGCGGCCTTACAGCTAGTCACATTACTAAGCAATATTGTAAATAAGTTTACAAAGACTGTGGCATTGACTAACAGGCATAAGATAATAAAACCGTGGATTACATCGGGACTTCTTCGTTGTATACGAAACCGGGATCGTATGCATGCTAAATTAAGAAAAAGTCCAGATAATATCACTCTCAAATTGACATATTCTCGCTACCGAAATTATTTAACCAATCTTATCAGAAAATTAAAAACTCAATACGAACAACATGAACTTACCAAAGCAAAAAATAATTGCAAATCTACCTGGAGAGTTATAAAGACCATTACTCATCAACATCGACTTACCTCACAACCAACGGAGCTTCTCTCTATTAAACCTGACCAGAAACAATCACTTAACTCTGTAAATCACTTTTTTGCGAATATTGGCGAGAACTTGGCTAAAAAAAATTTCACCTATTACCAATATATCTCTCCCAAAAACTACAAATAGATCTCCAGTGAAATCGTTTGTAATCAGTGATACAGATGATGCTGAGGTCGAAAGTATTATTATCGGACTTAGAGATAATTGCGCTGTTGGTTGGGATGGCATTCCAGCAAAAATATTGAAAATGTCACGTGGTGTACTAGTACCGATTCTCACATATATCGTAAATCTATCTCTGTCTTCTGGCGACTTCCCTGCGGTATTTAAAAAAGCCTTGGTACATCCGATATTTAAGACTGGTGACAGAGGCAGTGTCAACAACTATAGACCAATTTCTGTTTTGCCCTCTCTTTCTTAAGTTTTGGAACGTATTTTAAATAACAGACTAGTAAATTTTTTGGAATCCAACAAAATTCTTGCTAACAACCAATTTGGCTTTAGAAAAGGCAAATCTACAGAAGATGCTATCAATTCTTTCATAAACTTTACAGTAGATAAGCTAGATACAAAATTTAAATGCGCAGCTATATTTTTAGACCTTTCTAAAGGTTTTGACACTGTTTCAGTCTCTCTCCTTCTTAAAAAAATGGAATCTCTTGGAATTCGTGGTTCAGCTTTAAATATTTTTAAAGACTACCTTTCAAACCGATCTCAATCAGTTAAAATTGGAAATTTAATCAGCAATACTGAAAGTGTTAGTTATGGCGTGCCTCAGGGCAGTATTTTAGGCCCAACTCTGTTTCAGATTTACATTAACGATCTGTGTGATCTTGCACTCACAAACTGTCAAATTTCCTGTTACGCCGATGACACTTCTCTCTTGATATATGGATCGTCATGGTTGGAAACTAAAAAACTCGCAGAATCGGCTATGCGTTCTGTTATGGCCTGGCTAGCGGAGAATCTGTTAACACTGAACCTAGAAAAAACTAAATATATCACTTTTTCTCTTGTCAATATCACACAACCTCCCCCGTCATACAATGTCACAGCTCATACCTGCTCGTCCTTACGTCCGTCCGATACCTGCAGCTGCACTCCACTCACAAGAACCAGAAACATTAAGTACCTCGGAATTTATATCGATGACCTGCTTAACTGGCATACACATATCGATGAACTGACAGCTCGAACTAGAAAATTAGTCTATATCTTCAAATCCCTTCGGAACTCCGCCAACACTCAAACACTTAGGCTTGTTTATCAATCTCTTGCTGAGTCTATTCTTAGATACTGTGTTCCAGTATGGGGTGGTGCACTAAAGACCAAAATGCTTCAACTCGAGAGAGCACAAAGGTTAGTACTTAAGGTCATGACCAAAAAACCATTCCTATACAACACTACTCAATTATATGTTGACTGTCGCGTTCTGACAGTTCGACAGTTATACATACTTCAGACTATCTTACGTGTACACTCTTCACTTCATTACGATCCAAATCACTGCATAGAAGTCAGGCGTTCTGATCGTGTTTGTAACTCTTTATCTCCGCGTACAGTTTTCTACAGCCGTTTTTATCCATGTATAGGACCTCGACTATATAATAAAATAAATATAATATTAGAAATATATGCAATGACAAAGCACAAATGCAAAGTCACTCTGACCAACTGGCTTCTTACCCTCGACTACGACGCAACGGAAAATCTTTTTGTAATTGAAAAATAGGACTTTTTTTTTATGTACATTCTATCTTCTTACACACACATACAAAGACACTATTATCCCACTCTCTACGACAGTAAAAAACACACACACAAACAGACACAGACATTAAATCTCTAATTTCATACTTCTACACACATCAACATTCAATTTATACTATAAAACACACACACACCTAAATATGAACCTTAAAAAATGTATTTGTAATATAATCTTATAATAAGTTAGATGGCGTCAGCGGCGACCACTATCCATTAATTTTTAGTTACTAAGTTACTCTGTACCGATGTCCGAAAACAGGCCTTGCAGCCTTAAAGAGACATCGTACTGTGTAGGTGTTTACACTTTGATAAAAAAATACTTAATACTTGTAAGTCTTTGTTTCGATCCTTGGGGAAGATCTCCAGTATCTGACACACAAGCTTAAGCTTAGTTCGGGGCTGAGGGTCAACCTCCGGGATGGATCCACTGATGTTTCATGAACATATTATTTTTTGTATCACCTGCACATTGTTTTATAAAAACTTAAAGAAATAAAGATTTTTGTATTTTGTATTTGTATTTTGTATAAAAAGATAAAGTCATTAATTAGTATTGAATTATCGGTTTATGGTTAAAGTTCCTAAGACCCGCACGAAACGGTACGCTTCCACCTTTATTGTTCGTACCGCTAGGTTGTGGAACTCCCTGCCTGGCTCTCTGTTCCCCACGCACTATAATCCAGCGATCTTCAAAACGAGAGTGAATCGGTTCTTATCGGGTAAGCACGCTCCATCTTAGGCCATAGCCTTACTTGCTATCAGGTAAACTATGGTCAAGTGCAAACCCGTTCAAGATAAAAAAAAAAAAAAATGAAATTATATTTATTGACAAATTACTTCTCTGAAAGTAAACAAAATTTGAGATACCTTTGTTCAGTAGTAGTCGATTACGGGCTGATAATGATGATGCCTTGATTGCGGCATACAATATGTAAAAAAAATATGAAAAATTCAGGACATATCATACAGCGCCATCTAGCCCCATACTAAGCTTACGCTTGTATCATGTACTACAGTTTTTCTTAAAATCTTTCAGCTAAGCGAGTAATTTACAAGCACAATTTGGAGCTAAACATCAAAAACTGCAATAATACAGTCTGGTGTTGAAAGCCATTAATTTATTCAGTGAATCGTAAATATTGCGCGTTGGAGTGGAATTGTGTAGTCATTGTGACGCGCTCAATTACAGACTGCTAACTGTTAAGAACTACAGGCCTAATTGGCGACAGAACTGAAGTGGAGGAACCTTATGGAGCTGGGATTGAAAGTGTCGCTCGTTTTATGTTTACTGTGTTAAAAAAAAAATATACGTTGTTTCGATAAGGTCACGCTTGACTAGTTTTCTTGTTGTTTTTTTTAAGAACTCTTCTATATTCTAATACTGGTATGATGAATCATCGACCAAATAGCGTCGTTTGTGCAAGTGTCGTTTTAGACAAAAAAAACGCTTGACTACAACTTGCCTAGTCAACGTTATAATCTACGATCTAGCGCGCTTGCCTAGAAGAAACCGGTTTACTCTCAACTTAAAGACCGACAAATTATAATTCAAGGGGAATAGAGATTCAATCTAGGTTGTATTTATAAAAGTGACAGATTGTTGAAAAGCAAGTTTGAATGTCACATAATTAAATTACTTATTAGCCAGTAAATAACGCAAACAATATAAACACAATATCAATCAATCGCCATTTCAAATTAAGGAAGCAATAAAACAATAACTCCAATTTCCGCAAATTATCTAACTGCGGCTTCGTTCAAATCCATTCTGTTAAGAAAATAAGGAAATCAGTTTCTCTTTGAAGTCATTGCTCCTTCATCGAACACCCCACACTGCGTTAATTTCGAGCCCTCTGCCCTTTGAACTGGTCTAGTCAATCGAAAAGTCGATCCCTTGGTTAAACATAGCGAATGAAAAGTCTTCGGAAATATTTTAAGTAATTGAACGAACGAAAGTGTTTTAAAGATTTTCATCCGCGAACAAAGGGAGGGCTTATTTGATGGTATTACGTTGATTTTGTTGGATGTGTATTTTTATGGGTTGATTGGCCATTTTTTGTATTAAAACCATGTTTTTTGTCAACATAACATTATTTTTCTTGATTGTATATTTAAAACATCAATAAAAGTAAAAAACGTAACATTGTAGCTGATCTTGTCACAAATTCATAATCAAAACCTAGTATAAGAAATTCAATTCAATTTAAGATAGAGTCGTCGCTTACCAGCGGGCAGCTTACGAAACGTACTTATAATAAATGTTAGTAGATGATGATATAATAAAATAAAATAAAATAAATATCCCGGGACATTGCACACAGCGCCATCTAGCCCCACACTAAGCAAACGCTTGTGTCGTGGGTACTAGATAACGGATATAATACTTATATACTTTTCTTTTGTAAATACATACTTATTATACATACAAACGACCAGACTCAACACAAGTAATTTTTTTGTTTTTAAATGCATAAATACATGTGTCACGCGGGAATCGAACCCGCAACCCCTAGATTAGAAGGCAAAGCTACTACCAACTAAGCTAACAGGCCAGTCAAAAACATCAAAGACATTAAGTCAGACGACAGAATTCAACACAACAGTATCCAATTGGTTTATGGATATATTATTATCAGGGCTGACTCATACAGTCCTATAACTTTATTGACATTGTAGTAGGTACAAGTTAGGTTCAGACTGGCAGCCCTCATCGCGTTAATGTGCCCTTTGACGTTGCCAAGTCAATTGGAAAGTTATCCCACATTTAGTATTACCAGCTTTTGTTATTTTTGCAGATATATTTTTAATAACTTTTTCTACACAAAATATATGTATCTTAGTTAACACTTGAAACCTTACCACTCTTTCCCTTTAATTTATTCTTTAAAATTGAACTTAAATGTATCGTGAATAAAGGTACTAAGATTTTGTTGAATTTTTTTATTCTTATATTCTAATTAAGACAGTGAGTATTCATTTGCTTATGAAAATGATATTTAAAAAAACCATCTCTGTTGTCTCTAATTATCTTTAGTTTGGCCACCCTACAATACTAAAACATAGAAATGACTGTGTAATTCAGATAGAATGTTACTTTTCTTGGTTCGTTTGTTAAGAAAATTGAGAGCATCTGTGATGCAAAGTATGATGAAAGTTCTCTTGAGACAGAAGGAAAAAGTAATGTTATTTAGTCTTGTCAATTTACTTTCATGCATAGACATTGCATGCTTAGCGTCTCAGCGTTAATTCTGGACAAAGATATGCACAATTTAGTTTATACACAGTGTTTAGAAGAAAATTACACTATCGTACCCTCTTGAAATCAACAGTAATTACATTCTAGCGGTCATCAAAATCTAGAGATTTCGTTTTGGATTAGCTAATTACGATACATGGTAGACCACAATAATCACTTATTAATTATCACAATGAAATTTATTGAAGAGCTTAAATCATAATGAAAAAAAAATACATTATAAAGCAGAGAAAAAAAACGTATAATAAACTACACTTATTTAAGTGTAATATGTTTTTCTGCTTCGTATCAAATCAGATAATATGTCACACAACTATAGATATGTAGGTACATTCTATTAGAAAGTCGTAGGTAGTACTTGAAATCCTAACATATTGACGTCCACACGCCTATCTCAAGATACCTTTAGAATCTAAACTCGAGTAGAGATTACGAGAGTCAATTTCCGGAATATTCCCATACTCATAGTCACATATAGATACATACCTATACCTATTCGCGACAGTAAAATGTTATGACGAGATATCAGACTAACTTATGTTTACCAACTTAAGTTTTCCTATAATATTTTACTACTATCACAAAAATCATCCTTATTATAATGCCCTAAAGACTGTAATAGGGTGACGTAGGGTTGAATAAAGGAATGGTTAACTTGGCTTACGCACGAAAATGTAAAATCGAAAGGGGACAAACTTTTTACAACTTAAAATACTGTACGAAAACCGATAAGATCTTATAAACCGCATATTGAGAGCATGAATACATGAGAAATGTTTGTCTTTCATCGGGAAACTCTTGTAATGTAAAGTAGGGATAGAGGGTACGGTGTAGGCTCTGTAAAGGTTTAATCGATTCAGATATTTTATTTGAATACTAAAATATATACCTAAGCGTGACTAGGCGTCGCTGTGTTTTGTAGTAAAACTTGATTACTAATCTAAATGTCACCTATGCTGTATGTAGTCTTCGGTTTTTATGTATTTTAACCTTCGGCATACAAGGTGGGGTTATTTTAACCCCAACACTTTTAAATTGCGTTGATTTTATATTAAAATGCAACCAAATAACTTAATTTTTACAGCAGCTGAAGTTTAAATATTACCGCGCCGAATCACAGCGTTGAATCGGTACTGCGCACGCCAGCGTCGTGTGAGTACGTGTGCAAAGTGGTTCCCGGGCGTTTTTTACCCCACGTTGTACGGGACGTCGTCAAAAAAGTTTGTACCTACTTCTGTGTTTTTTTGTTATTTACTGCTACAATTAGTGTTTTATTTATACTTTTTTTATTTTTATTGTAGGTACAGATAGTCAATATGAATAATAATCTGCAGGATGATCGTAGTGCGGCGGCCTTATTGGAAGAAAATGACACTTCGTCGGACGACGAAAACTTTCTGCCATATAGTGACGGCGAATCAGATCACATCGGCGTGGTTTCTTAAGTTCCAAGTGATACGGACGTGGAAGAAGCCGAAATCAACATTGAACCATATTCAGATGATACGGCATCAACACCTCAACCATTTTATCTCGGAAACGGAGACAATCCACATATACCACGAGATATAAGAAGACGCGTGCATGAAATGTTGAATGAAGATGTTCCAGGACCACCACAAAAGCAACCAAGAAGGTCTCAGCGATGTTCTTTCTGTCCAAGACACAAAGATAGGAAGGCTCTGAACGGATGTTTCAAATGTAATGCCGCCATATGTAAGGAACATGCAAATTTGATGTGTCAAAATTGTACTATTTTAGATAACGAATGATCTCGCTCAAATAGTCATGAAGAGCCGATTGTTATTTTTTTTATAAAGCCAAATATGTCTTATTTTATATAAGAAGTACAATAATTAAGTTAAAAAGGAGAAATATTTTTATTGATTTTTTATTTCGATTTAATAACATTTTGTTGAATTCACGGAAAGGTTACGTGATTTTTAAGTTTTTTTTTATAATAAATGTTTAATTTGATACTTTTTGTATTTTATTCAATAGCTTATTAATGTACGTAACAGAAAAACCTATTCAAACTTATTGCACATGATGCACACACAGAGTAGAGACCTCAGATAAAGGAACCAATAGATATAACCCTGATGACGTAACGTAATGGTAAGAATGAGATAGCGCGCTACAGTTTTCACAAGTGTAATGAAATGCACGATATTATTTTTTTGTCCTTGTCACCGTGGCCGTTTTAGTTTGTTTGTCAAAAAGCAAGTTTGCCAAACATACCAACGTCTTAGTGGTGATTTTGAGATTTTACTGTATTTTGGAGTTTTGTAGGTGATGTGATAATTAATATAGTGTTGTGGTGTTTATGTGCAATGGTGGGTTGTAGTATTTTAGGCTGCAAAAGCCGTAGTGAGCGGAAAATTGAAGGAATTACATTTCACTCGTAAGTTCATTATTTAAGTAAAAATATGATGATATTGATGTTTATTTGTGAATAATTTCGTATTATAATGTATATTCAAACCATTTCTTAATCAGAAATATCGATTAAATACGGAATATTTACAAATAAACAAAACATAACCTTTAATTCTTAGAAGTTCAGTGTTGCACTGTTAAGAAACTTATTTACCTACCCAGATTCACATCAGAAAAAATAACATATTTATTTTACATTTTAGGTTTCCTGCTAGTGATGACACACTGAAAACTTTATGGGTGGATGTTACTGGACGTCAAAATTGGCAGCCTACTAAATATTCAAAAATTTGTTCAATTCACTTTGATGTGAATTCCTTTGAATATAAAAAGAAGAACGTCATATTAAAACCAAATTCAGCTCCAGTGAAACATATATTTGTAAGTAAAATTCATTATCCTTTTTTAATTATTTTAGCAGTTTATTGCAACATGTTGTGATCTAATACTTTGCCGGAGAGACTAATAAACTTCTGTTTAAGGACTGTTTCTGTATTCTGCAATCCCAATCAGTAATGTGAGCAGCAAATATAGCTGGATTAAAGGGCAATGTAGTCAGTGAAATTATTGGGCATAAGAGTTTAGTAGGCCAATATCCCTGAATAAGCACAAAATTTTAACCTGAATGGTGTTAAAGACATCCGTTTAAATGCTGTAAGCAAATATATTATGTACATTTTATTAATTGTGTTCAAATGTTTTCAGTCTAAGAATCCAACGCAGTGTGGCAGAGATGAAGGGGCTAAAAGACTTCAGGGAGGTGATGCAGCACCTCTTTTTAGGCTCTTCCAAGCAGTCAGGGCAGCAATATGCTGGTAGTTGATACGGCTGCTGTAGGTATGCATAAAGTGGCCATTTTAAATATTATATATAATGATGAGAACAATATTTCCACTTCTAATTATCGCTCGTTTGCCTTCAGTAAATGCAAAGTTGTATTTATTGTACTAATAGATCATATTTAAAGTTGAATTGTCTCAAAGATAATATTATTAAATTTTGCCACCGAAAACTGGTAATTTTCCCAACATGGTCACACCGAAACAATATAGTGCTGTTTCATAGGCGGCCACGCTACGGTTATATCTATTGGTTCCTTTATCTGAGGTAGAGACAATCTCTAGTGGGGTTAGTTTAACCCCACGTTGTATAATAGGTGAGGAGTTTTTTTCACCTTGTGCATACGAAGGTTAAACTCTCTTTAGACGTTTGCTATTATAATTTTATCAGGCGTAGCTGTTTATCTGGGACTAAACTGACGGTAGTATGGTATGATGTATCTCATAACTTAACTAAACTTGGTTCTGCTTATTCCAGGAATAGTTCCGTTTGATCAATTGCTTAAATCAATAAATCCAGCAGTCTTCAAAATATCTAGAGTTAATGGGTATCTTCTAGGTAAGCGTGTTACTCTCTAGGCTGCAGCAGTATTAAACATCAGGCAGGCTGTAGTCAAACGCAAACCTGTATTAAGTAAATAATGTTATTGATCTGTATTTGGAGTTTTCAACATAATTCCGTGCCATTTAATTGGGCAATATTTGCTTATCTACTTACCCTTGTCATACTGTGACAGAAGTAATATGAGACATGACAATAAGCAAGAAAGTACTAGACCCAGACCAGACTAGAACCTAGTCACGTGCAATTTGTGGCACCCGTACAACTAAACCTACTTAATTCGCGCTAAAGAGCCTGGCGAAATACCCTTGTTCATTTAAAATGGCGATTGTTGGCCAAGCGGACTTTTCTTACCTGGATGTAAAATTATTGGAATAACCAAATGGTTAGTAATTTAAATGCAAGGCACTTATGGTGTATTAATCTACCGCATTTTAATAATGTAGCCATTATGTAGAAAATAGAAAATAAAAAGGTAACGTAAAAATACATTCATAATATTGACTGGTGAAACTTCCATAAGCCTGCACCCAGATTATATGCTCAGCAGTTCGGATTCAAATTCGTGAATGTTTCTTACTTCTTTACAACTATACAACTGCCGATTTGATACTGAGATATGAGTAGATGAAGCTCCATAGCTTCATAAAAAGTTACATTACGTTAGTAAATCTCCTCCTTGAATCATATCTTTCGCCACCAACGGCGGAGAATCGAGACTGGCCAACAATCTCTTTTATGACATCTTTTCACTTCTTTCTGGTTTTGGCTTTCAACAACATTAAGGGCTGAGTTTTAAATTTAATTTCCAAGTACAATTTGAGTGAAAATGAATATAAAAATCATTTATTGCCAAAAGAAAACCCTAACTAAGTCTTTACATTTACTACTAGATACCTAACTAGGCACAGGTCTGTATCTAGGTATCCTAAAATAAATGAAAAATAAAAGCGGAGTCCGTACCATGTAGAGAGGAGGCCTACACCCAACAATGGGTGGATACGGACTGATACGATGATGAAGATGGGTGAAAAATGAAAGAAAAGGTATCTCATTCAGTAATTCCTACATCAACAACACTCACCGCATACTTGTACTCATTGTGGCGTAAAGAGGAGCCACATAATAGCACGGTAGCTCGTCGCCCGTGAATTACAAATAGCTCCCGTAATTATACTATACATAGCGTCGCGTTTCCTCTGGATTTATGCTTTTAATGCTGGCAAGAGTTGTCCAGGATTTGAGATTTTGGTTTGTCTTGTCATTAAACCTAAAAACGTTCTTAGAACAACGATAATGTTAAATGATCAGTTACATTCTCTTGTCAATTCAAATTTCCCGAGCACCAATTGGCTGAAAATTTGAACTCCACTAATGACTGCGTGAGTCAATCAATCAATCAATATAGCTTTATTGTACACCAGAACACAAAATACAAAAACAATTTACAGTAAAATTACTTAACCTAGGTACATTGAGCAGCCTTATCGCGTAGAGCGATCTCTTCCAGGCAACCTTAGTAAAGATCGCTAGGAAAGAAACATGTGAAAGTCGGTGGCGTACAAACAACAACATAAGTAACAGATACCTTAACAAACAAACATACCAAACACTAAATTATTGCTAGGAAAGCACAAAAAAAAACTACTAACAATGTAAGCAAAGGAAAAATAAATACATTGTCTCATACAAAAAAAAAATATATATCAATCAATTAAATATAGGACAGCAAATCATACCTTGGATAAATAGTAATTATATATCAAACCCTGAAAAACTGAAAGAGATTTGGCTTGCAGGATGTGAAGGGGCAAGTCATTCCAAAGAAGGACAGCTTTTACAGTGAAGGAAGAATGATAGAAAGCGTTGAAATGACGGAAAACGGGAAATTCAGGTCAGTTGATTTGATAGCAGAACTAAACTGTCTTTCTAGAAACCAAGGATTTGTATCAGCTTGAATACGAAATAATATTTAACTATATTTATATAAGTAAGATTATACAATGTAATTTTTTTATATATAATATTATGTCGTTACTTACTATCATACAAAAAAAGTAACAGGAGGGCCATAATCTGCCGCTTAGTTGTAGCATTTCTTATTGTGAGTTGGAAACATTATATATTTTAATTGAAGATACTGCCACCTATAAGATAACTGTTGAACTTACACTGATAATGCCTAGAAGGTTGTCTAATCCATTGAAAAGTTGGTTCCCTTTTTACATAACTGAATACAATGTAGTTTTGCAATTCCAATGTAGATGGCGCTGCTTAGGACTCTCATGAAGTACGGCAGTATGAAATGGCTACTAGATGGCACTAGCAGCTGAGTTATTCTTTTATTGGATAGGTATGTATTTATTTTTCGTTTGATTGTCACACAATTGTTCTTGACTTACTTTCCCTTTTTTCTCTGCTGATTTAATATACTTATATTTGCTTTAATTTTTATATTTCATTTTTACTTGGCTATAATCATTATAAGTAAACCAAGTGTATTATTTATTTTCAAAAATTAAATAGGTACGTAGGCATTAAAGTTCTCTTCCTGGTACATTTTAGTAAGGGTAGTGACCTAGACAAAATCAAAACAAAAACAATAACAAACATTATGTAATTTACAACTTTATTACTTTGCAATTTACTCTCCACAGATTCTGATGTAACCTTAGTACCTACAGATAATCCGGGAATTTAGTTTTTATCTCTTCACTTTAGTTGGAAGGGGAAGATATACTATGAGTTAAAATATATAGAAATAAAAACAATTACGTACTTTTATATTCATTAGATTAGTTTTCGTATAATTCTACGGTTCTATAAGAAAGTAAACAAAGGTTTTTACTATCATGACGTATTTTATTTCATTTCTCAATGCATCAACGATGGTTACAATTTCATAATAAGGTACCTACTGATATTACATTTTCTCGTCTATTATATTGTAATTCAACGAAATAATAATAATGATGGCTCACATTTTCTCTAAGCTACTTATTTCTTCACCTCTGGCTCAATATGAGCTATCTCCCTTCTCGTCGGCCCTTTCTACTCTATAATTGACAAGGATTAAGGCAAATTGAAAATTCATGCGTTTTTATCCATCTTGTTTATTCTTTCCTTCCTTCTTTATATCACAGTAAGGACCGGGCGAAAATCTGTATATTACACTACCTTTGCATGCATTCAACATAACATTTAACTACTAGGTCATTTCAAATTCAAATTGTGATTACTGTTAATAATATCAGAAAATAGTTTTTGATGTGATATGAATGAAATTCAGCTTTACACTAAACATTTAAATTGTACCTTAATTCAGTCTCACTCACAACACAAACGAATGATCGAAAATACTGAACAAAAGAAATGGTTCACAATCAACAACAATAAGTATACAAGTACGTAGTTACATACATATTTGTATATAGCGTCACAAAACTACAATTTGATCGATGTTCGCTAGGAATACGATCTCGTCTAGCTAGAATAAGTTAATGAACTAAAAAATGCCCTAATTAGTCAAAATTATATTTAACAAGGCAAAAATTATTTGTTTAACATAATTATTGGATTTTCGTCTCTATTATGCGCGACCGCATCTTCCTAATTTCATTCATAACTTTAAATATTAAACTAAATTCGACTATCACTCACGTTCACACAACAAGTCAGCAACGGAACGACACAAACAAACACCAGCTAATACTTAATAATACAATTCTAGGCATTTACATCACAAAATAGTGCAGAATGAAAGAAATGTTTTAGAATGATCATTACAATTAATTGGTCAAAAAGATATGTTTTAAAGAAAGGCTGTGGAGCCATGCACAGATGTTCACAATTTTGATATATTCGAGTTGAATGTAATTACAACCTCTTGAGTGTCGGTTGAAGTCAACGTGACATAACGCGCTTGGAGAGTTTTGCTCCGGTGTTTGAAGTACGCGTCGCTTTTCAGCTGTTTTCTTAATACACGTATATTTGTTTGAGCTGCGGCTTGAGCTCGGGGGGGATCGTGTAAACTTCCTGCTCAGGCTTCTTTTTCACCAGTCGCTTCCAGCGACCGCCGATGTTCTTGCGAAGGCTGCGGAAACTCGCACGCTCGTTACCGTGCGGCTGCATTAGGTTGTCCTGGAACGAAAGAAATAATCAACGGTTAGATGTGTCATTCTCCAAATGCAAGTAGGGTTGATGACCTGACTGATTTTATGATACAGTGCACGGTTAGATGCATTCACTGCATTTCTAAACGAGAACAATCCAGCCACTATACAATACCAGCCCCATGCCCCCAAACTATATTCGTCTGTTGCTACCCGAACATTTTAAAGGTCGTCACACACCGTCATCGAAGTCGTTTTGTTGCAGTCTCTTGTTCTTGCAATAGGACGCCATTCATTATTTGAAGGTTTACAGGCTTTTGTTCTCTGAGTAGCATTCAGATAAGTCTTTATACGTCTTTAATTAAGGAATAAGGGAACGTCTAGGAAGCTAGTAAAATTGATGTATGTTGCAAAGTAAACGGTGAGGCCATACGAGAGCGTGGCAAGCCTTGAATACGCTATTCAAAGACATTAGCATTACCTACTTCCTGGTGTGGCGTCTCGATAGGTAGATATGAGATCACAAACATTGTGCCGAAGCGTTCGATTGTCAATGAATAGCCAGTATACAGTACAGGTAACCCTCGGGGAGCGGTTTATCAGAGCATGATATTGAGGCCATCGCATTTGAGAGATGGAAATATGGAGGCGAACGTTTGCATTAGCCTCTTTTGTTAGTCAGACAACCTCTGGAAAGAAGGTCGCAGTTTACAACATGCTCGCCTTGTACAGCTTTCTATTCGGTGAGCGTGTCCCGACATTTAAATTTATTTTGCACTTAGATATCGTTGCCACGTTACGTGTCCGACTCTCTCTCGTGGCGGGGAGGGTCGCACCAATCACGATTTCTTTTACATTATCATGTAACGTTTCTTTCCCAACTGGCGACTTTCATTAATGCTGGCGCCAGCCGGAGTCACGAGACTTGCAAGAGCACGAATGCAACAAAACATTGAGTTGAGACTTACTTATTCGCGGATTGGGGTCAAGTATAACGGCTGGAACTGGTTGCGCGTCTTGAAATAGAGATTTCAGTTAATGGAGCTGTCCAAGTGACGGGTGGAATGCGGGAGATGAGTGGCCTAGGTACTGACCTGATCGTGAGGATAGACGTAAGGCGGGGGCAGCGGCGGCGGGAACTGCCACAGCGGCTGCTGGCGGAAGGCGAGCGGCTCGGGCTGCGGCGCGGTGGGCGCCTGCAGCACCTCGGCCGGGTGCACGGAGGCCGAGTGCTCCTCCCGCTTGCGCAGCTTGCTGTGGACGATGCGAATCGCCATCATAGTACCGTTGTTTCCAACCATGGTTCCGAACGGTCCTTCGACGCAACAATAACCGTTCACACTGGGATCGATCACAGGTAGATAGTTCCAGTCGGGCAGTCACAACATATTTCAACTTCACAGTTTTACACTCACAGCCGTATCGCGGTCTAATTAACTATAAACTAAATTTAAATAAATTATCACAATTATTTTGTTTAGAGCTTATTGCACATATCACTGTTCGTAGGAACGCGCGGTAGACCGCGTTACGCGAGCACCAGCTGCGCGGGTGGGTGACTAGAATATTATCGAGAAGTGTGGCCGGCAGGTGCCTAGCAAAGCGCTCGCTCGTGCCAAACGACCTCTACGGAGTACTCCATGCGTCTGAGTTGAAGTGGAGGGGCGCGCATGACTTTTATAGACGCGCATATGACGCGGTGTGCGGCGGGAGGGCGCGCGGGGGGAGGTGAAGAACAGTTGACGGTAGGAACGGCCGTTTTCCGCGAAAAACTACGAATGGCGACGGCGGCGCCTGAGCCGACGCTATCAGTCCAACCCACGGCATGACGCACCAGTAAGCTGACCGTTGGATTGCCCCTGATATGTAACCGATCAAAAAACCTCATTACAATATTTATGGCAAGACGTCTTCAAGTTCTGACGAAGGCTGTGAGTGTAAATGCCGTGGAAATATTACAATTCTTTATTATTAATACCTAGGTACATGGTTATTCTTGCGTCGCGTCCGCGTGAACCTGTTTCGTATTGTGTCTCTTTCTGTCTTTAAGCAAGAAATTAAATACCTACCTACTAAATGACCTATGATTATTATAATTAATATGAAAAAATGAAACCAGCATACAATCTACATCGTAGTATATATACCTACCTATATCGTATCTATCTCTATCTAAATGAACATTTCTGTATCGATCAAAGATAGTACATACTACATTTCACCATTAACCGAGTTCAAAGTCCACATCACACAATATCCATCCATGGTAACATAATACGCACAGCTGGGCCTGCGGATATAGTAGGCGCAGCAAATGTTAATATTGCATCTCTTTCCAATAAACTTAAATATGCCAATGTTGGCAAGGGAGGCGTATACAGAGAGCTTTCGACTCCGAAAGGCAAAGTAGGGCTGCAGGGCAAGGGAGAGCGGGAAGGTGCAATGCCCTTAGCAGCTATAAGCACAGCTCGGGCCTTTGACTCGAATAATGCCAGGCGGGATGAGAAAAAAACACAGGTAGTGAGCTATTACAAGTCGTTACCCTTGAGATCTGTCTAGAGGATACGTCATTATAAAGGCAACGCGTTTTTACCAGAACCATCGCATCATTTTAAAATTATATAAAATATTCTAGCTGAGACTCTTTTAATTGCTTTTGTTTTCAAATAGAAATGTCTGTGGATAGCACACGTTCAGTAATTGTGAAACAAACACGCGAAAGTTGCATATTCCGTGTCAAAACTTCCAAGATACGAGTATAAACACGTCTATGAATTTTCAAATTGTTATAAAATCGTTTTGTGCGGCACGTACCAGTCACTCTTTTTATCAACATTAGTAGTAGTAGTGTAAGCCATCAATCTGTAAATGTTATCAGTACTAGTTAGATCACGCTTGACAGCTCTTATCACGACCGTTACAAAGAGCAGTTTGTATCATATATCAAGCGACCCGAGATGAATCGTTTGACGGGACTCATGAAGGTTTATAACTGTTGGCCACACAACGCTTATGAAATGAAACCCTAGTGTTATTGGCAGCTAAAACATCAACATATCTGTTTAGTCTCGACATCTTTCATTGCCTCTTTGATTCAACATCTTTTGTTACCAACTTCACCATACATACACATAATAGATTTATTAGGAGCCACATTACTGCTCTGTCAGCTTAGTTGGTAGTGGCTCTGCCTTCTAATCTAGGGGTGCGGGTTCGATTCCCGCATAATACAAATAATTATGCATATTAAAATGTGTAGTTACTTGTGTTGAGTCTGGTCGTTTCTATGTATAATAAGTATGTATTTACAAAAAAAAAGTATATATGTATTATATCCGCTATCTAGTACCCATGATACAAGCGTAAGCTTAGTATGGGGCTAGATGGCGCTGTGTGATATGTCCTGAAATATTTATTTATTTATGTATTTATTATTCTACAAACAAGATTTGAAACAATCATTGTATTTGTATTGGTTCGGTAATATACATGTTATATTAATTCAACAAAAGTGAAAGGTAATGAAGTATTAATATCTCTTGTACAATTAAATCACATAATCGTCACATCACGATGTTATGAAGTGGCGAATATAATTAAGATAAAAAAGTTATGGTAACTTCTTAGCAACCAAATATTGTGACCTCCATTTGCGTCAATTAAAGGCTATCGTTTGTTCACATCATCTCATACGACGTGTTTTGGAGACAATGTTTACCTACATTATATCGATTAGATAGGTATTTTGGCTGAAGCAATTGTTTTGACACATTTTTCGATACCATAAAAATTCCATTTGTTTTTCAATTACAATCCAAGGTGATGCAATTAAATGTTTACTTTATTAATTATTTAACATTTTTTTTAATATTTTTGGTGTCATATAAAAAGATAAGAGCATAGCAACTAACTTGAGAGACGTAGTATGTTAAGATATGTTAAGTAACGATATAAGTGCGTAGGTAGCTGGAATAATTCTGGGGCTCTGTTAGTCTAAAGTTAAATATTAATCGATATAGAACATTCGAAATAACCTATTGATATAATGAATACGAGAAGGTCGATTGTCCATTGACGTCAAGCCGCGATGGGAGTCAATAAGGGTACATTTTTAAAGAGATCAACAGAGCTACCGAATGAATTATCTAGTTCGTTACTAACGTCATATAAGAGACATTACCTACATAGGTACATAACATATGTAGATAATATTGTGTTAGAAACATACTGGGAGATGACTCTGGCCTCGTAACACAGCCTAACAGCTACCACGAGGTCAGAGGATTCGAAACATTTTGTGACAAAATTTCTTTGGTAAATAAATGATTTTGTATTTTTGTATTTTGTATTGTAGTTGTAATGATTTTGCTGTTCGTTGCAATTCCAACCCTATCGGACTTGATTTTTTCGTTGGGCCTAGTTTATCTGGGGGCACGGCAGTGCCCCCGCCAAGTCGAGCGCGAAGCAAACTGCCGTACCACATTGAGCTATAATGTACTTACGTACTAGAGATGACAGCACCAAGTAATAATATGCGGGGCGCCTTGCAGTCCACGTGACTGCAGTGAACTTAGTCCGGGTCAAACGCCTGTGACGCGCGAACGTGTTATACAAATACGCAATTTCAATCAAAATGCCGAACTGTGTCTTAAAAACGTGCACAAACCATTCGAGAACAAAAAACAAAGATAGCGGTGTAACATATCATCGGTAAGTAATCATTTTATTTGTTTAAGATACATTAACCTCAATGGTTTAAGATTATTGTTTGACAAAGCTTGAGTTTACATCGACGCGCCGCCATTGATGCAAAACATCGAACGAAACGCGTAAGCGCCTTGAAAAATCACGGCGCTTTCGACCTTTTGGTCGCAAGAAAACTAAATCTTAAAGCGTTCTAGCGCTGCGTGTTTATACTGGCTGGTTAGACGACCAATTATTGTTTCATTGCTGAAGCGAACTTTAGGTGAAATTCTTAACAAAATGGAGCATGACTTTTGGCTTGGATAGCTCCTCTAGTACGTAAGTACATTATAGCTCAATGCCGTACCATTCTTTTCTCGAACCGTTTCGCTGCATTTTCAGCCCCCTATTTGAGTGCTTTTTTGCCTTACAATGTATGATTTATGGTAGGTACTATTTTACAGAAAAGAAAAAGCCATGAATTCATCATACTTTGCACCTACATTATATCTAAATTATAAAAAAATTGAGCAACTGTATGTAAATAGCTTTACTTGATACGTGAATTGATATTAATTGTAGATTGAACAAAATTATAGATTAGCTAATATTATGTAGAATGTGTACAGAAGTCTTGATCTATAAGATACATCATAGGTACGTAGGTAAGTACCTGAATAATAGTTGGACGGATAATGCAATTAACCTTTTTCATTTCCTCTATTATCTCTCTATAGCCTTCTCTTTGACAGCTGGTAGCAATTTACGATTACAAGTGTATACAAATATACTTTAATATGTTATCTTTAAAGAATTGTAAGACCAAAGTTATTTTTGAAAAGTTGTTCTTATTCTTGAACTTTAAATAGCAAGTATATTTTAACATGTTGTCCATTGAACTTGTAAACCATTCTTATTTTTCACGGTCGGTTAGCTTTTAAAAACTGTTTATACGTTTCAGGACCTTGCGTTTTAATGTTGCGATTTCATCTGAATTCTGGCGTGGACATTGTTTACGTTTTTCAGGGTTTGTTTATAGACTGAGAGAATAAATTTTGGAGAAAGCTTTAACACCTGACTTCGCCTACGCTTTCAAACACTGTTGCTTAATGCACGTGTAGGCTAACGTGTTCTGATGTGGAAGGTTATTATAACAGACAACCTTTTTGTTTCAACTGGTATGGTAATTAGTTGTGTAGTCAATTTCCTGTAGTTAGATGTCGTATCTTCCGCATTGGCTGCTGGTGCAGTATTGACATTCAAACAGATGAGTTTATTATTTGCAATTGTATTAAGACTTAGAGAACTCAAGGATGCTATAGAAAATAATGCTTTATTGTTTGTGTTACTTTGTAATTTAAACGTAGAGAAATAAGGACGACATTAATTCCATTAATGAATTCGCATGTTAATTAAGCACTACACTTATATAAGTTTCATTTTAAAGGCATTGTACGACCGGCCACGACCTTGCTGACTCTTTAGGTATTGAGTTCCTGCTGTAGTTAGGTATACTATCTATATTCAACCAATATCGGTTTTTGTCCATCGCCGCAGTATTCTGACTCATGACATACAATAGTTAGTTTTAAATAGAACAGCTGGCTGGATTAAACAACCGACCGCTAAACGCGGAAACCACATCGTTTAACAAAATAAAAAATCTAAAAATATACTTTTTATTTTGTTCCCTGTGACCTTTTCACTATGTGAACTTAAGACTAAAATAGTTAACTAGTGAGACTTATCGTGTAGAGTAGATAAATGCTGAGACTGGAGTATGGCCAATTGCAAGGAATTTGCCTTGACCACATAGAAGGCAACCTTGGAAACATATTGGAATAGCAAACAAGTTTACTCAATTCAGTGAACGTAATCAAGAGTCAATTCAAAAACTACTGGTCACGTGTGACATGTGACCTGTCTAGTGCTCTAACGTATGGACATAACCATCTGTAATGAGGCTATGGCAAGTCGTTACATTACCGGGTTAGTGCGCCGATAAGTGAAGTTTTATCATTAAGTGGCGTGATAGATTAGGAACATGTATTACCCGCGCTCAAATGGGTTGTTCTTATCCCTCCCGCAGAGGCAGACGATGGTCTTGTTGACAGACAACACGATCAGAGAGTTGTGCTCCAGGACTACGCCGACCTCGCAGTTTTCCTCTTTACACTTCATCGCCTCGACGGCGATCGGAGCGAAGAGCATCGAAACGCGGGCACCGACACTTCACAGCCGCTTTTTGGTTTTTGTCTATTTGGGAAGGAAGGCGCGGCGGCGCCGAGGGCCGCACTGACGCGCGTTTTGGCGCAGACTGGCAAATTGGCAACGAGTTCTGTGTACATACGGCCGACCCGACGGTGACTATTTGACTGGCGGAGCGGCGGCCGGCGCGACCGCCACCGAGCTTCGCGCAGCGGTGGGTGGCGGCGAACACGCACCTCTCCCGTTACCTCATTGCTATGTTATGGGGACCTGACCCCGCTCTGCGAAAGCCCTCTAACGCGCCACTCTAATTTGCATTCGATCGTCACGAGGCGCGACCAGGAAACACGTATCGACCATTTACATCGCACTGCACGGTTTCAGCACTAATTATCACATTGTCTCGTCCCAGGTGTGGCTTTCGAATTCAAATCATCTCCGGCGACGGCTTTGTTATACGATGTTCGTGGCTTAACTGAAAACAGTCGGACGTCAACGGATGTCGGTCCCCGAGCCACATTCATACATAACAAATATCAGCGTCGCATCGAGACAATCGAACACCCATTGTATGTGTAACACGATTGAATATTTTAAGACTATGTTTGCATTGTAATCGAACTCTTAACGCATCAATAACCAGCTGGAGTCTGTAAAACAAATACTACGCAATAATTATTATTTTTGAGTCCAGATTCAATTACAATGCCAGTCTAAAACGTGCTGGGTAAACAAAACTGGGTTTGGATTTGTTCGATTCGTCTTTCGAGACGATTAATGCATTATAGTTAGTTATCACAGTAATCTCTCTGTTACTAAAACCAACAAAGAAGAGAAATGGTAGCCTCTTAGTCACTGACAACACTCAACTAGCAGAGAAAAAATCTCACACAGTTAAACCAATATGAGCAATGACCAGTTGATGTCCGTGCATTAATTTTCCATACAAACGTGGGAACGATGAGAGTTGTATGGTGTGTTAGTTCCACAATATGTGACCTCGTCTCAACAGAAACGGGTTAAGTGGGTGATGGATGACGTCAAACATGGCCAGCGAAATGTTACACAACGTCTGTTGTATAATTATATAATTAACTCAAAACTATAAAACTAGAAGCCTATTCAATTTCTAGACGACTAATCCCTTGTTACTAAGGGGACCCTATTACTAGTTAGGTAAGTATCTAAGTAGCTTGAAATACATAAAAACACTAGTTTAAAAGGCTTATGAAACTCATTACGGTTAAATTAATTGACTTTCAATAGCCAAAACCATAAAGCCAGAGGAAGGAAAAAGTGCGAATAAAATCAAAGCTTTCCTCCATTCACTTTTCCTACAGCAGGGTTTAGGTAATCCAGTACTATATATACATAGATAATTTGTATATTTATGGAAAATGTCCTGTGGTTTTACCAGTAGGTATTGTTGCTGGCCATTTTGATAAATTTGTTATCATTAATTATTTCAAATATACTTATTAGGTAGGTATGTATGGCTTTGGGGCAAACAACATGTGTTGTTAGTAAGTATTGGATACTAACAAAATATACACAAATAATTTACATTGTGTCTAGTTCACATAGCTTTGTAATATATACCAACATCATCAATAATAGAAGTCTTTTTTTTGTAATAACAATATTTTCAACAATAATTTTAGATCACGAATTGTTTGTTCAGTATCTTAGTAGGTGGTCCAAATGACATGAATGAGTAATTGAGTCTGCCAAAATATTTCGCTGACATTTTTCTTCGAAGTTTGGTACATATTGCGCAAAATGTATTGTTTTTGACACGACGCAATACTTCATATTTGGAGTATGTGATTTTAGCACAAATAAGTATAAGGTAAGTTATTCTTCAAGTTAAATTGGGCAAGTACTTACGTACTACTTCATAAAGTGATGATATTATGGTTACAATACAGTATAAGGTACCCAGTAGCAATTACATTATACACTGGACAATACTAAATTTAGTGTAATTAGTATATTAGAAACAGCACACATGAACACCCACTAATGCAGTGGGTTGACGACATTAGAATAACCGCAGGGAGCACCTGGATTCAATCTGCGCAGGACCGGGACGAGTGGCGTACAAGAAGAGAGGCCTATGCTCAGCAGAGGGTGATAACAGGCTGATGATGAGATGAATCAAGAACAGCCAACAATTCACAAAAAGAAATCAATAACAAACATGAAATCATGCACCTACCACATGACAACCAAGACAACGGAGTAACAAAGAGAAACCGTCATTAATTAAACAAAGTTTGAAATCTCGTCAATCTGTTTGCAAGTAAAAACGAATGTACAGTAAAATAAACAAATAATTGTTAAAATAAAATGTCCAGACGGAGAAAATTGGCCAACATCCAGATACCAGTTTGCGAACCTTGAGTTGTACACGATGAGTTAAAAAATACTAATAAATAGGTGTTATGTACTCGTATGTATGACGAGTTCTTTGTATAATACGGATGCCTTGAAATTCTACATTATATAATTCTATCTCTATAGAAGACAGCTTGATTATTAATGTAATAATCAATTCGTATGCACACAAATCAATCTAGTTTTGCAAGATACTCGAAAGTCTGATACAGGATTTGAAAATTCTTGTTAATAAATACATACCTAAAACTTGTCGCTATAGCATTTAGCAAAAGTTTTATCGTTGTATTAATTTATTTTAACGTTTACATTGACCTTCTAGTCAATTACCTAAAGCGCGTTGGATTGTCCTCATGTGCGGATCAATTAAAATTTGTTCCAGAGCGAATTATAATTAGTGACACAAGCAACATGTTTAAATAGTCGCATGGCGGAAACTACCACTTATGTACGTCGACTGTTATTAAAAGTAATTTATACTGACATATTTTTCGGTAAATAGCTATATTTTTTAGACCAAACTGAAATTTCTATCCCTTTACCTGAGCTTGTCATACCAAAACAGCATCAATCATTACAAATATCCATACATTTAGCAAGATTTTTGAAATAAAAGTGAATTATAAACATTGGTTCTTATTACAAAACGTGGTTTAAATATTGGTCTAAACCAAGTCCGTTTTAGTTTTTCGAAAATTGTCTGTCTACTGTCAGAATTATCAAACTGTCAACATGTATAAATGTTAAATCAAAGTTCGAATTTGAAGTTAACATTTTGATTGCTTGTATGTGATGTCTGAACAACAAGAACCCAAAAATTATTTTATCAAAGTCCTGAACTAATAATTAAGCCACGTATTATTATTTTTATCCCGACATATTTTTGATTGCTGTGGAACACCGTGGGGCACAGCTAGTATTATTTAAGTCACAGCAAAAACTGTTAGAATGCTAACAAATCTTTATGAATCTTTTATGGCACGGCCACGCTAGTGACCTTTGGAAGTTTTTTTTTTCAGTTGAAGTTTAAGGGCTTTTAATTAAACATATATGCCAGCCCCATCTTAGCCTAGTAACAAATACATTTACTTAATGTACTTAGAATACTAGATAAATGCTAGAACTAGATTAACTAGCTAATATGATCACTAAACCATTTCAAGTTCTGTACAATTTACCACCACAGACTATCTAGTTATATTCAGTTTTGACCACTATTTCAAGTACCAGGCGGCCGAATGTGACGGGTCCGTATAGGGCTTCTAATTGATAGCCTATTTACTAAACCAACCTAGTACGGATCTAGTGACTCTCCCCCGACACAGGGTAGCCTAGTGGGGGAAATATAGTACTTATCATTTGTGAGCTAATGTTTATTCCTAAGTAATATATAAGCAATATAGATGTAAGCAATAGTGTGCAAATAAACGATTATATTATAAAAGCTACGATTATATTATAAAAGCTAGTGACATTGACTTTGAACACATAATTTTTAGGCATAGCTATTTTGTATTTCAGTGTTAATATTTGTGGCAAATATTACTTTGTGAATATGTGTCATATTAAATTATGTAGAAAATGAATACAGAAGTAGGTAGGTTAGTTATGTATTTTGTGACAGTACCTACCTCGAAATTTTGGTCAGTTTTTTTTTAGGTATGAGTTACGAACAGGACACAGATACAAAACATACTTATCACTTAAGAATCTTAGCAATTATCAAATTCTAAAGAAAAAATATTTTCTTTGTAAAAACAAATACTCACATTTTCCATATTATTTTCTTGAGAGATCGTTTTATGTCCGATAACACTGTTAATTTCATATTGGACCTTTGCTCTGTTTTAACTTTTTCTTATTTTTTTATTTCAAACAGTTGAACTAGTTATTTTTGATGAAATACAAAGCAAATGGAACAAACTTAACTGACTGTAATCAACAGCACTTCACAACTAAACTCAAATACGATGTCGATTTAAGTTCTTTTCTATCTACCCTCTATTGAAATTAATCTAGTGGATTTAATAGATTGCGTTCAAAAACCAAACGAATAAGAAATAAAATAGATCATAAAACTTGATATAATGTTTTTTTTTGTAATACATGCAGAGACAAATAGTAGGCTAAATAACTAATAATACTTACAGGACACGACGGATAATTTAAGAACTCATTCCACCGCGCGTTTAATTTGAGATTTATAATTTTTTAACGAAATTATGAACTATTATTATTTCATATCGTAAAGTGATTCGACATGAATGAAGGTAATTTCTATATGGTTTATTTGGTTTCACTGCTTACTGGATTTGTATCAAACTAACTGGGTTTTACTGGTTTTCAACTTATCTTAATCACAGTTTGTTTATTATTACGTGGCTGATATAATTAAATTGTAGTAGGTATTCTGTATGTTTGCTTCAACGTTGGAAAATATCAATTTAAACGAGACCATAAAAAGTAAGTATTGTATGTACGTGGTCTTAAGTAATAACGAGTATACATTATGCAACTCAAGTTCAATAATGCAATGACTGTGTTATATGTATGTTAAAACTTAGTGTATCATAACGTAGTCTTGCAAACACTAAGCAAGATATTCCGATAATCTCAATTATTTTCTATTGTTTATTTATTATTTTAACATAGTTCTTAACTCGTGTTCATTGTTACCATTCCCTTAGTTTACTCGTATCGTAAGTTTTTAAGATAATCTTCACAAATCACTAATGCATTATAATATGCATGCATACAGTATTATTAAGAGTATGTCTGACCGCATGCACATGACTGCAACATACCGGCAATGGTTGGATATTGTCACGTAATCTGTATTTCTACATAATTCAATTTATGCTTTTATATTGTACCTTTGTGTGTGAACCTTTCTATGGACCCTGCTGTCTGAAATAAAGACCTATTATTATTATTATTATTACTTTACTTGTCTACTTATTTATGTTGTTCATTATTTTCAACGATTTGGTCTTTTTCACAAAAAAAAATGTTTAACTCTCAGAATCCACAATGAGTGTTGAGTCGGACTTAATTGAACTGTAGGTTTAGTCTTATGCGCCACAGTGTTATTTGTTTGTAATCTTTTAGCCTGCATTTTGTGTCTGTACCTTTTCTTAATAAATTAATAAAAAAAATTGATTTCATATCGTATTTTTTCCACCTACGTTTCGTTCTAACTATTTATATTTTTATGATTTTTTTTCTTTATATATTATGTAGTATTGTTTTGTTTTTTTTTTAATATTAACCCGGTTTGTTGCTGACTCATCCAAATAGTCTGAACAAGGCATTTCGCAAAACCTTGAATTGGCCCGGTACTTCAAGCCATTCTCTTGCCTTGAGAATGATTAGACTTCAAATGTACCACTGCAGTACTATTCTGTAAGTGCAGCTCAGAAATAACAAAAGTTAGTCTAAGTCACGTTATGTCATTTACAAAAGCATATTGCCTTAAGTAATTAATTGCTTCTAAACTTTAGGTAACGTTCTTTTACTAAAATAGGAACAAAAAAGACAGATACAAAATATTAACTACACAGGTTAAGGAAGTGAATGTCTTATGTACTGTAACATTATATATTATAAATTTATATTCAAAACATATCAGCAAAAGTTGCCACTAATATTTTAAGCAACGATAAAAATATAATAATACAATTGTAACTATGTAGTTTAGTGTGACCGGAACGAAGCTGAGAGACAGCTTTTTTTACTAAATTATAGTTTAAAAAAAAGACATGGGATGGTATAACAGTGTTTTGGGCGACCCGCTATCGCGGGCGGCCAGGGCACTATATAAAATTGTAAAAATAGGTATTAAGAGGAGATAAGGCTGTATTAAGTTCGTTCGGGGGTGACATTTTCTCTTTGAAAAAACCCCCTTAAATAAAGAAGATTAAAAAAAAACTATGTAGTTAAATAACGTTTTAATCAATTCGTTGTTATATTATGCTTTATAGCGAAAAATTTATATTTTGAGCATGACTGATGTATGTTTATTTTTATACATGTTTGTTTATCTAAGTGATCTTTTAAAAAGCGAGTGTGGCTTAGTGGTTCCAGTGTCTGCTTTTCATCCAGACGCACCCCGTTTCAAATCCGGCCCTACACCAATGACTTGTATTTTCAAGTTAAGTGTTGCAATCGCTTAACGATGAAGGAAAACATTGTGAGGAAACCGACATGTCTGATTATCACAATATCCGAGGACATGTGTCTTAAGTGGAAGATCCTGGGCGTCCACCACGTTGTATCTGCCTAAGAGAACTTCCCTAACGAATTAATTATGTTGGGAAGTCACGACCATCAGCCCCTCAGTCCTGTCTTCTATTAGATAATGACGGAAATGATACTAAGGCGGAGAATGTGACGCCCTGTCATTTTGCCAAATGATCTCTCATGCACAAATACTTTTGTGCAGTACAACTTTCTAATTTAAACAAGATAATGTGGTGTTAGATATTAATAACGATAACAAAACAAATAATAGACAAATCCGAGAACATTACATTGTGATATTCATAAGCCAAAATGCATCTTTCCGCAAAGCTACAATATGGATAGATTTAAAAAGGATATTCTCAAACACCTCTCTAAGCTGGCAAAGCGCTGCAACAACGCTGGAGTTGCAAGTGTCCAAAGGCGATGGTATCTGCTTACCATTAGGCAGGCCGTATGCGTTTTTGCCACTTTTTATATAAAAAAATGTAGCTATAAAATAAGTTTAAGCTGTTACTGAATGGTGGCCAAGAACAGGTAGACGAGGAGCAGGTCGTTCGGCAGCGAGATGGGTCGACGACATTGTACGAGTCGCGGTTCTTAATGGATGAGGTCTGCACAAGATCGACGCAGCTGACACATTCAACGAGAAGCCTATGCCCAGCAGTGGGATGGAGAAGGCTGTGGATGATGATGATGATGAAGTTAAAACTTCAAACTCTTTACTGAAACTGGTATCGTAAAGCCTGTATTATATAGACGTAAGATACCGGTAAAATAACAAATTAAATTGAAATTCGGATTAGAACATCAGACTGGTTAGTATGATGATATGTTTTGAAAACTGGCTGTCTAGTACTAAGAAATTTTTGGCTTTACGCCCATTCCATTGCAGAAGCGTTTTATCACAAAAATCTGGTTCATTTTTTAACAATTAGTTATTATTTACACAAATTTAAGGCTCTAACTTAAACATTTTGCTTCCAATAATAGGTAATATTTGCTCCTTGGTATAATAATTCGTTAATTTATAAAGAAGTTTTTATCCAATTATCACACAACTTAAACAGTCCGATGAGTAAAGATGAATCACACACCTTGATAGTCAAATATAAATATCTTATGAACTCATATTGTGAAGATCTTTCAAGGAATAATCTAACACTATCTCTATTACCTATCTGTTATCTTTAAGATGTCTATTTTATAATACTGATTCATGGTATGAGGAATTGAATAATTATTTTATCATGAGCATGGAAAGTTATTCGAGTGCAAGCAATTGCCAAGACAATCAGCACATATATTATGTATATACGTAGTAAGTGTGATGTATGTTTGTGTATGATTTTATATAAGCAGATATGTGCATTATGTAAGTACTAGAACATAACACATTTGTGCTAGTAGGTGAGATTTTTTAAACCCATTATAATGGAGATTAGTGCGATTTTTCGTATTAATCTTGAATCTGAATTATCTACAATTCAATGTTCATATGGTTTTGTTAGTTTTGTCATTAATTATACCAAGGACTAAGGTTTTGGTCCCATTTTTATTAATTACTAGTGGGTGCCGCTCGCATTAAGAAGTAAAACTTACATCCCCTATTTCACCCCTTTAAAAGTGGCATTTCCAAAAATCCTTTCTTAGCAGATGCCTACGTTATAACCATGTACCTTCATTCCAAATTTCAGCCGAATCCGTCCAGTGGTTTGGGCTATGCGTTAGTAGATCACTATATCAGTCAGTCACCTTTGAGTTTTATGTACCTATATATAGAAGACAAACTCAACAATTGATTTTACTAAATCTGACTACTCCTAGCTCTCAACGCATTCAGGACGAGCCTAGAAAGATTATCAAAGCCCTGACTCTAAAAGAATTCTGTAGAAATATTGGCTGTGTATCTTGGCACCATGATTGAAATTCATATCGTAAACTTTTTGATTTATGGTTATCATATCATAATATCAAATCTCTCAGTTATGAAAGTAATGAATTTCGAGTCTCTGTTTATTTTATGATCACTTTGATTTAACGATTGATGAAATAAATTGTAAACGGTACTCTAATCGTATCGCCAGGTTTTGTACCTGTTTGAAAAGATGGTGTGTTGATAATATTAAAGTTTTTTTTATTGAATCAGTAAGAGATCGTAAACAACAGATTCTCAGACAGTTCTATTTAGATTTGATTGAATAATATTTATGAAACTGTGTTACAACTCACGTGTTATATCTACTGTTATGTAAGAAAAAAATCTACTGTTATTTTCATATATTAACCGATTTTAGGTAGGTTTGTTTCTGTAAAACCATATGGCAGCTGATGACTAAGTCTGTACTTTAAGCTAACTTTAACTAAAATAATAAATAAGCACCACATAAAGAGACACAATACACGGCATATTCATTACTAATTTGTATTATAGAATGGGTATGGTAAGAAAATAAATATATCAATACCAATAAAGTTATTGTTAAATTACGCATAATATAAATTACCCGCACGTTCAGATATTCTAACTTCATACGTATATCTTTCAGTGGGTCAAATTGTGAATTTATGAAGCTTTCTCCTAATGTTATGGATAAAACATGGTATGATTAAAGTTTAAAGATAGCATGATACTTACTTTATAGTTAATGCCAGCAGGACAATAATGAGCCCTACGAGGGCCATCGCTATGACGACACCGCATATCATGTAATTCGCATCATTCGGGGCATCTGAAACAATGAAACATATCATTAGGCATTTAAATAAAATAAATTAATGTTATGAAATAAGTAAATTCGTTTTAAAGTGGCCAACTCTGGTGTTGAGAGTTTATAACTATCAAGTTTTGTGTTTGTAACGATTAAGTACAACTTTATCAGGACATATGTACCATTATATAGCTAACTTACGTGAGATATTATATACATAGTTTAAGAAATTTGATACTATGTCAAGTGATATTTTTACTGCTGAGAGTAGGTTTATAATAAATACATACAACTAACAAAGTAAAAAAAATGTTAATACATCTACCGTAATAATTAGTGCATACAATTTACATTATTTATTGAGTAAATGAATGTTATTGGAGAGGATGCCTATATACTTAGCAATGGGTGAACACACGTGATGGCGCTGGCGTGATGATACTGAATTCATATATGTTATTTTCTTCTTATCGAATAAGAGTGGTCAACTCTGGTGTTGAGAGTTCACCAAGCCGCCCTAAGACCCTCTAACCTTATATCAAAGTAATAACTGAAAGGCTCGTCTTTAAAAATGGCGTATTATTTTGTTCATGAACACATCGTAGTGGAATTCTTTTACATGCTTTTGTATGTAATGTTGACATTCTTTTCATACGTAAGAGACATTTTAGTTTACAGATGACACAGGAAAAGAAATGGATCGTTTTGTAAGCTTCTTATGTCATTACAGTGCGTTTGTTATGTAAAAATAAGCAAAAATTGTGGAAAAATAACTTATAATCGTGGAGTAAAACAGAATTCATTTATCAATGGAAGAAGTGTTTTGATTATCGTTATATATAAAAAAGTATTTTTATTTTATGAATGCATATTATTATATCCGTTATCATGACACAAGCGTAACCTTAGTGTGAGGCTAAATGGCGCTGTGTAATATGTCCTGAAATATTTATTTTACCTGTATAACGATTATTTCGATTACTTACAGTCATGAAAGTTATAGTTATGTTCAGATCAAGTCACATAAAATTATATGTTAATAGTTGATACTTCCTTTAAAAAAATAAGTGTAAGCAAACCTTATTAATGAATAAAGGAGTCAAACCTAATAATGTAAAACTCTTTGGTAACAATAGACTTTAAAAAAAACTTGCAGAAGACTTGATAACCTATTTTTGGAAGTCGGTTAAAAAGTAAAACCAATGACAGTTGCAATGCAGTTTTAGATTATTATTATCGTTGCCATGGAAATAGCCTAATGAAAAATAATTGTACTGTGATATTAATGATATGGAAAATAAGAAATATATCCGTATTTTCATGTAAATCTTTGTTTTATTATTATGAGATTAGCGTAGAGCCTACATAAGATACGGAAAACTAGGTAGGTAGATAGATAAGTATGTACTATTGTTATGTAACTATTGAGTACATATACATTATTGCTAATACATTTACGCTAAGTTTATTACCTCTCAGCGCTTTGATAAAAGGTTTATAATAACCTTGTTCCTGTATGAGAATAAATATTTTAATATAAAAGCTATCATTAGGAATACTAAGGAAGACGAAGTAATCGCTAATAGGTATCTTACAATGTAAATTCAACCTTAGCAGACTGATTTATGACATATTTATCAAATCATTTCATTTGAACTTATTTTTATTGACGACGAAGAAAAGGCTTATATAATATTCAGTTACAGGCCTACATTTTGTTCTGGACCCAATTTAAAAATAAAAAGCCCCAAATGCGATTGAACTATGTTTATCTCTTTTTCATTCATATCTTATAAGTATAATACTTAGAGAATAGTGTTACAAACAATACCGTAGTTCCAGATAGGTACAGTATTTTAAGTCAGCGGGAAGTTGGAATGGCCATCATTATCTTATTTAACCGTCACAATATGGCATACAACAGAACTGTTACCCACTCGTTGTTAACGGGTGTGCGTACCACTTCACCAATTGAACGGTTTGTTGTACGCCATCCCTAATTCGTTCCGCTCCACAATCGATATGAGGTTGAAAATACCGGATCGATCGAAGCCTTGGTGCGTTGCCTTTGTTTTGGTTTGCTTATTCCTATGGCGCAGCATTTTGAAGAAGGTCTTGCCATTTTAACCGGTCCTGGGTTGTCATGTTTTGGTTTAACGAGTGTGAAAAGTCTGTGTACTATTTCAACAGTGATATAAAAATAAAATGAAATTTATTTTATTTTACTTCCTGGTGTAATCAAAAATAGTTGAATGTTATCATACTTAGGTATATGTTTTACTTTTCACTTTGTTTTTTTCTTGAGACTCTGAAACGCTTATATAAACACACAGTTAAGGTATTACAGAGTACAGGTGGCTTTGGTTTGTAGTTTTGACAGCCATTAAGTAATAAGCTTGTCATATAACACTCTATAGGTGCACTGATACATACTTAAACTGCTTAACCGATAAGTGAACCGTCTACCTACTCCAAAAACTACAAAATGAGTTCACTACGCAACTCATCATACATTGAACTTTCCCAGAACTCGTAACACATTAACTCGGGTTCACTACACTTATCAGGTGAATTAGGGTAAACCAACAAATATTTTGGTCATGCAACTCAGCGGGACGCCCCACTTCGCTTTTTGGGGTGTACCGTTCTAAATGCTCGACCCAGTGAATCAGAAAGTCACGATACGATAATTAGAATTCATTAGCAATATCGGTTTTCGTGATAAACGGAAAATGAGAGAAAAGGAGAAAATGTTGTTCTAAACTAAATACATAGATTAGCATTCAAATTGAAGCAAATTAAGTTTGTGGTGATATCGTTAGGTTTCATTGTTTTCATGCCTTAGAATTTTGGGTAAGCCATTAGTTTATTAACAAGTAAACTTAATTAAACGTAAACACATCACCAGTATTAAATAAAATGAATTATTCAGCTTAATAAAGATCAGAGATTGCGAAAGAGATTTTTTCCGAAAACGTGACAGAAAAAATAATTAAGATTTTTTTATACTTCCGCATCAATTTTTGTGTAAATTGAAGTTTTAACTATTTGTCAGTTACTAAATAATATACGTACATACCTTCTGTTCACTAGAATACATAATAAAGCGTAGATCTGAGGCGCAGAATTTCATATTTGCAATATTCCTTTAATTAATTAAATTCCATTCCATTTTACGCAGTTTAACAGATAGGATTTTCCAGTCGCACATAATGTATGGATAATTGTAAACATGTTACAATAGTTATTAAGGGACCAAGGATTTCAGGAAACATGATGAGTTTATGTGCGGTACCTACAATACAATGCCAGTATCACTGACTAGTGACTATGTTATGTTAAATAATAATTCTATTGGAAATATTATCTTTGGAACACGTGTACTAATATTTATTGCTAAAAACCCATAATATGTTGTAACCATAATACATAAATTAGCAATTAATATGAATAAAGCACATACTAACAAAATTTAAAGTGACCACTAAAATTTATTTTCAATGAGATAAACTCTATGGTTTTATAAAAAAAGTACATAAAATGTACAATTACTTAGTAATGTCGTTTGTGATTGTTTATTTCCATCTAATCTTTCGTAACAGGAAACGTCGCTATTAAACCATCCCACGTAAACTAACCTGAATCGACTAGACAAATCAATCGATTTCCAATACCACATTTACCGATCGATGCAAAAACATGTTATTTTCTTGCCATTTACATGGTTTCTTCGAACGGAAGTTAGTAGATAACAAAACATGTTGTGCAAGTCCATACAAAGTTTGTATCTGGATTATTTCTTAGTTCGTATTTACTTCATTGTTAGTACAACAAGAACTTGCATCATGCTTTGAGCAAGTGTTGCTTCAATCAGGCTAATACTTCCTACAGTCGGCCTAGGTTTCCTGGATTGCAGCTAATTGTGAGGTGACTGCATTATAACTTGCAACCTCAATGTGGCTTTATAGAAGTATTACTGTAAGTTTATTGTTGAAAAAGTTAGTTAAATTTTAAAGTAGGTTAGGTATGCATTTTGTGTGGTGAATGAATAGTTTCACCTAATTGCCATATTTCACTGAACAGGTGATGAATAAGGAGGATATTGTTGTTTACATTTTTACCTTACAAAATTATTTTTCCGACCTACAAAACATATAAAAGTCAACGTACCTTCCGAAGACCATTCGATAGCCTTAAATTCTAGCAGCGATTTGTTACCTTATTTAAAATCCCGTTGACCTACAATTTCGGATGATATTGCAGTTTTATGAGATCCACGAACTTGAGATACATTTTCCTGTTATAAGGTCGATTGCGCGTACATTTTGTCGGTCACTGACCTGCGGGAGGCTAGCCTGCGGAAAGCTGACACCTAGTCTAAGGCTTGGCAGGATGGATTGGATTCAATCTACAGTAACATACTCGGTGATAAACTTCTAGGAACTTAAAAAGTGGTACGACTTAACAAAATAACAATGTATGTATAATAATATCTCGAATACAATATACTTAATTTTGTTTCAAATTTATTTTGTAAGTTTTCTACATAAGAAGTTTATAACATTAGCTTGCTAACTTTGGTCCCATTTTGAAATAACATGCAAATGAAACTGTAAGCATAAACTTTTCGACGACCCTTACATTACAGTTTCTTCAACATCCGCAAGAAATATTCAATTTTTTTACACGAGTCATCAGTGTCTGTATATACATTACCTAAGCCTATATTTTTGTCTTGGTCACGCAGTTAGTGCACTGCAGTCGGGTGAATGCACCGAGCCCGCCTTTTTGCCTCTGGGGCAATGTTCCCTGGATCATACCTACATAATCTACTACAGCAATATAATTGCTGTAAAGCTGTCTGTAACGGTAAAGCGCTTACCGCTGCTATTAAATCTCGTAGCCAGTTTTGATTGCGTGAAGAAACGTTACTTTTTGAAACAGCAATATTTTAAAACGTGTCGATTTCATTAAACACAGTGTTACTTTACCACAATGCAACGTTTATTTGATGCACAGAAAGACAAAATTTTCTACTGATTTAAAATTTTACTGAGTATCCAGGTACCTTATAATTCTTGCAAGTGAAATGTACATAAATTTCTCTCTTTTCCCCATTGCATTCCTGCCAGCTAGTCATATATCATACTCGTACCTGGTATGTGATTATCTGTGGTCAGCGTCCTGACCACAGAGGTTCATCGCTCCACAAAGTATGATGCCCCACAAGTTGCTAGCCTAGATGTGTCCTTCATACAAATCCAGTTTACTCCAGTGTTTTTACTCTAATTTTCGTTTCTGTACACCTAATCTATCAAAAGATCTTGACACAGTGACGTTGTAATTACATTCCTAAATGATGAAATGTCTGCAAGTTTTACATAACTTGATAACCTTATTAAACTTTAGTACTTGTGGTGGTAATTGAGTTAACAACAATAGAGATTATTATGAGGAAGAAATTAGCAACTTAATTAGATTATTAGTCTCATCAATTAGTTTTATTACTTACCTCTTAGGCACTGCGGTATTACCTTTTTTTTTGTTTTATCAACTGCAATATGCTTATACTTCACATATGAAAGTGTTTTCTATTTTAGGGACAACTCAAGATTTAATTTATATATCGGATTTACATAGGTATTTCACTCGATTTTTTAACTAAAACAGTGTTGCACTTGAGCATAGTTTGTCTGATGGTAAGCAATAGCTATGGTATAAGATGATTCGTGCTTAGCCAATAAGAACCGGTTCACTCTCGTTTTTGTTTCTTTTTTTTAACATTATGTTTTTATTTTTCAGCAAATGCATCATTGAACTAAATTAAGCTCACGCAGGTTAGTTCACACTACCTACCAGTCAAATAACTGAAAAGTCAAAAATATGATTAATACTGTAATTAATCGTATCCATGCTTCCTTAGAGAGTGGCAATCAACTTCCAATTATGCATATTCATCAATGTTTACACGTGTAGCCTTGCACTTAAATGGACCGATAGTAGTGCTGCAATAATATGCACGTAGCATTTTTTGTTTATAATTGACTGGGTGTAATGTAAAAAGTACTTCATAAAATATAATGTGCATTGGTATAATGAACTGCAAGAAACCTTATGTTTTTTTTAGCACGCTCCATCTTAGCAGCCTTTGCTTGCTATCAGGTAAACTATGGCTAAGTGCAAACCCGTTAAAGTTAAAAAAAAAACGTAAGTAAATACAGTTATATAAATCATTTACAATACAAAGTATTTTTATATAATAAGATACCTACTGGGAAAATAAATTCTACGAAACGAAGAGTCAGTTACCAATCACAGAATTTAAAGGAAAATGTTTAGATAAGAATAAATAATTCATTTTGTACATATACCTATATTGTTGGTGAGTAAATTACGCAGTGTGCAATTACATCATAGAAATTTCAAACAATAATGTGTTTCATTAAAAAACTTCATACAATATAATCACCTGTAATATTATACCATCCTGGCAACAAGTTTTTGCAAAGATGATTCTAAGAACCACATAATGTAACGTCTATGACGTATTTTTTCCGCTCTCGTATTGCAAATATTTTTTTTGCCTACACTAGCAAATCTTTGAAACCAATTTCAACTAGTTCACTGTGAATTTGTGTAAAAAAATGCTGAGGACATTTCCTATTTTACAGCATGGTTCATAGTGAAACGCTGAATATCAGTTTTTTGCAGGTGGAACTAAAAATCATCTCGGCAAATCTTTGCAGATTGCTTATGTAACTCATATTGCAGTAACTGACCTAAAATTATGTAACTGTGTTGTAATAAGAAATATAGAAAAAAAATCAAGCCTTTCAGTAGCTTTAAGAAACACTTGCCTTATTTTTTTTTCTTAAGTACTTATGGTTTTTCAGTTTCAGAGAAAGTTTGAATTTAAAAACTATTAGTATCTTTACTACAACCTGTAAAAAAAGGGTTGAAACAATTTTGCTTCTTTTTAGGTATCTACTCAGAAAGTTGTAATAAAAAATAACATTGATTTTTTATATACATTCCATACTTCGTTGAGACAGTATCATACTATTGTATGCGTTATATATGTATGTACATACTTGCATTGTATATTTGTATGTACAACTACCATATTACATACTTTGATAACATCGTTACAATACCGTTGCAAGCATACTCGTAACACATGGTGCACCAAGCAACTGGCTGAATTATTGAGAAACAATCAGGAACAAAACCACCATAACAATGGAAATTGTTCTATCTATTTCCATTCTACGTACACGTGATCGTTCTTACTTCATAAATAAATTATACAATGTTTGGCGGAACAGAATGTGACCGTTAAAACTTCACGTGACACATAAATGTGACAGACTACGGTTAAAATCACGTACATATGCACTTGAATATAATGGAAACAAGAGACGTTGCGTCAAAGTTTACGAATACCTTTTCAACATAATCAAGGAATGTCGCCAATCGCTCATCGCAGACGTTTCAAAGATGTATCTCGATGATGTTGACTCGAATCGAGTCATACGCGCGTCATTCGAGTACAAGTAATCGTAAATTTTATACAACAAGCAGGTAATGTAAGTTAATCATTTTGACACGGCTGATGTATATTCTGATGAAGTATAGGCGTCATTGTTTTAACATATCCGATTATATATCACATACGTAATGCAAATCCATTCGATCGATGAAAGTTGATTTATGGACTCATCTGACAGATCGGATGAAACGGTCGTGTTGTGTAACCAAATTGATATCAAATTGACAGTATGCTTCGAAGAAATATAAAATAAAAAGTCGACGGGTCTTGAGCAATGTATTCTTGCCGCCAACTTTCACTGAGTAAAGTCCAATGCTATTATGATCGCACGGAAGCGTGATCCAGTTCCAGAGAAAGCTATAGGAACCGGTGTGGAATACAGCTTGCCTTATGATGTAGCAGTGTTACTAATGAGAAGCACTTGATATGGAAATATGGACAGGAGACAAATTTACCTTATTGCTTTCTTGCAATAAAAGAGAAACAAATCAGCCATGTTTTAAGTTTGATTTTCTTGGGGACGAATTTAAAACAGGTACTTCATTTTTTATACTACCATTTTGAAAAATTCGCAGTATTGTGGTCTTACGTGCTATATAAGGAAAGAATAACTTGTTTCAAATTACGGTTTCCCAATGATACTCCTACTATACTTACAGTACTTTCCAAGCATCAGTGGTAGAACATTATCTCCCATTTTAGAATAAAACAGACAAAGCAATGTATTCTTTAGAATTTTTATATCAGTACTCGTGCTTGGTGATATTTTTTAAAATTGTACATCATTCACCAGTACAGTACATACGTTGTTGAATTATCCTTTGTGATCTTTATCCACTTTATTGCTTAAGTCCCGGGTTGCCATGTGAAACGCATCTTACTAATCCCGTCCCAAAAAGGATCAGCAAAACAACAAAAGCGAGACCGGATCAACGTCTGCGCATCTGTATCCTTTTGTTGAAAATAGAACGTATTGACTCAGACCAGACCTTTTGTGCTTTATTTTATGTTACATTTACCAAAAACATATACTAGTGCTATATAATGTAGATGTACAAATAAAAAAATATTTTAATTGACATCTACTGCACATACCTACCTACTTACTTAATTACAATAAAATTGACTTGACTACTTTCAAGATATCTACATATACTGTTATAAATGCATGTGGTAATCTATGGTTCCAAAACATTTGAAAATTCCTACATTTATTATGACACAAATATGTTTTCAGGTTTCTATTGCTTTTTATTAGATAAAATAATGTAAACTAATCAAAGTTATCTAAAAACACAGTGTGGTCGTCGCATTTTTAAAGGTTTTCTAGGCAAGAAAGGATACGTTATGGACAACCGCGACCAGTATTGAAGATTATGTACCTAACCATAGGTGTTAATATCTCAGTATCTGCACAATTAATCAAAACACTATAATATGCACATGATATAAAGATCTGATTCAGATACACACAGTCGTCTGCCATTCACTACAAAGTAAACAGTTAGACACTCGGATCCTTTGAGTCATAATCTAAGCCACGCTGTTTTGTTTACGTTCAAATAAGTATATTGACCTGTTCTACGCGTAATTTAAAGCTCGTTTATGATCTATTTTATTGATGTGGTTGGTGCATGCATGCATCTAATATATAGACTCATTTGAACCGATATATAATAGATACTGGACCTCATATTTACTACCTACACACCAAAAATCGTGGAAATCCGTGCAACCGTTTTTGCGTTATGGGCGTTTAAATAAACAGACAAATCTATAAATTGTTGGTACGTGATCTGTGTTGATATCTTTCTTTGTTTGTCCAGTACCTATACAATTTTCAGTAAGATACTATTTTTGACTAATTCTGAAATTGCTGACTTCACCATACGCTTAAGCTTCGGTTTCCTAGGAAATTGGTAAAGGTGCCATTATATAGCGGCCGTAATACAGCGGTGAATGACGTCGCTAGAACGTTGTCTATGTAAACAAAATCGCGCGGTTTCCTAGAGAGCGGTACCTGACACCGTAAAGTCAAAAAGCAGTGCCGCCATTTGCATGATGGCCGTCTTGTCGGTGTCAAAAGGTTTGGTGAACGTTTTATTGATAGCGGTGAAGCTATTGATACTTTTCATTTGACGTTTATTTAAAAACTAACTGTGCCTGTGACTTCGTCCGCGTGGAATAGTTATTTTTGGCAACCTTTTTAGCTTTATAAATTGTATCTGTTTACCCACGGCTTGAACCGTTTTCGTAGTGCACGCAAAGGAAGATAAAAGATGAATAATTTTCCCCATTTTTTCCATATTATCCATTGTTTCTTCGCTCCTTCTAATTGCAGCATAATGTTATATAGCCTAAAACCTTCCTCGATAAATGGTCAATTCAACCAAAACAAAAATATTTTTTCAATTCGCACCAGTAGTTCCTGAGATTAGCGCGTTCAAACAAAGAAACAAACTATTCAGCTTTATAATATTAGTATAGATAATGTCTGACGGTGTGTTAAAACGGCCGTGGAACTTTCCACATGTCATCACCGTAAAGACGGCCATCTATTTGCGTCCGTAGTATTACGGCCGCTATACGTTGGTACCGCTTTCCTAGGAAACCAAAGCTTTAGTAAGTACAACGTTATAACGACGTAGTTGACAGTTCATCGTTTGTAATCATCTTTAAAATAAGTACTGACTACAATTATCACGGCAAGTCATTATTGCACTTTGAACCTCAATACCGGTAGTAGGTACGTGTGTATGTGAGATTATTTCTTACACAAATCACAACATTGTAAACACTGAATATTCAACAGATCTAGTCTGAAGTCTGCCTCGTAAACAGTTCACTTGTATTATAAAAACATTACATGTCTGTTTAATGAACCATTAAGTCTTGGTAGAACGTAGACGCTAACGCAGAAGAATGTAAAGTTTGCGTATAATATTTTATTCGAAAGATTTATTAAGACTAAGAACGTAAACATAAAGATAACTGCCAGTCTTTTGTAGTAGAGGTACAAGTCAACTTTAATGGATAATTTTGTAAACAAAAGCCATTGTTTATAAATCTGAGGGAGGTGTGCAAATTTTATTCGCATTAGATTTCGTTTTAATCACCGATAAAACAGCTACAGTTCGTAAAAATCGGTTTCGGGGATCTCCTTTCGAGCAATGAGGAAAACTCGGTGTCTAAACAAACGTGACTTGCGGTGTTTTACAGTATACAAGAAAATTTTAACTGCCCACCAGGTTGCTTGAAGCGACATTCGCACAAGAAACTATGTTGTGGAAAGTATGAAATGTATTTTTAATGGATGATTTGTATGAAAGGGATTGTTAAAAAACTGAACATGTTATAAAATTCGTAACATAGTATGTATATAACTGTCGTTTATTGCACTTATGGGTAAGTACATACATATACATAAAAAGTTGTAGGTCAACAAGCTGTTTTGCTTTTGACAAGCTTATCATTAATCTCAATCTAAACGACGCTTTTGTTAATTATCTTACTAATATCAATATCGCGTGTACGACCTAATGAAACAATTTAGCAATGGATACTATTTCGTCGCAGAGGTCGAGGCTTCTGCGCAATTAACGAAAGTGGGTAAGATGATATATTCAATACCTTACCTTATGATTAGTTTTTTTTTTACTTGATATAGCCTAGAAGAAACCGGTTTATTCTCGACTTGAAGACCGACAAATTATAGTTCAAGGGGAATAGAGATTCGCAGTTGGGCTTTTCGTACGATGAAAGTCGAAGCAAAAGGCTTGGAATTATATCTATTATTATATCGAATCATATATATTGACCAATGATCGATATTGTTTGACAAATATCGAAATTTAAATGTAATAATTATCTCATACAAATAAAATTATCATCAACACTGGTTTAAGTCAGAAGTACGTACCAAATGGTTTTTAGTGTAACACACAGCGCCATCTAGCCCCATACTAAACTTACACTTGTATGGGCACTAGATATGTGCAAACAGTTTTGATACAAACTCTTATATTTATTAAAATAATGTTATTCACACACAGAAACCAAACATCTCAAAACAACAGTCTAGCCAAACATCTACTCAAAACTTCGGAAAGTCAAACAGTTACTTCCTTCATGAACTCTATGAACTAAGAAATAGAGTTCAAAATCTCAGTGAAAAATTTAACTGTGTCCGTAACTGTTACGAAGAGTAATGAAAGTGCAATGACAAATGAAGCGAAAGTGAAACCTAGAAGTTGGAAAAGTGGGTCACAGGCTATTGGCGAAAAAGCATTGAGCAAATGTCAGTGGGACTCGTTAACATTGCTAATGAGTGAAGTCATGGAAGAAGTTTTTCTGCTGGTCTGTTGCGTAGTTGATTCCCCCTGGTCCGTGACTGTTCTTTGACCGATCGGTGAACGGAAAAATTATTAAAAAAAGTAAGTATTTAAAAAAGTTATGTTGCAAGTTATTGGAAAAGATATATTTATTATGAGTGATGGGTTTTGGCCTTTGCAAATAATAGGTTATCAGCTCAAGAAAATAAAAAGGAATGGAATTCTAAATCCATTGACCTGGCTCTTAATCAGCTAAACAATAGATGCAATGAGCATCGCAAGTACCATGAATCATCACATCACATCTTTTGAACCTAAACTTAATCAACTTCACTACAATATGTTGAACACAATTAACACAACGTCGCAAAGCATTTCAACCTTTATCTCATAGACAGATGACTTATTTTTCTTCAAAAATAAGGAGTAGTTAATACATCTGTTTGGCTTCCGGCGGCGTCATGCAAGGCGCCTCGCTTTGCTCTGAAATGAGGTTGTTGGGCTCAGGAACAGTTATGCACAAGAGTTGTCTGATTCTCGACTAACGTACTGAACTTCTGGGAAATATTTTGAGGGCAGAGCTTTAAATGTTTTGCTTTCGATATTGATCATAACTGATGTTGGTGCGACGGTGAGCGGCGAATTTTTGTTATGCTTAAACTTTGAGCACAATAATACTAGTGAGGCATGAAGGAATTCAGTCGAATAAATGACTGCCATTTATTAAAATATACTTCCTAGTTGTTTTAAAACTATATCTACATAATACAAAATTGTTTATCTTATGCAAGAAAACATTTTTTGCGCCAATTATTCACCGTTGATCTCGATATTGGATACAGTCAAACTACCTAATATATTTTTTCCCACGAGTCGCACACTATTTTGCATACATATGTATGAGAACAATTTAACAAAAAAATTCCATACGTTTTTCTGTAAAATGTATTTACAACATATTCTCGAAGCTGATTCAAAGTTTTCAGCGAAACTAAGCAGATAACTGGATGGGAGTGAATCATCATAGCATCAGTACAAGATACCACCTTCGCGCGGGCAAAATCTAAACTAAATTATTCTCACTGGAATAAAATACAACCCGGCAATAATGCTGCCATAAAATGCTCGCAAAGTTTATTTGTGGGCACTTTACTAACCTCATTCAAGGCATGGGGTAGAACAGTGAGCTAGTTACTAAAATAAGAATAAAACTTGATGTTGTTTACTATAGTAATATACCATATGACTAAGGGTAAGTTTTAGTCACCATTTAGAGTATGAATATGTGTTTATAATGTGCCATGGTTGCTTTACACATCATCGTTATAACGTTGTCATACAATTGGCCTTCGTATTTTTATGTACTCTCTCGGATAGTAAACGAGTAATTTACACTTTTATATAGCCGGTATTTTACAGTATCTAAAAATTTATATTTACATAATTGCTTTATATTTATATATATATACCATATTACTATATTCTTTTTTTTATGAAAACAGGTTAATGTTTTTGTTTCGACATTGGATTGGTACTAGGTTACGAACAAAGGTAATAAAAATTACATATATTGTGCCAGCCGTCTATTATTGTTATATAAGTACCTATACTAGCTGTGCGCGCGACTTCGTCCGCGTGGAATACATAGTTATTTTGAACATCATATTTATTTTTGCAAACTACCTCTCCAGCTTTATAATTATAGCTGTTACCCACGACTTGAACCGTTTTCGCAGCTCACGCAACGAAAGCCCTCAGAGATGAATATTTTTTTCCACATTTTCTATTGTTTCTTCGCTCCTATTAGTTGCAGCGTGATGTAATATAGCCTAAAGCCTTCCTCAATAAATGATCTATTCAACACAAAAAGATTTTTCAATTAGCACCAGTAGTTCCTGAGATTAGCGAGTTCACACAAACAAACAAACAAACTCTTCAGCTTTATAATATTAGTATAGATTATGTAGGTATATAAAATCGATTTTCAACCTTAATCAGCAACAAAAACCATTGCAATTGCGTAATGAATCTCATTAGTTGTTCTGAGGATCTGTGCTGAAGGGCTCGAGCAAATGAATCCTACTCTATGGATGTCAAGTTCAAAGTATTGAGGGCGCTGCTGCTGCAATCACGCGCATTAGTCACGACCAGCAAACCTATACAAATATCTACGCATACAAAACTCAACTCTAACTTAACGTTGATTAGATTTAGAATTGAATGAAATCCTGAACAAGAATACATCTGAGTTAATGTATTCATTTACACGAATGTGAGTAATAATATTTTAATTAGCCGTCTGTAACGCTGAAGGAACTCCTCAACGCTTCTGGTTATTCCATCGTTAATCAATTTCGATATAACTTTAGCAAACAAATTGCCCCTTTACGCATAACACCTGAATTGTAAACAAAATTACTTATTTGTTTCTTTGTTTGTATTTTGGTTGATAAATATTTTGGAACATCTGGGTCTGATCAAAGAATACAGAGTACATGTCTGATATAAATTTGTACCAAAATTCACGTATTTATCAAAACAAGAACACTAATCGTCGGCCAATCACGAACGGTTTGCGTGTTAGTCCGGTCCTTGCTCGACGAATTGAGGACAACAGTGTCAAAATCTAGCAAGAAAATGCCTTACAAATGTCACGATCATGACACATTTAAATACAATTTCAGTTATTACTTTGAGACAACGATAAGTAATATCGTCAAATTAAAATTTGGCTTTATTGTGCTAATCTCCGAAATATTCAAACGTGCCTGTTGATAGTTCTAATTCAGATATGTATTTGTAAACAAAGAAGCACATTTTATTTAGCCACAATAAGTAGCATGTGTAATTTATCGCCCTGCAAGTCAGAAATGAACTTGTTTCATCTAGGCAAGCCCTCTAGATCGAAGATTACAACGTTGCTTAACATCAGGCGAGTTGGAGTCTGTGAGCCTATTAAGTGTAAAGAAAAAAAAACCCTTCATTATCGTAACTGTATATAGAAACTTATTGCATAAGAATAAAAATGAAATAGGTTTATGTAATAAGTAAAAAACATAATCATAGAGTCACGCGATATGACTTGGCTTTGCACGTGTAATTTAAATTAGGTGGATTGAATGATGACATACATACAAACATACACACAAACATACATACAAACATACATACAAACATACATACAAACATACATACAAACATACATACAAACATACATACAAACATACATACAAACATACATACATACATACAAACATACATACAAACATACATACAAACATACATACAAACATACATACAAACATACATACAAACATACATACAAACATACATACATACATACAAACATACATACAAACATACATACGTATATGTATATATTATCTGTATTATTTCTTTAATGACATATTGCTAATAGTTGGTTTTGTAACCTCAAGGCACTCTGCTTTATACAATGTCTATTGATGTGCAGATTGATAGGAAGGTAACAGCTGTTAAATATCGTGCCTTTTAGCGTGCCAAGGTAAAACATTGTCGCTAACGTACACAGCCAGGAATTTATTTATGTTGGTTTAGTAAGAGTATGCAGTATAACCTCAGGGCTTAAGAAACTCAAACTCACCGAATCCCTAACTACCCTCAAATAGATTATTTGTCGCCAACGATTTGTTACGATAGTCTTGTTTGAGAGCCAGTTCCTTTTATAATATGAACTTTCGATCACAGAATTTTAAATGCAGATCTTTTTTTGTTCAATTGGTATTTTAAAGGATATTTGAAATCCTAATATTGCTATGTATTTACTTATTATTTACAGATTTTCATTATTATTATATATTATCTCCTAGTCTTATATAAACCACACGAACAGTCCTAGATCGTTTGAAAACAACAAAGAATACATATGACTTTGATTATATTTAAACAAAAGAACTTAATATATTGGAAACCATTGTACGCAATTTCAAAATTATTCTAACTAGGTAGTTTTCTTGAGAACAAAGAAATAGTTATCGTCAGCGTCCGCCAATCTAAAAACCTTACATTAGTACCAACAAACCATGGGATTGAAAACGTGATGTTGTACAAACATTTAGCGAATTACACGTGATTTGATTTTGTATTAAACCTGACTGCCTTGAGGAAATGTTACTATGTATGTATGTACTAATAGTGTAGAATAATGTACACAAAGTGCATACATTTTACTCCTGTTTTACCAGGCAATATCAAATAGGCTATTTGTTTATATGTATGATTAGTTATTTATTAATCAAATGTAATTAATACGACCTAAAATACTACAAATAAAAACTTATGAAAAAAACATCGTCAATATAACAATATTAGTGGTTCGGTTTTAATTGTATTTTTATATTAAACTAGTGGATGCTCGCGACTTCGCTCGCATTAGGAAGTAAAACTTACATCCCCCATTTCACCCCTTTAAAAGCGGCCTTTCTTAGCGGATGCCTACGTCATAACATCTACCTGCATGCCAAATTTCAGCCCGATCCGTCCAGTGGTTTGGGCTGTGCGTTGATAGATCACTATATCAATCAGTCAGTCAGTCACCTTTGAGTTTTATTTATATTATTACTGTAACTACAGACTAGGAACTAATTCCACAATGGCATATAATAGACATTTAAGGTATGTCAACAATTTTGATGAACAATATATTATATCAATTGTGATTTATGTTGCAGGAACAATTACTTGTAATGAAACAAACTAACAAGTAATTGATATAGTCCAATGATTGCTTCAGAACAGCTTTTGCATCAGGTGGCGTTAAAAATGAATATTTCATGCGTGTTTGTTTTGATAAGAATGTTTTCTTTATGTAATTTACTGAACTATGTACTACAATTTTACATCATTCGATTTTTTCCCCACATAATATGGTAACTAATTTATACAATAATATAATTGAAGACGCATCTTACCTTTTCGTAGGAAATACGTTCGCCGTAGCCGAAATGGGCTTGGAAACATCAATTTAAACCTAAGTACCAACAGTTTGTTTCTGTTTTGGCTTAAAATTTTGATAAAGAGGGGAAGCATTATTAATTGCTAAACTGAAGTATTTATCAAGTTGTAAAACTATGAGAAGCACCAATTCGGACTGAGTGATGTGCCTTATATCTTGAAGTAGACGACTGTAGACTATACAATAACGTGTGAATCCTCTGACCTCGTAGTAGCCGTTAGACTGTTGTTACGAGGCCAGAGTCATCTCCCAATATAAAACTAGGTACATACTTAAAATTCGTCATAATTATTATATTACACAAAATACATGACGAAGAATAGTAAGGGAACTAAAAGGTACTTACAATACCTAAAAAGAGATATAAAATGATGATGATGATTTTATGTATCGTACTCCAAATATTGCAACGCAGAACCAGAGTGTATAGATAACTGACTACCTGACTAGACAGCTATTAAAAATGTGAAGAGCTCTTGTAAACTATCAGCCTTATCGATCACGTAGAAATTTTTAATGAAAATATTTTGCGTAGTTTTACTTTCACGTAGATAAACGCAATCAGATTCAGGTTATGTATACAGAAATTATTTCACAATTTTATACAATTTGGACATATCCTACTATATAGGCCTCATTGTACCTATGATGAAATTATATTTACACATACATATTCCAATCTGATGCAAGTATGACAATATGACAAACATATGTACAAGACCAGTCGAAATTGATACCTAATCTTCATATTTTGAAGAAGTAAGATACACAAATCAATACCACTTTCATTTAACACGGTAATGTGACACGGTTTGGTTAGATAACAGAATGCAAATGTCAGGATGTCACATTGCAGGAACTCTACCGGAACTGATTACATTGCTATCTGTAATATGGGTTTGTTTTACCAAAGTTCATTGGAAGATACGTCATTACCATAAAAAACACTTCGTTTATGCGGAGTTACTGAAAAATGTTGCTTAAAATATGAAGAACCTAATACCAAGTTTAGTGTCGATTGCTTAAATTGTACTCTGACAAAGCTTTTTTTAACTCTTATAAAATCTATTAAGTTATGTTGAGTCATATTTTCTCATGACTGAGGGTCGTGACTCCCCCGCAGAATTAATTCGTTATGGGAGCTTTCTTGGGCAGATACATCGTGGTTGGCGCCCAGGTCCTTCCACGGAAGACACATGTCCTCGGATATTGTGGTCCTCAAACATGTCGGTTTCCTCACGATGTTTTCCTTCACCGTTAAGCGAGTGCAAATCAACACATAACTTGAAAGTACAAGTCATTGGTGTAGGGCCAGATTCGAACCAGGGTGCATCTGGTTGAAAAGCACACGCTGGAACCGCTGAGCCACACTCGCACTTTCGCATTCGCATTTTTGCCAGTATCAAATCTTAATTAGTATGAAAATTGATCAAGTTTTTTGGTAATATGAACATCAATACAGACTCGACCAATATTCTTGTGTCAAAGCATAAGCTCACTAAAGTCTTATTAATTAAAAACCAGTTTTGCATGCGAATGTATTTTTTCGGATTTGAACCAGGGTGCTTCTGAATAAAAAGCAGTCACTGGAACCGCTGAGCCACATTCGCGTATAGCGGAATGTAGTCCAAACACTTATTTTTATCTTAGTTTACTTACACTACCTCCACTTTAAATAAGCTAAGATAGTTTACTCACTTAAATTGTAATATAATACACGAACATAAATGTATTAAGGAAGGAAAAATCGGTTTCTTCATATTGAACTAAAATTAGCTAAACTGAAAAGGAAAATTAACACGCATTTACAACAGACGTAGTTTCAGTAGATATGAGAGTTGGTACTGCGAAGGAGCTGGCGTGGGAATCCGTAAAGGCAATTTAATACCGCTGCAGCAGAACAGTGACGCAAACGCATCGATGCAGATGAATGGAAACCACAATTTGTAATTGAATCTGCCTTACACTGTTGCAACTACTAGTAAATAGTTACTTACTAGTACTTGTAAATAAGTTGGTGCATTTACGTTTTGCAACAAGCTACATAAATAGAAGTGTCAGCATAGAAATCAAGGATCAACCCAATCAGAACATGATGACAAGAAATGATTCATTTATGCATTTGGGCCATATTATTGTTTTTTATTTTTCCTGTAAAGTTGCTTTTTTGTAGTTATCATTTTTTTCTCCGGGGCGGCGATATTTCCGCTGAGCCTCAAAACTGAGATTTCCATTTATTATCTGTTTTTTTTAGGTATTAAGGCACCATTGTAACACAACTTACTCAAATGTCTCTAAAACGTTTTGAAAACTCTTGACAGTTAAGTTCACCATTGAGATATTTCTTCTTATCCGTCCAGTTTACCGAACTTACTTTACGATTACGCTATTATAAACTTTAAACTCTTTTTAGGATTCTATATTTACATAACAATTCATATACATATATTGTAAGTCTTATCTCTGTCTTATTGACATTTTGTGATCCTTAATAGAGAAGGAGCTGGTTTCCGAGATACAGATAATTTTCTAGTTCGGAAGCCAGAGACTTGAAACATTTTGTGCCTTGTGTATATTTTTCTCAATAAAGAACTGATTGATTGATTGATTGAGTACTAACTTAGATACTTGACTTGCTATCACAATGAAGATAGTGTTATTATCTCTCTATGATTGGTTCCTGAAACCTATTTATAGACAGTTATTATTACTGACAATTACAATTGATACGACATGACTGATAATGTCTAAGATTAGGTTATTTCCCTATGATAAGTTATAAAAAGTCCTTCGAATTTCTAGGACATTAGAAAATTTGGTAAAAACAATGTTTTTGTATGTAAATTTAGTATAATTAAACAGAACTTGTAGTAAACCTCTAGTATTTTAGGCGATGTCCCTTATGTAAGATAAAGATAAAAAACATTTATTTGCACTAAAACATGATGTCATTTTCACATTATATAAAAGTATCTAAATTATTGAAATTCAAATTTAAATTGGGGTCCTGTCTACTGCTTTAGGATTCCCTGTGTTGCAGTATCCAGGGTACTTCCAGTGTGTTCATTATTGAAATTAAAATTAAAATTTAATTACTGATTAAAATTTGCATATACAATGTATTGCAATTCAGAATACCTACTACAGTCTACACCCACCTATTATGTTAACTACGTAAAAACCAATATATACATATACCTACCAGTAAAAAGTAGATAAATGACAGGGAAGTCTCATATTGTTTTGGGTTATTACTTATCATAGTTTTAATATGATTACCATCATAAATGATACTCGTTTAACGTTTTAAGTCCATTTAGTGCGGAAAACACAGGTTTGTTTTGATGAGTCAGTCGACTATCGTTGTTTTATCGATTACTACAGTATTGGGTAATAGGAGCGTAAAAACTTACTGAGTGAGCCGGGTATATATATTTTCAATGTGATTGTAATTTTACCATGAGTCATACATACTTACTCACTCATGGTTAATTGACCATTGACGCCGTAATGACAATAGCGGGATTTTTTCAGGCCGAAAATACTTTGCTAATTATTTTAAATCATCTTACAAAAAAAAAGAACTGGTTAAAATTATACTTTGTTATTTTTTTGATATTTTGTTAATATTTTTATTGACCAAGGAAAACCTTTTTATATTTTCGTACAGCCAAAAATATACAAAAGGTTGCTTGCCAAGCATAGAATAAATTACCTGAAAATTACAAAACTAATGACAAAAACTGAATAAAAAGTATCTTAAGTTAGTTGTTTTTTAGGGTTCCGTACATCAAAAGGAAAAAACGGAACCCTTATAGGATCACTTTGTTGTCCGTCTGTCCGTCCGTCCGTCCGTCTGTCAAGACCCTTTTTCTCAGGAACGCGTAGAGGTATGAAACTGAAATTGATATAAATTACTCAGGTCTACTGTCCCTTGAAGCTGTGAAAAAATCAAACTTCTAAGCCAACGCAATCAAAAGATACAGCCATTTATGCCGCAAATTTTCGACACTTGCAAGGGAATCAAAACCTACAGGGTGCTTCCCGTGAACTCAGAATCTTGAAATTTGGTACGAAGCAACGTCTTATAGCATAGATAAAGGAAAAATTACGAAAACCATAAATTTTTAGTTACATCACAAAATATTTAACCTTGCAGGTTTGTACGGAACCCTCGGTGCGCGAGTCCGACTCGCACTTGGCCGGTTTTTTATTAATGACCGTATCTGTACCTAATGAGGTACCCAAACCCCAAACTTACAAAAACCTAACATTCATAATAATATATAATGGACGTACATTGAACTTCATCATATATATTTCAAATTACGTAAATTTGGCTTATCCACCAAAAAAATTAACACAAAGTGCATTAAAATAAAGATCTACATATGTACGAGTATGTACGGCCAAAAAATGATATGCTTTGCATCATCATCGGTTCTTATCGGTTAAGCACGCTCCATTTTAGGCTAGGCAAAAAGAATAATCAGGCAAACTATGGCCAAGTGCAAACCCGTTTTAGTAAAAAAAAATACCGCGCAACCAGTATTAAGTATTCATTTATGCCTGGAAGAGATTGCTTTTTATTTATTTATTTATTTATTTATTAGGCACACAACACAATACACAGAAAATACATGATTAACAACAAAACACATAAAAGGTAATGATCTGTTCTGTGCATCAAACTCATGTGTGCTTTTAGCAATAAGGCCGCCACTTGTGGCACTAGAGTAGTTTACGTTACTAACTTTTATTAATTTTGTTTTATATGTGTGCGACAGTAAAGAATTATCTCTATCTATCTATCATTTATTCAGCAAAATATGAACTAGCTTTCTATTTGTCATCTTCTTCGACCATCCAATCAATCATGAGATGACGAATCTGAGCCAAAACTTCTAAACCAATCAAGATAAAGAAGGCTTGAAACCCAACTCGATAACTTTAATCAACTGTTAGTAGTAACATCACATTCAATAGACATCTCGTTATGATGAAAAATATACTATCATACATATGATTGACTAGCAAAGCCCCTCGGTGTTATCTGCGTTAATCTGGACTAAAATATATCCTATGTGTTCATCCAAGGTGTAATTTATCTCCATACCGAATATAAATAAAAGCGGTTCAGCCGTTTCAGCGTGAAAAGGTAAAGAACATTCATACGAACAAACTTTCGCTTTGCCTTTATAATATTAGTGAGATATATCCATGGGATAAGATACATACAAATACAAGCACATGTCACGAAATACATCTGCATGATGATCGGTCCATCATTACAGACGCGTGATATATCTAAGTGTTGGAGTGATGAATCATTTTCACACTATGACAAGACTCAATGTATGTAACTTCTTCACACCTGAACCGCGGAACCGAAATTAATAAAATTCTGTATTGAGATATCTGAGGACTTGTGCCTTCTGTGGAAGGACCTGTATCACGATGTATCTGCCCAAAAGAACCCCCAAAGCGGATTAATTCTGCGGGGGAGTCACGACCCTCAGCCATGAGGAAATACAACTCAAGATAGAGATTGAGACACATTGGGCATTTTATATCCTGGATTAACGCGAGTAACATCACAGGATAGTAAATATATTATGTAGTTCGGTCTCTGAGACTTATTGTCTATGACGGTATGAAATGAAAGCGACTCACGCGTCGTGCGGGTGGCACACGCAGCACGAGATGGAGTCATGTGGCCATAGACAGAGGCGTATAGAAGTTCTACTTGGTATACCTAATAAGACTATATGTATTTTATTCTACTTACAAGAATTTGAGGTCGTTGGTTTTCAAAGGTTTCTATTGATGTGGCATGATATTAGGTATGTAACTTGATGTTACTGGAATCTTTTCTGTATTTTTTTTTTATAGTTCCCGTAAGGCATGATTAAATTTAGTTGTATTAACCGGCTAGCACTTACGTCAAAAATTACGTCGAAAAATTAGCTCGACAAGTTTCGGAAATCTGAGGTTTCCATCATCAGGAGGACGAGGCAGTGAGTCGGCGAACCAGTCTGGACGAGGCGGCCATCCGGGACGCGCGTGCTGACTCGTCCTCCTGATGATGGAAACCTCAGATTTCCGAAACTTGTCGAGCTAATTTTTCGACGTAATTTTTGACGTAAGTGCTAGCCGGTTAATACAACTAAATTTTTTTTTTAATTTAGGATCATACTTGCGGTTCATACTATGCGGTTTTACCAGTGTTAATATGGGATATCTGAGATAAAAAGTAGCATGTCTGGTTATCCCGGGTCTTGCCTATATTTGTATCAAGTTTCATTCGAATTGATCCAATCGTTTGAGATATAACAAACATAATATATATCACATATGATTTGCAAAATATATTTGAATTTCAGATTTTTCGTACAGCACCAAAACATATTCCAAAACTATTTAATTGTACCTACCTGTAAGTGTATATAAAATACAGCAAACAACTTGAATATTATGGCGCAGTCACATGAATGAATGCATGTGATTATTTGTGTCATTTACTCGAATGATTTGTTTACTTTGTGGCTTCTCACATTAAGTGTAATATAATGTTTAGTATTAAGTTTTGAGGATGAAGTTTTTATTGATTAAGAAGTATATATGCTTTTGTTATTACGGTATTTTAGAAATAAAAACAATGATATAAAATTATTACTGCATAATGCGTATAAAGATAGATTACTTATTACAATTACGTCAAAACATTAGTGACGTAAAAGATTAGGTAGTCTTTGTTCAATCTTCTGCATTAACTATTCTACGGTATTGTAAGTAACATATGCATACCTACTGGTAGGAGTATGCATGTATTTGTATACATACACACACATATAAGCAGAAATCAATTTTTCACACTTGTTCATACATTTTACGTGTGATGACGAACTTCTAACTCGTGTATAGTTAAACTGGATAATGTATGAAACTATTACCTAGGTACTTACTTTTGTTTAAAGTTTATTGAAACAAGAATAAACAAAGGATATTAAACGGAAGTTACTACAATGGGTCCATTATAAATCTTGTTGCTAAGGAAGTTTCTATAGGTTTATTATATTATAACAAAAACTATTTACATATGTATCTACCAATTAATTTTATCTTGGATACTTATATTATATAAACTATCTTGTATTTACTATATGGCGATTTTAACAAAAAACATTACTGACAAGTTTTTAATCTAAGTAAATAAGTTATTTAAGATCCTGCTAAGCATCCAAAATCTAACAATTGCTTGGTGTTAAAGTAATTATGAATTTCGGGTGATATACTGTTATTAGTATGAACTGAAAACTCGTATATTACCTGACATATGCCACAATCAAACCGTTTTTTTATAATAAGATTCTTTATGTTATTTATCTTGCAGAAATATAACACTCATTCATCAAGTCACGTGTCAAACCATGACATTTGTAATCAGATACTGACTCAGTTCAGGCACATTACAGAGCATACAGACATCTCACAATATCACTCAAGAAATGAAATAATACTCAAATTGCTCTTAAATATTATGTGCAACATATAGACACATTTTTACATAAAAAATCTTTCGAAAATTTGTTATTTTATGGGTTTAAAAGATAAAAGAAGAAGACTTAGTGTTAAAATCAACATTGTGTTAATAAAACGGTAAATTATGTACTGAAAAGAGAAACAACAATTAAACTTTTACAGAATTTCATTATGAAAGAAATGAAAATTGACCTGTGTACGTAGACAATTATTACAATAATTATGAACGTTACAACCCAGAAATATAATAATGTGTGTAGCTGTAGGTATACATATTTATTATTTAACTGCAGGATAATAAGGTAAAATTACACCACTCCCCGAGTAAACCATATTATTTGAAGTAATTATAGTACATTACCGTATAAATGAATCAGCTGTTTCAAGGTGTAGTTTTTATTGAATGCCAATAATAAGGTGAACTTGGTGAGGATTACGTTTTTCCATAACAGTTGTAATATCATCCAGATCTTCAATCAAGTAAAAATATTGTCTTTGAAAAATGACTTCCAACGCAATACATGCACTGCATAATAGGTACTAAATTTGTTCACAGCATGGGTAAAGTGGAAGTTCATGACGGCAATCTTTATACAATACTAGCTGGTTCCCGCGACTTCGTCCGCGTGGAATAGTTATTATTATTACCATAAAAACGGGTCTATTGAGTTAACCTTAAAAAAGATAGACATATACTGTTGCAGACATTTTGTTAGATCATTTCAAGAGAAATAATTCTTTGATACATATTTTTTTGATATTTTGAACCGTTTTCGCAGCGCACGCAATGGAAGCCCTCAAAGATGAATATTTTTTTCCGTTTTTCCACATTTTCCATTGTTTCTTCGCTCTTATTAGTTGCAGCGTGATGTTATATAGCCTAAAGCCTTCCTCGATAAATGATCTACTAAACACAAAAATATTTTTTAATTCGCACCAGTAGTTCCTGAGATTAGCGCGTTCAAACAAACAAACGAACAAACAAACAAACTCTTCAGCTTTATATAATATTAGTATAGATAACAAAAACGAAAAAAATGTCATGGTCCCAGTAGATATCAATTTTATACGGAATAACTATTTTTTAAAACGGAAATTGTAAATCATACATTTTTTACATATACCCAACGACATGAATAATACCTGTCTTTGCATATAAGTACCCAGTTTCTGAACAGCAACAGAACAGCTGTTTTTTCACTCTTTGGCAGACTCTCTGTTCTTCTTGAACGATTAAAATATAATCACCATCATCATCATCCATAGCCCTTGGGATCCCACGGCTGGGTATGGGTATCCTTTTGTAAAATATATGTAAGTATATGATAATATAAAATTAAATGTGTGAAGAGACCTGAGAACCGTTATAAGAGATAAATAGTAAGCAATCCATCAAATGCGCGAGCATTTTTACAAATTTCATCTCACTATTTGCTTTTTTTAGTTTTTGATCTGTGATGTGTGTTTGTTTTGCAACACGATATAATGCGCACATTCACAGTTAGATGTAAAAGATACAGACTCTGATATGATAACGTGGTGTCACAAAAATCAGCATTTTTACAGCTTAGATAATATTGACAACTGATTAAGGCGTTTTTATGATACGAAACAAATCGTGGTGTATTTTTCCAGCCACTTGCAGACTCCGTGATTGTCACACAATGTGCTTATCAGTATGATTAGAGAGTGAATAGTTTCTTTTACTCTAATCTGGAAATATTCCATGGCATTCTACTTTATTTGTGAATTTCAAGCAATATAATAACATACAAACATAAAAGCGAATATGACTTTATTGATGTTTGAATATCCTACATCAAAACGAATTATCTGATTTATACTTAATTCATTATTGTTTAAATGAAAAATATATTTTGACTGAACTTTATTTATTTAGCGAGCGTAAAATTGACAAATCATTTACTTTACACAATATACACTCTGTTTTTCGTAGAAATTCCTACTTCGACACAGTTTAATTTTTAATTTTCCACTACAATACAGTTTGCCAGACAATATCTACTTATATTGAACACTTGAATATATTGATATTTAAATGACGTTAATTGTACAAAGACAGACGCTTACTCATATTTATTTATGTGTTACAAAATCAGTGTTTCTTAAACTAAAATGTAATGATTTTTATACATTCGTTTAAAAAAAACACATGCCTAATAATATTTGTGTAGTTTATAATAAACTATCGGGCTGTGGCCCTACTAAACAGAAAAATATAATTAACAAAATGAATAAGTAAATTTACTTGGAGGTACCCATTTGAAGTGAATGAATAATTTATAATAACAATATTCAACTTAAATCATAGTATTTCTAAAAAAAAAACATAAAGAAGTGTCAAAATTTGTAATATTGTACACATTTATAGATATAAAGTAATCCTAAAGGTTCTTTAGCAGTATACAATGATCGTTTTGCTAGAACCGACGCTAGAACAATAGAGAACGAAACGAATTTAGCAATGATTGGTAAAGTCTTTGAACTTTCAATGTCGACAAAGACAATTCAAAATGTTATAAAAAGTAAGGTTAACGTTTCAAAACCAATGTAAAATGTAGGCAAATAACAAAGTCTTAAAAGTTCTAGACATATTTACCTGTATTTCATTTGAAATAGTCTCATTTTATCGCCACAAACAATAGTGAAATGTTTTGTATGTTACTTAGTTATGGAGCTTGTTATCACTATTTTTAACGCAATTGTAATACATTTAGTCTGGTGGTTGTTTCATTTTTGCGTCAACCTACTGAACATAACATTTCCTTTACAAACTGTTCAAGCATTTAAATTGCAACAAACGTCTGAAGTTTTTGTCTCGAGACCAATTTTTAAAATCTTCCATTCATAACTAAAGGATTAGAACAAGTCCGGTCGCTATCAACTTGTAACCGTTGCTTTATAAAAACTTCAAGGGCAGGAGTCGCAGACCCGTAGATTCTTGACCCCGAAACGTGTCTGGTCTGGTCTGGGCCCCGCATGGCCGCAGAATTTTTTACCCATTTTAACAGAACATTACCCTGACGCCACGATTTCCTATTTCAGATAGCTGTCTAGACAAAAACGAATTCAATTAAACGCATAACAGTAACCGCAAAACAATAAGATCAGAAAGCAATTAGCTCACGTATTATTGCAAAGCTCCTCATGTTCAATAATAATGAAAAAAGTGTGTATAATGGACTTTGGATTTCCAGAAATCTCCGCATTGATCTACTAGATGCATAAATTCTTGTTTACCGAAAACGCGGACAAACATGTTGTTTACTATTTGGCACTGATATACAAGAATACTTGTTTGAATAGACGCCAAATGCACATAATGCCAAATGAACTAACAATCCAGACAGAGCTGTGAGTTCCTACTTCGCAGGTATGTAGTCTAAAGTCTGGGACTATATTTTCACGACAAACTTGCATTTGCGCCTGGTTTAGTTCGAGGCGAATGAAACACGCCTCTGCTCCAACGGCAGTAAACATAAACCCATAAACCATTTAATTATAGAACAGCATAGGGAAATATGTTTCGTGGTTTGCATGCCGGTGAAAGAGATGCCAAAGAAGATATTAGTCACGAACATTTAGAAAATGCAGCTCATTTCAATGCAAATATCGGACTACATCCATAAACCGAGTAAAGCTAAATGTGTACATTGATAGATTGGTGACACTACATTGATTGTTCTCAAATTAAATGCTCTACTTTAGGCAAGATAACGCCCAATACTTTATCAACCAAAAATATAGCTCTAACTGAGTCACGGTCAATGTAATGCGTTCACGATAATGTATTACTCCATCGAAAATTTATAGCATACCTACCTGGAGCATTTCCATATCGAAACTGTTTCTATGATTATTTATTACAACATTAACTGTTATGGAAGCGATTATACCTACGGAACAGTATTAGTTACATCACATTGACGTCATAAGTGACCGGTATCTTCGGTGGAAATGGGTCAGCTTTCCACTTTCGACTGCACGTCAAACATCAAATGGTGATAAACATTAACTGAAAAAGCCAGTCAATAAACTTTATTTGAATATTCGACTTTATTGCCACGGGCTATCATATATGAGACTCCAACCATTAATATGTCAGCAGAAATCATTACTTGGCAAACATCATTTTATAAATATTTTCACGACTAGTTCCACCGACCGGTAGATTTTTAGGGATTGAGATTAAATTAATATTCTGATGCGGTTTTTCGGTCACCTCAATTTCACTAACGAAACAAGACACTTCTGACGTGCTTTCAAATTTTCAATTCTCGGTAAATGTCTGAAGAAATCTTTGTTGAATTTATCCATTCATTTAGTTAAAATTTTGACGATTTTCTGGAAGCTCACCCACATAGTAGATGTGTTTAACTAACAGTATAAAACTAGAACAACTTATATAATTATTCGCACTATACAGTCATTTGTTCAGTTTTCACACAATACGGACTCGTATGTCTAATTAGCAATTTCTGGCAAAGTCTGGTATATGGCAGTTTATGATAATGCTTGGTTCTCAAAGTTTTATTTATACTAGAATTAAATTGACTATAGTATCTTCAAGGTAAGTGTACCTAGGTGTTGTTAGTGCTCTAGTTTCGAGACTAGGTTTATTGGCGTCCTTAATCTAGCTTCTGATACGGATATTACACGGAACAACGCAACAACGTTCAGTTTGCGATAAAATATGCCCTACTTTGCGATATGGATAGAAAGTAAAACATATTACTATAAGTAGGTTTATTTCACCTTACGAAACCACTCAACAGTTATTAAAGTAATGAATATTAGTATTATTAAAATAATTACAAAAGTAATACCTATCATCGACTTTTATTATGCACAAATAAATCATACAATCGGCTATACAAGGTGTAACAGAAGGGTGTGACAATATTAAAGAGTATACATATATATCATGTAAGGAGTCATATACCAAAATATGAAAAATTAAATCGCATATATTTTTTACCATACAAAAATTAGATAATATTTTTCACTTGATTTCGTGGCAGCCCTAGCGAGTGACGAAATCGAAATAAGCACACATTCTTTCATCCCGTTCTAGCATTAGTTTTAACGCAACGTATTCTCTCTCTCTCGCGCTCTCAGAGAGACACCGCCGCGCCGTGTCATTTGTCAATGAAAGAAAAGTCAATGAACGCTCAAAATGATGAGATGTAGGGTTGCAAGTCTTAAAGTTTTAATGTAAGTTCAACTTATGATTACTCGAAATCTATGACACTTAGAATTCTGAAACCTAGTGGGCTGTATTCTATATATACCTACATAGGTATGTATAGTATGAGTATTGTCACACCCTTCTGTTACACCTTGTATAGCATCTACAAACGCGCGTGTATAAATATAGCTACCAAAAAGCATGTAAAACGTCAAATAATTTTTGTTTGAATGGGCCGTCTGATATCAATGGCAAAATTAGACGCAATCGTCAAGTCTTTGCCAAATTATTACTATTACTACGGTGGCTGGTTGCTATCCGCCGTCCCCCCTATCGTGTCTTGTACTATTGTTGCTATGCTCGTAATAAAGCTGTTATCGGTTGAAGATTCTGAAGGTCAGTTACCGCTGTTACTAACTTAAAAATAAACAATCGTGGTTACTAAAAAATGTTGTGGTGAATTACAATACTCGCCAAAAATATGTTTTTTTTATTTCTGATAAATGTTTCTAAAAATAGCTCTGATACATTTTAGATTTTTTTCTAAGGTCTGTTTAAAGCTATAGTCACAAATATAATGACTAAAATAAATAGAAAATAATACAAGTAAATTAAAAAAATATATTGGCGGTACAGACTGAAAAACATAGAACTTACTGGAACTTGCAATAATCGGTAAAACTTGTTTCCAATACAATATACGATCGTTGCATAACGTATAATAGTTTATTTTTCATTGTACCTATTTTTATCGCTGAACTACCTACAATCGCACGTCACAGACTACACAGACTGATGAAATTATGGCCATTGTCTTCACATCAAGAGTTTCAACGACTCCTGTTTGGACAGATGTGTAAAGAACATTGAAGGTTACGAGAGATCTTTTGACTGTCGCCGAGACCACTACTTACCGTACAGTTCTTAAAATACAGTTCAGAAAGACGGAAGCAATTATTTGACCTCTCTTTAAAGAGTTTGTTCACCTCTCGTGATTTTGGAATCGTGTTGTGTCTCAGAAAATAAAATAATAAGGTCAAGAACGAAACTAGAACGTGGCGTTTACACATAAATTGTTTGTGTTTCAGAAAGTATATATATTTTTAACAACAAGGAACTAGTTAGATTATAAGATACTATTTTATAAAATCTGGAGAAAACATTGGAGAACAGATCCATCATTTTAACTAACAATACTAATTCAAAACAAAAGAACAGGTAAAGAGCGAGGAAACTCTAAGATCGTACAATAGGAACTCGTTTCAATAGGAACGAGTACCTACCAAATAATTGTTTCTACTATTCATCATAATTACGATATGGCTGAGGATACTTCGACTGTTTTATGTTACTCGTGCCAAGCGCCGCATGGGATGCAATGTGACCAGAGTACCTTCACTTTCAATAAGAAAAGTCGTATAGTTTTCCATAGAAATATCCTCACCATTAAATGGGCTACGTGCCTTTAGAAAATTGAGAGTTAATGAGGCTGTAACTTTGTTTTAATAGATAAATAGTGGTTTGTATGTATTGTAGTTATTGATGTCAGATTTAAAATGGTAAGTATCTTGAAATTTAATTATATAATAGTGCAAGCAATTTGATCAGCTGAGTACAGATGTATTTATACAGTTAAAATTATATATTACATATATTAATTATCACATGACTAACTGCGACAATATTTAAAAAAAATATGTTTTAGTTTCCATTTGTGCAAACTTTACATTTAAAAAAAAATAACGAGAGTAGGTATCAAATTAGCTGTACAAAGTCACTTATTGACATGTTGTGATGATAGAGTTATCATGCTAAATAATAACTTAAGTACCTTAGTGTAATTATGTTCATGACAGTTTTTGCACGCAACTTTAATGTCGTTTTAATGATAATAATAATAATAATGTTTATTTATTGGACAGCAAAAACCTTATAACTAAGTTACAACATTTGTTTGTTAGTACTATATTTATATTACTATGTTAGGATCGATTACAAATGATGTGATCTATGTTCCCCACACTAGGTTCCCCTGTGTCGTGGGGAAACGCGCTCATCCTTCTGGGGGCACTTATTACATCTGCTACTTATACTACAGATTATATTGTACTATATACCTATTATAGACATAGCAAAGTGGAATATTAATGGGAATTCCCCGACTATACCTAATTTGGATGATTGTTAAATACCACAATCATGAAAATTTATGCAAATAATTTCGGTCACTAGCTTTTTTTTGCATTATGAAACTGATTATTATCATTATGCGCAAAAAAGTAAGTGATTTTGGGAAACCAAATGCTGTTTTGTATGATAAAACGAATAGCCGAGCTAACCATTTTAAAACGCTGTTTTCCCGGATACGTATAAAACCCCACAAAATCAACAAATTTAACAACAGATAAACCATAATTATCGATTCCACAGTTGGTAAGGTATTACCATATTTAACACGGTGCTAATATTTCATTGTAAAAAATCACGTTGAATGACCACGTGTCTCCTAAATTTTGAAACAGCTTCGGTCAATGATTCAGCATATCAGATTCGCAGACGGAACGTCATTATCATATACCATAATATGGTATATAGATAGATATGTTAATCTGTTCCATGGATATGTTTTATTTTTTTAGTTTTCGTTAAAATCTTTCTGCAACTGAGATATATATTTTTTTACACCGGTACATATGTATAATTGTGTATATGTTTTTCATATGTGTTTTGTATTAGGAACTCATTTTCTTTTGATTTATACACTTTCAGGTACCTATTTTATTTGCAGTAGTATATGGCCTTTTTGTCACGGAATAGGCTTACATTTTACAACAGCCTGCCTGATGTTAGGCACCGCTGTAGTACAGATATAATGTCTGCAGGTAGGTAGGTCACTACAGATAATTTATAAAGAGACATTATTTGCATAATGAAGAATCACAAGTGAAGTTCTCAAAACAGAGTATTGAACAAAGTGTCGTATCAGATGTATCAAGTCAGTGTTCGCATTATTATTTGCATTCACGATTGTTATTTTGGTCGCAGGTTTAATAACTGTCTGCGTATTTTCACCCTCCATCATGTCTCATACAGAATTACAATATAAATAAACATATAGTTGTGAAAGTTTGTTTATCTGTTTGCTCTTCTTTCACCTTAAGTTCGTCAAAAGGATACTTTCTTGTTTCTACTAAATGTATGTCTTATTGCTTAATGGCTGGGGCAGTTTTTCTTTTAAACTGATAAGCTATTAATGTTTGAATTAATTAGTACATAAAACAGCTGGCCATTCGTCACAAGAAAGGTCGCCGCGTGCCGCCTGACCCCATTCCGACTGTAATTTAATTCACACCTTGAACTTGAACTACAAATATATAAATTTAAACTAAAACAAAAGTTTTAGTGGAAACTGCGCATCTCTTAAAAGTTTTCGTACCTGCGCTTTGTTTAAGTAAACACGCCATTTAACATTTTATTTCAATCTGCACTCGATCCAAAGCAAATACTTTCATCCCAGACAGTGTTTAGTTTAGATTCGAAGTTTCTAGAAGGTTAGAATTAAACTAGATTGGGACAGCGGGAATGATCTCGTCTCTTTTCGATTGCACGTTTTGTGTGAGATGGATGATTTTTGTCCAGTGTTTATCCAGACAAAATAATAATAACAGAGAACTGTAGCCAAAACCACACAGATGTATATAGAGTTGCCATTGACGTAGTGTTTATTAAAAGCACTGTCAACTCGCAGACAGACTGGCTAACTGTAAGATTTGAGGTTTCTCTCTCAGTCGAATAAACGATGTCGCAGTTTAAAATTTATTGATATTTATTGCGTGAAGTTTAAAAAATAATTTTCCCTATGTTCACGACTTCTGAGAAACTTACATAATTTAAAGTTTTATAATATTTACAACGAAACTTTTATTTTAGAAAATTCAGCATTAAATAAAATTATTTCATTGAAAATATAATAAAAATAGCAACGCAGAGGCAGAGAGCGTCTCAAAGATTCAAAAAAGCAGAATTTAAATTTTTCAATAATTTCTATGTGTCTGAACTAATACCTATATAAACTCGACAACTGAAAATTACTGTTAAACAACACAAAAGTTTTTTGGTAGGTACTAGTACTAAAATTAAAATTCATGGATCTTTATTAATATCCCTTTCACGACTGTTATTATAATTATTTATATACATACTTATATTAGCCAATATTTAGTAACAATACTACGATGGAATTAATATAATTTACACGTTTTATTTGGTAAGTTGACTAAAATTGGTAAGACCGTGACGCCCAGTTTCTCTATTTATGCTAGCTATTAATAAAATACTACGTTTTTAAGGAAAGTCAGGAAGGGAAATCGGAACACCATAGTTTCTATAAATGGTACAACTAAATATCTTAAACTGGTAACTTGCTTGACTTCTAACTTTATATTCGTATGACGATTGTTGTTTTATTTCAAATATGTACCTAAATTCCACCCACCTCCAGGCAGCCACTTGTGGCACTAGTATAAGTACTTTTTTCTTCTTCCTTTTTAAATTATTATCGTGTGTTGCAATAAAGAATTATGAGTTGAATGAACTTCCCAACCTAAAGATTACAAAGAACACGGTAATCAACATTTTGAAACTGCCTGTATAATTCAAATCTTGGCAGTATTTCTGACATCATATTAGTAGGTACCTACTCGTAGCAAGATTGTGGACTTTCATAACTTCCTAGTTGAAATAGTTGCATTGAAATTCTTTACTAGATCATTACGCTGAAGATGAACTTGATTATATTTGAGTGTTCTAAATTAAACGAGATTGCCTTGGGGCACGTTTATAAACAGATCAAAATAGGCCCAGGAAGAAGACCACTTCCCGCTTTATCTACTTATGTAATAAGCTTCTTGCATATTGTTTGTTTGTGCGTCAGACGTTCATAAAATAATATGAAACTGACAATATATGCTACAGCAGATTAACTGCCATGTAAACTAAAGCTTGTAATAAAAATATGATGTTAATAATCATGTTTAGCCATCGTATTCCTATAAGTCTTTTTCAGTTATACGAATGCACTTATTTATGTTTATACAGTGCAATATTGTCATTGAATAAAATCTGCAACCAAATATATTTCAGTTGCCGCTATAATGTGTCGTGAATAAACAAACGACATAAAGCATCCCTGGATTCCACTTAGCCTCGCTGATCAAAAGAAGTTTCCAGATTTTTAACGTAATGAGGAAACCTCGATTCGAAGACTCAAAATATCATACTTACCTACATGACTAATCTTATAAATCAAGCTGATACATTTATAAAATTCAGAAGTACAGACTGCGCGTCGGGCGATCTGGTTTATTTTGATTATGTTTATGTACATCCAATATTTTATGAGCCATTGCTCATTGCAGAGGGAAATTGGAGTGGTTTCCGTATAAATCATCTTTGAAGTGTCCGCGTTGCAGCTCCAGGAAGCGTTGGGAAACGTTTTAATACTTTGAGTGTACCAGAGTCAATCTACTTGTAATACCTACTTCATCTTCTTCTTATCTTATGAGAGTGGCCAACTCTGGTGTCGAGAGTTAAAATACCTACTAAGAAAATAATAACCATAGTATTCTATATTTGGTACATCAAATTCCAGACAACATAAACCACCAACTCTTGGTTTAAGTTTGTTTATGAAATATGCCCATTTCTATAAGACACTCCTTAAAATGTCGATTAAATTTTAATACTATTATAAATATTATAGTACCGCTGGAAGGACCAAATACAGGAGGATCTGCAACAACTCCATGCTACCGAGTGGCAGGAGATGGCGCAGAACCGAGAGGAGTGGCGCCTCTTTGTGTCGGAGGCCAGGATCCACTTTGGGTCGCAGTGCCACATTAGTAAGTATGTATTATAAATATTCAACAACTGGCTCTTGGTTTTGAATAAACCTATCTACTTTGTTTCAAATGGCAGTAGATCCTCTTAGATGTGGACCGCAACCATTTCTCATTAGAACTAAGCTCTGGCCATTATCACTAATGGCGTGGTCATTGGTCGGTCGGGCGCTATCTGATAACATGGCATTTACACGAAACCATAATCTGCGGTCTCATAACTAGTGTCACGTATAGCTCACGGGTCATTAGGCTGTTACCACACGCCCAACTAACTGTTAACTAATCTACCTCCCAAGGCCCAAATGTCAGCATTAACGTCACGGGGGCGGGACGTTAAATATAAATACAGATACAACTTTCTTAGTAAACGGCTCATTGTTCGTAAAGTTACGTCAAATAAATGGAACCTAAGAATAGGTTAGATTCCAGAAGTAACCCTCACAGAGTTACATACGAGTATGTTACATCTGCTGCTGATTGGTCGTTTTGCTGTAAGCTCGTGATAGGACTGGATGCTGATTGGAGATATGTAGTTGACCATATTTGTTGCAAGTCGTTAATTTTAGATAAACACAAGAGTAATTTTACAACAGAGTTGGCCACTGTCGTTCTATGAGAATAATATTTATTTTCAATGCAATCTTATGAATTGTAAAGAGAATAGATAATGAAGTAACCATGTCAGAGGTTTTAGGGCGGCTTGACAAACTCTCAACACCAGAGTAGGCCACTCTTATTCGATAAGAAGAAGTGAAGTATCAATGGGTGAGTGAAGCATCATTGCTTTATATTGTCTATGAAATATTGTAGTAGTGTGCGTGACGACCTCACACGTGCAATTTTCACTGGTGTATGAAAGGTCGGCGATTACGACCTTTTGCATCTGTGGTCACGGTGGTGTAAGCGTGACATTAAAAGTATAATGGCGTGTCACGATTGGACACGTTATTGGTTCATTTTGGGCGAAACTAATTTGGTAAACTTAATTATAGTAGAGGCTACTAATATCAAAAGATATATATATCGAGAAAATGAAACTGTTTGAAGCGTAATACCTATATTATCAGTATAGGGACTTGTAAAGTGATATATCTTACAGATCCTTTAGAAAACCATGCTTTGGGTAGATTCTGAATATGAAATTGATCGTTTTCTATCTACCCATTAATACACAGCACAGATCGTCCATATCTTTCAATTCTGTCTATAAACATTGCGAAATCAAACAACGTTATTATAAATAGACGTACTGCATCCCAGAATATCCGACGCTGAAAAAAAAGAAACGAAATAATCTGGCAGTCGAAATAGGGCATGTTTGACGTCATTGCTCGAAATGCACCGGGCCCTTTCCACACCATACGTACACACAAGTGCGGCCTATTTTACTTTACAGAAAATAAACGTATACAAACCTTGGGAAAATGTACCGGCTATAAAATAGCAAAACTTTATCTATGATGTGGTAACTGTTAAGTGGTTAGGTTTTCCGCTGCGGAGGAAAATTGTGGTGCTTAAATGTTAACGAACGTTTTTAAGGAAAATTGTAGCTACCTACATAGAATTCAGATAAGGATGTATACTTCTGTTTCATGTTTAGGTAATAACGCTGTACATTAACTGTATCTTGATATATAAATCTAAATATATAAAACTCAAAGGTGACTGACTGACTGATTGACTGACTGACTGATATAGTGATCTATCAACGCACAGCCCAAACCACTGGACGGATTGGGCTGACATTTGGAATGAAGGTAGATGTTAAGACTTAGGCATTAGCTAAGAAAGTATTTTCGGAAATATCACTTTTAAAGGGGTGAAATAGGGGATGTAAGTTTTACTTCTTAATGCGAGCGAAGCCGCGAGCACCCACTAGTTATTAATTATACTGAGAAGGGAGGTCAACCATCGTTATTCAGATGTCTGTTTACAAAGTTAATATCAATAACAGCATGACGTAGAAAAGAGCTTCAAACTGTGTAGAAGTGGTCCCTAATCCCTACAATTTGCCAATATACATCGTGAATCAGCTGGATATAGATAACTTTGGCAATTCCAGTATATGCATCAACACCGTCTAACCAAAACCAGTCTGACTCACCGCAGTAACTGTTGTATTTACTTCTCGCTGTTTTAGCAGACTAACTGGCGTAAACTAAACACTCAATTATATTTTATTTTAATCTTTTACATACCTATTTATATTAGTACGCCAGCTTTACCGAATTCCTCTGGTGATGTCCAAACTAGGTTGCCTGGAAGAGACCACTTTAGTGATAAGGCCATGGGGCGACCCATGTCCCTGATTACCTTCTACCTTTTTATGTAAATTGTATTCTATATTTTGGTGTACAATAAAGGGTATTTCATTTATTTGATACATTTGATTTATATATTAAACATAGAATTTCCAGTGATTTTAGGGGGAAACGGGCAAGTTATTTTGTAGGTAAGGGTCACTATCATCTTGTGACATTATTTAAATCTCTTGCATGGTTAACTTGATTTATTGCAAAAATATTTTTTACTATTAATTAGCTGTGTAAAAGATACAGTTAACTAAACTGTTTATTTGCATACGGATTTGCGTATATCAGACGCACGCAACACAAATCATAAATTACCAGACGTTTTGTCTTTATTTTCTTTTTCAGCTTTAACCAACTTTGATCTTACCATCACATTTGTTATATTTCTTTAAAACATTGTTTAAAATATGAATTTATATTGAGTGTAATGATAAATATATATATTGCGGTGTTTTTTTTTATAAAAAAAATGATGGTATATAATCTTTTTACTTAACAGGATCACCCAGTTTAAATATAAATAATTACACCTCCAAATTCAAATTCAAAATTCAAATTCAAAATTATTTATTTTCATAAAAATGCACACATACTAAATATCACTAAAGCACCGTACTAGACGCCGGTGCGTCTGTGTCACGGAGATTAGTTCCTTCCGGGGTCTTATTTTTGGAGAGTATACATTTTAAGTTTTAAATATTTACTTTTACAAAATAGAATATAAATTACATTACATTAAATTAAAATATAGGACAATTACAAACATCAGAAAAGGTCAAATTGATAAGTATTTAGTCAAAATAATTAATGAAAAGAATTAGAATTATAGTCTTACAAATCTAAATTAAAGCGAACATAATGCTGCTGATTTTATTAGACGGATGACCCTACATTTATTTTGCTGTTTCGAGCTAAAATCAAGGCATTTGTTGGAAATCAACCTGAATGTTCTAAGAAATGTACGATGTCTGGACAGTGTACATGTTCAGAAGAGCCACAGGCTATATAAAAGTTTGTATGATTAAGTCACAGAATCATATAAAGTTCGCTCGTGGTAAAAGTCGCAGAATAATCAGCAGTTTGTAAAGGAGATGTTGATTATTTCGCATGTAGCCAATTAGTAGCCAGAACGAGGGCTAATTTTACACTGAATTGCTTGCTTTATAGTATTTGGCTAAGGCAAAAGGTTGAGAATCACATGTAAATACCTAATGTTGGATTTTCATCGGAAATAAAAACTATGGGAGTAGCTAAAACCCGCGTAGAAAGTTATAACCCCCATACCAAACTATGAAACACATATTTTTTCTACACATTTAATCAACCATAATGTAATGCTAAAATAACGCGGTGAAGTTTTGACATTATTTGTAGTCATTTAAAGAAGCCATGCAAAATTCATTTTTGTAATTTTATTTAGATCTAAGCTACCTGGACTTTTTTTTTACGCGGAATAGGCTTACGTTTGACTATAGCCTGCCTGATGTTAAGCACCGCTATAGTCTAAGATGACTTTTACTAACAATATGTTATATTGAGATTCTTATAGGTCATCTTGTTTTAATCAGTAAAAAATAAACAGATTGAGTCATTGTTATGAAAAACGCGCGACATAAATATTATTTAGTACATCTGATAAAGAGTAATTTTCCTTTATACCTAAAATGTGAAAACATTTGATAATTTATAGTTATCAATTGCTTTATTTAGCTATCATTTCACCTGTTCGATAATATATCGATGTGATTTACCTATTTATAAAAACAGATCCATCAAAACATGTTTTTTGCATTATGCTGATAAAGTTTTACAATACTTGAATCACAGATAACTTGATAAGCTTTGAATGATACGTTTTTTGTGCGTAAGACATACACTTGTGATATATTTTGACTTTTCGTATTCATATAGTTAGTCTTAGTTCATTTTGAAAGTCTTGTTAGTAGTAAAACAAAACTTATAATTATTTTTTTACCATAGATCTACAACTTACCTACACACTTCACTGTAATAACATACACACTTGCAAAACAAAAACATATAATTAAGGAGTTGCGCATTAGTTATGTTTTTATCTTAAACTAATTTATTTAAGCAGGTAAAAAAACTGTGTCAAATTTAGTGGAATATTTTAAACACGTTGGAAGTTTTTCTCAATGTCGCTGATAAGTGTTGTAAATATTGTTCGGGAAGAATTAGGACATGGATTAATTTTAGAAATGTAAACATTACATCAGTGGATTGAAATAACATTCGGTAAACTGTAAATAAGTCTAATGGTATAATTATTATAAATACATTAAGTTGTTTATTTTTCCTAATATTTTACATATTAATTTGTAATTGTATGGATTACAAATATACTGTTAATCTATTTAAGTAAATCTATTCTTCTTTTCAAATTAACTTACAGTGAATGGGTAACTCCCACATATCAAAACCTCAATACTTGTAACTTTACGATAAATTAACGTACATATACAGCGATTTTTTCATTAACTCGGCAGTCGTTAAGCTATGTCAGACGCTCTCAGGGGCGGCTTGACACCAGAGTTGGCCACTCTCATTTAATAAGAACAAGTGATTTTTCTTTACGGGGAAACATTTTTCATCACAGAAGAGAAACAAATGTCTGTAAAGAAACAGCGAGACATATACAAGATGTAACAAGCTTATGCAATAACACAAGCGAAGGTTGGTATATGCGTCAGCGGCGTCCAAGATCAGGTCAACCCCAGACAAGACGGGGTTAAAAATAAATAGACTTGTGAATCTGTCAATCATGAGATAACACGAGCTAACGGTCATGACTGCATGTATTTCCTTTTGCTATTTTTATCTGCGGCACGAAATTAGTTGAATGAATTTTGTTTGTGAAAAGTGTAGCGATGTGATAATTGAGTTAGCATCTTAAGTTGAAAATTATATTTGCTGGTTGTTCCTATTTCGCACGTACTTATATTATAGTACAATTTATATAATACTAAACCAACTTATTACCTTGCGGACTTTCTTACGCACCTGGGCCCAATCTGCGTAGGGCCGGCGCACAAGTAGTAAAGGCTATGCTCAGGGCGATAACAGGCTGATGATGATGATGATAATGGATGGACGTATCCCTCATTACTGAGCGCCATAGCTAATCCACAGAAGCAATTCGTCAAAATCCACAGTACCGACACAAAATTTTGTAATTACAAAGTTGTGAATACAGGACAAACTTGTTTGTTAGTTTCGGAAATTGCTCGTATGACGTCTGTGGTAAAGGAAAACAAAACGATTTCAGGCCAAATGAGCAACCCATTGTTTATATCGGATTGCGGTTATAATGACTGGTTCGAGCAACCCATTGTTTATATCGGATTGCGGTTATAATGACTGGTTCGAGCAACCCATTGTTTATATCGGATTGCGGTTATAACGACTGGTTCGAGCAACCCATTGTTTATATCGGATTGCGGTTATAATGACTGGTTCGAGCAACCCATTGTTTATATCGGATTGCGGTTATAATGACTGGTTCGAGCAACCCATTGTTTATATCGGATTGCGGTTATAATGACTGGTTCGAGCAACCCATTGTTTATATCGGATTGCGGTTATAATGACTGGTTCGAGCAACCCATTGTTTATATCGGATTGCGGTTATAATGACTGGTTCGAGCAACCCATTGTTTATATCGGATTGCGGTTATAATGACTGGTTCGAGCAACCCATTGTTTATATCGGATTGCGGTTATAATGACTGGTTCGAGCAACCCATTGTTTATATCGGATTGCGGTTATAATGACTGGTTCGAGCAACCCATTGTTTATATCGGATTGCGGTTATAATGACTGGTTCGAGCAACCCATTGTTTATATCGGATTGCGGTTATAATGACTGGTTCGAGCAACCCATTGTTTATATCGGATTGCGGTTATAATGACTGGTTCGAGCAACCCATTGTTTATATCGGATTGCGGTTATAATGACTGGTTCGAGCAACCCATTGTTTATATCGGATTGCGGTTATAATGACTGGTTCCTATTTCTGCAAAACACACTACTGACTTTCTCATTAATCAGATTTGGAATAAGTTTTAAAGCATTACAAATGAAGCTTTAGTTAAATTAGCTAGCTCCGTGTAAGACTGACATCCAAGAAATCGAGAAAATAGCTCATTAAAATATTATTATCCAATCATATTATTATTAATTTTTAAAGGTTTACGAAAATAGCTAGTAAAGAATGACAATCTAAACAGAATCATAATAATTGTGGTGTTTGAGGGTACTGTCTAAAATGGCATAATAGTAGTTTATGCAACTGTCATATAATGAAGGGTGCGCTCGTTTCATAATAGTAACGAGTGTTTTAATACCCGTGTTATATGCAGTTGCATACACTACTTTATCTTCACTAATCCAATTGATCAAACAACAAGGGTAAAAGCTGACAATAGTTAATTTTTCATATAATTTTCTAGATTATTCTGGCAAAAGATTGTGAGTTACTTTTGTTGCCAATTCTAGAATATCCGGAGGCGTACAAATATCATCGTCGCTATACATTTTTAACTTTTAATTTGTATTTAAAAAACAAAACACATTGCGAAACATTAAATTCACGCGTAGGTGTATTGTCACAGTAATTTTGCCGCCATTAAAATCTAACTATCTCTAAAGCGCGACCAACTTGATTGGCCCTGCAATCAGGTTGGTCGTGCTTTACCGATGTTATAATGAGCTATTACGATATCAATGTGGATATTATAGCATCATGTGAAATTGCTTAAATTGAGTGTTTTGGTGTCTGTGCTATAACAGTAGTAATTATAAGTCAAGTATTGGAAACATAAGTAGAATGTTACAACATTAGTGTAGATAATAGTATTTTTTAATATACATACTTCGTTTGGAGTTGTAAAAAAAAACAAGATTTGAGCTCCACAAGACACGCCAGTCTTACAAACTTACTTTATTAACCTTCTTTGATACAATGTTCTAAGATCAGTTGCACTTGAAACTGTTTGAAATCTCTCTCTTTATGAGCTCTTAACCTTTATGTCTTAAACAAGAGTGTAATAGCAAACATCCTACTCACAGACAAGTGAGGTCGAGGCGTAACCAAGGCAATACGCTGTGGGCTTTGTTACTCCCAGTAACTATTCATTACGATATTTAATAGAATAGAATTTACGAAAATTAATAGATGAATGCAGCCAAAGTGGATTGTATGGGAAACAATTTTATGGTAATTTAATTATAAGAAAGAAAGGCAGGTGTCATGTCGTTTGGAGGTTAAGGAATTGGCAGAAGATTGGGAAGGATGGCGCATGTTCTGCAGACAAAGGCCTTGCCCTTAAATTTGTGAAGAAGAAAAAATATAAGAAGGTTCTACAATCCACAACATACTAGGCAATACGGTTGTAGGCATCTATACGAAATAGCTAGAACGCTCGTATTCATCAATAAACATATTAAAGTAAATTTAAATCTGACACCCGGTCTTACTACTGCTAACCGAATATTATCATTTCGGAAATCTGATGATAGTTGCTGTAAAAAACCGTGTTTTGCATTATCATGTACCTCAGGATCCTATCGATAGTACCATGCCTAAAGTACCTAACTCATCATCATAATAGGTAACTAGATCACCTATTATGTATACATAGGCGAGGTTCCACATAACTATTGAAATGTCCATAGAAATGGTCGCCAAGCCCTACCAATGCGGAAGCAGCCTAAACATCTGTTAGCTGTGACGGCAGAGGTCAAGGTGTGCCCAAGGCTGTGTTACTAACCTTGTGATACGTGGGCGTCATCACGAACCATCGACCCGTCTAGTATATGTCTATTAAATGTTATAGGAGTCATATGTCTACGTATACCTATGTACTTGTCTATGTACAGGCTATCTAAAGTTCCACTAAAGCATTTTTATAAATTAGTGGTAAACTGGTGGGATTTTAAAAATCTTAGGAGTAAGTTGATGTAAGCGATAACTAGTATTAGGAACATTATAAATATGGCAGAAAACTGTTATTTTTATCAGTGCTATATGTACATAAATACCAACAACGTTGTTCTAAAAGTTTTGGAAATTCGCAAAAAACAGCTGAGCAAACAAAACGATTTTCTACCCACTGTAAAAGCCAGCTAGAAGACGATAAAAAGTGAAAACCTATTTTATTATTAATCTACTAAAGACTCTAAGTACGTTTTGCATTGTTTACGTACCCCTTATACGTTACTACGTTATATAATATTCATATTTATAAGGTAGCATCAGTGACGCACTAGGTCAGTGGATATTTTATGGCCCTTGACGCGACATCGAACGTAACTGTTAAGCTGTCAAGTCATATTAGTTGTAGACTTAGACAAACTGTCATTAAATGTTTAAGATTGTGTCCATGGTTTAATCTTAGGAAATTTTACTTTAGGATTAGACATGTTTTGATGGCTATAAAAACTCTACTAGTTAAGTTTTTTTTTGGCATCTCAAAACTCCAATTAATTTTGTTTAGCCCAATTGTATTCAAGCTTTTCAGTTGTGGCATCATTAGGTTAACAATGTTAAACAATTGAAGATTAATGGCAAATTAAGAGAATTCTTAAAGTTACATTAATTAAGATTATGAACCGTTGAGCGGTTTCCACTTTTTTTTGTTTTCAACGTGTACTATATGCAATTGATAAAAAGCTTTGACGATCATGTGGAATATGTATGTAACTTTAATAGTTACATACATATTCCACATGGATTAACGTATGTACGTAATCCTTTATACCACTTACGTATGTAGGTAATCGTTCTATTGTTACTTCGATTCATTTGAGGTGACAAAAATAGCCATGTTATTACAACGCTGTTGACGTTAACTTGTGCAGAAATAGCAGCTTCCTATTTGCAGAGCTTAAAACAATAGCTAGTTTAATATAACATCAAACATGTCATATCTTATTAGACCTCAGAAGAAAATAGCAGTTCTCTTAAGCAAGTTTAGCTATTGTAATAATAAAATAAATTTCAATGATAAATATCGAGACATGCCGCAGTAAAAGTTAAATAAGCTTACATCTATACTAATATTATAAAGCTGAAGAGTTTGTTTGTTTTTTGGTTTGTTTGTTTGAACGCGCTAATCTCAGGAACTACTGATGCGAATTGAAAAATTCTTTTTGTGTTTTATAGACCATTTATCGAGGAAGGCTTTAGGCTATATTACATCACGCTGCAACTTATAGGAGCGAAGAAATAATGGAAAATGTGAAAAAAAACGGGGAAAAATATTCATCTTTGAGGGCTTCCGTTGTGTGCGCTGCGAAAACGGTTTAAGATATCAAAAAAATATGTGTTAAAGAATTATTTCTCTTGAAATGATCTAACAAAATGTCTGGCACAGTAAATGTCTATCTTTTAAGGTTAACTCAATAGACCCGTTTTTATGGTAATAACTATTCCACACGGACGAAGTCGCGGGAACCAGCTAGTGTTAAATAATAGCTAAGCCGTTAAAAAATGACTACGTTATTTATGAAAAGGTTTTCTTTGATCGCTACCCAACGATAAATGAGTTCACATTGTAGACAATTTGGAACATTTTTTATACTTAACACGGTCTAAAATATGATTCGTATTTAGGACGACTTGTAAGTGGTAAATTGAGGTGAACTAATTTTATTTGTAAGGAGAAAATTGACCAAAGACGTTTGAGGCTAATAAATCTAGCAATTAGCGCAACTGTAAAATGTCTCCCCTCTTAACATCAGACTGTATGTGTGACTTAATTTCTATTTTGAGAGTCGAATCTTAATGGATACTTTTAACCGTCAGCATAGAATACAGTCGTATTGTCAACTAATTTTTATTGCTTGACTTATTCTTTGCTTTTGTGCGCTCTTAATATAATTTGATGATGACTACGTTAAATATAATAAGCGAGTGTGGCTCAGCGGTTCCAGTGTCTGCTTTTTATCCAAACGAACCTTGGTTCGAATCCGGTCCTACACCAATGACTTGTATTTTCAAGTTAAGTGTAGTTTTGCACTCGCTTATCGGTGAAGGAAAACATCGTGAGGAAACTGACACGTTTGTGGACCGCAATATGCAAGGCCATGTGTCTTCCGTGGAAGAACTTGGGCGCCCACCACAATGTATCTGCCTAAAAGAACTCCCCTGACAAATTAAATCTGCGGGGGAGTCATGACCCTCAGTCATGAGGTAATACGACTCAAGAGAGAGATATTAAATATAAGAATACTGTATTGAGTGATGTAAGCATAAGTATATAGGTTCGGGTGAATATTTGTATCATACACATACGCATACTAACATTACGTCACAAAAACAGACACTGTGACAGTGTATGAAAAAACTATGTATGTACGTAAAAGACGTAGAAACTTCCAAAAGATTGCGCAGTTATCTAATTATGTTTCTACCGCCATAACTCAATAACGATCTTAAAATCAAACGGATTAGTTCGAAATTTGAACAATAAAAAAAATCAAAGAGACGCAATGACATAAAAGCGACGTACCGTATAATTGTACCTCACATCACAACATGTGACCAACTGTGACATTGCTTATGCAATTAAATGCTATTATGTGCGTTATTCTTTTTGCGATAGGGTGTTATTTTGCATGCAATGGTCCTTGCATTTTATGACTTCACACCTACGCTGTCTGTCTGCTACGTCACCATTTTCATGTGTTTCGTATAGATTTTCACCACATTTGTGTTTGCAAGATGATGTCGGTACTCGTATGACATCGCCGTTGAAGTCAACTATATAAATAGTGGAAGCGACGCCAACGGGCCCGGCGCCAAATTTTGTGACGATTCTTTTCTTGGAATTTTGTATGAAGTTGTAGGAATTTTACTAAACATTCACTTTTACGTTGTCACTAATGCATGGTTTAAGCAAATAAAACAGTAAATAAGTGATGTATCTCTAAATGCCTGTAACTTGGGTGGTCTTTATATCTTTTTTGGTTTTATATATATTTTACAAGTTTGATCATATAGGATTGCGTAGGTACCACTGTGCCACTAGTTAGTGGCACACTCATAAAAATTAAATTCCTGTTAAATAAGCGCCTTTTTCGATTGTATCTTGTAACGATAAATACGAATGGTGCAACATAGCCCCGTTACATAAAACAATTCTTTGAAATATTTACAAAAATAATAAATACCTATATTAGTATCTAATCTTTTATCAACGCAAAATTCTTAGATATGGAAAAATCTCATATTGACAATTGTATTTTATCATTTTTTGGAATTTACTACAAGTAGTACACATCTATAAATCTTCAGTTATCTTTTCTACGACAAGTATATAAGTAGTTTTATGTAAGTGTTACGAATGTGTACCAAATTAAATAAAATATCTCTTACAACTTCACTACAGTTTATGAGGCTGCAGATCAAAACTTTTATTTGTATTTTTTCTATGAGTACTTATATACAAGTAGTAGATACATAGATGTGTACTGTCCAAACATGGGTGTAAATTTTGCATAAAATTTTAGTGGCACATAGTCCAAATAACCAGTACATAACAATATTATTTTGACTTTAACACCATGACTAAAAATATTTTCGTTTATGTTCGGATAATAATAGAATACAATGGACTTCTTTTCGGAAAATTCTTAGCATATCGTTATTTGTATTTGTAAAGTCTGCAAAACGATATTTCTGGGCTAAAGCGACGCGAAATCCCATAGAAACCGCTTGACGTCAATTTCCTTTGAAGAAATTAGTCTCAGACTCAAAACGTTCGTTAAAATGGTGGTAAATAAGACATAACGTGTATTTTCCTACTAAAACAAAAGGGAACACAGCTGAACGAAGCCATTTGTTCCAGAAAACGCTTTTGTTTCTTAATATGAAGCTGTAATGGAAAAGTTATGCCAATTTGCAGACGATGACTAAATCATTCTTGTTAGCATAAGTTTACATGTTCCTACATAAATATACTTTATATGTACATATACTTGCACTGTCAATCAGCATTTTAGTTAAGAATTGCTCAAAGTTTATTTAAAGTTGCTTATAAAGTATTACCGGGTTGAATGAAACTAAACTTGCACATACGACAAGAACAATAGCCTCTGTCTTTATCTGATAAATCTTATTGCATATGCGTGTAAATAAATAATAATCAATCAATCTGGTTTCCTGTTTACAAAGCGAATTGGCAATGCTGTTTTGAAATAAACATCAGACAAATAATATACTTGTAAGATAAGATAAGATAAGATAAGATAAGATAAGATAAGATAAGATAAGATAAGATAAGATAAGATAAGATAAGATAAGATAAGATAAGATAAGATAAGATAAGATAAGATAAGATAAGATAAGATAAGATAAGATAAGATAAGATAAGATAAGATAAGATAAGATAAGATAAGATAAGATAAGATAAGATAAGATAAGATAAGATAAGATAAGATAAGATAAGATAAGATAAGATAAGATAAGATAAGATAAGATAAGATAAGATAAGATAAGATAAGATAAGATAAGATAAGATAAGATAAGATAAGATAAGATAAGATAAGATAAGATAAGATAAGATAAGATAAGATAAGATAAGATAAGATAAGATAAGATAAGATAAGATAAGATAAGATAAGATAAGATAAGATAAGATAAGATAAGATAAGATAAGATAAGATAAGATAAGATAAGATAAGATAAGATAAGATAAGATAAGATAAGATAAGATAAGATAAGATAAGATAAGATAAGATAAGATAAGATAAGATAAGATAAGATATGTCTTTAATGCACACCAAAAAAATTACATGATGAAAGAAATTTAGAAACTATTATAATGCACATTGGACGGCCTTATCGCCTTGGGCGATTTCTTCCAGGCAACCATTGGATGGACAAGATTTAGAATTATAAATAGACTTGAAGTCGATAAAAATTTGTACGCACCCTACATCAAGTTTTTTTTAAAGCTACTCTTAAATTTTAGAACTAGTTTCATCTAGATTTAGCATTTTTTTCTAAACCAGGGATATCAGTGATTACAAGAAGACATACATGCGAGTAAGTTGTTCTGGTTGAAATACTGTCATTACAAGTAGGTATAGTCGGTACCCATAATAAAGATCAAAAGTCATAAATGAACTAATAATAAACTAAGAAATTCTAACTTTAGAATGATTTAGAACTGCATTGCGCAGATTCGGCGTGTACACGCAAAAACTACGTAACAGTCACGCCCCTGCATCGACTGCTATAAATAAATCCACATTCATTGCTGGCTTCCTTGTCAGCTGACATCTCAACCTTGGAGGCGAACGAGCGACGATTACTGAGCTGTCGATAGATTAACGTTTTGCGCAAATCATAACAGATGAATTCATAAGGTTCATGAGTATGATAAAATAAATATATAAAAATAAAAGTCATTTATTTCCGGCTTAACCCATACCTACTTACTAAAACTAATTTGGACACTGTAAAGGCCAAGTAAACTAAAATTGTGGTATTGGTGCTACTCTAGGTATGATATGGGATCCTGTGATGCAAAGCCGCAGTATCTCCTGCTGCGGCAAGCAACAGCTTACTTGTTAATAATTTGTACCTACGATAGTATGACATAATTATTATTGCATGTACTTCTCGCGATTAACAGTAAGTATTTTGGTCTTGTGCTTTTCACCGTTGTATTCAAACATATTTGAATTTCAATTGATTTATTTTATCCTACAGTTTTATTTGTAGAGGTGAAAATATCACAACACTTTCTACGATAGCGAACCAGTTTTCTCGATAGGTACGTGTGCAATGAACGATGAGAATATTTACAAGATTTCTATTTCAATACATAGTGGATACATTTTTCTCATGCCAATGTTATTGTTTTAATATTGTGTGAAGTTTTTCATCTGCTCGATTAAGAACAAACAATCTATGATTAACGTTACGAGATGAGTACAAAGTGATTGTTATATCAAAGTACTACTTAGATGTTTTATTAATATTTACATTGAATACCATATTATGAAATTTTGTGAGCAGTGCAACTAAATTCATTAAAATTTACATCAAAATATTAGAGTAGTCGTGTACAAAACTTCCAATTGCCACAAGGATACATAGAATAGAATAGAATAAGTATAACTTTAATGTACACCATAAGATCACAAAATTACAAACAGAAATAAACATACATAAATTAAAGTGTTGCACATTAGGCGGCCTTATCGCCTTAGGCGAGTTCTTCCAGGCAACCTTTTGGATGGACATAACTTACAATTGTAAACAGGCACATACATATGTATATTCAAATTATTATTTTCCTCATAAACAAGTTTATCTAAACAAAATGAATTTAAACGAAAATTTAATCGACGATCGATACAAAGAAATTAATTATTAAAATGTTCTTTTTAACCATGAAATAACCAAAGTGGGACAAAGTAGCTTATATACAATTTAGGTTAGTGGGCCACAATCTAAGGACAAACACGACTCTATGCGAGAATGCACCATGTGGAAGATACAGAAAATAATTATCAATAAATATAGACCTTATTATATTGGAATAAGCGCTATAATTATCGTTCATTTCATTTAAATTATCGCATGTTAGGTACTCGTAGTTGTTGAATTTATAACAGATATTGATATTTATTTCATGGTTATTGCACAATACTTTGTATTGTAGATAAAAGTAATACAAATAAAATACACCTACGAAAATAAACTCTTATTTACCTAGTTTACATGTTGCTGGGTAAAACTGGTTTGGAAAGAGGGTAGGTAATATCTCATTTAAGAACTTGGGTTTTTACAGTGATGTAGAATATATCAATATTTTCCTTTGATAACGTTTTAATTTCTGCGTATGATATGCCTATTGTTACTGTTTTGGTTATTGGTTTTTGCACAAAATAAACTATTTTAAATAACACAAAATAAGAAAAGTACAATGTACAAAAACCCATCCATCGATGCATACAAAATTGTTTCCGCAAATAAAACATGAGAGAAATAACAATCGATTTCCGCAAGAAATATATTATCTACAAAGTATGAGGTACTTAATACTTCAATTATTTTCCAGGAAAGTATCTTTAATATGTTATACGTATTTTGGTCATCTCAAGATATTGTGTGTATTTTATCTCTATATTACATTTATATTGTACGTCGAAAATAAGGACTCTTTTTCTTAGCGTTAAAACCACATAATCATAAAACCTATGCAAACCTTTGACGTTATCGGATTTCAGTATATAAGTTGGAATTTACCTGACTTGTCCAAAAATAGAAAGATTAAATGTGTTATTTACAACACAATGGTCCAAAACTTTATATTATGTTGTTTATATTTATATTGGTTTGTTATATGAAGGCAAAGTCCCTTCTATATTAAGCCAACATGAAAATGGCAGACACTGATAATACGCTTAATTCTGCAAATAAGTTCAATAAACTTTCAGCTAAAGAAACTTGTAAACAACACAATTTATTTGAGCTTCCTTCAAACTGGCATATAGTACTTGTTTCATGAATCGTACAAGACGTATACAACTATATTAAACTAGCAATTCCTTGATCTACAATTAAAATTATATAATTTAAAATCTAATATCAATATCTATGGTGGGGCGAGTTGTACGATTGTGCGTGTGTGAGTGACTGCCTACATTACTTGCCTACACTGTTTGTTGTCATACCACTTGAATTTATACACAAATGGAGGGTAGTTAGATATTAAAACAAAATAAAAAAATTGTTTTTGTGTAACCTAGCTCATAAGACGTTATTATAATTAAATTATGAACATACTGGGAGATGACTCTGGCCTCGTAACACAGCCTAACGGCTACCACGAGGTCAGAGGATTCAATAACATTTTGTGAAAAATATCTTTAAAAAAATAAATGATTTTGTATTTTTGTATTTTTGTATGCGCGGTAGATAGACCTTGAAGATAAGATATGAACTATCAAAAGCAACGCATCATGCCCTAGACACAGTTCTAGCCAGTGAGAACCTTGGTTTATATTAATATCGAAAGAAATTGCGACGTAGACAACATTCTCCTTCGTCAAATTCTATTTGCAAGCCAAAATATAACAAACAAACAGTAAATCAGGCGTTGGAAAAACCACAAACACTCATTAGTAGATAATTTATTCGTAACAGTTTCCTGCAGTGGTGCTAATGATTTTTATCAGGTGAAATACCTAGAAATTTAAACCTTGTTTTGAAGCAGATACGTTTTTGCTAAATTTTCATGCGCAGTTTTGGTATTTACTGTTTTGACTGGACACAAATATTTTGAACGACTATGCTTATCATGCGCATCAAAACAGTTGAGAACTACGTCACTCACTTCGGACAAATAAATCTTAAATGATAAACAATTACATACTCATATCTCTGTATATCATACCTATATGTAATAAAAGATAGTTACTGTATTGTAGTTCAATATCAGTAGTTAGGTACTAACAAATTCAATCAATACCGGCCATCAACGTCAAGCTGCCTTGGAACTGAAGCTTCTAATTTATCAAACGTTTATTCACTGCTACTGCGCAGTATTTCAGATCTTTTTTCGTCCGCTAAAATAATCAAACCGCAGTTTTAATTGTTTCGCCAGTCTTGTTACCTTCTCGACAGATTCAAAGAAATCTACACAGCAGGATGTAATCTGGCCGTAAATAAGATGGTAACTCCAACTAAACAGAAGTTCAAGAAAATTTTACTGACTTTACACGAAATGCTAGTTTTTGCCAAAAAAAAACAGGTAACGTGGCAAGGAAAAAAAATTTGAATGCCCTACCCTTTTTACCATTATTATTTAGCCATGAACAGGACTTTTGACACCATATGATTTACATTTCCTTTGAATAATCCTCAATGTTTTGTCTAATCCAGCTGATAAGTTTGTTCATAATCTAAGATACCTCTTTGATTATCTTTAGTTATAGTATAATGCTGTGTACAGTATTACGAATATAAAGAAAAACGAGCAAGCCTTGTGTAATGGTGCATGCTCTCATTTCTATTTCTCAAGCTAATAGTAGTTGGACAGCTGAAAGTTTATTCTTATTACAAAGGACTTAGGTTTCAAATTTCCCACAACTAACATTAATAAGTGTTCATTATTCTATGAATGGATCTATTAAAACAAGGATGCCATAACTGAATGAATGGTGCATGTGGCTTGCAATGTGACCGTTTATTATATTTCATACATACTAGATATAATTCCAAGAATCGTGCTGGAGTACACATATTATAATTATTTCTACATGTGCCTGTGGATATCTGTCAAGATAAATCACATAAGTGTCCGTCTTTACCTGTAGGTTTTATTGTAAAAAAATATAACACATAAAAAACAAAATCCGTCTTATTACAAAACGCGGTTTAAATTATTAGTCCAGGACTTTGAAAATAAAAACTGGGTTCTTGTTGTTCAGACATCACATACAAGCAATCAAAATGTCAACAAAAATTGGAACTTTGATTTAACATTGGTACATTTTGACAAGTCAATTTTCGGACAACTAAAACGGACTTAGTCTAGGCTTATATTTAAACCACGTTTTTTAATAAGGCCCATTGTGTTAAGAAAGAGATTTTATGTTACTGGACTCATTTTGTGGCAATTAGTCAATCAAAAACGATTGGTTTCATATGTATGTACTTACATCAAGTCAATGAAATCATGACTTACGTATAAGCACGATATTTCGACGTATCAGTGATGTCAAACACATAAAAATTCAAAAATTACATTAGCATTACACGAGCGGATACGTTGTACAAAAACATCATCAGAACGATGACGCCAGAATCATTAACAAAATCTGGTTTCTGTGAAATCTCCGCAATAATGGAGATTAACATGACAGGAAAACAAGATTTTGACACGATCACGACGCACTACGTAGGAAAATGTCCGCATTATGACGTCGTCACGATCTCAATTAAAGTAAAAAACACCGGCAGTAATTTTTATCTCTTTACCTACGAGTACATCTTCCTTTGTATCCTTTGTGTGGGCATCGTTTGCAATCACACGTAAGTTTATGACCTTTAAACTGCCATGTGTCTCGGGTTTGGCTAAAAGCCAGCTTTCGATCCTTCCTTACAGATTCGAAGTCAATTATAAATAGCACTTTATCGTGTACTTGCCGAGACAAACAAATGGGTAGCCGTCAAAACAAACAACCTGAAAGTTCGTTTACACTAGATTCAGTACTGTATTCAAATTTTTAATGGCTGCGTTTGGTTTTGTTATTTGGTTACCATGACTGTTCCTCCAAAACTTCAACGTAATAAATAGATACAATACAATTTTCAAAAAGTTAGTTTCTGGTTGACCTTCAATGATTCTAGTACATACATAATACATACAGCGTGTAAAAACTAGCTGTTTTTTTCGAATTTTAACCAGATTTTGCTAACGTTACTAGTAAATCTAATCGTGATACAAAAAAGAACTCTTGACTGGCAGAAACCTCAACGTAATTGACATCTCATCATAAGAAGAATAATATGAAGTTATCAAAAACATTCTACATCCTTCAATTGACCTTTGAGTCAGTCTTGCACCATCATGCAAATAAGGAGTGACTCCATAAAACTCATTTCGTCTGGCGCTGAACAACCATATCGATGACAATCATTGGTTGAATGCCAAATCGTCTGAGAATTTTAAAGACTTTAGGTATATTACGTGTACGTTGCACTTTCTTCTCGGAAACAAATGTTTTATGTTTTAAAGGTCCTGTGAACCTATAGCCAAATGTTCACTAAAAAGTCGTCTGCTTACAAGTTTGGATACTTTAACTAAACAAGCTTTTGATCCACTTCTTTTACAACTGTAGTTTCTTAGCAACGAAAACATGTCTGAGTACTTCGTTTTTTTTCTATAGTCTTAAAAGAGCTTCCATATGAATGAATAATTAATTCTTCTAATACTTAATTCTAATGTGAAAAATATGGACACAGACAAATATACACGATACAGATAATATACTGCATCCTGACACAACATAAACAAAATATTTACGACCTGACATTTCAATGATGAATGAAAAAACAGATACCTCTAGGCCTAGTTAGAACACCGGACTAATTGTTCTACTACTTTTTTTATTCCACTGGACATAAACAATTCCTTTAATTAGAGACATCTGTGACTAAACACCACAATTACTCTCATGGGCCTTAATTGGCGCTAGTGTGTGCAATACGACACCCAATGGGAACGCAGTTTAGATACAATTTATCGTATCTCAGGCCGATTTGTACATCAATAGCCAATGTTATGATATTGATTGGCTCTTCAATGAATGTGTCTCGTTCATTATCATATGAGAGCTCATTATTGAGATCAATGACGGTTGTGTTGAAGAGGTCGAGACTGATTTCCAATCCTGTACCTCATCTTCGTTTTAAACAAAGATATTTGTGTATGCAGTATGAATGAAACTTCCAAGAATTATTTTTTTACCTACATGAGATTTGCAAAGAACATAACAAGACTTTTCCACTCAAACTTTAATATATTTTGTGGGTCTATAGATAGTCTATAGAGACTGGCTTTTAATATATCCTTGGTCATGACTTGCTGTTACAATATAGTATATATAAAAGCGTAATTTTGATAACGTTAATGTGTTTAACGAGATAGTCTGAATACTTAAAAAAAGTAAGTAAAAAAAAACAAACTTATGTATTTTATTGTGCACATCACATACTACTCTATACTATTTATCTCAAAAACAAACAAGTCACTCACACCCACTGGGTAGATTAGCTTAGAAGTTATACGAGTAGAAAACATCGTGAAGTAATCGAAATGCCATCCGTAGAAGTATCCTATCTAGCCCACCCGTCACGATTAGTCACGACAGTCTTAAAAAAACTCCCGATGAATGTTGTTTGGTATTATGTATTTAACAAGTTACTCGTGATTATCCAAGATAAATCATATACTATTAGCACTTGTGTAGCAAAAAACTAGTTCCCGCTAATTCTTGATAAAATAAGCACTGGAATCAATTAAAATACATAAGACAAGTGCTGGCTGAGTAGGAAGCATAGTCTAAACATTGCTAAAATGTCTGACATATTGACATGAGAATGTGTTTGCGGAAGCCGCATTAAAGTCTAAAGGTTTTTTATTACAGGCGCCGCTAATAAAATGAATAATGGATCACATAGCAACTAAGGCAAGTGTCTTATGTCATATCATATCGCACTTATATCATAAAAGCGAAAGGAACGTTTATATAATTTACGATATCTGTCTTACTGTTGTGAAGAGCATAAAATTGTTTAGACCTATTTATTTTTCAAACATCAGCATCTCAGAAGCTTAGTTATCATATTAACTTGTTAGATGAACTGATATTGTAAACTGAATAGTTAATGAATGCTATTGTATGTTGCTTAGAAAGCAGCATTAAGAATAATAATTTAATTCAATATATCCAACATACGAATTTCCATTTACCTATATTTTCTATACCAGTCATAATTCACCTGACCTAGATTTTCCGAAGGCAAAACAAAATTGCCGCTAACAAAGGAAACAAACAGTTAAACCCTTCGCTTCATCATTAGTTGAATGTCAAACAAGTTGTCAATGCATAACACGATTAGCTGCTAGTTACCACACACTTTCATAACTCTATTTTACATCCACTGCTGGTTATGTTAAGTTAGATTTGTGTAAACTGCTACAAAAGCAGCAATGCTTGGTTTGTGATTAGATTCGTTGTCTGTTTCCAGTAAAGCTGACAGTTTTGGCAGATCTAAGAATAGCTGTTTATTTTGGTCGTTATCCTCGTGCCGCGTTGGTAGAGCAAAACATCCTCTCTATGAAGTCGTTATTGTCTGTTACAGGTATTACTGTTATTTATTCTGTGCTATCACCTACTTTGATGCTTGTATTAGGGTCATTGCCTAACGAGAGCAAACGTTCATTGCATTCTACAGGAATTGCAAATTCAAATTGAGACAAATGAACATATTTACATTAATTACATTATCTCATTAACATTCGACTGTAGTTTTAGATTTAGAGAAAAGAGAACACAGTATTGAATAAGATTTGTACAAAAGTTGCATAGCAGGTTCTACTAACACTCAAATAATAAATTGAATACTTGAAGATAATACATTTAAATTTAAATTACTACAATAGCACATAAAACGAGGAAAAATGAACAAATTATGAGAAACGAATGTGAATCCATTAATAGTATAAAATGGTAAATGACTTACCAACATGCGATAGGCTCGTGAGATCCGATTCTGAAATAAAAAAACAAAAATGCGTGAACAATGAGGCGTGCACAGATAATAACAATCACAATTAATGAAACAAAACAGTAAAATACAAATGCCTAATATATAAAAAGTCTGTTTATGACATACGATTCCATATTTGTGATTATAGAATCATTGGCCAAAATAGACTTATCTGGTCAGCGCATAAACCAACATTATCACAAAACTAGACAATATTCTATGAAGCTTCAATTAATTACAAATGAGTTGAAATGTTATTAGTCAAAAATGATATTGTTTGTAGTGAAGTTATTTGTTGGAGATGAATATTTAATAATGATCTTTTATAAAAGTATGTATGTAGTAAGTAGACCATATAAGTACTATCTAGAGGTATTCGTGAATAAATTAGGAAGCTAAAGAAAGCTAATAAAAAAATAAAAATAACTATATACGTAATGCACCTTTGATGGAATTACATGGATAGGAAGGAACCTATTTGTAAAGGAACATTAACGGTTTAAAACTGTGGGCGTTACTAATTGGCTACATTACAAAATTACCGTGTTAGTTAATATAATTGACTTGGTAACCCAAATAGTTCCTATTTGTTTGTTTGTTGTTTTTTCCGCATCGGCTTAACACAATTTTACACTTATAAGTTTAATATGGAAGATTACGAGCCTAGAAAATTCCAATTAAAAGTAGATAAATAGGTTAATAATTCTGTAAGTTTCCGTTAGCTAATTATTATGTTTGATATCTAGTAATATATGCAAAATCGATTTACAATTTTGATCTTAGGCATGTGCACCTTTGACCACATAAATGATTATGTGAATATTGTTTCGAAGCGTAGTTACAATTTAATAGATGACTTTGACCATAGATATTGCTATTGTTTAAATGTCAAATAGATTGTTAATTTTTGATTATATTACACACTAGTGGGTGCTCGCGGCTTCGCTCGCATTAAGATGTAACACTTGCATCCCCTATTTCACCCCTTTAAAAGTGGCATTTCCAAAAATCCTTTCTTAGCGGATGCCTACGTCAAAACATCTACTTTCATTCCAAATTTCAGCCCAATCCGTCCAGTGGTTTGGCCTGTGCGTTGATAGATCACTATATCAGTCAGTCAGTCTGTCAGCCAGCCACCTTTCAGTTTTATATATTTAGATTCCGTTAAGGAAGAAGAGAGAAAATTATTTGTGAGAGATGTGAGCACAAAAAATATTTTATGAAACCTAGACTGATCGATCTTTCACTACTTTTTAACATATACATACATAAGTTACAATCCATAATCACAGGTGAACTTTAAGACCACACTTATGATCTGAACAAATATTTTCCATTCATTCTGTCGTTTGACGTCAATGAAGTTGTGTTGATAACGTATTATTGTGATCCACTGGGGGTGTGATAAGGAGTTAATAATAACTGACACACCCTTCACCTCCTGACTAGGTTATCAGCGCGGCCGCGGCTGGAATGAGGACTTTCATCATACTTCCTATACCTATCAATTTGGATAGACTTACTAATACATCTGTAAAAGATTTTAAATAAAACATAGTCTCACATTGTTTCATAATTGTGATGTAGGTCCTTACGACAACGCAATCGAAAAATAAGGACTATTCTAAAAGAAAGCTATGCTTATTATTGAAAGACTTATACCTAGCTAGATTTATTATGTTGATGTTGAATTTAATATAAGGACACTTAAGAATAATATAACAGATAACCCGTAAAAAAATAAAGAAATAAAAAACAGGCTCAGTGTAAAATCTGTGGTTACTATAAGTATTGGAATATAACTGTTACCTACTATTTATTTTTATAAAATGTTTTAAGTGATGCTTTAGCTTCGTATTATATAAGGGGATTCACGATAACAAATCAGCTGTTTCATAAAATGAGTTCATTGAACTACCGATCAGAGGTTCAACTCATTCACTCGATTAGGTAATCTAAAGTACCTACACTTCTATAAAAAAACACTAATTAATTTATGTTTTGGTAAAAGAGTAAAGTTTTCTTAAACACGAAAAGTATTCAGTTAAATTATAATATATATTTACAAGTCCTATACACATACATAATATTAAAATATATAATATACCTAAAATTAAATATGAAGTAAAATAAAACAAATATATTTAGGTATATAAAATTAGAAGGGATAGGAAATAGGCAGAAGAGTAAAGTTTTCTAAAACACAAAACGCAATTAGTAAAGATAGACATTAAAAATACCAATAAATAACAGCATCGATTACGATCGGGTTAGTTATGGTAAGCCTGTATTTTGTTGTAAAAAGCACAGCTGCTACAATAAATATAATTATGACAAATAGCAATAATAGCTAGTAATTCATAATTCATATTTTATATGTCATTTTTTATTAAATAAATAAATGTTATTGAATATCATGAAAAAGCCAGAGGAATAGTCCCATGCCCTCTGCCTCGTGATAACATGACTGTGAAGAAAATTGATATCGAATTTCATCATAGTGTTTTCTGTTTATGAAACTTCTGATAGAATGTTTACCCGATATCATTGTAACTGAGGCCATAGGAAAATAGGTATATTATTTGTTTTATTTTTTTATACATATCCATCTATCATATAAATAAATAATAAATATTTCGAGACATTGCACACAGCGCCATTTAGCCCCACAATAATACTTATATACTTTTTTTTTGTAAATACATACTTATTATACATACAAAAGTAATTATACATTTTTAAAATGCATAAACACTTGTGTCACGCGGGTATCGAACCCGCAACCCCTAAATTAGAAGGCAGAGCCACTACCAACTAATCTAACAGGCCAGTCTACTACAAAATAAATTTATGGAAATAGAAATAAAAGTGGAATTGTTGAGATGTATGTAAGCTACTATTATCTGTAAAACTACTCGTAAAATATTTTAAAAAATAAGGAGTATTATGGAAACTTGATATGTATATCTATTGAGTAAAATCCCAATTCGTTAACCAGACTACATGTATTTCCCAGAATACATGTATTCTGGTTCAGAGACCGAAAAGAAGGTAGATCTCGTATTATTGCGATGTTACTATACGACTTTATCATCAATTTGTTTTCATGCACTAAAAATATTAATATTGCGTCAATGGACTCTGGTTTACAAAATATTATGATGATATACATTTTGTAAATGTGACGGTTATTCACCTAAAGGATTTGTTTCACGTTATCAACACGGTCATTTAGACCGTCTTCATTTAATATTTGGAAAATTTATTTCAAACATTAACATTTTTTTATGCAAAGAAAATTTTATACCTTTGTAACAGCTGATGCTATCTATAACGACACTGATAACAAATTATTTAAGAAATTCCATTTCATATTGACTCAATTAAGTTAGAATGTTTTCCAATTAAAACTAGCGATTGGAAATTTTATTAGAAATTTATCTACATAAAAAAAACATCCGATAAGAGAATAGATTTAAATGCAATAAAATTGTAAGGAAAATAACATAGGGTTATCCTATGAATATGCTGTATAATTAACCTACTAGGCACATAGGTATCTATAATACCTACCTATATAGATACCTAAGTGCATTAATAATTTAATAATTAATAATTACCATCTAATACATACATTACCTATATACCTATATTATATAGGTAATGTATGGTAAGGTAGTAAGGTAGATGGTAAGTATTGAATGTCTGGGTTTTCTAAGAAACTATTTTAATATATCTGGATATACGTTGCCTGGAAGAGATTGCTTTTAGCAATAAGGCCGCCACTTGTGGCACTAGATTAATTTATGAAAGTATTTTTAGTTAATTTTGTTTTATAAGTGTGTGACAATAAAGTGTTATCTATCTATCTATCTATCTATACGTAGGAAAAACATGGCAGTTGGTCATTTTGTAAAAATAAAATATATATCAACACCTGGCAAGCAACGTGTGTTAAAATCTCTACCTGTGACTTGATATTTTTGTCCTCGCTTCCACCTGTCTTGATTTGCACCTGCTACAGTTTTTAATTTTACGTTTTTTTTGTCAAGTCAGTGATCAACGAAGGGATGATTGTAACCAAACTTTAAAGAAAATAAACGTAGAAGTGTCTTTCATGTAATGCTAAGTAGTTATACACTATCGGTTTATGCGCAAAAAGTAATAAACTTTAAAATCTCTCTTTAGTCGTATTCCTCATGACTGAGGGTCGTGACTCAGAATTAATTCTCTAGGAGAGTTTTTGGGGCAGGTACATCTTGGTGGGCGCCCAGGTCCCTCCACGGAAAACACATGTCCTCGGATATTGTGGTCCTCTAACATGTCAGTTTCTTCATGATGTTTTCCTTCGCCGTTAAGCGAGTGCAAATCCAGACATATCTCGAAAATACAAGTCATTGGTGAAGTGTCGCGGATTCGAACCAGGCGTCTGGATGAAAAGCCAAGACTGGAACCGCTAAGCCACATTCGCTTGTAACTTTAAAATATGATACACTTTTCCAAAGTTTTCATCTTACCTATTCCATATACCTAATTAGATCATTGTGGTAAACTTTTGCCATAGGGCTATTACCCAGCCCATGGTAATTGTCAATTACATGTAGCAACAGTTTTTAAACTAGGTAAAGAACATTATCATGCTCTAGCTAGCAATATGACTAGGGTCACAGAGTGTAAAGAAGTTAGTACTGCTGGTACCCTACTTTATGGTACTTTTATACTAAGCTGTACAACGGCGCCAGTCTCAGGTTACAAGTGAAACATTAAACCGTTAACAAGTACTAGGGAAATATATAATGCAAATATAGGAGCTAAATAAGTAGGTAGTAAATGATAGTTGTATTTCACTGACTAATCATCTAGGCTGATTGGGTTACCGAGTTACTTCTAAGAATTTTCTTTTTTGCTATTTTACAACAATTATCTGGACTGTCTTTTACTGCGTGATATTTCGAGTTCAGATGCTGTAATCACGTTGTCCCGTTTTAATATTTACCGTTAATTTTCGTTCATAAGTGTTTCACTTAAATAAATTATTTAAATTATTTATTATTTTAATAGTCACTCAAGACAGAAATTAGCTGCTAAGTTCTGAGTAACATTTATCCTATACAATTAATTGGTGATTGGTTAACTTTGAGTTTTATAGTACCTATACACGTAAATTTTCCTGATATAGACTTAAAATTCTGTCCCTGGTTACCTTCCACCTTTATGTTAAATATGTTCTTTTTTATTTGGTGTACAATAAAGTATATTTGATTTTGATTTGATATGAATTCTGATTTTCCTCTTATAGTTAGCTAGTTAGCAAATCAGTTAGTTTCCATTTCATCAATTTATTTTTAGTTTACAATCGCAAATTACGCAAGGCGGTCAAATCGTGTACGTGTAACTGGCAATGCCAATCACAATGGCTAGTAAGTTTATTTACGACGCCCTTCCGGGAACGAATTGAAATAACTTCTGAAATTACTTCACAATGTACGCATGTTTGCAGAATGTGCCTATAATTTGTTAAAATCGCCAATTATTAAATACAATTTATGGAACCATAAATAAAGAGTATAATGCTTAAAGTTTTAGTCTTAGATCCTGAAATATAGGCCTAACATCAGGCCAATAAGCGAATTTCCATTACCAAGTTAATTTTTACAACACATGTTGCTAAGAGATGGCGCCACCCAAGCGCGCCGGATTTTGGCCCCTCATGCACTAATATTTACAGATTTATTTACTGCTAGCGACACCTAGTATGCTTTTTTGTAAGTACTACTTTTTTTTATGTGGATAACTGAAAATCGCCCATGTAATAAATACTATATTTTCAAATGGCTATATTGATTGCAAATGGTATGTAGTGTAAATTAAAATTATAACCCAGGGGTCTTCAAATCTAGAGTAAATGGGTTTCATATAAGCAAGCGTGCTATATCTTAGACTATAGCGGTGCTTAACTTTTTTAACTATAGTCAAACGTAAGCCTATTTCGTGTTAAAAAAAAGTATATTGATTGCATTAAGAATAGTATTACCTACATATAAAAAGCTTTTCATTTAGATATTGTTTATCGCAATCACAAAAAAATTAACCCAATAGAATCTAATTAATAAGTCTATTAATTAAAAGTTAAGAACATAATTGCTCACACGTTTTAGAGTCTCGTGACTCGATTTATTAATATGCTGATTTATTGGACTTAATATTTCATTCTATTTTTACCATTTTCCATAATTTATCAAAGTGATAGCTGGAGAATAATTTATTGCGTAGCGTCGCACGCGTTGAACTCTTTTAAATGGCGTAGCATTAATTTATTGTAGCAAATTTATTGAATAAGTTAGATTATGAAAATACGCAAGGAAAAGGCAAGTTTAGTAGGTAGTCGAAATTTTAATAATTTGTGCAAATAGTAGGAACATTTACCTCACGACTCTTCATTATTTGAGCTTGTATGGTTAGGTAGTAAATATTGTCAGTAGTATCTCTACCACTAGAGATTCTTAGTAAGTACATATTATTTCTACGAACATATGAGAAGTGTCTATTTTCAAAGCATGGAAGTGCTATTAGCTGGAAATTACGATGACACCATTATGATAATATTGAACCTAAACGTCATACAAATCAGTACCAGCTTCACACATAAATACGTATGTATGTATGTATGTGTGAAGCTGTACTGATTTGTATGACGAGATAGTAGATACCTATGAGTATATACGTTAATCATCGTTATGTAAGTATCTACAGTACAACTGATTGTACAACTGTTCGCAATATGAATGAGATTATAGTACCTACCAACTACCTACAGTAGAATTATTTACGATGACTCATATATTTTGGCAAAAAGAGACCTTAAAACCATTAACTTAGTAGATTATAAAGAAATATCAAGAATCATGTTCTTTAACTTTGATGTATTTAATTGGATTTAAATGAAGGCAGCGCTGCTATGGCGTCACGAGCAAGGGAAATCCTAAAAGATTTTAAAAGGTAACCGGGATAAAACAAACAAACTGATAAAACATGTTGCTAAAAGATACCTAACAGCGATTAAAATTACGGAATGTTATTGAAGAACGCTACAAAAATATATTTTCCTACAATAACAAAATAATAATGTACCTACAATAAAATGTACCTATCCAATGAGGTATACAGCCTAGCTGCAATCATTACGTCCCTACATTATTTAAGTCTTATGTTAATCTATATTATCTAAAAAATACAACATTGCTTCAAACAAGAGCAAAATCTTTATTTTATTCTATGATTACTAATGATTACATTTGAACTTGCCCTTGTATGAAAACTACTACCAGCGACATCTGATTGTACTACAAAAAATAAAATAAGGTGATGACAACGCCATCTACCAAAAAAGAGACTAACTATTTGCATAAACACTCGCATATTATTGCTAAATTTTTGTTACAGCGCCATCTGTTGAAATATCACAGTACTAACATGCTTATGGAGCAGCTTTGTGGTTCACTATTAACATAACAGATGGCGCTGCGGTTTAGAATCATCGATAACAAATTACATTTTAGCGCCATCTAGTGTAGAATATAAAGACAATCTCATTGGTATTGTATTTTAGTTTACAACATTTTCTACAGATGGCAGCACAAAATATTTTACGCATTCTTATCGCGTTGCTTTGACATGGCTAACTATGAAATTCAAATTTAGCATTTTAATAAAATTGTATTATTACCGGTGTCGTTGAGCAAGGCATTGATGTCCGTCGTCGACCCATCGGCCGACATTGCTGTAACAAACAGAGAGCATAAATCAGCAATTTTTTAATACAGATCAATTATTTCAATGCTACTGGTAGAATAATATTTGTATATCTAAACTAAATATAATGCAAAATATCTTTATCGTCGTTAATGAGTACCTACATATGTATACTTTATAATAACCATTTATTTTTAATTAATTAGTTACTTAGAGAGAGAGAAAAATCTGTGATAAATGTTATGTTTACGGTGCGATGGTAAGCAGACATATCGACAAAATAGTGAATAATACTTCATATCATCACATTTTATATTGTACTTAACTATATAATATACTTCTATAATTATGTAACTATGTACCTATATTAAACTAGGCAAGGTATACAGGTAAATAAATATAATTTAAAGAAATTCGTTCTTTATTTCAGTGTATCTGCACTCAATGACCCAAAAGTGTTGAAAAAGATTGTTTACAAAGTTTGTTATATAATTCCAATAGGTATTAAATATAAGGCCAGCATAGACGGACCGTGACGGTGACGCCTGTGGTCGCAGCGCGGGTCGCACGGTCGCACAGACAACCAATTTATTATGTATAGGTAGGCATATTTCACTAATATTATAAAGATGAAATTAAGAGCGCATATACACATCATGTGTGTGCGTTTGTTACTTGTTCGCACTCAAACTGCTGAATTTGGAAGAATATTGGTAAGGAAGTAGATAGCACCATGAATTTACAAATAAATTATTTTATATGCTGGCATGACGTACGTAACCCCGCTGATCGTGGCTAGTTTATTATAGGTACTTAGGAGCCAATGACCAATCGAATGGAAGAAGTATCATACAGAAGTAAAATTGTTTTTGTTGGTCTGTTTGATCTGCTCTCACGCTGCAATCTAGCGACTGATCATCGTGACTTTGATAAAGTCTTGATTAGGTTTTCATAAAGGTTTTAAGCGAAAGTGGCTCAGCGGTTCCAGTGTCTGCTTTTCATCCAGACGCACCCTGGTTCGAATCCGCCCTACACCAATGACTTGTATTTTCAAGTTATGTGTAGATTTGCACTCGCTTAGCGGAGAAGGAAAACATCGTGAGGAAACCGACATGTTTGAGGACCACAATATCCGAGGACATGCGTCTTCCGTGGAAGGACCTGGGCGCCCACCACGATGTATCTGCCCAAGAAAACTCCCCTAAAGAATTAATTCTGCGGGGGAGTCACGACCCTCAGTCATGAGGAAATACGACACAAAGAGAGAAAGGTTTTTGGGTGTGGAGGAAAGTCACATAAAGTCCTTTTTTTTTAAAAAAAAGCTGGTGAATCGTATTCTAATTAATGTCTAATTACCAATAATAAAAATAACGCTTGTCATTTCATCTACAGTACCTATAATCCACGTCCTCTGTTATCTCTTATTTATTCCTTTCCATCCAATGGTTGCCTGGAAGAGATTGCTTTTAGCAATAAGGCCGCCACTTGTGGCACTAGTATAAGTTTTTTTTCTTCTTTCCTTTTAATTTTATCGTGTGTTACAATAAAGAATTTTCTATCTATCTATCTATCTATAATCTCTAAATATTACCAACGTTTTAGTACACTGCACTGTGTTCATCTACGCAACACAGACGTAATGTCTCGATGTCCAGTAATGTCACCGGAAACATTGCTTGCACCGGAACATATACTTGCGTATGATTGGCGAAGGAATTACTAGAAAAAGTGTACTTTCCCAATGAGCCATGTCAGATGCCCTTAGGGCGGCTTGATTAACTCTTGACTCCAGAGTTAGCCACTCTCATCCAAAAAAGAGAAAATAATATTAGTGGTTAATAAGTAATGTTGTGCAAATAAATATTAGGAAATAACTGTGAGGGGAAATAGGAAAGGTTCTCTACAGACTTTCCCGATTGGTAGTTTTCACGAATTTCAATATTTTTTGCAGCATTTATCCGTGATCGCTCGATCTGTCTGATGTTGAACGACGTTGAAATATAGGAATTACCTAAAAAACACTTTTACTAAATTACCTGGAAAATCTACAAAAAAAAACACCACTAAGCAGGCAGCACTACCCGTAGAGTGTGGTAGAGAATTTTCTTTGCCTTCTATGTACACTACCGGTTGAATAGTGTCGCAGGTATTATTACATTCCGTATGCAAAGGCACTTCTGGCAATTTCCATCATCTTGAACATATATTTCAGTGTCGCAATACAATTATGTCAGTCTAAGATAGGAGCCGTGGAGCCACAACTCCTTAAAAGCCTATTTTGCTTAACATTTATTACAAACCTTTTTTGGTTGGATTAAGTGATTGATTTTCACGCGCAATATGGGCTTGGGCAATCCACGTGAGGATTGTAAAAAAACGTTTAATAGGGTTTAATTTAATTTGACTAAAAAAAATGATATCGAAAATAAAAACTTACCACGAAAATAATAATCGAATTTTGATCAAGGAGTGGCTTCCGTTTAAATGTTTAGTTTGCTTTCTTTTCGTTTTATAAGTTAGTATTTTGTATTGTAAAATACAATTTGCAGAATAAGAAAATGGAGTGTAAATATCCCACACATTAAGAAAACTTTATCACTAAACTTTTGGCGGCGGAAGAACCACGTAGTGGATATATAAATAAAACTGGCTTTGTATTAGGTGCCTATAAACGCAGTATTAACATAAATTTTAAGATTTAAGAGAATTATTTTTAGCACTTTTACTTTAAAACTTGTAGGTACTAAGATCTTTGTATAATTACTTGAATTTTTAAGAGAATAAACAGAATTGTATACTAATAAATACTGAACGTTATCTAAATGCGCCTAGTCTTAAGCAAATGGAGGTAAGTGAGTCCTCAATAAGAATTTCTAATGAATGTATTGCAATGTAATAAATAGATGTACCAATTTATATATCTCGTAGGTAATAAGACTTAATGCCTATGTAATGTATATAATGTACAATGCACTCGATATCAAATATATATAGATTTTATGACAGATTGCTGATACTTAATATTATAAAGCTGAAGAGTTTGTTTGTTTGTTTGTTTGAACTCGCTAATCTCAGGAACTGCTGGTGCGAATTGAAAAAATATTTTTGTGTTAGATAGACCATTTATCGAGGAAAGCTTTAGGATATATAACATCACGCTGCAACTAATATGAGCGAAGAAACAAAAGGAAAATGAGAAAAAAAAACGGGGAAAGTTATTCATCTTTGAGGGGTTTCGTTGCGTGCGCTGCAAAAACGGTTCAAGATATCAAAAAAATATGTATGAAAGTATTATTCCTCTTGAAATGATGTAACAAAATGTCTGCAACAGTATAATATGTCTATCTTTTAAGATTAACTCACTAGAACCGTTTTATATGGTAACAACTATTCCATGCGGACGAAGTCGCTGGCACAGCTAGTAATAGCAATAATCAAGTAGCGGAGGTAATCTCTTTCGGTTAAGCTTTGATTTCCTAGGAAAGCGGTGCCTTCATATAGCGGCCGTAATACAGCGGTGAATGACGTCACTAAAACGTTGTATATGTAAACGAAATGGCGCGGTTTCCTGGAGAGCGGTAACTTGCACCGTAATTTACTTTAATCATTTTTGCGTCCGTAATATCACGGCCGCTATACGATGGCACCGCTTTCCTAGGAAACCAAAGCTTTACCTACATATGTTATGTCAACGCGGTCAGTCTGGCATAGATGGCCAAAATAAGGCATCCCATTTCGGGCGATTCCATGGGCCGGATGATACGTTATATTGTATGTCTCAATTGTGGATTTTTAAGTAGTTTAGTGTACCTATTAAATGTTAACTTGAGGGATTGTTTAATGAACTTTTTTTTATGTATTTTGCAGTATTTATGCAGTATCATGTAGTATTTATGATATTGGATTTATTAGGTGATAATAGCATGAATGATTTAGTGATGATTAAATAAAGGCAATTAATTGATTTGGATGCTTTTTTCACATAAATAAAAACCTTAAGAGTAACATAACCCAACATTGTGTTGTTTTTACGTTACAAATGAATAATGATAAGATAAGATAAGATAAGATCAGATAACTACAGTTAAAGCCTATTACTGTAGCTACAGCTGCCTGCGATCAGAGTAAAGTTAGCATGCAATATAACATCTAGATTACATACATCGAATAGGCAGCCTACAATTATATGATTTATCAGGAAACATCTATCCAGGAAACCATAAAATAGGCAGCCATTAGGCTATAGCTAGGTATAATATAGACTTGATGAGTTTTATACCTATAACATAATCATTTTATATTTTTATTGACTTCGAAACAACGCACTTAATTCTGTTATGAGTGTTGTTGTACTTCTAACAAAATGCATCAGAACGATCAAAACATGATTGGTAAATACTAGGTAATTAATTTGACAAAAGTCAAAACGTTATGAAAGAAAAATATAGACTGAAACTCTGGAGAAATATGTAGTGTTTTTCCGCTGCGACTGCTCCTTAACCGACATCAAACCACAAACTTGATGGTTTTTAGGTGTGTTCCTCCATATACCACCGCCACACCTCACCTCCTAACCAACGTGGCCTCCGTGGATCTAAAGATCTTACCAACACCGCACATTGTGTCTTGATGCTTTGCTTTTGTTTGAAAAATATTGATGAAAACCATTTATAGGGTGGCAAATAGTGTTGATAATAATAGAATGGCGCCACTTGTAGTATTTTCCTGGTTTTTGTCTTTTTCTTGGCCATGTTGATTAGACTTGTATGATCACAAAATAATTTATGTAGATATTATCTGTTTTTAAAGTGTACATATGTTATGAAATAGGGAGAACATAATAAATTTAAGAAATTTTTAACGACCAATGTACTAAGTAAATAATAATGAGTTACCTATCTCTAGGGTCCTTACATACTTAGTAATTAAACAAGGAAACTACTCAGCCTAAAATAGAACTCCTATATTTAGTAACCTACTGATACAATTTTCTATTGCGCTATTATAAGTATCTAATACAGGAAGGTTATCAAAGCAATTACGATCGATCATTTTGTGGCTTACATAATAGGTATACCTACTTATATTAATGCGGGAAAATTACAAGAATGATGTGGTTTATGTATCAATGTTAGATAATGAAAAACCACAAGATGTTATGATATGATAAGGTCTTGTTTAAACTCATTCATTGGAAATTAGTTCTAAAGATTTCACATAAACGAAAATATTTTTCTGCATTGTAACCATAGTGGTGAAAATTTTACGTTTTCCTTAAAACTTCGAAATCTGAGGCTGAGAAAGATTCCATCCACCCAAGAGAACTTTCCATCATGTTTTGTTTTGTGCCCATACAAGCAAATATTGCAGCTGGAGACTGTAAACGTGAAACGATAATTATGAAATGTAAGAAATAAATCACTACTTTCACCGATTCCCATAAAATAGAGTCAAAGCCATAATAAACTGAAAGCGTAGAATAAATTTTCGTATTTTCAGCTAGGCTAATCGTTTACCGGTTATTTTTATCAATCCAATCTACATAATTACACGAGCAACGAATAGTTTAATCGCCACCTGTATAATATGAACTACCTAGAATGTGGCCTTGAACCCAAAAAAACCTCCGACAAACGAAACTGAAGGTCATGTATTGTTTGCAAACATAATACAACATAACATTCGTAATAAGCATTTATGTTTTATTGGAAATATTTGTGGCGCATTCTTTATTTTAACGACTAATTTCTAACTAAAACTAAGTAAAGTCCTAATTGTCAATCTCTCTCTCTTTGAGTCGTATTTCCTCATGACTGAGGGTCGTGTCTCCCCCGCAGAATTAATTCGTTTAGGGGAGTTTTCTTGGGCAGATACATCGTGGTGGGCGCCCAGGTCCTTCCACGGAAGACACATGTCCTCGGATATTGTGGTCCTCAAACATGTTGGTTTCCTCATGATGTTTTCCTTCACCGCTAAGCGAGTGCAAATCCACACATAACTTGAAAATACAAGTCATTGGTGTAGGGCGGATTCGAACCAGGGTGCGTCAATAGACCTGAAATAATCAAACAAAGATTATCATCATTATCATCAGCAGGACGTTAATACACACTATTAAACTTCTCGCAATCAACGATATATTGTTCGAAATTTTAATATATTTTCTACTCATTATATCTTGTTCATCATTTAATTTAACTAGACATGTTGTACCTTCTAAAAAATTATTAAAGCAAAATGTAATACATTCAATTTGACGAGATATTGAAATTTGTGTAGCATATTCTATGATATTAGTACTTATATGTAATAGGTATGTATGTCACAACTTTACAGTATCAATAAAGATTCTTTATCTTTCTATTTTTATGTCCCTATCGTTTATCTTTATCTTAACTCTACACCTTTTACATTGAATCATTTCACACCTCATTCCGACCAAATAAGGCTTTTGTTTGTAATTAACCACAAAATACCTTAAAAAGTTAACACAATCTGCATCGCAGTGTCAAGGCAATCTAGTGGTTAAATCACTTTAATCTAGCCCAAGTATTTTTTGCATCATCTCGCCCACTGATTAGCAAAATAATAGGGTATTCCAATTATAGAATACCGAGTAATTTAATTAATATTTATGTAGTTCTTTTAGATAGAACTAACTATTGAAACACCTATCTACTCTAAGTTAACCACATGTATGTATAACTTGCAATTTTTAATGTACGTATATTATATATGCTATATCTAACGAACGGTCTCTTATATTGGTCTCAAAATAAATCTTTACAAACAGAACCCAAACAAACGAAAAACAGTTTATGCTACAATGTACTCATATATTCAATAAGACATGAATTTATTTCAATAAAATTTTACCTCACAAATAAATTAAGTTTTTTTTACCCCGCAAACCTTTTTCATGACTGCCTAAAGCCTACGCCTCGTGAGTACATACGAAAGTCCTTCTACAGTTTCTTCACACTAAGCACAAGTTTAAGGCCTCACTTCAGTCGGAAGTAGCAACGAAAACAATCCGTGAGGTCAATTATGACAATTTATATGCAATACAGCGCGTCATGGGAGGAACAACCAAGTGTGCTAACAATGATCTGCGGCTTTATAAGGTCGAGGTATTGTTTTATTTGGCACCTGCGGCTATCTCTGACAGGTTGCTGTATAGACTGTCTTATCAAAGTTATCAATTCATTGTGGTCAGTGGTTTTTGTTTGTTATATAATTTGAAGTAACGAAGTCTCAGGCTCTTTTTTATTTTTTTTATTTATTGCGGCAAGTTTAAGCATATAAGTGTGCAATACCATTAATATTGAAAAACGAGCTTACCGTATTGATATATGCTTTTAGCTACACTATTCATCTATACTCATTGCCCAGTAATATATAACATGTTCTCGTAAATAAATAAATAATAAATAAATAAATATTCCGGGACATTGCACACAACGCCATCTAGCCCCACACTAAGCAAACGCTTGTGTCGTGGGTACTAGATAACGGATATAATACTTATATATTTTTCTTTTAAATGAAGAAGAATAAGAAAATAAGAAATAATGTTTTAGCGTGAGTATCATCATTATTAACAAAAGAGTACTTACATAATGTAAAACAAAACAAATTGTTTTATACGCAAATCAGTATATTTACGTCGAAATAAAATTATCCTCAAAACATTAGCTTTGATTGAAGTGTTGTTAATCGATTGATCCGATCCATTATGATAAAATATGCCAGACCACACACTCTCGGGGCGTGATTATATCACCCAAGTGCCGTGACTTCGCACGTGACTTCTGAGATATGGATGATCGATATTATTCATCTAATATACCATTAGTGTGATCGTATTAGGTACGATACGTTAATAAAACTTGGGCTTGATTGGAACAGCTATAGTAAACAATATCTCTCTCTCTCTCTCTTTGAGTTGTATTTCCTCATGCCTGAGGGTCGTGACTCCCCCGCTGAATTAATTCGTTAGGGGAGTTTTCTTCTTCTTCTTGAGGTGCCATCTCCTACCGGAGGTCGGCTATCATCAGGGCAATTTTTACTTTAGACACCGCTGCGCGAAATAGGGATCTGGTGCTCAGCTTGAACCACGTCCTGAGATTCTTGAGCCATGAGGTTCTTCTTCTGCCAGGCGATCTTCTGCCTTGGATTTTCCCTTGCATTATTAGCTGGAGCAGCTGGTACTTTTCGTTGCGCATTATGTGACCAAAATACTGCAGTTTGCGTCGTTTTACAGTATTTAAAACCTCTACTTTTTTGTTTACCAACTGCAACGCTTTCTCGTTTGTGACTCTATCAGTCCACGATATCTTCAAAATTCTTCTGTATACCCACATTTCAAATGCTTGTAAGCGATCACTCATTTTCTCGGTCAATGTCCATGATTCGACGCCGTACAAAAGAACAGAACACACGTAGCATCGTGCCAAACGCACCCTTGTAGATATCTTGAGCGAGCGGTTGCAGAGTCGGTGACTTAGTTTCATGAAAGCGTTACGAGCTTGTTCTATCCGGCACTTGATCTCCACGCTGTGGTCACTTACGTCGTTCACAATACATCCTAAATATTTATATGAGTGTACTCTCTGAACTACTTCATTTCTCACCACCAGGAGTTTTCTTGGGCAGATACATCGTGGTGGGTTCCCAGGTCCTTCCACGGAAGACGCATGTCCTCGGATAATGTGGTCCTCAAACATGTCGGTTTCCTCACGATGTTTTCCTTCACCGTTAAGCGAGTGCAAATCCACACATAACTTGAAAATACAAGTCATTGGTGTAGGGCCAGATTCGAACCAGGGTGCGTCTGGATGAAAAGCAGACACTGGAACCGCTGAGCCACACTCGCTTTTAAAAAACTTTTTTTTAGTAAACAATATATGTACATTTAATATTTAGACAATTCAATTTAGATGATAAATTTGCAAAGTGACATATCAACAGATCTACACACATGTTTAGGGTTATATTATGGTACTTTACAGAACTAATATAATATCATTTATTTTCTAGCATAATGATTGCCAACCATAATATATCTTACCTATCTAGTTTACGCCTTTTATAAAGCAAAAACATACTTCCTCAATCTAATATTTTCCTACAAGCTACTTGTCTTAAGCGCCATAAAAATATAAGGTCATAAGACTATAATACATTTAAAAACTCAATCAAATGACACAAATAACAGCACAACCGTGTCAGTACATAATTGATACGTCTTTTATTTGATAATAGATATAAACCCGTGCCTTCCCGCAAGGAACATTGACTCTACGCGTTTCAAAGAATGCAAAAAATAAACCTGTAATAAAATCTCAAGAACAATGACAGCCTTTCATTACGTCGATCTCTTTTATCGCATGTCTTAGAGCCCCTTATAAAAACTTTAATAGCGCCCTCAGAGCCTCAACCACTAGAGATATCAAGTTATAAACTTGACTGATGTCTAGATGCTTTCAGGTAAGCTAGTAATTTAAATGTTTGATATCTTTTTATATTTATTTTTATCTACTGTTGAGGGTAAGTACGTGTTGATTTCACTTTTGACACTAATATTAGCCATAATTTACATAACTATTATGAAAAAATAATAACATAAATGACTGCCCAGAGATTAAACTAATTTTCAAAGTATCAACCTGTCAAATATATCTAAATATATAAAACTCAAAGGTGACTGACTGATTGACTGACTGGCTGATATAGTGATCTATCAACGCACAGCCCAAACCACTGGACGGATTGGGCTGAAATTTGGCATGCAGGTACATAGATGTTATTACGTAGGCATCCGCTAAGAAACGATTTAAAGCCGCTTTTAAAGGGGTGAAATAGGGGATGCAAGTTTTACTTCTTAATGTGAGCGAAGCCGCGAGCATTCTCTAGTATATCATAAACAATTTGTTTCATGATTTTATTCCCATCTTAACCTCATCACTTCTCTACTCATCACCTTACAAATCCTCACTCTGAATGTTCACTCAGCTAATTACAATCTATCATCAGCGAGCATGAGCAGGCAGAACTGATTATTTGCATTGCTATTACACTGGCTATTGTTAGAGTGGCCATTGTAACACCCACATACGTCAGGTATAAAAAACCTCAGGTGTATTTACTTAGCGTCTAGCTTCTGATTAATTTATGGCCACACTTGTGTCCTGTTATATTATGTGAGACTGTATTATAAACATAGTTTTATCAAAGCTTCGTAAACTTTGACATTTAGGCAGCTTTAGAGGTTAATATTTTTTTGTTACATGTGATAGGCTCACGCTTGACTACAACTTGCCTGATGTTAAGCTACGTTATAAAATTAAAGACAAATTTTGGGCAACACAAGCTATAACAAATGTTTTTTTTTTTTTTTAACATGAAATAGGCTTACGCTTGACTACAACTTGCCTGATGTTAAGCAACGTTATAGTCTACGATGTAGCGCGCTTGCCTAGAAGAAACCGGTTTACTCTCGACTTGAAGACCGACAAATTATAGTTCAAGGGGAATAGACATTCGGGCAAGGAGTTCCACAGTTTGACTGTTCGCACGATGAAAGTCGAAGCAAAACGCTTGGTGCGAGTCTTTGGAACCTCAACTGTATATGTATACTAATTTCAGTCTCTAAACTTATTAACCGTGGCGCAACGCAGATAACCTATTGATTGTATAAGATACCTATATACTAAATCTCGAGATACAGACGTTTATATTATGAATGCATAATTTGCAAGAAAATGACTGTACCTGGAACGTAATCAATGCAGTTTCTATCTGAACGAATGATGTTGTTGCTACTATATACTATAAAACATTGAATAGGTATATGTATATGAGGGTCATCGCACATTTAACGAGCCATAAAACAGCTGCTTAGTCAAATAAGTCTGTAAAGAAGCAGGAAAGGATAATAAAATGACTGAATACACCTGGGCAAAAACAACGACCATAAAATATTGTAATTTATTATGGTTGTAGTTTATGTGATATATTTAATTTTATTAGTAACTTACTAACAGGTTTTGATAATGAGAATAATATGCTATTACTATTTGTAGATATTTTTTGTGCTGTACAATCTTCATGATTTCACGTCAATAAATTTTCTTATTTTCACTTTTATATCCTAGAAACTACGAAGACAGAAAAATTGTGTATGTAAATAATCGAAAATGATCTTGAAAATGAATGTTTTGTTTGTATTTGTGTTTTTTATCTTTAAAGCGCGATAAAGCCATTGCGAAGCATGCTACATTTGCCTTCCATGGTAAGAGAATTACGATAGAGAAGCAGAGACACGATGCGACAAAGATAAACCAGTTTTCTTTTATCTTTTACCGTTACATCACCTACATTTTATCATAAGTCTAATGTACAACCACCCTCAGGCTTTAATACCACCGCTCAGATAGGCAAAGATCTAAAAACTTGCGTAACCTACAACTGTTCCGAGCTAAAGTAACGGATACTAATTGATGTTCATTAGCACTTTATTGCATGAACCTTGTTTGTGACGTTTCTAGTACTTATGCAGAACGAGGCTTTTTTAACAAAGCAGGCTTAAATTTGACTACAGCTTGCCTGATCGTGAACTCTACTGAAATAATATAATCCAAGATTGTAATTTGGGGTCCCGAAAGAGTTCTAAATTTTTGCTAAGCACAGTTCTACGTGTTTTCATACATTCACTGGAAATCGATAAAACCACATTGAGGTTCTGCCCTTACTCCAACAAAGAAATGAAGAGTATGCAATGCCACATACACTTAATAAAGACGTTTTAAAAAGGTCAACTAAACCCAAATCTAAGTATTTGAGGTTGCATAACTGATGCTAAAGGTTGTTTTTATGATAAAAACAGGGTATTTTTTTCACTACACTCATATTTGGGTACTGAAGATTTGAAGTTACTTAAGAAAACAAGTGAATGCGGAGATCAGATCATAATTAAACAAAGGCATGAGTAAAACACGCCTTAAGTATTTCCTCATTTTCTTTGATGTCCACTGCTAAGAACTCCTGACATAATTATGTTCTGGCGCACAGTAAGTAATTAAGTAATCATTAAGTTAATATTTACATAAAAGGACATTAATGTTGCTAAATTAACTGTTATGATGAGTTGTGTCACAAACGTCTAGCGTTCATTGAATTCTTTACGTACTAGTAGGTATATGTTGGCTTTTTAATTGTAGGATGCTATATTGCTATAGTATTTCTGCCATGAAAGTTTTGTGTATTTCTAACATGAATGCTTTTGTTACAAAATACAAACTTTTTATTTTATTTTGGGCCTTGTCTTTTGAGAAATGTAATTATCAATCCGCTAATAAATAGTAAAGCTATTCAACCTAGAAAATAAATTATAATCGGTTTAACGGAGTAATCGCGTAACATACCCAAAAAAAAACTTTCAGTAGACTTGATAACCTCCTTTTTTTGAAGTCGGTTAAATAGCAAGCCCACATAATACGCAAATATCAAAGTAAACTATTTCTTACATAGTTGTACTTAAAACAATCTTATCTAAAGAAAGCTAAGGTATCGGAAACTAGCGCACCTTGTAAGGGGAATACCGATGTGGCAATCGATTCCGGTTATCACACTGATCGGCTTTATCGGTTATCGTTATCATAAAGTACTGAGATGCAGAACTGACAGAAATTATGTAACCGGTTGTAACTACTATTAAATCTTGCAATGTTGGTACTTCACAAAGATGTCGTCAAATAAGTCTGTTGGATTGTTTCAATAAAAACGCTTAATGTTAGGCATATGTGGTTTAATTCCTTAGCTGCAGTGACACCTCGGGGTTTTTATTAGAAAAAAGCAACAATCCGTTTACAAAACATCTCCCGGTATAATACTTTTCGTTATGCAACATGAGTATAACATTAATTCTCAGTAAGCCCCCTGAAAAAAACTGAACTTCACACCTGAACACAGCAAACAGCAAAGTAACACGCTCCCCCCGTAATGATTGCTTACCATCAGGTCATCAATTATGGTAAAGTGCAAACAATCATTGTAAAAAAAACAATTAAAAACACAAATGTTATAAATATCATTTAAGATAACAACTTAACATCCAGTTAAAGTAATAAGGCATTCCATAGATTAAAGTAAATTATACCAAATCAAAACAGCCATCTCTCACATCTGATCAGATGTACAAAACATGCGCGACTCAAGAATTCAAAAAGCCAGTTCTGCATATCAACTAGAAAAGGTCTTTTGATATAGCCATAGCCACTAAAGCATTCCGGGTTTTCCGACGTACGGTGCAGCAAGCATGCTCTGCATTTGATATGAACATTTGAAAGGTATGCATGTGCAATGACTATGGTTTGATTGTTCAGAAGAGAAGACTTACCTATAAAATTGTTTATGTATGTCCTTGCCAGATTGGTTGCCTGGAAGAGATCGCTCTTCGCGATAAGGCCGCCAATTAAGACGCTGATTCTAATTTGTATGTTTTTTTGTATAGTTTCATTTGTGGTGTTTTAATTAAGTATCTATCTATTTATCTATCTATGTGTAAAAAATATCTAGAACTTTGCTAACTCAAGTAGACGAACCGTTATCAAAAATCGTCCACGTGGCTAAGAAAAGCTCTGTGCATAATTCACAAAATGTGTTATGGTATACAAGCATTAATGAACTGATTAAAGAAAGCTTTGAAGAAAAATTAACTGATTTCAATTTGGTCCAAATTACACAGTAATGTATCTTCTAGGTAAGCGTGTTACACCCTAAACTGCAACAATTAACATCAGGCAGGCTATAGCCAAACGCTAACTTATCCCACGTAAAGTAAAAATTCCAAGTGTTTAATTAAAGACGCTATAAATATATTTTGTATTTTATTATTAGCTACAAAATAATTAACACCATTTGGTAAACATTCAGCGACTTAGCTTGTGTCTGTGATTTGTATGCTAAACACTAAATAAACAACAAATATGTACATAAGTGATTTGTCTGCAAAGGTGAAACAACGACAGACAAAAAAACCTTACATGAATAGAAATGTGGCGAGAAGCCATTTTGAATTTGGCGCGCCTTGAGCATGCGCCCCCAGCCACGCCACGGCCACAGCGAAAACTAAAAAGAGCTGCCAGGTCAATGATATGGATCGCGAGGTTATCTGGTTGTGTAATGATATAAAAATGTTTTGCACATAATGAGTGAGAATAAAAAGTGACTCTCATACATAATGTTTTAATGAAACCGCACACCCAGTAATGTGACTTACATTTGGTGACTAACGACGCCGCAGTGAGCGGGGCCCCATGCCCTCGCTTAGCGACACGCATTTCTGCGAACCGCTGCTGCAGTCCCCGGGCCGCCGACGCGGAGTCCCGGCCCTTGACTCGCACACGACGCACACCACCGGGCGCGGCAATCAACGACGCGCACTCCTATCTACACCTACCACCGCTGCGATCGCCGGGCCGCCAACGCGGTATCACGGTCCCCGACTCGCTCACCACGTGGCGCGGCCACCAGTGCGCACACTACGCACCAGTGCAGGCGGTCCCTAAGCCGCCCCACGCGCCCCTCGTGCCAGCAGGAGCCTTCGCCTTGGCCGGTCGTGCACGCGCACGCCGCCGTCAGGTACCAAATTGGATCCGAGGTTTGTGAAGAAAGTGTGGTGTAACTCATCCATCTCAGTACAGTGATTAGCTAACGGTGACGATAACTAATAACTCTAACAAGTGGTGGCGGTTATAACAATGACACTGAGATTGAGCAACCCAATTAACCTATAACTTAATATACTTACATATTATTATATGCATACCTATGTTTATCAGTAGGATATTAACCGACATGGTGATTAAGGCTGCTTGTTTGTATTAAACATATTAACTATCTACCAGACTACTACAATCTCTGTAGACTACTTGTATGTGTTTGTATTATATTGTATATTGTATTATTTTGACTTACCACAAATACCACAATGTCCACTCCGCATGAGGAAGAGCTGCAAGCCCAGCTCAAATCATTACAGGAGCAAATGGCCCGGCTAACAATGCCTCAACCTACGGTCAGTGCGGTTTCTGTGAAGTTAAATGCTTTTTGGCCGGATAAACCACACACATGGTTCGCACAAGCAGAGGCACAGTTCGAGATCGCTGGGATCTCCAAAGATGCTACCAAATATGGGCACCTACTATCAATATTAGATGCACGGTTGGCTGACGAGGTAGAGGACATCATCGCTAACCCACCAACAGAAAATAAGTACGAAAACTTAAAAACGGAGCTAATCAAACGCTTTTCCTTGTCCAGGGAACAACGCATTCGCCAATTACTAAGCGAGCAGGAGATGGGGGACAGGAAGCCCTCATCATTCCTTAGACACCTCCGTTCCCTGGCAGGGAAAAGTGATGAGGGCATTGTCCGAGAACTTTGGATGAGGAGCCTACCCCACGAGGTCCAGCACATACTTATGGCTCAGCTTGACCTCCCCTTGGACAAGGTGGCTGACCTGGCGGATGCCATACTAGAAGCATCCCCAAGCAGGTCAGTGTGTGCAGCCAGCACTAGTACACCTGACCTGGACAAAATCATGAGGTGTATTGAAGACCTTTCTAAAAAAGTAGAAGCTTTGACCAGAGACCGTTCTCGAGCTGACTACAGGGACCGTTCCCGCTCTGACTCCAGGGGTACCTCACGCTCCCGGAACAGGTCTCCATCACGTAAACTATGCTGGTACCACCACCGACATGGCGCCAAAGCCAGCAAATGCACAAAACCATGCGAATGGGCGGAAAACGAGGCGAGCAATCAGTAGCGACGGCAACTGATTGTCATATACCAAGCCGCCGTCTATTTATACTAGACAGTACATCCAGGAACAAATTTTTAATAGATTGTGGCTCAGATTTATGTTGTTTCCCACGCAGGCTCCTGCGTGGCCGATACACAGCCACTGGCTTCGACGTTCGTGCGGCCAACGGAAGCAACATAAAAACATATGGTATGAAAACCATGTCTCTCAATCTGGGTCTCCGGAGAGTTTTCACCTGGAACTTTATTGTTGCTGATGTCAGTACACCCATCATTGGGGCAGACTTCCTGGCTTACTACAATCTGCTTCCAGATTGTCACAATCGCCGCCTTATTGATGGCACAACCAAGTTGTCCGTCCCTGCATCAATATCCACCATAACTCAACCTAGCATAAAAATGATCATTGCTTCATCTGATACTGCTTTTTCAAAAATATTTCAGGAGTACCCGGACATCACAAGACCACCAGGGCTCCCACGCATTGTGAAACATAACACAATTCACCATATCCTGACGACGGAAGGCCCGCCTGTCTCCAGCCGTCCTCGCCGACTCGCGCCTCAAAAGCTGCAGGTCGCAAAGGCTGTCTTCGAGGAGATGATCCGGTCAGGTACCGCCCGTCCATCTAAAAGCCCATGGTCTTCACCTTTGCAAATGGTCCTTAAAGATAAACATAACGACACACCGTTACAACCGCAGGACCGCTGGAGACCATGTGGTGACTATCGGGCAGTCAACGCCCGCACCGTGCCTGATCGTTACCCAGTCCGCCACATCGGGGACTTTGGAAACAATCTAGCCGGCTGCTGTATATACAGTAAGATAGACTTAGTTAAGGCCTACCAACAAATACCGGTAGCCACAGAGGACATACCCAAGACTGCTATAACAACACCATTTGGGCTGTTCGAATTTCCTTTCATGTCCTTCGGCCTGAGGAATGCTGGCCAGACCTTTCAACGATTTATTGACGAAGTGACAATGGGTTTGGACTTTGTGTACCCTTATGTAGACGACATATTGGTATTTTCCAGGTCGACCGAGGAACACACACGCCATCTCCGAGCGCTGTTTGAGCGCCTCTCGCAGTACGGCGTCGTGACCAACCCGTCCAAATGCCAGCTCGGCGTGGATGAGGTTATCTTCCTGGGTTACAGCATCAACAAATCTGGTACATCACCACCTTCCGACCGCATCAATGATCTGCAGAACTTCCCTCAACCTAAGACTGTCGAGGGCCTCCGCAGATTTTTGGGTATGATAAATTTTTATCGACGTTTCCTACCTAATGCGGCCGAACTTCAGGCACCGCTCATCGATGCCTACGCCTCCACCCAACTCAAAGGCTCACAGCCAGTACCATGGACTCCTGAGCTCGAGCTGGCGTTCCAGAAGTGCAAAGACCACCTCGCAAACGCGACACTTCTAGCGCATCCGATCCCGGACGCCAAAGTTGGTCTATTTACGGACGCTTCCGCCACACACGTTGGTGCTTGCCTTCAACAACACGTTGATGGCGACTGGCAGCCGTTAGCTTTCTTTAGCAAGAAATTGAACGCCCGCCAAATCACCTGGCCCGCCTACTACAGGGAATTGCTAGGGGTATACGAAGCCGTCCAGCACTTCCGTCACATCATGGAAGCCCAGCATGTCACGGTATATACCGACCACAAGCCTTTGACCTATGCCTTCTCTCAGCGAAGAGAAAAGCTGCCTCCCGTCCAACTCAACCAACTTTCATTTATTTCGCAATTTACTACAGACATAGTCCACATTCAAGGAAAAGACAACGTCGTCGCGGATGCTATGTCGCGCGTGGATTCTATCCACCTCGACAACTTCTCCGCACTCGCCGCAGACCAGGCCAACGACGACGAGCTCCGCACATCGATGACCAACCCCTCTCTTAAACTAGAGAAGGTCGTCATTCCCGGGTCCGACGTCGAGATCTTTTGTGACGTGTCCACTGGGAAACCACGCCCATACTTGACACCACCATTCCGTCGACCACATTTTGAAAAGATTCATAATCTCAGTCACCCTGGCGCGCGAGCTACCGCACGCATGGTGACTGACAGGTTCGTATGGCCAAACATTCGTAGAGACTGCCGCGACTGGGCTCAGTCTTGCATCGCGTGTCAGCGCAGCAAGGTCTCCAGACACACTTTCACGCCCGTCGGCACATTCTCCTTACCATCTCGGCGATTTTTCCAGGTCCACGTGGACATTGTTGGACCACTGCCGAGCAGCAACGGGTACCAATACTGTCTCACAGCCGTGGACAGGTTCTCCCGCTGGCCAGAGGCATGGCCAATGGCCAACATGACTGCAGAAACATGCGCGGAAACCTTTTTCCGCGGCTGGATCTCACGTTTCGGGGTACCTTCCATCATAACTACCGACCAGGGACGCCAATTTGAATCCCATCTGTTTCAGAAACTGTTGCAGATGTGCGGTTCCAAGCGAATAAGGACGACAAGTTATCACCCGTGCTCCAACGGGCTCGTGGAGCGGATGCACAAGAGCTTGAAGGCCGCCCTGATGTGCCACGAAACAACCTGGCACGAGTCTCTACCCGTCATCCTGCTCGGCATGCGCGCTTCCCTGAAGGAAGACCTGCAATGTTCGCCGGCGGACCTTGTGTATGGTGAGCCAATCCGCTTACCCGGGGAGTTCATAGCTCCGTCTGGTCCTAACGAGGATCGCACCGAAGACGTACAAAGCTTCGCTACTCAACTGCGACGTTATATGGCGCAACTAAGGCCTACTCCTGCCTCACGCCATGGCCAACGCCCTGTCTTCGTCGCGAAGGATCTCGCTAACGCTACACACGTTTTCTTGAGAGACGACACAGTCAGGCCATCCCTGAAACCGCCATACGCGGGACCATACAAGGTCGTTTCAAGGACAGGAAAAACAATCACAATTACTATAGGCAATAAGGACACCCAGGTCAGTTTAGATAGGGTCAAACCTGCATACATTCTGGACAACTCTCCACCATCGTCTGTAACCAGCTCGACCCCCGCTGTCCCAACTGTGCCTACTGCCAAAACAATCACACATTCAAACTCTTCATCGGACCAAACAAGTAAGCAACCCATACAGACACGCTCAGGTCGTAAAGTCCATTTTAGAGACCGACTGGACTTGTAGCTCATTCCTCAGCTATCCTCAATTTAGTTGATAATTATGTGGTAAAGTTATATTATGTAACATTGTTTTCTTGTATTTGGTCAATATATTATAAGGTGTAAATATCCTATTTGTGTACTTAGTTAATTATGATTTTGATATTGCATATTGTGTACCCTATCCGTTTCTTTTACTTGTACTGTAACATGTCTTAGTTTAGATCTTGTGCAAATAATTGTATACCTTTTTGTTATTCTTGTGTACCGATAACTTGTGTAACTTGTAACTTTTATAACCATGTTTGTATTAAGAATGTTATCTCGGATGGGGTAATTCTCTGCCTGGGGGGGTGATGTGGCGAGAAGCCATTTTGAATTTGGCGCGCCTTGAGCATGCGCCCCCAGCCACGCCACGGCCACAGCGAAAACTAAAAAGAGCTGCCAGGTCAATGATATGGATCGCGAGGTTATCTGGTTGTGTAATGATATAAAAATGTTTTGCACATAATGAGTGAGAATAAAAAGTGACTCTAAAAACCAATAAATTATCAATATTGTTAATTTATTGGTTGGTCTGTTCATTCGTCTTTCACGTCACAACGTGGCAAAGGAGCAAAACGGATCAATGTATTTATTGTTAAAGTATAATAGTAGGTATTAAAAACTGTTTTACTTGAAACAAAATGGATTAAACTACGCCTCGCCAACCACAAGTAGCTACAACAATAATACCTATACTGGGTTACATATTTCTAACGCATAACCTTTTAAAGGTACCGTTGAACGTCACGTCAAAAGCCACCATCTACAAATTGTTCAAAATTCGTAAAAGAAAATTTGATTATCCATACATTTGTCATACAGTGGGTTATCAACTTTTTGTAAAGAACAACTATTTTTTAGCGAAAGCTAGGTTCCTGCGATCTACTATCCAGGGTTGTAGCCAGAGTTAATAGGTATCTTCTAGGTAAGCGTGTTACACCCTAGGCTGCAAAGCATAACATCAGGCAGGCTTTACTCAAAAACAAATCATTCCCACGTAAAAAGTCAATCAAAAGTTGTTGCTTTTGAACCAACCCTGTACAATATTATAGTGAATGAACATCAATACAAAGTGAAGCACAGATTTAAGGCCTTCAAGTCGATGTTGATTGTCTTGCATTGATAAGAGATAACGTTACAATGGCTGGTCTGGAGATTAATTAGGTATTTGCCTAGTTGTCGCTAGATAAGGAACTAATGATGTTTTTGATTACTAGTGAAAAAAAACGTGGAAAAGATTTTTCTACAAGGAGACGTATTAGTAACAATTATTTATAGCTAGCTGCGCTCGCGACTTCTTCCGCGTGGAATAGTTATTTTGGGCATCATATTTATTTTTACAAACAACCTCTTCAGCTTTATAAATTATAGCTGTTACCCACGACATGAACCGTTTTCGCAGCGCACGCAACGGAAGCCCTCAAAGATGAATAATTTTCCCCGTTTATTTCACATTGTTTCTTCGCTCCTACTAGTTGCAGTATGATGTTATATATCCTCGATAAATGGCCTATTCAACACAAAAAGAATTTTTCAATTCGGACCAGTAGTTCCTGAGATTAGCGCGTTCAAACAAACAAACTCTTCAGCTTTATAATATTAGTATAGATTACTTAATCATAACTAACCAATTTCAAAATAGAAGGAGGTTCTCAATTCATTGTGATTCTAATTTTATTTTTTCTTAACAATACGATAAAGATCCTTCTTATATGATTCGGTTTTATTTTACAACAAAGTAGCCTATTTACTCTTTGTAATAAATATTTATTTAAGTATTTTATCTGTTAAAATTATATCAACGTTCAGAATAAAGGTACATTACCTGCATTAATTTCAGATAACGCAAAACAATAACAGCCCTAATGCACTTTAAATTAAATGGTTGATGTTTAAATTCGATCGCAAAAATGAGACCCTTTTTCCATCCAAATATATTCTTATCGTATCTTAACGATGCGACGTTTTAAATCAATTTAGTAAATTCGATCAGTAATTAACATTGCCAGTGGCTCTGTCACTAACTGAAGGGTTTAATTACTTGAGCTCGTTACAGTTATAATCTTGAATTATTTATTACTCCTGAGATAGCGCAAGTATCTATCTTTTGTTGTAAACAAAATTATTGCTATTATGAATTTATAAGATTACAAGAAATCTTTTTTTTTTTGTTAGAAATAGGTCGTATATTTTAATATACTGAAGATAAATATCTCTTTTTTCACTTCAAGGTAAATCTCATTCACTCTTAGGGAATTTTACAACATTAACTTTGTAGCACTTTTTTAGAGTTTTAGCAACTAGTCGATAATCATGAACTTGGTTCTACTGCAATAAACGACTTCGACTAAAGTCCACACGTTTTTTGCTATCTATTACAATAGATAAGTGTGGACTTTAGCCGATATAATATAATCAATCTACGGGTATTCCGCAAATTTTGCACATTGAACATTGGACTATCAATGATTTTAATAACTGAGATGGACTCTGGTTAGGAAGTATTTGAGCGTTAATATCGCAAAAAACGTGGTAAAGTCCACTTATGTCTGAGAATTCTCAAACGCTTTTTGTATATTTATATAAATTAATGAGGATTAAATAACCAATAAGTAACAAAAATATCTGCTACATTTTTTATAGATAATATAAACAGTAAACCAAGCGTCAGATCAATTTCGATACATCGATCTATCAAGATTGATCTATTACGTATATTGGGGTATAAGGAAGGAAGCTCATGTCCAGCAGTGGCTCTAATGAGTTGTTGATCATGAAGATGTATATTATCAAATAATTTATATCTTTATTGACAAATCGTTCACCTAAATATCATACTATACATCATTTTAGCCCGCTTAAAATGTGACTTAGAACTTTTATGACGTGTCAGGACATTCAGTTTTCCCTATCGACGTTTCCCTGCCGTCTGGGAGGGTGACTCAACCCTTCAATTATTTACCCCTGTAGTGACGAAAAATAATATAAAGCTCGTGCAATTTTTGGTTTAAAAACTCTTGATTTCAATGATCCTCGACTTATGTCAAGATTCTTGTTGTTCTTGTTAGACGTGTAAATTAATTAGTGCTTAAGACAATAGTTAAAGTAACGACAAATGTATTTCCATTGTCTTGTTTCTCGACAGCATGAAATATAATCGGCATGTTTTCACCGACGACAGGTGGTCTTGTGCTATTCTAACTAAGTATATCATTATTACCTATTTTTGTCTTATATATTTCGCCTTCTATGTAAATAGCGAAGAGATAAAATATTTATTTTAACTAAATAATTTGACCCATAATAATCTTTATAATCTAACACCAACACGAGTCAGAAAGTCGGGTCAAAAAACTCATATTTTTGAAGCATGCAAATAAACTATGTATTAATCATGAAAGCTCTCATTACCTATACCTATAAAACCTTACCATGGCCATAAACTTATGAAAAGGGTTATTATAGATTACGCTTTTTCTTTAAGGAAACATTAGGCAAAAACTGAAGCTTACCTGAAACAATATAAACACATTGTTAAAATCACATGAATTTATCCGATACAAGGAAACATGCGCAAAGAAAACTTAATACTAGTAATAAAATGGATCATAACCAATTCGGCAAACAATTGCCTAATATTTTTCTATAACACACTAACAATAAGAAAATGACAATCAAACTCACAGCTTTATTAGATCAGTCTAGATTACAAGTAATCAATACGATTAAAATTGCGAAACTAAATAAGCTATCACATAAAACGTTTAATAATAATAAATAAATACTAAGGACTTAAAATAGAATAAAATCATTTTTATTTCGTTAATATACAATTACTGCACTGTAAACTTGAAATCTGAACTACTCTAACACAAGCCAAGAGGCTATTTCTAAAAAAAGATTTGTATAAGTGTGGCTTATGAGTAACAAGCCACTAGGTATGTTTCAAACGAATTTCTAAACCTTTCATTCTCATACAATCGAGAGAAACAAGTTTTGCGTCGACAACTGCAGACTGTAGCTAATTCAGAATAACAAGCCCGTGTGAAAACTGTCTACAGCCGCTGCCGCTGGCTATCGACATAGAACAGTAATGACCTGGCTTCTAGACACCATTTTATAAGCAATCAAACCACCATTTTTTCCTTCTCTCTCTCTCTTTAAGTCGTATTTCCTCATGACTGAGGGTCGTGACTCCCCCGCAGAATTAATTCGTTAGGGGAGTTTTCTTAGTTTTTTCCTTAGTTGAAATCAAATAGGAATGTTCATACATTTTGTTTATTAATATTGTACAAAATTATAACAATACTCTATCGTTTATCAATGTTTACTGCATGCATGACAGGGTTTTATGGACCAATTTATGCAATTTAAATGCACGTGGAAACTGACAGTCCGAAAATATCCTCGACTGACTAGTAGGTATGTTCAGCGAAGTTATGCTGAAAATGTCAAAAAAATTTAAGTGTGTGTCACACTCACATCTTTCGATAGTGCTTTTGTAACTAACCGTGTTAAAATAAATAATATGGGAGGAATTGGCAAGGCCTGTCTTTAGCCGTACTACTAAGTCGATGCCGCAGGCTAACTCCGGAACAAGTGATTTTCGTGACCGGTTGGCAAACCCAGTATTTTGTAATGATCGCTCGTTTCCTCCACATTGCCTTCATTTGACCGCACATTATTCAAACCATCTGACATTGGGTTCCTATACATGTGAAATTACATAACTTTTTGATTGATAGTTGCTTACTACTACTACTATTAAAGATAAAATTTACCTAGTGATGTTAAACAAGTTACTTATGGGCAAATATATCAATAAACTATAAACTAATACTATAAAGCTGATATTAATAGGCTATTTTTTTTATAAAAAGTGGCAAAAGAGCAGCGAGCCGTCTGATGGTAAGCAGTCACCTACCTATGGGCACTTGCAACGGCAGATGTGTTGCAGCGTTTGGCTAAGAGAGGTATTTGAGAAAAAAATGTGTGTGTCAGAAAACAAAATGGCGCGAAGTCTTTTCACACATAACATATATATGTTACGGTAAATGTAAGTAATCGGGAATTATGTATAATTACCGGTAATTATACATAATTACCAACGCACCCAGTAAATGTAGTGAATTATCCACATTTACCGGTAATTATATATAATTACCATACCCCTTTGGTAAATGTAGTAAATAAAGAAATCAAACATCATAACCAAAATGTTTATTAATAAATACAAGTGTAAATAAAATAAATAAATCGCATGAGTAGAGTTTCGGCAAGGAGGCACCGTTATACATTTGAGGTTCCAAAGACTCCCCCTGAATTATTATTTGTCGGTCTTCAAGTCGAGAGTAAACCGGTTTCTTCTAGGCAAGCGCGCTAGATCGTAGATTATAACGTTGCTTAACATCAAGTTGTAGTCAAGCGTGAGCCTATTTCATGTAAAAAATCTCTTGTTTTAATTATAACTAGCTGTGCCTGTGACTTGGTCCGCGTGGAATAGTTATTTTGGGCATTAATTCTTTAAATGTTGAGCCGTTTTGATTCTGATGTTTGATTTCTTTATTAACTACATTTACCAAAGGGATATGGTAATTATATATAATTACCGGTAAAAGTGATTAATTCGAAAGTTTTTTCCACTTCTACCGAGAGCACTGGTAATTATGCATAATTCCCGGTAATTATACATAATTTCCGCATTATCCACATTTACCGTAACATATACATATAATACCTGCGTACTGCGTGTCGGAGTAAAACGTCGTAATACCAGAACAAATGACAACAACACGTAAAATTTTCCAGGCACCGTTTTGTCGTCAAACGGTAAGGGGGCGCGAATACTTAAATAATATACTTGTTTACCTTAAAGGAAACGACTAGGCAGTACATAGTATGAAGTATTTTCACAGCAGCCTAGCATTGACCTTTCAAGCATTAGTGGCTAGCGCGACGAACTCGTTCGATTAATCATTCTGAAGTAAGCAAATATTACTGTAGGTACTTGATTATACCTATGAGAAGTGTGTTCTTGAGATGTTTACTGCTAAATTTAATTTTTTCTTCTTTTTTTACTAAGTAACTTTTTTGGTTTGCTCTCATGTAGTCAGAGATCTTTGTCCGTGCATATAATACACTAGCGGGTGCTCGAGGTTTCGCTCGCATTAAGAAATAAAACTTGCACCCCCTATTTCACCCCTTTAAAAGACGCATTTCCTAAAATCCTTTCTTAGCGGATGCCTAGGTACGTCATAACATCTAACTATATTCCAAATTTCAGCCCAAACAGTGGTTTGGGCTTTGCGTTGATAGATCACTATTACAGTCAGTCAGTCAGTCGCCTTTGAGTTTTATATATTTAGAGTAAACACAAAACACGCGTTTTTATGTGGATTTCACTAAGTGGAAGAAATGTAGGTGCTAATTTTAATTGACATGTTTCTCCTACCTCTCTCCGCAAATGGAGTCTGAACAAATATTTATTTTTAACGGGTTTTTATTATATTTTTTGTGCCACACCGGTAGATTTATCTACATTACGTCGTTATGTTATACCCCGTTCACACGCGCGGCAAACAGTGAGTCCAAAACCTAATCTAACAACAAAAGAATGGACATAGATTTGGCTTAGTATGAGGCTAACTGACGCTGTGTGCAAAGTCATTTATATTATTATATACCTACCTGGGTATTCGCTGGAATTGATGATGATGATGAATGTCAGTTGATGCTCCCTCTAATCATTTGTTGTTCAGGAGTCTGCTTGCCAACCGTGTGGACAGGGTATTAGAGTGTATACATATACCTATGGTGTATATGTACGGGTATGTATACAAATAGCCTGTACATTTTGTATTGTCCCAGTGAACGGTAAATCCGCACACCACACCAAAGACCATAAAATAAATTGAGACTAACGAACCTCTTCCCATTTTATTGACGTTGGTGCTAACTTTATGTGCGAAACATCTAAAACGTGCCGCGCTGTGTAGTGTTGGTAGTGTACCGTTGCGGGTTCGAATCCCTTCCGGAACAATCAGCTATGTATGTAGATAGGTATATTGTGATCATATCACTCGGAATTAGGAGTTTGGGCTAGTGAATAAAACGTTATGATATTGGGAACAATGCTGAGAAGATATAGAGCGACCCCTATATATCATCCCTTTAGAAGTGAAAATTTTAAAAAATATTTTTAGGGATGTCTACATTATAGTTGCTATTTACATGCCAAATTACAGCCAGATCGGTCCATTGGTTTGGGCAGTGCGTGGATAGATCTGCTAGTACCTTTTGCGTTTTATCTAAATAAAAGTTTCCAATACGCCAGCCAGCCAGTTATCCCAAATGAATGAGATGTAGCTACCTGTAATAAATACATATTACCAATGAATGGCTTAATTAACTCTCGACACTAGAGTTGGCCACTCTCATTCGATAAGAAGAAGAAGAATTAATGGGTATTTGTTGACTATATCAACGCTTAAGGTAATAATAGGTAACTGAATTAAGACATTAAATTTAGCAAACAACAATAATATAATCGATGAATATTAACTGACCATAAAACATTATGTATCTAATCCGAGAACAAATAAATAAAATATCAATAAACGTAAACCTTGTGTCATACACACGTGTAATTTTTATGTTTGTATTTGGATACATATCCCATAAAATTTTTGCAGTAATTTTTGGGACCAAATGTAAACTGATACTTTGATATCACTAAAAAAGCCATAAAACGATAAACTCTTTCTTTTAAAAACATATTTTTCCATATTCAAATAAAATTACAGTAAAACAAAAATTAAGTTCGTTATTTTGTTTGCAATTTGTGCCAAGATTGAATGCATACTGGGTTGGAATTCAATTTTAAAACGGACGGATTGGAACTATTACTGACCAAAGAATACTATTACCCTTGTTACTGACAACCCTTTTTTTAACAATTTCAATTGATGAAGTACCTTGATTATGAATTATTGGATCTGTTTACTCTTGATAAAGATAAAGATAAATTTATTGTAAAACAAAACAATATGTTACACTGTACAAATAGCTCTGCCTCTTACATTAGTAAAAAACTGTGTCGTAGAGAGGCAGGTTCTTCCGGGGGTTCTTGTTTACAACTTAGTTATTTATATTTATATGATGTATTTACTCTTTTGTTTTTTTTATTTTCTTATTTTACTCTTGACCCCGCTCGTCTCGAAGGGTTATACCTGAAAATCAGCGCTGTAGAGCAATCTGCAGCATAATTTCTGAGGTATGACCTTTTTTGACGCACGGGATACATCAATGTAACGCATATATCACCTTTGTATTCTACCTGTTTTCATATTTTTTTATGTATATGTATATTGTTGTGTCCTGTGAGTCAAAATAAATGCCTTGAATTTGAATTAAATTAAATTCGTTTTGTTGGTTATAAAGTTGGCTAGCAAAACAGCAGGTAAGCTTATAATGTGAAATGCAAGCGGGCACGCAGCCAAAAGAAATATTATCATGTAACAATCATTTGCGTTTATATTGGCTTCGTTTGTGTTTCATTTGACGTCAAATTGTGCGTATTTTGTCTATCTCACTGAATCAATAAAATGTTAAAAATGTATTTAAAATTACTAATAAAACTTAACCAAATTTTAAAAATATTCTAGTCTCCAAAGTGACAGAGATAAAGGGGAACATATTTTATTTACAGTTTCATAATAATATAATCAAGTTACACAAATAAGGCATGTTTATTGTCTAAGCTACCATTTTATCCACCTACATAATCTCATTCTACAACTGAACCATCAAAAAATCTCACCCAGCTCTATTGATATTACAATACTAGTGGATGCCCGCGGTTTGCCTGTGACACTCCTAAGACCTCATACTACCTGCATACCAAAAATCATGATGACGGAAAAACGGCAGATTTTTGACCCTCTTCAGCTTTATTATATGGCACCGAACATGTAATAATGCTGTAGCACACTATGGCTACCCAAGGATCTTCCCCTTACTAAATTTTACTTCCGGCACCATTACAAAAGAAGCTAGTCATAACTTCTGTTATTTATCCTACAGTCGAAGCCCCCATAAGGCATCATAAGGACAATAAGAAGGAAATCGGGTGATTTAAACTAAGATCACTTAACCACAACTTTTTCCTCTAAATGATTGCAAATTAAACAAGGAAATGCCTTGACATTGAACGCTAAGATACGCCCAGAAAAAGTAAACAAGATGTCAATTGTATGGAAATACGAGTACATAATATGTTTTTGTTTTTTTTTGCCCAACAACCTGCTCGTCCATGTAAGAACTATTTAAAATAATAACGACACTTTAAACATAAACATATTATTTTGCAAGAATGGTGCCCTTTTGGTTTAATAATAATTGTAGATATCTATAATAAATATATATCAGGAATGAATTAATTTAATAAAAACAAATTTGAAGCGCCCGTAGCTCAACTGGCGGAGGCAATCGCTTACGATTACCAATGCAAAGCAATTTATTAACGCGCTCAGCCCTTGGATGGGTGACCAAAAAATAGCATTCCATTCTGAGCGCTTCCGTGGTTCGGATGACACGTTAAATTGTAGGTCCCGGCTGTTTGTCATAGCAGTCGTTAAGCAATTTCAGAGGCCTTTAGGGCGGCTTGATTAACTCTCGACACCAGAGTTGTCCACTCTCATTCGATAAGAAGAAGTATATAAAAATAAATACTTTTAGTGATATATGCGACAATTCCCCTGTTTCTTTTAAGATTATACTATAGTACCTACGTACAATTTAGTGATACGAGTATATGCGACAATTCCCCTGTTTCTTTTAAGATTATACTATAGTACCTACGTACAATTTAGTGATACAAGTATATGCGACAATTCCCCTGTTTCTTTTAAGATTATACTATAGTACCTACGTACAATTTAGTGATACGAGTATATGCGACAATTCCCCTAAGTTTCTTTTAAGATTATACTACAGTACGTACAGATTATGTGTTGCATTAGATATATAAATCCCATTAGTAAACCTGTTTGTTACACAACCGACAGCAAAAAGAGGGTGAGAAATATTCAACATACAAGAAAATCCTGTTCTTAAACGTATTTTTATCTCCAATAAGCTAATTCTTAAAATACTAAAACGTGATAAAGTTTATTTTCCTTGTTTATTCTGGTGCTGTAACCAATTCCTTGTGGTGAAACAAATATCAGATCAGATTAATTTTAGGATGATGATGTTGAAAGTAAATTAAAATATCGTGACATGGTGTAAAATTTGTCTGGTTAACATACATCTAAACCCTTCACTTATGTTTCTGTTAAGTTATGTGTGGATTCGCACTAGCTTATTAGTGAAAAAAAAAATTATAGATATATGATGCATGATATTGCACGTAGAGATTTCGTTGACTAATTTAAAAATTATAATTAATACACTAAAAAAAAATATCTTGTATCATTATCTTGTCTGTTATCTATCTATAACAAACTTAAAAACGAGGAGTCTTAGTGTATATGCTAAAATTCAGATGCACACTTTACAAACATTTTAGTAAATATCAAATGAAAAATTTTGGTGTAGAACTATCATTGAAAATGAATCATGAATATAGTCATACGCTATTTAACCAAACAACGTTTTGTTGAGCCATAAAGAATAACAACAGTACACAAATCTACGCTAAAGTTCTCAGAATTATCAGCAATGCTAACAACAAGCACAAATTAGTAATCAACCACAAAAACTTCAAAACCACAGTACCTAGTGTCGTATTGACTAAGTTAACTAAACCAAAACTGTGACACAACTACACAAGTGACTATAATATGACAATATATACAATATAATATATGTACATACATGTTATGTATCAACCATGAATGTTCGTGATCACTCATCGTAATCAAGGTTATGGTTGTACTATGTTCACGCTTTATTTTTTTATCATAGTAATATGCATAATATAAACCTATATTTACCTGTTGTCAAGAGAGATAAAGCTTGTTTTACATAATAACTAATTCCTAGCATAGTGTCAGATGAAAGGCGTACTTACTATGTTAAAAAATTATATTATTTTTGCCAGTCTCTGTGAGTCGTATTTCCTCATGACTGAGGGTTGTGACTCCCCCGTTGAAATAATTCGTTAGGGGAGTTCTCTTGGGCAGTTACATCGTGGTGGGCGCCTAGGTCCTTCCACGGAAGACACATGTCCTCAGATATTTGTGGTCTTCAAACATGTCGGTTTCCTCACGATGTTTTCCTTCACCGTTAAGCGAGTGCAAATCAACACATAACTTGAAAATACAAGTCATTAGTGTAGGGCCAGATTCGAACCAGGGTGCATCTGGGTGAAAAGCACACGCTGGAACCGCTGAGCCACACTCGCACTTTCGCATTCGCATTTTTGCCAGTATCAAATCTTAATTAGTATGAAAATTGATCAAGTTTTTTGGTAATATGAACATCAATACAGACTCGACTAATATTCTTGTGTCAAAGCATAAACTCACTAAAGTCTTATTAATTAAAAACAAGTTTTGCATGCGAATGTATTTTTTCTTCACATTTATTAGACAAGGTATTTGTTGTATCTGAGAAGCATAAGACAACGTGAGATATATCTTGCAACACTGAATACCTGATGTTGTAACCAAGTGTATATAATATAATATAACCAATATTATAAAATTCTACTTGAATCCCCATCAAGCCTTCCACATTAATATGCCGACTATGTAGAATTGTAGACAGATACCATAATAAATTAACTCTTATATTTATTTTGCAATCCGTTTTTACATTTTTGCTTCACACAATAATATGTATGTCCAACGTTAATAAAACACTCGAGTGATATATTCGTCAATTTACATAAGTTAAGCAGTGGTATCTTTTTATTTTGAGCACAAGATATTTTGATAAAATAATAATAAATTTGAGTACAGATTTGAATTTTGATTAACCTTTATGCTTTTCTGATAGCTGTAAACTAAACTCTAATTATGCAAATATAAATCTCAGGCAAATCTAATATTTTAAAGCATGTTAATATACTGTTCATGAGCGTTTTCATTTTTTTATGGCATGTAACATAAGGCAATCTTTACCTATCTCAAAATTTTGGTATCGCTAAAACCTGATCTTGAATAAGCACATTTTTTTATGGCAATTAACATAAGGCAATCTTATTACCTAATACCCCTCTATTATCTTTACCTATCTTGAACCTGAAGCCAAAACCTGATCTTTGATAAATGATCATATGATAAAAATTTAAAATAATTTGCTTTAAAAAGCTTGTCACAATATTTGCAATTGTATAATGTATATCCCCATCACCTCATCAATCAATACTAAATATATCTAACCTTGCTGCTGTGAGTCATGAACTTGTATGGGATCAAGGACTCGGTAAATAGGAAGCTTCCTGATTAACCATCCTTATGGGATAGAACTGGCTGTGAATAATATAAACAGGTGCTGTTGAATGCGATAGATATTCAAGAATATTTTATGGTGTGAAGAGATTTTACAGAATAAAAGTCCTTTGGTTGGAATATGTTTGCAAATTAGTGTAATAGCAATCCGTATTTTATAAAAGAAAAATATATTTTGTAAGACTCAAAAGTGAAATACTATGGTTTAATTATATAGAACTCGAACCTGCGTATTTTCGCTCATTTCGCAATATAAAGTTTAAAATAAACAATAGTGCGAACTTGACAAAATAACTAAAAAATAAAGTTGTTTGCTTAATTTTAGGGAGCAAAGCATAATATTTGTACGCCTATCGGCAGAATATTTGATTTAATATTATAATTTTAACATCAATGTATGACAATATTCGAGCAAATAAATATATTTAATTTCATTTCATTTCATTTTATTTTCAAAGCTCTTTGTTTGGAAACATTTTTTAAAACAGTTAGTAGTACCATAAGCGACACTATTCAATTTTTCAATAAGGTCTAAATAAAAAAAAACCTACAAGCCATGTCAGAGGCTCTTAGGGCGGCTCGATAAACTCTCGATCTTGTACTGGTACAAGAGTTGACAGGAAAATATCTACGCTCGCGATAATTCACGTCAAATGAAGACTGTGATAGGTAAGTAAATAAATATGCAGTTAAGAACTATGTACCTACCTCTGTAGTAGAGGTGGATGTCTTGACAGGAAATAAATTTATCAGAATAATAGATGCTGACTGCTGATGTAGTTTGAATGCTAAACACGTACCAATTTTATTAATGTCGCTGGTAACAAATATTTCATTGCTACTTAATTGTATAGAATAGACCCAAGTACAAAAAGTCAAGTTGCTTTATATGTTTAGGTAAGTTGTATGTATAGGTTCTGTCATATATTTGTTCATCATCACACTAAGAAGGTTCCTATCTTATATTATTCGTAGATTATTTGACTGCATTCTTTATTATCAAAATAATTGTTTTGCTCTTCAGTACAGAAAATAAAACGTCGTTTTATCTAATGTCTATACTTTTTAATTTTTTTTTGAAAGCCGCGGAAATTTACAACATCATGTGACACACGGACAGGAAAATTTGCAAACCACATAAGACATTGTTAAGTAATCCATCAAGCGTTGACTTTAAACAAATTCGTGAGTGACACTGACAGTGTGTATTGTCTTAGTCAGAGATAAGCGAGTTTTGGTTTTACAATTTCGTCTACATGGAGATAACAAGAAGTGATGTATTAATTAGGCAAGCACGTGATATTTACGGATGCATTCGTTTGTACTACAATAAAGGAAAGATATATCACCTATCATATTTTTGTCGGATTCTAAGAATGTAATGAATAATTTTAGCTGCGTATTGTATAATTGATGTCACCTTAAAATGGCTAGAGCAAATCATTTTGTAAGAAGTGTTTCGTACAATAAAGATAATAGAACTGCATTAGTTTAGACAAAGTGATCTATCAACGCACATCCCAAACCACTGGTCAGATCAGGCTTGAGTTTTGCATGCAGTTAAATGTTATGACGTTGGCATTCGCTAAGAATTTAATGTTCATTTAAGCATTTTCGTTAATGCCCCTTTTAAAGGGGTAAAATAGGGGATGCATGTTTTACTTCTTAAAGCAAACGAAGCCGCGAGCACCCACTAATAGTCCATATGTTAATCTGGAACTATTTGGTTGGAATTTAACTGCAATTTTTTTTACCAAGACACAGTGATCTAATGTCAAGCTAACCTTGCACTAAATACGCACTCATTACATTTACAGCCGATGTAAATGTAACTGGATTAGACAGAACGACCTTAAGTGACACACTGGTCACCCTATTGCACAACTGGCCATCAGTGATGAATAAAATTATAGCCATTAAAAATGGTCGTACAAAAAAAGCTATGCACGATATATGTACGTATACATAGGTACGGCGAGTGCTGCATGATGTTTTTGAATATTATAATGTGTTTATGTATTAGTACAAAATATCAAGGCAGTAACCTGGTGATGGTTACTTGACAGTACTTATTTTAAAGAATCTTTCCTAAGCAATTAAATTATGGAGATACATATATTATATAATAAATAGGTAACGTAGCATTTTATAATTATTCTTATTTATTTATTGACTCTAGCCATGCAATTACATTATATTGTTGTTGTTTTATTGCAATAATTATTTTTTCATCGACTATATATTTTAGAAGTATTTTTATAGTTTGGCATAAATATGTGTATGAAACTATGTTTAGTTCTCGAATGAATGGATTTAATTGAATTCAATTGTCGTCTTCTTATCGAATGAGAGTAGACAACTCTGGTCTCGAGAGTTTATCTAGCCGCCCTAAGGGCAATTTAATTGTGACTTGCGTAAACACTCGCAGATACATTTCTTGTTAATACTCTACCACATAAACTTAATAAGAGTGCACGATATACTGGTATTGCTAGTGATTAAAAAGCTCTAACTTGTATTTGCGATAAGCCAGCAGGAAACTTCAAGACCCACTCAGTAATCTGAGGTTTCACTTTACATTTAGTGGAAATTTTTGCATTTCTACATTATCCGCAATGTTTTGCAATAACTTCTTATAGGTAAGTATTTATGACTCTGAAGTATCTAAGTATGTGAATATAGAGCTGATCTTAAAATACAAATAATTTTAGTCAAAACTACACTAAACAATATAAAAAATATGCATAGTTTATAAAAATAGCTAGTACTTAAATCAAGTATTATAATACCAGTTTTGTCTAGAAATATCTGGTAACCGGTTAATATATATATATTTTTTAATCATAATTTTATTTTTTGGGTCTTTGGCCAACACTGGCATGTGTGTCCCATCATACCTTAACCAATATCATACATCACATCTTAACAATTTTAAAGATTTATAAACTCAACGAACATCAAATAAGTATGAACACAAATAATAATAATAACACAATAATTATAAGTACAAACTAATGGGCGCGATCATGATCCACGACGCATTATCTTCGCTACATAATAAGAGTACAAAAGATACAATATCGACGATAATCATCCAACGTTTGTTGGATTTCATCAAAAGAACTTTTGTAACTAGTCAAGGTACGGTAGTAAACAATAAATCAATGCAAAAGTATTTAAGAACAACAGTCCCAGCATAGAGTGACTTCTTTTGAATAATTATAGTAATTTTGTGTGTATTTAGTGTACATTTCATTTGTTTTATATTATGTTCAACAGCTGCACTTTCATTCAATAATAACTTACTCAAAATTCTAGAACGTTAGTTCTCTAAACATACATATTCTTAATCAAAATGATATCTAAATACCATTGTTATAGACTCAAAGGCAATACATACACAATTGATATGAATCAGTGGCAGAGACAGACTGTCAGATTTTGAAAACTTAAATATAAGTCAAAATTAGAAACGAATCAGTATTAATCATTTTAAAGACAATCTGTCTAATTCAGCTACTGGCACACTTGACCTTTGCGTGTCTGCCAATCATTGGGTCCGTGTGTCGCGGCCTTGGTGGGGTCGGCGAAATGGCTGGGAGAGGCGCACCTTTAGGGCTAACAAATATGTATATAGTTTTTGAAAGATAAGTAGCTATTTTATTTAATTGTATTTTTAAAGTATATTTGAAGGAAGGAAGATGGTAGGTAGGACTAGGGCGCCCACTATGATGTATGTGGCTACGAGAACTCCCTTTTAGATGTTATTTTGCGGGGTAGTCACGGACCCTCAGTCATGAGGAAATACGACTCAAATAGTGATACGAACTTACCAGGCCATATATGTATGAGTAATTTTTATATCACAAACAGCGTATTTAACAAAGCTGCTTAATATTGTTGAGGTTTGTTTTAATTTAATTCCTACTCTAGCTACAGTTTACGACGTAACGTTACGCTAGCTTTAACCTATATACCTTTTAACGACGAAGTATTCACTCCACGAAAAACATATCCTAAAACTTTGTCTACAAACCCGCCTAAAATAAACTATGTGATACAAACCCCCTGACTGGGAGAGGCTCTGACGTAGAGTGGACCAAGGTCAGCCATTATAGGGCAAGCCCATTTCTAGATTATCTTTGAGAAATGACGGTGTAAGGTTATGTAGGCGAGGCGCTTTTTGAACTAGCTTTTACGGATACGGTTTTATTTAAATTCAAGAACATTTGTGGCAAGTTTCATCAAAATTTTGAAAAAAATGTACTTGTGTACTCTACATTTATTTACTGTGTTACAATTAATACAGTCACATTACCTTCAATTAACAAGCCTTTTTTATTATATTGAACAAAAAACTCAAAATAACGTACGCTTCAAACATTGTGCCTACCTATGTAATAAAATTTGCAATTATCAACACCACGAAGCCGATCAACCAGTTTTTGCCAATTTCTGGGTCACTACAAGAATCAATTACGAGTCGCCTTATCGGTTGAATACCTAATAGGAATTAAAGAGAGACTGAATGCTTGCAAGTAAATAAATAAATATAAAGTGAAGGTAGTGAAGGTTTCGGCAGGCTTTGAGTGGTATTTAGGTGTTGGCATTTTAGTAAATTGATTCTACCTTTCTAGCTTTACGATGTGCGTCTAGAATTTTTGCCATTACGTAGAAAAAGATTTTGTCTGTTACTTAAACTACAACTTACGAGTATTTTTATTTCTATGAGTATGTTGAACGACAAAGATGTTTATATATTTTGGGGTAGTTAATTGAAAGTAAAATAAATGAATAAACGTATTTGAAAAATCTTAGTTAAAAAATTTTCGATTTGATTTTGACACAATACGTTCTGTCTTATCATTATATGAAAATGTTTCAACGGATACACATCTCGATAATGATACATACATATTTACTAACGAATTATGATGCACCATAGAAATTTTATGGTATTTCTATTACAGTAGTCTCGAGATGATTATGCTATGAGTGTGTTCTCAAGCAATTTACGACATTCATTGACTTTATTGCAATATACGATTTACTGTCTTCTCACTCTGATAACAGATGTAACATATCCTTGCTATTAAGTATTGTTTCGACTTTATCACTAACACGACAAGGCTGCGACGCTTGTCCCGACTTTTAATTGCATATCTTTATTATTATTCGTCCAAGGATGTACGAGGAAAACAAGTTTCGATTGATAGTGGAGAAGAATAATTAAGTTGTTTGTGTTAAGGTAATGCTTAGGGAATATGTATATCTTTTTGTTCACCTTTCTCTTAAGTTTTTTTTTGTATAAATTAAACTTACATTTTGTTAAAAACTAATTAAAAAAGCTAAAAACTAACAAAAGAATAAAAAACCTTAACTATTTAAATATTCTATAATAGGTACTTAATCTAAAATGCCTGTACTAAAAGCAAAGGTTCCCAAAATGCTGGCGGCATTTCCGCGTTGTATAGCAATGCTCACCTTTTGAGTAAAGTAGCAGCCAGCATTCTGGAGACCTGTCACTTCCACCAAACACTTGGCCAGGTCCCGCTACAAGTCCAACGCAGCTGGACCCCATGGACCCAATGTCTCCACCGCAAACAGCACAAACATATAAACACGATCGAGTTTTGAATCTTTATGCCGTTTGAGGTTCTCGCCAAAAATTTAAGATATACAAACTTTGTATATCTTATATTTAATATATAACAAATCTTGTAATGTGTGCCTAAAAATGTTATGTGCATATATGTTCTTTTTGGTATCAAATAATAAAATCTAATTAAAATTTTGTGGGGGCAATAAAGCTCAATATAAAATCAATTACTTTATAACAAGATTTAACGCGACAGCATAGTAATTAATGAGTGCAAAAATAACCTTGAATCCATGAGAGTTGAAAATGGCAAAAATATTAGCACAAAGTAGTAAAAACAAAAGGTACACAAGCATATACATGGGTAAGGCAAAAAGGTGCACAAAAAATGAATGACTCAGAATATGTAATGCAGAGGAAAGCTACCAGTTATAATATGTTAAGTGTAGGTATTATAGTATGTTACTAGTAATATACAAATGAACTTATCTTGAATTTAATTAGGTGGTACCTAACTACTAAGAGAAGGCAAGTTTTATGCGACAAAACATATATTTAGCATGTATCGAAGTAGTAATATGACAATGTTTTTATTTCATTGATTCGGATCGGAAAAAAATACAAATTAACATAATACGGTGGGATGTTCTATCACTTGATAGATTACTGCTACCTGTGCTATAAGTTAACATTCATGATTATTGAAATTAAGATGATACAGAGCAACACTGGATCCGAAATTTGTATGGTGACATATATATGCAAGAAACAAGCTTCGTAATTAATTAATTACTTCCTTCTTAATTATTATGCGCTCTGTCGTGGCTTATCTCGTTTTAAAACTACAAAATTATGCCGACAAATTTGTCTACTGCAACTGTTTGTTACTATTTCTTGTCACTGATAGAGATATAGAAACATCTTGATATTATGACGACAATAACGCGAGAAACATATACAATACAATACAATATAACTTTATTATGCACACCAAAAATAAATTACAATATGAAATGAGCTTAAACTATAAAAGAATGCACAAGTGGGCGGCCTTATCACCTTGAGTGATCTCTTCCAGGCAACCTTAGCAAGAAAACGGTGACAGAAATCAGTTTGGTCGGTGGCGTACAAATAAATACAATACTTAAAAAATAAAAAAAAATACTAACATATGTCCTGTTGCACACCATAAGTCTTGGTTTATGTGCTAATGCTGACATAATAATCAACTAATTAAGAGCTATGAGCATGCAGATTAATAGGAAACATAAACTACCGACCTTTCAACAGAAACATGCCTAATGGGTTAAGAGGTATGCTATCTTAAAGTATATATGTAAGCATTTGAACTGAATTTATCAGTTACTGTTTGACTTACACATCGCCTTGTAACTAAAACGTCCATAAACGTTTCCATAAAAACTACGGCGTCATTACATTTAAGTGCAGCGAAACGTAAAAGAAGATTGGAGTCAATTCGTTGAATGTTATTGACAGTGATGATGGTCAAACGTGACCAAGTGCAACCTGACGCATCGCACCGGTGTGATAACGCAAGTACGGATTGGGAAGGCAATAACTTTATTTATTTAAGGCAATACACATACAGTATTAAAATTTAAGAACTTATTCTAACAAAATTTTAAATTAGTTGGAATTCGAAATTATATATGGTATAGTAATTAAACTTACTTTTGAGTTTGTTGGTAGTTATTCGTTGCTTGATCTCGTTTAACTTTTTTTACAACGTACATATATCGTATTTTTTTTACATGATATAGACTCACGCTTGACTATAACTTGCCTGATGTTAAGCAACGTTATTATCTACGATCTAGCGCGCTCGACTAGAAGAAACCGGCTATATATTTAGTCTATTTTCTTTTATACTCTACATTTACTTCCATTCCAGTTAAAATGTGTCGTATATAGTTTCTTTTAACTATCATAGAATTCAAATTTGTATATAATTTTTGTATGAATAGCATAAATTGGTCTTTTCTATGCCATAATTGCAATGTTTCACTAATTGCCTACGCTACTAAATGCGGATGTACGGTATCATGCAAAACAAATAGATACAGTTTACGAGGTGTGAGCACTTTACCATACGTAATAGCTTACAACACTTAACAAAGTACTAATACTTTCACTGATTGTTGAAAAATTAGTTCCTTTGTCATACATTATGTTAATAACCCACATCTTTTGAAGGTAAACACTATACTTATAAGGAAGACGATTTTACTTTCAAAATAAACAGTTTATGCCATTTCAAGGATCACGAGTGTCGTATCACGTTTTCTTTATCTCGATGATCTATTTTGTGATAAAAAGTGTCCCTTATTAGGTGCCGTGTCATCTATTCAACCAAATGTCGCAATTTAGAAGCAACTTGCTAAATCGAAACATGCATGTTGCGTGTAAGCTGTATTTATGTAATATATCTAGGAGTGACATGCAACAAATGTCTATAATTATACAATCTAAACCAATTTAAGTATAATAATAAATGTAACTGTAACATCCTATCTAAGTAAATAACTTAATCAAAACTTATGTCTATCATAAGTATGTTTTATTCCGCGACAAACACGTAGGTATACAAAGAAGCCGAATGTGTTAGTATTTATTGCATTCTATTATTACGTTTATGACTAAGAGTTCTTATCCGAAACGTTATTCAAGATACAATGTCGGTTACAGATACATCACGTAGTTGAACTAAAAAAGACAAGTGACGAATGACAGGCTTTAAATATCAGGAAAACTCTACAGTATTATTACTAATATCGAATGAGAGTGGCCAACTGTGATGACGAGAGTTTATCAAGCCGCCCAAAGAGCCTATGACATGGCTTTACGCCTGTCATACTATACAAACAGCCGGGACCTTCAATTTAACGTGTCCTCCGATAGATGTATTCATTTTACATGCAAAAAATCGTGTGTTACTTATCTTATTTTTTATTTATATGTTAATTATTTTTTTTATAAATTTATGAGTAAAGAATTACATTTCTAGGAAATAATATAATTAAACAGGGAACGAACACTGAAGCTACAACTGGTTATATAGAGGGTTTCCTACTATAAACTTGTTTAAAGCTAATTATGGTAAGCGAATTCTGATCAGTGCATGCAATTATATGGCCTCATTTGCAAGGAATTCCGGAGATGACTCTAGTGATCTCCAAGCAGATTATTACAATATAATTAATTATTGAATTAACCAATTTAATTACAGGTTTTGAGCTTCTATAAAAAGGCCCAAATGTGTCGATATTTACAAGTATTTACATAGGTAACATTAAAGTTTAAGTTTAAGTATGTACATAATCAAATTGACTACAGAATAAAATAATCTCTCTTAATTTATGTTTTGAGATAATGATAGAATTATTTTCCTTTACTGTTTCCCGAACATATATGACTTTTACTAGTAACTTAACAACAGCTAAATTCCTTAGTTTTAGAACTACAGCTTGTGTTCTTTATTGTACACCCGTCTATTGCTTTTTTATGATTTCCTCTCCATCTTACGGTTGCCTGGAAGAGATCGCTTTTAGCGATAAGGCTGTTTGTGGCATAAGATTTAAATTTTCTCTTGTTTGTGTTGTGTTCTATTTTATTTGCGTGTGCAATAATAATAATAAAAACGTTTATTGGGTTCAAAAATACTTACATCTAGTTCACTATATTAATACATACAAAACTAAGTTAGTAATTTCTTATAACAGTGTGTTGTCACCCGGACGAGATTTTTCTGTTTCCCGGGTGACAACGTCTTCCCGTCAGGTTTGAGTATAAATTGTTAACCCTTACAAGGCAATCCATTTATGGATGTTATATTTTTAGGATATACAGGATATTATTTGATTTATTTAAGAGAACAATTTTCCAATAAGTACACAGACAGTAACATACATTAGTAGTAGAATAAAGTAGTATTACATTTTAAATGCAATAAAGCGTTAATCTATCTATCTATCTATCTGTTTGTACCTTACACCCTACTCTTATTGTTTTCTGAATCTGTTACCCTAAATCGCCTGTAAAATTACTAAATATCACTAAAATGACTCTAAAGTTGTACACTCACCGTCTTCAATCGGGCTGTCATCTGTTGTCAGCTGTACTTCAACTGACACCTCATAAGTGTCGACCTCCAGTTTTCCTTCCTAATGTCTGTCAGGATCGAGTCACGTCAGCCGCTATATTTCATTTCACTTTTCACCACATCACTAGTTACTTAATTAATAAGTACACTTGATCTGTTGCCGAGTAAAATCACAGGTTTTTGCCTCTATTTGTACTTCCGTTTCCTATACTATTGTTTGCTGGTCGATTCGTTGCGGTCGTTCGGTATTTGAAATTGTCCCTGTAAGCAAACTTGTCGGTTAATTTATATTTTAGTATTTGAATAATTTATAGTTTACTTGGGAGTCGTTAATTCTGTGGACACAAGCCGGTTGATTTTATTAACCGTTATACTCAAGAATCAAGTTTTGCCGTCTTCGTATTAAAATTCGCCACGCTGTCTCACGTTATATAATGGTTTTATTCTGCGCGATAAATTCAAATCATTTGGTAGATGGACGTACTACCAAAAAAAATTAAGTACATTGACTTGTTCAATTGAATCCTACGCAATAAATCATCTTTTTGATTAATTGGAGGTTGAGTGATATTTTAATGGTTGTCAAAGGATAAGCATGAGAGTTTTATTTTTTCTTTTATCATTAAAAATACATGTTACAAAACTTTTTTTAGGAAATCCAATAAACAACATTTATTTATATATAGGTAGTTCTATTAAATTGTTTGAACTTTATGTTTTGTGGGCAACTCAAACAAGCCAATCAATTGTCATAAATATCAAACGTTCAAAAAATTTACACATATATTTCATTTTTCATACAAATTAATCATATTTTTTACAAAAAATATTAATTTTATTAGCTGAGCACAGTGGATTTTAAATAACATAATATTTTTTAAATACGAACAAAAAGTACCCTCGTTAGCTCAGGCCTTAGCGGATAAATTTATTTATTTGTTTATTATCATTAAATAACTGAAAAGACAAATCAAACGTTTTATTCAACTCCATTTACTAAAACTGCCACTTCATGAAGTAAGGGTAAACATTGTACAGTTTACCTTAACTTGTTATGAATGAAATGAATAATTGAATATTGTTGTAGAGGCATATATTAAAGAAAATATAACTAATCAATTGTATTGTTAACATCATATCTTTTGAGACAGAATGTTCAGGGTCTTGAGTTATTGTTTATTATGTATATACTACGAAAAACTCTACTGTGGAGTAAATTTTAAAATGTAAAATATTAATAAAAGAGAATCTATATTATAAATATATCGATAATAATAATAGAAGACCTATATACTAGTAGGTACATTAAAGAAAAAAGGTTTATGAAAGTCTTAAAAAAGTTAAATAAAAATGCAATTTTTTATAGCAAATATTGCATTTTACTAAAACGCAATAGCCTAACCTAATAATTTGCAATTTATCGATGATTTGTCCCAAGGATTCTTGTTAAGATTATAATACACTATAACAATAAATAGCATGTCTAAGAAGTATTAAATTCTGAAATCATTATTAAGATCATAGAAATGTATCGTTTACAGGTACTATTAGCAATCAAACGACTCTAGGTCAATTAAATGCTTTAGCTAAGTGATAATATTTAAAAAAAAAACTAGTACTTAGATAATTTGAGCTGTATATAATTAAGTAAGTTAAGCGAGTGTGGCTCAGCGGTTCCAGTGTCTGCTTTTCAACCAGACGCACCCTGGTTCGAATCCGGCCCTACACCAATGACTTGTATTTTCAAGTTATGTGTAGATTTGCACTCGCTTAACGGTGAAGGAAAAACATCGTGAGGAAACCGATATGTTTGAGGACCACCGAGTAGAATATCCGAAGTCTTCCGTGGAAGGACCAGGGCGCCCACCACGATGTATCTGCCCAAGAGAACTCCCCTAACGAATAAGTTCTGCGGGGGAGTCACGACCCTCAGTCATGAGGAAATACGACTCAAAGAGATATTAAGTATTAGTTAGTCTTCTAGATTAGGTCTTCTTAGGTCTTTAGTATTAGTTTAAAAGCACATTATCATTAACCATCAATCTGAGCTCAAGTACAAACATTTTCACTTCAAGGCATGAGCGCATTGACTGAGTCAATAAACGCAACACTGAATACTTATCTTATTATCTTACGCGTCAGAAGACTCGTGTTTTTGTCACATGCTATTTACTTAATATCATTTTTTCATAAACTCTTAGCTTAATGTTTAAATTCCTAATCTACTGACGACAAAAACTCGCTTTTTGTGATTCACCGAAATAGTTACGAACGCTAATTGCGAGAATTTCGCAAATTCTGCCATTTTCATTAGATTAATATGCCGGATATGTTAATGTTGCTTCTAATTGTTATTTTATGTGTGAGCTGTTTTCTTAGTTTCAGTAGTACTGTTTGTCAAATATGTTCGTATAAGTTAGAATCGAGTAGATATTATTAGTTATGAGTTTAATCGGTTTTTGGTTTGTTTGTGTCTGGTGGAATAATTTTAAGTGGAAGTTTTACGAGCATTGACTCAGTCCACAGCTGCGGAAAATGTCATAAAAGTGTAGCATTATGTACTACGTCACACTAGTTTTACTGGTATAATGCCGAGATATCATTAGTGGTACTAAATGGAGAACAATCGATTAAAATGAATGGCCATGTTTGATCCCATCACGCTAATGATGCTGAAGTAAACTCGATTTTTAATTAGCATGGCTTTAGTAATATTTTTACTAAAGACAGGACGGGACGGGAATAAGATGCAATTTTATTGAAGCCTTTATGCTCGTGACAATAAGTAGGCACTACTTCAGTTTGCGCGCGAACGCACCGTGAGCACGTGACTGGTGGAAAATCGCTCAAGCGCTGTCATCGCCATCCTTGAGGTATCGCAAAAACAACGTCAATAAAAACCAGCAACCGGTAATTTAGTACCCTCAGCTAATTTTACTTGAGCACTAGAAACTCTCCAGCAATCTTAACATGCGCGATCTGACACGCTGATAACTACCGCGTACAAATTAAAAACAGACCTATTCCAAATGACAAGGTAATTGAGACGTTATTTCCGCTAATCTGCGCTCATTTTGTCCTCGCGTCGGCTAACTCTAGAATCAACATAACAATGATTTCACAACAATAATTTATGCAGATAACTAGAGTTTTCCTGGACAGACAATACGTTGGTTAATATTCATGAGACAGCGTAGCTAAAGTCCGGCTCGGCCACTGAAAATCACGACTCGTTCACAGAAACTCACAGCACGCGAAATGGTTCGAGCACGTCAATGTCAAGTGCACGGACTGCGTATCACTGACGGAGGTGCATCAAGATGAATGCATCGCAGGAACAATGAAGCGTAAAAATAGTTGGGCACTCCGATAAGGCACAAAACGTAAACGATCGCGCGGTGATAAGTCCTGGCGCGGGACGCGTGCGGTGCGCGCGGTGTGCGGATCACGAATGGCGAGTAACCTGTCCGACGCCATTGTTTACTTCGATAATTACGTTTTCGTTCCGATCGAGTTTACAGGTCGAAGGCTTCGCGGCGGAAAATCTGGCCGACGTCCAGTGCATAGCGCTCGCCCGCTCGGGGACCGTGGACAGTAGGCGTAGCGACGCGGCTACGCGGTACCTTATCTACCTACTGCAACCAATTGGTACTTTCATTGCTATTGTTTTGTTTACTGTAGAAGTAAAGTTGTTTAGATTTACTTTTCTTGAAATTTTTGCACTCAGTTACAAACTTGTGGTAGTTTAAATAATGGAAATTGTTTATCTAAGAATGTATTAAGTTGTTTTTGTAAAAATAAATATTGCTGTATTTCATATAAACGCATGATATAATATATATTAAGATTATCATGACTGTGATATAATTGTGGCTGCAGCGTTGATTATCACCAGGCAGGCTGTATTTAACCCTAGAAAGATAACCATACCACAAAGTGCGGCAAAGATAACCATACGCTTCAGGAGCGCACGTTTTTGTAATGCGTCTATTTAAGTTAATAATATATATATATATATTTTTACTTATTTAAAAATGTGAAAGGTCGTATATTCCTTCAAAAATAAAAATCATTTATATTAGGATATTATATATTTAAGTATTATTTATCTTAGAATTACTAAACCTTTATAAAAAAGTAACAAAAACAATCGTCTTCTGTTTATAGGAACAAAAACTAAAAAAATAAACATATTTTTTTCTCTTATGCTAATCGACTAAAATGTAATCAGTCTAAAAAATATATAAAACTCGGATAAAATTGAGTTAACATGCAAAAAACCAAAAGATAACCATACGCCTCGCGAGCGCAAAAAACTAATAACTTCAAAAATATGGTACTTACCGCATGAAAACCGTCGTCCCGCGGTGGGTCTGGCCAACGACTGAGTTGGCTGAGAAGGACAAGTTAATACGCGCGCTGAATAAAAAGAGACAGCAATATGTTTACCACGCGGGCGCCTCTGGGGCGTAGGTTATCTTTCTAGGGTTAAACACAAACCATACAACGTAATAAACAAACATTTACAAAAAGACATAAAAAGTGTGGAAAATTTCTTATAACATAATTTATTTATAAATACAGTTTGAATCCTACCAGTGAGTGTGAAGAGGCACCAAAAAATGAACACTTAAAATGTAATTCTAATTTTTGCTATTAGATTTTTTTATAACAAGTCCCATAAATATCGAACACCTGTTCCCATAGACTAGCCCAGTAACAAGTTTACATAACAAAAAAACCATAAACTTGTAAAATGTTGAATAAATTCGCAATCATTTATTATTCCGGTTCCGATAAAAAGTCCTCTCGATTTACAACCATAAGGGTCCTGTATAAACTGAAAATAAATTATTGCACACAATGTAAAGAACATTAAAAAAGAAAGAACGAGGCAAAGTTATTTTAAGTGATGATTTACTTTACATTCTAAAAACGTATAAATATGAAATCCTTAAAACATCGGAACGTTTTTAAAAACGGAAAGAGCATCGTTACAAGTAGTTTATTTGAATGTAAACGTTTATTCAATTTGATTTTGGAAAACGTATGCATGTAAGACAGGTTCCAAGCGAATGATTTTAAAAACAAAAAGTCGTTAGATTCTTAATGCTTATCTTAAATTAGAACAAGAACAGGTATCTGAGCGCCAAGCAGCTACAGGCCACGTGACTTGAAACACACGTGTTTTTGTATTTTTTAATGCTTTATAAATTAATTTTCACAGCGGGCTAATGTGGTTGTAGTTTTGATCCGTACAATTTATTGGACTCAAAGCAGTGTTAATATACTTACTGTTAGAAGAAAATATAAAGTTTTTTTATCAGTTATGCTAAAAGTACTGTAATGCATCCTGTTTGAAATTTTGATGCAGGTGATTTGACAGATGTAAAAACATTAGTAAATCAAATTCAAATTCAAATTCAAATTCAAAGCATTTATTTGGACACACAGGACACAACAATATATACATACAAAAGTTAACAACATAAATCGATATAAATCGATGCGAATACATGAACATGTTTCATCACACATCATCACATTCATGTTATAAAGCCCTGATAATATGTATGAAGTGATGTATGGTACCGAAAAGTTGTAAAACTTAATGCATACCTAAAATTTAATACAGTAATATTTTTTGTAGTAAATTTTATAAATACGGTAACAAAACCATAAAAACCATTTCCATTCTACCAGTATATTGTAGTTACTTTACTAAAATATTCTTGGACATTATTTTTTATTTCGACTTTGTAAAACATTTAACTTCGATGATTGAGAAATCAGGAAGTATCTTTCCTACTGTCAAATCACTTGAAAGTAGATCAGTTAGCGCAGCTGCGTCCCAAGTTCACAACAAACAAACACATTTCACAATTTATGAACAGAAAAATAAATAATCTGTGAAAATTCCAACTTCAGTGCTCATCCATAACGAATGTCAATTATGATAATGTTGACAACTCGAAGGTTGAACAATAATTTGCGTCAACGAAACATTTGAGCAGAGTTTTGACAAAGCTTAGCGAAGTGAATAATGTGCGAAAACCTCACTTGAAAAGTATTGAGGACGTGTAACTAATATCGCTGGAAAAGAAACGCATACATTACTGTCTTTCACTTATTGTAGTCATAGATTTTGAACGAGTGATGAAGTGAGTGACGATCTGAGAATATATTCGCATTTGTACGTCAGTATGTAAATATGTAAGAAAATGTGTTACTAAAATAGCTTGTTATTTAAGTTTTAGCACTTTAATTCACACACACACTTCTAATCTTGCGTTCAATCTCTGATGTAGTAGTCAAGCGTAAGCCTAAATCATGTAAAAAAAATGTATTATTAAAATTATTATTTTTTTTAAATAATATATCACCCATATAAACGCAGTCTTACATTTCCATGAATCAGCCACACCCACTGACCAATCCTGACAATTTGACTCGATGCTGCATCCTTATCAGTTTTATACGGTTGTGCAAGTGAGAGGGCGCTCCATTAGTTCGACTCGGTGAATAGAGCAGGGCTTCCCAATTTTTTTTAAACTAAGGAACCCTAATAGACTATACTTTTCCCAGCAGAACCCTACGTTGATAACTGGGAATTTGCCTACCTTATAAAGGTATTAATGAAAAACTATATTTTTTTTATGAAAATATTTTTGTGCATATACTGTAAATATAGGTATGTAGGTTTTTATTATGGAATTTTATTTTATTATTTTTTACGGAACCCCAGGGTTCCGCGGACCACCATTCAGGAACCGCTGCAGGATTCTCAATTGCAGGTTCCTCAATTTCATTCACGATTACCGGCAGGGCTACTATACTCTATTCTCTAATAGCCCTGCCGGTAATCGTGAATGAAATTGAGGAACCTGCAATGTACCTTAAATGAGACATGAAATGATAAAGCATTGCTACATAATAATATGTCAAAATTGCGTTTTTGTAGGTATAATCAGTATAAGTTAAATCTATTTAATACAATTTTGGTTTTCCAAAAAAATCCGAAGTACACTAAGTATGTAGTTAAAATTTTCTCTTTACCAGACGCCCGACTAAATACAACACAACGAAATGACAATATTGTAAATTTAGTTGTTTTTCGTGCGGTTCCTGCTGAATACTTATTCAAGTACGTTTTGAGAACATGAGTGCATAAGTTTAACAAAAGGTTTGCCGTATTTATGGTTAAAATAAATAGAAATGTTAACCCGAATGAGTTGTCATTCGACTAAACTAATAGAGTACTTTTTCTATTCTTTGCTTTGCTCTCACAAACACAAAACATTTTTTGTCACCAGTTACTTAACTTAAAATATTCTTGACTTAATGATTTAAGGAAGATTTATAGTTAATTGCGTCGTTAATAAAACTACATTTTACGGTAAGCAAAGTATGTTGCATTTGGCATGGTCAACATATTTTAAAAACTCTCAATATCAGATTAATCCGGTAAGCATGAACTTCTTCTTCTTATCTAATGAGAGTGGCCAACTCTGGCGTTGAGAGTTATCAAGCCGCCCTAAGGGTCTCTGCGGTGTGTTTCACAATGAGTCGGATACGGATCCGATTCGATTGAGACGGAAATCAATTGGCACGGAAAGGATTTTTCCAAATCACAATGATTCCATACGAATCTTTTAACAAATTTATTCATCAGAAAAATCGGAACCGTTCCGTGAGCCAAAAGCTAGCGGATTCGTTTCCGTCGATGATAAATTCGATTTTGTTTTTTCATGATATTTAACCCGATTTACACATAATTATACATTGATTTATTTCTATTTATAATTATTCATATGAAATCTACAGTAAAAATGGTAAAATTAGCCTTAAAACTTATATTTTAAATTTCTACCATTGTATTTAATTTCTACCATTTTTACTACGAGCGGATCGGATCATATCCGACTCATTGTGAAACACCATGCTGACATGGCTTTACGACTGCCGTACTAGACAAACAGCCGGGGCTTACAATTTAACGTCTCATCCGACCCACGGAAGCGCCTAAAATGAAATGCCACTTTCCGGTCACCCATCTAAGAACTGACCGCGTCGACCTTTGCTTAACATTGGTAATCGCATGCGTTAGCCTCCGCCAGCTGAGCTACGGAAATTCATCATTTTAATCATGAACTAAACATTGGCTTACTCGTATCATGGTTTTAACGCAGTAAACAAGTCAATGTATTTTGTAGTTGAATAAAATAGGTCATTAGCTAAATCGCTCAAGTTAAGACTAAGAAACAAAGTTAGCCAACGACCATAACAAGAGGTTTCTCAGAAGCTATCATTCCCACAAATTACTGTTCAAAAGTTAAGATCATGCAAACTCGTGACGAACAAATTACGGGCGGCTTTTGCAGTTTGTTATTTTATCATTAGTCTTATTTACTTCAAATTTAACTAGGTGCTCTCCAAAGACCTTTCTTAGTATATATGTATGTCCTTATATTTAATTAACACTTAAAGATTTTGGACAGAGAAATGCAAAAACGTGTACAGAAAGCTAAACAAATCACTTATCTTATTTCTTATCCGTGAGGAGTGCCGTGATTTGGTATCTCTCTCTCTCTCTTTGAGTCGTATTTCCTCATGACTGAGGGTCGTGACTCCCCCGCAGAATTAATTCGTTAGGGGAGTTTTCTTGGGCAGATACATCGTGGTGGGCGCCCAGGTCCTTCCACGGAAGACGTATGTCCTCGGATATTGTGGTCCTTAAACATGTCGGTTTCCTCACGATGTTTTCCTTCACCGCTAAGCGAGTGCAAATCTACACATAACTTGAAAAATACAAGTCATTGGTGTAGGGCGGATTTGAACCAGGGTACGTCTGGATGAAAAGCAGACACTGGAACCGCTGAGCCACACTCGTGATTTGGTATAAGTACAAATAAATAATGAATGTTACGATATCTGAGGCCAAGATCCAGTTTTAGTCGCTACGTCATTTGAGTAACTAAGTAGGCTTAGTACATTTCCTTCTAAAATGGCGCCATTCATGGTAAGAAGTTCTTAATATGCTTATTATTTGACCTTCCTATATAAAATGTTTTATTGCAATCAACTCAAATAAAAAACGTAATGCCTATTGAATTATCATATTGCTATAACAATAAGTCAGTAGGTATATCTCTATATTCTCCATTAAAAGTTATTTCATTTGTACATATGTACATAAAGACAATACATATCACCGCAAAAACGCCCCGAGTTTACTGCTAACCACAAATCACCTAACCTATGTATGTCTCCCAATTTATTAGTTTGTTTTTATTTGAATGCATATATTTGTTCAATAAGTTAAATAAGTCGTACAGTATTTGCAAAAAATGCTGCCTTTCATTACTCATTAGTCGATAAATAATTATATATATTAGGTCTTTACCTATGAAAACCTATCATTAAACCGCCTACCATAAATATACCAGCTCATTTATATCACGGTTGAAAGATTTTCTTATTTCTTATACACATTTGTGTTTCGAGTCTTCAAATTGATCGTCATCGTTGTTTTCGCATTGTTTCAGGTTGCGTGAGAGCCGTGTAATGGCAGATCAGGGAGGCTACAATGATACACATATTACGGAAGGAGTATTGTAGCAAAATTGATTATGATGTTGAAAAAAAAAATTGATACCAAAATTAGTCTGCTTTTAGCTTGTACACATGTATTTCCAATGTCTTTTTAATTTTGAAGCATAAAAAAACTAATAAATCTTTCAATGCATGACATAGGTACGCAATTTTGCATCTTCTTGCTCATCAAATTTTCTTCGTCAGATGACAGATATTTCTTTATCACGTGTAACCTAAATACATTTACTAGTTATTTTTCTTTTTATCGAATGAGAGTGGCCAACTTTGGTGATAAGTTTCTCAAGCCGTCCTAAGGGCATCTGACATGGCATTTACTAGTTGAATCAAATTGTACCAGACAGAAACTGGTCTGAAAGGAAGTTATGATTCGTCGCCTCCAATAAAGCAATCAAAACTTTTTAGTATCTACATAGTAAATACCTACATAAGAAATAATATCTTATATCATAAATAATCTCTCCACAGACACAATGAGAGGTGAAAAAAGAACACAAAAAAAAACTCGCCATTCATCAAGCACAAAACAACACGGAAACAACATCAACCCCATCACGTTTCATGCGACAGTAATCCTGCAGAAATGTATCGAGATGATGAGGACATTTAGCGCCGGTGGCTGCACGCTTGGCTGCTTCGCTTAACAGTCCTCATCCTGTTGAAGCAACACGTGGAGATATTTCTTTACTCACGTCAGTCGTCTGCACTGTTGACCACAATACTTCTATAATTAATTCGTACTAGCAATTCATCCTGACTAACGATAAGATATTGAATCAGGCGTTCCTTTGCGGAAATCCATTGTAAATGAAACTCTGGAGAAATATACAGTGTTTTTTCCGCTGCGACTGCTCCTTAGCCGACTTCAAACAACAAACTTGATGGTTTTTAGGTGTTTCATTTTCACTGACTAACAAGACAAGAGATTAGAATTGGTCATGGGAGTAAACAAATAAGTTTGTTGAAAGCTTAGTTGATCACTTACCAGAGTTAGGTAAGTATGGTTAGTAATCATTAATCAAATCAAATGCGAGATAAAGACAATTCAAGTATCATCAATATCTCCTAAGTAAATTAAGAAAATAATTTAACACCACTACATCGAGCGTGAAAACTTAAAAATGTATGGTTGTTCAATGTTTAACTTCTTAAAAAGGGAAATACTAATATAGAAATGTACTAGGTACTCTACTCATAAGTCAGGTTTGCTTATAATCTTACCTAAAACTAGTCACGTGTTGACAACATTACGTTAATTATCATTTTGGGAATACCC